>OU015528.1:57047514-58297514 GCA_907165065.1 Caprimulgus europaeus | reverse complement strand
TCAACCATAGAGTCTTCACTGCAGTTCTCTCATTTAACATATCTATTGACCATGTAAATTATATCTGATTATACTAATGAAATCTTACAGACCAAGGTGTAAGATTTCTAAGTGAATTCCTGCCTTCCCAAAGACAATGCTGCAGTGACTATAAGTATGTGAATTCCACAAAGGAAACTTGGATCTAGACGGCACAGAACACCTAACTCAGTCCTTCTGGTGAGACTTGAGAGGAAAATGATCCATATTGATTTTCCTATTGCTGACAAGTCAGCATGAGCTTCAGTAATGCCACTTTAGAGACTAATACAACTTCCTTATTAATTTGGATACTGTTGTCTGTCAAGATAGATACTCTCTTCACAGTTTACTTTCTGAAGCATTGCTGAAAGAAGAAAATACTTAAAGCCATATCAAAATGGGAGTAGATGAGTAGAGAAGATTTTTGGAAGAACTTAGCTTTCACTTCAAATAACTGAGGATATTTTTTCATGCTATAGTAAATTAAAACAAATAGCTGGATTTTGAGGTGGCAAAAATGAGCAGTATACATTCAAACACTTGAGATATAGTGTGAGAGAAAAATGAGATTTGCATTCAAACTTGCATAAGTTTTGAATTTTACAAAAATAAGACCTAACTAATGAGATGTTACATAGCCTAATTCAAATGCCATCTGATTGTAACTTTGACTCAATCAAGCATCATGACTGCCTTGCATATATTTTGTGGCCTTGGACAATTTAGCTTTTCCATGCTTATTTTTTTTCTTTTTTAGTTAGAGGAAAAGACCAATATAATTAATTTCCAGAAAGTGGAACAAAGTGGAAAATCATACTAAATTCAGTCTTAAATTAGAATTCAAATAATGCTATTGAAATTCCTCCTCAGATTTACCTTTAAGTACTTCAAATTCCTTCTTGGCAACAAACGTTTTATCCAGAATTCAGAAGTCTGGAAAAATCTGCACACTGTATTAAGCATAATATGGAACAATGTAAATAAACCTCAGAATGTATGATTTTTTCTAATCATACATTCTGAGTGGTATTCAGACCACATAAATAATTGATTTTTATACAAGAACCAAAGTTTGCTCTTGTGAAACCCAGGAGTAAAAAGAGTTTGAATTCAAAACATTTCCTGCTATCATTTTGACACTAATAAGGAAGTAGCAAGACCCTATTAATATACATTGTTATAGAGAAATTTCAAATAGGTTATGTGTGAGGGTGAATCTCAATCAACAGTATCATTAATGTGATGGATATTCTATTAACAGTCTCATTTTCATCTCACTAGTTTTCCAACAGAAAGAATTTACGGACCCTGCATGCACTTGGTTGTAATGAGGCTTCATTTATATTTTTGCCACCAAAATACCAGCATGATTAAATTTTAAACTGGAAAGGGAATCAGGTAATTTCTACTGGTAAAGAACACCTCTAAAAGAAACCATATACTCCAATAAAGGACACTACAAAGATCCATCTTCTTTCTTTCTTTCTTTCTTTCTTTCTTTCTTTCTTTCTTTCTTTCTTTCTTTCTTTCTTTCTTTTCTTTGGGTTTTGGGGGGGGGTGGGTTTCAGGCTTGATGTAACTTGTGCTAATTTTCTTTACTTCTTAAACATTATTTGAATTCAGATAATATAGTCAGAAGAACCATATTTTTAAAATTATTATTATTTTTAATTCAGTAAGAAAAGCCAGTCCAACCTTCTCTACTGATGGGAGCAACAACAGCTAGGAATTTTGAAGTGAGTATGTTAAAAATGGCATGAGGTAACAATATGAAAGGCACAACATTAAAATGGTATGGAATTCATATGAAATAAGAGATAAATGCAAATTAGTCTATGCAACTGGAAATCCAGTAACCTCTGTAAACCTACAATGCAATGCAAATAAATTAAATACTGAAGCAATTTTGGGGATGAGAGTCATCCATTTATTTGTATAAAATCCAGACTGGCCAGTTCTAATATTTCTATCCAACTTTTCCTAGGCATTTGAATAAATTTACTTTAGTGAAGTGTAAACTGCAAGCTTATAATGAGATCTATTTTGTTTTATGGTAGAAGGCTCACTAACAGCAAATGTCTAACATAGAGAATGGGTCTTCACACATGATTTTATTATACATGCTTGTGGGTGAACAAAATCTTTGAGAATACCGGTTGATCACATTTAGTTTGTGTTATGTTCCATGTATATTATAGTAAGAAAACCAATGCACATGAATGAGAGCATGGTGTTCTAGTCTGCTTAGGAAAGGTGTCAACCTGACACAAAGGGGTTAAAGTTTCTAGAAACTAGGTCTATTACCGCATTATATGAACTTACAGATTTACAGAAGAAATTATCTGCCAACTATCGATGATACCAGTGCGCTTTGTGTGTACTGTGCACACAGAGGTGTCTTTTGGGTTAACCATGGTGTCTCGAAGTGAGATTCTCATTAGTTTTATAACCTATTTACAAAAGAGTTGCATTGTTTTTCCAATTCTTGAAGGTATACAGAGCAAATGTAAAAGGGAAAGAAAATATACAGGGGATGTGGAAAAAACAATAGTTAGACATAAGGAGGAATGAGAGAAAGTTAGTTCCTGAAGGTTTCCCAAAATAGAATATATATTTTAGTTTTCCTCAAAAAAACTACTACCTGGCAGAACTTTGTAATGAGGTGGCAAGTTCAGTACATTTATTTGATTATTTACTTTTCTGTTGCTTGGAGCATAGCTCAGCTCTGGGGATGATTCCAAGTACAGAAATGAACAATTACATTTTCAAAGTGCTGCCTGTGTAGGATATCCTGGCAGTCATACACTTAAGGGTAAAGCAAAGTTGAATAATAATATTCAAGACATAAGGAATAATTCTGAGACTCTCCAGAAGCTGGCTTAAAGTTAACTTGATCAACTCTAATTATACTCTATTTAGTTGCATACAGAGGGTCTTGTTTCAATGATGCTAAGTTGTTATTGTAAATATATAAATTTATTTGTAGAAATGTATAGAAATAGATAATTTATATAAATTTCTAGAATGTGTATAATACAACAATAAAATAAATTAATTATTATTAATAAAATAAAATTAAACATATTTTAATTAAATAATATATTTATATTATATAATATATTCAAATTGTAGGAATAGAATTGTATTTGCATATAATTGCAAATTTACAATTTACAAACAGTAAACAATATTTATGAACAGCAACATGAGTTTAATTTGTACCAGCTGGCCTATCAGATGGTAAAACATAATGCTCAATATAATCCACTTAAGTGTCTTAATTCATGATCTGGTCACACTAAACAGATTTTGATATGATACATGTACCAAGCAATCTACCCAAATTTTTGTTTAATGTGTAATTATGAGGAATGCATATATTCCCATTAACACTTGCACAGCAGTGGTGGACAGTGATACAAGGATTACCATGATTTCAGTAGATTCAAGTGGAATATTATCAACAATGTAATATCTTAAAATTCTAGGCCTTTTTCCTAATTTTACTCTGTTTCCCAGTGGGTTAAAATTGCTATCAGTTTGTCCAACAGGTTGCATTTTGACAGCAGTGGAGGAGTAGAAAAGATTATGTGTCTTTTCCTCAGGTACATTGGTTTACAGCCTAGTGCACTAATATAGAGTCATGGACAGCTTGTTTTACCACAATTCATACCAGATCATTAACTTATAGCAAAGAGCAGGAGACATAAATGGAGAATGTGACATCTTAAATTAACTAAGCAAGATTTAGGAGATTATATCTTTTAGCCTTATATAATTTTCACCATTATTTACTATTTCTGAAGAACAAATGTCCTACATAAATAAGGAGCTATTGTTCTCACTCTCTAATTGACTGAAAATTAAAGTTGAGAGGGAAGAAAAAAAGATATTTAACATGGTTGTGTGAATATTTTTAACACAAGTCTTTTCAGAAACATGCTTTTCCAAAATCTTTAATTTAAGAGTGCATTTGATAGAAGTCCTCTTCAGTAACATAATTTTGTACCAAATAAAATGTGAGTAAATCAGCATCACCCCGAAGATCCATTTGTTTTGTTGTGAAAACAACTAACTTTTCTACTTGCAAAAAAAGCCTACTTCATAACCTTAAAACAGAAAAAAGATGCTCAAAAAGTTTGCATTTCCTCCATTCCCCCTAATGGAGAATACTTTTCTCCATTGTTTTCAGTAAGAATATTAGATGTGATGTTTAGCTTTTAGTCTCCAGGATTTAACATTTTAGTTCTGGAAGTTCTGATGAAATATCTGTTAGCTCCATTCCTAGCTAGGGCAGTGGACTTTTTCAAACCTATGCTGGCTGGCACAGAGTTATTAAGCTGTTCTTCCTTAAACCTTTCTCCTACATGTAGTACTTAGACTTATCAGGGAGGTCCCTAAAAAGGAAAAGTAAAGACTAGTTGGTGGCAGACCATGTTCCAGTGCTCAGTCTCTTTAGAAGACAGGAATCAATCAGACCATCTCATGGTCTGATTGATTTTTTGCATAGTATTTTATGTCTGGGAATGGCCTTACCTTCTGACTTGCCTGCATGACTTGCTTATGGAAGAGAGTTTTTCTTTGAGTTTGTGATGACTTCTGTTTGTTTTTTTTATGGACTGTAGGATTCATAGACTTTGTGGATCCAGATGGACGGTTCTATCTGCAAGTTGTAACCCCATGTACAAGGACAGGATCTGAGCACAAAGTCCTGTTAAGCACTTAGCAAGCATCTAGAGCGTTTGCTGCTCAGAGTCTTCTATGTCAGAGCAGAATATGATTATAAAATGTTTTCTTTGCAAATAATATGATTATTTGAAGTGATAGTAACAGCTTCTTCAGTCTCTTTGGAAAAAAAGGAAAGTTAAAAATTCATTTTTTCTGTAGCAAAATTGCTGGCACATAGCTACTGTCAAATCAAAATATGATGTGAAGTCATGCATCTTGTCATAATAAATAATCTCCTGTGTAGCTCTAATTTCGTGTTTGGCTGGACTGAGGTCAAAGCACGTGGCAGGATGAGGGGGAAGAAGGGGCATGATGAGCAGTAAAAATAGCTGCAAGACACATCAATGTCCTCACTGTCTGCAGCAGGTGAGCTTTGACATGCAAATAAACACCTCTGAATGCTCACCACCCTTTATAGGATCCTGTGGGCCATTTTGGATTCATAGGAAGTCTGTAAGCTCTAGCCTTTCTTCCTCCTGCTGCATACTTCAACATTTCCACTGCTATAGGAGAAGGATAAGCTCCACTGGATTTAGAAAAGTAATATTATGTGAAGCAGGGTTTTTTTTTTCCCTTCAGGTGCATACTTTGGGCTGCTCTCTCCTACTATGGCACAAAAGCTGCCTATCAGAAAAGTACTGTCTCTAATGAGCACCTGGACAGTTCATAAAAATGAAAAGCACTAATAGTCTTTTTCAAAGGAGGAGAGGTTGGACAAAAAAAAATAACCTTTTATCAATTGTATGTTGTTTTGTTATTCCAGGTCTGGTCCAAACCAAATTCCTTTTTCAGTGAGTTGCCTTCTATAAAATAAAATGACGAGATGTTCCACTAGAGGTTAAAAAGTGTTAGCATGGAACAGATAATTTCCTAGGATATACATATAACAATTAAAAAAGATGGCTACCAGGTAACATAATAACATCTCTAAAAAAGACTTTTTTTGTTTAAAAATGTTTGTTCTTATCAGTGATGACGTAATTTATGAAAGTCAAATTTACAGAGAGATAAAAGTTTCTATGTTGTAATTAGAATTATTTTTCCAGATCCCTCTCGTTTACATTTTTGTGTTATTATTTAAGTGGTTTTCATAGAGGAAGTTTTAATGTAAAGTTTTAAATACTGTAAGAATTCCATAGTTTATCTCATTTTCCCTGAATCTTTTAATCTACTTATAAAAAGAATATGAAATACCCTACTTTCTTTACACCTATGGTAATTATTTATCTGGGCTGTCACATCTACCAGGTTTGCCAACCATGTACAATAAATTGGATACTCAAAGATGACTTCAGTGGCATTATGTTTAGGCAACTGAATGCAGCCCTAGGATTATTAATGAGTGTAATCAAACCAACATTAAGCAGGAACCTACATCCAGAAATGCTTGGAAAACAAGTGATGCCAAACCAAAACTATAGGGAAGATATGACACATTCTTGATGGTGGAGGATTTTTTATGCCCCATCTGAACAAAAGGTGTTCCCAAGCACCAGGAAAACAAAGACAACTTTGTTATAAGCAACCAGAAAAGAAAATTGTAGTCTATATGTTACAGTAGAGAAAGAGAAGCAGAGAATTAGGAAACTTGTGCTTGTCACTAGGCAAATCCTCATTAAAAAAATGAAGAAGAATGACAGAGAAGCCATTTGTTCCTGAGGTCAAACATTTGCAGGCAACTAACTGATGGGGGTACTGTGAGGATTTGTACAACCACTGTCTGTAAGCTGGTCCTTAAATACATCAGCAGAACACTGAGTGAACAACAGAGGAAAATTAGCTCATATTATGAAGCAGTTGAAAACTTACTAAAAAATTGAAACTGGTAGAACTGGCAAGAGGAAACAATGCACTGGAAGACTGCAAAAAACCCAAAGAAAATGTAGCTATCTACACACTTTGTAAAAACACACTTTCCAGGCTTTTCTAATTGCTGGTGTATAACAGCAGTTGGGAAGGTCACCAAGTCTTTGAATTCAACCTTCTAAAAATCCCAATCTTTCAAAAAAACCATGTTTTGCATTGCAAAGGCTATCACACTATCAAACTAATTAATAACCGAATTAATCACACACTGCTAAATAAGCTGAAGCCTCAATAGAGTAATTGCTTGCCAAAGAGCAAACAGGTTTCAAGACTGGATGAAATACAAGTGACAGAGCTGAAAACTAGAACAATAACTGAAAAACATATAAAACAGTAAACAGTCTATAAAGACTTTGGGATTCCACAGTGACTAATGTACATGGCCAGGGCATCGTCTTGCCTAGCTGAAATTAAACTGAAGCCTTACGGGCAATTTCACCTACTTTAATTTCTGCCATAGACAAAAGATTTCTATTTAGGAGTCTGGACATGTTTTATGATAAACAAAACAGGACCTGGCTAGGTTTTAATATCTTTTAGTTTCTTTTCCAGCCGGAGCTGGCACTGTTTGCAGCTTGTCTCTTGCTCTCTCTCCCACTGATTACAGTCACAGCTTTCCAGAGAATGTCTCCAGGCAATCCTCTCTACAGACTTAGCCACTCCAGCCAGCAACCTTACCAGCCACAACTGCAAACTGGGAGCTATGCACAGCTTTGCAGAAAACAGACTTTAACTTCTGTGTGCTTTCTTAAGACTGCACATCCAAGACAGAAAGGTGCTACCTCATATAGCAATAGCAGTGGGAAGGATAATAGCACCTTATTCATCAGCTTGGTCCCTTTTCTAGAAAATCAACTTATGAAGAACCTTTTCTTGTCTTCACAGAAAAGTGGCCTCACTGTTGCTCCTGTGCTAGTCTGCACTCCTTGGGGCTCCACTTTCCCTCTTGTTCTTGCCTGACCAATCCCTCAACATCAGCCAATATCAGAGATTTCTAGAAAAAAATCCGCAGGCCACTTCCTGATGCTCCGTTTCATTTTTCTTACTCTGAGTTTCTTACCAGGGAGCTGAAATAACAGGAACAGCAAAGCTGAAAAGGGTTTGCTAGAGTAACTATTGGAGTGAAGAGGAGACAGCTAAGAGAGGGTAATTTGGGACGTATGTTGATAAGCAGCAGTTCAGATGACACTGAGACTTGATGATCCCAAATGTGAAGAAGGTGACACTGAAGAAGATGTGGACCACCCAGCCTGTATATCCAGACCTTTTTGTAGCTGTGTTGCAGAAGGTTTCTGGTTTGGGGGCTTGCCAGAGATGACTGCTAGGTTAGTAACAAACACTTGTGTGCATTAAGTGTAATTGAATTGGCAAAAAATATTTTGTGTTGCATGATGCATTTTCTTTTAGTGAACAGGTATAAGACAATGTTTATAGGTCCTAAGAAATGATTCTTGATAACAGGAGCAAATGAAGGCCAGGCTGTGAGGACACTATGGAAACCACCTTACAATCTTCCCTAAAATGACTCTTAAATTCATATTTAGGGGGAAGGCTAATGCCTATTACAGTAGAGTGAGAGATACAGGGAGGTGTCAAACTTTTGCAAGTCCCCTGTGAGGTGATAGTAGGAGGTAGCTGTGGGCTTTAAACTGATTGACTTGAGGAGTGGGGCCCAAAATGGCAATGTTTATGCCATTGTATCCAACTGTGGAATAAGCCATGCTCATCAGAGCAGCAACAAATGTTCCTTAGCTGCCTCCCATGATGAAAACTAGAAAGCCAGCATTCTGAAGGGCATGTATGGCTGTGGTAGATCCTCCTGCACCTTTCCAGGGAAACCTATATGCTCAAATAAACTAAAGTTGCTAGAGGAGGGGAACCTCAGTCCATCCCACTCTTGCCAGTTTGGTGCCACTGCTGGTAAAAAATGCCCACAGCCTGGAGAAGCACAAAGGAGCAGCACAATGGAATTCCAGCTGCTCCAGCCAGTAGGTCAGCTTCATCAGGCGCTCAACTTAAATGCCTCTACAAAAACACACACAACATAAGAAATAAACAAGAGGAGTTAGAGACATGCATACATCCGCAGGGCTATGACCTGACTGGCATCATGGAGATGTGGTGGGATGGCTCCTGTGATTGGAGCATTGGAATGGAAGGATACAGGCTCTTTAGGAAGGACAGGCAGGGCAGACAAGGAGGGGATATCATTCTCTATGTCAATGACCAGCTGGAGTGCATGGAGCTTTGCCTGGAGATGGATGAGGAGTCACCCAGGAGCTTATGGGTCACGATTAAAAGGGGAGGACAGGGGAAAGTGACATTGTAATGGGGGTTTGCTACAGGCCACCCAACCAGGAAGACCAACCAGGTAAGGCCCTCTATAGACAGAAAGGAGCAACCTCACTTTCACAAGACCTGGTCCTCATGGGGGACTTCAACCACTCCAATATCCCTTGGGAGGACAACACAGCAGGGCTTAACCAGTCCAGGAGGTTCCTGGAATGCATCAATGCCAACTTTCTGCTCCAAGTGATCAAGGAACTGACGAGGAGAGGTGTTATGCTGTATCTTCTTCTCACCAACAGGGAGGGGTTCGTGGGGACTGTGAAGGTCAAGGGCAGTCTTGAACACAGTGAACATGAAATAGTGGAGTTCAAGATTCTTAGAGCAGCAAGAAGGGTATGCAGCAGGCTCGCTACCCTGGAATTCAGGAGAGCAGATTCTGAGCTTTTCAGGGACCTACTGGGTAGTGTTCCATGGGATATAGCCCTGGAGAGAAGAGGAGCCCAAGAAAGCTGGTTAATGGTCAAGAATCACCTTCTCCAAGCCCAAGAACAATGCATCCCAATAAAGAGGAAGTCAGGCAAAACACCAGGAGGCTTACAGGGATGAACAAGGACCTCCTGGACAAACTCAAAAAGAACAAAAAGGAAACCTGTACAGGGTGGAAGCAAGGACAGGTAGCCTGGGAGGAATACAGGGAAACTGAGCAGCCAGGAATCAGGTTAGAAAAGCTAAAGCCCTGGTAGAATTAAATCTGTTCAGGGACATCAAGGTCAACAAGAAAAGCTTTTATAAATATGCCAGGGACAAAAGGAAGACTAGGGAAAATGTGGGCCTGCCCTGGAAGGAAATGGGAGACCTGGCCACCCAGAATATGGAGAAGGCTGAAGTATTCAATGACTTATTTGTCTCACTCTTCACCAACATCTGGATTTGTTGATACATTGAGAAAATTTGTATATATTGTTCTTAACAAGTTTAGATAGTTATCCTATGAAGTGAAAAGTGAAGCAACATACTTCTGAATAAACTTCTCAATAAACTACATAATGTTTTTCTTGAGTACTTGATTCTATCAATATTATTATTTACAAGATCAGAGGAAAAAATCAGATGCTTATTAATAACTTGAATTATACATGTCAAAAATCAAAAATAAGCACAATGCTCTTTTGCAGTATTTATGTCATAATGTACTTTTGTAAAGCTGCACTAAAATGGCGAGGAAAACAATGCTACCATAAAAACAGAGCTGAAAAGATATGTCAAGAAATATACTTTATGTTTGACCGAATCTGAAAACCAGGAGACGCGCGTATGACACCTAATACACATTAAACAATTTGATTTATAGTACGATTCAGATACTAAATGATTTTTCACTTCTATTAGAATACAGTCTACCAAGAAAGTAGAAAAAAAGGGTTTTACTTTATAGATCTCCCAGTATAATTAATGTTAAGCACTCTATTTGTTATGTGTAATTAGTACAGAGTGGAGTTTTATACAACAGTAAATGGTAATATAATTACAGATGCAAGCTGTCTCCTAACACAGAATTAAGTCAAATTTCCTATGCAGAAGAACTTGTATTATGGTTGATATATATTCATAAACAGAGACACTTTATGTCATTTCCCTACTAAAAACTGAAGAAAAACTAGCTGTGTATATAATTTACACTGATTTAAATTTGCCATGAACTCAAATTGCATATTTGTAGTCTTTTTTCCCTGACTAATATAACTGTGTCCCCTTTAATTCTGTGATTTAAAATAGACATCTCTCAGTTTTTAAGTGATTTAAGATCATTATACACTGCAACATAACCAAGTTTAAAATATTTTTTTTAATGAGGAACATTACAGGCAGACAGACATTAAAAGAGAGACTGGATAGACACTTGGAAGATCCATTGCAGGGTAGACTAAATACAAAAACTGCATTAGGGTCAAGAAGTCCCTGGAGCTGTTACTTAGTGGCTCGGAGAGTATTAGGGCCGGTATCAAAGATGCTTGCCCTGTTCTACAGGCATTGGCTAGTGGCTGTTGTCCTCACTGGTTCTGTCCCTGCTGTCTTTTATGAACAAAGAAAAGTACTTTCATTCTGCCTCAGTTCTCTAAAAAGGAAAAAAAAAAGGGACAAAGACAAAACCAGATAATTTAAGAGATAACTGATGAAAAAATGGAGGAGTGTAAAAGGCTAATGAAGAATAACAACAGTAGTAATAATAATAATAATAATAATAATAATAATAATAATAATAATAATAATAATAATAATGAAGTATGGACTGAGAACTGGAGAGGGACACTGACAATAGCTGTCCTGACAGTATCCACTGATCCCTGAAGACATCCAAACATCCTGCAGATGTTGCCCGTTGTGCCCTGCCTGCTAACATGACAGATGAAGGAGCAGAAATATGACCCAAGGCTGCCAGGACTTTCCCCAGTATTCACCACAGGCTTCCTCCTACTGGTGGTACTAAAGACTTACCTTGGGCAGGCAAAGAGGAGTGTGGCAAAAGAGGTACCATGACCCAGTGAGACCTTGGATGGGAATCGTGCAAATGAAAATGAAAAGATGAGAAAAAAAGGCAGAACCTCAGGAAGAGGATCTGGAGGGGCTAAAGGAGAGGCAGCCTGGTACCCACTGTGCCTGAGTGTGCAAAGTTCTCCTTCTCACCACAACAAAGTCTCAAGCCCTGTGAAGCACACTGTGCAGATGCACATGCCATTGCCCTGTGTATGCCTTTATTAGAGACAGGTTACTGGGCCAGTGACTCCTTGATTTGAACCAGTGTACCTACTCCTGTGGCCTTGGGATGGGTAGGGATGTAAGTTCACATATAGAAGGTAACTATAGGTTTTCTACAGTTTTTAGAACATTACATATATATATTATGTGGGTTGGTTCAACGGGTGGTGGTAAAAAAGGAGCATAAATAACTCCCTACTGTGTAATTCTGAGAGCGTGATACAACTGATAGCTTCCTTGGCTCTGTTTGTAAATTTATCCTTGGGCTTTTTGGAGTACATACACAATCAGTGTTTATGACTGATGTATGACCAACACGTCTATATTACAGTAGGAACAGATGGAAACCTTGGTTGTACAGATAACTAAAAAAATTTCTTCCCTGTTGAACAAATCCGATGTATTGAGTCGTTTTGCAGTTTGGAAAATCTAATCCTGAAGCAGCTTGAAGGTCACCAATTTTCTACACTTTAATTCATGCAACACTTCAAATACAATGTCAATGCTTAAATTTGTAGGACTCTTTCTTCATCCTGTCAATGCACCTTGCCCAGATGTTTTATTCTGTGGGCATTTGAGAGACTAAATTCTGCTACAGCAAATATTTTAAGACTCCTAATTTAAAACCAGAACAGGTTAAGCAACAACAGGCATTGGATTTACTTCCACATGGCTATCCTGACCAAAAATATTTCTGCAATCATCCAGTTAAAGAAGAACAGCTTTAGCAGAAGATGTAACTGCAAACCACAGTTATTCAGTACTGAGTCAGATCTGTCAAACTCCGCATCAGATCTGAAAACTTTGAGTTGCTTTACCATCGTTTTTAAGACTATGGATAATTTATAACAACACTTATTTTGATTGTATGTGATCCATATTGCAGGATAATTTATAGGCTATTTGAAGGATAGGTGAATAATACATTGGTCAGTGAATCTAAGACCAAAAGCAGGTTCTCAGGCTAGGACACAGATAGAGATCTTTTTCAAAACCAATTTATTCTTTCATGGTGAAATCATAAGAGGTAAAACTTAGAAGCAAAATGAAAGTTCAGACTTCAAACTTACTAAAAACAGTAAAAGACTTAAAAAATAGTACACAGTGAAGGTTGTAGAAATATAGCCATGGAAAGAAGTAAACTCAAACATGAATAATTGAGCTTACTAAAATTAGTTAGTAAAATAACATTGTTACAAATTTTAAAATGTGATCTTCTATTCTTATTCCAGTATTTCTGTTACATCAAATGTAGCTATTTCAGCACATGCTTATTTCTCAATCTGTTCATCAGCAGCTCTGCTTTTTGGACATACGCTTCAGGGTTACACTAGCATTGCAGCTCAGCACTATGTGGCTTGATGCATACCCTGCTTGTGACCCACACCACAAAATCTGTTAGCTGGCACCCATACAGCACATAAGGTTATAAGAGACCCAAGAGCTTCTGCAACCTCCTCAAATCCTGCTGTAGAGAGTTAAGTGTCAGGTGTTCTCATCAGCTGTGTGAGCTCAAGCTTGTAGGACAGTTTTAATTAAAAGTTCAACAGAAACATGTTGTTTCAAACTAGATAAAATTTAAGTCCAAATTAATCCTGCTTTATATTTCCAGATATCATGAGCTAAGGTTAAATTGTTTCAGGTCAATGCTCAGCTACAATTACCATAGTGGACTACACCTGTTTGGTGGTATAGACACACCACTGTGTGCTTTATGCTTAGAAAGCTGCAAAGGACTAAAGACTTCACTGCCTTTTATTGTTTGTGTTATACAAGCTTGGTGCCTGTGACCAAACAATGAGTTGAGTTATAAAAATAAAAGGAAGGTAAACATATAGTTGACATAGTAGTATACATAAAAGTAAGTGTGATGTGTTGATCATGCATTAGTATGAGTAGAGTATGAGTAGAGTGGTGGAGGCAAGTTGTGTCTGTTAGAGTTTTTAGCACATAGCATAAAGGTGGTCCAGGAGAAAGGAGGTAGGCAAAACTCTGAAAGACTTTGGAAGACTTCTGTCTAACCTGAACTATAGAGAGGTAAGAGGGAGCTTTTTCCTCACAGGTAGTATGAATTATCAGCAGTTAAAGGCAGGAAGCAAAAGCTAGGAATCATTGTACAGTTCTCACAAAAGAGAAGAATTAGCATAGGGAGAATTGCTCTTATAGTGCTGTTTTTCAGCATCCTCATGAAAAATTTGGAAAGTGGGGAGATGCATAAGATAACAAGGTTTGTTAATGGTATAGAATTATTCAAACTTGTCAAACCTAAATTGACTGCAAAGATTTGCAGAAGGCTCTTGTGATATTGAGTGATTGGGACATAAAGCAGCTGATGAAATTTCAGTTCAATAAATGTGAAGTCATTCACATGGGGAAAACACAGTCCTAGCTTTATACACATATTATGATAAGCTTGAAATGAGATATTGCCAGTTAGGAGTCACTGTAGATAATTCTCTGAAAGCAGACTGAACAGATATAGAAAAACTGATAGAGCCTTTCTGCTGGATCTTAGGGGCAAGGGCCATCCTTAAGAATTAAGAAATTCACCCGCTAAGTCTTTGCTAACCAGGACTTACAAAATCCACTTGTAGATTC
Source organism: Caprimulgus europaeus (assembly GCA_907165065.1). The sequence goes on along the minus strand of OU015528.1, from coordinate 58,283,255 downwards.
ACTTTAATTGGTGCTAAACCTAGTAAAGAATCATCTGGAATCACAGTTCATATTCTGAGTAAAAGCTTGAGTAGTTTAAATTCCTGTCTGTGCTGCTTGGGAAATTCAGGATAAGTATTAAACAAAAAAAATATCTCAGTCTAGCATGATGACGTGAGGCAATGTGGACCTTGAGGACTCATGAAAAGCTTTGGTTCCAAAAAACTAGTGGGATTTGAAAGTGCTCCATGATGGGACATATGATAGGGCAAAAACTGATGGAAGCTTATTTGACCCTGTGCTTCTGACAAGGGATGTCAGCCAAGGATGCATCTTTAAGTCTGCCTTACCAATTCCGCCACACAGAGGAGCAAGAATCTAAATATATGACCCTTAATAATTCACTTTAAAAAATGAGGGCTGTGATCCCCTTTAGAGGGGTTTATGCTTCCCCTACATTGCAAGCACAACACATAGAACTTCTTGCATTTTGGCTGCAATTCTTGTTGAATTTCAGCGCTGGTTTGTAGAACTGTTTCACCTGCTTCCTCCTGACAGATGTAGAAATGTTTGCATTCAGGGTAGGACCTAAGAGTTGAATTATAATATCAATAACAACCCATTATTTATTTAATTTAAATATTAGTCTGCTCTTTTAAACCTAAAAGTCTGCTTTTCTTAAACCTAAAAATTATATTAGTTTGCTTTTTGAAAACTACATTCTGCCACAGGACATTCAATCTTTTTTTCAGAATAAAAACTTCATCTTTGTCTCTTTTGAAAAAGGTCATATAGCCAAAGTGTAAACAAATAGACTCAACTGTGAGAATAAAACAGATTAAAAAGAAAATAATGATGCAAGCCTTGATTTGCGTAATGCAAAATAAAGAGTTTTTAAAATAAAGGCCAGCCATTTGACAGTACAATATTGTATAGGTACCTGTTTTATGCTGAGAGAATTTTTTTTGCAAAAGGGTTGCATGGGTTTTTCTGTCACACTATATTAAAACATTGCAAAAGAGAAAATAAACATACACAATTTTTGTCTAAGAGAACTCTGTGGCACTCTGTGTTTATCTGTGGCTCCACAGATGTCTCTGTGGAGAATAAGGTGTGGTAGAGTGGCTGAGATGACAGGAAGATCTACAGAGCAATTTCTGTCTAGTAAGCACTTGTTTTTGTGTATAGAGGTAAAAAGAAATAAAAACAAATTACTCCACAACATGTCAGTAGATTTTGGCACTACCAAAGGCAACCAGAGTTCAATGTTTTTGCACTCATATAAATGTCATTTTGGCTAGTTGGAACAGATCTCAAAATCTGATCTTCATGATACAACAGGGTAACATGCAAGAGGAGTAATCTCAGCATAAATCTATTCAGTCACATCTTGTGCCAAGTGTGTGCACAACTTGGATAACACATCTAAGGACTTCATGTAAGGAATGATCTCAGGTACACTTCTTTTAGCTAAGAAGAAATATGGATCGCAGTCAGAAGTAGAAATGCTGGGCACTACATGGAAAAAATAAGTTAAGTCTGATTTTGAGAAGATGTGCTTGCTAGGAACACAGGATAGAATATATGTTGTCCTAGTGAGGACTGCATTTGCTAAAAATCATTCAGGATGCAGAAGAAGAGAGAAGTACCTGTAGGGGATTCCTTTGTATTTGGCTCTCATGACTACCAAATTAAGGAGCATGTAATTTCTCATCTCAAGCCACTTGCTGGGTGTATTAGTCCTTGTGCTCTTCTATGGGAGGCTGGCCACATTTCTAAGGCTGAACGCCTAACTGTGGTTGAACCAAGAATACCAAAACAATATTCTCAGTTTCTTACTAGCACGCACACAGTCTCCGTGACTGAGGAAAACAATCAGAGGCTAAACCTGAGGCTCTCTGGTTGTCATTTGTCCCTAGAAAGTGGGCTGTTGATTGGGCAACACAGGAGTTACCCCAGTTTAGCTGAGACTGCAGGCAGCTTGAAGTTGTCACAAAGTGAACAATAAGTAACCTAACTGGAACACTTTTTCTCTGGGGAGAAAAAAAAAAAAAAAAAAAAAAAAAAAAGACTTAAGACTCTAAGGAAAACAAAGGTAGTTATGGAAAGATTAAGAAAATGTCTTTGGAAAGATACAGAGAGGAGGGTAACAGTAAAAGGAAGAAAAGCTGAAATATGTTGAGTAGTATCAGCTTCAAACTAAAAAACGTGGTCAGAACAAAGAGCCTGTGAATAAGTAAAAACTTTGAATTGAAAGAGTTGGAGATGGTAACTGCCATCTTCATGTTCCCAAGACTCAGCTCATCTGGCTAACAGATTGGTGGGCTCTTGATACCAGGTGGTACATACCATTGTTTGGTGGCACAGCTGCCTATACATCCAGTAAGGGTGGTCGGCATGAGGGTGGGTCGGAGGCTGATCTGACTACTTGGTTACATTCTAGCACAGGTATCATTTTGGTAAAGGAGCCTGCAGCAGTGTAAAAAAGAAGGAGGTACTCCTACTACACTTTTGGGGGAGATGCTGAACTATTTTCAGCAGTCAGGGAATCAACCGGAGACAGACACCAAAATAACATCTGAGTAGGATCCATTAATGCAGCAAGTGAACTTTCTGTGCAACTTGTCCATTGTCTTCCTTGTGACCAGACACAAAATCCCACAGAAAGCACTGATGTGTTTCCTGCTTCCCTTGCCTCTGCCAAGTGGATCCCATGTGGCAGCCTTCACCTGACCTGGGTCTTGAAGCTGTTCATTAGCTAGATGGGTAAGTGGAGAAAACGGGAATGGTAGCAGAGTTGAGGGAAATTAAAGAATATTGGAAAATCTGTCTTTTGCTGGAGTTGACCACTATTTCTGCAAAAAAGAGAGGCAGCTGAATGTTGGTCTCAAGTACTTACAGGCACAAGCAGCTACAGGCACAGAAAGGTACCTACATTATTAAACAAATCATCATTTATTAAGTTTTGCTTACCATAAGTGAGCAGGCAACAGGCAAGCCAAAAAGCATCCATCCAAATACCACTTGGAATAAGCTAGAGGCTAAACCAGATTATCCACTCTGAATATTAATAGAAGTGATATGTCTTGCCTTTATGTTCAGGCAGAAGAGAAAGCATACATACAAACTCTTGATAACCTGTGACAGCCTGACCCTATCAAAGCCAAGAAACACATGCAGATTTTCTACTGGAGTCAGAGCATTTGTGTAGATCGAAACGTGTTCAAACCATGGGCCGTTACATGCCAAATGTTTATTCTTTACTGTGGATCACAAAGTTTTCTTGTCAGGCTATAACTTTTACATCCTAACAGCAGTATTTTACAATAGTTTTTGCCACACTTTAAATTTTATTGTCAGAACCTGCAGAAGAATCAGAAGAGACAGAATTGTATTTCTAGTGCTATGATATCTATTTTGTTGTTTAAGTTGTAGGTTTTTGGAACCAACTATCTCAATAACATGGTCTGCTGAAAGATATGAATCATTGCTAGGGGAAAAAATATGGCTACTGCATCCAGCTCTGAGGCCTCCAGCACAAGAAAGACATGAGCCTTTTATAGCTGGTCCAGAGGAGGGCCACAAAAAATATCAGAGGGATGGAACACCTCTCCTGTGAAGAAAGGCTGAGACAATTGCAGTTGTTTAGTCTGGGGAGAACTTATTGGGGCCTTTAAATACTTCAAAGGGGATTATAAGAAAATGAAGAGACTTTTTACCAAGACCTGTAGTGATAGGACAAGGGATAATGGTTTTAAAATGAAAGAAGGTAAATTTAGATTACATAAAAGGGAGAAATTATTTACTATGAGGGTGGTGAGATACTGGAGAAGATTGTGGATGCTCCCTCCCTGGAAGTATTCAAGGACAGGTTGGATGAAGCTTTGAGCAACCTGGTCTAGTGGAAGGTGCCCCTGCCCATGGCCAGGAGGTTGGATTATACAACCTTTAAATGTCCATTCCCACCCAAACCATTCTATAATTTTGAGTCTTTGAGTCTCTGATTCAAAAGCTTTTCCTTGAAGGGCAAGGGATATGTGGTTCTGGGGGAGATCCAGACGATGTCAGCAAAATAGGAAGCTTTTTGAGTTCTGTTCTTAATTTTTGGGCAAAGAAAATATGGATACCTTTCACATGTCAACTGGGTCTTGTAAGTTCATGTGCAACATATTTTCCAGGTATTTTTAATAATAAAGATATAGTACTTTTTTGAACCCAATACTCAGCTTTCTGTGTCTAACTGATTCTTTGTCCCAGGAGGCCAAAGCTTTTCTTGCTAGGAAATCACTGTGTGATCAAAATTCACCAAAGAAAACTTTTCTTGTGAAAATAAAACTTGCCTATTATGAGAGACATTGATTCTATTCAGTATCTGGCCTTTCAGCAAATTCTCTGCCCTTTTACCCTAGACTGCTTTCCATGAATGAGTTCTGGCATATCAGACAAGACCACCAACACCATGAGTTCCTCATCAGAGTGAACAAATATAGAATCCATGCAAGCCCTATTGGACATTGCATCTCTCCCTGCAAGAAATTCATCAAGATGGGAACACCCTGAAAAATGCAATAGAATATGGCCTTACAGTGTTGTACCTGTTTCAAACACAACTACTCCTTGCTGAACACTAATAGTGACTTTGTATTTACCTGTCTAAAATACCTAATATCACATTTTAGGAAAGATTATCTTGAAAATTTAAGATAATTCACATCATCTTAAGCTTTTAATTTCATGACTTTCAGTATACAAATCCTCTAGTTACTTCTCCAAACTTTAGTTACTTTTTTAAAAGAAAAAACCCAACAATTTCCTTTTAATCAATGCCATTAGAACATTTAAAGTCACTACTCAGTTTAAATTGTGTAATTTTGCATTTTCAGTGCTTAAAAATTATGACGTCATGGATTTTTTTTTTTTGGTGCAAAAATATTTTCCAATTTCTCAAAAAATAACACATGAACTTTATTATCTAAATAAAAAGCACTTCAAATGCTCTTTAAATACATATATAAACTTCTTTCTTCAAAGATCTTGTGCTAAATACACTGTCAAATTTATGTGGGAATAAATGAGAATTTAAGAACACTAAATAGAAGCAATACTGTATAACTACTTCAAATGAAGCATGAATATTGTGTATGTATTTTTCTCTTGCTGTCAGACAAGATGGAAACTCACTGAGGCCAATTTTATATTGAAGATCGTAGCCCTATTTTATCTGATTGCAATAGCTGTTCAAGGACCATAAAATAATTTGATAGGAAAAAAAACTCATTCTCCTCACACAGGCTTCTGATGAGTAATAGCAATAAGAAGAATATTGCCTGCAGGCCAGATGCTCAGTGCTGGTGTGACCACATCTGAGAACTGAGTCCAGTGCTGGGCTTCTCAGTACATGAGGGATGTTGGCACACTGGAGCAAGTCCTGTCAAGGGCCATGAAGATGGTTTAGGTGTTGGAGCATCTCTTATGCAAGGAAAGACTGAGTGAGCTGGGATTTTTCAGGTTGGAGAAGGCTCAGCGGGATCTTATCCATGTGATAAATACCTGATCAGGAGGGAGTAAAGAAGACAGAGCCAGACTCTTAGTGGTGCCCAGGTGTAATAGTTCCACTGGGCCAGCCCCTGCAGTGCCATCTTTCCTTACCCCTCTGCAGCCCTCAGTGAAATGAGAAAAATCTGAAATACAGAAAACTCAATTTAAACAAAAAAACTACAACAAAACACCAAAACCCAAAACATTTTTACTATGAAGTTGGCCAAACATTGGAGTGTCCATCCTTGGAGCTATTTAAAACCTGACTGCATATGGCCTTGAATGACCTGGTCTAGCTGACCCTGCTTTAAGCAGAAGGTTTGGACTAGACAACCTCCTGACATTCCTGGCAACCCTAGCAATTCTGCAGCAATACAAGCAACTCAGACATGACTTGAACCTTAGTTCAATAAAAGTAAGTTATCTCCCTTTCAAAGGGTAGGCGTTCACTGTTATGTTGAATTTAGGAGAATCATCAACGTACTGATGAGAGGTGGGAACTGCACTACCCATCAGAACTGTAGAACACTACATGTCCAGATTTTGAATTACAGTTGTACAGGCTAGTGGACAGGCTGTGTTTCCTCCCTGTATAAACAGGGACTAGATGCAGACAGAACCTATTATCAACAAGGAATTAAAAAAGGGAGTTCCAAAAGGGAATTAAATACAAATAAATGTATTTATCTCAGATCACAAATTGTAGGATCTTTTGTTTCTTTAAAATATAGTAAAATTTATGTAAACCACAGTGAGAAGGGAGGAGGTGAGAAGAACAGTAAATTGTGAAAAAAACCCCAAGCCCCCAAACAAAATTCAGGACAGCCAAAATTGTGCAATTACTCTGGATGTGCTCCCCTGCCCCACATAAAGGAGGGTTACAATTGATTTTTCATTTCATTTGTGAAAATCCTAGATGTGACAAAGAATATTTTTGAAACCGAGAGTACTGCCTTCACCTCCTCGAAGGGAAATAGGAAGAGATGTGCTGCCCAGGAACATGCTTACTCCAGCTGGTTTGACACAAATCTACTGTGCAGTAGTGTGGTAGTGCTGAATATAACCTTCAGTTGCTAAAGCTTGACAATATTTTCTGGAAGCATTTCTTTCAGCAGTTTGTTTTTACAGCTATAAAGAGCTCTCCACTCCAACCACTCGGAGGCTGCTCTTAAAGCTTCTCTGCCATAGCCAAAGCATCAGCATGCAAATAAAATTCTGTCGTCTTATGATCCACCACGGCCATATGTCTCAATATGGCAGAAGAGTGTTGAAGGCAATTAGTTCCCTCCAAAGCACTGTAATCGTAGTTGTTCAAAGGGTGTCATTGTCTAGAGTATTAGAACACTGCTGTACTAACTGGATTAAAACACTAAATGATCTTTTTCCTTTCATGGTTCGTGGTGGTTACTTTTGAACTGTGGTGACAGCTCTTCTGGTCAGAATCATAGAATGGCTTGGGTTGGAAAGGACCTTAGGGATCACTTAGTCGCTGATTAGAACTAATAGTTGAATTCATCCACTAAAATCAGTCTGGTAATTTTCAGTCCACAAACAGAAGAAATTTAAGTAACATTTTATGCCTCTAGGTGCTAGAAAAAGCTAAGCCTGTCCCTACTTCCACCAAGCATCTGTGGCACTCTTCCCACTGTCGTTCAACCGCCTTTATGTCTGTGTTCACCCAGACCAAACACAGTTTCCTAATACTACTTAAAGTGGGAACAGCTTACTTGAAGTGGGAACAGCTTTTGTTTTGGTCCACTGAGCAAAGCTGAAGTCCTGTAATTTTGTCAGTAGCTCTGATTATTAGTGCAAGTGCCATTTCTGGCATGAACCATGGTCATCTGCTGGCATCCTTGTGGTTCCTAGCACTGCTCAGAAACTCTTGGGCTCAGACATGACATTGATGTGGAGCTGGATAACACAAGACAATAGTGAGAGTGCTTTCACTGACATGCAAACATTTCCATGGTTTACACCCCTTCCCAGGATGAGGCTGTCTTTCAGGTGGTCAGAGCATTGCCATGCCATAGGAGCAGCAAATATAAAGGTAAAGCTGGGATTATATATATATATATATGTATATATATTGTAGTGCACTTCGCCATGGAAACTGACAGTAGGTTTCCAAGGCAGCCAAATCAAAAAGAGAACAAGGCTAAAAAATAGCGAAGTACAAAGAACATCAACTAACAGCTTGATGTGTTAAGGGGTAAATTCTGGAAAGTACTTAAGCCTCTCTGGAAGTCAATGTCAGTTGTGCTTTTAAATCACTGAGGACCTTTTGAAAAGTCCAGCCAGGAGCACAGATGCTTGATGTGTGTGACTGATTATTCATTGTTGTACACAGCTGTCCTGCAGCTGTACTTTTGTTCTATGCTTTGTCCTGCCCTGGGGCTGCTCCCGTCTCTCCACTGTCCCCCAGTGCTCTGTGCTCCAGGGGACTGTTATTCCTCCTCCTCCTCTTCCCAGACTCCATGTAGCTGTATAACCACCCGACAGCCAAATATTCGTAAGGCCTTCCTAACAACCAAGGTTATGATGCCCAAGGGTTGTCTGTTTGCTTCCAAGGCCAGTGACCAAGAAGTTTTGGGCTAGCAGGGAACAGCAAAGGTGGTTCATTCCCGTCCCTCATGAGAGGCAGATATTTCTGCATAGCAGCCTGAGTTAGCAAGGAAGAGGAAGAGTCATACACTGCAATAAGCATAGCTAAAGCAGTCCTTAACAAGAGCTCTGAGGAAATTAAGCAGCAGAACTTGTTTTTAAAATAAACAACTCAAGAGCAGTTGATTGCTACTTTGGCAGCTGGTCCTACCAAACTGAACTGACCCATCCTGAGCACAGCATTGCTTTCCAAGCTTTCCTCCTTTCCATTTACATTAGAAGAAAACAAAACACTCCAGTAATTTTTGCCTTAGTGCAACAGGGTAGATGACATCTTAGTAGAAGCTGCAAGCAACCTACAAGCTCTGGTATTTCTTAGCAAAACAAATGGAAAAATCAAAGCAACAAGAAGTCTTCTTGGAAAAAGTACAAATAAAGATGTAGGTTTAATATGCGAATAAATATGGGAAAAAATATTTTTGTAATAAAAAATATTAACTAGGTAAGATCTGTAAGATTATTAACCCCTAACATCAGCAAACAAGCCAGTAAGTTTTATGAAGTCTTTTTTACCCCCTTTCTATGTTTGAAAATATCCGGTAGTGAAAACTCCTCAGAGATCAAAATGTAATAACTATTTTATGGCAGCTGCCAAAGAAAGCGCAAAACCAGTATATTAACTGGAAGTGTTTTGAGCATGGATAAAGAAGGTTCCTCTTCCACTTCCAACAGAACTGGAGCTTAGTTTTCAGGGGATTTGCTGCTCTAGATGTAGTTTGAAAAAAATTAATATAACCATAGTAAAAATAAAGTTGCTCAGTATCTATTAAGGAAATAAACATGTCAAGTGTTTCTTTGATTTAGAGTGCAACTGAGGTTTAAAACTAGTGATTTATTTATGTAGTTGAATTATACTAAAATCTTCTAGCTATGAAAGGAGGAGATTTTTTTCTTCACTGAGGAAGATAAATCTGTATTTGCCTTCTGTTCTTCAGATGAAAATTTTTCCCTCTTCACAAAGTTCATGTGACCCCTCCATCAGGACGTTGACCCAATGAGATCCCCAAGAGAGAAGCCTTAACTACAGAGACATGATTCAGATTATCTCTCTGTTCTCAGCTATGAAGATTTAAGCATTTAAACAGGAGTAATGCAGAAAGTAGCTAAAATCAGGAGGCTTGACTGGAGCACTGGGAATCAGTGAGTGCTGGTGGCTTCTTGTGTTGCTTTTGACAGTGAGATTTGTTGCTCCAAACTTAGCCCTCCAAAAGGATGATCCAACTTATTTTCTCAGTAATATTTTCCAAAAAAATTATTTGAGGGATGATGCCGCACCCATTCATTTCACTATTTTTGAAACTGCAGAGGTGAGATTTTGGGAAAAAAACCAATAAAATCAACAAATACTATTTGGATTTTTTAATTAACAATAATAAACAACTGGAAGCTTAACATTCTGTATTTAAACCCCAGATCTTTGACCCAGGATGTTTATGGCAATGGCCTGTACATCTTGACAACCTACTGCACTTGCAGGTGAGGTTTATGTCCACAGCCTGTGGCCTCAGTCTGACCTGACAAGCAGATCCATGTGCAAAATCCAGCATGCTTGAAAACTCCCTAGACTGTACAAGATCAATGAAGTAAACATTGCATGTGTCATAAACCCGGAGCACTCTAAACTTTCACAAGGCAGAAGCTTTCAGAAGACATACAGCCACAACAGCTTTTATTGCATGGGTGACAGATTTGCTGGGGAGAGGAGGAGGAGGGAAGGGCAGAGACATGGAGGAAGGCACATGGGCTCCAGGGAACGTGGCAAGCGCTACTCATTCCAGATAGTGGGCAGTAAAGTCCAGAGAACTGGACACTAGGGCACCACAGCCTTCTTGTCCCACGTTATAGATCCACCACATCACATTCGTGCCTGGCTGAATAAAAAAGTTACCAGATGCAGGGCAGGAAAGGATCCAACCAGCACTGAATGGGAAAAATGGCCCTGAGACCACAAGGATGACTTTCCTCTTGAGAGATCAGTCAGTTTACATGATGATCGACTGATGGGCAACAGAACAGAAGAGCCAAGACCACTAGAAAGGCCAGTCTATTGATCAGTATGATGGGTGGCAATCAAATAAGGCAAAAGATATTAAGAGTCATGAAGGAATGGGCCCAATAAAATACAGGAAGAACTCAGCCACTGCTGAGCTGCTCTGGAAAAAACTAAACTTTTTGTACGTATATGTTTCTTTTGGTGTTTGACTAATCACATCCTGAGCTTGTTAGCCAAATTGGGGATTATTCATATGATTTCTCTGAAAGTCATACTGCCTGTTTTCATGCTTTACCCCTGAAGTCTGAATAAACTCAATTGATCAGTAGAACTCTTATAAACCTACTTGTCATTTACAATTATAACTCTCAGCAGGCTTTTAGTTAACTTTTTTTCAGTTCCTTGCCCATCTTCAGATATTATCTTTCAGTTGTGATGAATTTGCCTGGCAAAGAAAATAGATTTGTCTGAATTATTAATATTTTTATTTTTACTTCTTTCTTGAGGCCGAGATATGGCGTTTACAATAATGATCCTCCATCATAAATTATCACATTTTCCGAGTAATTTTGAGACGTCAAGTTAGTCACGATATTTGATATCACTCCAGCACTTCTCCCCTGGATTTCTTTGTAGTGTTTACAGCAAAATAGATTGAAGTTGTGGCAAATATTTTAGTTTGCATTTCCCTTTAAATTAGTTGTTAGGAGGTGAGGAAATTAAGCACACTCTAAAAGCAAATTGAACTAAGTATGTAGAAGTATCACACAGAAAACAAAAATTTTGAAATGAAAGCCCATCAGCTATTATAAAAGTTGGAGTCACAAAAGCCAGGAAATATCGTTGATTTCCAATGCCTCATTTATTTCAGCTCCCTGGCACTGTAGGATCATTTTCTATAGAATTTCTGGTTTTTAACGTTGGGGTTTTTTTTCCTATTTAGTTTAAAAAGACATAAGCAGAGAAGTTTTTATAGTTTCCTTGAGACCATAATTTCACCTTTTTTTCTTCACAGAGTACTTCAACTATTTATCATCTGGCTTTTTTACACATCTATTGAATTAACTTTTTTTTTTTTTAACTTCTTCTAGTACATCTGAGAGTCCTGCATTATGTTTATTTGCCTTCACTAAATTCCTCCAAGTGTTGTTGGCTCCTCACTGCTTTCACTCTCACTTGTTATCAAAGAAATCTCTACACTTAAAAAAAAAAAAAAAAAAAACAAACAAACCAAAAAAACCCACCACAATAACATCTCTGATTTTTTCCTAACACAACTTTTACAGGTGCTTCTCTCCTTCTTTGGAGTCATTCAAAGCAGATTGAACGCATGCAAGATAATAAAAAGGGATAATGCACCCATAAGAAAGCAAAGGAAATCGGGGAGGCAATAAGTTAAACTTACATTGGTTGTGGTGACAAAGAACAAACCACATTTGAAATATAAACTGAACAAATGAGGCAAAACCTGTTTACTTGGTGTCATTCAAAACCATGTTATGACACTGTATTAGGAATAACATGGAGCAGGACTCTGTTCCCAAAGCTCTCAGGGGTCTCCCAGGAAGTCTCTGCTCCTGCCTTCCCACCTGATCTGACCCTGTTTATTCTGTGGACCTTCAACACCAGCAGCGTGTCTTCAAGCAGGATGCCGTGAAAAATTCATTAACTGCTGAGAGGATCTCAGCTCCAGAAACATGACAGGTATAACTCACTTGGAAAACAGTCAGACTACTAATGTGGGCTTCAAGTTCTTGCTCAGGCAGGGCGGGATCTCAGTTTTGTTACTTACTCCTTCCATAACAAAGTGGAAACGAGGCTCTTTGGCAAAGCAATGTATTGGAAAGCTAGAGGGTCTTGTTTTTCTAGAAATAATGCATACAGTTAATCTGTCTTGAAAATTTAAGTGGGCTACAGGATATATTTTATAATTTCATAAGTATTTGATACGTCAATGTAGAGTGTACCTCTGGTACGGAGGTACCAGATATGTATGTTGGACAGCACAACACAAAAATGGATGCTTAAACATGCTCATGGACTTCTAGTGATTGTGTATATTATTAAAAAAATAAAATATTTCAGCTGTTTAAAACTGGATTATTTAGATCATTAAAGGAATAATTCATTTAGAAAATAATTAAATATTGCACCAGCAATGAAGGCTAGTATTTTTCCACACTTGTCACAATGACAGCTGCCTTGAAGTGTTTTATTGATTTCCCTATAAATAACTTGGAGCTGTGGAAGAAATACACTGCATGTAATGTAACTTGGCTTATAAAATAATTGCATAATATTAGAATGAGGATTCAATCTGCTGGAACAGCTTGCAAGATAAAATGATCAAATAATGTTTGAATAAGGATCTGGCTGAAAAAGTGGTCTGATTTAAAACTCTACAAATGTTTGGAAAGCAATGGTCTACAGTAAAAAAAAAAAAAAAGTGACTTGTTTTCATACTGTACTGAGTTGAGCCACTGGATGACGACTTGTGCAGTAACCTATTTTATTCCAGTGCCATCTGAGTGCTAACATGCACCAGTATAATTTAAGAACATGAAAAGAAACAAGCCTTTCTTTGAGCTCTTGGGTGTGTAAAGCCTTCTTTGAGTCATAAAACCTCTCCATAACCCCCATGACGTCCAGGGTACCACCTAACTCAAGGGTTATCTTGCATCATGATTCAAGCATTATTCTCAGCTGGGCAAAATCCGATTGATCCATTTGAGCACCAGATATCTCACAGCTCATCACCTTTTTCTCAGAAGTTGCCATCTCAAGTATGTTGTAAATACAGAGGGACATGGAAAAAGTAAAAGTACACAGTCAATAAGCTGAAGTGTCCACATACTGCATCAAAAGGAGTCGGCTCATATCTTTCAGAGCACAACTCCCTTGCCAGGTGATCCCACTCAACAGGGCACCTTCCTTGTGAAGGGACCCACTAGTCAAGGCCTTTCATGTGACCAGATGAGCCATAAGAACTGAAGGTTTAGCATGGATGAACACAGAGCACCAAAACCTCTGTGGGCTTTTTGAGAGAAGCTTCTTCCATGAAACCTAGTAATGACTGCATGGTTGACAACTGCTTTGACTCAGGTATACTCTCAGCCCACTTAGAAGCAGCTACTGATTTTGGTATTTTCCATTATTATTACAAAATATTTTGTGCCATAATTGTCACCTAAGGCACCAAGACAGAACCCGAAACAACTGGTTCAGACAATGCAGGATGGGCAATCAGCGTTAACTGGAAGGTATTCAGGGGAAACTCCAGACTCTCAGAACTTGGTAGAAATTGCCTTCATAGAATACCAGGTTGGAAGGAACCTCAAGAATCACCTGGTCCAATCTTTCTTGGCAAAAGCACGATTTAGACAAGATGGCCCAACACCCTGTTCAGCTGAATAATAAAAGTGTCCAGTGTTGAGCAACCCACCACTTACCTGAGGAGAATATTCCAATGTCTGATTCTTGTCATTGTGCAAAATTTTTCTCCTGTGTCTGATCAGAATCTCCTCAGAAGTAACTGGCATTCATTACCACTCATCTTTTCTATGTGACTCCTTGTAAAAAGGGAGTCTTTATCTTCTTTATAACTACCCTTTAAATACTGGAACATGGTGATAAGCTCTCCCCTAAGCCTTCTTTTCTCAAGGCTGAACAAATCCAGTTCTCTCAGCCTTTCCTCATATGATAGGCTTCTCAGTCCTTTGATCACCTTTGTAGCCCTTCTCTGGACTCCCTCCAGCCTATCCACATCTTTTTTGTATGGTGGGACCAAAACTGGACACAGTGTTCCAGGCAGGGCCTGATGAGTGCTGAGTAGAGTGGGATAACGACTCCTTTGTTTCTCCTTGTGGTGTCTTTGTTGATTCAACCCAGTGTCCTATTGGCTTTCGTTGATGCTGCAGCACAATACTCAGTCATATTGAGCTTGTTGTCCACCAGGACTCCACGGGTCCCTTTCCACTCGATCCCATCATCCAGATCACTTATGCGGATATTAAACAGTGTTGGGCCCAATCTTGGTCCCTGGGGTATCCCACTTGTGACAGGTTGCCAGTTTGAAAAGAAACTATTTACCACCGCTCTCTGGGTGCAGCCTGTCAGCCATTTCCTCACCCACTGCACGGAGCAATTCTCTTAATGTTTTAAAATAGATATTTCAGCTATTGCCCTCGAGACTTTCCAGAAACAGATTTGATCAAAATTTCCATTTGCTACTGATTATTGCAGCCTGTTGGCTGAACCCACCTATAGACCCTCAGCTACCATATTGTAAGAGGAAAAGCAAGAAAACCTGGAACAGGCATCACCGTCATGAGCAGCTGCTACTCTGCATGTATTTTTTCCACTCTACATGCTGAATTTTATAAGAAAAATAATAAAAGTGAGCCACAAATGTATGACGTTGTGTACGTAATGGCTACACTGTCCTGCCCCTTCCTCAAACCCTGGCTCACCAAGGGCTTCAGCACACTGAAGCACTAAAACATATTCAATTTTTTATTTTTTATCTTATTTTTTTTACTTCAGAAGAAAATGTCAATATGGAAAAGAATGCTACTGAGTGAACAAAGGAAGATAGCCAAGGGTCCAGCTGTGTTGAAAAGCAAATTTTTTTCATGTAATATTTTGCCAAAATTTCAGTTCTAACTTAATTTGTTGCTATTCTAAAATGAAACAGTTACAAGATTTTCTTGCTTGCTGCATTAGTGATCAATTTTTCATTTCTTCTGATTCTATTCACTGAAATGTTTTTCTCCTCCCCATCAGTCATATACCATTTTTCCCTGTTTCCTATGCTTACCTTTATTTATTTATTTATTTATTTATTACACTGCTTATGTTTAGGAAGGAAGGAAATATTAGTCCTGAGTATAAGAAATCCTGGCAAAAGTAGGTAATGTGACCAGCAAACCATAAAATAAGATTATTGTGCTTAGTAAAATAACCATCCTTCACTCATATTCCTATCTCCATTCCTGCTATGTTCATCAACACAGATCAGTTGAATCTCAGAACATTTTTCTTCTGAAGCTCATGGGACAATTAATTCTGAATTTAATTTAATTTATGGACTGACTCAGCATATAGCTCAGCAAAGCAAAGATTAAAATCTGTGGTGTTAATTTCATGTGATAATTATGTTGAAAAAGAGAGTGCAGACTATTATTCCAATGGCCTAGAGATAGCGAGGTTCTGGTGTGGTTTTTGTTGTTGTTGGGTTTTTTTTTGTTTATTTTTACTTTTTTTAAAATTACCTGCTGTGGTCAATGATGCTACTGCATTTGCCAGCTGAAATTTAATCTATCAAATACTCTAGCATATTTTATTTCACTCGCCTGTTTCAAAGGTGCTGTAATGCCACTTACTGAACACTGAATTACTCGCTACCACTCTTATCACAGTCAGAGGATGTAAATGCAGACCACAAGTTAAACAGGAAAGGGCCCCAAGGATACCTATGCAGAGCAATAATTGTGCAAATGGAGAAAGGGACCTGCTGTTTCTGTACGTGCATTAAAAAATACGTATTTTCCACCAACACTTGAAGAAGTCAAAGATTCATACAGACTTTTGTTGTCCAAATAGAATAAAGCATGTTTTTAAAAAAAATACTTTTACGCTTTGGATCATCCCCTCAGGGTTTTAGCTACATCATTGATATGAGTGCTATCTACTTTCTAAACAAGAATTTCTATTAGCCTTGAAAAGCTAAGCTCAGCGGTGCTGCCTGTCTGTCACTTGCATTGTTCTTGCTCAGATACCCACCGGGCCTAGACCTTACATCTGTCTGATCATTAGATCAAGCAGCAGCCTTCCAATTTGGAGTTACACCTTTTAATGCAATCAACTTAGAACAGCTTTGCAGCTTCATTGCAGGGTTTGCTTCATTTCATGTTAATTGAGTCTCATTTGCTGAAACATATGATCTAACAGTTATAGCAAATCTTAAACTTCAAACACAGGCTTGATTAATGAATATGGAGTAAATTGCCTTTTTGTATTCAAGCACCATCACAAGATCACAAGTTCTTGGTCTTGTGATCTAAAAGCAGCTTCCCCACTGACTTCAGATCCCAGTTGCTTGTGAAGCACCTCAACTTTTTACTTAAACTTGCTAATTATGAAAGCTGTTATGTACCTCTTTCCCCCTCCGTAAAATACCTAGAAATTACTTTGAACCTGAACATACTGCTGTAGCAAGCACGACAATGAGCAGTTATGTTTCTTCTCTCAGGCACTTTTATGGTACCTATACTCTTTCCCCCAACACCTTGTGCCAGCATCACACTCAGAGATCAGGATGAAGAAAGGCTTAGATGAAACTCAGCTGTCAAATGGCAAATAGTTTCTCACAATACCAAGGCCTTTGCTGTCGATTAGCAATTTCAGGGACCTGCTTTATAACTACATATATCTATATACAACTGTATATATATGTATATAACTTTATAATCCTAAATTATAACTATAAAAACAGAGGGGTTGAGTTTAATTATATTCCTGCATCTTTGTTACCAAATGGCAAAGATTTCTATTTAATTTTGCCTTGGCAGTTTTGACAGCAGGAATATCTTCTGTAAAATACACTCAAATAAAATCATAAGCTATATTTTTCTGCTGTGATTTCTAAAAGTCAGAATGACAGACCATCCTGTCGAGCTTTAAATGTGTTCTAGTTTGGATTCCTCTTCCTCCTCCTTCTTTATCTCTCTTGCATACCTGGGTGAGGTAGAATTCATAGAATTAACCTTTCATAGTTTGGGGTAAACTCTAGCTCTGGGTTTTAGGAGACATTTGGAAAGATGACAAATTTTAAAACCCTTTCAGTATCAGAGAATAGTTTTAGTTTCAGACCTTGCACAGGGGGCTTAATTTAATTTTGTGTTACTATATTTTCAGCTGAAATGCATCATGCACCAGGTGTTGATATTAAATTTATAAAATCTACAATGAGCTGGTGAAAGCCTTTTCAAGCTGATAAATATTTGCAGCCACTTACTCAAAAAATGAAGTAATAGAGGTTATATTGTCTTCAACTTGTAACTTCAAAGATCTGGTCTGGTTAAGAACATTCCCTGTGGGTACTCTTCCTTTCAAAAGAAAGTGAAGTGTTACATTGCAAAAAGCCCAAAATAAATGATGGTAGAAAAATTACTGTGAAAAAATAATATATGCTGAAGAATAATCTCTAAAAAAAACCCCATCCAGACTGGTATAGCAGCTCACTTGTTGATAAGGAGGGTGAAAGGCGCTTCCTCCCTCAGCCAGGATGCTGCTCCTTGTCAGTGAAGATCCACACAGAATTCTGCAGGAGCCCATGACCAAGTAGTTACTCCTTCTGAGACAGTATATCTACTCAGTTTAGTAGGATGTAGAACAAGGAGTGTAATTTAGCAGCTTTGGCACAGATGTTGAGGGGGAAAGACACACAGATACTTTCCATCTTATCCAGAGGAAAGGGTAGGTGCAGGTAAATGAAGTTACTCCATTTCTTGTTTGGGCAATATCCTAACTCACTTGAAGCTCCTTTTAAGTGGTGTCATATTGGCCATGTAAGGAACAAACAGTAAAAACAACTTTCCCTGGTAAAACAATACTCCCCCTCCCATAGGAATTCAAGTGCCATCTGTCAGCCTCTGCTGCTGCAAAGTGGGACAAGCCCAAGGTACTGGAATAGGAGAAAGCAAGCAGAAATTAAAACATCACCCCCTACCTCCACGACTGCACAGCCTGAACTGTCAGCAATGGTTACTGTACTTTAAAAGGGAAAAGGTAACATGGTAGAGATTGAAGGATCAAATGATCAGCTTTAAAAAGAGAACCAAACAATCCATTTTTTAATTGAAAGAGTGAGAGTTACAAGTGTTGCAGCCCATGTAGAGACACTAGTATTTTAAATGCAAGAAGGGAAAACTTAACAAGTACACTTGTACTTGGCTGTTTTCCAAGACATCTCAGCTGTTCCAATGAGTTTAAAATGTGAAATGAATCAAGTAGATGAGGATGGATCTTTCATAACTTATGATTTTTCTTCTTTAAATAATGAAAAAACCCTCTAATTTATCCCAGAAAAAAAAACACCTTTTTTTTTTAATACAATTATCACCTTACATTATCACCTACTGTAAGGTACAATCTTCCCCAGTCCATAGTATCGTCTTGAGGTTTTGGGTACCAACCATACTCAAGCTACTGGAATAACTCCACCTTTCCAGAGGCACAGGAAGGTCTTTGTGTTTTTCAGATGAGGCTTTACTGAGGACCGTTCCCTAAAGCTAGTGCCTACTCTGTGTAGTACTTGACCTCTTGGCTTTGGTTCTGCTGGAGAGCTCTGTCAATGTACAACAAAAAACTGTTTTTCCCATCACAATGGCCTCCAGGTTTCCAGATTCACATATTATTGTTATCATTATTAACAGATACTTGGATATTTTAGATCTAAAAGAAACAAAATAGGAAGGCTTGAGAAAAGTAAGGCACCTGAACAAGCTACCTTCATTTGGGAGCCTGTCTGGGATATCATCTGTTTTAGTGATTGACTGCTGCTCTTTTGTGAGCACACAATAGGTCCATACCTGATAATTAGCCTAAAAAAAAAAAAAAATAATTAAAAATTTTTTTGATGAGATTATCTAGCAGTGACAAGAGAAATTGTCAAGATGACCTTAGTGGTGATTTGCCAGACCAAATCACACTAACTGGACAAAGACATAAATAAGCTGACAAATGATGTTCACTACTGTGCTGATAGAGAATAGAGTACATCTTAGGTATTTTTTTAGGATTATTAGAACAGTAAATGTGTACCTCACTAGCTCTTGAGGAACACAGAAATATCTTTATAACCCTATTGCTGCTCTTTTCTGTGGTGGTTCCAATGACTGTATTTTAAAATGTAGCAACATAAAATAAGTAAGACACCAAAATAGTAAAGTTACGTGGTTGTTTAAGGTCCTGCACTTGGTTCTCAACACCCCCATGCAACACGACAGGCTTTGAGAAGAGCGACTGGAAAGCTGCCTAGCAGAAAAGAACCTGAGGGTGTTGGTCAATAGCCAGCTGAACATGAGCCAGAAGCTTGGCCAAGGCAGCCAATAGCATCCTGGCTTTTGTCAGATATAGTGTGGCCAGTAGGAGTAGGGAAGTGACTGTCTTCTTGTACTCCACACTTGTGAGGCTACATCTCAAGTACTGTGTTCAGTTTTGGGCCCCTCTCTACAGGAAGGGCATTGAGGTGCTCGAGCTTGTCCAAAGAAGGGCAATGAAGCTGGTGAAGGGTCTGGACAACAATTCTTATGAGGAGCAGCTGAGGGAACTGGGGTTGTTTAGTCTGGAGAAAAGGAGGCTGAGGGGACATCTTATTGCTCTTTACAACTACTTGAAAGGAGGTTGTAGTGAGGTGGATGTTGGTCTCTTTTCCCAAGTAGCAAGTGATGGGACAAGAGGAAACAGGATAAAGCAGAATGGCTTTTATTTTTGCTGACCTTTTCTGGAGAAGTATCTAACACTAAAGATTTTATTATTCAAGAATTCCAGCTTAGAAATCTACATAATTACACACCAATTTTCCCAGAATGGTCTTTAGATAAACAATAAAATTTTGGAGAAACCAAGAACTTTGGATTGCCTGCCTCTTCCTAGTTTTGTGTATCGTCAACATCCACTACGACTGAAGTTACCTTCAAGTTTGGTAAGTGGAATTCACCTTTGCAGGGGTGACTGCTGGTCTACTGCCTCCTCTCACAAGAACCAGGAGAAGTATTACTCTGGCTGGCAGCACTCTCCTAACTCTACCTTTGGCACCAACTGTCCCTGAATACAGGAGATGCCAAAACTATCCCGAAAATCTCTAGCAAAGAAAAGTCAACTGGATTTAATATGTGCCGAAGAATGAGTTTCATTATTTCTCATCAAAGCAGATGCCCATTTAGCTGAATTCTCTGCTAAAAATTCCAGCTTTCTTGGCACACGAGATCCTTTTTCAATATCCTTCACTATTCATTGAAGCAACTTGTATCACATTTGCCAGAAGATTAGTTTCTGTTACTAGCTGCTCTATTAGAGAGGATTGTTTCAGTAACCTCTCTCTGCTAAAAACTGTACATACTTTATAGAGACATCATGCCATGACTGCACACATTACCCTCCCACAAAGGTACTCATGGTTTCAGTTTTGTCTCTGGTAGGTTACACACACCATATGCGTGTCATGTTTCCTTTCAGTTGGCCATGGGGTTACAAAATTAATTTTTTTCAGTCATCAGCTACTCAAATTCCAACTACGAGGCAGAAGTATAAAATGTAGGGAGAAAGGCAGAAGAAAAAAAAAAGATAAATCATGAGGTTAAATTTAAGAAAAATTTTAAAAAGAAACATATATTCTTTATAATTTCTTCAGAAATTAAATTTTACAGTGTTAAAAATATGTAATTTTTGTGGAACTGAGAAAAGTTTAATTCCAAGAAAAGTGGTGTTCTACAGTCCCATGTAATATTTTTATTATTGTATTTATTAGAACAAAGGGCATGCCCTTTTTATAGATATAAACACAAAATACTGAAAACTAATAGGAGTTTAACTGATTGCTGTAATATTCCTACTCTCTTGTACCTTGGCCAAATGATTTTTCTTTTTCATTGCTTCAGCATCTCTACATGGTTGCTGCAGTAACAAAGTAATTTTCTGATAAATTCATCAGGAAAAATGCACTACAGAGCACATGTATAACTCTAAACCTGTCAGATCATCACAATTTTAAGGCAATTATTCTCCTAGGAGAGGGGAGAAAAAAAAAAAAAAGGAAAATTACATAATGCAATTGCACAGAGAGAAAGATAAGTTATCATAATTTTATGCTACTAAACCTAACTTTCTTAAATGTGCTCAACATAGGAAGAGGTTCGCTTATGCACAATATATTTCTTCTGAGCTGTATCAACTGCAATGTCAACTAGGCTGACATATAATGTAAATCAAGATTGCTGGCCCACTTGAACCACTAAAAATTACGGCTGAAGGAAAAGTTTTACAACAACATTAATCTTCGAAGCTGTGGTGAACATTTTGTTAAGCAAAATGAAACACTACAGCCTTCTTGAGCCAATTATTTCAAGGGTACTCAAAATCTATATCATAATTGAAAATGTAATCACTGTAGTTAAGCTTAAAATTTATTCTGTAAAACATAAAACCTACAACAGCTGAAACCAACAGGAAATCCTGGGTAGTAGAGTAAGAAACTGCATTTTACCCAACTTACAAAAGTCTTATGACACTTGTTAAAGGAAATTTAGAGCATCACCAAGAATGCTGAAAATATTTCTTTCTAAGCCTTTTGTTTCCTCTCCTTCTTCCCCTGATCCCATGAGAGATTCCTAAAAGGTCTTTTGGAGTTAATGTAGTTTTGGATGATGTGCTAAACTAAGAGATATGTACAGGATCCCAGCATTTCTACAAGTCCTTTACTAACTCTCAGATGAGAAGTGTTTTCCTTCATTATGGAGCTCTATGCAGCATAGCTGTGTATAAATCTGGTGTCATCTCTCTATAGATTTTTTGATATGTGACTATTTGCTTTATAATTTTTAATTATGATCCAAAACTTTTAAAATAAATTATTTGTTTAGGATGTCCTATTCCCAAGTAGAAAATCTTGGTGTTGGTATAAAGAGATAATGCCTGTTCAAGACAATAGCTTAACTATTTTCTAGTAAAGGATCTCTCAACTGTCTGAACAATGCTAATATTGGAAGGTACCACCTCCTTACATTCACAATCTGACACTATTTCCTCCAGGTATTGAGAGCAGAGATTTTTATAAAAAGGAATTCCAGAATCCTAATAGTCTCAGTTCAGTAATGATTATTTATTTGACTCAAACATATTTATTTCAAAAGTAGTGTAGAGTTGTAGGATTCTTTAAAAAGAGCACCACCCTTCCAAAATTCCAAACAAACAAAAAATAATTACTTTTTATTAAAGTATATGGTACCTAAGATATATGTTTGGGAGCAGTGAAAGAAAGCAATGTGATTTTAATCATAAAGCCTGGTTTGTCTTCATCATCTCAGTTTAGTCAGAGTTATGTATAGAGCAAAGGTTAGGGGCATTATATCACTTGATAATAGCAATAATACTGGGAATCTAGCAGCATCCTCAAATACAAAGGTTATTTTAGGAAAGGGTGCTCTGCTCTAATTTTGGGACTACCTTAAAAAACATGAGCCAAACATTCCGTGTTTTAATAAAAAATCTTGACAGAAGTATGTTTAAAAGTTTCAAAAAATTCCTATTGCAGTGTGAGATACAAGCAATACAAAGATGGCAATGATCCTATCATAGCAGTTCTCAGATGTATAGAAATGCTGTTTATTGACATACTAACTAGAGCAAGGACGAAGAAAAGCTTTCTAACAAAGGCACCTTTCACCATCTTTTGGAATAAGGAAAATAAGATAGTGCAGCTTTGGAATCAAATACTTGCTAGCATTCAGGTTTAAATGGTTGATGGCAGTATCTCACAACACAGTACATCTGAGGCAGTCTTGCTAACTTCCTAAGCATACATTCCTCAGAGGAGCATCACAGTCATGAAAAACTTGCAATTGCCAGTGCCTGATTTCAGGGCAGCCACTTACTGAAAGCCTCACAGAGACAGGTTTGATCTGGATTTTAGGACATCTGGGACATCACCTACATTTAATGGCCCAACAGAAGATACCTTTGGGATGCTCTTCACAGTTGCAATTTCATCTGTATGGCTACATGCAAACCACATGCTTGTGTGCTGTCAAATAAAGCTTTCACTGAGGAAATCCTATCCTACTAAACAAAACTTTTTTTTGCGGGCTGATGATGACAACAAAGTTATCTCTGATATACTGTAAATGTCATAATGCTTGTGTTATCTTTCAGACCTACCTTGAACCTTGATGTAATATGGAACATTGTCAAATTCACTATCTGCCTATGTACAAGATAAAGGTTGTTTTGTTTGTGGTCGAGATGTACTGTACTCTCGACCTGAACAATGCACATATTCTCTCTGGAATCTGCAGCAAATTATTATTCTAAGACAAGTGACGTGTTCAGATGAGCCAAACACACGTTGCAACAAATGTCAGCATTAATATACTCAACATTATCACCTAAGATCTCTGTGAGAAGACAACAAAAGAATCGGAAGTAAGAAGATGTACACAGTGAAAAGAATCTATTCTAATTCAAGAATTTTTCAGGCAACAAAGATGTTTCAGTTTGTAGCCACAACACCAATGAGTTAGAGCATGCACAATGCTACACAAAACACACTTGTTATGAATTCTGTTCTGTGAGATCAGTATTTGAGATGTCACTAGCTGCCACTGGCCCAGACCACTGCAGACCTTGATTTAAAAAGGGGGAAAAAAAAAGAAAAAAAAAAAGGAAAAAAAAAGGAAATAAAAAAGGAAATAAAGAGATTACTTTCAATGTAATTCAAAATGGCAACTATTTCTCTCTCAATAGAGATGATAGATATAAAGACTGAAAAGGTTGAGAGTCAATTGATATACTGAAAGTAGATATTTGCACAGTATATTTGTCTGCCAGAAGGAGAAAGTGGCATAAGACACAAGTGTATCACAATACTAAAAGGACACTGATTTCATAATGTGAAAAACAAACACAAAGAGAGGTTGAGATGACTGTAGTCAGTTCATAAGAACTCCTCTCTCAAGTGTAAAAGACCTTTCTGGGAGTCATTTTTAAGAGACTGAAAGTAATGAATCTGCATGCACGGAAGATTTGCGCCACATTGAGCTGGTGAACCAGCTTTTGACATGGTCTTTTAACACAACATAATGGAATGTGTCTCAAATAAAGAAAAGCCATTACATGCCTTATATATTTATTCAACAGGAATGTAATTTTCCAATCAGATGGGGAAAAAAATGGTTGTCCCAAATGCTTAGTCTGATTTGATCATTTCACAAGGTCATAAGTGTCCCAGCTCAGTGTGATGTGATTTAGCCAATAGTTTGCAACCTAATAGGGTGGTGTTTTAGCTTTTCTTCTATTCATATTTCATATTAGTTTTGTGTTTATCCCCAAAGGCATATTTTTCCATACAAACTCAGATTAAAAGCTTCTCAACATTACATGCCTAAGTGGAAAAGCAAATATTAAAACTCCTGACATGTGTTCCCTTATGTTAGTGCCACAGCAGTGGTCATTGGTAGAATCATGGAATCATTTTGGTTGGAAAAAACCTTTGATATCATTAAGTCCAACTGTTAACCTAATACTGACAAGTCCACCACTAAACCCTGTCCTTAAGCAACACATCTACACATCTTTTAAATACCCTTCAGGGATGGCGACTCAACCACTTCCACTTCCCTGGGCAGCCTGTTACAGTGCTTGACAGCCCTTTCAGTGATTACATTTTTTCCAATCTAAACCTTCCCTGGCACTACCTGACGACATTTTCTCTTGTTCTGTCACTTTTTACTTGGGAGAGGAGACAAACTTTCTCTGTGAATTGGTTTGTAGTTTGGGCTAATTATGAATGGCAGGGACACAATTGTTTTGTTATTTAATTGAGATTAATTATTGCCTAAGAAAGATGTCTACTGTATTTTGACCATCTCATTAAACAAAGGTGTCAAACAATCACAACTAAGATGTGGATGTATTTGTGCACATTTCTGAATTCCTAACTGTATGGTTGATTTATATAATTTATTTCAACTTGTTTTAGAAAATTCTAGGCTACAGTGTTGGCCACTGGACAGAGATGGAATCAAAGTCCTGGTCACTAGTCAATAGGTTAAGAACTGGTGGGACTTCTGTCTTGGATTAATTGCATCTTCAGGATTGCAATTCTGTCAGTGATTTTACTTTGCCTTTGGAAGATGTTCAATGTGGCTACACATTCAAGTGTGGTTGCCTCATATCCGTATATATGTGGAAATGCTTTAATTGGCAAATGAAGAGAAACCCCAGTGTAATGGATTGGTCTTTATTCTCCAGATATGTGGTCACTAGGCAGCTAGCTGAACTGCGCTAACCTTTTTCATAATTATCTTCAAATATAAGTTGCAGCCATTTATACCAGGAGTATGCTTGGTCTTATGTATGGAATATCTTGCGACTGACGTGTTATCTTTAACATAACCTGATCACTTCACATTAGATGCTCTCCATTAGAGGTAACATTCCTGAAAGAACATAAAGGAGAATGAGTCATGGAATAGTAATTTTGAGAAATACACATCTGTCAGTGTTTGAGGAAGATTTTGGATGCAAGTATGAATATCTGACTCGCAACTCAGATTTTCAAGACTGATGCATTAACAGCTCCTGCATATCCTGATGTATTATTTTGACACTTCTACTGAGCTCTTCAAAAAGCACTCTCCTCTTCCATCATTGCCTATGAAACACAATGTTCCAAATGTATCTCATAAATAAAGTGTCATCTAAGTGCTGCTCATATTTGCAAGTCATTACATGCTTTTGCATTTCTTTAACTTAGAGGTAGCAAAGTCTCATCTGCATGAAAATCCATCAGGAGATGAGGTACCAGGTATGTCCTGCTCCTCCAGTTTCAGAAAGGCGAGAGAAGGGAATGTGATCAAGAACTTCTACTCTTGCAAGTCCTGCCTAAATACCAGACAGACAAGGATTGCCTTGAACTCCAGGGTCAGGAAGGGTTAGGGTACCCCTCAGACAGGAAACAGGAGCAGGTAGTGCTAGCATTATCCTTTCTCCGTGCTTCCTAGATGAGCTCAGAAAGGTCTTAGGAGCAAAAAACATCTAAAAGTCAGTCTTGACACTGCAGTCAATCGAGGACAGCTAATTGCAGACATAGTTTAGCACCCTTCTGTCACATTTTTGGCCCTACTATGTGCCACTACAAGGCAAGACTATTTCTCCAGAACTGTGTTGCAGATAGTCTTGTCTTCAAGCCTCCTTCAAAAACTCACAGTAAACTCACAGCATTGGTTGTTTCTCAACAAAGTGCTCTAAAAACTGTTGTTTAATCAAGTTAAAACCTCAAAACCTAAAATCTGGCAAAAGGCTTCAGCAATAAGTGTACAGCAAGAATGATAAAAGACCAATAGGGGACACAGGGGAAGAACAGCATGTGTGAGTTCAGAGGATTTGCATACGCATACATGTAATTTTACTACTAAACTAGATGGGGGACGAACAATAGCCAAATGCAGAGGAAGTCAGGCTAAGAAATCTATATTTACTAGAGTTCAATTAAGAAATATAAGGTAGCAGCCTGAACATTAAGTAGATGAGATTTTTTCCAGTCTTGGAGTGGACTAGCCCTTTTGCAAGCAATTTGTATTAATGCCTTTGAGAAACACCATTTCCAAAGATACCATTTCTATGATTAATTATTGTGTGTGGAAGATATCAAATACCTAACAGTCTTTAGGTCAGTCTTGGAAATAAAACTCTTCTGTAAGGGGTGCTGCACTCCAGTGGTGAGTGAAATGACTCCTGTCGTATTAAAGGAACAATTATGCAAATACAATAAGGAAGAGGCTGGACGATAATGACATTTGGAGGTCTCTTACAAGCTACATAACTATGATTCTGAGATACCCTCTAACTTTTTCTTATTACAGGGAGGATTTGTCTGAATGCCACTTTTCAGATAACAGTGGCATGTGCAATATAAATCTATGTTTAAAGTAGAAAGAACATAAAAGAAATGCAAGCATCCATTTCCAATACCCACAAATTCTGTTAGTATTTGTGCTGACTGATTTCATAAACACAGCTTCAAAGAGGATCCACAGATACATTCTCTATTATTGACTCAGTAGGAATCACAGTGAATGGTCCCTGAAAATAACTCCAGGTGATGTATGAATTTTTGTATATCCTTGAATAGGAACTTGCCTTATTTTGTGTTACAAACTGTCATAAACTACATTCAGTGTAGCTGAACTGAAAGCACCAGTTCACCATCCAAGTATAGAAAAACAAAGGTTAAGGTGAAGAAGGTTAATGAAGTTAGTAAGTTGGCAAAATAGAAATGCTTGTAGAATATAATTAATGTTGCAGAGCATTCTAATTTTGACCTGATTCGTGTCCCCCATGAAGTCTGACTTTAGATGAATATTACCACTTCTGTATGGATAGATATTGATTTATATCACTAAAAGTTAGTAATGCTTAAGGGTTTTTGCAGCATTAAGTTTTTTTTCCATCAGCTATGATTCAGCTTGGTCTTGTCTATCACATAAGTGATTCTGTAGTTAATTTGGATTTAGTTCTGACCTTTCATGATAAACTTACTCAAGATTTAATCCGCTGTATATCTAAAGCTATGTTCTGAAAAACCCAACAAATAGGAAAAAAAGAGTATCATACCAAGCCTTTCCATGATAAGCAGAAGTATTGGGGGATGAATGTCTGAAAGGATGGAGAAAGGAATATATGAAGAGCAATTTGCTTATGTCAGCACCCCAAACAGATTGAGAAGAAACAATTAAAACCAAAATTACTATAGAACATCTTGCAACCTATTTTGCTGTCTGCCATGGCCATGCAGAGCATTGGCTCATTGTGGTAGAGACCTATCTAGTGTGCCTTCAAAAGGCCAAACTGTTTTACTAATATTGTGCAAGAAGTGTCACTTCCTCCCTTTCTCTCCCCTTTCCTTGGATGGTTTAAGAAGTGAAAGTGTTGCTGAGCAGAGTCCGGAAAAGTAAAGTTTCTGCAGGAAATGTGTTGAAAACTATAACAATGTGTTTTTTCAAAGCCTGAATATTCACAAGCTCAGGTTTCTAACATATTTAGAAATTTCTGCAGAACTCCTTTTGTGATAGGAAGTCCCTTATACTTAAAAAATAAACCTGCAAACAAACAGATATAACACATTGTAATATGACATACAGCAGCTACAAATAAAGAGTGGGATACACATATTGCAGCTAAGAGCAGAAGTAACGGGAAGGGAGAGGAAAAAGTATGCTATTTGTTACCTCTGCTTTTTATTAGTATTTATTACTATTACAATTGCAGGTTTTGCACTGGTGTAATTCGAGTTAATTCTCTCTCTGTGAACAAATTAATGCTATTTCATTTATATTTAATAGACCCTATAAATGAAATAGAGAGCTTCTGCAGTACTGTAAAATATCTTTTAGTAAATCTCTCAGTTTGGACTATCAATACGTATAGTCTTAGGTCCAGTACGTATTTTCTAAAGTTTCATCTTCTACCCTCTATTCTATGTGATTGCACCTCTGGGAGGTTGAGAGGGTGAGATACATGCGGGGAATTCATTCTATTTACCTTCCTCTGTAAATTAAGGAAAAATGTTTTTATCCCTTTTAATCCTTGAAACTGACATTTCCATAAAAGTAAATTCATAGAAGCCTCAGCAGCAAAATTTGCTAATTACAGCTATAGGACACTCACATTTTGAAGAACATAACTGAAAGCCAGGAGATAAAGGTAGTTTGGTTTTTGTGTAAAGAAAATAAACATCTACCTCTCAAGCTCAGTGGTCTCTAAAGTTTCAGAAAAATCAGAGCAGAAAACTGATAGCACACCTAGTTTGTTTCCTAGGTGACTAATTAACATTCAGCCTGAAAAGTAGCCTAGATTTGGAAGAGAGCTAGTTAGGAATTAAGACAATAAAGTACTGAGAAGAATCTCAGGAGAAAGCTGAAAGAGTATCACTCCCAATTGCTAAGCAATAAAATAAAATGTGTGTTGTGCTTCCCTCTCAAAGAAAGGTCTCCTTCATGTTTCCAGAATTTGTTGGTTTATTATCATTTCAAATTAAACTATTAACTTTACACCTCCAACACAAGAGATTAGTTTTGTACAGCTATAAGGCTATGCTTTTAAGAGCCTGAAATGTCTTTCTTGTAACATTACACAAGAATATCAAAACAAATCTCATGAAAAATATCTACAACACATTTCAGTTTGTAGTTAATATTCAGCCTTCTGATCCTTGAAAGAAGTCTAGCAAAAACAGAGACCACTGGAAAAAAAAAAAAAAGCTACCAATGCACCTAGTTTCCCCTTCCAGCTCTTCCCCTTCATTCAGTAAAAGAAGTGGAAATCTGACCTTCTGCAAGTATCTCTCCAAGCATGCTCCATTGCTGATTTGATTCACCTGCTTTAAGCTTCCCAGGCTGGGCCAAGCAGCCTATATATTGAGGTCTGGAATGAGGGGTTTTTTTAAAGCCACAGTATACACTTATTATGAGAAACCTAATATACATCCAAAAAAGATCACTGGATGCATTGAACATTACGATTTTGTTCACATGTTTTAAAGTACATGCCCCAGACATCTTCAGTTACTGTGCCTCTGATTGCATTGTGGAGTAGTTATAGAGCAGGAGAACTAGTTTTGGATGACACTAAACCAGGAGATCTGCTCCAAGATTGCATTTTTTGCAATTATTGATGGGCATTCCAACCAGACTAGAGCTAGTATGAAGTAATGCTCCTAAGAACATATGGTGTGGACACTGGGTCCTCAGTTTCATTTTCACTCCTATTGCACCATGCTAGTTGTTAAAACACACTTGACCATTGGGGGACTCTTGTTCAGTCGCCACCTTGCTTCCATAGAAGTCTGCAATCCCACCATGATCCCTCCTTGGTCACCCAAAAGCTCTGGGGTGCTGGTTAAGAGCTCCATCAGAGAAGACTGGTTTTGGCACCATCTTTCTTGACAAACTAGACTAATCAGAGGCAGTCCAGAGAAGATGGTGATATTGAGGAAAGGTAAGGATATAATATGACCTGTGAAGAAAAATTTTAAGAAACATATTGCTGAGCCTAGAGAAAAGACAAGCTAAACGGAAATTATGGAAGTCTTAAATATCTGAAAAGGAGACTGCTGAGAAGAGTGGAATAATCTTTTTTCTGTGTCCATTTGAATTAGGCAAAGAGAATTTGCCAATTTTGGGAAAGGTAGATTTAGGTTAAATATTAGTCTGACTTTATAATTGTAAGAAAAGTGAAGCTTTGGAGAAAATTGCTTGAGGATATAGTGAAATCCTTCCCCAGCCTTTTAAAAACAGGCTAGACAAATATCTGACAGGTATGGTTAATCATGTTGTGGGGAAAAGTAATGGACAAGACAACCTTTGAGGTTGCTGTCATTGTGTCTAATGTAAGTCTAAGTTCAGAAGGGCTACACATTTATAAGTATGAGTAACTTGACACCCACTGAGATTTCTGGGGTCATATAGAATTAGAAAATGGATATTGAATGAATAAAGTGTTGCCATTACTGTGATAAATCTTTAGGAACTGCCTTTCCTTATGGTGAAGCCAATGGGAGGCTTACCTGTTAATGAAAGCAAGAAGGGCTCTTTGATTCAATAAGAGTTTATATGTGCAAATGTTCAAAACTTGCTGAAACTGGCAAGTCCTAAAAACAGTGATTGAAGAGGGAGAGGTACAAGTATCACTGCCCACATTGCATTCTGGGGAACTGAGATGCTAAAGGCAAAGTGCCTGACATACCAAAGGAATATACGGCAGGGGCAGACCACAGGCTGCTTTTTTTTGTGTGTGTGTGTTCATTCTGCCAGATTATGCTACATTTCCACTTCAGAGTTTTAATTTTTTCTGATGT
Organism: Caprimulgus europaeus; assembly: GCA_907165065.1. Next base: position 58,252,452 of record OU015528.1, on the reverse strand, counting down.
CTTCCTATTATACAACTGCACTTTATGCATCCAAGATCTGCAGTTAATAACTCTCAACCAATCTCTACATGAACACTGCTGGGTATTTATTTATTTATGAGGTTAGTAGTCCCATGTAGTGGCAGGAACTACTTTAGTGCATACAGGAGAGGATATGCCAAGTGGGAGGTGTGTGGAAGCAGGAAAAGAGGATGCATTTATGAATGAATTAAACATTCTAAATTATTTATTTCAATATATGACTTGAGTTGCTTCATCGTGCTATTCATGACTATCTGTAACTGTTGCCATGCTGGCTGTGAGTAGGGTCTGAAATTTCACAGCTGAAAACATGAAGTTTTGCAATTTAAGAAGAAAAAGACTAAAAATAACACCTAAGGACAAGAAATTTCCATTGATCAGAGACAGAATGCATAACTGCATAACTAATATGTTACTGGAACTGAGCCAGTGATGGATCTCACATTGACTCAACAAAAATAACCAGAAGGAAGCTATACAGACTATTATTAGAAGGATGAAACCTTGCCTAAAATTTCATTCTGCAAAAATGTGAATAACTTCTTTTTTTTCATTCTGAAACAGATTTTTTTTTTATTTTAGCTGTTTTTGTTTTGGGGTTTTTTGTTTGTTTTTGTTTTTGTTTTTTCCATAGGATCATAGAATCATAGAATGGTCTGGGTTAAAAGGGACTTTAAAGATCATTGAGTTCCAACCCCCCTGCCATGAGCAGGGATACCTTCCACTCGATCAGGTTGCTCAAAGCCTCATCCAACCTGGCCTTGAACACTTCCAGGGAGCGGACATCCACAGCTTCCTTGGGTAACCTGTTCCAGTGTCTCACCACCCTCACAGTGAAGAATTTCTTCCTAATATCTGATCTAAACCTACCCTCTGTCAGCTTAAAGCCATTTCCCCTTGTTCTATCACTACCTGCCCTTGTAAAAACTCCCTCCTCAGCTTTCCTGTAGCCCCTTCAGGTACTGGAAGGCCGTTATAAGATCTCCCCAAAGCCTTCTCTTCTCCAGGCTGAGCAGCCCCAGCTCTCTCAGCCTGTCCTCATAGGAGAGGTGCTCCAGCCCTTGGATGATTCTCATGGCCTCCTCTGGACTCATTCTAACAGGTCCATGTCTCTCTTGTGTTGGGGGCTCCAGAACTGGACACAGCACTCTAGGTGGGGCCTTACGAGAGTTGAGTACAGGGGCAGAATCACCCCCCTTGACCTGCTGGCCACGCTTCTCTTGATGCAGCCCAGGATATGGCTGGCCTTATGGGCTGCAAGTGCACATTGCTGGCTCATGTTGAGCTTCTCATCACCTACCACTCCCAAGTGCTTTTCTTTGGAGCTGGTCTCAAGCCACTCATCACCCAGCCTGTATTTATATTTGGGATTGCCCCAACCCAGGTGCAGGACCTTGCATTTGGCCTTGTTGGACTTCATGAGGTTAGCACAGGCCCCCCTCTCAAACTTCTCAAGGTCCCTCTGGATGGCATCCCAGCCCGCCAGTGTGTCAGCTGCACCACACAGCTTGGTGTCATCAGCAAACTTTCTGAGGATGCACTCAATCCCACTGTCCATGTCTCTGACAAAGATGTTGAAGAGCACTGGCCGCAATACTAACCCTTGAGGGACACCACTCGTCACTAGTCTCAACTCGGACATTGAGCTGTTGACCACAACTCTTTGAGTGCCACCATCCAGCCAGTTCCTTATCCACCAAGTGGTCCATCCATCAAACCCACTTGTTTCCAGTATAGAGACAGGAATGTCATGTGGGACAGTGTCAAACACTTTGCATAAGTTCAGTTAGATAGCATCAGTTGCTTTAGGCCTATCCACCAATGTTGTGACCCCATCATAAAAGGCCATCAAATAATATTTTTAATATAATCTTGGTTAATTGTAGTATGTTGTTTTAAAATGAAGGAAAGTTTAATTGAAATAATGTCAAAATGACAAAAAACTAAACTGAAATGGTTCTCTGTTTTCAGAACTCCACCAACTATTTTTCAGGAGACAGTAATTTCTGGTCTAATTTTAAATCAGAAACAGATGTTGTGCCTGATTAAAACTTTTTCTTCCCTCTCCCCCAAATTGAAATATATTTAAAAGAATTACTATAATTCTATGAATCACACATACTGAAAAGTAATTTATCTGTTTCTCTTATCATACTATACAGTGATTCAAACCATCATATCTAACATACAGTTGCACAACATTTCTCACTGCCTAAAATGCCTAGTCATGCTTCAGTCTATCTAGTCTTTAAGGTTGTATGTTATGCTATTTATTTTACAGCTTGGAGAAGCAAGGTAACATGGCCAAAATCAGATTGTCTCCAGTCCTTATAGAAGACCATTATACCATTCTGTGTAGAAGACATCACAAGCAGCTTTAGCTTACCTAAAGACTGAGGAACATCCTGTTCACTCAAGGATGATCACAGCAATGGAAAGTGAGCTAACACATTGTGGATTTTTCTCACCCTGTGTATACAGCAAGAACTAAAAAGGAACAAGAAGAAAGTAAAACAGTCTGGGGAGGCTTTGAAAGTATCCCAGATAGACAGTCATCAGAGGAGTACTGAGCATGGTAGCAAAAGAGTTGTACACTGTATTTTCCGTAATTATATTTTCTCTGTGTGTGTCCTGTGAACTGTATTCAGTGGTTGTGTTCCTTCTGTGCAGTGGTATGTTTCTCCTCCTTCTATGGCTGAGACTCATTACCACAATTACTTTGATGTAGACCTTTTCTTTTCTTTTCTTTTCTTTTCTTTTCTTTTCTTTTCTTTTCTTTTCTTTTCTTTTCTTTTCTTTTCTTTTCTTTTCTTTTCTTTTCTTTTCTTTTCTTTTCTTTTCTTTTCTTTTCTTTTCTTTTCTTTTCTTTTCTTTTCTTTTCTTTTCTTTTCTTTTCTTTTCTTTTCTTTTCTTTTCTTTTCTTTTCTTTTCTTTTCTTTTCTTTTCTTTTCTTTTCTTTTCTTTTCTTTTCTTTTCTTTTCTTTTTTTCCAGTGGTAACTGGCAGCTTGGATATTTCAACTGAGAAGCCACAAGAACAGAAGAATGGCACCAAAGACCTCAGTTTCTAACAACGAAACCACTCAGTGGAGAAATTATGAGGGATGGCAAGCAGAAAATTAGTCTGGCCTGTCTGGAGGAGCTTGTTTAGCAATTAGATACTGTGATTACTGGCTACTGTGTCAGGTTTTGAGCTTTGTGATGTAGTTTTACTAATGGTCCTTCAATATCAAGCAAATGTGTAATCTTAACCATATCCCAAAAGATTTATGAGTATTAATACAGAACAGTTTCACTAGAAAAATGATGCACCAGATCAGCTGTCCTCTTTTTGTAGTGATGCTTTTCTTAATAGCAGTTTTCCCTGGTTTCTTATAGATCTCAGTGCACTTTGGAGTGTTGGTTACTAGAAAAGACAGAATACATTTTAGTTGCTTGTACAAACATGCATAAGAAATGCTTTTGCATGCAGATCAAGTAGAATAAAAATTATATATGTTTATTCCAGAAATAATTAGGTAACAAATTAAAACAATTGTGCCATTCAGAAAACACAAGGAAACTGCAAATAATATAGAAACTGTAGCTGTCATAGTGTTATAATAAAGTTGCTAAACTGTTAGCACTTAGCAAGAGACAATGGAAGAATATGTAGCCCCATTATAGGAAAAGTTAGTGTCTGTAGTAAAATTGCTCATCTGTATGTGTGTATGGATTGTGAACACAAAGATGATGAAAAGCATTTAAAAATATTTATAGTTACTCAGGAATTTGTCCTGACATTCCAGTGTAGACCACTGATGCACTGGGTAATAATGCTTCAGTTCAGAGCTCTGAATCCTGTAAGAATATGGGCAACAGAAACATTCAGTGCACAAGAGTAGGAGCTACTGCCTGTGGCCATGTTGTCCGCCACACACAGGTTGGGCTACCTGGCACCACTCATCTCTAGGTGCTAATATCTGCCTTCCTAGATGATACAAAGAGTGAACGGTTACCATCTCCACGGGGCCACCCATGCCAGGCTCCTACCACTTCAGTGGTCTTGGAAAAGTCACACGTGGTGCTAAATTCATAATAGAGCATTGATCTCCAGGTAAATATGAACACAGTTGTTTCAAGAGCTGTAGTGTTATCAGATGGGACCAGACAAGTGGGAGAAAAATGCTTATGTTAGGGTTCTGAGATGCTACTAATTAGCTTTCTTACAATCATCAAGAGATTCTTGCCATGATAAATCAATAACCATCATAAAATGGTCTGCCTTTTCAGCTGCACACATATATGTGTGTGTATATATAAATACATATGTATTTGCTTATATACAGACCTATACTTATTAATATGTATAATTCATGCAGCCATTGAGAGGTTTCATCCATCATATGCAGGGTCCAGCTTAAGAGAGCACAGGATGCAGTGTCAGAGGCATGCAGCTTGCATTGTTCCCACTGTGTAGATTATCATATAAATGCAAATATATTTTCCTCCAGGGCCAAGGCAGCATATACCCCTGGGCAGGGCTCTCACATGTTATTTCTCATTTACTGCATCTTACAGGCTACCTTTATAGACTTGGAATTTCTCTTACCTGGCTTACTGAATTGAAGAATCAATCCTTATCAACAGGGGTTTTTTTTTCAGGGCACAAGAATATAAAATGTCCTGCTGAGAGGAGGAAAGTTATATTTCAAAGTCTATTCTTTAAAAATTGCTCATTACTGTTAAAGAAATCAATTTAACATAAGAAAACTTCATAAAAGTCTATTTACTCTGCAGAAAATAAATCTGTAATTCCATAGGGAAGTAAAAGAGAAAGAAGAAAGTATCTATCCAGCCAGCTTCTACAAGATTTTTCTTCCCTAAAGGGTCCTTCTCTGTGTAAATTAAACCACTCTACTTGAAAGTGGTCGACTTGAGGAGAGAGTTCTTTGTTTTAAAAGCTGACTTGCTGTTATGTGTATACCTCTGGGTCTTATGTTTTAAAGGTTTATTTTATTTTATTTTATATAAGATGTCTATAATATTTAATTTATTATACAAATAGCCAGGGAACCTACTGTAATATTGCTATCTAACTTAAAAAAAAAAAAAGAAAAGAAAAGAAAAGAAAAAGGTTATGGATCTCTTGGTGAAAGCCTGCAACTTTAAATGGAAAACAACAGGAAACAATACTGATAAGTCTTGAAGGAACAACAAAACCCTATATGTAGTACATAAAAAGAACAAACAAACAAAAGTATAAAAAATGTGTATATATATATATGTATTTATATATTTTACTTTATTAACTTCTAAACACCTGACACAAAGATTTTTTTTAATTATTTTTAACCTTTTTGTTTACTTATGTTATTTCATTTTTACATTTAAGCATTTTTACTTCTGTCTTTGAAAATCTACTGCTTTGTCCAAGGGAAAATATAGATGCCTCGTGAAGTCAGATATCTACTTTCCTTTTCCTTTTTAGTCTTTGGAAAATGTGAGCAATCAAGAATAGCTTCACTGCTGCCAGCAACTTTCATTTGGTGTCATCCCTCACGGTATTACTGACTTAAGCTAGGTTTGCCTATTTGTTCTGCCAGGAAATATGGTTAAATAGTTCCCAAATGTTGGGACAAGAAAGCAATATTAGAATTTACAATTATATCAGAGCTAAAACAACAATCCAAATCTAAAACCACTGTGTAATGAAATTTGGACTTCAGTGCTAAGGTCACTGTTTTTCAAAATTTCTCTCTCTAATGCTAGGAAAGTGCAAGAGCAATTCAGGATATTTGTTACAAACTATATCCAACATTTTAAGAAAATGACTGTTTTTCATGAAATTTCCACCACATTGAAACCAGAATTTGAAAATAAAGTAAAACTGAAATTAAAGCAGTGGAAGGAAGTTCATATCTGGCAATTTAAATGTCAACACCTATGTCTCCATATTTTGAAGGTTGCAACTTTGGGTTGTCTTGGGGTAAACTTCAGCATATGTCATTATGTTTTTCATTGTCTAGTCTCTAGACTTTTTGGTTTAGTGATTGACATCCTAGTAAAATACTGCAAACCTCATGGAACTACTATTTTTGCATATATTACTTTAAGGTACAGATTCTCCTTTAGGCTTTGCAGAGAAAGTATCAGGTGTCCTGGCATGAAGCTGGCACCTTCATTCATCTTTACTCAAAGACTGATACATTTTCATTTCCGACACTTAAATGAGTCCAGAAATTTACTTAAAAGAGAGAAATAAAGAAGTTAAGTGTCCAGGAGGGAAATAATGGGTGATACCTTAGCTCCGCCCCATCTCCTTTTGCTTTGCCCCAGCTACTGAGAGAGCTGAAGCCATCTAGCATCAGCACGGTGAAATGATGCTTTGAGCAAGAGTTGGTCTACGTCACATCCAAAGGTCCTTTCCAGTCTTTTTTTTCCCCCTATAGTTATAATGGCTATAACGTTTTGGAATTTGCAAGCTGCATAGGAAGTTGCACACTTGTGGTGGAGTATTCTGTTTTATGCATTTCTGTTGGACCTGACTTGCTGCAGCAATGCAAAACAGTGTTTCTGATGGTCTACAGAAGAAAAGCTGTGAGTTAAGACTTAAGCAGCCACTTTCTTAAGCTGACCTGACTCTAAATCTCATCCTTACATCCTTAAGTCAACAGGGAGAAAGATCTCCAGCTGGATATGATCCTGAGCACCAGAAGCTGACTTCAAAGTTGGCCTTCCTGTGTGAGGGGTTTTGCACTAGAAGAACTCCAGGATTTCCTTCTGGACTAATTATTCTAGAATTCCCCAATATGCTTAGAGCTGTGGGTTTAGGTTGCTGAGGCAGGTGATTCTCAAGGGCAGCTGGAGTTTAAAAAGGAGGTAAGAAAGACAAGCCTGCTGGCTTAAATGTACCGTGCAGGGGTTTGTACCTCCAATGGAAGATTTTTAGGGTCTGCATCCTTGAACTAGTAGCTGAGAGGACATTTAGTTAGAGGTGACTAATGGCAAAAATAAAAAAAAAGATTAGTGATGCGTCATATCTGGTAGATTCCAAACTGGCAAAGTGAAGGTTTGTGTGATTGTAATGAGTAGCGCTCTCAAGCTGTTGATGAGTAAAGTACCTTTTCCTTAGACTTTTCTGCCCATAGTCCTCAGTCACTTGTCAGCTTCTGGTGCTGTCAGTTCTGTGTTTTCTTACAAAGGATTATGGAAATTCATGTCAATTTAAGCTATTTTTGTTGGAAATTACCCATTATTTATAATGCACCCCAACTGCCAATTATGCAGTTAATTTTCAGATCAGTTGTTTACTGTGTTGTTTGACCTCTAGCAAAGAAAGTTTCTGCAGGAGCTGTCAAATAAAAGCATTTCAGCTAAGATACATGGTATGTGATCTTCATCTTTGTGCGTTAAATTCTGCCATGACTTGTGGCTTATTCTTTACTCTAGTCAGTTGATTTAAGTGCTCTGTGGAAGAGAGCTTGATTTCATGATACTACATAAAAAAGAAAATAAAAATGAAAAGCCCAACCCCAAAATCCAGGATTATTTTTAGACTCACAACGATCAAACAGTAAAACTGACAACACAGAAACCAGTAGAAAATGACATTATAAAGCTAATTATGAGGTTTTCTTATTTTTGCATTACCATTACGACTTGATTTTAAAGCAAAAAGGTAATAGACACCACAAAAGGAATCTACAGCAAACCAGCAGGGCAGGATGTTAAAATGTTCCTCATTGATCTATCAAAGGAGCAAGACTGGATCGGAACTGTTACAACTCAAAATTTTACTGAAGACTTTATTGCTGGATTGTTTCTCTAGAGGAGAAATATAAGTAACTTAGACATGCTACATGTAGAACAATACTGACATCAAATCATAATTTTAGGAAGGCTCATCTTGAAGGTGATCCACTGTCAATGATACTCCCATGTTGCTCATACACACCTCTCATTGCTGTTAACAACTTGTTCCGAAAACTTATCTGTTTTCTTTGTTAAATGGCTCTGTTTACTGGTGATCTGTGGTTTGTGTAGTAGAGTTCTATGGGTGGAGAGGACTCTCCTGTGTTATGGCTCCCTGACGTTCTACAGGGAGACAGCTGCTGAGGAGCAGTATGAAGGACCTGTTCTCATGAGAAAATTAGGTAAATGTGATTCAAGCACTTTCACATAATGTATGCTTTCCTATACAATATAGTTGCATTTTACTTATCCATTCTTCTAGGCTTTTCATTTTCCACCTACTCCCAGTGTTGATAAATATTTTTTTTGTTCTTGGTGTTTTCTTGATCTCTTTGTTCCTCATTTGTTATCATAGTTATTCTTCTCAGTCAGTCAAGTCTATACCATGTTTTCGTGATACGCGAAAGAGATGCAGGCATGGGCAGACCTTTTATTTAGAAGGACAGAAAAAAAACCTAGGCAAAAATCAAATACCTCTTCCACTTGGAGAAGGGTCAGGCAACATCTAGCACAGTCTCTGTATGCCAAGATAAGTGGAGATGGGGAAGGCAGACAGGATCTCATTACTAATATGTGCCCTTTTTACCATGTAGATATAGCAAAATGCCCATGTTTGTTTATCAGAAAACTGCCACAATAAGAGAGGAGTTTATCTGAGATACAACATTTTAGTTGCTTACCAGTCATTCTCTATCTTCCATATTGAACACTTTTCAGGGAGGAAGCCGCTCAAGAAGTGACCAAAGGCTGTGAGAAAAGCATGCCCCATCTGTTCCAATGCTTCTCAGTGCTTTACCATCACCATGGAGCAAAGAAAGTTGGAGAGAATTGACTCAGAATTTTACACTTGAGCAGCACTTGGATGCAATGAAGGATTCTCTTTGACGTATCTGGAAGCACAGTGCTCCAAAATCCACACAGTGTTGGCTTTGTTGACCACTGACTCACTGATGCAGTGCCTGGCTTTTTCTGAGACATGGCCCTTCATGTAAACAGAAAAGGTCAATTCTGCATAGATCAGTCTTCTGCAGAACCTTTAAAAGAAATTATATTAATGTAAGGTCTCTTACATCTTCCTTTGGATTATAGTCAGGCCTATTGTTTGGCTGTATGAACAGTCATTAGCTGAACGTTATTCTTTGTTCTTCTACATCTGACAATCATATTTTTGAAAGCAAACAACGGGGAACTTCTCAGGATGACACTGTAACAAACAAAAATGCCAAATGTGAAGTTCTTCTAATGAGTCACACCTCCAATGCTGAACACATGGCGTGCATGTTTTGCATTTTCTTAGCACAACTTAACAATGGCAGAAGCAGAAATAACAATCTTCTCTTATTCCAATTAATGTGTTAATTTACAAAACAAAATGCATTAAGGCAACCACACTGATATACTTTTACTCTCTTTATTCCTTCATTTTAGCCTTTGGCATTTTCTTTGTCTCTATTAACCCAGCATTTTATCTCTGGAATTCAGGAGCACAAGAGAGACTCAACAAAAATCCAAAGTCTAACTGATTACAAGTGAATAAGAAATATATCCTACATCTGCCTTTTTGAGAATTTTTCCATTTTTTGATCTTTTGCCATTTTACATTAAAATAAAGATTCTGGGTGAAACTGGAAGTGTTTAAAATGTGGGGCTTCATCTATCTAGCTTTGCTGTGCATCTGTATGGTCACAGTTGTTTTGAGTGACAGGAACATGCCAGTCTCACTGGGCACTGCTCATGTGGTTTGCAGGGGATGGCTACTGAAAGGGAAAGTGGTGACAAAAGCCATTTCCCACCGTGTTTCCCATCACTCCCCTAATACATACCATTATGTAGTTCCTTTGCTTTTGTGGATTTTGTCAGGTTGTTAGTTGAGAGAACCACTAACATATGGTTAAGATGTTGGCTAGCTGAAAGCAACGCAAGAAGTGCCTAGGGCAAGATGTGCACTATGAATCTATCAGCGTACAGGGTACAAGAAAGATACACAGACTTCAAAGGAAGAAACACATCAGAAGACCTCTGTGAGGCCTTCAGTAAAATTATAGATGGAATTTGCAATGATCCAGAGTACAGGGGCTGTCAGCCTGGTGACAAGATGACCTTTTATGTGTCAGGGGGAAAAAAAGTTGGGGAAAGGTAGGATTTTGTACAGCAAGGCTGCAGCCACTTTGTCCTTTCCATCCAGATAAATGAAGGACATAGAGATCCTTGGGCTGTTGAGGTAGACCTCAGATGAAAAATCTTGGATTGAAAACCAGTGCTTTTGTATTTCAGTGTAAAGAACATTAGACACCATACATAAAACATACACTAAAAAGTAACCCTTGAACTGTAGAATACAATTGGAATTATATAAAAAATAAAATGGAAACCTTCAGATTGGTATATTTTATTCCAGATTGCTGTGAAAAATCTGTCTAGGTCCTTGCACACTGCACACTGGTTATGGGGACAGATATGTTTTTAAGAGAATCATAGAATCATTTAGGTTGGGAAAGATGCTTATCATCAAGTCCAACTGTTAACCTAACACTGCCAAGTCCACTTCTAAACCATGTCTCTAGGCACCACATCTACACACCTTTTAAATACCTCCAGGGATGGCTACTCCACCACTTCCCTGGGCAGCCTGTTCCAATGCTTGACAACCCTTCTGGTGAAGAAATTTTTCCAAATATCCAAACCAAAGCTCCCAGGTGCAACTTGAGGCTGCTTTGTCTTGTCCTATCACTTGTTACTTGGGAGAATAGACCAACACCCACCTCACTACAACCTCCTTTCAGGTAGTGATAGGGTCTCCTCTGAGTCTCTTTTTCTCCAGACTAAACAACCCCAGTTCTCTTAGCCACTTCTCATTGATCTTGCTCTCTAAACCCTTCACCAGCTTCATTGACCTTTGGATGCACTCCAGCACCTCAATGTCCTTCTTGTAGTGAGAGGCCAAAACTGAACACAGTACTCAAGGTGCGGCTTCAGCAGTGCTGAGTACAGAGGGACGATCATTGCTCCAGTCCTGCTGGGCACACTATATCTGATAGATGCCAGGATGCCATTGGCCCTGTGCACACTGATGGCTCATATTCAGTTGGCTGTTGACCAGCACTCCAAGTCCTTTTCTGCTGGGCAGCTTTCCAGCCACTCTCCCCCAAGCCTGTAGCAGTATGTGGGGTTGTTGTGACCCAAGTGCAGGACCCAGAGCTTAACCTTGTTAAACTTCACTCAGTTGGCCTTGCCCCATTGATTCATCCTGTCCAGATCCCTCTGTAGAGCCTTCCCACTCTCAAACAGATTAACACTCCAATGACAGCAAACTTACTGAGGGTGCACTCGATCCCCTCCTCCAGACCCTTGATAAAGGTATCAAACAGAGCCAGCATCAATACTGTGCCCTGGGAAACACAACTTGTGACCGGCCACCAACTGGATTTAACTCCATTTACCACAGGTCTTTGCACCTGGCCATTCAGACAGTTTTTTACCCAGCAAAGAATATACCCTCCTGAGCCATAAGTATGCTGTGGGAAATAGTGTCAAAGGCTTTACTAAAATCTAGGTAGGCAAAATCTACAGCCTTTCCCTCATCCACAAAGTGGGTCACATTTTGCTATAGAAGGAGATCAGGTGTGTTAGGAAACACTGGGGTTTCTATTTTATGTGTGTTTTCAGCCATGCTAATTCCCTTTCTATTTTCTCTTACAGTGAACTATATGAAAAAGAGTGTTTTTCTAAAGTTATGTAAAATACATAAGAAAAATACGTAAGAATTTGTTTCATTTAAAAAAAAAAAACAACATTCCTGATTGCAGAAAAAATACAGAAGATAAGACTTGAAGGCTCAGAGTCATAAACAAATAAACAAGTCACAGACACAGATGACAATAACCTTAGTTAAATGTGTTGACCTAATTAAATTTATTATTCTAGCAATCCCTCTATCTCCTTTAGAAAACAGCAAAATACTTAAAGTATACTTAAGGTGCTGTCACAATCTTTAAATAGCTGGTTTGATTATGGTGGGTCTGGCTGAAGGGAAAGGATTGTTTTTCAGAGGTTATTCCAGAAAAATTACAGTGTTGCTCATCTCCTGTAGTCAGGTGGAATACAACTCCATGCACTTCTCATGGTTATGTCTGCCAACTGATGGGTTTACATGCTCAGTGGCAAATCATAGTTTTTTCTCTTCTCCATTTCTCATTGCTTTTGTACATTACTGTTATTCCCAGATGCTTTTGCAGGCATGAAGGGGATGTCTCTATAATGATATATGATTTTTATTATTTTTCCCAAGACCTTTCATTTAGTCATAATTACGACCAGGGGTCTAACCTTAGTCTGTGTTTTCCCATGTTAAATATCCAAGGCAGAAGTCTCTATTTTGGTGTTATGAACAGACTATAATTTTATCATCATAACAAGATGACTAAATAAAAGCTACATAATTATCTTGACCTGTCTTGAGAAGAAAGTTTAAGAAACTGCAGGTATCAGTTGTACTAGTGTGTGAAGCATTTCAGCAAAACAATGTTTTGTAAGTTTTCCATGCACACAGAACTTCTGTGAGTAACACTCCTCCACAATACACACAGTTTCAAGGTTTGAGTGTTTTATGTGTTGCTGTTGAGTTATAGCAAACTATTTTGTAATCCTTTTTAAATTGTATCTGGATCCTCAGGAAATCTTCAGTGAGATTGAAAGGCTCATACTTTTTCAAACGTCATAAAGATATGTTACATATGAGAAATTCTTGGGGTTGTTTGGGTTTTTTTTTTCCTACTTAGCAATTGCAAGCACAATGCAAGAAGACATACTAGGGCATGAAAGATGAGGAAGGAAAAGATGTTTGCTGTTATCCAGCTGACAGTTGTGCAATTAAACTGCCAGGATAAAAAAATACATGCTTTACTTATCTAAAGAATGGTTTCAAGCCAAGCACATTTTGTACTGCACATTCAAGGAAGTAATTAGCATATCTGGCATTGTAATAGCTTTGGTGACGGGCAACAAGATATTAGTCACTGCAAATAGCTGCACTATGGGACTAAAGTACGTTACATGGATGGTTGCTTGACACCATTTATCTGAGGAGAAAAAACATACAAGTTCATCTAAATAAATTAGAATGAAAAATTACATTTCTCCATTTTGAAAAAAGGATTAAATTTATTGAAATAATTTTTACATGTGTGCCTCACATTATCTTGTGGAATTCTTCAGAATAAAAATGCTGAGGACAGTTGGTAATCACAGATCTCCTAGGCTGTGTGTTAGCTCATCCTCTCTAAGAGCATCAGAGATGGGGATTACTGTATTTGAATCCATGCTTTGCAGTGATGATACAGACAAATTCAGTAATATTTCATAACTTTTTCTTTGTGTAGGATCCCTTGTTCCTGAAATGGGTTAAGAAGCAATTCATTTGCATTAAATAATCATGAAAATACAGGTGTAATACAAGACCCAGTGTGGAGTAGTGCCAAGGTAAGGAAATTATTGCAAGGAACTACAATTAGGTCCCAAAGGCAGCAAGTCAGTCTCTGGAAAACCTGAGATCAAGGATAACCATTATTTTTGTCTGGTGGAAACAAAACACAACAAAAGTCAAACTGTCAAAAAGAAATCCTTGCCTGGGGTCCAGTCTTCTTTCCAAGTATTGCCTTCCATAAAATTTCCACTGAGGGTAATTATTTGAGTCTTCAAAAAGACTATGTGTTCCTGTATACTCAAGGATAGCACATGCTCAGCTCACACGTGAATGGCAGATCTAACACAGAGCACTAATTAGGTGTCAGCTCAGATGTGACAGCAAGTTCAGAATTAAATTATCCATGGACATTCACTAGATGAGTCTCCATAAAAGTAAAGTCATAACTGCATAGGAGACCCCGGTGCACTGGGGATACTAACAAAACCTCATTGCTAAAATGGCACTATTTATATAGAGTCCTTGGTGTTGGTCATGCATGGCTGTAAAACATGCATGTCACCTTTTACAAGAGGCTAATCTTAAATAAAACTGGCCATAAACTAAGTGATAGAAAAGAACTATCAAACACTTCTACATCCAAGAATACAGAGATTATTTTTTTTGGCTACAAAAAAGTCCATCTGATTTCAGGCATACAGTGAAATATCGACTGTGAATATCAAGATTACTACTGTAGGCGGGTATTCAAAGGTTAATTGTAGAAAATGGCTAAAGAAGCATATTACCTGCATCTATTATTGATTACACGGAGAAACTCTGGGTACATGTGGGTCTGAAGAAGGCATCCAAGGGGGATATGTTTGTTTTTCTTAAGTCTCTCAAAAGGCATCAAATCAATTTAGCTGTTTGTCAGATGTCTTGTTTTCGTATTATTGATGAGATCATGACAGATCAAATCGAACTTCAGTGGTCTTAGGTATAGTGTTTTTGGACTAGTCATCTACTGGGAGTCTCACTGTATCATTAGCTAGTACTTGCTGGCACAAATGGTAGTACATTTTTTTTGAGAAACACAATCAGAGAAGTGAAGACTTTCATGTGGAATTACAGTTTATGTGTAAGTAGGAACCACAGGGAAAATTTAATCCTCTTCAGGGGAAAAATCCTCTTCATAAAGTATTGATATTTTTTTATTTCTCAAGAACTTATTTGTTTTTATTTTTATTCTTCTTTTTTTTTTTTTTTTTTGGCTCTCTGCTACTGTCTATGCTTTATAAATTAGCAGTGGGAGTACTGCATGCTTCCAAATTTTCACTACTGCAAATGGTCTCATTGTTCATTCAAGAATTAATCCTGCATCTGGAATACAGTTATACTCCTATTCCTAGCTCAGGTAGCCACTGTGAACTGAATTATTCAGGTTTTCACTGTTGTCATGTACAAAAGTAAAATTACTATTTGTTCTGAATATTAGGGCCCGTTCAACTGTACATAGTCCTTGTGTCCAGGATCTCTCCTGGAAGAGCATGACAGGACTGAAAGATGAGGGTTGCTGTCCTGAAGTAATTCATTCAGATGCTGTCACTGAGGTCTGTTCATATTGAAGCTAATTGCCCCATTAATGCTTCCAAGCCCTCTCAGAGACATCCTCTCTGGGATGATGACAAGTCTTTTCCACTATAGTAAAAAGTAGATGGGTGTGTTGTACATATATAATTGTCTGTACAAGCTGCAATACAAGAGGAAAGCAGGACGAAGGAGTTTTTTGCTTTCTCTATTTTTTTGGAGCCTATGGAATTACTTTTGAACTTTTGCAAGTAATACACAGGCAAATCTCAAATAATTATTTGTCTTTCTAGTGCCACATTACCAAATTGTATGTTATCAATGGCTAGTATTAAATTGTGCTGGTTTAAGGTTGTCTCGTTGGGGTTTTTTTTGAGTCGGGGATTTTTTTTTGTTTGGTTTGGGGTTTTTTGTGTTGGGGTTTGGGTTTTTTCTCATTGAGTTGCCTAACCTAAAATGACACTCATAGTTTTTAATCTACATTACTTCCACATAT
This sequence comes from Caprimulgus europaeus, assembly GCA_907165065.1. The sequence continues at coordinate 58,236,993 of OU015528.1, read as the reverse complement.
AGTTGTTTTGGTGCAACTTGGCAGGTGAAATTAGTCACAGTCCTGTTTGAGTAGGTGAAGGCATCACCAGGTATACCAGTTGGTGATTAGTTCCATATTATATGTTGTCCACAGGAGCTTATTTTTAAGCTAACCTTGAATACAATCTTTTTGAAGGGATACTTTCAGATTGAAAAAAAATAGTGAAAAGTGAAAGAAAAGTGTAAGAAGAAAAGCAATAAGAAAATATATTCAAAATTATTGAATGACTGAAGTATGTATGAGAGTGTAGGAGTTAGCATGTTAAGCCTAGTTGACATCAGGCATAAGTACATGAGGTTTAGTTAGCCCCTTAGAATCAGGGAGTAACTTAGTCATAAGAATAGAGGAATGAGTTAAGAGTAAACAATCTATTATTCACTGTGAAAGCTATAGAGGTGTCAAGACCCTTTGAGACAAGCAGATCATGAGCATCATTGATGGTGGCAGACAGCTCTGGGATACCAAGTGTAAGAATGAACCAACTAAGAATGGGGTATTCCTTATCCAGTCCTGTAACACTTGATGCCTGGAGTCACTGAGGAATAGACTTGCATTGCAAAAAAAAGGCATTGTCTGTAATTGTAAGGTCTACAATTACATGTCCAGTCTTCTGAGATTTACTGTATAGGAAGCTTCAGAATCATTTTAATGGAAACAAACAGATGTTCTAAGCATGTATGTGTGAAAAGAAAAAGAACACAGTTATTTATTAGTAACAAGCAGCTTGTCATTATGTTATATGAGACAGAAAAAAGGAATTTGAAAGAGTTTTTTCAAGGGTGGCATTTGTTCAGATTTGACAAAGTAAACAAACTTTTAAACAGCAAGAGGTCATAAAGAACATGGGGCATAAGTATTGCACATTTAGAAATCAACATGTAATGCCCGACATTATCAGCCTGTGGACAGGTAGAGGAAAGCTCGTTTACTAGTTATGATGATGGTTTGATTTTACACAGATATTCTCAGAAAATGAAGCAATGATTTCTTCATCTTAATTACATCATGATGTGAGTTATCTCCATCTGCACATGCCTGCTTAGGTGACTGTGGTATATGAGGAAATGTAGAGGACAGCCAGCCTTGTCCTTGTAGTTTTCTGCGGTTTGGATACAAGGGAAGATGAAGCAAAGAGAAGGGAAAATGTTCACTTTTCTGTTTCAGAATAGGAAGATGCTACTTTTATATTTGTGAGATTAGTACTCAGCAGGTTGAGGAATATTAAGTGGATGTAGCTGAGGGAGGTAGAGGGGGACTGAGGGGTTTCAGAGGCTACCACTATGACAAATAGTTTCAGATGCTCAGGGATGAGCAGAACAGGAATTATTTGTCCATGCAGATGGGTAGAACAGAGAATGAAAAAGATGACCTTGGCTCTGTTCACACTCTTTACAGATCAAGAAGCTTAATTTTGCCTTTCATAAAGAAGGAGCTATGCTGCAAACTCTTGCACATGATCTCTTTAGTAGTCCACTCAACAAATCCTTGGCTTTAGTTGATGTATCAAAAGTGAAGGAAACCACAGACTTCTCATCAGTGTAAATGTAATATTCCCAATCCAAAGAATCACAGTTTTACAGGTCTATTTCAAAAGGTATGTGGTATGTACTTGTGGATGGTGAATGTAAACATTTATATGTATATGAGTTTGTAGTTTTCCAGGTACTCTTCAGTTGCCCTTTCAAATTTACAGCACAATAATAATTATAATATTGACTTTAATAAAAGTTTAAAATCTAGCACGTTCTTGTGGGACCAGAGACTGAGGTTTTGGGAAACAAGACCAAAAAACCCTCAGAACAAATACTGTGAGATTACTAAGAAATCTAAGATATCTGGCAACTGTTGTAAATCATTGAAATGGCTTAGGCCCCTTGGCATAAATCAGAGAGAATTAGCAGAGATCTTCAGTAGGCCTCTTCTCCTTGAGAACTTTAGACAAAACAATTCTAATCAAGCTGGGAAAAAAGGGAGTATCCTGTTTTTGCCCTTTGAAGTTCAACTGAACAAACACCACCTGTTGTAACGAGGAGAGAGTTCTCAGGAGAATGAATAAGCCAATCAGTGTGGATTTATAAGAACGTATGTGGGCTTGGTTAACGGATTGTATATAAGAGACATGTGTGTGATCAATAAATGGGGAAGTCTGATGATTCTCATATTGAGCGTCCGGATTTTTTCCCCCCGTCGCAACAGGCAACTGCCAATTCAAAAGGACCAGGTCTGTGTTCATTTGTACCTTGTACAGACAAAAGCCCTGTAGCAAGTAGCAAAACAAAGGCTATAGTGATATTGATAGACAATAATTAAATCTTTCAGATTTGAAAACCCTTTATGGATTGTATACAACAGCCCATGCTGTATGCTGGTGTACCAACGCTCCTCAGAAATGAAAATGGAGCAATGTTAACTTGGGCTTACTCATTGTAGCAGGCAATAGGATTGTTTCTGAAACAATCAGGACTGTGAAGTGTAATGAATCTACCTGCATATTCAGAAATGCTTCTTTGGGTGCAGTGAATAAGAACATTGCTCTTCCAGGGATAAATACACCTTTGTATGTAGAGAGATTATGTTATGTTATCTCTTTTTGTATATCTCATTGGTTTCTCTTGAAAGCATATTATATTTGAATGAAAATGCTTGCAATTTGAATGTATGTTCCAAAATAGGAGGAGAAACAGCTTCATTGGTTAATAAATATAAATAACAAAATGTGACACTAAAGACTCAAAGTAATTTGTCTGACTGCTGTCACCAAGCATTGCTACTGAGATAGATGATAAAACTCATTGAGGTTTTTTTTGTTTCCTAGGTAAACAGCTGAAGGAAATGTGTCTGTATTCCTCTATTCCTGCCCTAGGGCATTTCGATTAATATTGACATCACCAAGCCCTGTGTCAGTGGACCAAAAGAAGAATAACACATTTAGGTGACTAATCCAATCCTGACAGCAGCAGGCAGCCTGAATTCAACATAGAAAAATATTTTTAGTGGATTTCTCCTGAGCCTAGGACTGAAGCCAGCACTTGGCAAGAGTCATCACTCACCAGACAATCAGCTATAACTGAAAGCTTTTGAAGATATCAAACAATATATTCTTATTTTTTAACATCTCACTTTATGCAATCAGTTTTAAAGGTAGCTCCATTTTTTAATTCAACTTCTTTGAACAAACCAATTCTTTAGAAATATCTGCCAGTCATGATGAATACACAAAGTTGTATGAACAAAACCAAGCAACATCAGCTGTGGTACACTTATGGGATTAAAGCTAAATGACTTTCACTAGAATTGCACATTTTCCATTTTCTTCCCTTTCCCTTCCCCTTGTTTGCCAACTCCTCATCATTTTATTCAGGTTGGAAGTTTTTAACAGGAGTAAATACTGATGAGCAAGGCATATAGTCACCCTTGCAGCTGAAAATTATGTTCGTGAGAAACAATGAGTTTCTGGGCTGTGCTGATGAGACTCCACTTTGGCATGTAGTAGAGGAGTTGAGTGTAGCCAGTTGCTTTGAGGACAAGACATGGTCTTGCTTACGCAGAGGAGGAAGATAGACCAGATCCCACACTATCTTCTACAACTTCTGTATGTCAGGGCTGTAGTCATTCAGAGGAAAGTGGGGATTTCATGTCACCTTCTTCTTCTTCATGCAGGTAGGGAGGCAAAGAAGATAGGAAAAGAGCTTCGCTTTGGCTTTTCTTCAAATATCATTTCAAATGGAAATGACCTGGATTGAGGAGAGAATAACTTGTTATGAGGATAGTCATCACATGTTCTTTCCTTCCTTAAGCAGAAAGAGATGCCATGAAGACAGAAAAATGTCACAGATCACACTTACTTCCCCAGAGTGGTCCTAGATTTTGTAAGTTCTGCTCCTGGAGTGAGAAGTGAGGCTCAGTCCAGTTACCTAAGTATTAACCATGAGGCTGAAGGAAAGGTGCTAATTGAAGGGTGCAGAAGGCTCTTTGGTGAGTGTGACATGCCTGAAAGGGAACAATACAAAAGTTCCTTTTGGTTCCCACAGCTTGCTGTGGTAGGTTCTTTAGCTGAAGCAAAATAGAAATTTATGTTCATTGGTAAACAGGAAAGAATTTAGATGTGAGCTTCCTATCCACATATACTACTCCTGAGGTAGGAGAAAAAAAATATACACCTTAAAAGAATTTAATTTCATACTGTGCTTACACAGTCATTCATACAGCATGCACTTTTAAAACATTACTTACAGGTTTTCAATTAGATTTGTGAAAGCTATGCTTATTATGATTTTCCTTGAGTATGCAGCCTGTATTTGTCTGCATAATATAACTTAAATATTCAAATTCAATTAGAACTCAATGTAAATATTTCAATCCAATTATTACTAGCAGGCAAGCACACAGATAAATATTACCAGACAACATAAGTCAAAATTACATGTAATTCACTGCATTTGTAAGACATTCAGAGTTTATATAAGCTTGTGAGTTCTTTATGCAATAAAATGGATACCAAAATTAGCTTGTATTTCCACACTGTAGGCAGATTATCACAATCTGCTAGCTAGGACCCCATGTGGCACCATGGATGGGTAGCGTCAGACAGCTTTCCTTCTCTCATGTGAAAGAATCAGAAACCAGACTCTACTGCTATTCAGATAAATGGTTCTATTTGCCTGACTGACACTTGTTTTTCTGCCAGAGATGTATTTGCAAAGTCACTCTAAAATCAGGCCAAGAGAAATAATGAGAGTGAGTTGAGAGCAACCAAATATTGTGTAGTTTGATAATACATTTTGTTTTCTTCTTCTTATGTACCCTGGATTTCTTCCTTCTGCCTCACCCCAAAGGCTGCTTCTCTGAAACATGTTGAATGGTGGTTTAACTTATGGTTATGCTGATCTCATTAAAGAGAGTTTCTGCCAGGGTTAGAGCATGTCAGCTAGTTCCTGCTGCCAACGCCAATGTTTGTGAGACAACAAGAACAATCCTCTGTGTTATTGTAGTTGGTGGTCATTTTGAATACATCGTGGAGCTTGGGAAGAAGAGGAGGGAATATTTTTTCTTATGATCTACCAGTGTTGTATGCTTGTGTGACTGGTTCGCTTCCTAACCTCAACCTTAGTAGATTAATTTCATCAGGTTTTAGAAATAAAGAACTGATAAACAATTTAGGAATAAAGTTCTAGATCTAAAGAACAGACAAATATTTCCTCAATCACCTACATCCACTTTCTAGCCAGCAGCCACAACTCCAAACTGAAGTTTTGCTACAACTTCCTCCTGTGAAACACCTCTCCTGATTGTACTCGCAGGCAAAACTATCTATGCTGACAGTTCCTTGCTGCTATTGAGCTGTGTGGAGGTGATGCTCTCCAGCCAGATGTTTCCTGTGCCTACTTCACCAGTTAGAAGGCCTATCATTATTTGCATAAATCTCAGTACATTTAAGTCAAAAGCACAATCCACAAAAGAAAATCAGTGACAAAATGTTTGATGCTGTTTCTCTGGATACCTTGCATGTTTTGTGAGCTTGGCTTCTGTGCTGGTCAGGGCTCTGGCCTTAAGGACCTGGACACAGGTACTTTTCTGTTTGACTGTAATTTGTTAATGATATAGAAGGTGGTGAATGACTATCTAAGATGGTTAGATAGCTTGCTTCAGACTGACTTGGTATCAGCAGGATTTTAGCAGGATGTTTCTTTAACAAAAAGGTTTTGATGATTTTTAATTCAGAGTTATCTGAAACTGGTAGTTATGACTTAGTTTTAACAAACTGGCTTTAACAAACATATCCTAAAGAACAAGGCTGAAGAGCAGAGTTTTTTAAGAAGGTGTCTTTGTCGACTTAATGGACATGGAGCTCAGAAATGAAGAGTTCAAATGTCAAAAATTCCCAAATGTAAATTCTAAGTTAAATAAAATCTGAGTATTAGTGACCCATACTTCTGTTTTGCTAGTTTCATCAAGTACAAAATCGTTATCATATTTCAGTATTGTCATGACTTAACCCTAGCCAGTAACTAAGCACCATGTTGCTACTCCCTCACTTCTCTTCCCACTCTGGTGGGATGGGGAGGAGAATCGAAAACAAATAAAACTCATGGGTTGAGATAAGAACAATTTAATAATTGAAATAAAAATAAAATATTGTAATAGTAACAATAGTATAGTAATAATCATAATAGTGTAATGAAAAGGAAAATAACAGAGAGAGAAATAAGCCCCAAGAAAGACAAGCAATGCACAATGTAATTGCTCACCACCCACTGACCAATGCCCATTTAGTTCCCAAGCAGCAATCCATCCCAACTGGCCAACTCCCAGTTTATATACCGGGCATGAAGCCACGTGACATGGAATACCCCTTTGGCTTGTTTGGGTCAGCAGTCCTTGCTGTGTCCTCTCCCATCTTATGCACTTCCAGCCTCCACTGGCAGGGTAGTATGAGAAGCTGAAAAGTCCTTGTCTTAGTATAAACACTGCTTAGCAACAACTAAAACGTCAGTGTGTTATCAACATTATTCTCATCCTAAATCAAAACCACAGCACTATAGCAACTACTAGGAAGAAAATTAACTTTATTCCAGTCAAAACTAGGTCAAATATTTTTAAGTTTTGGTTGTTTGTTTTTGTTTTGGTTTTGGTTGGGGTTTTTTTTACTATTGACAAAATTAATATTCAATGAGTAAAACGCAGTCAGTTTTGCATAAAACATGTCTACCCAATACCACTATGGCAAAGATTTTACTTTTTAAAAAAAAAAAAATAATAACATCACATATGGTATTTATTATGCAAAATCTCAGACCTTGACTTGATTCTTGAATCTCAGTGAATGCTTCATCACAGCCAACCTTATAGAAAGTCTTCCTCAGTCACCCCAAATAAAATTTTGATCCTCAAAGCCTCTGTGTTTGCAATTCTGTTAGAATTGGGACAGGCAACAAACTCTTGTCAATCTCACTCATTCTTTGGAGCAAAGCAATTTTCTTTACCATTTTCCTTGACAAGCAGCATTAGTGCAAAGATAATCTATTTTGGACAGCTGTGAAAGAAATTAAAATGGGAAACTGTGACTGGTCATCTTAACTGGAAATGAACAACTCCATGGGATATACAACACTGACACAAAGAGAACTGCTGTTTTTTGAAGAGGTGTATTGTGAAGCCTGAGGACATAAAGGATATATGCTGGAGAAGGCAAAAAAGCACCCAAGTGGGAGTGAGTATGCTCACCACTTCAGTAGAAAAGTTAAGGCTGTGATTGTTGCATTTTAAAATTCCAAAGGGCAGAGAAATTGAACAATTTAAGCTTGGGGGGCATGTTAAGCAAAATTAGTGCACGTGCAAATCAGAGCACTTGCGCTGCTCCCAAAATACTACCTTCAGAATGTGACAAGTGATAAAGATTTCTGTCTTTATACTGCCATTAACTTAAAGCTTTTAAAATAATCTCTTTTGAATGACTATAGCCAGCCTTGTGATCAACTGAGCTGCATACAAACAGCACAGATAATGGAGTTCATGCAGGACCTTTTGTTCTAAAAATATATGTGCCTATCACTTGAGTTAAACAACAGGCCTTGTTATCTACCACGGTAGCAGCAGGAGGGCTTTTATTCAAATTTCAGAATGACATAGTAGGCAATATTGTGAGAAAATAATATTTCTGTTTCCTTATCTGAACTCCTGTGTTTTAGCGGGGTAAGAGGGCATTCTACATGTATATATACACACGCATATAAATTCATTTTCTGTCTTCATATGCATAACATTTTTTCCTTTGGGAGACTCTCATATATTCCATGCAAAGTACAAATCCATTCAAAGGAATTGTAGTTTTGTGGCCTAGAAGGCACGAGATCTGATTCATTTCTGATCCCTGATTTCCTGTGCATCACTTTTAGTGTTGCGATAATAGTGCTCATTGGCTGAGACAGAGTGCTCTTCTCTGTGTGTAAGAATATTTACTAATTTGTGAAATTATGTCATGCTTATTTTTCACTGGGCTAATGGGCTGGAACAGTGTGGCTTTTTACTGGAGTCATTCTCCTCTTCTGAAGTCAATAGAATGTAACTGTTTTAGTGCATTTTTGAGGCAAGCTGGAAAGGGAGGTGGCAGCCAACAGAACTCCTCCCAAACCATAACATTGCCTGAAAAGACATGGAAGTCTGGAAGCAATATATCATAGTGCATCATGAGACCTTTCACTTGCAGGAGTAGGTGCAGGAAAGGAGACGCTAAGCCTACCCCCTTGCAGCATAACCTGAACCCTGCACTGAGGCCAGATTGGGGACAACGCACTGCAGAAGGGACACCTGGACCCAGCCCAACACCCCTTTCCCTGCAGCCTGTGTTGGGAACTGAGGAGAACCACTCTGCCCTGGGGAATGCCTATTTCCTGCTTCTTGATTGAAGCAGAAATAATAGGCTAAATCTCTCAGGAGTTTTATTTGCTCTTCTTTCTTCTCCTCTTTTCCTGACAAATCTGCTCTTGTTGATTTCCCTTCTGGCTCTTGCACCATTTTAAGCTACACATTCTCCAGCTTCTCTGTGGGCTAGTGAGTTGGTTATTGTAAGGAATGCAGAAACATTCAGGAATGATTGAAGTAGAATTAGGACTTAAAGAGTAAATTATATTGCACTGACTGTAATGAAATCTTACAGGTGATATTGTTTCTATGTGAATTTCAGTTAATTTTCCAAAAGAAACTATACTACTCATAACCACCAGAACCCATCCCACTAATGAATATGAGTATTCTATATATTAAATGGGAGAAATAAGATTAAAGGCAATGGCAAACTGGAATTACGTTACTCTTGCTTGATAAAGACAAGCAGTTTTTCAAAGAAAACTGAACCGTTCAATCATAGATGTAAACCAAGTCCCTGAATTGAAGAGGAGAACAGAACTGCATTTAATATCTTAGCAGAAATTTGACTTAGGATAGATTAATGGTCAGCAACCAGAGATCAGAAACAGGATTGGAACCTCAATACTATGTATCTAATTTAACTTCAGGAGAATTACAAAAGCCTGCCAAGGAGCAATTGCTTGTATGTTGAAATTGGATACTATTTTTCTCTAGACAATACTCTCCAGTGCTGTAGATATACTGCAGTGGTGTTTTTTCCTAGTTTTTATCAGATGGAATTAAGCAGCTGGTAGAATGAAAAAAAGATCACATCCAGCTGAAATTGAGTACTTGTAGCTTAGGTTTCCTCTTTAAACAGTACTGTCCTGCAAAGAAGCAACAAAATACCTGTTAAGCTTAAGCCTGTCCACACTGGACCATAATTGCTTGTCATTAACACCAATTCAATTTAAACATAATTTAAGTCCTGTCCAAACCTGTTTGGTTTTGGTTTAGTTTTTTGGAGGGTTTTTTTTTCCACTTTTGCATGGTGATAAAGTTCTTGTCTGTTTGATCTAAATGATTAGGCAACTAGGCACAAGGAAGCTGGAAATTTGGCTTGAGTGAAATACTTCAATAATATAAAATACTTTAATAATTTGAAATTGAATAATTAACCCATATTTAAAATATGGTCTAATGACTTTGAAGATTACAGTAAACAATATCATAGCAGGAAATGGAATATAATCTGGAAAGCATTACACAAAGTACTACTTAATAATGGAGCTGCTTGATTTAATTGTTTTCATTCAAAGATACTCTGTCTTCAACCCTTCAAAGCTGGTGGCAAAAATGTCCCGCACCTCTTCATGCTGTAGAGTTTTAAAGTAATAGATTGATGAAAAGAAAACATTTTGTAATGATACATTGATAATGGCAGGGGTGTTCAGCCTTGGGCTAAAAGGTTAAAAGTCTGCTCTTACCATCCATGGAAATGAAAGTGAACTGGCTTTTCCACTTTAGAATTGATGTCAAGGCACCAAGTCAATGGGAATATGCTGTAGGTGCACAAGGAAGTTTGTCATGGAAAAGAGAGAGCAAAAATGGGAAAACTTGACCTCTATATTTGTTTAGTTATACCTCTGAATGTGGAGCTGATCAATAGCAATTTTTCCCAGTACTGTCCAGTATTGTGTTCTGGTAAAACAGAATGCAAAAAGCAATTACAACCCACTGATCTTTATTTACTTTTGAGCAGTTTGCTTTTGTAAGAAAGACCAAAAAATTAATAGTTTTAATCACTTTATTTCTTCTTCAAAATACATATGAAACAATTAGAATAAAATTATTTCAAACCTGTTCTTTACTTTTTCTTGTCTTTTTTAATATAAAATTATCACAAACTGTACACTTCATAACATCTGTTGAGGTTTCATTGTTACATATTTTTTTCAGAACTGACAAATAGATTCACACTTTCTAGAGAATACATTGTAAAAATACTGAAATGTGTTACAGCTGTTAAAGGCTAGTGCAAAAAAAACCTCATTTACTATCAGTAGTACAATTTTATGCTGTCAAGTTTCACAAATGGCCATTTAGCGCATACAAAAAGCCAGTAACACAAGTTCAAAAAGTTTTGTTTTCTCATCTCTATAACGCAGAAGCCAAGGATATTGACTTGAACAATGCCTAGGTATCAAATCACAGACTTCTTTTAAAATGTCACATCATGAACACTGAATAAAGGGTACTAAAACAGTCGGGTATTTAATATTAGATCTTGGTCAGCCAACACCACATAGCAAGAAGAGACAAAATCTTAGAAGAACTCTGCAGTTCTTTGTAAGCTACATAGACTTGGCAACATTTCTGATCTAATCATGAAGATTATCTTAAAGGTAGGGAGTTTTCTTAGAGTTTGGGCCAGTTAGGGCTTAATCCAGAACCCTACATTGTCACAGCAAAGATGCTTGTTCTGACAGGCATCTTACTGGGTGTTTTATTTTAATATTTCAAAATACTAAGTGTTTAAATATTGTGTGGGGTTTTTTTAGCTGCCAATGCTTTCTATGGCCAGGAACTCCAATTTAACTTCCTACCTTTTGAAGCATACACTCTGGAGAATGCTTTCCCCACAAACAAGTATATACTAGAAAAAAGTAATGTTCCGTGCTGAAGAAAAGATGTGACTAATTTCTGTATTCTACTCCCCCTGATTCAGTTCTCATGAGGAGCACACTGAAGCCAGTCAACTTGAAGGCAGTGAGGGCTACGAGCTCACGAGAAAAAAGGAGCAGCTTTTTGGGACTCCCCTTGCAGAGGCTAGAGAATTGTCTAGCTGGCATGCAGAGGAGCCAGAACTGCAGTCCTGCTGCCTGAGGTGGTGAGGACTGGGCAGAACAGGACAATAAAGAAATGCAATTTCGCTTTGCCCACTCTCATCCTGGCTGGTATGGCTACGCTGGCATGGAGGGTGCTGAGATGTGCTTTTAGCATAGACTAGCCGTGAGACTCCCCATGTCATTCCACTTCCAGCCAGCAAAGCACCTGAGTGGCTGTGCTGCTTGCAGTGCATGCCCAAGCCATCCTGATTTCATAGGGACTCAATTAGCAGGTCACATTTAAAAAATATTTCATATGGTTTGCTGAGCAAAGGCCAACATGATCTCCACCAGAAAGAGGAGAAAGAACAAGTCAGAAGTGCGTCCCCAAATCAGGATGCCTATTTGTAGGGTAGAGAACTAGCCTACAAATACACCTACAACAATGTTTATTTGTGGGGTAGAGAACTAGCCATATCCTGTCCTTAGACATGCACATTTAAGTCCAATGTATCCTACTGAGACTACACATATAAATAGAGAAGAATAAAAAGAATTTAGACTCACAATTGGAAGAAAGAGAAACAAGAAACAATATGAAATATATATCTATACTTTTTCCTTTTCTTAAGAAATAGTTTTCTGTTTATTTAACAAAAGTAAATTTTGTTCAATATTTTTCCATAGAAATATAGAGTAAAGTATTGTCTATCTGGTGTGCAACAGGACTCTCTAAATTTTACGTATTAAAGACTTAATCTATACAGATACCCTCTGAGTTTAAATAGCAAGATGGCATCATGTGGAAAACTAGGCCAATATTAAAAAGGAAAAATCCAGTAAAAATACATCTGACCTCCATGCCTGACTACAGAGATGAGACATTTTTATTTACCAAATCAGGCATCTGAGGCTCATGTTTCTTACCAGTATTAGTAAAATCAGCATTTGCAATAATAGTTCATACCCTAGAGATGCACTGAAGATATTTAGTATAGTCCAAATTGTCAGCAAGCCACAAACATCCCTGGTGGTTATAATTCATTCTGCTTGCCTTGACACTCCTTACTGGGCTCATTTCACAAGACGCTACAATACATCATCATGTGCAACCTGATGCAAAGCCAATCGAAATCTAGAGTGGCACTCCTGCTCAGCTTCAGTGGTGGGCTGGTCAGGTACGTAATGCTGTGCTTTGAAACAAAATTACATATTAAAAAGACCTACAGAGTAATATATTAATTGCTGGATATAATTCATGGTCTATAGCCATGATATTTTAAAAAAATATTTGGATTAACACAAGAACAATTGTCATATAAAGCAGCAAGCGACAGACCTAAAAGAAAGCTTCTTTTGAAAACATGTTATAGTTCTTGTATATTGGAAATAAGGTATAGAATAAATTTTGGTAAGTTTTCATAGTAATACAAAATATATAAATGTGTACTTTTAGAACTACACCTTAAAAGGCTGAATTGAATTACTTTTTTGTGCTATATTATTTCAATAAATATTAAAGCTACATTTACCACTTTGTGTTTTAATTCAGATAGCCCAAAAAAGGGAGATGAGATATTCTAATTCTATATTAAAAAAAAAAGTCCCAGAAAAAGTAAAATGTATTTTTGTAAGTATCTTTATATTCTGCTGCCACAGCTATTTTTGCTAAAAGTTTTTTTTTTTGTTTTTTTTTTTTGCATCAGTATTATTTTCAGTGCATAAGTAGATTGGTACTTTAATACCACTTTTTGCTGGGCTAGAGATTAAATTATAAAGTGTTGTCTTAAGAAGAAGTTAATTTTTAACAACAGTACAGAAAACGAGGTGAAAATATTCTAAAAGATGCCTTGGAATAATTTGAATGAAATCTCTTTTCTCAGCACAGATTGGTCATTATCAAGCCCTATTTAGGTAGGACTGCTCTTTGACTTCATAGTCTGCCCTGTTTCTGGAGGACACGCAGAATTAGATCCAAGATTTTAGAGCTTCTCTGACACCTGGCTATGACCTACAATTTTTTGCCTGCTAATGGCAAGTAGATAAAGTGCAATAGTGCCAGGCTCCCTTTCAGAATAGTACAGAAAAAGTCTGGTTGTGCAGATTCAGTTGCTAGCTAAGATAAAGCTATACTTTTTCATCAGTGATTTTAATTCTCTGGCCCAAAGTTACGTTAGTGGACTAAGAACTGAAAAAGTTGTAGGTTTAAATAAATGAATCAAGTTCTTGTGCTATAAGGATAATTAAGGTCATTAAACACTTATACTACACAAAGCTTGAAAGGAATAAATGTTAAGAGTGTAAAGTGCTCTTTGGAGAGTCCACCAAAATATCCTTTTTCATTTCTTGTGGTAGCCAAATCTCCATTTACATAAAGAAGAGAGATATACCCATCCACACATACCCATTTGCCAAAACCAGTTACAACTAGCAATTCCATGGCTTGTTCAGCTATGCAGTCATTTCCCTCATAACTATTATTATGCAATTAAGCCTCAGAAAACCGTTGTGAGGGAAGTAATGGTCCTCTATTGATCACTCTGATTTTCAGTAAGAGGCAGCCACTCCCAGGGTGAAACAATCACAGTACACCCAGTACTATGTGACAGTTCAGGACAATGGATTAGGAATACATTATTCAGTTGAACCCACATGAACAGGAAGAACAGAAGGAGATGGGATTTACCTGGAACATCAGTTCCAGGACCCATACAAAGACCTGTGGAATATTACGTGAGAAATAAACCATAATTATGACTTCAGTTTTGTGAGTCATAGGAGAATTAGCACCTGCAACAGCCCATTGACTTTTCTACCATTGTGTGACATTGGTTTAGTCTTGACTTAAAAACAAAACTAGTACTTTGTGTATCACAGCAGCATTTTCAGAGGTGTTTCTTACTGGTAATTCAAGTAGTGATTGTCAGAAGCTTTGACAATGTAGAGAGGTGATATTACAAAAAATGGAGACCTATTGGAAACTTTCCAGTCTATGCCAGGTGGAAATAAATAGGAGGCCATTACAGCACCTAGAGAGGAATTCGTCTGAGCATATGCCAGCAATGGTCCTTTTTTTGCCTCAATTACTCTGCAAGAGAAAGACTGGAGGGGGAGGATGTGCGATGAGCAATGACCAGTGCTCTCTGTATTGTGAATCCTCTGGAGTCAGGATCTGTCAGGTGGAGGACTGGTTTTATTTTAAGAATAGACCCAAGTTCTGCAATATGGTCCCCACTACCTTTGTAAGCTCGCAAATGGCTGTACAAGATATGAGATAGGGGAATTAAATTGGAAGCATTTGCTGCACATACATTTTTGACTATTGAAAGCACTCTCAATTCACCCCCTTTCTATGTTTTTCACTTTTTAACAGTTTTTTTCTAGAGAGCTCTTTACATGTTCAATAAGCTTTATTCCTCCTTTCTCATGTCTGTAACTCAGACACCACAGATTTAAAATATCTCCTTGTTCAGTATCAGCCTCAACTCATAGTATATCGAAAAAACAACTCTACCCTTTATCTCTCTCCTCTTGCAGACTGTATTTATAGAAATATATCTGCTTCATAAAAACAACTAACAGCCTACAAACCACCCTGAAATTAACCTACAAACCACCGCAAAAAAACCCAGTTTATTTTCTGATGATGTTAATCTTAATTGCCTAAAATGCTTGTCTGTTATGTTGACAAGCATTTGTTAGAACCTCTCTGATACTAGGAATCACACAGGCAATAGGCAAGTAGGAAATCAGTATGTGAAGATAAATATTGTTTTATAATAGAAGACAGCCTTTTCTTTTAACTCTACAGAATCACAGAATCACAGAATCACAGAATGTTAGGGACTGGAAGGGACCTCGAAAGATCATCTAGTCCAATCCCCTTGTCGGAGCAGGAACACCTAGATGAGTTCACACAGGAAGGCATCCAGGCGGGTCTTGAATGTCTCCAGAGAAGGAGACTCCACAACCTCCCTGGGCAGCCTGTTCCAGTGCTCTGTCACCCCCACAGTAAAGAAGTTTCTTCTGAAGTTTAAGCGGAACCTCCTGTGTTCCAGCTTACACCCACTGAGCCTTGTCCTATCATTAGACATCACTGTGAAGAGCCTGGCTCCATCCTCCTGACATTCACCCTTCATATATTTATAAACATTAATAAGGTCACCCCACAAAGAGGTCTCAAGATATCTAGTCTTAAATCTATAGCATTATTCTACATAGGAAAGCAACTTTAGGGATGTTCTAGAGCTTTATTGATTTTTACTGAAGGTTTTGATTTCCTCTCTCTCACTCCCTCTCTTTTCTCTCTCTCTTTGTTTTTTTTTCCCTCATGAGTAGATGCACAGATAGATTTGCTTTACTTCAGGGCTTTGAATTGCTAAGCTATGAAAAGATCCCAAACTATTTTAAAAAACAATCTCTCCAAAACATTTCTATGCTTGTATTTTGAAGGAAAGTAAAACTGTGTATACAGAGTAAGCTGCTGTCATGAAAACATGTTGCTGGCACTCTTTTGCTGTGTCTTGTGTAATAAATGAGTGACAAAGCTCCCTGTGAGCTCTGAAGTTGTCATTAAACAGCTGCACCCTCATCCTTTTCTTGGTCTGCCTTCAGCTCTCCCTTCATGTCAGGCTTCCTGACTTCACATCTCCAAAGGAGAAGCAGGATTTCACAACTCTTCTGTAATTATGCTGGGCTCTGGGACACTGTTACTGCAGGAACTGAGCTAACCCAGACTGTCTGACTGGATTGGCAACTTTTCTTTCATGGAGCCTGTGAATACTCCAGTTCATTAAAAACTGAATCCTATTTAAATATTAAGTTTAAATATGTAAGTTTAAGTATTTTAAATAAATAAATTTGATAGTAACAGTCTATATATATATATATATCTGTCCTGCCTCGAGCTTTTGCATTCATTAACAGATTAATCCAGCCCAGTTTTTCTGTCAACTATAGCAATAGCTTGCATCCCAGCCTGCTGAGACATAAATCTTATCTGTTCTGAAACATACCTCTTGATTTTTCCTATGCTTTTTTTTCCTATGCCTGTGTGAGTTTTCACCATTTTAGATGAGGTGCATTTTTTCAGACCAGTTGTAGCATCAGTAGAATCTCCCTGGACACCAGGATGGACATTAATGCTTTGTACATCTCACTTTCTTTTAAGAGACACTCCCTTGTCAAACATTTTCTGCCTGTTCTTTTTTCCCCCCTAAAGCATACTTATTAAACTCACCTAGTTTGAGACCATCAGCCAAGTCAACATATTGAATTCATAAATTATTACAGAGAAACTTCACTTTCAACACAGCAGCTATGTGACTTCCTGCAGATTCAACTTTCAGAGCACAGTGTCTTGAGTTATGTGTCAGGGAGTTGGTACGTCTTTCCCAATGGAGCGAGCTTTGGTACTCTGATAACATATGTAACCTATATTTATTAGTTATATTTTAGCAGTGTTGATACTGAGGGTCTTCAATAGTGCTCACAAGGTTCACCAAAACGGGCTTCCTAGAGTACGCTAGGAAATGCTCTCCCATGGATCATTAAGGCACTAATACATATCCTTAGTATCAACAAAGTGAATAGTCCTCATGATGGTACAGTGCAAAGCTTTAATTGATTTTTCCTCTTCTGCAAATTTAACATGCTTTGTGCCCTTCCAGAGGGCTGAGTCCCATGTAACATAAGAGTCACAGTCTCTACTTGAATGGAAAAATTTTACATAGTAATATCAAGAGCATTCTCTTCTCCAAGTCAGTAAAGAAGAGGTTTCTCAGCAACAGCAATGCTGTAGAGGTACTATCAGATAAAATATAAAATCATAGCTCTGAGCACTTGCTGTCAAGTATCCCCTAGAATTCAGCACAAGATAGAAGGTGTTCCTTTTCCCTGGACAAATTTCCCTGTGATATTTAAATCCCACCTGCAGCTTCACTTTCTCTTTGCGTTCCAGCTCTTGGTTTCCTGTGTGCTGTTAAAAAACTGTCAGTTTCCAGCCAAGGCTAAGGTAAAGAGAATTCTGTGGGCGACAGTTATTCATTTAAACAAGGAAACAAAAGACACTTTCGAAGTTAAGGTATTATTTGCCTTGGAAATGACAAATGGCTGTGATCAGCACCTCAATTAACTCTTATGTCTAATGCTGCCTCTTCTTCAGGAACGCACCTCTTTCTTCCTGCTTTACACTACAGAAGGAAAGGGCAAGTGATATGAATATTGTAATGAATATCAGTTTTGAAAGGAGGCTTTTCATTTCAGATGATTTGCAGTTGTATTGAATAGCTGTGAGTTTACTGACACATTTTCCTTTGTCTTTCTTAGCTCTGCAGTCAGCTCTGTGGCATGATTTTAATGTTTTCTGACACCAGAAAGGTCAGTTTAGACTGACAAGCCTCAGAAGCCAAGTGAAAGTGAACCTTGAGCAAAGGGTTAAACTGAGTCTCAGCGCAGGTGTGAATGAGAGAGAAAATTTTCCATCGAAACTTGCATAATATTCCTGTTATATATATACTATATTTTATCCACACTTTGAATGATTTGACAGATTTATATGAGCTTTGTCCAAAAGCTGCCTCATTGTTTAATTAACACACAGCTCACATTTTAACACCTACAAAATTTTCAAGCATATTCATTTGTAAAAATAAAGTCATATGAGTTTTTTAGGTCAAGGAACTGTCACTACAGATTTGTTCAGTACTTATTGTAAACTGAAACATATTTCTGATTAGGCATGGGTATTCTGTTGTAACAGAAGTGCTAAATAATGTTTATACATTTTCCAAGTGCAGATACTAGTATGTGCAAATTCAGGTTTTTGCATGCTCTAATAAGGTGATTTCAAATTTTGCAGGCACATCTATAGACCTCTGAAAAATTTTACATTTTCAGGAGGAAAAGAACTCTATTACTAAGTTCTAAGATAGTTACTCACCCTTTTAAATTTTTACACACTTTAAAAATACCATCAAATTATTTCAGATGTATAAAGTTTGTTAAATTAATGGACTGTAATAAACAGTTGGAACATATAGAAGTTTATAAGATATAAGCAATTAATTGATTAAAAAGATATAGCAAAATAATCTTGGAACTAGACTGTCATGTATTTGCTGTGCATCATCATCATGTTAAAAACTTTTTAAAAGATTACATTGAAACCAATTAACAAAACAAAGAATTAGTAGAAATGGATGGTTCAAATTAGACTTTTTTGGGAACTTGGGTTTTTCTTAATATTGCTCCAAAAATGCATCCATAGAAAGAAATTAAGAAGTAACTGCTTTTTCACTTGGAAAAAAATAAACCTAGTGGAAATATTTCATGTTTGCTCAAAATTTTCTTCTAAAATATTGAATGTGATGGTGATTCTTTAAGTAAAATGTAGTTTTGTTACTTAAACATTACAAGTCAAAACAATTCCGTGTTGTTGCCTCTCTGGAGGCGTGACGACCTGGTTCAGGAACGGCACGGCGACCGACCCCAGGCCGCTCGGGCCGTTAGCTCAGGCCCTAACTACCGACACCGTGTATTGAAGAAACAATTTTGCAGAGGAACTTTTGTCCTGATATACTAAGTTTTGTTTTGTCTTTTTGGTTCTGGCCACTTTCTCTGTCCCTGGTCAAGATACATATCCCTGAAATATATATATTGCTTTCTTAATGCTTGCTAGAAGCAAAAAAAACAGCCAGTATTACTGATTTCTGAACCTCTGATGACCATAAGGGACTGCAGAGTAAGGAAGTTACTTCCTTGACCACCCTTTGTAGAATGAAAATGAGAGATGTAGCTACCCTGCACCTTTTGGTCAAGACCCCACAGGTTTCATATTACTACTTTTTAAGGCCAGGAGTCATCTTTCATCGGTGCAGAAAAAAGCAAGGGTCAGGTCTCTACTGCTTGAACAGAAGCCCAATATTGACAAAAGATGGTGGAAAAGAGATGGTTACTTGCTGGGAGACTGAAAGGAAGGGCCATACTGGCAGAAGTATACAGTATAGAGATCTAAATTTGAGTTCATGGAGTGCAATACATGACTTACATCTTATTGAGCATCTGCTCACCTATATTACTGTCTGCAGTGCCACTAGAATCCTAAATCTACCTGTTGTTTAGGGTCCTACTTAACATTTTGCATAGACCCAATAAGAATTTTATGGTTGCTTAGAGCAAATCTAATGGTCCCTGAAAACTTATTTAATCTGGGGAAGGGAAACAATTGCTTGAAAACAATACTTACCCAAAAGACTAGAATGGCTCATTAGATACATTTGTATGTGGGCTTTTTCACTTTACAGTGCATTATTGAAAATAAATATAAAAAATCAAAAGCTCCCCTGGAACCACTTAATCCATCATGTACTTTCTCTGTACAGTTCTGTGGTTTACTGTTGTGGAAGTATAAAAAGGCTCTGAAGTGCAAAATGCTATTCTTATTAAGTACTGTTACTGTTTCCAGTAAATAATTTCAATAAAAACTCAGGGTTTTAGGAATGTGAGTTTTTCAAACTGTTGTAAAATTACTACAATATATTTTACACCAACATTTGCCAGATTTGACTTTGCTGAAATTAGGCTTAATGTTTATGATATGTCAGAAATATAGATAAGCAACAAAAAAAACATTCAGGATGGAAACAGGGAATTTAGAACTTATTCAGATTAAAATATTTTACATTTCTTAATAAAGAAACACATAAAGCATCATATTCATTTACTAAAACTGTGCTAAGTTTTTACTTGGGGCTTCTGTGAGTGCACTTAGAGAGTAACTTGTGAACCAGACTCTAAAGGCAATGGGTTGGTTATACAAAATATAAACCCTGTCTTGTGAGATAGCTAAGAAAGAAGTGGGAAAAAAAAACAAAAAAACTTTTACATTAATTCTACTAATCATTGATAAGGGAATAAAAATAATTACTTAGGGGATAATTATTGAAGTTAGATGTCTTAATAATTTTGCAGTCTGATTTTTCCTAGATGCAGAGCACCCATAAATCAAGTTTAGACACAGAAGTCATTCACTATTATTATTAACAATATCAAAAATAACACAACAAGAGGGTACAAACTGAGCTATTATTCCTTTGGTGTTTGACAACAATTTAAATTTATGAAAATGAAGATTGAAATATCTTACTACTTCTGAAGAAACATACAGGATACTCATAGAGAACAATTAAATAGTTAAAAAGATGTTGCTCATTGCTGAACACTTATGCTACATTTGATCATGGAATTCTTAGCTTTTTGGATATTAGGTGCAAAAAAGTGCAAAGAATATTTAGTTAACTGTTACAGTACCACATTACAAAAAGTATTCTCTAGGCCACAAAGGCCACTGCTGATATAATTTATAGTAAGTTAAATGTACACAGAAAATAGTTTTTCAATCTCCACATATATATATATCTCTGTTTCTATATCAGCCTTGCAAAATCATGATGAAAATTATCTAGGCCACAAAATCTCATGATAATAACAATGATGGGAGGAAAAAAACACCACAGAGGAGAGCTTGTTCTCCTATTTAAACAATTACTCAGCCAGAGCAAACAGGAATTAAATTCTGCAAGGCTGTCTTGTATTTATGGTAATGAAAATACAATCTTGAGCAGGGCTGATCAGTGTTCAGCATTACCAACCCTCTCTGGGAAAAACTGTTTCTGTCTAGAGACCATGAATACCAACACGGAACAAACATTCAAAAACTTGGACTACAGCATTTTTTTTGCCTTTTTTTAAAAAAAAAAATTGTAAAGGATGTTTGAAAGCTTTATTTATTTGCTTATTTGTGTGCTTGCTGTTTAGGCACAGAAGGCAAGGTATAAAACCTGCCTCCTTTTTTGCTTTAGAAAAACCTGCAATGTTAAGACCAGCCTTCATAACTTTCCTGAAGCAGTTAAGACACTTCAAGGTATATTTGTTTTAGAGATTAGTTAGCAGAATGGAGGGACTGGATCTTCAAAACGTATTCTGTTTCAACCAGGCCAAACTAATCAAGCCAAAATGGATCATCAGAAGTCTTTCTAAATTGCCTTTTCCCTTCATAACTAGATTAAGTCTCATAAATGCTTCCATTATAGCAAAACAATCTTCTATTGGCATTTTTCTCATATATGACACTTTCCTTCTGTAAAAACACTGTTTTGGAAAATATCTCAGTTTTCTTTATACATTACAAAGATACAGAAAAAGCCACCGCCCCAACTTTTTTCAAGTTACAGTTCAGCTTTCAAAATCTCAGGCCCAATTACATGGTCTTTGCCATGCTCTTTGCATAAATAATAGTAATGAAAAAAAAAAAAAAAACCCACAGGAAAAAACCCCAACTGTCTGATTGCAGTAAACTGCAGTGCTAAAAAGAGATAAACCAACAAAATTATATGTAGTTCTCTTCCAGTTTTTAAAACAGCTCACTTCACCCAAAACTATTTTGCACTTGTTGTCACTGTGTATTCTAATAAATGAGTTTACTAGTTTATGAAATTGTTACATTTCAATTTCTCCATATATTGACACAAAACATATCTCAAATTCATATTTGGCATATAATTCTAGAAGCATCCAGCCAGGGACCAGAAATTACTCTACATGAGCTGTTCACTCAGTCAAAACAACTTCAAAGAAATCTAATACTGTCACACTAAATCAAGAATCAGAAAAATGTTCTGTGTAACTGCTGTTTTTGGACAATTTTTTGAACATATAAAATACATTAATTAAATTCCTTTACTTCAGAGCATTCTCACAGCTATAGTTTGACTTGCATAAAGATTGAATAAGGACTGCATGAGACCAGTCGCAAAAGAGCTATTTCAAAAGGCCTGGATGCATTCATCAGGAGACTTCTACATCTCTGCAGAGCTACATCAATTTCCACACAACCCATTGCAGACATATCTGCTTTCCACAGTGACGCTTGGACATGTGCTGTTCAGTGCCATGCAGAGACATCTCGAGTTAGCTTTTCATCGGCTGGTGGGTAGCTGAAGCAAAATAGATGCTGAGTACAGTCCCTTGCCTGGGCGCACGTGCCTGGTGGTTTTGCTGGACAGGCTAATGAGTTCCTGTAGCTGCAGTGAGCATCTTGATTGCTGGAATATTACAACTGCATAGATCCAGTTGTGAATCCTGTTCCATAAAGGCTGAACTAAAACCCAGTGAAGCCACTATGGTTCTTCTCATCAGCTTCAGTGGGCTTTTGATCAGCCCTTCCTCCCTGCCCAAGGAATGAACTGACTTTCCAAACACTCAAAACATGAGAACAGTTGGGTTTTTTAATGCAACATTCAGTTTGAAGTGTGATCTTGAAAAGTTATACAGGATTTAGTGCAATTTAGAAGAAATTTACTACAAGAGCTATATATGACTATTCGCTCTCATTCAAAAGAATTAGGCATTACATGCTGCAGTGGTTTTGAATTGCTTAAGGGATTTTTTTTTTTTTCAGATTTCTTTGTCTATGCAAAGATATAGGTCATATCAAAACACTGCTTGGATATGACACTGGATATATGCCAGTGAGAAAACAGGTGAATGAATTTGTATGAGTAAGGGTTATATTTGGCTCAAGTCAATTTCATTCATATATTAAGAAATTATTATAAACTGTAATATAAGACTTAGAATAAGAAAAAATGTATTTTAATAAAAAAATATGAACACAGTTCATCTGCGGAAGCCAAACCTTCTTTTTATGTAGATTTGAGCTACAAGGGAGCTTTGGACACTGAACACGATGAATCCACTCTTGTTCCCTAGGGCGTAAGAGGTGGTTTTGGTGATGAACAAGATCCCTGGCTATCAAAACTGGTTGCTCGGCCAGGCAACTGCAAGAAAAGTGTTAGTTTTAGAAAAGTTATCATATCTGGCCACGCATCACACTCATTTCAGAGGATGAGAGAATCCCTCAAAGAAGAACCCAAATCACATCGAGACCCTTTCTGGATCACAGTCTCTGGCAGAACTAATGATGAAAAGAAAATTGTTAAAATGAGTTCCTAAAAATGCCTGACTCACTCCACAGAAGTGGGTTTATTTCACCCGTCTGGAGTGGGACATAATCCATACAAAGCCATGAACCTTTGCCAGCAGACTTCTCTGCTGCACTGACTCAGGTTCCCTGCCCTCACACTTTAGGGGTCTTACTGAAGCCTTGCTCTTGGGCTTCTTCTACCTGTCACTGGAGATGCTGTGCAGCCATGTGCTACACAGCAGGGAAAACAAATGGCACTGATGCCTCAGACAGCAGCAACTCATATTTCTACAGAGAATGGGTCTGGGGAGAACTAAACAGTGTGACCCTTGTGTCCTAAAGCAGGGCCTGCTGCTTTCTGAGGCTTCAATATGATTCTCTGAACCTAAAGCTGTGAGCATTTTGTATACAGAAAACCAGGAAGATATGGTCACAGCAAGCTGAAGAGGGAGTCCAAACCCAGGGACTTGTAGATATAATCATCCATGCATTTGAATAAGCTTCCAATAAGTATCTGTTTGAGTAACTCTGGAGGTAGTTGCTGGTATGCAGCCTCAATTTAGCCTAATTAGCAGGCCAGTTTCAGATTAATGTTTTAGCAACATAATTGTTCATGCTAAAGATTTTTGAATAAGAAATGATTGCTTTTGAAATAATTGCAAATGATCTTTTCTAAGTGGATGTAAGCTCCTTAACATAATCTTTGGAAATTTCAAATGTCTTCGTTGTTTAATGGTACAATGTTGAAAGCATATCATGGAAACTTTTGAAGCATTGCATTTAAGTAATAAATAAATCCATGCAACTAGATTTAGGTTGTGCTAAGGACATTATGGCTGCTCCATAGATGCTGCACTGCTTTTCATGATTTTCAGAAGCACATAAATGTGAGAGAGACAAAAACATTCAATATACTGAGGAGAAAATTTTTCTACTTACTTCCACTAGTGGATGCCAGTGAGTTATTGGTTTACGTGGGTAAGCCAACATTTCATTCCAATGATCTCTTCCAAGCCCTTCAGCATCAATTCCTGTTCGACATACCCCAATGACCTCATTGTGCCCTACTCTGAGAAATACAGAGGTAGAATTTTTTTAATAAAAATAGTTTTAATAACATCTGATATATAATTCTGTTTACTAGTGCAGCACAGAATACATACCCAAAGTTTTCACATTATTTATTACAGATATTAGTTTTAGTGGTATTATAGTAATATTAAGTTCTGTAATGGTAACATCAAAAAGCTACATCCAGTACCAGAGCACTTCTAACAGCTATAAAAATAGCAATGAAGACATAACCCTTGCCATTAAAAGGTTACAACCCAAACGGCACAAGGACATAAAAAGACCGTAACACACTAGATGATCTAGAAGGGAAAAATGCTTAAATTTTGTGGGAGAGGAAAGTGAAGGAAGATGGCAGGGAGTACATTTCCTGCTGCAAATTCTTCAGGTCTCATTTCATACTATATTTTCCAGCTCTAACTCTTGTGGTCATTGGAACTTCAGACAAAAATATGGAAAAGAGGGATAGAGCCGTAATAGGCTATACCTTAATACTTCATACTCCTGGCAGTGCCATAGAGTTGCTGAGGGACTCCAGAAATTATTTTTCTGTTTGTTGCCTATTTGTACCTTAGAATAATGTTTCCTAATTTCCTGTTATCAAATGCTTTGAAAGGAGCAGCTGAAGAGGACTGAAAGTGTGCACGTTGCTGTGCTCTTCACCCTGATGGCACCACAGTATCACTTTCACATCTGACTGAGAAAGTCTTCCTGATAGAAGTTGGAGGATGATCAGAAATCTGATGGCAAGGAAAAATAACCTGAAGTTTTGTGTTACTAAACTGGACTTTCATTGTTTATTTGCCCTGGAGTCTCAAGAGCTCATTACTAATAGCACTTGAGGGAAGCAGACTTGGCTCGAGCATGATTCTGTCAGTCACTGTCTAGTTTAACCTGTAGTCCTTGAGCTAGTCTAAGCAGGAGTCTCTTCCTGTCAGTTCTTGATGAGGACATAGATAATTGAGGCTCAGATGTGTTATTAGTGAGTGCTGAATCCAAAGGTTACAAATCTTCTTTATTAAGTCAACTGAAGGATTATTGTGACACAATTCAAAGAGGTAATTAACATCTAATACTTTTTTAGTCATCCAAATTTTCTTTGATTTCAAATACCTGGCATTTAAATAGAAATTAGAGGTTCGAGGATCTTTTTTAAACTGAGACATACCTTATTTATAAAGCTTTTATATAGTCTAGCTACCAGATGTGGACAGAAATGTATGCCAATGCTAGTGGCCCATAAGAAGATTGAGCTATGTTTCTTCCTCATCACAACTATTTATGACACAGTTAAAATGGCCTGAGCCCTAAAAGGTGTGGAAGCTTTAAACCTGTTCAGGAAAAGACCCAAAGGCTTCATTTTTTGTGACACTGAACTGACTTGAAAGTTCAGAGGGGTAGAAAGCAGTCACTTACAATGATCACGTAACCTCTCACTGAAGATTAATGTTCAGAAAGCAAACTGTGCTTACCGATCATAATCCATCACGGCAATGGAAAGGCTGACCTGGTCCACATTCTCTGGAGGGATATCAAAGATGATGGCCTCATTATAAATGGGATTGAGTGTGTTCTTCTTTGTGGTTGTTTTCCGCTTTTTCAGTCTTCGACCCTCACACATCAGTGACACTTTGACATATGGATCTGAATAACAAATAATCAGTTGCGGGTATTTGGACTCAATGTCATTCAAATGAGTAGCATAAGAGCAATAAATTTTGTAGGAATGTCATATTGATAACACAAAAAATTTCAAATATTTTGGTGAACCTGTCAAACACTACTTTCAACAGTGTGCCAATGCAAAGGAAAGGTATAAGTGTTCTGAACAGACATACCAACTGCCAGACCAATGATAGCCAGTAGATTTGAACAAGACCTATACCTGTTCTCCTGTTACTTTCATTTCACAATCACGCTAAACACAAAAAAGCCCCAGGAGTTCCTATTTGTCCCCTTCCTGAATACACTCTGCCTTGTTATTTAAAAAAGAAGTAGATTCACCTGATGCGCCAGTTATATCCATTGCTTTGAGATTTCTACATTTGATGACTGTTAATGTCATTCTCCCAGCAGTAGGCAAATAACAGAGGGAAAACATTATTTCACCCAAATCTATGCTTTCCTGAAAAAGAAAAGCAATGGTTAGAAATCTGACCATATTGCCAGCAATCCAGTTTAGACCATGCAAAAATTTAGAATTTTTTCTTAACATGAAGAGACTTCTTTTGCAGCCTTGGAAGAGGCTCTTTTGAAGAGGTCACAATTTCCAGAAATTACTTCTATAAAATACAGAAAGAGTATAGGATAATATTCTGCAAGATAATATTTTAGTTGCAGGATCTAGAACTACTAATCTGAGAAACTAAAACAAAAGCAGAGCTAAATCTTTCTGTTTATACTGTCTAAGTGCTCTGAGAAGATGACTGCTTGTAAAAGTTGCTATCTTTATTGTTCTTAGTGTTTGGGTGTTGTTCTGTTTCAGAGAAAAGCAAAGTAAAGGAGTAGTACCTACCACTTTCCTGGCACAAGGGCATTTTTTTTTTTAAGATAATACACTTGGAGAGATGGATAAACTCTGTCTTAATAATCCTCACAAAGTGATAGTTTCTATGTTGAGACAAGGTGCTGTGAATTTGTGCAATATGATGTTGCTACACAGTTCAGATGCTACAACACTTGAGAAATGTAATCTAAGGAAGGGACGTTCCATTCATTCTTTTTTTTTTTCTTTCCTCATATAATTATCCCAGCATCACAAAATTTTAGTTGCTGAGGACACTTATGTCTTGGCAAAGGACTTTCTTTGACTACTACTAAAAAGCTGATTTTTAATATCCCAGCTTCAATATTTTATCTGTCAAATCTCCAGCCACTCCGAGAGTACAAACTTGTTTGAGAACTGCTGGAATGATGGTACAGCTGTTCGAGCATCAGAAGGCAAATATGATATATTTCTAAATGATACATACTAAAATAATGATTGCTGTGCAGATGAAAAATACATTGCTTATAGTTATGAGACAGACTGGGGATTCTAGTTCACATTTTTCAGCTTCTTCCATGAACAGTTTTATTGATGTCCTTTGGGTTAATGCTCTGTCTAAATTGAAATAGGTACTTGAGATCTTTCTTGAGTAAAGATGGACTTATTCACATGCTTCAGGGGTTTTGTGTTTTGGTTTGTTTGTTGGGGTTTTTTTTGTTTGTTTGTTTGTTTGTTTTTCCCCCTGCATTGCAGACTCTAGATCAAAGAATGTAGTTTTAGAATAGCTTTAAATTCTCTGTTGGATTGTTAATAAAATATTCTCTGTGTTGGTCAATTCATATGTTCAGTCATTTTGCTGGGATTCTGTTCTGAGAATTAACAGGTTGACAAGCATGTGAACATGCACTGTGGGCAAATTTCATGCTTGTCAGAATGTCAGAATTTTAGATTTGTCAGGATTTCAAAATCACAGAATCACAGAATCACATGAGCTAAAATGATTTAGCTCATTTAGTCCACATAGCATGAACACAGCTATTTGACATTTCCTTAGCCCAACTCCTTACTTTGCCACACAGAGCACAGGATTTTGTGCCACAGAGTACATTAGCAAACTCACTTTTCAATTTCATAAAATATAAATGAAGTGTAATTCTTTCCACTCATTTGTTAAAGTGGCAAGTACTCTCTGTTATTTTTTTTTCATATCTGAAATCTGTTCTAAGCACAGCTTCTTTTGTTAGCATTACTTTCCGAATTCAGAGTCTGATCGTTGTTCTTCACATCCATATGTGAAAGGCATCTCACTCTTTTGTTTGAAAGGGAAATGTAGTTCCCCCACATCCAGTGCTTTGAAGTTTAAGCTCTATGTTGAGGGAGGTGATGAAAATTAGTTGGATCAAAAAAGACAGTGGGCAGCTCATAAAAGGGACTAATTCTTCCTTCTTCAGACAGATGACTTGTGTAGGTAAATAGAGAAAAAATAATTTTTGCAAGATGGGAGTATGAACGTCAGTATTCTATCATTTATTTTTCAAGAGAAATTGGATGGGCACTCAAAGGTTTGGGTGAGCTCAAACGATAAACAAGAATACAGACAGACAAGACTATCTACCATGACTTAAATACTTTAAAACAAACACTGCTCAAAATACTTGCAAAACTCCATATGGTGGCTACTCTACCCTACTTTTCTGAAGAGCATAGAAAAGCATCAGTGCTTAACAAAATGGAAATATTTTGAGGTTTATGCTCAGTCCTTTTTCTTTACTTTCTGAATACCCTGTACTGAAGTTATATTGAAAAACAACTTGGAAAATACCCTGCAAACAAGGTGACCTAATGTAAAAAGAAATGCTTGGATAAATGAGGGGAATCTTTTCTCTGCACACAGCAGATTGTCCAAAGGGCAGATGTATTAAAATTACCAGAGCTCTGTAACCTGTGCCGTGACTACTCAGTTTGAAGTAGTAAAGGATGGTTTTAGGATTTGGAAAAGGCTCTCAATAACTCCACTGTTTATGTAGACATTTTCTGACATCTATGATCTATAACTGGTTAAAACGTGGCTTGTGCTACCCTGAAATATCTGATTTTCATTTTGTGGAACAACACTCATGTTTCTTTAGGCGCTATTACAATAGATAAATTCTGCAGTAGATTTGTATAGCTATTATTTCAAATAAACACTCTTGTCTATATCAAAGACACATTGTAAAATCAAAGGATTAGAAATGAAATTAATAGTTACCCTGCACTAGTCTGTAGACACTATTTAACTCTTCTCCTAGTGGAGAGAACTGGCTGTCATAGACTGCCACCACAAACTAGGAGTTCCCATGGTCCGCAAATCACGATCAAATACCAGTCCCTTCAGAATCCTTTCAAACAACTGACTATTTTACCTTTTTAATATAATCTGGTACTAGCTGGGGCATCTGATGTTTGGCAGACAGTGTCTTTTTGGTTAGCAATATCAAGGAACAGAAAGTCCTAGTACTTTTATTCATTTTCTACTCTTGAGTCTGTTGAGATCAGTGGTCTTTCTTCATACTTGGTTGAACTGAGTATATTTTGTTAGGAGCTCTGCAAGTCCTAGGGCAGCTAGGGATTCAGATATTAAAATGCATTATTAAAGTAAATATTCTTTGGAACTCAGTCACACAGAGTGAAGCCCAAGACTTATGAAGTTTTAAATGTTCTTTTGAAGGATTAAGGTTAAAATTATGCATATATATGGTAGCATCAGAGACTGGGTATTGGGTAAAATGTCTGGAATACCATAATTCCTTCTTCCTTTTTTTGTTAACTTGAGCACTACAGGTTCATGAATCTGAAGCTGAAAACACAGGTTCAGACCTAGATAATGAACAAAGCAAGGCTTTGAACAAATAAGCATTTAAATTTCTCACAGCAGTCTTTGTCTACCACTTTGATTATCATGAGTAACATTTTTGAATGCCCTGGATCCTTAAGTACTATTGATTTGAATTGAGATTTTAAAATACAATTTAAATCACTAGAGAATCCCAGTACTTTAGAAAATATGTATTTTTCTCACTTTCTACTATACTAGATAATTAAGTTTGCACAAGTCATCTGGCAGGAACCATTCGCTACAAGCAAATCTGAGGACTGCCCTCCATAATCAAATCTGCATTATAGTTCACCTCAAACAAAACACAATTCAGAAGACACACACTTGGACACAATGGCTGCCGTTCATGCGAATGTTTAACTATGCTTCCAATTGTCTATATGTATCATATATTTACCTAGAATTGCACTTTACTTAGGTAATGCCCATTAAATTTTATCTCTTTCCTAGGCCTATTTTGAGTTTTCCACCCCCCGCCCCCCTCCCCGAACGACTTCCAATAACAGCTACAGAAAAACCAGCGTCAAGCACAGCTGCACTAATGCAAAAGCCTGCATTTGTTGGTACGGCGTATCTATTCTTCATTTATTTCCCTTTTGTGCACAGAAGCCATCATACAGAATTAAGGAACTGGAACGGTGGTAAGTGCTATACCAGCTTCAGTTATTTTTATGGCTCCCAGTTTACCTCACTATCCAATACATTTTCTGGCACTGCAATGCTAGAACAAAATGAAACAAAGAAAACACCAACCTTAAATGTGTGTGTATGTATGTCAGCTTTTCAGATGAGCTTGGGATATTTAGCTACAAAATACAGATTCTTCAAAAAGTGTAATTCTCATCCCACACAAGCAACCACACCTGAATGGATGTGCTAATAATTTTTTTTTTCCATTAGGTTATGAAAGATCTGTTTGCATTCCCTGCTTTATGGGCTCTTGGGAACTGAGTTTAGGGGTTGGCAAAGTCAGATAAAAAAGGTCCTTATTCTATTATTTTTATATCAGACCAAATGGACACCAGTGTTCTCATTTTCACACTTATGACTGTAGAAGTCTCAACATTTCTCCAGAGGTTGTGCTCCCTACTCACAGTATGGATAAACAGTGGAGGGATGTAAGGAGAAGTTTGCAGCACTTGTAGGGGAGCATCAATTAGCCTGATAAAGTTTTCAGAACTGTTGTTGCTGGAGAAAGCTTTTCTGTCTCTTAATCCAATTAGTTTTTCCAGTTATTTCCATTAAATTCAATAGAAGAGACAACTTTTAGCTAGGGACCTCTGAAATTCAGTGAGGAATTTAGACTGAGATCCTTCCATGTTCAGGGTAGTTTCTTACATATCACTACCCATATTCCTGAACTAAACAGGAAAAATTATTTACTAACTATGCTGACAGTGTAAGAACTTGTGTAGTCTACCTTCTATACTCCAATATCTTAACTGGTTTCCTATGCTAGCAGGAGTGAAAAGCTTATAGGGAGCTGACATGCGAAATAAGGTGTAATTTTTGCATTGTTTTTTGATCACAAATGAACTCCGGGACATTTTTTACCGATGTTTGTTTCTTCTTCTCTTCTCCCAGTTTTTCAGGTTTTGCAATTCAAAGGCTTAAAACAGCAACTCGCTATGGGTTCTCACAATGAGCTACATAAATGTTACTGGAATAAAAAAAAAATGTACACTTGTATTATTACTAGTGTGTCATTAATTTCCGTGGTCAAAATAACAAGTATTTGCCCAATTAATGCTGCATTAGAAATTAAATTCCCTCAAAAACATCCTTGTTTTAATTTTAATTATCACTCAGATTATCATAATCCACAGCAAGTAATCATTTTAATTTGGAATCTCAGTTTTAATATCCAGAACTACTTTCCTATTAACTGTAATTTAAATGATGTTTTAAAGATTGTATATGAGAGTAGCTAGCAAAAATACTAACAGTGTGTCCTCATTTTTGTTAGGATAGGGTTAATTTTATTAGTAGCTAGAAAGTACTGTGTTTTGATTTCAGTGAGGATTGTTATTAAAAAGAAGATTGTTATGAGAAGTTATCATTATCATTATTATTCTTATTCTTATTTTAATTTTATTTTACTCTAATTATTAAATTGTTCTCATCTCAACCTACAAGTCTCCTGATCTTTACCCCTCCAATTCTCCCAGATTCCCTGGGTGGGAAAAGGGGGTGGGGGCTGCAAGTGACTGTGTCTTGTTTGGCTGCCAGCTAAGTTAAACTATCACATGGTGGCATGAATTTATTTTGTACCTAATTCCTAAATAAGTGATTTGCCTTTTTTTTTTTTCTCTTAATTTTCCTTCTGTATTTTGAGCAAGTATCCCTACTAACTAATAATAATTTTTTAGATAAAAAAGAAGTTATTTAGGCATTTACATTCCTAGGCTTTTAGATCCTTCCTCTAGTCACACAGAAAATCGCTTTTCTGTTTAGTATGCAAATTTAAAAAAAAAAAAAAAAAAATCAGCAGAATTAGACCTTTGGATTACTTGAATACTGCAGTAAGATAATTCCCTCAAAGGACAGATTTTTCTCTCACTTTTTCTTGCTCTGTTTAGAAGCATACTGTATCTGTTCCTGCTTTCCCATAAAAACTACTGACCTCAAGCTTCAAGAATCAGGGATCAAATAAAACATAATGATAAATGTCAGGGGTTGGATGGAAAAAAAAAGAAGAGGGAAACCTGTCCCCTCAGACAATTAGCGAAGAATGTATTAAGACAATTCTGGTTTTGAGGTATATATAGCTCAAGAGTTAAAAAAATGGGAAAGTACAGAAATCTACCAGTCTGTCTGTTTTCTCATCTATCCATTTAGAATTTGATGGTATTTGTGCTATCACAGAAATAGTCAAAAGTTATATGAAACTTGAACTGAAGAGCTAATTCTACCACCTGTCAAGGGGATTTTATTTGAGAAAACTTGTCCTCACAGGTAATATTTATTTTCCTCTCCTGTTATTCTGTGCATATCAAATCCAGCCCTTTTCCTCCTTCCAGCAGCACTTATTGATTGAGCTGTTGTCCTGGGAAATGAATCAATGAGTTCTGTGTTTGTTCTTGCCTCGGTGCAAGACAGTACGAAAGCACTGGAGCCTGTTGCTCTATCATAACTGTGTCTTCTGCTTGTAGAGGCCTAATGCTTGTTTTTGACAGACATCATGAACACTCTGGGTAAGTGCAGCTGCTGATTGCAGTCCTGATTGCATAGGGAGGACTCTCTGTGACAGCATGCTGGGTTCAGCAGGCTGAAAGCTCTCAATAGCAGCACAGGAAGTCTCCTGGATGCTTCTTTTATCATTCCCTCTGTACATAACCATCTATCTTCTGCACCAGAGAGGTAGTTTCATCTTGCCAGGCAGCAAGGGAGCCCATTCCTGCTTCAGAACAGCTGAGAACAGAGGTACTTCTGTGAACTAACCGTGGCATCTACCAGCATGTGAATGAATGAAAATGTATGTGGCCTCCTATATAAAGACGCTCTTCAGAAGCAGCAATGCATTGACTGAAAAGAGACTATTGGCAGTGAGAAACTCAGAGGCACTTAGGGCACAGCAGATCAGTCAAACCATGCATCTTAGCATAGCTACCACAGTACTGCCTGGACACAGAGATATTACTTCCCTTGAGGAAACCATATTCTTTGCTCATCTAATATTTCTTACTTTTAAGGTAGATGGAAAGTAGCAGTTTGCCTCTAGCAAAGCAGAATATTCAAATAATTAGTTTTTTTCAAATTACAAGAAACATTCATTAATACTGGAAACCTTCCCTGCTTTCAGTAACCAGTCAGAAATCCACTCCTCCTCCATTGTCTTTTCTAGTTATCGCCCAGACCTAAAGCAGTCCCAAACCTAAATGAAAAATCTCAACACATTTCCTGGGAAGACTGACCCAGAGCATTCTCTCATCTACTCATCAGCAGGTGATCATGTGAATCCTTTGTATTACCAGCTCTGATTAGAAATGACAAGTGCCAGCTATTCTTGGATTTAAAGGGGCTGTTCCCATTATATAGATAATAAATGTTTCTGTGCTGTGACAAGCCTTTGTTCTTTCACGTGTTTAGTATTATGTCAAAATTTTTCCCAGAAACAGTAATAGTCTAAGTCCATTCTGTTGAGGATGGCTAATTTTAAAGCACAATCCCCTATAGTGCTGGTGATAAAACATTTCCTAATAGTGCTGCTCTTTGAACACTCAGAAATAAGACAATCCTTATAATGCATCCTCAAAGTTTGACTACCACAAGACAAATCTTTAGCTCTATACCACTCTAGCTCTATATCAAATAGCTCTATACCACTATTGCCTTAGTCACAGTAAGGTCTAATGTTCTAGTTTTTGTCCACTTAGAAAATAGAGAACTATGGAGAAAACTAAGCAAAGACAATGCCTGAATTTCTCTGGATGAAATGCAGAGGTGGGCTTCATTCTTATTTAATCAGGAAGTCAGAAGATTCTCTTTCCATAACCAAGGCCAACAGGTAGCAGGATTAGTTGTGTGACATCCTACTTTGGCAAGTGTTTTAGATAGTTCTACTGAGACAAATGTTACTGGCTCATTTATTAAAAAAGGTATCTAAGCACTTCTGTCTTTTTCAGCAATGACATTCACTTATATTCCAAGTGCATTAGATATAGCAATCACACATCATGTGCATCATGTCTGTGTCCTTAAAAAACCTTCTTTTATGTCCCACTTCACAAATGAGAAAACTGCAGCACTGAAATGTGTGGTGTTGGAAAATGAAATCAAATTCCATCCATCTACATGAGACAATGCAAGAGGCTACAAATATATTACAGCTCCATGACTAACATCCCCAAGAGACTGTCACTGTGCTAGAAATGGCTTTCATCCACATTTTGAGCCCTATTTTTTTTTTTTTTTTCCAATTGCATGGTTTCCTATAATTGGTTACACTAACAGAGTTCACAGAATACCTTTGGAAAGAAAATCTTTCTAACAGTCACTTGCCAATTATTTTAGGCAATGAAGTCAGAGGCAGAGATTTCCAAAGCAATCAATCGTTTTAAAAAATATAATAGGAAGTGAATAAACTTTTACATTCAGAAAGTGTTAAGATCACAAGAAGTGGTGTTTTGCCTAAACAATTTTACAGCACTGAATATTTGCACTTAAGTGCTTGTTAGCAACTCCAATGAGTTTTCTTATTAAAGTATGTGGTATATTTTGATAGT
Organism: Caprimulgus europaeus; assembly: GCA_907165065.1. The sequence continues at coordinate 58,202,153 of OU015528.1, read as the reverse complement.
AACAAAACCTGAGAAACATATACAAAACTCACAAGCACTTGGCAAAAACTGAAGCTAGATATGTTGACTAAACAACATTTTTTGTTTGTTTGATATTATTTGTTTGTCTCTGTTATTATGAATTAATTTCCTAAAGTGTATTAAGAATTACAGTATTCTATTTTACTAAACAACCTTCACAGGTGGTTCAAAGCTGCCTCTGGGTTTTTTCTTTTTTCAATTAATCAAACGAACAGAAGTAAATTATGGACTTTTTATTGAAAATTCAATCACCCATGTATACGCAAAATTTGGGGATATTAATATAATTAGATATCTAGGATGCTTCTTTTCCACAACTGATTTTACACCAAATTTACCTTGACAATTTAACATTAAGAAATGAAAATGCTTTAGCACTTACAACAGATACATGCTACATATTATACAATAGCTGCAGGTTTTCAACATAATATATAACAGAGAAACAATGATATGAATGAAAAATTAAAGGAACAAAATACAAACTACAAAAGATGAATAAATATCAACAGCTGAAAACCTTAAGCATAAAAATGAGCAAATGGGGAGGCCAATCCTGCACTTGTATAAAATAGTTTCAAATTACTATTTTTTTATATATATAAAAGTGGTAAAACTGTGGATTCCCACAAAGTTATTGGTTTTACGGTCAAAATGACTCAGTGCAACCATCCAGTCTGACTTTCCCTAGACTGTGCATTTTCTGTACCAAATAAAAACTCTTTATGGATGTGCAAGCAAATATTTTAAAAATTATTTTAACTACTGACAAAGAGTCTTTGCATAGAAGAGAATCTCCTGATCTCCTGTGGCAACTTCCTTCAGTACTAAAATGTTGCAGTTCATTTCATAGAATCATAGAATGGTTTGGATTGGAAGGGACCTTAAACACCACCTAGTTCCAACGCCCCTGCCATCAGCAGGGACACCTTCCACTAGACCAGGTTGCTCAAAGCCTCATCAACCTGGCCGAGAACACTTCCAGGTAGGAGGCATCCACAACTTCTTTAGGCAACCTGTTCCAGTGTCTCACCACCCTCACAGTGAAGAATTTTTGCCTCGAATTTCCTTGTAAATCTGTCTAGTACGTGTTCAACCTTGAGACTGCAGAGACTTGTTTTGTAAAAATAGGTTCTTTGCAAGCAGGTCACAAGAATGATTTTTTACCTTCACACTTCCTTCTGAGTAGAAAATGCTTGTCTATGGAAGAAAGGTAAAAGACTCAAAGCTGAGGGGAGGCTACTTCTGCTGTGTTTTTTAAGTTTTGGACCAATTATTTATCACTTCTACCCTCCTCTACCATTTCTCATTTAGCAACAGCATGAGCAAATCACTGAGTGTAGGAAGCATGTCTGAACCAAAGATTGAAAAACTTCACAGAACATACAACAAAACAGAGCACAGGTGAAGAAGGAAAAAGCGTGAGAGAAATATATTTCCTGAATGGCATCTTGGTTCCTATGCTCTACTGTGTAAGTAAGAACCACTGAGACAGCCAGTTTAAAAACTCTTTATAAACACCAAAGCGTGCTTGACTGGAGTGGGGTTATTTTTCAGTAGTTGTAGAACCTGCTGATTTTTTTTTTTTTTCCCCCAAGGTTTAATCCAAATCCAATTGACTCTGGCAAGTATCATTTAGTTATTTAATTGCTAGTTAGTGATTTTCGGAAACTTCAGATCTGGTGCTTAAGACTATAATTCCACACTGATTAACATCTTATGCACTGTTTATTCTTGTGCAGGATTGGCTCCTTCATCTTACAGTCTCTGAAATGGCAGAACTAGAAACCTTTATTACTAACCAATTTTTATCTACATGGAACAGCTGAAGTAAAACACAAGGCAGCACATTGCACATATAATAACAGGACAACTTAAAGGAGGGTTTCATTTAGCCAAGAAAAATAAGTTTAATCAGTTTCTTACATAATTTTCTGAGAATAGTGTATGGCTTGTGAAAGCTGATGCAGTCACCCACTACTAGAAGATATCTCAACTTTATGTGCTTATTGTTAATGGCTTAAGCAGAGACAACTTATTCACGCACACAGAATACCGTAAACTACACTGGCTGAAAGGCTGAAATCCAAAAACTTTATGCTTTCTCTTAAACTTCATATATGGTAAAAGTCCAGCAGATCAAATTAAGCACTGTAACTGCATGTACTAACCCTTTGTGAGGAAATGACTTATATTAGAATCCAGGGCCAAGTTTAGCAATCATTTTCATCTAGATGTGTATTAGTATCTCTCCCAACTACATAATTTGGTATGACATTTCAACCTGCTTAAAACCAGTGATGAACCGTCCAGGGATCCTAATTGGTTGAAACCATTCTAGTTATCAGCTAAAAATCTCACACACATGTCTGTTGCAAAGGACCAGTGAGCATTTAAATAATTATTAAAGTATTAAAGATAATATCAAAGCTGAAAAAAAAAAAAAAGTTACTTGGCTATTACCAAGACCTTAAGCACAGATTCAATTTTAAGCTTGAGAACACAGCTCTTAAATTTCCCTGAAATCTGAGCTTGATCAAACTAAGCATACACAGACACGGTTTTCTGGAGGTATGCCAGAGGCTGTTCAGAGTTTGGTAGACCCAGTAGTTAAAATAAATAGCTGGTTTTGTGAATTCACATTTAAAAACTGTCTCCACTGTACTCCACTCCCTAATATTTCTCCTTCCTTAGGAAACACACTGTGTATGCCTAAACCGGTTAGGAAATACCAGTCCTCTTTGTCCTCCTAGTCAAGCAGACCTAGACTCCCCCGTCTAGCAAGTATGAACAGTATAAAAACATTTGGGAGAAGAGGCAAGGAAAGTCTCTGGCTCTATTAAAGGGATGGTATGAAGCTTCTGTCACTGAAGCAGTGTCCAGTACTGTTCTGTCTTCTCTTCATCCCCACTGAGGAAGTCCAGCCCATGCTCAAACCCAGGCATGCCTTAGACTGTTTTGGATATCTTCACAGAACAAAAGATGGGAAAATTTCTATATAAACAGCATAGCAGTTAAAAAAATCAAAACCAAACCAAACCAAACCAAAACACCCCCCCCAAACCAACCAACCAAACAAAAAAAACCCAACACACCTCACCATTTTTTTTTTTTTTTTCTCCTCAAATTCCAGCCAGGAAAGATGAGTTTCGATTTCAAGGTCAATAAAGACAATATTAGAGACTGGTGGTTTTCTTGCTAGTAGCCTGTCATGCATCCTGTCATCCATGCATAGGCCTCCTTTTCTTGCTCACAACAATAAACAATTTCTATTTCCTAACTCTACTTCCTTGTGCGTCTTGAGTTTTGCTAGTAACCAGCAGCAACACAGATACATCTGCTGGGAACCCTAAACACAGGGGAGTCAGCAAAGAACATTTTAGACTTCAAGCATTTTTAGCCTCTATCTCTTCTTTCACAAGATTCACAACCTATGAAAATCTGCTAACAAGAGCAGGACGGGCCCTGTCCCTTAATAGATGGTTGCTTTGAAGGACGGGGTATTTTGCTAACAGGAAAATGTTAATTGGTCTTGTTAAGCAGTGACTTTTGTCATGTACTATTTAATTAATAGACCTAATTTATATTTGCAGAGTGAGCCATAAGGGTGACGATATGTTCCCAGAAGATTTTTTTAGTAATTAAATTTTATAGCTTCCTAAGCATTTTATTCTCTATGCTCAAAGGAAAATATTAACTTTTTTTTTTTTTTTCCCCAGACTCTGTTGATAAACAGGATGCTCTGTCACAAACTACAAAAGAGAAATGAAAATATCACATTAATGCTTTTGGAACACATTACTTACTGTGGTGGCACAGTGGATGTCTTTCCATACATTGGCTTCCCTGGAGAGATCTGAGACTTCAAAAAGGTTATCAAGAATAACTTCCCCAATCATGTCATGTCTAGAAAATCTGTCAAAATCATAAACACTGAAATGCAATTTCCTGTTGCTGAGTTGATCATAGGCTACAGGAAACTGAAAGGTTTCATCAAAGACAGGATTTAATGTCTTTCTGTGAACTCGGGTCTGAAACTTCTTTTTCCTATCTGGAAGCAGATAAATCTTAACGTAGGGGTCAGATGTTCCTGTGAAGTCTTTAGCAGGCAGATCTAAGGCTTTGACAATTGTGACAGCCAGAAGTTCATTCTCATAATCATACCGGAGAATGAAGTTAAGTTTTCCACATGTTTTCACATCTTCTTGTTGCCCATCAGAATCCACAGACTTCTGTTTGTAGAGTTCTGGTTTTATTCTCCCAATGCTGGTTGTCGTCTCTCCCCTTTGCAAAATCGGATCTGTCCCCATGTTAAAATCAACACTGGACACTTGCATCTGCCTTGGCAAGTGCCTTCTGAAAGAATTGTGCCTGCACACATACACACATACACACAAAATGAGCCATGGTTACTTCTGGGAAAAGACCTGGCTTTTACTAAGTAGAAAATACAAAAATACCAAATCAGTAAGGGTTCCTCTCTTTAAAATAATTTAAAAAACCTCCCCATCCACCCCCCCACAATGTTTTGCAAGTATTAAAACAGCCTTGAGAGGAAATGATAATTCAGAATGAAATTCTTGGCCCAAGAGACACCCAGTGTCCTGGGAATACATATATTTATAACCTTGTTTTCAGGCTATGCAGCTGAAACTGAATTCAGGTTCTTCCATAGAACAAGTTGACAGTTCCAACCCTGCTTAATCTCACTGTGCTAGGGCCTGAGTAAAGTATAGTCAGGCAGAAAAAAAAAACAAAACCCTCCCAGAATTGTCATCAGTACTTCTGGTTTTTGGAGGCATTCCTGGGTGGTTTTCTAATTAAATATTTAACATGCTTCACACTGAGCACCGTGAAAGGCCTGAAAAGGCCATGCAGAGCTATGGCTGGAGGTTTTCAGCATAGTGCTTTGCCATCCTACAACATGTTATATCCACCTGCTTGGAATTTGCTACACTGAGGTACAGGTTGCCTTCTCCAGTCATACTGGGAATACTTTTTTCTGGCTGAAATACTTTCCAAGATTTTGGTCAGAATTTTTCTGTCATAGGTTTGTTTGGGTTTTTTGTTTGTTTGTTTGGTTTTTTCCTTCTGTTCTCACACTCTGTTGTGTAGTATTAGAAAGCTGATTCCTGTAGCCCTACCAAGAAACAACATGTTTAAGTCCCTGCAATTCTGAATGCAGTGTGGCATAGCTATTCCTGGGTTTAATCTTAATTCATGAACATCAATGGAAATTTGTGTCTTTCCTACTAAGAGTGAAATCAAACACCTGGTATGCCATGCAGCCTTACAGTAGGATAAAAACACTGGTCAAAAAGCTTCATAGAACTAAACATCAGAAGACACACTGTCCAGTTTATTTTTTGAACATTGGACAGTAGAAGTATGATTTCTTTGGTACTTCACTACCCCAACAGTCTGTACTGGGAAAGCTCACTACCTCGTCCTGTGAGCATACTTAGTTGCCATTAAAAAAAACAACTTAACTGTCAGAATTTCCTCTGCTTTTTACAATCAATTGCTTATTAATGCCAAATGCAGCTTTGCCTTATTGCTTGGTTTCCCTGTGGTGTTGTGTTCTGAAAACAAGAGGTGTCACAGCTGTGTGTTTCTTTCTTTAAATCAGAAATGCAAATTGTCCATTTGAAAGCAACCAGGACTCATTTCATAGATATTATTTGTATTTTTGCTGTAAGTGAAGTGGTTGCAGAAGGCATGAAGTACAAAACCACTGCAGTTCAGCTGAGCAGAGATACAAGAGGGTAATCTGCAGCCATTAAATAACAGACAAGAATGTTTCCCCTTTTGGTTGTTTCAGCACTGGTAGGTGCAGGGAGCAGTACTATTGTAACACAGGAACAGGGGAGGGAGAACTTCATAGTCTAGATTTGAAGTAGCTCAAAAAAATCCAGGTGTTTTGATCTCGAATTTAGACGAACAATACCCCCCTCTCATAACACATTCCACTTTTTTTTTTTTTTAAGATTTTGTTTAAACTCCCTAATTCATAGTATACAATGTCCACATTGGAATGGAGTGGAAGTGGAAAGGCCTTAACTAGTCAGAAAAGTACAATATCATCCTCAGGGAATTTCAAGGTTGTTCTTGGGCCTTTGTTGTCCGAGGAGTCCAGCCTCACAGATATGCTAAACACAAGGAAGGAACTGAATTTAGTTCTGTATTGTCACGCAGAATGTAGTGACAATAAAAGTTTGGGCATGCTGCATGCAGCAATTTAGGCACTAGCTCTCTAGTATCTTTGACTCGGAATGAAGTCCAGGAAGACCTGTGTTACTGCTGCTTCTACCTGTGCTAATGAAATTTGTGTGTGTATGTATATCTTCCTGAGTGCTTCTCACACCTGCAGCTGTAGTACAAAGATGCCCAGATAATCATGTTCAAAACCCTGCCATAGACAGAGAAAACTGCCTATGCAGGGGAAACAGTGAAAGTGACTGTATGGCCTTTCAGTTTGAGTGAAAATGGATTCATGACAAATTCTCTTTTCCTCAACTTTTCCTGCATTTATGAAGACCTGAGTTAATACTTGTAAAAGTAACATTAAAAAAATTCCAAATCTATAATTTCTAAGGTATCAATCTTCTTTCAAATTTTCAAACTTTATGCATGTAAGATCCTCTAATGAACATAATCATTGTTGTGAGATGTCACTAAATAAAACAGCACAGCTGTATGGCTGTTCCCTGTGGGAAGCAGCAGTGCTTTTGCTGTAGTAAGACAAAGTCCTAACTACATAGTGCCTAGAATCTGTTCTGAGTCACAGCATTTCACCAAGACAGCTAATCAGCCTGTTAATTATTAAGATGCTTCATTGTTGTCATGGTAACATATTTATCTTCCTTTGTTCTGCAATAACAAAAGAATTAATGACTGTGATAATGAAGTACAAGGATGTCAGGCAACCAGGTTGTGAAAATGCTGCAAAGCTACTAATGTGTTCAAATCCAGGTACTTCAGCTCTTACTGGCTCTTATGCAGCACTCCTATAACAGATGTGCCTTTCACAACTTAGAATGAATATATTTTGAGTAACAGTATATCTGTATGTAAAACTCTTAATACAAAATTGTGCTTGCATAAGAATAATGATAGTACAAAGCTGATTTCTAACTTGGTAAGATTGCCACAGAGAAGAAAAAAGAGGACAGGATGTTGATTTATGGTATCTTGGGATTTATGAGGATATTCTGGACTAGCTTTCCTAGATGACATTAGACCAACCTTTGGGCACCAGCACTTGCAGTATTTAGACAGAACAGAGGCAGCTGTCTCCTTCTTGCAATCACTAAAGTCAACAGACCTGCTTGTTTTCCTTTTAACTTCACATTCCCAAGCACCTTACTTTTGCTTTTGTGCCTTCTGGGAACCAACTTGCTCTGTGCAGAGGTGAATGACAAGCTTCTCTCCCACCTAATGCTAAAGAGCAAAATGTCCTTTGAAAATACAGGTGAACTTTTGAAGGAAGCAATATTGTCAAAGCAATAAACTGTATTACAGAATAATTTCACAAAGTACTGGGAAGAGTGATTCACAATAACACAGAGCAAAAATGCTGTAAAGGAACATCACTGATACAGGACTTCTCTTTCTATCATACTTTACTAGTTAATTGGGATCAAGGACTAAAGAGCTGCTTTTTTTTTAACAAGCAAGTCTTTTCATATTATTGGGAACTATGAAAATAATATAGTCCTGATTAAGCAGAAATACATTATTTCCCTGAAATAACATGTCTTCATGTTAAATGTACAGTCTATAAAAAGTGATCAGGCAAATTTTATTATTGCTCTGAATGGCTTCTTAAAATCCTTATGCCTCAATTACAGTGACTTAATATGATTGTATTTCTTTTATTAAGAGCTGATGGCTGCAAGAACCTATCACAGAACTGGTTACAACCCTTTTCTTTGTCCCAGCTCAGGTGAGATCACAGTAGTGGCGGCAATCTAGACAGCAAACATTTCTCTTAGATCCTTTGTCAATGGAATACAAATAGGAGATGGTGTATTTGGGTCACTCAGGACTCCTGAGTATAATGAAGCAGTGCTGCATTGAATGTGGTGCAAGAGAAAGTTAAACTACCTCTGTGTCTGCTAATGGCTCCCCTTTATTTAGAAGTCCCCAATGAAGGACACCAGAGACAGTTTTTAGGTTTTTTTGTGATCCAACATTCTGCAACATAATGCAGGATTAATCCAGAAAGCTGGTCTAAATGTCCAGTCTTCATCTCATACATGATATTCTTGGCAGCAATAATTAATATGGGATGTCACAAGGTTAAGATTCACTTAAGGCAGGCAAGGGTATAGAAAAAACACATTTACAAACACAGAAAGGACTATTTCTGGGTAATTTTTAAGGCTCATATGATTCTCAACATGAGGAAGGGTTCAGAGTTTCTCAACAAACTATAAAGGATGGTGATGTCTTCAAAAAGCCTCCTATTAATTGGCTAAGGTGGGACAACCAGGGTTACTCAAAGCAAAGGAGCTATCCCTCCCAGGAGATATTTAACCCTGATAACCTAGAGACATTAAAAAGAAAAAGCTCCCATACAAAGTTATGTGCAGAAAGAGTAGGATTGATGGCAGGTTTTAATTTTGCAAAACTGTCCTTGGCTTCACAGGTATTTCATACGCAGTCCAAAATCACTCTGGAGGTCTGTGGGAATGCTTTCACAGCCAGAAGAGGCTCTGGATCATATCCCTGGAACTTCTTTCCTCCCCTATAGTACCACAGGGACTATTAAAGCCCATTTGCCAGCTGGCTATTTCTTCTGTCTGTTCAGGAAGTCGGACAGTCTGATTACCTACAGATTCACCTGTTGGTACATGATGGATAAAACTCTTCCAATTATTATCTTATTAGATAATAGCAAGTTGTGTAATAACCCTGTCATGCTAAGCTGTATCCATTTTGGTCCCTCTGTGTTTAGTATAACAGTTACAATTTCAAAGTTATCTTCCCAGTATTTTGGAAACGTTCCTCAGAGCAGCTTGGACACTGCGCTCCCTCTCTCAGCAGGTGGATACAGTAGCTGGAGCCAGGCACAGCTAGGGCGATGTGGCTTAAAGCCAGCTGTACAGTCTCATAATTCAGGAGATGGTTCAGCTGCTAAAGTCAGACAGACCTCTCCTGGCTAGAGGGCTCTCATTTTCGGGAGCCTCCTGTGGTTGTCTGTTGGCTATTCCACATTGTTGGAATAGCTGGGAAAAAGCACTTCAGCACTCACCACCACAATGAGCACAGGGCTGGCAAAATACTGTCTTAGGGACTCACAGAAAGCCACCAAAGTAGGTGCCCACTAAATGCAAAGCACATGTCTTCTCCGGTCTCCTGGCTCCAACAGTTATAATGAATGTGAGCCTTTTTTTTTTTTTCCCCCCCCTTTGGTAGCATGTGTTCATTTCACAAATGTTTTCTCGAGGCAAAGCTACTTCCTACACAATATTTGTATTCTTACTTATGGCATTGTGCCACATTTCAGGTGTCTCCTTTAGCCTTCGCTTTCCCATTCTTTGCTTATAAAACATTCCCCCATCTTTTTTTCTGATATAGAAAGCAATCTTTGCAGTACACTGTTTGTTTTCCACGCTTTACATTTCTTTACTGTATTTGAAGAAAACCTCGTTTGAAACTATAGGTCACTGCACGTCTTCACTACTTCTCAATATAAAGCAGTACCTGAGACAAAATAAGAGTTTGCGTCCTCCACTTTAATACAAAGGAAATCAGTTCAGCAATACTACATGCTTGTCATTTATTTAAGGATCTACATAAAATCTGTACTGCTTTAAGATCAGTGTATAAAGATCTACATTCTTAGACTGGGATTTAAATTCCTTTATAAGTAGCAAACCATGTCTTACAGAAATGTGCCATCAACAACAAATCTGTCATTTATTTATTGGAGAGGGAAACTTTCATCTGGAAAAGCAACTGCTGTACCTACAAAAATATCTTTGTGAAAAGCCAGACTTACACTACTTTAAAAAATAACACTGAAATAGATTTTCCTATACACAAAGCCTAAAATGGAAATGCTTAAAGTAGTGACATATGTATTTACAAACTATTAGAAGACCTAGATTTGATCTTCATTCCTTAAAATTATGACATAACTGAAGGTACACCATATGTTTCAGAAAATTCTGTTCAAAGGACACTGAGGCTTCACCTTCACGTGACTGCTGTTTCTCCCATAACTGAGAAATCAGTGAGTAACCCAGGATCCTGGAAATTTTCAGCAGAATGTTCTGGCTCTACCTGTTCCCAAGCAACATGCCATAAACGCAAGCGCCCCTGACTTACCTTGATGACGATGTGGGCTCAGTGATCTGCCTCTGCATGCGTGCATGTCTGATCAGATGCTCTTTCAGTGCATTCTGGACCTCTGCTGGTATGTCAGGTGAAGTGTGGCTAATTTTCAATGCAGCTTCAAGTACCTTTGTTGTAGGTTTCCCATTTTCTTTAACTTCCTTTTTCTCACTGGTCTCCAAAACCTCTGTAGGAGCACTGGAGTTGCTCTGAGGAACATTACAGGCATTGGAAGCGAGAGGTTTGCTTCTCCAGCAGGGCCAACACAACTTCCAGAAGACAAAAAGCGAGACTACCAGCAAGGCAAGCCCACAGAAGCTGACGACTACTGCTAAGAGACTGACTGAGATGTCTGCAAGGAATTAGAAACAAAGATCATCATGACAGACAAACAGGGAGAGAAAAAAAAATGAAAGTACACAGGTAAGGAGATAAAATCATTCTGATAACTATCTTGTGTAGAGCTTTAAAGTCCTATTTACTATTTTTTTCTTTTTTTGATATCTAAGCCTTTCCCTTTAAAATGTTATCATTCTCCAATATCTATTTCACAAATAGTCCATTAATTGTTCAGGCCAGGGGTCAGTATCTGTACCACTAGCCACGCACTCAGTCAGACTTCTCAGGAAGTAAAGGACTACCCAAACGGTCCCAAATACACCTAGCCATGGTTGTCAAAGGGTGTCTGCTCAGGAACATATATTGCTGAAAAAGGTTAAACCACAGTAAACATTTTCTGTAAGTGCACATGAAGATAGACCAGTTCTAAACAACCAGGCTGATACACAGATTTCTTCAGGACTTGCCAAACTTTTGACTTTGTGGGCTAACTGCTTCAGAAACACGTTAAAATCTAATGTTTAAGTGGTATAAATAGGGATATAATATAGTCTTTCATAAATAAGAAATTTCTAGGATTAAATCTTAACCTCTGGTCCAAGGCTGTGGTAGACCAAGACATCACATATACATTAGTAGCTAAAATTCTGCTCTGAAAATGCAGCTGGCTTCAGAGTACATTATACAATGCCCTGAGTTGTACAAAGACTGTACTGTACACTTAGCTACCCCTGCTACCCTGTATTTGACTTTTTCTGCCACAATTAGTTAGCATATCAAATAGCATGGCCAAAGATAGGAGATTTCATACCAACAAAATTTTGTGAACAGACGTATTTTAGGAGATAGTGGATCACCAGAAATGCCACTTGAGCCCTAATTAAGAGTTTTATTCTATGTGACATGTTTCAGTTTGATTTTTCCAGTATCATGTAATTTATAAAACATAACTATAAAAATCCTTTTCCTTTTGAAAAGAGCCTTTTGTACACTTTAAAAGTATTCAATAAACCCTGCTTAAATGGCCCTCAAGCAATGGCTGCTGCTGCTTGTTACAACAAGTTTTGACAGTTTAACAGCTAATATTTTGTATCCATAGCTCCAGGCTACAGACTACTAAACCGAACCAGTGGAAAAGTGCAATGAGAGTTTAAGCATATTTTTTCTAGAGGATCACAGGAAGAAAAATAGTCCTCTAGGTATGTATTAGCTCCATGGAACAGTATGTAGCTCACAGGCCCCTTTGAGAGATGAAGATTCCAGTACAAAATCTGGGAACATTTTCATTATTAATATATAACAAATATATACAAAAACATATATCATTATATATGTAATGTATATAATTAATAATATCCAGATACACCTCTCAGTAACAAACAGAGTTTAAGGCACATTCAACATGAAAACACATGGGAATTAGCAAAAACAAATGGAAAATGTTTGTAGTCTGGAGATTTGAAAGATATGGTTCTGTTCAATCTTACTTCATATACATCCTGGTCAGCGTCATGGGGGAACTGACAGAGGATGTGCTTCTTGATTTAAAGAGTTTGGCACAAACTACTGCCCTGCCTTGAACAGAAGTTTGCCTCCTTGAATCTCCTGTCAGTCTTGAGAACGGTGTCCTCCTGTTCTGACTGTAGTTAAATGTCAAAACGTAGCCCTTGGAATGTGCATGTCTGCTTAATGAGAAATTACTGTTGCAAATTCTGGTTTAAGATGCTTCCGTAAAGTAAATGGATCTAATACTAATGTAGCACAAGAAGCAAATGATACCTTTGCGTATGATTTTTTTTTAGATAATTTATGCCCAGTAGGAATTATTAGGCTATTTGGTTTAATCTGCTGTTTACCCTGTTATCCTTCCTAAGCCCAGTAATTTTTACTTGGCTTCTGCACGTTCTGCAGCAGACTATCCTATCTTGGCAAGAGAAGACATTAAGAAATGCTGAGTTTACAGCTTGTTTCAATGGTTAATCACTTAGCTGGAAATTTGTATTTTTGATTTGTATTTTTGTAGTTCTAATTTACAGTCATTGCTTCTTCCATGTCTTTCTATGAGAGATTAAAAGATATTGTATGCTTCATAAAACATGCCTATACAAAATACAAATAAACCATGCCAGGAAACAAGCCCAGGTCTTGAAACTCAGTTGCCTACACCAGTCCCTGGAACAGTTTTAAACTTGGCCAGTTCACACCCTCCCATCCAATTTCTGAGCGTGGTTCAAGAATTCGAGTAGGTCAATGATCATTCTTAACAGGTGGTTCGGATGTGGCTCTTCTGTTTCAGCAGATGACAGATATTAGTAGCATGGAGAGAGGCTTTTACATACGAGTCGACCTCAGTGCCAGAGAAAGGTTATAACTGAATTTAGTATATTAATACAGAGGTATGACCCACTGAAGGAACTTTTTTGATAAACTGAACCAGCTGAATTTTCAAACAAGCTGGACAAAATATTTTCTATTCTCAAAGCCTGACAAAAAGTAGAACTCTGGAAAATGTTGATAATCTATAAGAATTTTTTTTTAAATAAAAAAAGCAAAAAGCAATTCAATTTGGGGTCATTTGCAATATTTCCAGCTTAGTTTAGAGATGGTTGACACAGCTAGGTTACATTTTGAGAGCAAGGCTTTTAAAACTGCAAATTGTATTTTTTTTCCTTTAGAAAACATTGAAACAAGATGTTTTAACAGCTTTGAAATTGCTGGAAACATTTCAAAAACAGAAACGGGAAAATTGATCCCTTCCTGCACAGTTTCTATTTGATTAATAGATACTATCATCCAAAAAACATTCTATCAAAGCATTTCTAGACAATTCTATTTTAAGTTTTTCACTGCAAGACATTTTTCAAGCCTTCAAATAATTTGGTGTCTCCTTTCAACATCTACTCCTGTACTTTAACTTTCTCTAAGCTTTTTTTCTGTATTTCCATAAAACTTTTTCAAACTCTAAGTCACTACCAAAATGTATGTTTTATAGCCCCAAAATAATCACATGAAACATCTTAAGTCTTAAGAGCAGAGAAGATGAGTTAATTCTACAAACAGTTGTACCAATTATAGTCTCAATTTTTGCTATTTTACTAATAAATTAAACAACCTTACATATTGTACTTCATAATACAACAAATACTTAAACAGAAACATTAAATATTTTAATTGCCATGAATTAGAATTAGAAATAGTTAATTTTTTAAAAGTATTTAATTACATTTATTGCCATAATTGCTAAAAAGCAATCAGTATGCCATATAAATTGACATTAAAAGCATATTGCTTCATATCGTCATTTCTGACAGTCACTCAATTGAGCAATTATGAGAGATTTGCTGTTATGTGAAGACTGAAATAATCTATAGGAAAGCACTCAAATAGAGCTTCCAAGACCCTTTGCACATTAGACTGGCTATGTCTCTCATATTATCTTTTTATAGGAAGTTTGGTTTAAGAATACAAAACATTAAGAGGCAGTTCTGCAGACCAGGAGTTTCTTCACATCCGTGCCAAGGAAACCTGGTTGGGCAGGAAAATGGGTACTGAAGGATGGATGTGTCATCAGACCAGGGTTGCACTTCACATATATAAGTATTATTCAAAGATGTAGAATTGGTGACAAATTCAAAGACTGCCTAAGTTTTTTAGTGGCAGAACGAGATATATTTACTCTGATGGGAAAATGTTAATTGCCGACATTGTAAACAATGTTCTTACTGGTCTCTGGCATGAAGGAAGAGAAAAATCATCTCAACCTACAAACAGTTGTTTGACAAGTCTTTTTCTGAATGGGTAATTGCAGCTTGTCTTCAATGCTACACATTTGCACAGAACAGGACAACTTTCTGAATATTAGTCTGGAGATGCAGAATTATGGTTTTGCTATTCCTGTTCTCATTCTGAGTAAACTCAGGAATGTGAAGAAAATCCTCTTTCTTACACAACCCCTTCTGATCAGTGGGAAATCTTTCAGCAACTTCAATGGAGTTACCATTTCAATCCTGATGATCTTCCTTTATTGACCTCTGTCCTTAATGTCATCTTCACAATTTTGATAAAATTTCATAACTTAAAGAAAGTATCCTGTTACCTCATGGTTTTCTATTTAAAACTACTCTTTCAAGATATGGAATTTTGGACAGTTTTGTATTTCTAATTTAAGAAAAGCGTGTCTATTTGGAAAGTGCATGAATTCTATTTACCTCAAGATTTCTCTGCATTTTTTATAAATATCTTCAGAAACATTTCCACCATAAGAGGCTCCTTGATAGCCATGCTTTCATATGTGGCAAGTACTTCAGAAATATCTCCATCTTTTTGGTGTTTTGAGCAATGGTTTCTGTACTATGGCTTCCAACATGTTGTTTGAAACTTGCCTTAGAAAAGTTCTGCCCGTGAATCCATTTGCAAACATGCACACTGGTAGATTTCCATTTCCAAAACAAATTAAGTTCATTTACATTTTAGTCAGTGCCCTGAGAGCATACGAGTCTTGATGCTTAAATTTGGAAAACCATACTACACAAACCCAGGATCTTGAATGGAGAGAGAGACAGATGTGCTGTGACATAGCTGCCTATGTGTATAAGCAGCAGGCACATGGCTGATGTGGACCATACTAAAGAGATGTACTCTTCTCAGCAAATAACAGGGAAAAAGGAACACCTGGAAAAAAAAAGGGAGTTATATTCTCTTTTGATCTACCTCTTGGTCTATGTCTGTTCTTGACTGTCTTAAATATTTAAAGTACAATATCTCTGTAACTTTTTTCAAACATATTTTTCTTTAACTTTTAATTTGTTCTCCTGTTCATAAGCCGTAAGGAACTTCACCCTTTCCATAGTGACTACTCTAAAGGGAACTCTTGTGTCTGGAATATCAGGATTCAGTTCAATCAAATAAATTAATATGTCTCTGATTTTCTAGGATTTGGAGGGAAGCAGGAGTTTTATCAATTGGAAAAGGTATGGGTGCAATACATCTCCCTTATTCCCATGTATATGAACTAGTTAGTCCAACCCATCATTTCTGCTGTTCAGTTTTCCTTCGGGAAATTCGAAGAACATAAAAAGTTGCTGAAGTTCATTTTCACTCTGCACTAGCAGATCTTTCACAATTACTTCTGTTTCATCCACATCCCTACAGATGGGGATATAAAGCTTTAGCACACCTCAGACAGTGGCAGGTGAAGAGTCTTGTATTTTCTCTCATAACCTGAACTTGTCAAAACACTCGACTTAAATTTCAAATGGCAAAAATAGCCTTTCACTTAAAAGTCTACATGTGATGTCCTCTCCTGTTCTCATGGAGAAACATACTTTGAAGATCTTCTTCAAATCTTTTGACTCTAGTTCTTTTGTGAATGTGTTCCCTCCTATGCTGTTAATTCTGTTTGATGTATGAATTTGTTCAAAACAGTCATCACCATCTACTGGCTGGTATACCACTTTTTAATGCTAACAGAGCTCTATGGTTTCTTGACAGTAAGGGAATCAAATGAAGTCAACTATCACTGTGATTTACTACATGATTACAGCACATAAATCTCTTGTCCAAATAATTTTATCTAACTTATATTATTTATTAATAATAAACCTCCCCTGCAGTGAACAGGGACATCTTCAACTAGACCAGGTTGCTCAGAGTCCTGCCTAACCTGACTCTGAATGTTTCCAGGGATGGGGCACCTATCACCTCTCTGGGCCATCTGTTCCAGTGTTTCATCATCTTCAGAATAAAATATATCTTCCTTATATCTAGTCTACCCTCTTTAAGTTTAAAACCATTACCCCTTGTCCTATTGCTACAGGCCCTGCTAAAAAGTCTGTCCTCATCTTCCTTCAGGACATAAATTGTGTGCTGTCTGTAACCAGAGAAGATGGCTCTCACTTTTGCCTGACTGGGTCATTGTGTTTTGCCCACAGCATTGGAACCAAAGAAGTTGCACTGAACATTGGACTCTCCTCTCTTAACACACCAAATGTAAATTATTTGTCTCCACTTCCAAGGCTTTTTCTGGACTACCTACTTTCCTACTTGTTAACTCTCACTTAATCTCAATAGGAGGTAACTCCCATCTCTGCTCAACCCAGGTCTGCACCCTTTGCCTTCCATTAAAAAAAAAAAACAAACAACAACCCAGCTTTGGGCTTGGTCCCATGCTGTTCTCACACTTGTGAGGATGTCTCTGTAAACATCTGCAGGAAAATCTCATTATCCTATTTCAGACAAGAAAACAAAATGAAAACACATCATAAGCTCACTGGACTGCCGTTAATCATGAGCATGCCACAGCTGTAACAAGGTTCACACAGCTCAAGTGTCATTTTTTAATTGTCATGGCTATGTTCATTGTTACCCAGCATTATATAATGAACATCTCACACATATGATGAGACCCAGCAAAATATTGTGTCTCATCATTACAAATTTGTCCTCCAGCTGTTATAATTGTTTCTGTATTTTTCATCTCTATTTCTTTGCAAATTGTGTATGGAGGAAGGTTCTGCTGTAAAACTTTTGCTTTTACTTTGTATCTCTGCTGTTTGCCTGTTGAGCACTTCTGCATTGTTGTGACTACCTTCACAGTTACTATAAATAAATCTGGTCTCCGTAGTATGTTTACCCCTCTGTTCTACCTTTATGCTTCTGAATTAGATGCATTTCTGGTTTTCACAGCTTGCTAACACTGATTTTGGAAAGCATCTTTTTCAGTAATCCTGTACTTTGGTTCCCCAGACTCATATTTCCCTCTGGTAACAACTTTGTTCTGAAGAGGTGATGAGCTGTATCATAAATAATTCAATTGATCTGTTAACTGTGCAAATGTTTATTATTTAATTTTATCACATTTCTCTGTAACAGAATGCTCAACTGTTCCACACAAGTTGCTTTCTCATGAAGAAATCGTTCCTTTCTTGTATGACAGTCCTACACTGATCACATCAGTCTTCACATTAGTTCAAGCCATTTCTGGTCCCCTTCATGCTTGCTTTGGCACAGCTGACAAAAACTAGCAAGCACACTACTGGGTAAATCTGTTCCTCTCTCCTCACTAGGTGTATCCATACAGTGCAAGTATACCTAGAGCTTATACTGGGAGTGTGCATGCTTGCACACATGTGTTTGAAGGAACCAGGACTAAATGTAAAACATCAGCTGCCATCAGCAGGCTGAGAGCTGACAGCCAACAGGAGACTCATGCCAGCTACAGCAGGAGGACCTATGACATCGCTCTTCAAGGAAGAGCGAGACTATATTATAGAATGGCCACGCACAGGATGCTCCAGTGCTTTCTTACTCTCTCTATACTTCTATAGTAAACTGTCAATCAGGGGTAGGGTTACAAACTTGGGAGGTTAAAATTTTATGGTAACAAAATAATTATGAGTAGACTATTTAGATTAAAAAAATGATCCTGTAGAAGCTGATACTGTTTACATGGTCAATCTAAAAAAAATGGTTGTCTGACAAGTAAAAGAGCAGGAGTGAACATCACTCTCTAGAACTCTCTAGCCTCTCTAGACGGCTTAAACATACCCTTCTGGCAGGGAAGCAACTGGCTTCCCAGCCCTATTACAAACATCAGTTCTCTATGAGAATTGACAATGAGATAGTAAGTTCTGCAGGACCAGCAGGCCTAAAAAAAAGCAAAGGCAGCAGAAAGTGTCCACCATTTGCAGAGGACATGCAATGAATTCTAAACACCTGTTCCTAGAGCAGGATGCCAAGGCTCCTCTCATTACACTCTATGCAATTGGCTCAACCTTCAGAAATGCTCCCAACTGGGACTTTAATGTGTGTGGTTCCTCTGAATATGAGGACGGATGCTTAACTGGCAAAAATTAATTAGAGTCCTTCATTAATCAGATAACCTGAGTCAAAGTACAAGTATAACCAAATGTGTATATCTATTTTGGACAGTTCTAGAAAATAATTTACTTGGATTAGAGATAAATTTTGTTAGGTGCAA
Source organism: Caprimulgus europaeus (assembly GCA_907165065.1). Next base: position 58,183,474 of record OU015528.1, on the reverse strand, counting down.
TCCCACACATCCAGCTCCCATTTATTTTCCACCTGATCTCCTCCTATTAGTTGACAAACATCTTAATCCTTTTGCCTAAATCTACTGGAGGTGGACAAAAAAAAAAACCAACAAAAAAAAACCCAACAACAAAACAGTTGCACATCTAATTCATCATTTTACCAAAAATGTTACACCCTTCAGAAGAAAGCTTACATAGTCATCTAACTATATAAAAGCACCATAAATGTAAACAGCTTCCTAATCTTTTCACTTGATCATTCCCTTGAGATGAGAGAATTAATAGTCCTTGTAATTACCAAGGTAGAAAATATAACAGCAGATGTCATATCTTCACTAATTGTCTAAAGCTCTTAGAAATTTACAAAATTATTTATCTCACTGAGATTCTTTGCTCTGAGTTCCATAGATTAATTATCCATGACACTAAATATGATTACACCTTCTTGACCCAAGCAGTGAGCAGTAATTGAGTGTCCTAAGGTGGTGGTGGTATCAAATACATGGAGGTTGGTTTGTTTTGTTTTGTTTTTGTTTTTTTTTTTGTTAGCAGCAAACCTGAATAGATCTCCTTTCTGCTTTGTTGCTTCATTTTGTTGTACACTGCCTTCCCAAAATCATACTTGCCATTTCTTGTTCTGTGTCTCTGGCTCCCTCATCTTTGTGTTTGATTCTGTTATGCTTGTGATGCTGCTTTTTCATGCCTAGACAACTACACTATAAAAAAAAAAAAAAAAAGTAGCCAGCCTCTCTGCTTGCCAATGAGACTTTTTGAGTCACAAGGTCAACACTGTCTCATATTTCGCTTTGAGCCTGGGGTTGGGTGGTGCATCTTTTATGTCAAGTAGCTGATTTCCTCTGAGAAACTTGGCTGCTTTTCATGATTTAGCTGAACAAAAACTAATCATCACACCCACCAACATAACCATATCACAGTAGTTCTAGTTGCCTTTTTACATGTTTTTTTACTTCCAGAGCACGTTTTTATTATTGTATTAAATACAAATGGTCCGTTTTCCTTTTTGCCATCTACTCTTCTACTTTCTGAAATGTTTTTTGCACTATTCTTTCATTTCCAGCTATGAGTCTCCTCATCTTTCAGCCTTCTTTCCTCTAACTAAATCTGATTAGTGATTTTTTACTTATGCTATCTTTGTGACACTTTTAGGTATTTTCTTTCTGAGATGAGGAAAACTGAACGAACTCACCATTTAAAGAGAGAACATGCTATCCCTGTATAGCCAACTATTCTTTTATTTTTTTCTTCTCTTTATACTGTGTCCTTGAGTATTGCTTTTTGGATTTTCATTGAAAGTTTATCTGTGATTCTGTAACATAACAACATACAATAATAAACCATTATTCTGTAATAAACCTCTCACAGTCTTTTATCTTCTCCACATCTTCCAGAAGTCCTCCTCACAACTCAGGTATCTTCTTACTCGTACTACAGCAGTTTCTTCACACACTTCAGTGCTTGTTGCAGGAGCTAATTCCCAACACACTGCTATAGCTGGAGGCCCAGGGAGCAAATAATTGAACTGGTTCCATGATGTGTACCACCCAGTGTGGGCATATGTTGGGAAAGTTCTTCATGCATCATCACTTGGGACGTACAGCAAAACTAATAGGTCTAAATTAGCCATTCCTCCTCTCCACCATACAGCTACAGCCATATGACACCAGAACTGTGCATAATTTACTCAGCCACAGAAGCATATGGCTACATGATATGGAATATCACACCAAATATTATCATCCTGTGTGTGAGACACAGATATTTTCAGGAAAACACAAACATTTATGGCTTAATTCTCAGAATGATGATGGATAACACAATGTTTCTACTTCTCGTGGACAGGAACTATGGATGTTCAACACTGTGGGCAACATTAACTTTATCTATAGTGATGGTAAGGCACTCTACACACATTTGAAGAGCAGAAGAGATGGCATGATTCACCTTTCAATGACCACATTTCTCTCAGCCTAGACACTGCATTTACAATCTTTCAGTTAATAAAATTAATGTAAGTGATATTTGTCTTGTGTATCTAAATGTTTACATACTAAATATTGTTAATTATCAACAACAGTGAGTCTGTTCCTTCTCTGGAGCCAGAAGGTATTAATATATGCTCACTGGTAGTGCTATTAATGTTTAATTTAATATGTGGGTCAATAAAGTTGACACTCATCATCTAATAATAGTTTCCTTTTAAGGAGGAAAAAGTGAGATTTAGGAACTCAGTTGAGATCTGGGACCCCGTGGCTGAAGCCCCTGATTTGTTAATTATCCACATTTTTAATCCAACAATTGCAAGTTATTTAGGGTTTACAAATGAAAAAAACAGGAAGATGGTTAACTTTGAAGAAATGTCTAAAAGGAAGATGCTGTTAATGTACGCAATGCAATATCAGGCAAATCTTGAAGATAAAGATTTTCTAAACAGCAAACCTTGGTTTAGCTCTTGGGATGCTTTTGTACCCTTCACATCCCTCCTGTTTATATATCTATGAACTTTGTTTTTCTATACACCTAACACTGACTCCCTGTGCAGTACTCTCTAAAAATCATTTAGAGAAACTCATCTTTTCAGAGCCCACTTTTCCAGGCTCCGTAGGGTAATTTCACCCGCCAGGCTGGGCTGTGTGCCCCCACCCCGCCCCGCCCCAGGACGCGCCCGCCGCAAGTGCAAAGCTCTGGGAGAACCATGCAGGTACCGGAGCCTGAAGGAAGAATCGCTCCTCTTTCAGACAACAGTTTTTTGTTCTGACAATACTACGAATACCCTGGAATTTGCAGTAAAATCTGTGGGTATCAGAAGAAAAGGGGGGGGGGGAAAAAAAAGTAACATCTGCGGCGATAGCAACAGCGCAGCTGGGCACGCGCTGAGGACCTGCTGCTGTTCAGGACTTGCTGTTAATTTATTTAATTTGCACTATACGCTTGTTGCTTGTTGGGCATAATGCACGCTGTCTATTTGCATTTATGGACAGGCAGAATAGGTTACCAGTCCCTTCTGTCGGAAAACAAGCACTGAACTTGGACTCATTTTCAAGCCCCGTCCTAAAAATAAGTACCACGGAAACCAAAGTGTCCACAGAGAACCGCGCAAAGTAACACGGCAGCGCAGAGCCGGTCCCGAAAGATCCTGACAATCCAAAAAGCCCTGACCAGAGGTACCACCGTTAGGAGACAAAATCCTGATTTCGGCCCCGCCAATTTTTCTGGCTTCGGAATATTTGAATTGGGTCAAATTCCGTCTCCCTGCCCCCCTCCACCCCCCAAATTTTCCTGGCCCGGACCGGAGTGGAGGTTGCCCTGACTCCACAGTTTCCCATCGGCTGTCAGAAGCTCTCCCGCCCGCCTCAGCGACTGACAGAGGGGATGTAAAAGATCTCAAACCCCGCTCGGGAAGCGCCGTGGCCTCTGACTAGTTCCACCGCATGGATGTTCTGAGCCGCCTCGCCCCCCGCTCCCCGCCGCAGCCCCTCTGCTCGGGCGGCCAGCGCGACAGGCCGAACAGAGGAGGGCGGCTGCGGAGAAACGGGAGGGCGACCGGGCGCAAACCACCCGTGTCGCGCCCGTCGCACGGAAATGCTGTCCACCCGTGACAAGAGCCGCAACCACAGCCCTCTCCCGCGCATCTCGCACGCACGGCCCCACAAGTACGTGCAACAACCCGGGGGCCGAGCTTTACATACAGGGAAACTCCCACCATGGGGAAAACCTCGCGGAAGCGGAGCCGCGGGCGCAAAGGAGCCAGTTGAGGGAGAAAGGAGCTGTCCTCGGCGGAGCAGCTCCAGCCGACGGTGGGACTCGCAGGGCGCCGGCCCTTTCTCTCCCCTCGGCGCCTCTCCTCGCTCCCCGTCCCCACGCCTGCACCCCCGTCCCGCGGCCCCACGTCTACCCCGGGGCGCTGGGGGACCCGCGGCGGCGGCTTGGCTGTCCCGGTGCTTCCCTCGCTGCTCCCCGGTCGCGGCAGCCTCCGCGGGCTGCGGGAGGGAGCGGATTTTAAAGCGGGCTGTGTGACTGCCCCCCGCCCCCTCCGCACGCAGGAAAGGCAAAGGGAAAAGTTGCGCTCTCCGGCCGCCCACGCCGGCGCTGCCCGCCTCGCGGCGGAGACAGGACGGGACGGGCCCGCGGGGCAGCGGCCGGGGACGGCGGGGCCGGTGCCGGTACCTGTGGCTCCAATGCCCTGGCGGGCGGTCTCCAGGGGGAAGATGCCAGCGCACTTCTCCCGCTCCACCTGCCCGCCCAGGCAGAGCTCCGAGATGATCTGCAGCGCTTTGTGGCAGAGGCTGCCCACGCCGTCTTCCGCAGGGAAACTCATCTTCTGCCCCGGCCGCCCACTAAGCCATGGCCGGCGCCGGACGGCTCCGCGCCCGACCCGCGCAGCTTCCCGCGGGGAGCGGAGCGGCGGCGGCGGAGCGGCGGGCGCGGCGCGAGTGAACCCGCGCTCTCATCCGAAGAAGTAGTGAAGGGGGGGGAGGGAGAGACGACAAAAAAAAAAAAAAAAAAAAAAAAAGGGGTGGGGGGAAGGGAAAAAAATAAAAAGAAGGGGAAAAAAAAATAAGCATCCGCTTAGCAACGCCTTTTGTGCCTGGCGGGCTGCGGTAGGCGGCTCGGCCAATGGCAGCCCAGCGCGGGGGGGGCGCAGGTGGAGGGGGGCTCCTCCTTGCCCCCGGGGAAACTTTTCCAGCCCCCGCCCCACGGCCGGGCGAGGGGCGGTGGCGAACGGGGCGGCTCCCGGGGAGGACGGTCCCACTCAGAGTGCGGTGGGCGGTGGCCGGCGGCCTCGGTCAGGGGCTGCGCGGGGACGAGCGGTGCGGAGCGGAGCCGGGGTTGCGCTTGTGCCGGCGGGCGGAGTCCTGCCCCCTCCCCACGGCAGGACCCCCGAGCCCCGGCGGCACAGACTCCTCAGTCGCTCACTGTGCCGAAGGGCGAAGCCGAGTTTATTCCCCACGGCTGCGGTAGTTTTCCCCGGAACATTATTTCTTAGGTGACCTGGTCAGTTAATCTCCAATTCGGTTTTACCGGTCAGCGTCAGGTAACTTCCTTAACCAAAATCACCGTCTCCACTACACTGCTCAGCAGCAGAGTTACGGAATAGTTGACTTGAGCTGTTTCTTTAACTTGTAAAGGACTTAGAGTAACCATACCATTGTCTGGCCTATTTCCCTAATAAGTTCTGTAAAGATGGGCATTTTTATAGGTAAAAAAAACTTCCAGGTACTGCGTGTGCTTGAATATATTTCTAAAAAATCAATACAGTATATACTGCTAGTGGTTGTCTCAGTAATTGGCGTCATAGCCAAACAAGACTTAAGCTGTTAATTCATTCATATACTAAAATTCTGATACATTTTATATTTGTGAAGAAAATTACTTCTACTTCGATGACATAGGTACCTCCTTCAATACTTAATTCTAATTAGGCAGAGTTGAAAGGAAGTCTGCTAGCAGTTTGCTTACCAGCATTGCCTGTAGTCTGCTGCTAGGGTGTCTTGGTTTCGTAAGCATGAGAAGTTAACTTGTGTACTGCTATGCCTTTTTCTTCCCCTCCAGATCTCATTTTTTTTGTCTGTTACCTTAGAATTAATAACTCTCTCTAACAAACTGCAAAGTTTAACATTTGAAAACCTTATAAGCATCAATCAATAACTTTAAATTATTGAATAATACAGAAATGATTATTCCAGTTTTAGTGCTGAAAATTCATACTTTATATAGCATAGATGTAAAAAGCACAAGATGATACTTCTAAAAGTAAGCCTCTTGGCATTTTGAAGGCTCATGCATTTATGCATACAAACTCATACACAGGTATTTTTCAAAATCTTGGGAAAATAATGGACTCTGTTGTGTACAAACTGTAACATCGACAGAAATCCTGTTCCATAAAACTTTTTCACAGATATGGCAGGTATTTCAGAAATATCAGATGCTACTAAAGAAATAATTCCCTGTTCAATGCATTTCCTGAGACTAGCATTGTCAAAACTCTGTGTTATTTCTTCAAAATGTACTGACAAATCCTAGAATGTTTAGACTGTAACCGGTCAGGGCAGAGAACTGTGTAGTACTAGTTGAAAACTCATTTAACCCTAATAGGGACCTAAACTATCTCATGAAAATAGGCATGTCAGTAATAAAAAGGTATGTATGTAATTTCATTACAGTGAAAGCAGCTGATGCCTACTTCCAAACTTCAAAATATTAATATATTTTCTGTTCATGCGACAATTACAGTCCTGCTCCCAAAATTCTGTTATGCATCACCAACTAATAATTAAGCAGACTGTTTATCTTTGAGACGTATTCAGAGCTCTAGCAGAAGCTAACAGGAGATACGTATGCACACTTATGAAGGAAGGGTCTTAAACAGGAATTTGTTTTAACAAGAGTAAGAACTACATTTAAAGGCTGAGACCTGAGGTCTTATGTTTCTGACCCATTCTAGACTATCTTTGTGCCTATGGATGTATCACAGTCCATGACTGAATTTTTTTATCTCTGAAGTTACTGTCACTTTTGCCATCAAATATAATGCAGTCAAAACTTCACACACAGATCAGTTTGCCACCCTGCTTGTTTACTTTTGTAGTGGGGCTTTGGTACATTGTTATATTGTTTGCCTTTGCACACAAGAACTTCATTTCAGTGAAGGTCATACCATCTTATTACTATTGACAGTGTTGATAAGTACATAGACACAGAAAAGCACAATCAGGTATAGTCTACATTGCTTATGTAAAAAAAAAAAAAGAAAAGAAAAGAAAAGAAAAGGCTGAGATTTTCAGATAGATATCTGGAGACAGGTACCCAGCTGATACCTCTTTTAGCTGTCCTAAGTACTTTTAAATGCTTGTAGGGATACAAAAGAGTACCAGCCATAGTTGTTAGTAACACTGCATCTTTGTCAAATACATCACCATTCTAAATCTTGTTCTTTGGTACGTAGGATGGATATAAACTTTAACTCATCAACAAAGTAGTTTTTCTCAGCTTAAGTACTATGAGATGAGTTTCACTAGGAGAGAAATTATTTTGCTGATGAGATATGTTGACTATCTTGTCCTGAGTAAGATCCAGACAACTTTTTTTTGGGGGGTGGGGGTGGAGATACGTTATTGATGAAGGAAATTCTTATCTTTTGCATTGAGGAGTTTAGTCAGAAATGTGAATTCAGATTAGGAATCATGGGATTTTTCTTCAATGTGTTCTTTCAATGGAAAACTACTTTTTCTTCATATGAAAGGATATAAAATCTTATTTTCTAGGTTCAGCTCCCACTGCTTGGATTTTCAATAGCCTGGCAGTTTTTAAATGAATATGCAGTTGCACTGTGTGGCCTCGTGTCCACAAAGACCATTTCCCCTTTGAAAGTACTCTCAGGCTGTATCACCACATGTGATTTGTTAGGACACAGTGGTCTCATGCCTTGTAGGTTCCAGCTGCTGGGATCACATCAGAACTTACTCTTGCTATGCTGACTGCTGGTCATTACGCAGTTCATATTTGCTTGACTAGTTTCTGGTGATGTTGGATGTTGACTAAGGGAGAAGAATTCATTTTTTTCACATTAGTTGCATGTATTCACATCCCCATATTGTCTATGGAATAGCCAACCAGTCGTTAGGGTACTATGATTTGGGAAAAACATGGGATAAATACCCAGTTCTGTAAGATGTATCCTTCAACAAACAATGTGTTAGGATTTTTGAACTTTAGACAGTATGGATAGCAGACAAGGAAAATCGAGTCAAAAGTACGCTCTGCTGTAGGCAATGATAACTAGGGGTAAGAATAGCCATAGGAATGGTATACTCCACAGTTGATAGCTTTTGCCTGTCTGAAATCCAGCTAGAGTGGAAATGTACAGTGCCAAAGATGTCTGCAAAAGAAAGTAGGCTCTGACTGCAGGGTACTGCTGGGCATGGCCAGATGACGACTTTATAAATAAACCCAAGGAGAGCCGCGATTTGCTTTTGACTTGTGCAGTCGTCAACAGCTCCCTCCATGCTTCTTGTACATCATGCCTGTTCACTTCTGTGCATAAGGACTCACTCTGTATTTTTAACAAAATGGCATCCCGACCTTGGCTGGAACCATCAAGTATTTATCTATCTTTTTACCTCAGCTGAGTGTTTGACCTTGGTTTATTGATTTGGAATTAAATCATGGTACCATAAAAGCAGCAGAGTTGAGGGAAAAGAAACATTTTGACAAAGCTACCAGTAGAGGAAGAAAGTGAAACCCTGGGTTACAAATATAGTTTTTATTTGTAACAAAGTTAGAAAAACACTTTTTTTCCTGGTAGCATCTTCCTTAACTTTTAAATCCCTTTTAAACATCAAACTAAAACCTGAAACACTGAAGATTTTTTTTTTTTTCTTTTTAAAAGAAAAAAAAAGAGCTGTCTGACAGGCATTATTACAGTGCTACAGCAATCCAGGAGACAGTCAAAGCAGAATATTCCTAACCTGCAAATTAGAGAGGAAGGGTGCCATGAGCTATGTAAAGGTGCCTGTAATAACAGACTGAAACATTATGTCAGCTGGATATGGGAATGCTGCTGTTCTTTGCATCCTAATTGAATGAAGATGAAATTATTTTGGTCAGAATTAGGCCTTCGTTTGTGAGGTGAATGGCTTGCACAGGAATCCAGTGATGTGAAAAGGTAACTGCTTGGCATCATTTTGTCATCAGAGCAAATATTGAATAGGTTGGGAGAGAGCTTCCAGCTTTTTGAATATTCAGAACTGCCTCCTTAGAAGAGGACTAAAGCCTCACTGCAACAGCAGTGAAGGGCCACAGTGAGCATTCCTGATTCTAACAGTCTTCAAGGCTGTCCCTGCGACTTTGAGAGAGACCCTTAATTTTTCTGAGTTACAAACTATGAATAAAACTATGAGGACGGTAACTCTTACTAGTAGCCTTTATTTTTCTTGCCTACATAGGTTTGAACACTCAGGAAGAGGAACCCTATCTTAGTTTTAGAAGTAATACAAAAAAGTTTAAATTTCCTATTTTCTACCATTCTTCTCCATTTGCTCTTCTCAATCCCATACTTTCATAGTACCTGGTACAATGAGCCCTCACCTGGGTTGCTTTTCCCAGCTTCTTATTTATTATGAATAAAAAACATAATCATAAAGAGAGCCCTCCACATTTGGTCCAAACAGATGCTTCCTTGATTTTCAGAAATACTGAGTAACCATTACGTTATTTTTGCCACTTAATGTGGTGTATTTGATACTTAAGACTACAAGTCTGAGCAAAGAGAAGACCTGTACAGACAGCTGAAGCAACCTCTGAGAGTCAGCAGCAAATAATGTTTGCACTTTTGTGGAAATGTTTTTTTAAAAGAGGTATGGCATGGAATAATTTATGGAGATTGAAGATGTCATAATTCCTTGAGAGTCATTGGTTAGGCACAGAGGGCAAAGTGATTGCTATTCTATTTTATTTCAAATCATGTTTTGTAAGTGACACACAGGATAAAGAAGATTTGATGTCTCAGAGTCCTGAATGCTCTGTGAACTGTTGCTTTTCAGCCACTAGCTGGTAATTAATTTTATTTATTTATTTTTCTTCCCACTGCAAAGTCATAAGCATGTGATATGGTCTTTTCTGTGGCTATTTGAGCAGAAGGAATAGTGAAGCAATGGATTGGGAAGCCAGCAGGTGCCAAGAGCTCATCCTGGCAGTCTGGGGGAATGACTGTGTGGCGTGGCATGACATTTACCCCCTATAAAGATTTGAAGACCTACCTACCCAGTTATGTGCAAAGGAGCTGAGAATGCTCATTGATTATTGACCGCAAAATGAACAAGCAGGTTGCTGCCAGGGTGCCGGAAGGTCTAGCAGCTCGCTGAGGGCCATGGAGGCAGGAGCAATGTGGGCTACCCTGGCCCAGCAGCCAGGGTCTGTCTCACTCTCCAGCCAGGAGCAGGGAACCAGCCCTGACCTCCAGCATCCAGCACTTCCCTGGGAATGAGGATGGGCTGAGGCTGAGCTAGGATGTAGGCCTGTCTTGGTGGGGCCCATGGCCATGCAGGGCAGGGCGGTGGGATCTGAGGTAGGGGCTTAGGGAATGTGGGCAGGTGGTCTGACATGGCAATGCCCTCAGGGCCCTGACAGTTGATACATAAAAGCTCATAGTTATTATTAGATGGAAGTAAAGGGTGCTTAGATAAACCTCATCTGGCTAATCTTCAGTCCTAAATGGGGTGAGGCAGTGGTTGAAGTTGCTGTGTGAGGAGGTGGCTCCAGGCTTGTGACAGACAGTGGAGCAAGGAAGCAGTGACTCTTGCTCTGTGATGGCTAATTACATGTTGAAAGAGGTGAGAAGAGTGATCTGGAGGCAGTGTCCTCTGATAGTTTGGTGGGCTTTTTTTTTTTTTTTTTTTTTTTTTTTTTTTTTTTAGCGGGTAAGCTATTTTTGAAGCTAATAAGCCATTTTTATCTGCCTTCCTTGTCTCCCCTCTGTGACAGCTGGCTGTATCACCTGTGTCATGCAGCCTCTCATTTTTATAATTTTTCATCTACTTTTTGAAACAGAAGAAAGGCAGGGTCACAGAAAAGCAACAAGTTCAAGCATGTGTGTGTGATGTAGTGCCTTAAAAGGACATACTCTGTTGAATGGTAGCATGTTAACAATCTTTGTTGCCTTTTTCCTTCCTACTTTCCCACAGGAAAAAAGGCTACGTTTCTCTTAGTTTCACTTATTGAGGAATGAGGTCTTGACTGGCACTAGAGAGGTTTCTTCAGCTGTGGATAAGAAGTCATGCTGAAATAAACCATGTGATTTGGGAAGTAGGTGGGTTTGAAGAATTCAGAATAATAGAATAATAATTATTTTCTTTCTCAACAGATTTTTCAAAGTTTTTCCTCAAAGCCAGCTTTCTGAAAATACTCTCGTCTCTGCTAATACAAGCCAACCATAAGCCTTGGTGAAATAAGGTATATTTTGCTACTACAATAGTTCAATGCAGCCAGATTTTACTGATGACTTTGGGCTATTCATCTGCATCTAATTATTTTTTGTCTCTGTGTTCCTTCTAGTGACATGGCTATGAGCATGTTCCTTACTGATTTCCAAAATCTATTATCAACCTGGAGGCAGCCACAAGCAGTTTGTTTGGTGATTTTAGCTTTTGTTCTGGTTTTATTCCTCTGTACTTGATTGTTTCATGGTAGAGTGTCCTTATAACAGCTCCAAATTTTGATTTCAAAATAGTTCATTAAAAAGCCTAATAAATTAAGGATTTTGTAGCCCATTATGTTGTATCCTTCTCTCATGGAAACACTATTTGGTGAATGTATAATTAGGTCCTAATGGAGCAATACAAAACTCACTGAAATAATTTGTGGTAGAGCAAATACAACAAAAAATATTTGTTTTGAAGAACTGCACTCTTTTGCTACAATGCATTACGACATCTCCTGTCTAAGCTAATGAGGATAAAATAAGTCAACTATTAATGAAATGAACACCTGTTCATCTACGCTATCAATAGCTGCTGAACAAAATTATTACATCTATATCAATCATTTAGTTCCACATAATAGAAACAAATAATTACTATTCAGCATTGTCAAAAGAGTAAAGTGTCATGCTTTTAAAAGACACCAGCTCTGCTTCGACATTCATTCATGATAAATGAGCCTCATTTCAGCATTTGTTGGGTGGCAGGAGACCTTTTTCCTGTGACATTGTTCTATTCCACTGTCATTATTTCTTAATTACCTCTGTCATCGTTAGTTTGGAGCTTGGTGTATGTTACCAGCCAAATTCAGCTTTAACTTAAGTGGGTACAATGCCATTTACTTAGAACAAAAATTATGCCCATTTGTGTCAGGACTGAGCTTAATTCTCAGCTCTTAACTAGTAGCTCATGATTCACTTTCCTTGTTCACAGCAGATGCTGGAAAATGAACTCAGAAAACTAATTTTTACAATAAGAAGATGCCATTCAGTACACATCTGTGGATCAGTCTCACCCTGCTGTTTTTCTCCTCTCCTTGCCACCTTCCCTTATTCTGCTGGGGAAAAAAAAGAGCTGCCCTAACAGGGTGACTGACATGTCCTACAAGTCAGGTTTGCTATATGCACAGTGAAATATGTTCTTTGAAGGTCTGATGGTGGCAGCAGGAATTCAATACTCCTTGGACATCCTCAACCAAAATGGTTCCCTTAGGTAATTGAAAATTAGTCAGATTCTCCCTGCTGTGCTCAAGTCTTTTGTACTTTGACAACTGCTGTATAATACTTTGGCTAGACCATGGGACCATAGTAATATGCCCAATCATAAAGTGAAATATCATGTGCTGCTTCTGCGAGAGCTGATTCTGTTTCCCACCTAGGTCATGGTAAATAAATTCTATTAGGCTTAGAAAGATGTTTTCTATTCTCTAATAATTTGTAATTTAATTTTTTTCAGTGAGAGAAAGGAACTAATCTTGGTAATTCTAATTGACACTTCAATTTTGCATAATCAGTCCTTTCAGGGATTTCTTCCTAGCCCTTAATCACTGGATTGCTTTTAGTTTACCGTTAGGGGAATAAGCCAGAAACAATGCTCAAAGACAATGTGTTAGCACCATGCAGAGACCCATTTGTGGGGTCTTTCAATAGCCAGTAGAGTGCGGTTGCTCCTGACTGAAGAATTTGGTAGGGATAGGGGCTAGCAGCACTCACGGCTTCCCAGAAGGGGTGGGAAGGGAGCACACATGGCTATAGCATCAGTTGTTCTTTCAGCACTGAGTGACAAAATGGGCAAGTCTGATGCACAGGAAGAAGTGTGCTGCACCTCTCTGAAGTGTTGTCTTTTCCCTTTCATTTGGCCTGAGGGAAGGCAGATTTTCTAGTGGACCCCTTGTTATACAATAGTTGTGGCTTTGCAAATGACGTAAACAAATGCCAGGAATGCTGACTCCCTCCACTCCACCCCAAACACTAGTTACCCATCCTGAGTTAATTATCATATCATAAAGTACTATATTTACAAATTTCTTGATCTAGTGTATGAGCACTGAGGAAACCAACAGCAGCAGAACCTGTCTAGAGGTCACAACTATTAAAAATTGTGAAGGCTATGGCAAGGCTATTTTAAGTACACTATTTTCTTTTATTATTTTTATGGAAAAAAAAAAAGAAAGATTTTTTCAGCTTGAATTTGCTGTCACATAGGAATCCTGTGATACATACAGAGATAAAGGAATGGATCACGATATAGGACAGTATACCCATAGTAACAACTGAAGCATGTAAACCAACGTTTCAAATGTGACTGAACCATGAATACTCTTATAAAGATTTCACATCAGGATTTCTAACTTGTCATTCAATCACTGTGATATATATATGAACAATATTTAAATAAATAAATTCTGGTGAGGCACAAAGTTAAAAGGGTGTGAGAAGAACCTAACATTCTTGCTAGTACATATGAGTCTCTAAAACATGTGCTTCACTAGCTTTCACAGGCAGCTTCTTTTGATATCTGGTCTCTGTGTCCTTATAGGAAGGTATCATAATATGTATTTCATTCACAAAATACCTATCTACAGAGTTGTAGAAGATGCTTTACCATTTCAAAGCCCCTTAAGTAAATCCATGCCTGCAAAATGGCACTCCTACATTTTTTTCAGAATTAGTTATCACAAGTACTTTTTCTCTTAAAAACATGAGCTTTTCCCAAATGGTTTACAATGCACACACACAGAGGCAACAAATATAATGATAAAATAATATAATGATTATTTGAATCACTCATATATTAACTGAGTGAGAACAAAACTCTGGAGTACCCTAATTACAGCATCCTCCCATTCACTGTAAAATTCAGAAATCAAGCTACACTTTTAGAGTAGAATCACTGCCAAATAACTGTGAACACTGAGTGTTTAGTGCTCCTTTCTTAACAGTGAATGATGCCCTTAGGGGAAAAATTCAGAGAAGATGAGCTTTAAATATGCAGGTTTTAAAGCTAAAGCAGAAAAAATTAAAAGCAAGCTTTTTCATAAACTTAAAAGCTTTTACATGAATTCTGAGTCTGGCACTGTAGGCATCAATTTCTCCTCCTAGTAAAGATAAAAATATGGCCAGACTCTTCTCCATATCTAGTTGTCATTTGATTAAATAGTATGAAGCCCACAAAGAAACCACTTATAGGTCTAGTTTTGAGGCTGCTGCTATATTCAGGTCTTGATGAGTTTTTGAGGTTTTGCTCTATTTCGGAGCAGTCTAAAAGCTTTTTAAAAATACATTAATATTATATATATTAAATACAAAAATGAAAAATTTGTGACTCCATTGTGCCAGGCCATCAGCTAAAGATCAGCTGGAAATCACAGCTCATGAGAACTTAAGACCTAGGCCAATAAAAGAAGAACGTAGAAGAATTTATGGGTAGGATTCATCTTACCTACATTTAGATATCTAGAGTGTAGACACATGTATCTCAACTGTCATCCATTTATAGCTTATGGCCAGAAGTGGGTACTGCACTGTGATTTATCTGAGCCATCTTACCTGTTTACCTTTAGAGGAAATAAATTTGTCCCTTAGCATGCCTGCTCTTCTCCATTGATTGTGAAGGGAAGACCAGCTCAGACAGGCACATGAATCCAAGTGCAAGACAATAAGTCCAATGCTATGATTTAGAATTTCAGTCTTCTAAGATAATGGCACCCATAGAAAGCATCAAGAAGTTGCAGTACACCATGAAACTATAGAACCAAGAGGTTCTGAGTAAAGCAATTCCCCTTTCACTAGCCTCCCAGTTCCTCACACAGTCTGATCTCATGGGGATGCTTGGATTTGTTCCCTGATTAACATCATCCATGATGGAAATCACAGGCCAAGATAGTCCTGAAGGCCCCTTGTACAACTTCCTCCTTCCGTTACTCACCTTCTCGGAAGCAAGAACCTTTTCACTGATTACTGCAAGCAGTACCTGCTTTGGCAGACTGTCGCAGAAAGGCAGAATAGCTGCTTGGTGGTAGGGCTGGGAATGGGACTGGTTTGTGAGGAAGGACTAAAACAGTTTATGTTTTCCCTACCTAACTTCCCTTCCTCTGAAGCAACCATGCCTCAGTTCTGCAGGGTGTGACTGGAACTCAAAAGAATGTGCAGGGGCTCCATTGTGGGTTATAAGATTGTTACTAGATTATTAACTACTGATATGGTATTTGCATACTGCTCATCCTCACCAGGAAACTGACACTCTCTAAGTTACTTGAATGATCTAATGGAATGATCTAATGTAAGATAAAGTATGCTCTGATAGATCTATCATACAGGAGCAGGGTTTGGTCTCTTGCAAAACATAATTGAGACCACATACTTTCAAAAGTTCCTTGGCAATGACTAGCTGTTTATGCAATGAACAAGTGATTCTTGACAGTCTCATGAGCCTAACAGTCAAAAAGTAACAGATTTCCTGCATATACATGGGCCCATGTGAGCAGCACATGTTACAATTAACAGCTCCAAGACATGTAGAGACCCCACTGCTTATACAGTGGCTTTGCAATTGCACTTTCTCACTAAGGGGAACTGTCTTCTTTGGGAGTCTGTTCTTTTTCCTGAACCCTCATATTCTAGATGTTATATGGCAATGTGTGGGAACAATTAGGAATTCCTTAGTCTGCTAAGCTCTCTGAATGACAACAGAATTTGAACTGAGGATGAGAACTGACCCACAAATCCTATTGATGAATCCAGCTGGTATTGCTATGTGGTTATGCTGAATTATTTACAATGAGTATAGATGTGCCCTCTAAGAAGCAGTAAATGTATTCAGAGAATGAACTGGAATAGACTGGACTGGAATAGCCTTGATAAAATAATAAAATAAATGTTTGTGTCTGCACACTTGTAAATGTACTTGTACATATGTTATAGACGTGGCGTATGAGGAACAAACCTTTTCTTTGTAGCAATTTTTTCACGTCATAAATAAGATAACATTATATAATTTCTAAATAGTAAGGCAATCTGACCTTATTAGAGAAGACAGTAAGATGGGGAGCTAGTGAACTATTCATTTTTTATTGGTATTTTTTGTGGAAGTGATGGTGAAACTCACAAACTAAAAGTTTTTTTCATGGGAAAATCAGCATGCAGATGTAATGGAGACTGACATGGAAGGAACCTTTTATAAAACATTTAGAAAAACTTCCAGTACAAAATGTTTATGTGATATTTCATGAACAAATATGATGAAAATAAAGTATAAAATATAAGAAAGACTGGCATGAGTATGAGTTGTAGTCAGTCAGCTACTTGAATGGAGAGAATTACCAACCAGAATAGGTTCTTCAGGGAAACTAAGGAAAAACATTTGAAAAGACAGAATCAAAGAAAAGGAAGGTAAACTGGGGAAACAAAAGATAAATGAATGCATAAAGTTATGTCTGCTCAGACTAGTAAAACCCCTAAAACATCAAAATAAGCAACAAACACTGTTTTAAAGGTAATTATAAGACAGAAAATAAAGTAGGAAGACAGGGTAGAACAGGAGGCTGAGTTTGACACCAATATATTAGTGAACAGAATATTTAATAGAGAGAAGATTAGTGAAATTGGCCAATAAAGTTCAGAGGCACTTTTTGATTCAAGAGCTGGTGACATGTCATATTTATTGCAGTATGATGAAGAGAGTTTGAGGTTACATCCTATTGACAGGGGATCTCTAGCTCATTCATTTTGGTTGGCAGTAGCAGATAGCTTTCACTGTTACCCATACTTAGTAAACAGTATGCTGAGGAAGTATCATAATTTACCTATTTTATCAGTCATCTCAACCAAAAGATCTATATGTCCTTTGACTGGCAGCAATGTTAGACCATATCAGAGATGACCTGGTTCCTTTGAAACACAGACTGGGAATGCATGTCTATACTATCTCAATAACACATTGTTTATGCTTCAGTTTTTGACCATTATTTTTTTTAATACTGAGTAAAATACAATGATACATTCAACACTTTAAAAATACAATAATACAATGATTTAAAGTATGAATTTTGTTTAATCTCTATTAATTAGAACCATCATAGTTCATGGTTGATGGGAAGCTTCTTGAACAGTAAGAATTCAATTAGCACTCGAGGGACATCTCATTTGAACTATTACAGAGATATATGCATATTTTTAATACATATACATATAACGTACAACATATATATATGCATCTATAACAGTTTTTTCAGTGCCCAAATTTCAACAACCCACTGCTTTAACTTTCTCTAATTTATTATTGTCCTATAGTAGCAGAACAGTTCTGAAGTTATCTGTGTAACTGATTAATATGTTATAATACCTACTTAGGACCAATCCAAAGCCACTTGAACTAATGAAAAGATTCTCACTGACTTCCAGGAGTTTTGGAGCAAGCTCTCAAGAGATGTCTGTTACTCAACAAATGTACTGGATTTCTGCTGTTATATAATCCTAGGTAATTAGAGAAAATATTTTCAGAAAATCAGAAGCAGAAGGGACAAATACACAACTTTTTAATATATATATATGTACCCATACACATCATGCACTTATCTCTGAAATAGTAAATTTGCTCTAAGGTCTTTCATATATCAACACGTATCTTTTAATAATGTACAGCTGTGTTTTGTAGGCATTATATCTTTGAGTACTAAATAATTAATCACTACATCTTCCTTTTCAGTAGAGGGCACTCAGAACAAATCATAGATCAAAATAATATAAAAAGACACTAAACATAATGCAAGATATTCATTAGAAACCCTCCTGTGTCTTAAACAGGAATACTATATCTTTAGATCTGTTTCATATGATAAGCAATTGTATGAAAAGATAAAATTTTTCAAAACTTAAGCTGTCTCTTGTGTACATTCTTACATCATTCACAGCATGATGTAAGCAAGCTATTAAACTTTGAGAAAAAGTGATTTGGTCTTTTTTATGGATTATCTAGCCAGGGTCTAATAAAAAATTTAACAACTTTCTAATGAACTAAGCCTGTCCTCTCTTTCTAGACATAATGAATAGTGTGTATAGGTCTTGGCAATAGACATTATTTCCTTTTTTGGTACAGATAATTTAAAATATGCAAAGTAGAAAACATTCAGGCTTTGTTTTCAGAAAAAAACTGATCTGTTAATAAAGAAGATAGGGTCCTGATTCCTCACAGTTTTCATCTAGCTTTTAGGCCAGTATAACTCTAATGAATGGAGCTATCACACCATTATAAAAAGAGTAATGCAGTGTGGATCTGGATAAGCAATTTGACTATATTACATTTCATAAAGAAATACTGCAGATTCAAATGAGTTTTATAAAAATGTTAATATTTTAAATAAAATTCAGGAAAAGAATCAACCTCTGTCACTTAGAAGACATTTCCAAGTGGATGTGAAATGTAACAGATTTAAGGAATGAAAACTTTTGATGCCTTTCCTACAGCTGTTATATAAGAGCTCAATTTTGGTTTATAAACAGAAAAAGAGAAGTTATATTTCTTTATGTTTTTATTTTTTTTTTAATTTTATCTGAACTTGGAATATGCATCTGTATTTGATAAAATGAATACTTTGTGAATTAATATTTACTAATCTAAGCCCACAATTTTCATGCACACAAAAGAGATACATAAACATATGGTTTAATTAATTTTTGTTCAGGAAGGGCTTCCATACTTACATGGAGATTAACAGCTATCGTCTATTAAGTCAGAATTAAATCTAGAAAATGGGAGGAGTGTGTCTGTCTGTCTGTATCTACATAGAAAGCAATGTCACTCACAGACATTTAATTATTTCTTCAAATAATAATTTCATGACTTTTTATAATCTAGCCTTGTGGAATGCTAAAACTGCTACTGTTTATCTACAGAAGAGGTACATCAAGATAGTAATTTTTTTTATCTTTTTCCTAGAGTGTGTTTCAAATTTGATCTGCTGTAGGAGAAGGAAAGACCATCTGTATGCTAAGTTTTACTGGGCACGACTTCTTGAAGAACAGCCATGCTAAGGGGAATCATTAGCACACTATTTTTGAGACTCAGTAACTAGAAGTACTGACTTTAGCTATAGATGCTATGAATTTATTTTGCCATGTAATGCACCTCACTAGTGCTACACTACCCCTGCTATGTTAGTGATAAGTTTCTATGAAACTAGTACCGGTAATATCCAGAACCAGGCACCAGTTCTTTGAGACTGACTGCTAGGTATTAGCAGGAAAATTGCAAACTCATTTTATTTCTGAGCTAAATGGGCACCAGAATCTGAAGCTACTTCTGTAGACATGAAAAGATAGAAAGCTAATCTACCATCTAACTCTAAACGTTTAGGCAGTGCTGTATTGTTGTGTGACATAATTCAAGGCTTTTATTTTTTGGAATGTATAACCCTGGTGATTTAGATATTGACTTTAAACATCTTCCTAGAAGAAAATGTATTATATTATCTCTCCTCCGTGCCAGAAAAGTACATACTGTGAAATTAAAGTAACACACCATTTCTCAGAAAAGGAAGCTAGTCTGTGCTTGAGCTTTACTTTATCTTTATCACAAAGTCATTTAAATGTGTTTTATGAATGTACAGGTTATGTTTGAAAAAGACTGTGACTTGAAAATAAATATGTATACATGGTTATGCTCTTTGGAATATATATATATATATATATATATATATATATATAGTATTTAATATCTATGTGATAGTATTTTAGACTCCCACAATGATACTCAGAACTGCTTCATAAATTCACATACTAAAGAGAAACATTAAGTATTTGTGGTTCTATTTTGCATATAAGTACCTTATATTATAAATTCCGACAACAAGCAATGCCCACATAAGATGCATCTACAGGCATATTTTTATTCAGCTCAGGAGTGCAATTCTAGTTGTCCCCTTTCCCTGTGCTTTGGTTGACATCTTGGGGTGGTCTCAGAGCTATGAACTGGGTTCTTTCCCAAAGAAACAATCCTGGAAGAAGAGATCCAGGAGTGTGTTTAGCATACTCCAGACACTAATGAGTGTTCATTCGTCATTCATTCATCAGGAGGCCAACTTAAACCTTCTGAAAAATGTAATGTGGGTATTGGGCTCTCAGCAGCAACAGTTTCACCTTGTGGGCCTCTCCTATTGTGCTATACTGTTTGCTAATACAGGCAATGCCAAAACAATCCAAAATCTATGTACTTTAGACGTCTTAAAAATTCCCACTAGTATTTCTTGGTCAATAAACTATGGAGAGGCTGTTTATCATAAGCATTTGAAAGCTGAAATTTGTGCTGTGTTCATTGATTTAAAATGTGTATTTAGATCAAATGGTAAGCTTCATATCCTGATTAACTGAGGATGGGTATAAAATACTTATGTTTATAAATTCACAGTTTGTTTTCCACAAATATTCTCCAGTGGTCACTTAAAGTTCAATGTTTTATATATTTCTGCCAAAAAGTAAGTTTGATATAATAGTCAAACACGAAAAGGTTCATGATTTGAAGCACTGTGAGAGCAAATTAATCTTCTTAGAAATGGTTTTAGACTCTTTGCCCAGGACTAATTTGGTCTGCATGGTTTTTCAGCACCAGAAAACAGTTTTTGACTGTTTTAATAAGCATTTATAATGTTAAAATATTAATAACCACAGGAAAAGTGATTATTTTTACTTGAAAAATTAAAAGTTAATGATGGCTGGAGGAATCATTGTCCTTTTGCCTAATGTTGTGAACTTCAAACACACAACAAAATATCAGAAGACTTTTATGTATTTTTTCCTAACACAACACATTTTACATTGCTGAAAACACAGTTTTTCAAAATGTCCCTATTTAACTTTATATGTCATTGCCCTGATCAAAACACAGCTGTAAACAGTCTTATGTGGATTTTTCTATCATACCTGCTTAGATAAATGAATAAAAATGGGAATGCAGAAGAAATTGTAACTGCCTGCTCCCATAAATCAGTTTCCAAACATGCACAAGCTTTGATGGACGTCTCAAAAGTATGAATTTTATAGGCCTCATAACATTCATTATATGGATAAATTTTAATTTAATCTTAATTCTTAAACAAAATATGTTGGTAAAAGAGCAAAGACTTTATCCTGCAAATTTTTCCACACGATGCTTTGTTGCTCAGTCTCTGCGTAGGTACAGCAGCTCACCAGCACAAAGCTATGTGCAGAACTGTGGTCTCTGTACTGCTTTAAAAATAAGTGAACTTTTTACCCAAACTGTATTCAAGAGACCTAGAGATTTAATGTCTCACTTTATCAATGGTAGGCATAAAACAGAACAATTACCAAGATCTATGAGATCAGTCATGTGTTAAGTTTGGTACCTTTTACTTCTCAGAGTTCAGACAGAATTTTTGTAACACCAACTTTTTTGCTGACATGTACCAAAGAAAATACATGCCTTAAGTTCTTGTGTAATGAATTAACATGTCCATTACTCATAAACATATTTTTTAACCATATCTTTTATAAACCTATTTAGAGTTTGCCTTAAAATAATGCTTTCTGAAAGCCTTTTAGGACATTTCCACAGGTTATAAACATTACATTTCAAATCAGATATATCCCAATGAATACTTCTAGTCTCAATTTTGTCTGACAGTTACATATGAAACTAGTTGCCCTCTTTCCTAATTTCTAGAAAAGAATCAAAATATCATTGGTTCTAGAATGGTTTAAGCTTTTTCTAGGCTCTAGAGAAGAAAGAATGGACTTGAATTCATTTTTACACCTCCAGAGTAGATATTAGGCATTTTTAATCTTTGAATTATATTTGACTACGCTATAACATTATACATGCTTTTATTGCCACAAATCACTGCAAACACTTCAGCAGAAAAAAAAAATCATTATTTTTCTTTTGTGCTTACTCGTATTAGCCTAATAATGCCAGTACAGGCACGATAAGGATAACAAAAGAACTCAGTCACAGCGCTGTCAAGCTGCTTAATACCAGTGTCCATCTAGCTCCGTATCTGCTTTCTGACAGTACCCAGCATTTGATGCTTTGGGAAAGAGTACAAGGAACATGGAAAGAGTAGAGTGATCATTCTCCATCTTCCAGGTTCTAACTACCTCCCTCATAAAAAGTTTGCATCCAGTTTACTGTGTTAATAGCCACCAAAGGACACTTCCTTCCTGAATTTTTCTAGCTCCATGCCTCTGATTTGGGAAAATAAATAAATAAAATTATAAAAAAAAAAAAAATTCTCCAAAAGGCCATATTTTAGGCTCATAATCAAAATCTTTATTATGTACATGCTTTCAACATATTTTCATGTGTTTCCTAGATAAATCTTTAAATGACAGCACACAAGCAATCTGATCCAGCTTTTTATTGGTGCAGATCACTATGGTGCACAGCAAGACCACAGCAATCTTGTGTGCTCATGGTCCAGCCACTTTGAATTGCAGTCTGGTGGCATGGTACAAACTCACCTTCAGTGATGCTGAACAGTGACTGGGAGAATATGAATCATGCCCACCTCCGTGCCATCTTTGCTAGAGGGCTGGAGGGAAGAAAGCAGTAAATTTAAGAGACTGGATTAAATAGCTAGGCAGTGTCATACCTTAAACTCCTGCAGCAAGATCTGCCAAAGCTCACCTATGCCTTATACTGCTGAGAAATGTATTCAAAACAGCTGCTATCAGCTCTGATTTGATGAGGTAACAAGATTATTATGCACACAGGTGTTACAGCATGAGATTTTCCTTTTACAGAAAATAGCAGGATTTTCTAAATGAGTTCCAGAATTCATTATTCTTTTTGATACAAGAACAAAGTACTATGCTTAAATGAAAAATGAAGTGTGTGTTTCAACATGAGGTATTTGTTATTCATGTCAGGTGGATGCCATCCTGATCAGGTTGCAGAAGAGAAGAGGGGGAAATGGTGTTCAGATGCATAGTTAAAACCATGTTATATATGTGAGAGTACATTCAGAATTAGGCAGTGCTAGTAAAGAGGTTAAATTTCCCCAGTATTATGACAAGAAATTTGGAGAGATTCTGCTTTTGAAACTTGCTTCTTACTTTATGTGTAGACTTCCAGCTGTATAGGTAAAACCTTTCTCCAATACTTTCTGAAGTGTGAATGTGTATAGAAGTCTGGTGCATTTCTTCAGAAATGTAAAGAAGGTAAAGCTCTCTTAGAAATATAGCACTTAAAATTTAAAATTTAATTTAGCTTCTGCTCTTTCACAGAAGATATAGTTTCTATGAAACTGGCCCATAATATAGATGCATCACAAAAATGAAGAATGAAGATTTTCCTTATAGTACATGTATGGCATCATTTAAATTAGAGATGTTGCCCTCAATCCCCTTTTTCTGTTAAAAATGTCAGGACTCTTGATCCTTCACTATAGGCCAAGTCCCAAAATGATGACAATACTGACAAATTGAGCCTTGCAAGGATCAGGACTCTTTGTAGATCTGACTTCATAAGTAAAACGTTATTAACAAGGAGAGGACAATGAGTGCAAGCAAAGGAGTGGTTTTCGAGGCCTTCTTACCCTCCAATTACTATATTGATTTCTTCATTTTGGTGATGTAGCAAATTATTTCCTAAACCATTATTTGGAACAAAGAACAAATCACATAAGGGACTTTGCAGCTGAAATAAACACTGAAGGGAACTGGTACCACAGTCATTACATGCGCTCTGTGGTTATCTAGCTTAATACTAGTTTAACAAAACAATTAAACTGCTAATTGTCAGTGGCTAGAAAATAGAACATTGTTATAATACTCCAGCTACAGAACAGAGATTATACTGCAGTGAATAATCCAGTTCTAAATATGTAACACCAGTTGATTAAGTGAGTAAAAATCTAAGCCTGTCTTCTAATTTTTTGAAGCCAGTAGGGTGCTCTAATGCCAGCAACAGTGACTGCAAGGAGCTTTGAGATCAGCTCCAGGGAGCCCAGCAGAAAGCGTAATGCACTATTACTGACATCTCTGATTTGGACTAGGACTGCCTATCCCAGGGCAGTGATTTTAATCTTAGATCTGTATAATTTTTGCCCCAAAGTTAGGTCCATACAGATGCAACGTCTCCTTAATGACATTATGAAATAAATCTATCACTAATCTATTAGTTAGCAAAAGCTTTCCACTACTGATCTTTAGCACCAATGTTTTCCTCCAGACTGGAGGAATAAGATTGCTCCATTCTGCAGGGTTTCTGGAAAAGGTATTTCTGATTACACATATGAAGTTCTAAATTCTGTCACTCCTTAAGTATGTACAAATTTGGCAATGAGGAAATCTATGTGTCCATTGTCAGAGCAATGTCCTGTTTTAGTGATAATGAGATTGCCAGAATGCAGCCAACACTTGCAGCATTTGGCAGTAAATTACAGGAGATCATATACTGAACAAATGGGAGAAAATGCAGAGTAAACTTGGATATTAAATACTTAACAAATCAACGTATTCCCATATGTACTGGGTTTGCATGGAAAGTTTTTGATATTGGGAGTCTACAAAGGTGGCTTCTGTAAGAAGGTGCCGGAAGCTTCCCCCATGTCCGACACAGCCAGTGCCAGCTGGCTCCAAGACAGACCCATCGCTGGCCAAGGCTGAGCCCATCAGCGATGGTGGTAGTGCCTCTGGGATAACATAGTTAAATAGGGGGTGGGAGAGAGCAGGGGGGAACTGCTATGCAACAGCACCTGGAAGAAAGGAGTGAGATTATGTGAGAGAAACAACTCTGCAGACACCAAGGTCAGTGAAGAAGGAGAGGCAGGAGGTGCTCCATGTGCCGGAGCAGAGACTACCCTGCAGTCCATGGTGAAGACCATGGTGAGGCAGGCTGTGCCCCTGAAGCCCATGGAGGTCCATGGTGGAGCTGATATCCATCTGCAGCATATGGAGGACCCCACACCGGAGCAGGTGGATGCCTGAAGGAGGCTGCGACCCCATGGGAAGCCCACACTGGAACAGGGTCCTGGCAGGACCCTGTGGCCCCATGGAAAGAGGAGCCTGTGCTGGAGCAGGTTTGCTGGCAGGGCTTGTGACCCTGTGGGGGACCCACCCTGGAGCAGTCTGTTCCTGAAGGACTGCACCCCATGGAAAGGACCCATGGAAAGGACCTGCGCTGGAGCAGTTCATGAAGAACTGCAGCCTGTGGAAAGGACTCACATTGGAGAAGTTAAAGGAGGACCATCTCCCGTGGGAGGGACCTCTTGCTGGAGCAGGGGAAGAGTTTGAGGAGGAAGAAGCGGCAGAAATGACATGTGATGAACTGACAGCAACCTGCATTCTCCGTTCCCCTGTGCCACCTGGGAGGAGGAGATAATCGGGAGTGAAGTTGAGCCTGGGAAGAAGGGAGGAGTGGGGGTAAGGTGGTTTAAGATTCATTTTTTATTTCTTTTTATCCTACTCTGATTTTGATTGGCAATAAATTAAATTAATTTCCCCGAGTTGAGGCTGTTTTGCACATGATGGTAATTGGTGAGTGATCTCTCCCCGTCCTTATCTTGACACGTGAGCTTTTCATTATATTTCCTCTCCCCTGTTCATCTGAGGAACAAGAGTT
Source organism: Caprimulgus europaeus (assembly GCA_907165065.1). The sequence goes on along the minus strand of OU015528.1, from coordinate 58,157,902 downwards.
ATAGAGCAACTTGGTGGGCACCTGGCATCTAGCCAGTGTCAACCCATCACATTGTGCTATGTGTTACAATCCTTGTGACCAGCCCTTCTGGGACCAGCACTGGGAAAAGGAATTATGACTTGGTGACAGAATGAGATCTCCAGTAGAAAGTATTTGGAAACAAAAGTAGAATAGGCAAAGATGAGTTTTATATAATTTCTGTATGAATATCCAGTGACAATTCATTCTTCTTCAGGCATTTTAGCAACTGCAGGATCCAATTGAGTCTCTGGACTAAATCCTTTTAACTGCAAATAACAAATAATTCTGCTCAGTCTATGCACCATGACAGTAAAGGATGAGTTGGGGAAATTTTCTCACTCAGTTTTGCTCTGAGCAACAGTCTAGAGCTTTTAAGGGAAGAACATTTCCAAGGGAAAAGATAGGAAGCAGTAGTCAGCCTGCGATCTGCGTGCTACCTATCTTGAACATGTGACATAAGTCATGCAAAGAGATAAGGCTGATAACCTGTCCATAAATTCTCCATTTATATACCACGGAGAAATCAAACCATGCTCAGCTAGAGTGCATAAGAGGTCTCCAATATCCTTTTGTGTAGACCTGACTTTCACCTCTGCTACAAATGGATGACAATGTAAAAGCACAATCACTGCATTTGGAGCCTTCTACAATTGAAGAACTGTCAGAACAGCTTTGACTGAAAACCCAGGTGCAGGCATTAGATAATATGTTATATGTTATCACTTGATTTTAAGTTGCTGTAATATTGCTGATGAAAAGGTTATGCATAAATGATAATTCACAATGTCTATCACAATCAACTGAAACAAAAAAATATTCTTCCTGTCGCTATAGCACCTGCAAAACAATTACCAAAGTGACAGCTTAAAAAAATGTTCCTGTTAGATTTGGAATGAAAGAACTGCAGTCCAATCTGTATTTGGCTGTATAGGGAAGAATAGAATATACTGTAATATCAGAGTTAGGAAAAGCCAGACTGAAAAGCTTGTGTAGGGCATTAAACACAAGAATCAAATGAGTTTTGGATAGCATTGTGCCTTCTTAATAGTCCAAAACATGCATAAAATGTTTTAATTAAAAAGCGATACTTCTATGATACTATTTAATTTCTTCCAAGCTGGGAAATAATAAATATTGAAATATAAATATATTTGAGAAGTAAGCAAATAATTTTAATTGAATTAAAGAAAGTAGTTTTAAAAAGATTAGAAAAAAAAAAGTGAAGAAGCAATGTTCAAATGCAAAAACCACAGTGAGCAATATTGTCACAGATCTGATCGTTGGCTTCTCTTTGAACGACTGGTGAAACAAAGAACTTGCAAAGCCAAGATAGCTACCTGTCATGGTTTTAACCTGGCTGGCAGCCAAACACTACACAGCCACTCACTCACCCTCCCCCCACCCTGGGGACGGGGGAGAGAATTGGAAGGCTAAAGGTAAGGAGACTCATAGCTGGAGATAAAAACAATTTAATAACTGAAATAAAATAAAAATTAATACTAATAATATAGAATATACAAGCAAATTATGCACAGTGCAACTGCTCACCACCTGCCAACCAATGCTAGTCCATTCCTGGCTAGCAGTCTCAGAGGAGAGATAATACCAAAATTGCAATCCTTGAAGAGAGAGAGCTTCCTGGCCTGCCCTCACCTGTCCTGCCAAAACCAGGACACTGACCATCTGAAGAATTCCCAGAAGATACCTAAGTGCTGGAGATTTAAAAATTCATCACAGCAAGGTGATCTTGGCAGCAGAAAAGTTGCTTATGCAGTATCCAAATGAGAGTCTTTACCTTCTGTACTGTCTACGAGCAAGAGCAGTCACCTTGCCCCCCCGGTGCCTCTGGACAAGAGGTATGAGGCTCTGGTTGAGGAAGGACTGTCAAATTAGGATGTGGATGATGGGCATTCTACACAAGAGGGGTTTCCACAGTAAGAAAGGCCTACCACATATATCACAACCACATCCACAAAGAAGAAAAGGAGGGTTATTGTTGTAGGTGACTGTTTTGAGGGGAACAGAATTCCAATATGATGAGTATACTCCCCTTACAGGGATGTCTGCTGTTTCCCCAGAGCCCAGGTTAAGGACATCACTAGGAAACTTCCTAGCTTGGTAAGGTCCACAGATTACTACCTACTACTGATTTTCCAGGTGGGCGGTGAGGAAGCTACAAATTGTAGTCCATGAGCGATCAAGAGAGACTTCAGGACCTTGGGACGGTTAGTAAAATAATCTGGGGTGCAGGTTGTTTTTCCTTCTCTCTTTCCTATTGCAAGAAGTGACATTGGAAGGAACAGAAGGATACAATCTATAAACACATGGCTCTGTGGCTAGTGACACCAGAAAAATTTTGGTTTTTTGATAATGGGATGACCTACATGGCACCAGGTATACTGGCATCAAATGGGAGACACCTTTCTTGAAGTGGGAAGAGGGTCTTTGCCCAAGAGATTGCAGGGCTGATTGACAGGGCTTTAAACTAGATGTGAAGGGGGAGGGGGATAATAATATCAAGATTATCTGTGACAAGTGGCATGATGACACACCAGAGTTGGAGGAATGGGGTGGTAGTAAGGGCCTTCAACCCGTTGCCCTGAGGAGTGCAGTGGGCACTGGAGCACAGGCAAAGTTTTGCAGAGACAAGCCAAAAACTCCTGAGATAATGGGAGCCAACAGGGTAGCTTCCATGAAACATCTTGGGCGATAAATGGGTGTCCATCTAAAAAGCTGACATGGCCACCAACCCAGCTGAAGTGCCTTTACACCAGTGCACACAGCATGGGCAACAAACAGGAGGAGATGGAAGCCACCATCCTACTAGAAAGTTACAACATAGTGGCCATTACAGAAACTTGGTGGGATGAATCCCATGACTAGAGGGTGGCTATCGATGGCTACAAGCTGTTCAGAAGGGACAGGAGAAGACGGAGGCATGGACGTGTTGCCCTCTATGTTAAGAAATGGACAGAGTGTGAAGAGTTGTCCCTAAAGTATAGCCATCAGCAGGTTGAAAGCTTTTGGGTAGGAATTAGGGATCGAGACTAGGGGAACCTTGTGATTGGAGTCTACTACAGGCCATCCAATCAAGGGGAGCCTATCGATGAAGCCTTCTTACTCCAGCTCTAGGAGGCATGGAGCTCACAGGCTCTCATCCTGCTGGGGAATTTCAACCACCCTGACATCTGTTGGAAAAGTAACACAGCAAGCTGTAGGCAATCCAAGAGACTCCTGGAGTGCCTTGATGACAACTTTCTAACACAAGAAATAGCCCTACTTGAGGGTAAGCAATATTGGACTTTATAGTCACCAATGCAAGTAAGCTCATCAGGGATGTCAAGACTTGAGGCAGACTGGGCTGTAGTGATCATGCATTGGTACAGTTCACTGTCCCAAGGTCTATAAGTCATAAGAGAAGCATTTTCAGGACCCTGAATTTCAGGAAAGCCAACTTACAGCCCTTCAAGGAGCTAGTCAATAGGACCTCCTGGGAAATGGCCCTCAAGGACGAGGGAGCAGAACAGAGCTGAGAGATCTTTAAGGATGTTTTCTACAGAGCACAAGAGCTCTCGATCCCCAGGTGTAAGAAATCAGGCAAGAAAGTCAAGAGACCAGCATGGCTGAGTCGAGATCTGAAACTAAAAGGCAAGATGGAACTACACAAGCAGTGGAAGCAGGGATGGGTATCCTGGAAAGAGTACAGGGACATTGCCTGGTTGCGTAGGGACAAGGTCAGGAAGGCCAAGGCACAGCTGGAGCTGAACTTGGCCAGGGATACCAAGAAAAACAAGAAGAACTTCTACAGGTATGTAAACTGGAAAAGGAAGGTTAAAGAAAGCGTACCCCCTCTGATGAGCAACAATGGTGATCTGGTAACAACAGATGAGGAGAAGGCTGAGGTTCTCAACAACTTTGTTGCCTCAGTCTTCACTGGCAACATGTCTCCTCACAGCTCTCAAGTTGATGGCCCACAAGACAGGGACCAAGGAGACAAAGTCCCTCCCACTGTAAGTGAAGATAAAGTTCGTGACCATCTGAGGAACCTGAATGTACACAAGTCCATGGGACCTGATGAGATGCATCCCAGAGCCCTGAGGGAATTGGCTGATGTAGTTGCCGAGCAACTCTCCATGATATTTGAAAAGTCGCGGCAGTCAGGTGAAGACCCTAGTGACTGGAAGAAAGGAAACATTATATCAATTTTTTAAAAGGGTAGAAAGGAGGACCCTGGGAACTACTGACCTGTCAGCCTCACCTTTGTGCCTGGGAATATCATGGAACAGGTCCTCCTAGAAGCTATGCTGAAGCACATGGAGGACAGAGAGGTGATTCAAGACTGCCAACCACATCCTGGGTTGTATCAAAAGAAGTGTGACCAGCAGACAGAGAGAGGTGATTCTGCCTGTCTACTCTGCTCTGGTGAGACCTCACCTGAAATACTGTGTCCAGTTTTGGAGCCCTCAACACAAGAAGGAAATGTAGCTGTTGGAACGTGTCCAGAGGAGGCCACAAAAATGATCAAAGGGCTGGACACCTCTCCTATGAAGAAATGCAGAGAGAGTTAGGGTTGTTCAGCCTGGAGAAGAGAAGGCTCTGGGGGGACCTTCTAGTGGCCTTCCAATACCTGAAAGGTGCCTATAAGAAAGCTGGGGAAGAACTGTTCACAAGGGCATGTAGCAATAGGACGAGGGGTAATGGTTTTAAACTAGAAAAGGGTCGATTTAGGTTGGATATTAGGAAAAAGTTTTGCAGTATGAGGATGGTGGTTCATTGGAACAGGTTGCCCAGAGAGGTAGTGAAGGCCCCATCCCTGGAGATATTCAAGGTTAGGCTTGATGGGTCTCTGAGCAACCTGCTCAGACATTCAAAACCCACCTGGACGCCTTCCTGTGTGAACTCATCTAGGTGTTCCTGCTCCGGCAGGGGGATTGGATTAGATGATCTTTTGAGGTCCCTTCCAATCCCGAACATTCTGTGATTCTGTGATTCTGTGATTCTGTGATTCTGTGATTCTGTGAAAGCTTGTTACCAAGCTAACCCGTATGGAAAGAGCAGCATTTTGTAGACTAGGTTTTGTATGTCTTTACATTAAACTCCTTGCCTGACAGTTCTAAGCTGAAGAAAGGAAGGAATTTTTAATGTGCCATTTGCTTTTGTGTGATTTTTTCCTGGGAATCACAGGCAACTCAGTAGTATTTTATCTGCTAAGTGCTGTATTTATCAGAAGAGTTCACATCAATCTGCTATTGATTTTTACGTACAGTAGTACATAGATGACATCCCAAAGTTGAGATAATTCACAGTGGATTAAAATTTGGGTGGAAGGATAGGCTACAAAAGATTACAAACCCAACCATTATCTGAATAGTTTCAAACAAACCAAAATAGCTGCATTTAATTTATTTTGATGGTGAAGGAAATGGGGAGCAGGAAGGAGCAGCCACTCTTTTTAGAAGCAGATCCCTTTTTTTTCACTGTTTTTGCAAAGGGAAAAAACCACAAAAAACAGTTAACTACTTGCAGTTGTTTTGAAGCAACAGTCTCTTTAAGAAGTATGTACTAAAATAGAGTTAAATTTTCAAATTTAGAAACTGCTCTTTTCAAAATTACATTTAATTTTACTAATGTTTTTCCTGACCTCCAGAGTCACCTGCTTCCCTAGGTCTGGGATTAAACCATGACAGAATCATATAGCAGCCAAGGAAATTATAAAAACTGAAAGCATGTCCTGGTTAGGTATGAATAGCAGTTCCAGTATCTCTTTTCACTATGACTGGCTACGAGTAAGAAAGTGGAAAGTTTTTTTACTGTGTAGATTCCCTGTTGAATATTTAAGGCCATGAATGAGCTAAGGCTCAGTCAATTTTATTCAGTGCATAGTGTTGTGTTAAGATCATGTAAGTCTAAAAGGTATAACTCCTGTCTCTTAGGAAATCACTGATTTATCTCCTTCTCTTATCAATATAGAAAACCTGCACTAACATGTCGAACAGCATGACTTCATAGACAATACAACAGTTATATGTGAAGTCAGAGCTGTCAGCATTTTCCTTTCACTCTTGATTTCTCTATGGCAAGCACTGAAACATCACACTGAATTTCTAAACAAAAGGATCAAAGCACAACATTCAGGAATTTGGTGTCAGATTTGCTTGGCATACCCAAAGAGTGATACCATTCTGGAGGGGTAGTGCTCTGAAGACTGCTGAGTTGGACCTTTGATTTATGTTCTGTGTTCAGTCTTGACACATTATTTGAAGATTTGCTTGTGTGCAGATTTGCTAGGACCCACAGAGGAGAGTTTTAAATCAAATGATAGAATGATAGAATGATAGAATCATAGAATGGTTTGGATTGTAAGGCACCTTAAAGACCATCTAGTTCCAACCCCCCTGCAATGAGGAGGGACACCTTTCCACTAGACCAGGTTGCTCAAAGCCTCATCCAACCTGGTCTTGAACACTTCCAGGCAGGGGGCATCCACAACTTCCTTGGGCAACCTGTTCCAGTGTCTCACCACCCTCACAGTGAAAAATTTATTCCTAATATCTAATCTAAACCTACCCTCTTTCAGCTTAAAGCCATTTCCCCTTGTCCTGCCATTAACTGCCCCTATGAAAAGTCCTTCTCCAGCTTTCTTGTGGGCCCCTTTCAGGTATTGGAAGGGTAGAATTTAAATTAAGTCTGGGTTTTGGCTAGATTCCTTTATGTAGTCTGTTACAAAGCAAGTCTTTGCAACCATGTGGTGAGCATTTGGGTACGCAAGGTTATGACTCACCAGGCTCAGCAAATAATGTGCAATCTGAGAAATAATTGGCATTTTAGAGGGAGAGACAGGAAAACCTCATAACTCCAATCTTCACCCTTTTATCCATTGAATGACATTTTATAGATGTAAGTGCTTTTCAGAATTTAGGCAGACTGAAGTTTAAATAAGCTCAGTTTGTTCAGCTTTCCTCCTTAAACTCCTGGCAACACTTACTAGAGGCATGATGAAGGGCCTTATTATTCCTTTGACAGGTAATTTCATGCAGAGGAATGGAAATTACGAGTCTGAACTAATGGTGTTTTCTCTTATTTCTCCATTGGTGAATTTTTCTCCCATAAAATAGGCTAAGAATTCAGCATTTTGTATACAGAAATTGTCATGATCTGGAGAGGTCAAGGTCATGAACATAGAATATGGTCCCGTGTAGTACAACTGCTACCCACCTCCACTTCACTTATTAGATATCATTTGTAGTGGCTGCCCTAATGTTGTTCCTAAAAGCCACTACAAAGATGGAGAGGGACAAATGGGAGTGATACTACATTCTACTATAGAAAAAAGATGAGAGAATCTCTTGAGCACTTAACTTCCAAACATGTTTTAAAAATACTTTCCATTTTGCTGAGGCAAGTCCCTTTCATGTTCACTAGCTGCAGCTCCTTCCTGAGGATGTGGGTGCCTCGGGAGTTTATAAAAGTCAAGCTGCCTGTTCTTTCCATAGCTTCATCAGTGGATTGGGACATTGCATCAACCTATGTATTCATGAAAAAAAAATACTCAGCTACCATTTGTTTTATGGCTGATATACAGAGACAGCTCTTTGAGGAAAGGAGAAAGAACACTTTTGATTTGAGTGTGGGCTGCAGATACATCTTAGTTATCATTTGTGTCTTCAAATTCATACTAATTTTTTCACTAGCTTGTTCTTCAGTTGTGAACATGTCAGACTGTCATGTATGGATGATACTATACATACATAGTATTCAATATAAAGATCCTATGAATTCTATAATAACTTTATTTAGGCTGTTCTTTGTCAACTTGTTGTGTTTGCAATAGAATTAATGTGTTTATTTCGGTTTCAATATACAATTAGTCAATATTTAAATTTCTTATAACCTGTGCTTTTATAGAATTCTTCAGAGTGAGTATGTAATTTCACAATGGGCATGTTAAATAAATTAAGTGATCACTTAAACAATATGCTAAAACTCTTAAGACCTTTCCTACAAATGCAAAGGAACATCCTTTCAGAGCTTTTGAAGATCAGCCCTTGAATACTGAGTATGCTCACTAGAAATGCTGACTTAGCTTCTCTGGAAAACCGAATCTGAGAGAGAGCAGAATATAAGCTACTGCTTCTAGTCTCATATGTTATCTAAAGGCATATATTACCTTCCCTAATATCTATGGGGAACTAGAATGTTCTCTTATTAAGTGCATGATGTGTATGGGTAGGGAAAGCAACCACCCTCAATTTCTAAACTAGTTTAAATATCACTATGATTTTAAAAAATGTAAAAATTGAATTAAGTTTAAAAAAAATTCTAAAGTTGCCATAATTTTATGCTCATATGCTCTGCTCTTTCCATGAGTGTGCACATGCACAGGTTCCAGAGCATTACAAGCAGGTAGAGCTGCAAAATAACAGAAGCTGTATCCCTCAAAGCAGACATTTCTCCTACTGTCCTGTCATCAGTTTTCTGGAGGTGATGCGGGCTCATTAAACCGCTGACACTGAAAAAAGGAAATACATAAGAAAAAGTGTAATCCTTTGACAGCAACTCTACAGATACTTTGCCAGAAAACAAATAGAATCAATCATTAATTAAAAATTTTGCTGGACTTAATGGAATCTGGGAAAAATACTAAGGTGGATGGGGAATAGTAAATGGTCATGAATGTCAGGATAATGGGACAAATTTAGCTTTCGGACCTATCTTCTGCACATTAACTCTGATTTGTCTTTAGATCATACAAAGAGGTCAATTTCAGGGACTACAGGATATGCCCAACTCTCATAAATCAATATACTGACTATTGAGCTATTGCAGTTTTGTTGATTTAGATAAAGAGAAGATCTACTCCTATATTAGCTGTGCATCCTTAAGAGCAAAGTTTTACCAAGAAAGAGCTGAAGCTTGAACTTTCTAAAAACCCACAAAGTGCATATGAATCGGTTGAGAAGGACACGAGGCTAGAATCAATCATTCAAAGTGTTCACAGACCAGAAAGCTGTACTGAAGGACGATCTTACAGGCTGTATTGATGTACATTTCATTTCTGGGTAGAGATTAATATCACTGTATTTATCTCATAAAGCCATAAATGATTTTGAGTCCTGGGTATGTTAAAAAAAAACCCCAAACAATCAACTCTCCCTTTTCTTGTACAAAGCCATTTGAAATGGTAATGGAAAGAATTGCTCTAATTCATTGTCTCTTGCATCAAAAGGTGAGACAAGCTAAAGATACATACAAATTACTAATTGCTGGTATGCAGAACAGTGTTGTAAATAGCATTTTTAAAGAGAGAACTGGAGCATCATAGATGCATTTTGATGACTGAGAGAAGTTCATCATGATTTCTAATAACTTCAAATACACTTCCTTTTAACTCATAATTGATTTCCGCCCCCCTCCAGAAGTTGCTATGACAGAGCTACATAAAGTAACTAGAGAATGGAATTAGTATTAACGAGTCATTTATTCAGATCATTGGCCTCTTACATATGTTGGTGGAGGTATGTCCACTCATTTGTGGGTTCTTACATCTCTAGGGGAAATAATGCAATTTTAGCATTACATGTTCTCAAGAGAGAAATAAGAGTGGAAAAGAGACAATAGTAATTATTCCTGTGTGATGAAGTTCTTGGTAAAGTCACTTGGGAAAAAAGTTAATTTAAGCCAGGTGTGTTAAGGAAAAATATTCATGTTATTCTCCCATTACATGGATGCTTGATGAAAGCTTTTTTACCTCCACCCTTGTAAATGACTCACAGGTGCTATCGGGCATAACGTCTAAGCTCATGCAAGTGGAGGGATTAGAGATGATGCCTGATATGATTTACCATTAATTCATTTATGGGTTTGGAAATCAGGTTAAATTCATTGAATTTCTACCTGAGCTGGGTTACAGGCAAAGAAGAAATACTGTAAAGTGGCCTGTGGTGTGGCAAACTTAAATGCCTGAAACATGCACATACATATTAAGGAAGCAGTTACGTATTGAAGATGTTATAACAAGGGCTGGAGTACCTCTCCTCTGAGGACTGGCTGAGAGAGCTGGGGCTGTTCAGTCTGGAGAAGAGAAGGCTCCAGGGAGATCTTATAGCGGCCTTCCAGTACCTGAAGGGGCCTACAAGAGAGCTGGGGAGGGACTTTTTAAAAGAGCAGTGAATGAAGGAACAAGGGGAAATGGCTTTAAACTAAGATATTAGGAAGAAATTCTTCACTATGCGGATGGTGAGACACTGGAACAGGTTGCCAGAGAAGTTGTTGATGCTCCCTGCCTGGAAGTGTTTAAGGCCAGGTTCGATGAGGCTTTGAGCAACCTGGTCTAGTGGAAGATGTCCCTGCTCATGGCAGGGGGGTTGGAACAAGGTGGTCTGTAAGGTCCCTTACAAACCTAACCATTCCATGATTCTATAACATGCTATTTATGCTACCAGAAGGGTATGCATTTTATTTAATTCACATATATAAAAATAATATTTAAAGAAAATAAATGAATACCTTTTAAGGGAAGTGTAATAAAAAAATCATTCAGTAATAACAAGTCTTGTACACTGATTTCTGCTTATTTCATCTAGTCAGCTCCATAATTTTATATAGAAACCATTTTTCTAAATGAATAGAAAACTTTGGTTGTTAGCCAGGATCTATGTCACTGAGGAATTTATATCTATAAATTTTGATGATGTTTATGAATGGACATTTCTAGTGTAGAAAAAAAAATCTTTAAAAATCATTTCAAATGAATGAAGTTACCTAAAAAGAAATTGTTTCCCAGCCAGCCCTCATCTATATACTGAGCATGATGTTACATGATATGGAATATCCGATTGACTAATTTGGGTCTGTTGCTCTGGTTGTGCTCCCTGTCAGCTTCTTGTGCACATGCACACTAGCAAAGCATGGCAAATTGAAAAGTCCTCGATTTCTTAACAACAATAAAGACATCAACATATTATCAACATTGTTCTCAGACCAAATCTCATACTGAATTCAAAACACAGTGCTTTTCAAGCTACTGAGGAGAAAATTGTCTCTGTCCCAGCTGAAACCAGGACATGAATGTAGAAAAGCACATTGCTTAAAGCCTCCATAACTAAATAAAGGCTTTTTAAGAAGGAGTAATTAGCCAATTTCTTCCTGTAGAACTTCTTAAAAATTGCTCTTTAGCAATTTATTGTTTAGAAAGCTAAAGAACAGTTTTATGAACGTAGAATAGTCTCCCAGAGAACTACTGCTCTTAACTTTCATTTTTTCTAGGTAAAAATGTTTGCATTATCATTAGCTTCATTTCCTTTTTTCAGACGAAGTGTTTTCTAACTTTATAGCTGCTAAGCTGACTATTTAAATCTTTGTATTCTGTGGTTTTCAGCTACAGCTACAGTGGGATGCTGGTTTTGTTTGCTGGGAAGAGAAAGTAATAAATAATTTAATGCTATCCTTGTTTTCCTTATTGCCTATGTCAGCTTAACGACTCTTAGAGGGTGACTCTGGCTAGTGGTAACTAACTTTGTCCCTGTTGACGCATGATTGCCGACCAGCCTTCTTCTGGTATACCACTGACCACTGTTTCCAGAGGTTGGGCAGGGGAATTGATACCCTAAAGCATGTACTAAAGCATTTATGCTGCATGATTTTCCCAGCTGGAGTGCAGAATGCATTTTTTTTTCTTTTTTTCCATTTTTAAAAATTTCTTTTTTCTTTTTCTATTTTCTTTTTCCTCTTCTTTTCCTTCATTTTCTTTTCCCTCTTTTTCTTATTCTTCTTCTTTCTTCTTTTTCTTTCTTGATACATCGGAGAGGAGTAATTTTTTATGGTATATCTTTGTTGCTGTCTTATGGGGCAGAGAAGGTGGTTCATGCCAGCTTTGAACTCTAGTACTGTGATAACAAACTAATTTCTCCACAGATGAAAGAAAATTTGCAATGTTACTGTGAAAAACTTGTTTAAATCACTAATATTCAGATGGAATGTACATTTCTGACCAGGACAAATAGGTCTAGACTGGTTTATATATAAACAACAAGCTAAAATATGAAAAATGGAAACAGTAGGAGAGAATAAAAACTTTCAGGAAATTCTGACTTCTGATGTTGATTTTTGTAACCAGGAATCAAAAGCTGAAGGGCTATTAAAAACAAATGCAAGCTACAGGTGGGAAAGAAAGTTTTAAAAAGGATGTAAACTTTTATGTTGCAGGATTTAACCAAATTCTAGCATAAACGAGGAAGAAGAGATCAGTGAGTTTCTTGTCCCTTCTGGTGAGGCATCTGCTGTTGAAAAGACAGGCTATTGGGTCAGACAGACTTCAGAACTACCCTGAGGACAAGTCTTACATCATTAAGAATGTTCTTGAAATAAACAGATTAGGGTGGGAAAAAAAAACCCCAAACAAACTGGCAAAGAAATCAGATGTGGGAAAAGTTTCCTTGCTTTGCACTAAAATGTGTTTTTCTGTCTGGCAGAGTGTTAACTTTAACTTCGTATACAGGTTGCAAAGCTTGAAGTTAATCTCAAAAAAACCCACTAATAAATGTAGATAAACACCAACAGAAAAACAGAACAATATTTTGGCTTTAATAGATTGCTTTCTGGAATTTGTTCTTTGTTGCTGTCTCACAGCTCTCTGTGGTATCTCAGTCCTGGGGTTTAGCCTGGGGCTCTTTTGGAGGAAAGAAGCCTAACCCACTCTCTTGTTGTATTAGTCTTTGAGCAAAAGCAAACTTAAATTCTATATGTATATATTTTAACAACATTTATCTGTCATGAGGAGCAGAAATGTACCTGGGTGGCTGTGTCTGTGTTCTGATCACCAAAGATCTTTTTCAGAAGAAAGATACTGGAAAGGGAAGGATGGCTTGTGATTAAAGTCTAAGAGTGGGACACTGAGTCTTGAATCTGTCCATGGTTCTACAATACGTTTCCTGTGTAAACTTAAGAAAAACATTACAGTTTCCAAGCTCTCTACACCTCAAGACACACATGCACACACAAGGCTCAGGGGAGGAAACAATTTGTTTTCAAACCACTCTTTTATCCAACTTTCATAGATAGCCTGAGTTAGAGTCTGTCTCTTTCAAGTGTCTGTCAGTACCTAGCAAAGGAGCCATTGGGATTGCTCACTTCTCCTGTTTTATACTTGGAAATAATGTAAACTCTTAAAAAAAAAAAAAAGGTGGGGAAGAAAAAGGAGAAAGTAAGGTTAAGAACTCATTTGCCTATCAGACTGGCCTTAAAAAGAAGTAATACAAATGGGAAGATGGAAGGAGAAAAATGGAATCTCATCTTCATTATCCTGTAAAAAACCTGTGAAAATGCCAGCCAGTATTTCATCTAGTTATCAGCTCTGCAGGGCAAGACTCCTTTTGGGAGAACAGGTTTGCTGGATGGAAAATTCCTCCTATTGACAAAGCAGTTTATAATCTTTGCTTGTTTATCCAACTAAAACTGAAACAAATAAAAATACAGTCTTAGTTAATGCTTACATTTTTGCTACTGTTTCTGATGGAAAGGGAAAGTAAATATATTAATTGAGTGTATTTTTGTGGGCAAATTGTTTTGATATAGAATACACAAAGAATATTTGAAGCCAGAAACTCCTCCCCCACCAACCAGGTGATGCAAAAAGCTGCCTGTGCTGGTAAGATTCTGTAATAACTTTTACCTGTGGTACTTCCGTGCCACTGCCTCATTAAAGAGCATGGTCCCACCTGCTTTTGGTTGTCAGTAGTAGTAATACTAGCTTTGCTAAATGAAGACTTGGATTCTTCTACAAGAATTGCAAGTTAAAATACTGAAAAAACATAAATAAAAGTGAGTGACAATTAATATATATCCAAAATGTTGATTGAAATGTTTATATATGCAGTAAAAAAATGCCTATTTTATATATGCATACATGTATTTAAATAAACTATATATATGACACATCTACCTATCTATTTGTCTGAGCAAAAGTAAGTCATTAAACAGGAAACAAGTTTTTAATTTCTGGGGTTTTTTGTTTGTTTGGTTGGTTTTTTTACCAGGATTCAGAAATAAAAAATGTTATATAAAATACACATTCAGCTGTCAACAAATGATAAAATATTGACATAACTCTCACAGAATCACAGAATCACAGAATCACAGAATATTAGGGATTGGAAGGGACCTCGAAAGATCATCTAGTCCAATCCCCCTGCTGGAGCAGGAACACCTAGATGAGTTCGCACAGGAAGGCGTCCAGGCGGGTCTTGAATGTATCCAGAGAAGGAGACTCCACAACCTCCCTGGGCAGCCTGTTCCAGTGCTCTGTCACCCTTACTGTAAAGAAGTTCTTCCTCAAATTTAAGCGGAACCTCCTGTGTTCCAGCTTACACCCATTGCCCCTTGTCCTATCATTGGTCATCACTGCAAAGAGCCTGGCCCCATCCTCCTGACACTCACCATTCAAATATTTATAAACATTAATCAGGTCCCCCCTCAGCCTCCTCTTCTCCAAGCTAAAGAGCCCCAGCTCCCTCAGCCTTTCCTCATAAGGGAGATGTTCCACTCCCTTAATCATTTTGGTGGCTCTTCGCTGGACTCTCTCAAGCAGCTCCCTGTCCTTCTTGAACTGTGGGGCCCAGAACTGGACACAATATTCCAGATGTGGCCTCACCAGGGCAGAGTAAAGGGGAAGAAGAACCTCTCTTGACCTACTGACTACACCCCTTCTAATGCACCCCAGGATGCCATTGGCCTTCCTGGCCACAAGGGCACAGTGCTGGCTCATGGTCATCCTGCTGTCCACCAGGACTCCCAGATCCCTTTCCCCTTCACTGCTCTCTAGGAGATCATTTCCTAACCTATACTGGAACCTGGGGTTGTTCCTGCCCAGGTGCAACACCCTACACTTGCCCTTATTATATTTCATCAAGTTTTTCCCTGCCCAGCTCTCCAGCCTGTCCAGGTCTCTCTGGATGGCAGCACAGCCTTCTGGAGTGTCAGCCACTCCTCCCAGCTTGGTATCATCAGCAAACTTGCTGACAGTGCATTCAATTCCCTCATCCAGGTCATTTATGAATATATTGAATAATACTGGTCCTAGTACTGACCCCTGAGGGACTCCACTAGACACAGGTCTCCAACTAGACTCTGCCCCATTGACCACTACTCTCTGGCTTCTTCCCACCAGCCAGTTAATAATCCATCTCACTACCTGCTCATCTAATCCACATTTCCTCAATTTATCAGCGAGGATGCTGTGGGAGACCGTGTCAAATGCTTTGCTGAAATCAAGATAGACCACATCCACTGCTCTACCATCATCCAGCCACCTGGTCGTGTTTTCATAAAAGTCTAGAAGGTTGGTCAAGCACGACTTCCCCTTGGTGAAGCCGTGCTGACTGCCCCTAATGACCCTCTTATCCTTGATATGCCTAGAGATGGCACCAAGGATAAGTCGTTCCATCACCTTTCCAGGGATGGAGGTGAGACTGACCGGTCTGTAGTTACCCGGGTCCTCCTTCTTGCCCTTTTTGAAGATTGCAGTGACATTTGCCTTCCTCCAGTCCTCAGGCACCTCTCCCGTTCCCCACGACTTAGCAAAGATGATGGAGAGCGGTCTAGCAATGACCTCAGCCAGCTCCCTCAACACTCGTGGGTGCATCCCATCTGGACCCATAGATTTATGGATGTCCAGGTTGCTTAATTGGTCCCTGACCCAATCCTCATCAACTGAGGCAATTTTCTCCATTGTCCTGTCTCCATCTGGGGTCTCCAGGGTACAGAGCTCCTCAAGACAACTTCTGGCAGAGTAGACAGAGGCAAAGAAGGCATTCAATAGCTCTGCCTTCTCTGTATCCTCTGTCACCAGGGTACCCCCCTCATTTATCAGTGGGCCTACATTGCCTCTGACGTTGGCTTTATCTGCCATGTATTTGAAGAAGCTCTTCCTGTTGTCCTTGACCCCTCTGGCAAGATCTAATTCTAAGGAGGCCTTCGCTTTCCTAGTTGCCTCTCAGCATCAACATCAGTCCTTTAGAAGTTTCTCCTTATGCATTACTGGTACAGCATCACCAAAGACATAAATTTATGGTGCTGACAACTGACTATATTTAACACAAAGTTTCCTACTTTGTAGTTCTGATAGAGCTAGGAAATTCTGAAATAAAACTCTCCCAAACTCTCCATGAACAAAGACAATATTATGGAGTGGGAGCTGGCTTTAGATCTTATGCATTGTTATTACTGAAATATTCTGAATTAGAAAAAACCCACATATTTTTGTTCAGCACACAGTACTGTTCTATACACAGTTCATTTTGAGGATGATTCCAAACAGGTCATGGTTTCTGTTGTTTATGTTCTGCAAAAATAAAGCAAAAGCAAGATTTTTGCATTCATATAAACAAAACACATAATAAATTGTTGAATTTTCCACTTGAATTTTTCATGAGAATTAGGGAATTGAAGCATCTCCTTCTTCATGTCTTCTTCTTTTTTTTTTTTTTTTTCCCCCTTTATGAATACATAGAGATTTAGCACTTCTGGATCCTTCTTCTTATTATTAGTAAATTACTTTTCCCATCAGTTTGCTTCTTATTTTCTCCCAACTGCTCCAAGGAAACCCTCTGCTTTTCTTGCTGAAGATCTAAACATGGACATTCACCTCTGCCTATTCCCACACATTTCTGCTACTATTCCACAATATAGGGTGCCTAGAAGCTGACTGTGGATAATCAGGAAGACTGGAGTGAAAAGTAGAGGATTGGTGGCAAGGAAAACAGCAGCTATAGTTTTTCTATTGAAACAGCCAATTCTGCCTTCTCTACTGGGTCTTCGGATGGAGGAATCAAGTTTCCCTCTTCCCTCAGGTATTGTACCATCAGGTCAGTAAGAACCACAGTCAAAGAATGAAAAAGTTCATTAGGGGTGAGCCCAAATACTGATACTTGGATATGGATTTGAGGCCAGGCAAAAGTTTAGTCCACAGGTCTGTGTGAAAAACCAGGGAGAGGGTAAACAGTGCATGCAACCTTCATCTCTGGCTTGAACAAATATCTGCAAGTGGGTCTCTTAGGAGGCTGTCTTTTGTAGCCATTTTCTTAGTATATCCCTCTATTCTGCCCCAAAGAGGACCTTAGCTGCATTAGCATTTACGTCTGCTTTTGCAGCCCAGGCAGTGCCAAGTGCCTCAGGTCTTCCAGCCAACTGTGTATTATTTCAGGCTGGTTACAGCATTCCTCTCCTGTGGTTTTTGTTTAAACCACCTCCATCACATACCACAGAGAGCACAGCTGTGAGGGGAACATGTGATCGGCTTGGAAATGTTAATGGTAAACTACTAGGCTCAGTATAGAGACTAGAGAGAGAAACTCTTAGAGGAATTTACTCCTACTCACCTGTAATTGAAAATGTAAATAGTAATTAGCTGGTGTTGATTTCCCATCGGTAATAGTTTGCCTACTTGTGATAGAGCATGTGGCTGATGCAGCTGGTGGCTACAGCCACAGGCAGCCTACCAGTGCAGCTCATCAGCTGGTGCTCCTTGGAGACCGTCTCAGAGGGAGCTTAATTAATTTTCTTAAAAGTGATAAACCCTGAGGTTAAATTTCAAAGCCTTCAGTGAGTTTTGGAATGTTACTAACCTTATTTAAACAGAAAACTGTTTTTAAGGGGCCTTCATGAGAAGGTGGATGCTAGCCTGGTGACTTAAGAGCATCCCATCCAGTCCAGTGACCAGTCTCCAGCAGTGAGCAGTGGTAGGTGCCAGAGAGTTTTCTCTTACAAGAACTGGCTGTGACAGTGTGCTCCAGAGACATGCAGCACGGCTATTACCGCTTAGTGCTCAGGCACAAAGAGAGGATGATCACTGTCAGATATGTTCACTGCCTGATACTGACTTTCTCAGGTTTGGGTTACTGGGGAATCCTTATTTGCTTGTGGATGTTTAGGGAGAAACTCCATGAAGTCTTTCAGTATCTGTTCTTAGCTAGAAAGGTGTAGGTCTTATTCAAATAAGAAAGCAATTTGAGAGATTATTATAATTTCAGCAATGTTCAGAAGTTACAAATTTCTGATAAATTCAGCTAGCTGATGTTTTACACCTGATGTTGTTTCCAGAAGAAATAAATTACTACTGTTGATGTAAAAGCCTCCAGCTCTCTAAAAGCAAACATAATGCAGGTGCCATAAATCTGCAGTCTGCAGTTCAGACTGATAGAACCATGGTTAGCTAGTTCAGAAGGAAACAGCAGATCATGTCAGGAAGTCTGCTGTCATAACTTTAGCATAACTCCAGGCTCTTTCTTTTTCAGGATTCTGTTGATATAACTGAAGGATTTTGGCATGGGGAGGGAGTCAGAAAAGAGGGGAGTGAGAGGTGCTAGGGTATGATGGGTTCTGGGCTCTGCTTGCACAAGTCATTTCACTGGATGGAATATAGTTATCCCCAGACAGGTACACATTTTACCCTTCAGGTTATGCAATTATAATATATGAGTAAGGCTGGGTTAAACTGAGTTAGCAATAAAAAAAAAACCAAACTTGTGCTAAAGTTGAGCACACAAGCACTACACAAACTTCTGCCTCTCTAGTGTTTAGCAGCTGTTTATTTGAAATAATTTTATGCCCAAGGTTAAGATTCCATTTAATGACAACAAAATGTAGAAAATGTGAACTCTGGCCACAGGAGATTTTATGATAAACTTCACTGCAAGAGCTTTTTTTTTTTTTTTTTTTTTTTTTTTTTTTTTCTTCTCACTTCACAGTAACTAACTGGCACCGGTTACTTTCCTTTCAGTTCTTTATAGAATATTCTGTGATGGTTCATATCACATCTACTTAAGTAGTAGCACAGCAAAATAGTGATTCAATAATTATTAAAATGACACAGAATATGATGCTGTGACTGCTACTGGTTATATCTTATCCAAGAGCATATAAAAATATGAATATCATAGTCCATAAATATTTATCTGGGGGAAAAATCCTGACAATAGAAGTGTTTTTAATCTATCAGGCATGCATATCATATTCCCAGAAAAAATCAGATACTACTATTTTTTTTATTTTTATTTTTTTAATAGAAGGGGTGATTAATCATTAAAATAATTTATCCAGGGGATGTTCTGGCTTCTCTGTTGCTTGGAGTTTTAAAGTCAAGATTCAAATGTCAGCCTAAAAAATTTGCTCTAGTCAACCAGAGATTATTGGACTTGATGCCACAATTAATAGGCAAATATCTCTGACTGTAATAAACAGGAAATTTGGCTAGAAGACATTATGTCTTCCTTTCAACCTTGCCACATCTGACTTTATGGTGTCAGAGTGAGCTACCAAGGACCATAGAGATACTTGAAAAGAATTAAAGCATTTCCTCTGAGATAAGGACTGGAAAAAGTGTGGAGCAAGGTGCCCTAGCTGACTCTGTTCTGAATGATGGGGTTGGACTAGACAATTTCCAGCGATCCCTTCCCATCTTGGCTATTCTGTGATTTTGTAATGCAGTACATTTCTTTCCGAGCTTAAGTAACCTTTAACCTTCGGGGCCAACAGACTTCTGCCCATCCTCAAACTAAGTAGAACTGGGAATGCTGTAAAGCTCTCAGGCTGCTGTGTGGTGTTGTGTCTCCTCTTGAGAGAGGAGACTGGTGTAGTGCCCGGTGACTGTTACAGCTACAGACAGCAACATATGGTCTAGCTGGTTGAAGTTTAAACACATTGGAATGCCTCCTGAGGCCAAAATGCAGAGGACCTTACGCTTAACTGCACTCCAAAGTACTTGGCTGCTTTGCTGGGGTGGGACTCCCTGCAAGCAGCTGGAAGCAGGTTATTTTCCCATGGTGGCTATCTAGAGTGTTAAAATGGAAGTAAATTTAATTCTACAGTGGTTTATTGAAGGCAATCTCCAATGATATATTGGTTTCACAGCATTTCTTTATCAGCTTCGTCTCTCAGGTAACAATTCTTCTAGATCTTCTAGGATCCTTAAATAAAATATATCTTCTCTATAATTCTTTGCTGTCCCCTAAAAAGAGGTAGGAACAGGCATATGCCTGACGCAACACTTTTTACGCCAAAGGTATCGTTACCAGGCAACCATCCCATGCAGCTTTGGCAGAACACAAACTTCTTTAGGCACTAACCCTTCAAGTACCTGAACCAAGATATGTCAGCAGAAAACATCAGAGATCTAAGTGAAGCAATGCAGTAACAAAGATTTTCAAAATCAATAAATGATTAAGGACAATTATGATGCATTAGCACTGTGGTTACTATGCACATTTTGGAAAATATTGCCACAAATGAGTGATGCTTACTTGCATGTGAAGGTTAGTTGTATCTATTGCTGAAGGGAGGCAACCTAACCTCTCAGGTTATCAGTAATCTACATATTTCTGCTATAGCAGGTCCAGTGCACTCTATATGAAATTGGAAAAACATTCACAACTTCCATCCCCAACTAGAATAAAGAGAGAGATGAGAAACTTGCCACAGCCAATTCTGTTCCATCAAGGTCTACAGGTAATCATTTGCGAAAGTAAAAATGAGGTATAAAATTACCTTATAGTGGAATTACTGAAAGGTCCTCCTTTTCACAGCAATTAGAATAAAATCTGTGTACTTTGCTCATTTTTTTGGATTTGTGGCTGTCTAGATTTTGGAGTCTATGCTGCTAAGTGTGTAAACAAAGGTGAAGGGTCAACACGTTTAACTCACTGTAAATGTGGGCTACAATCAGTTGACATCTGCTAGGGACATGTTGTGAGGTATACTCATATATGGCCAGTGGATTAAAGTAGCAGAAGACAAAGTAGGTGGAGAAACAAATCACAATCCATGTATATAGATACAGTGACATCACTACCAGAGGACATAAGCATCAGCCAAAATAGGCCAGTCAGGCAAGAAGTTTCAAAATGGGTTCCCACTACCTGAAAAGAGGCAATTTCCAGCTAATCAGCCTTCCTTTTGCTTCTCTGCTGATTCTAGGAGTTGACATTCTACAGGAGCTCAGCTTGGTTCCTCACATGAAAAGGTCTTACAGTCCATCAAACCTCCTCTTAGTCCAGAAATAGAAACAGGAGTAAGAGACCTTTGAAAATGTGAACATAACTATATATAGTTATATTCATCAGGCTAAAATAAAAGTGGTAGAAACCAGCAGGTAGATGATGAAGTTACTGGTACTCAAGGTCATATAGATTACTCAATACTAGTATCTGTTTTTCAAATGTAAATGTTATGAAATGCATCTATAAATTATAGCGTGCAGAAACATGCATATACAGAGGCCAAATTTGTCCTTTCACATGCAAATAAATAACCAAGAGCCAAGAACAACAGTGCCCAAGGTCCAGTTGACAGCTATGTGATTGAAAAGGTTTGACAGGTCCAGTCCCTCAGATGCTTTAGATGAAGGATTCAGAAGTGTTTGAAGACTTCATAGCACATTGAAAAAGCCAGAAAATTAATGCTGACAAAATGAATTACTCGAAAGGCACAAATTTATCTTTCTCTTTGATTTCTTGAAGCTCATTCCAGATAAAAAGTTCCTAAGGAATAATCCCACCTTCCAAAATGAACCAGTTCTTACAAAGGAAGACATTTTAAATATGTTTATAAATTTTAACCTTTGTGTTTTGTGGGGAGAAGAAATCTTTAAGTAGCATTCTGTTTTGATCTTTCACACAAAATTTCTTTGAACAGCCTTTCAGCAAATCCAAAAGGGCAGGAAGAAAACTCAGTATGTTATTTCCTTCAGCATTTTTATGATTCTAGGGCCTGTCTCCTGTCATCATATATCATGTCTTAATGTATGACTTTCACTGGGTTTGTGGACCCTGGCTTTTTGAGACTTCATTGTACCAGTTTTTATTGTCTGTTAATAAATGTTTACAACAAAATCAATGAAACTGTACAAATAATCATGATTAAAATGTCATGCTTTTTCAGTATCCTACAGTAATAGTTTCACTTAGTGATAAAGGTATTGATGCAGATGTTTCCTGAAACTTTCGGCAGTGCTTTCAATCTATACACAAGACATATGTTCCCAGTTTTTATTTAAAATCTTGCACATGTATGAATCTCTTTTCCTGGTGATATGCCAGGATGCCCTGTTGCTAAGACAAAAAAACCAAATGACAAAATTGTCTAATTCTTTTCTATTTCCTTCTAGTATAAAAGAAATCATTACAGTCTGGTTTGTTCACATAACAGGGCTATAAATTTTGTCTCTGAATTTTATTTATTTTATTATTATTTTAAATATGACTCTTCATGCAGAAATAACTGCTTCTAAGAGCTCTTCCTTTGTCATTAGAATTAATACGAACTGTTATTTAAAAGGTGGACTACTGACAAGTTTAGTGTTTCTTTGAGGAATTGTCTTGTTTTAAAATGATTTATAGTAGCATTGATGCCTGCTAATCTGGTCACTGTGCTGTTTCTGCTCATTATTGCAAACAGGGCCATAAAACTCAGCTCATAAAATGTTCTACTGCACAGATGAAATATTGTGAAAGTGAAATCTTTCTTGCTTTTTTTTTTTTTTTTTTTCTGGGTATCTGTCAGTCCTAAAGCTACACAACATTCTTGCTTATCCTTGCTGTTAATTTTTTCTTTTTAAAAAGAATTTTGTTTTCCCAAATTCAGATCAAATAATACCTTTTTTTCACCTCATAGTTTTTACTAATTTCTCCTGATCCAGTATTGAAATACTGTAATACACAATTAGTCATTGCATTTTGTGGCTATATGTAGAAGTAAAATTTTGAGACCTAGTAAAAATCCTTCTGAAGATAAAGGGAACTCAATTAGGATGCTTGACTTTCTACATTATATCAAATCTTTAATCATGGGAATCCTGTAGCTTGAGTCTTCTCCTTATTAATTCAATTAATTCAATGATTTATTTCTCCCTCTGTCCATCCCATTACTCCTCTTGCTCTCTTTGTTTTTTTTTTTCTGTTACCACTCTTAGTCTTTACCTACTTGTACAAGAAAATTAAGAGAGAGTAATAATAAACAAAGATGGAAATGTCCTGTGTTTTTGCAAATTATCTTTATCTTTGTAAAATATGTTTTTTTCTATTCTTGCCAGCATAAATCGTGAATGATTTTAGACTTGAAACTGGCTATGATAAGTGCTTGTTAGTTTCTCAAAATATACCTTTAAAAATTATTATAACTGGTGAGAACATATGTTCATATGATATTTGTATATATACATATTAAAATGGGAAAAATATCAATCTGCACCATGTTCTTTAAAAGAAAAACATGTAAATTCATGGTTGCTTAAAATTCCCATAATACAATATGATGTTTCAATGACACAAAGTTGACAGAAACACAAAATGGATTTCACAACAGCCTCATCATCCTTTGTATAATTACAAAACAAAACATTTCATATGAAAACATGTGACTATAATTACAGAAGCACCTTAAGCACTCTGATTCAGTACTGTCTCAAAGAAGCAGTATGGTTGAATGGGTATGACATTAAATTAGTTATTATGAGAACCAAGTAATTTTCTCAGCTTTGGCTGCAGTGAACTTTAGACACTTCATGTTTGAGGTTATTCATTTGTAAAATTGGTTTGATAATGCCTGTCCCCACTCACATATCTATGATGGAACACTTATAACTATGGTATCTTCAAAAACTGAGGAGGAGCATAGATTTATTGAAAAAGGAAGACTTTTAAGAAGGAGGAGAATACTGGAACAGACTGATATTTTTAGTCTTTTAGCTCACAAACTGTGCAATACTTAACAAAGAATTGATCTTCCAACTCAAAATACTGCTGTCATGATCTCAGGTTTTCAGCATTTACTGCTCCTTAAAATAATTTAATTTCCTAATAAGGATCAAGGTGAGTGTGGCAATTCTCCTGTGTCTGCCATTCACTTGCTTTATAGGAACATAACTAGATTCCAATAGTATCTGCAAGTGTCCAGTCATACATGATATATTACAAAATACGCTGGCAAAGTGGTTGCAGGAGGAGTTAAACTAACAACACAAAAGAAAAATGAGAAAGTAGAGAGTACTGCTGGGAGTAATCTTCAAGAGAGTGCATGGATGGTTCAAAGTACATGGAGGTCATGTTTGCTTAATGTTTTATTATTTGTCTTGAAAGAGGAAGACGGTTTCATTGATGAAATGATGATTTCTTCCTACCTGATACTGAATTAAAAGTTGTTTTGCTGGAATTCATTTAAATCGTGTTATAAATCAGAGGACTATCACTTAAAATCAACACTGCAAACAGGTCGTAGCTGATTGCCACCTATATTAACTATATAGTTATTTCTGCAAAATGTTTCTCTCTACCGGCCTATGTACCATGCTTTAAGCAACCAAAACTCGCAGACTGATCCTTTGCCCTGCTGTCCTGTTTAGTGGTGAATTATGTCGGCTGTCTTTGTTCAGAGCAGGTGGACACAGCTTGTCTATCAAGACTTCCATGTTGGAGAGAACAACTCTCCTAATCCATGCACAAAACTGTACACATTCACTATGGCAATAAATTTTTGCTTAAAAATAATCTCTGAAGCTCCCCAGGGCAGGAACAGTTAGCAACACTTGGTTAGCAAACATTATTTCCTGAGATTCAAAAGAACTTTATTTGCTACTTGAGATTCTTCAGTTAGATTGCTGCTTGGTAATTACAATGGAAAACAAAAATCAATCTACAATCCCTCCTATGAAATTTATCACCACCTTTTCAGAAACATTGTCCAATACTCAATGCCTTTAAAGGCAGAACCAATACTCAATCTTCTGTAGTCTTGAGGAAAGTATTGTGTTTGACCTTATGACAAGTGCTTCAAGGACAGCAGGACTTTTCCTAGCAAACCTGGTGTATTTCAGATCTCAGGTGAAGGGAAATCCCTTAAGCCTATAAAGGGGATGACTAATACAAATTACATGATACGTATGTCACACCCAAAGAATGAAAAATATTATCTCATTTTCTGTGGGTCATCAAACATTCAAGAGCAGATATGAAACTTCACTCATCCAGGGGAGAACAGATCCAGAACTAGGAAGCTGCTGGCAGCAGGTGTCTTTGTCCCCTGGTGAAAGGAAACCCAGCAGGACTTTTGGGTTCAGGGACTCTCGCAGCCCTGGCACACCGCTGCATACAGCTGTGCTCTAGACCTGGGCCACAGCCACCACCTGAGCACAGCAGCCCAGCCTACATGAGTAGGGACAACGGAGAGCAACCTGCTCCCTGCTAGCGAGCCATTCCTTTGTGCACCACGTGTAGGGGACTGACATGGTTATGTTACGCTTCACAGCTCCCCAAATATAAACCACCCCCTGGGATTCTGGGGAGGAAAAGAAGGCAGCTAAAATGAAAGGAATGATTGCATGATAACGAAATATGCAATGCCAGAGGTACCTTGGAAAGATATAAAGCACTTTGATTCTTTTTTTACAAAGATGAAAGAGACAGAAATTCAATATAACCAATAATTTAGCGTAAATTACTTTCCAATTGTTTTAGTTTCACTCAGCTCAATATGTTAGTTGTTTTCCTCCCCTTCCTGTTCAATGTTTCAGATATTTTCAGGAGATAAAAGAATGTTGCACTCCAAAGAAATAGAAGGAACTTTTTTATTATTATTATTTTGAACAGCAGATGAGGGAAGTCCATGAAAATTATTCCAGAGCCAGACTACCTTGAAATCTGTGTGACAGAAGTTATAAAATGACTCTATCAAAGTCACAGTATCTGTCCACTGCTACATTGAGAAAAAACGATGATAACAATTAGCATTTTAAGAAGTTGTCTGTTTTCTCCTTACAGTTTAAGGAGTTCTGGGAAAGCATATTGTGACTGCCAGGATTTTAGCTTCGGTTATAATCTGGATTTTTGCAGTGCTGCATTTCAGTTAGAGATGGTGGAAGTTATTGCTTAGCACTCTGTACAAATACAAGAGTGTTCTGTCAAACTTTTAAGGATTGTTGCTATTTTTTTTTTTCTGTGTCTGGTAAAACTGCAAAAAAACCTCAAACTTATGACAAGGAAGAAATTTTAAAAGAAAAAAACACAAGTTAAATAGCTATAATTTTGGAAAGTGATAATTTAATGAAAAACAGGATGCTTTTCGGTTTATATTTAGAGACTGTAACAACACTTGTGCACAAATTTTATAGAAGATATGGACACATAAAGGGTGAATTTCTGGCTTTGTAGTTTGAAATGTACCATTTCCAATAACATAAAAGCTTCCTCCATGAAGTAAAACAGAAAGATGTAATTAGCCACTAAGAAACATGTACCTATGATGTCTTTTAAAAACAAATGAACATCTATTAATACTTCATGCAAATAAAATAAACGCATCAGAAAACAACCAGGAAATATTTCTGTCTGGTGTTTTTGTAGCCTTGAAAATATTCTACTCCTTGTTTTTCTGAAAACTTTTCTGATGTTAAAGTTTCCTTATTGAGAGTATGGTACGGATAGAAAGAAGCTGTTAGACTTTGTCTGTCAGAAGGAATTGTTACTCTCCTGAGTCAAAGTGACAGTCATGTCATTTGAATTCACAAAACAAATGTGCCAACACTTGGAAAGGAACTGGCCAGATGCGGTAAAAGGGCCCCAGGTGATGAGCACAGTGACTGAGGTCTGAACAATACATGGATTCCAGTCAACTGGTCTGAGACATGTCTTCAGAAAGAGTTCAGCTGCATTTATAAGCATCAGGACAAGGAAAGCATGAAGAAGGGGGCTCCATGTTGGCTGGTGCATGGCAGGGGTCATGCTGGGGAGCGCATGGAGTGGCAGGTGCTGATGCTGATGAGGATGGTAGTGGGGAGTGAGGAGGAAGGATGTGTAACGCTAAGCAGAATTGTGTGCGATGGAAAATGAAGGTGCTGTGTTAGGCTGTACATAGGTTAGTGTGAGGGTATAGGGAGGTGTGACCTGAATAAACAGCCTCTACAAGTAAAGTGAGGGCTATGCAGACCCCTAAAGACCAGACATTGACAGAAACAGGCAGTGACTGAAATGCCTCTTTGGTGATGAGCAAAACCACATCTTACTCAGAAAGACTTTCTGGACACCATTTAATGGTGTAGATAGTTGGATGTGTTTCTTATTAGTACAATATAATAGAAAATTTTCTATACATAAAAAG
The DNA here is from genome assembly GCA_907165065.1 of Caprimulgus europaeus. The sequence continues at coordinate 58,130,746 of OU015528.1, read as the reverse complement.
GGAAGACAAGGCATATATATTTCCCTTAAGGGTTATAAAACGAGGAGCGTACTGAAGAGGCTGAGTACTTATTTTCCTACAGAGTAGTAAATTTCAGTCAATGGACTCTACTTGCAATTATTTTTATAGATGCAATAAACACCACTACTGTAAATTCTGCTTACAGACTTCTTCTTTAAAGGATCTCAAATACCAAATATTGAAAATGGAAATAGGCATGAGACCACCTACATCTAGTTTTGAGGACATATGTAAAAAAAAATAAAAATATTCTATATTAAGATAAAAAGAAAATAATGTGTTTTTTCAAACAGCAAACAAGATAGCATGCAGAGTGGTTTCCTTAACAACTGCAAAGTGTTGATAACTGAAAGCAGTTATCAAACTCTCTGCTGATAACTGAAAAGAGATGGTACCCCTCCTCTACTCTGTGGTGAGCATGAGCTGAGTCTATTAGTTTAAACTGAAGACTGGATGTGTCAAATGGCTATTTCAGGAAGAAAACAAAAAACTGAAGTTGGCAGAGAAATGGTGAACTTAAAGCTGTGTTCCTGTTGTGTGCAGCACTGCAGCAAGAAGCCAGGCCTCTGAATTTCAGCTGAATGAACTGCAAGATCAGGGAATGATTCAGTAAAGTTCAATTCATTTGGATGTATTCCCTAGAGCAATTAAAAGTGTTATAACTTGAGAAGAGCATTAAATCATTATAAATTTCTTGCCAGAAATGGATCTATATTTAGTTCACAAATGAAAAATTGCATCAGAAAACAAACAAAGGGATGGAGTTTCCTGAACTAAACTTGTTCCAAGCCTACCAGCAGGTAGCATGAACTCGAGCCAGAAAGGCTTCTGACAGTGAATGCACCCAACATGTCTACCCACGTCTGAAAGACAAACCGGGTACACTGTCTGAGTTTTGGAGAATAATGGAGAAAGAAAAAAGAGGAGATAAACGCTGATAGCTGCTATTTGTGAAGACAGCAGTGAAATCTCCCTAGCATTTGTCTTCCAAACATTGTAAAAAGCTGGGGCAAACTAAATTAATACAGAAACAGAAGCTTTTGGCATGGCTTGAGGAACTTGGAGGAAGAGGGTATAAATACATTTCATGAATATGCATTCAGGAATACTCACTTCAGTACAGGTCATAAATCACAGTTAAGATGTTGGAACCATAAATGAGGGTTTTTGCAGCAGTCAGACTTAAGACTTTGACCTTGATTTTAGCATCAGCAGTGGCACATTATCTGTCATCCACCAGAAAAAAAAACAGTCCAGTGAACTTGTACTGTTCTGCTTACATCTCTCTAGAAAACCATAAGGACACTGCAGTTCTGTACCTGCAGGATCTTTTCCTAATGATCTTCCTGTGACAGCTAAGGAAGACTTGGGAAACAAGGAAAAGCTTCATTATAGGTAAGGTACTGTATGTACTTTTGAGGCAGAAAAAAAACAAAGACCAAATTATGCTTTACTAGCACAGGAAAGTCAAGATAACTCTGAGAGTGACTGTTTGTTGCAGGAATCCAATTAATAATAACCAAAAGTTTGCTAGGAAGGCAACTAACAGGGTTCTATGTGTAGCATCAAGGTGCAGTAATGAAAGTGGGGAAAACTGGAAGTTATTTCCTTGGACCAGCTGGATCACATCCAAGGAAGTATTGGACATGGCTTACGCAGGAGTTATGACATCCACGTTAATATGCTACAGAGCCCTAGAAACAGTAATTTGGCTATGCAGAGAAAAAAAAAAATAATAAAGAAAATAATAAAATGTACTTAGTTGCAGCTGAGGTCTATTCCCCATAGCCAGAAGTGGTGCATGCAATAGCAACCTCTGCTATGAAAACATCTAAAACCTGGTGAATCATACTTGCTACGTACAGGTTGTAAAACTTAGTATAACACTTGAGATCTACTGTCTGTTACCCAGTGTGTATAAACTGGGAGAGTATTCTGGGAAAACATGGACATGAGCTCTGGTCAAAATCGAGACAAGACATTGTAATGAAAAGATCATGTTTAGGCATAAATTTGCTCTGCACACTGTTCCAATGGTATTGCTTTTAAATGCCAATTGTAGAGTAGATTTAGTTACTAAGACCTGGGTTACCAAAATGCTGGAGCACAAACAAGTAGGAGATAAAATCTCTAAATACTGAAAAAAATAATAATATAAGTTCAATACGGATTCCTTCATAAGGCAGGCAGTGCTGGTATACCATTACAGATGAAGAATAGAGTGGAGAAAAGAGCTGTTAAAGCACATAGTGTTACTTGTAATCTATTTAGCAGAGATCAAAGTGGAAGATAATGAAGAGTTGTGTTCATCAATTGCAATCAGATGGAGATTTGCAGAGGTTACAAGATGAGGCTTCTATGGCTGATAAGAGGGGTTACAGCTTTTATTCACTTTAGGAGGAAGAAGAAAAGGTGGTATCAGAAAAAGATCAACAAGAAGGAAAAAACAAAGCACTTCTGGGAATTCTTTTCACAGTTGCATTAAAGAATCAGAAAAAAAACCCTAAAACCTCACTTCATCATGAATAACACCACTCAAAGAGAATTCTCCAACTTATATTAAAGATACAATTTTATTGCAGTTTTTTATTTGTTCTTTTTCAGTCTAGCGTCCTATTCTCTGTGTCTGCAAGCACATGTATCAGTTGTCTATAACAAATTCTAAACTATTTTCCCCATTTAAATCAGATTTGCCAAGGGAATACAAGTTTCATATGTGGTGCATTCCTATGACAGACTGAAAACAGGCAGGTAGCTATGAGTCTATTAATATGTCCCGTGGAAAAGACTGCAGTCTGAGTTCACTGCTTTTTCGTTAGCCCCGAATCTACATTAGTGCTTGTGCAAGGGTCACAAAATCAATAGAACCAGACTGCCTTTATTGCTGCCCACTGAACTACCTGAGGGAAGATATTGTTTGAACTGGGGAATATGCATCAGGGGAACAAGCCATGCTACTCCTTTTAAGATGTATATCTTTGCTTACTCTTGCTTGCACGCTTGAGGGTTCCAAGGAAGCATGAGATTGAGACTGAGTTTTCCTATGTTTAGCTTTAGGTTTAAGCTTCTTGTACCAAAGTGTGTTATATTGTTGGTACTTTCTTGCTTGTAAAGCTCTTATGATCTGGTTTCTGCAGAGTTTAATTGTAGTATCTGTTGTTTAATATTCTAGCAACATTCAGAGACTTTAGTATTTTCTGTTTGATCGGAGTTTTCCATTTTGTAAAGTGGCATAGGTCACTGAAAGTAAATAATATATATCTTGTCTATGGATTCCCCTTCAAATGTACCAGGCATAGTATTGAGGTACATAAAGTACCCTTTTCTCTCCATGTTCTCCATTTATAGGCTCAAACAGAAATATTTAACCTTTTAAAATCTTATTGTAAGCATACACTATATAAACACTGCACCCAAAGCCATCTTTTCTTTCCAAATACTAAGGCCTCATACCAGCAGTGTTTTATTTCTGTAATCTATGCAGAAGAGCCAATAATGACATCACATTCATCTTTTTGAGGGAGGTGATTATCCCGCTCCACTCTGCATTGGTGTGGCTTCACCTTGAGTACTGGGTGAAGTTTTGGGTGCCACAGGATAAAAAGGGCGTATAGCTACTGGAGAGTATCTAGAGGAGGGCCACTAGAGGAGAGGCTGAAGTCACTTGGTTTGTTTTAGCCTGCAGAAGAGGAGACTGAGAGGAGATCTCATCCTGGTCTAGAATTTTCTCACAAGGGGAAGAGGAAGGGCAGGTGCTGGTCTCTTCTCTCTGGTGACCAATGACAGGACCAGTGGAAATGGCAGGAAGATGCGTCAGAGCAAGTTAGGTTGGACATTAGGCAAAGGTTTTTCAGGCAGAGGGTGGTGGAGCACTGGAACAGGCTCCCCAGGGAGGTAGTCATGGCACCAAGGCTGACAATATTCCAGAAGCATTTGGACAACACCCTCAGACACATGGTCTGAATCTTGGGATTGTCCTATGATAGGGAAAGAGTTGGGCTTGATGATTCTTGTAGGTCCCTTCCAACTCACAGCATCCCATGATTCTATGATTCTATCTTGTGTACTTAATGGCAGGATCTGGTTATTGTTATTTCCTTGACTGAGGTATCTTAGTCCTCAGCTAAAACAACTTATTCCTCCTTCCACAGGGAAGCAGAAGTTCAAAAGTTCTCTCTACTTGCCTCAGATCTCACAAGGATTTTTTTTACTGCCAGATTTGATGTAAAGCCCTTTGCTACTTTCTCCAGATTTCAGAAAAATTTGTTGGTTTCTAGCTCAAGGCATCATAACTTCCTCAAATTATTTTCTTCAGCTTTCTCAGGTTTTTTATGTAATCTTTTGGACATGTCCAGATATTTTGCTGGAAAAAAACCAAAACAAAATAGAACTATTGTGAGCATTCTACCTTCCAATTAAGAATGGCCAAATATCTTACCACATTTTTTGAAGGTCAGATATGTGAACCTTTTAGTTATGAAATTAAAATTTGCAAAAATTTGGCCATGGGATAACTGAATTCTGACTACTACTAATTAAAAAAAAAAAAGACTTTTCACGAAGACCTTCTAAAAAATATTTTCATTTTCACTTGCATTTACCTTCAGTAGCCTCTTTTCCTATCACGCACTGCTGGCCCAAATACAAATTCCAAGACTTAGGTTTGGGTTATAGGACCAGTGAAGGACACTAGCTCCCTCTGAAAGGGTCAATTGTTTATCTAATAAAGGACCATCTATTACAAATGGAGCTATAAATTTTCTATTAAGAAATTGTGGCTGTATAGGAAAAGCTATAAATTCTTGACAGTATGAATTTGTTGGCATCTCTCCAAAACATGCTGTTTTGGTTTTTTATTTTTAAACTTGTATGATTTAAAGTGCTTTGAGGAAACCATAAAAACTATGGAGGTTTTGTTCAGATTAAATTCCCCAAAATGTCTATTCAACACTTAGGTCCTCAGCATTATCATCACACTACAATATATGAATGCTTTCCTGTGACATATGCAGTTCACCCTGGTTGCATATAAATTAGAAACACCACAGTAAGAAATTCCTTACATATTTACTTCCTTTTTTCCCCCCATTGTATTTCAAATAGCATTCAGACATGTAAAGACATTTAAAAATGAAATCCAGTAAAAAGCTAATTAGCTAACATTTCTACATCCCTCCAAGAGTCCAGTTTTGTTTAAGCTCAGGGTAAAGTTTTCTATTTTAGACTGAGATGATACCTTTTTCCCTATCTGTAAGTGAATCAAGACTGAGTCAGTAGACAGACTAGCTATAACCACTCAGTCAAGACCTAATTGAAATACCTGCTGATATATATAGACACCAAGAATATTGAGCTTAAAAAATAGAGAAAAAAATTAGGGTTATATTTTGATGAGACTGTGTTTTGATTAAATCCGTCAAAACTCATAATTTCAGTTCTGCAGGAAATAGTGAGCTCTTAAAATCGTTTCTACTTTAAATTGAACCCATATAAAATATTTCTGTCTTCCCTGCAAAATGGCTTTCCAAAGTCATATATACCTGAGTGCCCAGTATGTCTTTTGGGATTACCAAAATTTTAATTTTGCGTCACCTTTCATTTTATAATGATTGCATTTATTGTTTTAGGTACTTTTCCAGTGTTTCAGTGATGCAGTACATGGTGAAGTGTCTCCTTATGTCTTCTCTGTTTCGCTAGTGTCAAGATGCTTCATTCAGATACAAGTGGAATAATCATAGAAACATTTAGGTTGTAAAAGACCATTAAGATTATTAAATCCAACTTTAAACCTAATACTGCCAAGTCCACCACTAAACCATGTCCCTAAGCACCACATCTACACATCTTTTAAATATCTCAAGGGATGGCAACTCAACCACTTCCCCGAGCAGCCTGTTCCAGTGCTTGACAACCCTTTCAGTTAAGAGGTTGTTCTTAATATCCAATCTAAACATCCCCTGGCACAACTCAAGGCCATTTCCTCTCATCCTATCACTTGCTACTTGGGAAAAGAAACCTACAGATCAATTGCCCATCATGATTTTAGAAGTAAATAAACTAGTAAAATAATATTCCAGTTATTTTACCAGCCATCCGTTTCACCAGTAAAAATAGCAATGCACAATCCTTATATTTCATGAGAAGCAGTGTTAAATTATTAAGAGATACAGTTAAGTTTTGAATTTAAAACATTTTGGTATTTTACAAAGCAATCTTTTGAGGAATCCTTTTCAATTAAAAACTTTTCAAGGAAATCTATTTTGAGGTATATCTGAGACTCTTAAAAAATGTTTAAATAAAAAAGTATTTCCTGATGAAAAATGACATCTTCAGATGGGAATCCATATTAACACACAGCACTGTTACAATGTCAGCTTAATAGAATCAAAGAGTTGATCACTGTGTGTGTCTGGCAATACTGAAATATGGAAAAGAAGGTAATTCACCAGCTGCTAAAAAAAATGTAACCAAACACCCCTGCACCCCTGTCCTGGTTTTGCTAGGATAGAGTTAATTTTCTTTTTTAGTAATTAAAATAGCTGTATTTTAGTTTCAGTGTTTCAGTTCAAACTTATTATGAGAAGAACATTGATAACAGTACTGGTTGTTATTAGTTGCTGCTGGAGCTAAAGGCCACCGTGCTTGGCTGTTCACAGCTGCATTAGGACTGGGAGGGAGAAGTGCAGTGAACAGCAAAACCCAAACCTGGCATTTGAGTGTGCCAATTAAATATTCCATATCATATCACATCATGCCAGTATATGAATCATTTCATGTCATGCCAGAAGACAGGGCATTCTCTTGGGGATCGCTCAGGCTCTCTATTCCGGGGTCTCGGTTGCGGGACGGTCTCGGTTCCGGGATCGTTAGCTGGCACAGGCTGGGCACCAGCCAGCGGGCGGTGAGCACTGTGTATCACTCATTTATATAATTCTGTTATCACTGTTGTTATCATTATAATTTCATTTTAATTAGTAAATAGTTTTTATCTCAACCCGTGAGTCTCCTTGCCCTTCTTTCCAATTCTCTCCCCTACTCCCTGGGAGAGGGAGGGGGGGTGACAGAGCAGTCTGTGTTTGGCTGCAAGCTACAAGCAAAAAGGGTGAATCCACCCAAACCACCACAACCCCCTAAAAATTACACTCCATGGTTTATTAGTGGCCATAGCCAGGCTGCTGCCCTGCCTGAGTAGGCCTAGTAAACCCTTAGTAAATCTGGTAAATCCAGCTAGCTAAGTATCTTAATTAACTATATCAGCTCAAGAAAAAGTGTTGCATTACAGACCATGCTTCAACAATCTCTGGTTTATGGACCATTTCTTGTCTATCAAGATGTGAACCTTCTTTCCCTGAAGTACAAAGTCATCAGACAGCAGGCCGCTAGGTGGATGCCCTATTGTGAAATATTCTAGATTTCATAATGTCTTTCCCTCATCTGATCTAAATGAGGAATGTTGATGTTTCAGAGGTTCGTGTTTTGTAGAAAATCTGCATGTGTGTCTCTGAGATGAGAGGCTATGGTGGATTTCAAATCCACGATCAGTGTGGATATCAAGATTGTATTAAGGGAACACAGCAGGTAAAACAGTTTTCACTGTCTTTCAGCTCTTTGTTTGTTTTGTTGTTTGTTGTTGTTGTTGTTGTGTTGTTTGTTTTGGTTTTTTACTAATATTAAACAGACAAAAAAACCCGCAACAAGAACAACACAAAACAACCAAATATTCAGAGAGGAGAACAGACACAGAACACTTCAAGCCATGTTTAAGCAACTTATATACATTCCCAAATGGCACCTGGTAGGAGAAAGGGGGCAGAAAAACTCAAAAATTACAGTGACACTAAAAGTACCTGCTGAAATATAGACTCCTAAGAGACCTTCTGATACTATAATACTATTCACTGCTATTCCAATTTGGAAAAAAGGATGAGAAGTTACTGTGAGTATTCAAAGAAACATGGGAATATGGCACTAACATTTTTCTTTAGAAGACTTAGTATGTAGATTTGGACCTGGCTTTTTTGTTTGAGGTTTTTTTGATTTGGGTTTGGGGTTTTTTTTGGAGGGGAGGGTGGGTAGAGGAGCAGGGAGGAAGCATTTTTTGGTGGGTTTTTGTACTTGAGAATATTGCCTTTAATATATCATTCACTGAAAACTCTTAATCCATTGAAGAATATCTCTGCTTTTCCCTTTTAGCTGAGCAAATTTCAGCTGTTCAGTAGAAAGACTTGGAATAGATCATTCATGTCTGCTTTTTCAGGTTTTTATTCCTAGATGTATGCCAAACTTCAGGGAACAGAATGACAATGACAGCATAGAGAAATAGTGATTGGTGAAGACTTATTACATTAAAGTTTTGCTAAATTTTTGATGAAAATTACATTGTTGAGATTATTTTCTCTAGATGAATGTAAAAGAAATATAATCAGAGATCATGTACATAGTGAAAATGACTAAATGAGCCTGTTATTCACAAAAAGCAGTTGTTCAAGCATATACTAACTTCCCTAACTATTCAACAAAGCCTTTATAAATGCAAATATTCACAAACTTTAAATAATCCTTGCAATTAATAATGTTTTGACAGTGAGACCAACAGAGTAAAACTCTGAATATTTGCTTTTTCTATCTGCAGTTTTCTGGACATTTATCCTCATGAGTTGTGAGTGCAGATAAGATTTGCAAAATTCTGTTTTGCTAATACACTCTGATCTTTCGTCACCTATATCTATAGCTTTAAACCTTTTTATTCTTGCCAAAAGCAGCTAACTATGGTAGCAGAGATCTCAGTATAGATTACACAGAAGCTCCATTTCTTACTTAGTTTTTTGTGACCACACAGAACTCCATACTTCTATGAAAACACTACAGGCAATACTCATGTCAGTGCAATGCTTGCTCATTTACGTCTATGCAAACATCAGTCAGAACACTGGCTGTAGTGTGGTCTTCCACTGAAAGGATACCTGTGTCAACACTCATTTCCTGCTCCTTTGCTTTTAACTATTAGGAGAAAATTTTCTCCAGTATTCGAAGCTTTAGAATGCATTTTGAGGATGGGTTGTTCTTTTGTCTAAGGATCCACTTGTCACAAAGGTAGTGCTACGTTAATCCTCTGCAAACCACAGGATTGTAGACACTTACTAGTATTCCGATTTTTCAGTGATTATATAGTGGATGTGGAGAATAAACAATTTTTCTACTGTAGTAACACAGTGTGAGATTTTTTGGTGCCATGCTCCCAATTTCTTTCCTCCATCTCTACTTTTTACATAACAGCTTGTGTTGGGTTTGTATGGCAGAGTTTTGGTAGCAGGAGAGGGGCTACAGGGGTGGCTCCTGTGAGAAGCTGACAGAAGCTTCCCCAGCTCCAAGCTAGACTTGACTCCGGCCAAGGCCGAGTCCATCAATGCTGGTGGTATCACCTCTGTGATAACATATTTAAGAAGGTGAAAAAGTTGCTGGACACTACAAAATGCAGCAGAGAGAGGAGTGGGAGGTGAGAGAAACAACTATGCAGACACAAGGTCAGTGAAGAAGAAGGGGTAGGAGGTGCACCAGAGCAGAGATTTACCTGCAGCCCGTGGATGATGCCACACCAGAGCAAGTGACTGTGCCTGAAGAAGTTCATGACTCTATGGGAAGCCTGTGCTGGAGCAGTCTGCTCCTGAAGGGCTGCATCCCATGGGAGGAACCCACACTGCAGCAGTTAATGAAAAGCTGAAGCCTGTGGGAAGGACTCACATTGGAGAAATTTGTGGAGGACTGTCTCCCATGGGAGGGACGCCATGCTGGAGCAGGGGAGAGTGGCAGGAGTGGAGGAGGAAGGAGTGACAATGTGTGATGAATTGACTGCAACCCCAATTCCTCGTCCTGCTGCACCACTGGTGGGGAGGAAGTGGAGAAATTGGGTGCAAAGTTGAGCCTGGGACAAAGGGAGAGGTGGGGGGAAGGTGTTTTAAGATTTGGTTTGATTTCTCATTATCCTACTCTGATTTGATTTGTAATGGTGGGGGTTTTTTGGTTTTGTTTTTTGTTTTTCCCTAAATTGAGTCTGTTTTGCCCATGACAGTAATTGGTGAGTGAGCCTTTCATTATATTTTCTCCTCCCCATCCCATCCTGGGAGAAAAAGGAGTGAGTGAGTGGCTATGTGATCCTAGCTGTCGGCTGGGGCTAAACCATGACACATCTATTTTAATTACTGATCTGCTTCTGCAGATCTCATCACATTAAACTAAATATTGCATTCAACTTTCACAATCCTAAACAAGCTATAAGAATTCAGGCTAATAGCGGTAGTACTTAAAACCCATATCCACTCTTTATCTTTTATTTCTTTTTCCTTTACTGAGTGTTACCTTAATTTAGATAGCTCAATAGGAAAGGAGACAGTCTGAAAGCCTGGAACAAGATTTTTGGTTTGGAGCTCACTGACCATTTTTGAGTAAATGATGGAGTGCTACACCTTTCTGTCCCATGCCTTGGCTGCAGGCAGTCATGGTATTCTGTCTGCCCTGTTCTAGCTTTTTAGTGCTTTATAGTGAGAACTCTTTCCTTTGAATAAAGTTCTTGCCTCAGAAGAGCCACAAACTTGTCATATACCTATACCAACCCTAATCTTACATGACAAGTTATCATTAATCCTGTGTATTGCATATTATCAATCTCATATATTCAGCATCACTCAAATTTACTGAAAAGAGAGCAATTGGAATACACTGATTCACGTTCTATGAAAAAAAAAAAAAAAAAAGAAATCTGAAGCAGCTTAACATGCAATTTTTCCAAATGACTGTTATTCTTAGACTAGAATAAATTATATCTAAAAGGGAATTCTGAGCCTAGTCTCTTAGAATCGATACAGGTCTGGCAGATCTCAAAATATTTTGTAAATTTTAATCCTAGACACAGAAAAGGAAGTAGAGATCAACTAACAGAATCATGAATTGATGACATTGGTACAAAGAAGAAGGAAATATAAAGAAATGCATTGTGTACTCTTTGTTTATCAGAAGCTTTCAGCAGATGAAGAAAGGAAACTTTTTTCAGAGAGAGATGTAAAGAAAAGTATTTTTCGAGATTCCAAGAACACAACCAATTATAAACAGAAAAAACCCCAATGCAACAAAACCCCCCCAGTAATATCCTTTAGAGTGTCCTTTCCATTTATGATACATTGAACTGCTATAGGAAAATTCGTTACAGCTGTTTATCTCAGTGTATACTTTCATACTGTAAGCGGGTCTGTAACTTCCCAGCACATGAACTACAATACCTTCAATATACGGATATATCCACACTAGAAAGTAACGTGACTCAAAAGGAGAAGGTCTTAAATGTGAAACCGTTGGTGCTGAGGATGCAGTGAATGTACCACACATGATTTCCGTGGGAAAATCTCCCAAGCTGGGCTCCAGTCTAGTCCCGTTGCCTTGACGCATGTAATTCTTAACCTGTGTTCCATTAACAGTTGGTTCCAGTTCAGTTTCATCAGAAAAGAATAATTTCATCTCATGAGTTTGTGGGTTCATCTGAAAATAAACCAAGTCATGCACTCCAAAACTCTGTGATGGGACCCAAAGTGCAGAAAATGGGGGTGATTAGAAGAAATTCAAAAGCAGTCACAGTTGATTTGAACTAAAATTCTAATGTAGGCTTCCCCTGGCTTTACCTTACACCTGCCATCTTCCAAAGAAAGACAAAACGAAAACCAAGTTTATAACATTTATGCTAATTCAGTAAATTTGCTTCAGTTATGCCATAATTTATGAAAAAAACTGTGGGAGAATATTGAAGATATTGAACGTGGAATAAAATATATAATTTATAAAGAACAATTTATAATGGTGCAGTGTTTAAAATGCGGTTCTTTCTGAAAAAGAAACTATTTAATTGGCTTAATGAGATTTCATATATATTGAGATCAAATCAGGTTACAGAAACAACTCTGCCTGTCCAGACATCTGGATACCAGATCTATGATTGAAACTGAGACTTGTCTTCCTCAGATATCATCATGACTAATAAAAGCAATGTAGTCCAAACTAGTCTGTAGACAGTATTCTGCACTTAGATTTCCTTTAAACTATAACCCCAGTGACAACTGGTGCAACTCATCAAGAGCAGAGAGATTGTCTAAAAGTCACAGATGAGAATTTAGCAAGCAATTATTTGATGATGTGCATGAAGGATTCAAGCCTCATTCGCTTCAGCACAGCTGCTCTTACTCTGTGAGGCTGCCCTTTATTTTGTCACTGCAGTCAGTAAATCCATATCAAAAACAGATCTAAAATTACTTCCAGACCAGAACTACTTTAGCTCCCATTTCTTGACTTCTACTTTGGATTTTTATTCTGTCCTTACTAGCCAAATATTTTACTTACTGGTCTATAATTTTTCAGTTTCTCAGCAGCTTTATCAAGGGAAAACAAATAAACATGCTTTCTGAAGATGAATCTTTGGTTTTATTTAATCTACGGAGTTCATCGTAAAACCTGTATTACCAAAAATGTATATACATTTTTAATCTGCTAATGCAAGCCTAAACTTCAATAATAAATTGTTTGTGCAATGTAGAAAACATTTTCTATATTGTCCTATGTCATTTGGCAAAATTTTGTTTATCTTTTTTTCTCAAGTGTAAATTTGAACTTTCTATTGTACAATTTGGCATATAGTTAATGTGTTTTGCTGTTACTATTTTAAAAATCACTTACTTAGTTTATCTATAAATAGCCTAAGTATACTAAAATACCATAGGGAAGCATGCATTGACAAAACATGTGAAAAAGTAAAAAAAAAATATTTAGAAAATTAAATTTTTAGAACTTTTATTTTTTCCTCCAAAAAACATTTAGCAAACAAGTAATGTGATTCCTTAATATTTTTTAGAAAGAAAGTATTGTATAACGTACAAAATTATCTATGGTAGTTTTAAGGATGGTGGGTGGGGAGGAATTAAATTATGAAATGAAAATTAAATTGAGACATCTTCCGTTAGTCCAGAAATTTTCCCAGCAATACTATTTATACAAAATATGTCCTTCCTGATAATCACATCATAAACAAGACAGCTACTTATTACCTTTTTTATTAAGTTATTATTGCAGACTCACAGACAAGAGGCTCTTTAAATGTGCGAGTAAGACAGTAGAGTTATAGATATATACTATGTAAAACAAATTATTGAAGAATTTCAGAATATGATTGTCCATTAATGTTAATTGGTACATCCTGCAATGATATAATGAAAGCATAGTAGATATTTTTTAGTTTCAATTTAAACCAGATCTTTTTATGTCAAGTCCTTAAAAACCCGGAATCAGTGTACCAAGATTTTTAAAGAAAATAACAATAATCTCACTGAGATCAACCAGAGCTCTCCGTAGTCTGTATCTTTAATACACACGAGATGATTGTCGCCTCAGGACAGGGAAATAATGACGTCACAGACTCTCTGTGGAGCAGTGAGCTCCAAGGATATGTGGTGTAGCTCTTCCCACTGATTTGTCACAAAGTCTTCTTAACTTCAATGATCTTGTTAAAGATAGGATTTGCACAGAAGATATGTTAGACTGGCTACCTAAATCTCACTGTGATTCACTGGACCTCGCTTCCCTGATTCTTTTGAAAAATCCCATATCACAATAAAATTATATACCTTAAAACCAGCTTTACAGTTTACACAGCTTTTATTCTTCTCACATGATTAATGATGAAGAATCTGAAAGTCAAGTAAAATACTTAAAAATGCAAGTTATATGTATATTAGCCTAGTGTTCATGAGTTAGGAATTTATAATGACTTTATGTCATGCAGATGGTCATCACGCAGAAAAAACACCCAAATGCATTCAGTTTTTAAGTATCTACAGATGTGTTGCTGTTTATATCAGTCTCTGGCTCACTGCAATATAAAATAAGCTATTCAGAAAATCCACAGCTACATGTGGATTCAGTGTGGAATTCAGATATCTCCAGTATCAATGTCTTCAAAACAGAGGTGGTTTGGATCTATTTTCTAATCTATAGCATTAGTGGGCTAACTTCAATCTCTGTAAAAGCTTTAAAGTTCAGATATGCCTTATCACAGGGAAGTTTCTTATGTCTCCTCTCAGTTGCTCCTATCCCAAGGATTCAAGGTTCTTACATCAACTGTGTACCAGCTTCCATTGACCCATAAGAAAAGGTGTGGAAATAGATGAGTTAGAAAGCAGCAATGCCACATAATATCTGTCTACTCTGATATCTCCCTGTTTGAACAGTTCATATTTCCCGGAGAAGAGAAATACAGCAGATATCAACTATTCATTCAGTATACATCTAATACAAGGATAAAGGAAATTGTTGGTGAAACTAGAGAACATTAGGATTGTTACATGAGTAGCAAAGCAAGAAACAGGCTAAAGGAAAGATACTTATACTGCACTGAAATGGGAACTACTGTGCTAGAGGGAAGTTTTAGTACAATTTTGAAGATTTTTTTTTCTTTAATACTTTAATTAAAGTAACTATTAAAGAATAGAAATATACTAACAGCATTTGTTAAAGATGCAGCACAGTCAGGAAGAATTAGATGCCTTAAAGACATTTAGAGAAATACAATTAAATTTCATACTGTAACATGAAAAGACCTTCATCAAGAAATTAATAATGAAAACTTAGAAGTTACCAGTTAGAAAATACAAGGATACTGAAAGACTTGGAGGTAGCAGTGGATCAGAATGTAGATCAGGTGACTGAATTTGCCACCTAACTCTTGCTGTGATGTGGGACAGAGAAAACAAAGTATTTCTGTGTCAATCTGGCAGTAGATTTCTAGTCAAGATGTAAGTTGACATTCATATGAGACTCAAAAAAGACTGCTCAACAATTTGTAGAAACTGAGAGCCTTTAAGTTTTAATTAGCTGAGTGAGCAAATTTATGAAACTTCATTGGCTAAACACAAGAGAGGGAAAAGACTAATTTATGTTAATTAATAGTGGTCTGAAGAAAATAGATGCTAAGTAAGTACATATACAGTTATATTGACAGATTGTTTACAGCTTCTAAGACTCAGAGGACAGATGTTCCGAAATATCTTTCCTACAGTGGAAATCTAACTGATTTTTAAGTGAGATCTTGGTGTATATGTGAAAATATTACTTGATATGCTTACCTGTACCAGCAAGGGACATCACTAGAGGACTCAGCAGACCTTCTCAATTCCATTATTCATTGAAATATCAGTCATTTCATTGATTGTTCTGAAGCATTTCTGAAGCAGCAAAGTGATATGTTATGTAAATTCAGCAAAATGATTTAATTCCCCTGGTGCTCCAGTGTTCATAGAGCATATTCTCTCGGTTTTGTTAATATTTTTCAATAATTAAATTTCTCTAATAGCTGCAAGATTTTCTAAAACATCTTGATTTCATTAATTTAGCAGCCAGTGTGGAATTTTAATCAGCAAGTGTTCCCAAACTTCAGTGGCTTTGCAGATGTTGTGATGGGTAGAACTACAGTGAATTAAAGCATATTATTTACAGTAACATGCAATTAGTCTCATTCAATTATATTTGCTTATTTTGATAAAACTGTGAAAAAAAATCCATTTCAACAATGTGAAAATGACTTTAGATGATCTTCTATGCTGTCTTCATAAAGGATCTCATCTTCTATCCACTTAGCTCATACCTGCCCTTGAAAATGTGAATTCTTTTCTAACTTCCTTCTGCCCTCAACTCTGGCTTGTTGTCTTCTGACACCAAAAATATAATTCTTTCAACCCCTTTCTGGCCAAAACTACAATTTTTTTCCAGCCATAGTGCTTTTTTGAACGTATCGATTATTCCTGAAGTCTCACCTCATTTGTTTTTTTGTTACTAACTCTGTGTTTTCCCATTGAAACTGCTAGTAAGACTGAGACAGGGGAAATATGGCGATTCAACGTTGTGTAAACGGGAAGACCTTTCAGTACACTTTCTCTGAGCCTCTGATCAATGTTTTCTGTGTTACACAATCAGAAAAGGGAGCTTAATGTGCAGGTCTTTTTTCACTAATTTTTTTTTTCTTTATTCAAGAGGAGAGGTGTTCCCTTTTACTGCAAATCTCAGTCACTACTTCATGATACAAGAAAAATAAAAGTCACATATCTTTCTATTTGAGAATTTTCCTAGTGCCGGCTAATGCAGAAAGCATGCCATAATTATTAATTTGACTTCTCCTGCCAAACTTAGATGGGTTCAGGGATAGAAGGCTGTGGGTTATTAACTGAAGGTCTCAAATAGTTGGACACAGACAGCTTACACACATAACATCCTTAAAATAAAAAAGACTGCAAGAGTGCTAACTCATGCACTGAAAGTGGATGTTTATGTGTTCTGTGCCTGTGTTTCTGTTTGAACATATGCACACACCTAGGCTTAGCTGTACTTAAAATCTGTGGTTTTATTTAAAGCATGTCCTCTCATGCACTAGACTTGTATGTTGGTTTCAAAATTGTCCATACTTTTCAACATATTCAACCTTTCTTATTTGATGTGGAAGGCCAAAGAGCAGAGCCGCAGAATAACTGAAACCAACACTAATTTCTAACAAATAATAATACTCATTGACTGGATGAAGGTCATTATATTGTGTAATTCCCTGCTGCTTTGTTATTTGAATAATCAGTTTACATAAGGAGATTTGAGAAATCCTACAAATTGCATGAAGTTTACTAAAACAAGCATGAAGTGTTTAGTTTAACTCAAATAACTATAATATTTCATAGTAGTAATTAGAGTTATTTTGTAACATCTGCATATAAAGGTCCTGATGCTTTATTTATGATTAACACTTCACTAAAGCAAGCACATTATAAACTGGAGATACAAAGAAAAATATCATCCTGGAGAACTTCTCATTTTAAATGTTGGTTAAATGCAAACAAAGATCAGAGGGACATAAATCCATATTTGGGCTGCCAACAGGCTGCTAAATTTATGCTGGGATGCATAAACTCTTATCTATGCTCAATGCAATGAACTGTCACTATTCTTTGAGAAACAGCTCACTTGTGCCTTGACCCTCCTCATGGTCCAAAAGTGGCCATTACCTGCTGCTTTATTAAGTTCTTCTCAAGCTGTTGCATATGAAAAAAGTCATACCCAATCGTACTAGGTCATTTGGTGGATACACATTTTCATCAGATGAGTCTGCTGAATGTGCCTCTCATAACATGAATCACAGGAGATACCACTCCATCATCTTGAGTTCAAGAATCACTGCTGGTGATTCATGTACATTATACCTCCATGATGCCTGCCATATTCCTCCTGGGCCCGACTGGCATCCTCTTCCTGAGCAATGACAAGAATGTCACCAAGGACCCAAGAAGGAAGGGTTGTGGCAATTTTCAGGCCCTGTGTTGTTAAGATACCATGACTGACAACTGTTACTTGGATGTCCAGAACTGCTTGCCATTTACGGACCCTCTTTCCAGTAATTTTCCCACCTCCTTCCACTCAAGTAGTTTCATCTTACCCTACATAATACTGAAAACACTCCAGACATGAGTTCTGCTTATGGGTGGAGAGCACTGTCAACCTTCTCCCTGACACTCTCCTGGGTGCCCAGCATACATTAGCCGTTCTATGGTCTGTCAGCATGCTGCCTTCCCAATGTCTTCTCATCTCTGTTTCTTGAAGGTGTTTGCTACCACTTTCACCCTCTAATTTCCATCACATTACTGGAATATAATTTGGGGTTTACCATCGTAAGGACTAACTTTATTTTAAAAGAGTTCATAGACTCAGGAAAAGCACAAGCTAATATCCTTCAGTAACATAAACAGCAAAATTCATATTTGTCAAAGGCAAAAAAAAGCTATCTTTGTCCCCATAGGCAAATAAACTATTGAAAAGAAGGGAAATCCTAAGGCCTTCCTAGAAACAAGAGGACCCCAGAGGCTGTATTCCTCAGTGGCTCTGCAAACAGGGTTTAATGTTATTATAAGAGTATTCCTTAGCATTACAGCCAGCTCACATAGAGCTCCTCAACAGCGGATTGCAAGGTTCCACTCCCTTTCCCCCAGTTCAGAGTGGATGTGTCCATACTGTATATTATTTGGAATGATTCTTGGTTTATGCCCATTCTACTGGTCTTTATGTCTACTTGCCAAGTCACCTCTCTAGCATACTATGCATGACATCTTCCTTTTTGCTTACTGCATACATGATACATGACTACACACACAGTCTCTACAAAATGGACAAAGTACCCTATACATGCATGCGGAATTTTAGAAGTTAGCATGACACTATGCTGTCCATAGCTGCATGCAACTGATGGCCTTGATGGTCTTACCACTTGTGCCTGTTGGTCATATTCATGACAGATAACCTTGATACGGTCTCTAGCCCATGAATCAGTATCTCAAGGATGGGGTCAGGTGAGTTACCACTTGCATGAAGCATTGCAACAGAGCAGTAAAAATTGCTTCTAGGACTCCTGGGATATGGAAAAATACTTAAAATAGGAGAGCTGCCCTCATCATCCCGCTAGATTTGGAGTGCACCCATTCTTGAGCTATACCCACTTTGAGTTATTATCATCAAGTTAATTTGTCCCAGATAGTGAAGAGACTTCTCTGCAATCACTGAAAACAGAATTTTAATAGCCTAATTCATCAAGAATGTATAGAGTATTCTCAGGCATGTTGTAAGGACAACAAGGTGCATGTGAGAGCTCTAGAGTTGCTAGAATGCTGAATAAATAAAACTTTATGTGATCTCATCCATACAACTGATTACTAGCAGGGCCCGGAACACGTCTCTTCCCAAACGCTTTCCAAGTTTTAGAAAAGCCTAATTGAATGGCACCAAAAGAGAATTTGAGAATGTTCTCAAAATTACACAATGTTGCTGACCACGCATTTAGTACTTAAGCTTGTTGCCTAGTGTCAATTCATAAATCCGTATAGACATATTGGAAGTCACCAAATATTTAAATTCTCTCTAGAGCCCTCTAAGATTACTCAGACTTCAGGCAGAGAACACTACCTACACTCTGTTTCCTTGTTTATCCATTAAAGCATACAGACAAAGAAGTGGAAGCCTTGTAGAAAGAAGATTTGCCAGTAAGAAAAGCACAAATAAAATGAAGGGGTCCTAACCCAATCTGCTTCCTAGTGCCAAGTCTCCATTCCAAGCTACAGGCTGCCTGCCAATTCTGTATTCATTAATGCTCTTTACAAGGAATAATGAGATTAGTATACTTCCAAAAATGCAAAACAAACCAGAACCAAACCAGAAGGCAAATAATACTTCATTTAGCCCTGACTCTGGCTTTCCTTGTCCATCATCTTGTTGGTCAAGTGCTTTTTTATCTTCCGCTTCTGCTAACATATTGACCTCCTCTGGTGAGCTTGTCCATTGCAATACTGAACAAGCAAGAGGTACCCCCTAATTATTTATAGCCAGGTTTCCAACTGGCTACCCACTTTCATAGCTGTAAGTTTTGTGGAGACTGGGACCTTCTGAGTAATTATGAGTCAGGGGACACTTGGGTGACTACTGACACCTGGGTGACTACTGAGACTATCCTTCAATCTGATTGCTTACATTGGCTCACAGTCCCACTGAAATCACAGGAATGCTAGTCAGTGTGGAGTGTATCACGTCTGGTCAAATTTTAGGATAAGGATGTTATTTGGTTTAAAACATACAGCACACAGCACAGAGCTTGGTTTGATTCATTGAAGTATTCTTTTGTGATATAGTCTGAAACTTGAATCTGAGACTCTCATGTGTGCTACATAGGGGTTCAAATCTCTTGCTCAACATGTCTTGAGAGATTTCTTGTATTTTCTCATTCCAAGCAGTCAACAAATACATCAGGCAGAACAATCTTTTTCTCTCAAGGTGAAATCCAGAGGTCTAGATAAAAGCAAGCTCATTAAATGCTGTTTTGATGGTTATTGAACATAGATTAGCAGGCTGTTGGATAGATATGTGTAAGTTTGTTCTTGATGTTTTCCTGCAATGAACTACTAATTAATATTTTCTTTTGACAACTAGTTCAGATGCAGTACACGCACACAGGGTATGAAAAATTATAAAACTGTTTCTTTCTACATATTTTTGCTCTATGGGAAAATCTCATGTGATGAATATGAGCAGAGTTCACAAATTGTTTCATGACAAAATTTTCTTTATTGAATTTCCTATTCACTGGGAAAAGGAAAGAAAAGGAAAGAAAAGGAAAGAAAAGGAAAGAAAAGGAAAGAAAAGGAAAGAAAAGGAAAGAAAAGGAAAGAAAAGGAAAGAAAAGGAAAGAAAAGGAAAGAAAAGGAAAGAAAAGGAAAGAAAAGGAAAGAAAAGGAAAGAAAAGGAAAGAAAAGGAAAGAAAAGGAAAGAAAAGGAAAGAAAAGGAAAGAAAAGGAAAGAAAAGGAAAGAAAAGAAAAGAAAAGAAAAGAAAAGAAAAGAAAAGAAAAGAAAAGAAAAGAAAAGAAAAGAAAAGAAAAGAAAAGAAAAGAAAAGAAAAGAAAAGAAAAGAAAAGAAAAGAAAAGAAAAGAAATTATATTCCAGACAGTCTTCACTGTACATTGCAGTGCTGCTGAAAGGACAGGAGACAATGCTGGTCAAAGGCATGTCTTTGTTGATAGGCTTAGTGGCTGGCTAATGAACATTTTGTTTTTGTTTAAAGAAGTTACATCTACTCTTGTTCTGCAGTCAGGGACATAAGATGTGTTTTAAATTTGCACGGTTCAAAACTCTCAGAAAGAAAGAACAGACCTCATTCATTTATAAAACTATGTACAAACCAGTCTTGAGAACTGTGAAGGCCTGGAACATTTAATGAGGTATAAACACACATATCCTAAAAGTAAAGAAATAAAAGGAGTAGTGGAGAAAAAAAAAAAATAAATAAAAGGAAAGCTATGCAACATCAAAAAGGTTGGAGGTAAGTTTTATGTGCAGAAGTACTCTGCAATTTTAATACCTGCTACAGCTAATGGCATTGCTGAATATTGGAAATTGGGATTTAAAAGCTGATCTATTATGTACCACTTACTTTGTGACATTCTTCATCTTATATATGGCCTTTTTTTCCAGGTAGTTTAATTTATTATTTTTTTATTCATACAAGAACACAGCCTAACAATTCCATAAATGATTTCTCAGCAGGTTCAGATGATACTTAAGAAGCAGAGTAGGAGGATTGACAGAGGTTGGAATGAACATTTCAGAAGGCATCATTGAACATATTGAGATTACGGCAGATGCTTCCTAATAATTCCCACTGTTGTGGTCTGAGATTTGAGAAAAATACTAACCACTGGAGACAGGCCCACTGATGGATTGCTGATGACTATGCAAGCACAGCTCCAGCTGTGCATGATATGCTAGCAAACTGCACATTTATAATAGAAAGTGCAATTTTATATTTCTCTTACTGATTGTGTAAACTTTTGTCCTTTTCATGCAGAGATATTTTCTGAGAGAGAACTGTTCTCCTCTGGCTTACCCCTAACAGCCATTTCTACCCACCTGTGAAAAGCAGGTGTGTGCTGGATCTATTTTGATATGTAGAAAATTTATTTACACTCAGATGTATATAATGGCTCCCAATTGCAAAGCAGAGTTGAATGGTGCCTATGGTATTCAGGTGGAAAAAGCAATTCAGGTGGAAACCAAGATGTGTATCCTATGAGCATTATAGGTATGTATTGACTTAGAGTGTATTTTAGTTTATTGAAACTTTTAAATATTTCTTTACTTCAGGGAAGTATCTAGACATCTCTCCTTCCAGAAGCTGTCTGCAGATCATTGTGCTTTCCTCAGTCACTCTTCTGCTTTTGGAGTTCTTCAGGACCCTCCACATTTATTTTAACTCTCTGAAGGAGAAGTACAAGGCTGACTTCTTTTTGTGGAAGCCTTACTGTAGCATGAGGCTGGGCAACTGTGTGTCACTCTCCTAGCTTCAGTCAAGTACAAAATGTCTCTGGATGTCAAAATAAGTGTCTTGGAATGCCATCTGAGGGGGAGATCATATTTTCTCTACCCTTTCCACATTTGTATTTGAGACTTGACATTGTCCCCAATCAAATACACAAATCACTAGATCATAATTAATAAACATAGATCATAATTAATAAACAAACCTTTTCTCTGTCAAGCTGAGACTTATTTACAGACCTTAACCAATTAAGCCTCAGAACCTTAAGGAAGGCAGTGCTCTAAGTGCCTTCATTTTGCAGTGAGGCTGACTATAGTCTCAACAAGTTCAGTGAGCTCCCCGAAGTCACAGAGATAGTCAGCTGCAGGGGCAGAAGGAAAGTTGGCCTTCTTGAGGAAAAAAAACCATGTCCTTGCTGAAGCTACAAACCTCAGCCTTTTTACATGGCCTAAGAAAGACAGTTTTGAGATTCCTGGGTCTGGCAAAGACCTTTTGTACAAGCTGTAAAGTCCGCTTCTCATGGGAATATTTTTAGGGGCTTTTTGTAACTTCTTGGTGACAAGAGCCTTTCATTGATACAGATGTTTTGGAAAGAATACTGATTTACTCCAAAGTGTTTGTAAGTAGTACTATTTCATTGCATGGAACTTAGTCTGGTTTTGCTGAACTTCATTATTTTAAAGACATCAGGATCTGTTTTAATATTTATGATGAAATAGATAAAAGACATGCTATTTCTTACTGTGGTACTCATATGTACTGTGGTTCAGACACCTTATGTTACATGCACCATTTGTTTATCACTCAGTGGACATTCAGGCATGCCCATTGCAATTACAAAATTCCCTTCTCCAAGTACAAATCACTGTTTATTCACAGTGAGACACACTTAAACAGCCTGAATTTGCAGTGTGCCAGGCTGTGTGAATAGTGTGCTGATTTCTTTTAGGAAAAAGAAAATGGCTGTTAAAACAGCTGCAGGTCAGTCAGCAGTGACCACTCTGCAGGGACACATGATGCACCAGTAGCACAGCGAATACTTAAAAAACCACCTGAATCCTGTTAAACTTTCACTCCTGTTTATACAGAGAAGTTAGCCTTTTTCCTCTTCTTCCATAGTAATTTAGGAACATTGAGAGCCTGTAGAGGATGTCAGTTTTCAATCAAATAAAGCACAAAGAGCTTGCATTTTCATTAGGAATTTTCAGGCTCTCCCAAAGCCCAGCAAGCTTAGTATTTGATGGAAAGACAACTATAATGACTATTATTAATATTATTAAGTCTTATTATGATGATAGCACCCAAGAGCCCCAGCCAGGATTGAAGCATCTTTTTCCCCCCTCTGCATCCCACTGAGAAGACAAAAAATAGCTCAGAAATGATGCCTGGCAGAAAGGACTTGATGCCTATGCAATGCTTGTCTCTTTTCCAGCCTGCTTGCTTCCCACCTTGCTATTCAGCATGTTGTGCGATACACTATGACTTCCTCTTGTGACCTGTCACATGTTTATCCCTCTATGAGTTTATTTTCTTCACCAGTTTATTTTCTCTCTTATCCCATTTTTGCATCCCTATTTCAGGGACCTATATCCATTTCATGCTCACTTTCACCACTGGTTTCCATTCTCCCTTAGACCCTTTCTCTCTTCATCCTGCTCTTGAGGGCTCTTCTGTCTTTCTTGTTCCTTTCTTTTGTACTCTCTATGCCATGTGCATTGGGCTAGATTGCCAAGGCAATCTTTGGACCAGGGAGAAATTGGAGTGTCCTACATGGCCTTTCTCATTCTGTGACTGTATAAAAAGATAGGACTGAGAAGGGCTGGAACCAGGAAATCAAGAGGAGTAATGATCCAGTCTGATCCTGACACCAATTCTTCACTCCATGGTCACTTCATTTTCCTCATCTGCATGATCCTTTTATCCCCTGCAGGTAATTTGCAACTCACTGCTTACCTTTTCATCTAGGATCGGAGTGACTGAAAGCAAGTAAATTCTCATTTTATAAAATTTGCACTGTATTCATAATTAGTATAGCTAATATTTCTCTGGTGGGTATGCTATATAGTCAAATGGAGGAGTACTACACTTCTATAGACAACTGTGATACAAGAACAGAAGTGCTAGGTACCCAATCCGCAACTTCTGGAAAAGCCCCGTTCCTCCCTGCCATCAACTGCCCCACTGCCCCTGGAAGACTTGCCTTTTCTACAGTCAGGTACTCTGTTGACTCCACCTCAGCAAAACTTCCTCACCCATACAAGTTGTTCTGACATCATTAGTTGCCCAATCCAATTTACTCAAAAGTACATCAAAGAGGAAGTCCCTTTCCATTTCAGACAGAATCACCTTTTTTTTTTTTCAGCTACCATGTGTCAGGTTTTAGATTACAGAATCACAGGATGGTTGAGGTTGGAAGGGACCTCTGCAGGTCATCTTGTCCAAACCCCTTGCTCAAGCAGGGCCACCTAGAGCAGGTTGACCAGGACCATGGCCTGACAGCTTTTGAATATTTCCAAGGATGGAGACTCCACAACCTCTCTGGGCAACCTATGCCAGTGCTTAGTCACCTTCACAGTAAAAAAAGTGTTTCCTAAAGTTTAGTGGCAACCTCCTGTGTTTCAGTTTGAACTCATTGCCTCTTGTCACTAGGCACCACTGAAAAGAGCCTGGCTCCATCTTCTTTACTTGAGATACCTATAGACATTGATGAAATTCCACCTGAACCTTCTCCAAGCTAAACAGTCCCAGCTCTGTCAGCCTTTCCTCATAGGAGAGATGCTCCCATACCTTAGTTGCATTAGCAGAACTTTGTTGGACTCTCTTCAGTCGCTCCACGTCTGTCTTGTTCTGAGAAGCCCACAACTGTATCCAGTATTCCAGGTGTGGCTTCACTAGTGAGGAATAAAAAGGAAAGATCACCTTCCTTAACCTGCTGTCATCAGTTCCCCTAATGCACCTCAGAATACTGTTAGTCTTCTTTGCCTCAAGGGTACATTGCTGGCTCGTGTTCAACTTGGTTTCCACTAGGACCCCCAGGTCCTTTTCTGCCAAGCTGCTTTACAGTTGATCAGCCCCCAGCATGTACTGGTGCATATTATTCCTCCCTGAGTGCAACACTTTTCCATTCCCTCTGTTGAACTTCATGAGGTTCCTGTCAGCCCATTTCTCCAGGCTATTGAAGTCCCTCTGGATGGCAGCACAATCCTCATCATATAAACCATTAATCCCAGTTTTGTGCCATCAGTAAACTTCTGAGGGTATGCTCTGCACCATCATCCAGCTAATTAACAAAGATGTTAAATAGCATCAGACCCAGAACTGAACCCTGGGCTATGTTGCTACTTACTGGCCTCCAACTAAACTGTGCTGCTGATCTATTACCCTCAGAACCTGGCTGTTCAGCCAGTTTTCAGTCCACTGTCTGCTTATCTAGCCCATAATTCATCATGGTCTTTATGAATATCTCACAGGAGATGGTGTTGAAAGCCTTGTAGGCAATATCCACTGCTCTCATCTACCAAACCAGTAATTCTTCATAGAAGTTTATCAAGTTGGTCAAACATGACTTCCTCTTGATCATTTCTTACTGAGCACTCCTAATGTCTTTCTTGTTCTTAGTGTACCTGGAAATGGTGTCTAAAATCAGTTGTTCCATCACTTTTCCAGGGATCAAGGTAAGGCTGATTGATATGCTGTTCCTAGGATCTTCTTTCTTGCTCTTTTTGAAGATAAGAGCAGCATTTGCTCTCCTCCAGCCCTCAGGCACCTCTCCCAGTCACTGTGAGCATACAAAGATTGAGAGTGGTCTCACAATGACACCAGAATTCTCCCTCAGCACTCATGGTGGTGAGTGAATGGTGGTCAGGAAAGTTTGCTAAATATTCCCTGACCCGATCCTCTTCCAGGACCCGATCCTCTTCCAGTGCTCCAGTGGCTATGATCCATATGACCTACTTGAGAACTCTGTGTCAGGATGGGATGAACCCAGGCCTAGAAATGCTGGTTTTATCTTTAGAAACTCCTGAAAATAAGACTGCCTAATTCTCCCTTAGGGAACAGTGTTGCAACACTGTAGGAACACTGTAGCTCAATGCAACATCTCGTGGAAAGGAAGGATGGATTTGGTTAAAATACAAGAGATTTTGGTCTTTCACACTCAGGTGCTGGTATCCCCAGCAGCAGCAGAATGAATGCAAGCAGCCTGCTGAGCAGCCAGGCACTAGGACACCTGTACCCAGGCAGCATGTCCAGAGTTACTCACAGTGACATAGAGGTTGAGGGGCCTAAGTTTTTGAGCCTCTCCCACATGTTGCCTGGGATCTTAATAAACAGTAAGAATCAGCTGTGGAATGTGCTGGTTTTGGATGCATCTCACCTTCAGGTATGATTAATCTCTTTATCCTTTCACACTTCGGTGAGTCATCAGGATTTACCCACTGTCTTTGTTTCAGATCTGGTCATTCTGAGAAATTGCAGGTGGATAAGTGCTAGGATCTTGATGATCTGCTACTGCAGGTGTTAGCAGCACAGACCATTTTTATGCCCTGCTGGCATTTTGCACACAGGTGTTCACATTCATTCTCCATTCATATTAATATATACCTTCTTTTTTTTTTTTTTTTTTTTTTT
Organism: Caprimulgus europaeus; assembly: GCA_907165065.1. Next base: position 58,104,175 of record OU015528.1, on the reverse strand, counting down.
TTTTTCAATTTTCCCCACCCTAAAACATTCCTATTGTCAAATATATGATAGGCACTTTGGTATCTGCTGAGAAACAAATTACAGTTAACTTTTGCAATTCTGAAGTTTTCTTCTGAAAAGTCTCCCAAGCTTCTGGTGTTGCTCCTCAGTATTTTGGCAACATAGTAGGATTGTAAACTCTCTACTTCCCTGGCTCAGAATTACACCAGAATTACAAATGAATGTCATAGTTCACTTTTTTCTATGCAATCATTTTACCTATAGATTCTAATCTGATCCAGACTCTCTCTCTCTCTCTTTTATTGGATTCTGCTGATCATTGTGGTATACCTTTCCACTTTCTTATTCTCCATTATTCGCCTTACATAATCCTTTTTTATCTGTGACAAATTGGAAAAAGTTTGTGAGAAAGGACAAGAGACATCTGCCATTGATAAGACAGACAGAAATAAATCTGAGTACTGAAAAAAAAAATATTTTAATTAATATAAGACAGACAGAAATAAATCTGAGTAATGAAAAAAAAAAATAATTAATATTCTAAATACTCTTTCTGTGAGTTGTCATAATATTCTTGATCCAGGTTCTCTATTCAGCATTTGTAATTGGGAGCAGCAGCTGACTCTTTCCTGAGATTAGCAGCCCAGTGATCAATGCCAGATAGTTAATAAGTTCAGTTCCACAAATCACTGTTATGAGACAGTCAGGATGTTGAATGGAAAACTGAGCTGTGCAAAAATCAGGCAAACAACATCCTTTCTTAAGAACACAGATTCTCAGAAGGGAAAGAACACTTAAGGCTAAACTGCATAGCACCCAAAATGTCACGTAGAAGTTCAAACTGTTTAATATCCTAGAAACTTGTTCTCAAGACAACAGTATGATGGTAAAGACTAATCTGGGTTTATTTGAGGAACTAGGGGCCCTCATAAGTAATTTCAGTAGGACCATAAAGTCATAATTAGGTATAGATTTAATCATAAATGTTCCAGGACAAAATAACTTTAAAGAAGTCTTATTTTCCTACCTTTTGACAGAGAAAAAAATATCCACTGATAATTTTAAACCTGGTAAAAAAATAACATTTTTATATAACCATTAGAATGTAAAAAAGAAAAAAAAAGTTAAATATTTTAAAATATAAAAAATTTTTTAAAAAGAATAAAAATATTTAAACAAATCGTTTCAATGGTTCTCAATACAGCAAAAATGTCAATATTTACAGAAGACTTTAATTCAATTATTTATTTAGCTGAAGTCCTTGTTTCTTTCAAAGTTCTTTCTTGCTGTCTTTTATAGCCTGCAAGCATCTTGGTTTGCAAGTCAGGTGACAACTTAGCTTCTGTCCAGATCAGCAATTCACTTTATAGTGGCTTCAGGAAGAGCATTTCCACTGCCGAAGCTTCCCACCCCACCAAGAGTGGAGTAAATGGCTTTTAACTGAAGTGGTGGGATAGATATGTTTACTGAAAGACTGCTACCACCGATATGTAAGAAATGAAATCAAGACAATCAATTTAACTTACACACTTTGGAACTTTATTAACAGTATATGGTGGGTACTGGTTTCTTATCAGGTTTCTTCAGCCTTTTTCCTTTTTTCCTCAAACAGCTCTAACCCTCCTGCACCTGTTTCTTCTTTGACTGCTACAGGACAGGGCAGAAAAGGCAACGGACCAGAGCACACCTCTCTCTTCTCCCTCCTCAGTCAGTCAGATGGAGAATTTTGAAACTTTTTATAAAGTCATCAGCTTAAGGATAAGGAAACACACCTGACACAAGCCTGAACTCTGTAATGGTCTTACTGCTAGGTGTCAGCTCTCCAACAGTGGAGAGCGATGGGAGCCCCCTTGCAGAACCAAGCAAAGCCCAGAGGCTGCCCTCATGACACTGCTGTGCCATCCTGTTGGCTCCAGCTCCCATACATGACTCACAGAATGCATCCTTCCTCAGTGGCCCTCGGTGGCCTCCAGGGATATGTTCATAACCCTGGCATGTTCTAGCTCAGTTCTGTCATCCACCCCTTTGGTGCTCCACCCCCTTGATCTTCCCCCACCCCAAACACGCTAAGGCTTGTCCAGCAGCATTACAAAGTATGGGGCTCCAAAATTGTCTTTTACTTTTATTTAATTATTTGCAATTTTCTAACATTTTTCAGTGTTATCAAAGACTGTCCTGACTAGAATGTTGTATACACAGTATTTTTATGCTTTTCAGATGTATATATTTAATTTTTATCTCTTCATATATGTATATATTTCTATGACATAACATACATATAATATGTATCTTCATATATTTAAATAATATACACATATATATAGTGTATACATTTTTTATATGTGAGCAATTCCTGGTCAAAAGGAAATGATCAGCTAATCAGAGACCGTTCAGAGATCACGTGTGTATGTCAGGCAGCCAACCACAGAGCAATGGAAACATGGAGTAAGAAATAGTGGCCTCTGTTTATGTGGTGGGCAGGGACTTTCAGTGCTGATCCACTTCTGGGTCACTGGGAAGGTGTGGCTGGTCCTGGCAGCCAATCACAGGGCTGCTTTTGAACACGTGGGGTAAAATCTCACTAGGAAACAGCCTTCAGCCAACCACAGAACAGTATGAAAACATGTTGGTTATGGTGGTTTATGAAATGGCAGCTCCCTGCTATGAAATGGCGGACAACACAAAGTGGTGGCCCGTGTGCATACAGTGGGGTGGAACTTCCTGTTGCACTGTGTGCCTGGCTGCATTGGCAGGGGCGGATGGCAACGCCAGGCAATCATAGGACAGCCTGCGCTCATGTAGGGGGAAAGCACTTTACAGAACGCCAGCCTCCAAGGACAGGAAGGGGAGGGGGCAAGCCAACCACATGTCTGACAGAGAGGTGGGACTTCTGGGGCAGCAAGACGGGTGATGACACCAGGGGCGGAGCTTCACCAAAGCCAGGGGAGGGGAGACACCTCTGCTGGGCCTGGGTCAGCCTTGTCCTGGTGCTCCTGGGAGGTGCTGAATAAATGTCTTTCACCTTGTGAGGATAAGAACACAACTGCAGTGTTATCTTAGAAGTGATGGTCTGATATGGTTACACGTGGTCTAATGAAAATCTTTTCCTCAGTTGTACAGCATTTTATTTTTTTCTATGAGAAGGCCTCACTCTGTTCAACCATGTCCTGTCTAGAAGGGTGTGCTGAAAGGAGAAAGAAAAAATTTCAGCTTTTCTCTGCATCAAATCTATTCCTGATGCAGAACAGATTTGGTGGTGTGAGTACCATTGAGCAAGGGCAGTTCTGTGGGGACTGCCAGCGTGCTGTTCTGGCCACCTTTGTTTCAGAAACAGAGTTTACATATACATAAATAGTTATACTTGGAACTTTATAATCTACACATAGGAACAGGCCAGTCATTGCTTTATCTACTTACGGGAGCTGGATTTGCAATTTACCAGACTCATCCTACTAAAAAGCAGAAAAGAGCAAAAAAAAGGAAACAATATATTATGTACATTATATATGGATATATAGTTTCAACTTTTATCTGTTAAATAATTCTTTTATTTAGTAAGCTTTATACATTCTGTGAACTTAAGGATTTCATTTGTATCTGTGAAAATTTACAGAAAATAGAGATGGCAGAAGTATCCTGGCCGCTGTCTGTCTAATCCTTAATTTAGTGAACCTGCTGTGCCACTCTGGGTAAATGGCACATGGAAGCACAAAGAAACAATATATATGCAATATGCCCTTCAAGCTGAGACAGTATTAGTATAAAAAGGGCAAATTACAGTAGCAGCTAATGACTGTAATAGTTCCCAAGCTTAAAAACAGATGCATGCTCAGTGCTTTACAATTCTCATATAAAAGCATTTACAGTCTTACAGAGACATAATTGAAAGGCAAAACAAAGAAACCTTTAATCATAGCTAGAACATATTTTTAAAACACAGAAAGGTAGGGGCTGACTGGTTAGAAAATGAATAGCAGAAAAAAAAGGGTCCTAGTCAACCCTTATTTTTTCTGGAGTAACTCACTTGAAACCAATACTTGTTTCAGAGTTGCACTGAAACAAAACGAGACATAATTTCCTTTCTCTAAAAGTAACATCAACATCACAGAGCAGCTAGCAGCTGGAGGTAAAACTCTGCATGAGGTCTACAGTGATGCTTGGTCCAGAGTTCAGTCTCTCTCCTCAATGTCAGCAGGTTTAAATCAAAATATGCCCAGTACAGGAAGTTGTTACCATCTCATAAGTGCCCTGAGTGTAGGAGATGTGAAGGGCTGGTCTTCATGTGAACACTGATGCCTGGTTGTTGGGATGTAACTAGGTGTATATAAATCACATGATGTAAACTTATTAGTTGACTGATCAGATAGGCTATCTCCAGCACCCAAAGTCCGGGAGTCTGTTTTGCCTATTAGTTGTAGATCATGGCATCAAATGAGTCTCCTGAGAGTAGCCATGGTGAGGGGTGCTTTCCCTGCATCATTATCAAGAAGGTCAAAGCCTTATTTTTATGGACAGCCCTCAACACCAAGTCCAGCTGTTGTGTAGCAACACCCTAAATGGCCTTTAAAAACACTCCTGACTCAAGGCCACAAGCAGCTGTGATCCTGAAGTGTTAAATTACAGTGTAACATGCCAGAATGACTTTTAATTTCTACTTTCAACATGCAGAAAAAGCAACAGGTGAAACTTTAGTTAAAGGCTTGCATATAAGATGAACACAGAGCACAGTTCTCTCAGGGTTTTCATGCGACTCTTTTTCTTCTTTTTTTCTTTTCCCAGACTTAACATTATGAAGTGTTATGACTTTTACATGAGCCAATCTTTGATCACCCTTCAGCCCTGGCATATACTCCCTAGGAGTTAGTACAAAGGCAAAATAACTGTTAGAGATAGTTCTGCAACTCAGCTGAAAAATATGCAAACTCTGGTGTGTTTTACCTCTTTTAAATGGTTTATTGGATCTGTGCTTTTTTGTACCTTTTTATTGAGGCAGATTGTGAGGAGTGACCAGAGTGCTTTTTTTTTATTAGTGTAAGACGCTTTCGATATTAAACACAATAGAAAGACAGAAAGAACATTTCAGTCAGTCATTCTTTAGCAAACTATTTTTTCCCAGAGAAAATATAATCACCATAAAAGATGAATTTTGTATCAGTTGTTATTTCTCATAAATTCTATTTCATAAAGGTAATCAAACATTTTTCTGAGGTATTGCTGTTATAGGTTCTGTCTTTATAAACGGTTGCTAGATAAGAATATGCCAAAATATAGATGTATTTTACTTGCATACATTTTAAAAGAAAGAAAGATCAAAATCTCATTGTGACATTGTAGTCTTAATCAAAAATATTTTAGCACACGCGAAAATAACAGTAGCTGCATGTGCTTCAGTTGAAATTTCCAGAACTCTAGTTATACTATCAGGGATAGGGATTTTGTCAGTTCATAAATATTTCCTGGCAGCCATGGTGAGGCTATTTCTTGATTCCCAGTTCATTTCACAGCGTAGTTTGGCACACTTCTTCTGAATCTAAAAGGTCTATTTTTTACTGTCCATACAGTACCACACTGTGTGAGGCTGTCAGGAAAATTAATGGGGGGAGAGGAGACAGAAAAGATAACATTTCTATTTCTGCCTCCTATTGACACACTTCAGGTGGGATTCAGTTCACATTAAAATACATAAATTAAAATGTTAACATTTGGGCATATACTGGAGCTTGGTATCTGAGCTCCCATATAATCAATGGAGAGCAAGCTGGTACATGTGGAGTCTGGAGAGCTATTCTGTTTATCTTCAAGTGGAAATACACATCTGATAGGCCTAATTTGCAAGCTGAATCTTATTTTGCTTCTCTGTCCTATTTTCTTTCCAGCAAAGAATGAAGAACTGTAGCAGAAGGAAAAACAATGTGGAGCCAGCAAACAATTCCACAAACACATGAGCTGTGATTACTTGAGGTTAGGTTTTAGTTACTAGTGCTGGAGGTCTCATACATTCTTTCATTTCCTTCTGAATGACTAATGCTTATAGAGTACTTCTAGAGGTCTTGTTTTCCACAAAGGCTTGGGAAGAATGTTATTTCTTCCTCTCAAGTGGAGATGATGTGTTTTTCACTACTACATCTCTTGCAAATATGCACTACATGGGATGATATTCAGTATTTGACTTTACTTTGAAGCTGAGCTATTTCTTCTGTAGTAAACATATCTTATCAGGTCTTCAAGATCTGCCCTGCCTATACATGGCTTTGAAAGATCCTAGAAGGTCTGAGATGAGCCCACTTCACAAGCTCTAGCTATGTTCTGATGTACAACCATGTACAGAAAATCTGTGAAGGCTCCTTCATAGAGAAGACTTAGTGGCTCTAACTTCATTACCACCTTCACACTTGACAGGAAAATGTGGTATATATCTTTGCAAAGGAAGAAAGGAAGGACAGGTATAGGTATGCCTAGAGAAGGTAGGGGGGTTTATTTTATTTTATTTTATTTTATTTTATTTTATTTTATTTTATTTTATTTTATTTTATTTTATTTTATTTTATTTTATTTTATTTTATTTTATTTTATTTTATTTTATTTTATTTTTTCCTGTGCACTGTGAATTGACTGCTTCAGCACTGCAGTAGAAAACATTGTTCTTTTATAATCATAGAATGGCTAGGGTTGGAAGGGACCTTAAAGTTCATCTGGTTCCAACCCCCCTGCCATGAGCAGAGGTACCTTCCACTAGATCAGGTTTCTCAAATCCTCATCCAGACTGACCTTGAACACTTCCAGGTAGGGGCATCCACAACTTCTTTGGGCAACCTGTTCCAGTGTCTCACCACCCTCATAGGAAAGAATTTCTTCCTAATATCTAATTTAAACCTACCTTCTTCCAGCTTAAAGCCATTTCCCCTTGTTCTATCACCAATTGCCCTTGTAAAAAGTCCCTCCCCAGCTTTCTTGTAGGCCCCTTCAGGTATTGGTAGGCTGCTATAAGATCTCCCCGGAGCCTTCTCTTTTCCAGGCTGAACAGCCCCAGCTCTCAGCCTGTCCTCATAGGAGAGGTGCTCCAGCCCTCGGATCATCCTCGTGGCCTCCTCTGGACTTGTTCTAACAGGTCAATGTCTCTCTTGTGTTGGGGGCTCCAGAACTGGACACAGTACTTCAGGTGGGGCCTCACCAGGGCAGAGTAGAGGGGGAGAGTCACTTCCCTCGACCTGCTGGCCACACTTCTCTTGATGCAGCCCAGGATACGGTTGGCCTTCTGGGCTGCAAGCGCACATTGCCAGCTCACGTTGAGCTTCTCATCCACCACCACTCCCAAGTCCTTCTCTTCCGAGCTGGTCTCAATCCATGCATCACCCAGTCTGTATTTATGTTTGGGATTGCCCTGACCCAGGTGTAGGACCTTGTATTTGGCCTTGTTGAACTTCATGATGTTTGCACAGGCCCACCTCTCAAGGTCCCTCTGGATGGCATCCTGTCCCTCCAGTGTGTCAACCGCACCACACAGCTTGGTGTTGTTGGCAAACTTGCTGAGGGTGCACTCAATCCCCCTGTCTGTGTCTCTGACAATAATGGTGCAGTGTATTTTAAAGGTAATGTTTGTGAGCTATACAGAGAATATAATCAAAGAATAAGAGCTCATCACCTCTGCCTCCAGATAACACCTAATTTGAAGTTACTGACATGATTTAAACTTATGAAAAGCCATATTAACATTATTCTATCAATTATGTATAAATTACATTAATATATGTGCTTTTATTTGCCAATTTTATTAAAAATAACTCTGGAAATGAATATGTACTTATTATAGAGCCTATCATTTATTATATGTGAGAAATATTACTAGTTTCTAATTAGTGAAGAGCTCACCTACCCCCATTGTGGAATCCAGGCAAGTTCTTTCTCCAAAATTCTGGGCTTATGTCTGCCAAGAGTGTGCTAAATTACATTTAATCCATTTCAGTATAGAAGATATCTGAATATCTTCATGTGATTCCTCCTACCTTAGCTTGTGATGACTTTATTTTTAAAAGGAAACCACTACCATTACAAAAGGAGATGAAGAGTATCCTTTTGTAGTGTGGAGTACAAGAAGCTTTGAAGATATCTAGGTGAAATGTATTCATGGATTTATCTTTGAACAACTTCAGCTAGATAAGTACTTTAAGTGCATGTCAGGTACAATTAGTTTTCAATGAATCTATAATGAGTCTCATTACATTCTGCAATTCAAAATGCTGTCTAATTTTCTTCCTAGTCAAAGTTGCCCATTTGCTTTTCTTACTCACTGTAGTAAGAACAGTATTTATAGTCCAAAATCCCTGAATTGTGAGCCTCTCTTGTTTGAATAAGGTAGAGTAAGTGATTCCTGGCTTGGAAAACAGCAGGGCACAGATGTACCAACTCTTGAACAAATGGATCAGCCAGCACATTACCTTTAAGAACTGATAATCAGCCTCTTTTATGTTTTTCAATCACGGTGAAAAACACTTGAATACACAAATATATATAATCTTATTTGATTATATTAGTTCTTTTATCTTATTGGCTGGAATTGCCCTTTTGTAACGTAGCAGCATAAACACATTTTCAAACAATGGTGAAAAGTAGCAGCCAAACCAAATCAAAACTCCTCATAATAGTAACCTCTCTGCGTGAAACTTAAGGGTCTTCTCAATGTGCTGTGAAGTAGCACTCTGCAGACTCCACAACAAAGAGTATAGCCATAACCTCACTAGGTTTAGGGAATGAGGCAGAGGATAATCTCAAACCTATCTGAAACATGGTTTAAAAAAAATATTTATTGTATTCCATGGAGGGTGGGTGAACAGTTTTAGGCTTGCAATGAAGTTAAGAAAAACAAATAATCAATGTAGTGTATAAATGAAGAACCAGAGCATAATGAAATTTATGCAGAAAAAAAAATCTAGAAGAGAAAATGTAAATTAAATAGTAGAGAAAAAGATAATATGGTAAGGAAAAGTTGGAGAAGCATTCATTTCACTGCAGAGAGGATACAACTCTTGTGATATTATAAGTGAAAGTATATTTTTATCTATACAAATTTTGGCATATATCAGTAGTGTTAACACTGCTCTTATTCTGATGTAAATTATGACAGAGGTTAGTCCCTTAAGTCCTAACTCAATGTATACTAAAGTTATTCAGAAACTTTACAATGAGTTTAAGACACATCTGAATTAAAGCTTAATTTTTGAAATAAAAGATAACAACCTATTTTCTTTTGGAAATTTTCTCAATAACTGTAATGTGGACAGGAAAAAGAAAAGGTCAAATAATATGATTAGCCTAAGAAGCTGGGGAATCTCTCTGGGCTAAAAGAGTAAAATAAATAAATAAATAAATAAATAAATAAATAAATAAATAAATAGAAGCAATTTCTCTTTTACAGGAGAGGAACAAGTGAAATGACACCAATTCATCTTGAGAGAAGCAAAAATGGAAGTAGAAGAAGGCATGAAAAAGCAAGAACAAGAGTTCTGAGTAAAATTCTTTCAGTTTTTCCCTAGACTAAAAATAAATAGCTAAATATTTTCCCTAGGCTGAAAATAAATAGCTAAACAAACACATTAAAACAGTCACGGTTTTTTTGAAAGAAGAAAATAGTCTTCATTTCACAGATAAGTGAATTGAGGGGATGCGAGCTCAAGCAAAGGAGATAGTCATGCTTTAGGATGCCTACTGTCAAAAATTAGGTTCTTAAATCCTGTTTATCTGCTACCTCACCCTGGAGTATCAAAGCTGCTGACACTGAAGATCTGCTTCCAGCCTGGCCAGAATCATCCCAGGGCTGAATTAAAGGAGGGGTGATCTTCTCATTGCTTCATCCCAAGGGCTTCACCCCTTAGAAGTTGTTCAAATTATGTTACAAAGCCAAGCTCTGCACAAGACACCAAAGGAACATATGATCTTGGTGCCTCATTTTTTTTTCCCAGTAGTTCAGAGACTATCAGACTGAACTATCTACCTCAATGGGATCAATGTTTAATAATCTTAAAAAAAAAGGGTCACTCAATATTTTCTGTTTATTTTCTAGAAATCATGTTTTCTCTTGGATTTCTCTATTGTTCTCAGATGCTGAATATTAGCCTCAGAAATTAATGGGAAAATAATTTCCTTCATGAGTGCTGTCTTCATATGTCTGATCTAAACCCACTGAAATTAGACTTGATGTGTCTGTCTGCTTGTTAAAAAAGTTTATCCAGCTGCAGTCTGAGTTGATGCATTCAACTAGAGGAAGACAGTATATCTGAGTTAACTTAGTGTGCTTAACGTATTTTTCCTCACTGCTGGCTTGCTGCCTGTCAGTCAGGAAAAAGCATTCTGCTAAGTCTGAATGCACTGTTTCTTTTATTTTTATCTATGTGAGTTCATACTACAATAAGAACTGAACATAATATATATAAGGTGTTGTTGTGGATCTAGATTTGTTCTTGATTTGATTGATTGCCTTTTCATTGATTGATCATTTACTTTTGTTTCAGTCCCCTTGCAAAATATAGAAAATGACAAAAATTTTCTTTGCAAAGTGGTCTGAGATTAAGCTTATTATTAAAAAATAATCCAACAAACAAACAAGCAAAAAACCACAACCCCAACCAAACAACAAAAACCCCAAACTATCAATTAACTCACACCTTCTTAGTGGTAATTACAAAATGTTTGTTTTGCACACCCTGATCTAGAATGGAGGATGTGACAGAAAGTGTAGACAGAGATATTTTAAAGAAAGCAAGCTTTAAGACTCAGTATTGGATAACTGATTGTTAAAATCAGGCCTGTAACAGTTTTGTTCATTCTACTGAAGCCCTACATATATGAAATTTGCTGATTTTTATTCAACAAGCTTGAAATATAGATGTAGAGAGTCATAAATACATGGTTGGAGGGGGCTTGGTAAAGATGTCTAATCCACTTGCTTGCCCCAAGGCAAGATCAAATGCAGCTAAAGTATTTCTGACAGCTGTTTATCTTGTCTATTCATAGGAATGTCAGTGATGGATATTGTACAATGTCTCAAGACAAGCTGTTCTCAAGACAAAGAACAACGTTTCAAAATGCAGCCTTGTGTTCTAGGACTAGGAGCTAAATGATGACTGACAGCTTTGTTATACTGGTACTTGTCCTGATTTACATTAACATACATATCATCCATAGGGTGTTGAAATTATATCTCCTGTATGATGTGCTGGCAGCAAGGACTGTGTGAGGTGACTGGAGATGTATATGTTGAATTGATATTCAGATAAATGCACTTATGAAATATAAAATCCTGCTATCTGGCTATGTGGTTTAAGAATAACTATATTAAGGATGCTATCTTTAGCTATATTAAGAATACAAAAAAGTCCAAATATTTTAGGACCACAAATGTCATTAAAAGCTTCACATTCAGAAAATTACATGCATGATTTAGAAAAGTATGCACAGCTCTCTGACATTTGATATAAATTATTATAGAAGGTATAAACCATAGTGCTGTTAGCCTAGGATTTGTGAGTACTTGCTGAAAATGTCATGTTACCTTAAAGTGAATATGCTCATGAAATTAAATGAAGTTAACATCTCACAGGTTGATGTATGTGTGGACTTCACTGCATTTCCCCCTTTGCCTACTTTCAAATACCTACTTGGATTAGTAGATATTTGAAAGTAGATAAAGATTCAACTTATCTTTCATGATCCTAAAGAGAAACCAGTATGCAATACAATTTTAAAATATGATTAATAGTTTCTACAGAATTTTTTCAATTTTTTAAATCTTGAGACCTTCTGCTTTAATTATATCTAAATTCAAACTATCAATTTTTAATATTTTTTTTAACTATTGTGGGTTTGTGCTGTATTATGAATCCTTGTAGCAAACAGGTAAATTTAAACCAGAAATTAAAAGATTTATGAGCTTAACAAAAGATTCATGTGCTTGAAAATGAGGAAACCGCGCTGAACATCTAGATTGATACTTCTCAACTTTTCATGTTGACAATGCCCCCTGCTCAAAGAAAATAAAATATTTCACAAGATGTTAACATTTTCTATGAAAGAATGAATGGAGATGAATCAATAAGAACAGCAATGTCACGTGGTGTGTTTGTCTGTATGCTTCAAGAAGCTGAGTAACTTGATCCTGAGGAGTATTGAAGGCATGAGTTAGTGGGAATAGGATTTTCAGGACTTCACAACCTCTTTTGACTACTTTTTGAAGTTCCTCTACAGTATATAATAACCTGTGCTTTGGGTAGCAGCTTTTATCTGTCCTCTTGCACAATGGTCTAAAGCAATTTGCCCAACTAAAGAGTGGCATAACACTCAGAACCGTTTAAGGGAGATTGTGATACATATTATTTACCTGTCTTTGTATAAGATTGGGTGATGCCTGTTGGTGTCCATTTCTTGGTTTCACTTCTCTGTAGCATGTATCTCTGTATCATACAAACATACTAATCAGGGCAAAAACCATAGAACAGGCATGTAGGAGGAAAAAGTTTCCCTTACACATTGAGAAGGTATACCTCTCTACTTCACCACGTCTTTCTCTGAAAATGGTAGATAGTTAAGAACAGGAGGGTAAAATTGGAAAAAAATAGTAGAAATTTATTTTGGGACAGATGTGCAAAAATGTACTACTAATTTCATATATGTTTAATGGTACAATCTGAACTTGACAACTAAACAAATTTGGGAAAAGCATCAGGTTTTCCAGCTACAAATGCATAAAATGGAAAAAGATAGTTTTACTCAGCTCTGTCAATAAGACTTTCAATCCAGTATGACAGGGAGTGGAAAGGAGCTCTGAAAACAACACCTAAAAGATGAAAATAAAACCATATTCCTACATAATTATTGTGCCTTTATCTTACTTCTATTACTTGCAAGGAATTTTGTCTAGCAAGCAGATATGAAACACTGCATAGCAACACTTTAATGAAATGTCTTTTAATGCGTGAAACACACTTTATTCCATTCAAAATATTTTTGGAAAATGAGAAAGGAAATCTATCAAAATCATAAAGCATGTGTAAAATAAATGCATGAATTTAAGCTTTAGCTTGATTTTTGCTGTTCAGTAAATTGCAAAACTTTTCTATTGTTTGTTTTACTATAGGAGAGAGTATTCCTCTTAAAACATGCATTCTGTATTTTGCTGTACCAATTCTTCACTCTCAGTATAGTCAGAGGATCTGCAGGAGGCACAAAAGAACCAAAGTGTATCATGGATTGTCAGAAGGTTTAAGTATTTGCTTCTTCTCTGTATAAACCCCTATGCTGAGAAATGAGAGAGGTGAAAGACAGATGCACTGAAAGGGTATTATCGATATCTCTCATTTCTAGAAAGTATTCAGCGTTTATCATTCACTGAAAAGAGACACTAAATCATTCTTGTGTCACAGTCCTGATTTGCTTATAAGATACTTCCAAGGCTTAAAATTCACACACTGACTAGCTGAAGTGAATTTGAGGGTCCTTCCTACAATTCCCTAATAATTTAGAAAGTACAGCAGTCCAAAAGTGTCGATTGATCTGACTGTTATTCAAATTTTCCACAATTTCACAAGCATTGTATATTCCTTAACAAATCATTCCTTTTCCTGAGAGAACTTAACCTTGATTTTTTTTCATTTAAGTGGAAATGTGTTTGCATCAAATAGCTTATTTTCATATGGTAGTCCTTGGTCACAAAATCACTAATCCTTAAATTCTTTTTAGAATTAAAGAGCTAGACCTTAGAAACTAAGTTGCCTAGGCACCTTAAAGCAAATTCTGCTTTCTCAGGATTTTTAACTCTGCTGACAACCATCTTTGGGAACACTCCTATACTCATACAACAAAACCAACAACTATCATTGCAAGTTTGATCTGAACTGGCACAGGAGAATTTCTGTGTAATTTAGCAAGGTTAAGATTTTTCTTTAGTAGTATTTAAATCTGCAGAGAAAATATGTTGGCAGGAGTTGTAGTTGAAGAGACAATGCATTTTCTTCAGCATAAAATAAGTATCTGTCATGCTAAGGTCTGCAGTATGTCCTTAGTTTGACACCAGTCACTGAATTTTTCTGAATTCAACCTGCACTAATGCTAGCCAAAAGGTGAAAAAAAAAAAAAAAAAAAAAAACCCAACCCCAAAAACAAACCAAACAAAAGATGGCTACAAAACATGTTTGTTGGACAATTGCAAGGGTGAAAGCAGAGCTCCAGTCCATGGAAAGTAGGACCAGGAAAACAGGACCAAGAAAGTAGGACCAAGATGCAGTTTGTAAGCGGGTGTCAGCTGTCTGTGTCTCCTCCATGTCACTAAGTAGAAGCACAAGCTTACCTAGATGAGATCAAAGCACTGAATTATAGAAAAGGGAACTGTCACGCTGAAGAAGATGAGAAACCGTGTATTAGAAGATGTGGTGTTATTCAGACTCACATCTTGTGCAGTTCCACTAAAGTTTTAATACTTTTAAACACATGCAAACTTTGATTTTTCAAAGCCACTCTACCTTTGAGCCTCAATTCTGTTTCACCTTTTTGGTATTGAGTCCTTTTGCACTTACTCTATGTGCCCTCTACATTACTTTCCCTGTGTGACAATATTTTACGGACACGCCACACATAACCGTATGTACTAAAAAGTGCTACATTATCTTTCCTTTACATCTAATACTCTTCCTAAGCAGCTGCAGTGTTGTAACTGATCAGGGATATTTAATTGCTATAACCATATTATAAACTGTTGAAAAGTCTTGAATTTTAATTGCAATGATTCTATTTTTTCTTGTTATCTTGATAAAAGGACTTAGTAATCTTGGTAGTACTGATGTAAGAGGGCTGAGATGAATTGAAATATAATCCTATTTTAAAGAGGCATCCCAAAAGTGGTTTATAATTGAGGGGAATTTAGGGTAGAGGAGACATTTCAAGAGGTGACAGTGAAAAGTAATTTAAAATTTTCATTTTTCTCTTGAGTACAATAGCAATATCAAGAAAACAGAAAGGAAAGAGCTAATCACAGGACTTGTTCTGTCAGGCACTACATTAAGCCCGCTGTAATTCAGATCTGAACTTCACCCTGTGGAGGGCACTCCTTACATTTTAGTACCTTTTATAGGCTACTTAGAGTATTTTATATTGCATAATGGCTTCTTTATTAAAAGGAGCCATCCAAGTAGTTTCTGAGAAATACACGATAGCTTACGTAGTCATACAGTACGAGCTGTTCTACTGAAAGGTTAGCAAACACCCTTCAGGCATCTGTTTTAATAACGCTTTGCAGTGGAACCCAACCTTTTAGATAATATATTTTATTCATGGATTACCACGTTTACATGTTTTAAATATTTATTGAATTCATAATCCCATATGGTCTGTTTTGTGATGCACGATACAAGTGTTTAATGAGAAAGTGTAGGCACATTCATATAAAAATAATATCTGCTCTTTCTTCTCAATAGAACTGGATTGCCCTATTGAGTAAACTTCAGTGATTACACTGATTTTTGTCTCCCTTGTTGTGCTTTTTTGATTCATTTAGTCTTCAATCACACAAACCATTCCATGATTTTTGAGGTTTCCAGAACCACATAATTATCAGAACAGCATTCTGGTTGAGAGCAGACTTACAATATCCTTGTAAAAAGCCATTCTTTGAGTCTGTTAGTATTTCTCAGGATACAGAATGGAAACAGATTGGGCTTTTCTTCAGAGCACAGAGCTTCCTTCAGCAACATCATAATTTTTAATATGTTCTTAAAGACAATCCAAAACAAGCATCCTGGATTTGAAGTTTGCAGACATACCCAAGCCAATATATCTAATTAATTCCTTATTAACTTTTATGTTGGAGAGGAAGATATCCAATGAATAGGGAATAGAAAGAAAGGAGTTATACATATACCAAAACTTTACTTTCTAACTACATTTTGCAACAACTAGACAACTGCGTTGGGCTTTTGAGAGGACATAAAGATGGATATTGAAATAAAAACAGAAGATAGTGAGACTGACTTTTTCAGTCAGAAGAGGGAAGTACATATTGAAATTAAGAGGTTTTCTACTTCATCAAGAATCAGTAAGATTTCAGCTTGTAATACAGACAGAATGAGTTAAGAAAACTCCCAAGTTGCTGTAATGAATATAGGCAGTATTAATAGTGATAAAGGCAACTAAAGTAGTCAGTGATTATCTGAGGAGCTATCCCAAGAAAATCTAGAAATATTGGACAGGGTAAACAGCAAAAAAGAGTCACAGTTTCTTTCTGGTTGCCCATATCTGGTTTATGGGACCAAGAGATGGAGGCAGAACAGTGACCATAGAGAACGTAGTTTATGTGTGGAGAGAGAGAGGCATGATGCCTTCTTAAGCTCCCCTCTTCATGCTTTCATTTATTCTGCCTTGAGAATGTATCCAAAGATTTGGGAACATCCAAAGACAGACTGCAGGGGAAGATGCAAGATGGGAAAGAAAGATCTTGAGTAAAGTAATAAACTAGAATCCTCACCTTGAAAAGAAAAGAGGGTGGGTATAATTTTGTTTAATAGATATTTGCATTTTGATCAAACTCCAGAGAAAAGGAATGGGGAAAATTGCCTATGTTTCAGAAAAAGCTCCCATCTCCCTGTCTTACTCCTGTCTATTCCCCTCACTTCTCCATACACTGGAAAATACACTCCTATGAATCCCCATAACCACTACAATCTTTTAAATTTGGGAGAAAACAAACAAACAAACAAACAAACAAACAAAAAACAAACCCCAACAGCCAAACTTTTGAACTTATTTAACATAACCAAATAGTCCTTCTTAGAATTTTGTGAACTCCTCTACTGTTTCTGTGGTTTTCCTACATATGTATATTCTTTGAAACTAGAACTTTTTGTAATTTGTATGCTGTAAAAAACTGAACACAGTAACGAGTCAATATCCTAATCAATATACTAAATGTGATAGTAAATCCTTCACGTTTGACCTTTACATGGATAAAAATTTTACACCTAAACCAACCTCTAGTCAACAGAGTTAGACAATTAATTTTCCAAGCTCTTATTGACATTGTTGACATGCGTAGTGGGATTCATAATTAGAGTAGAAGAATACAATGCTAAAATCCCAGAGGAAGAGATAATTTTGACCTTTCCTTCATATATATATTTTGCTCTTTCCAGAAGATGTAATCTAAATATCAGTTAAACTAGCAACTGAATATTTTTTCCAAAATTGTTCCAGCTGTGAAGATTTGCAGCTACATCATTAGGATTAACTTCTGATCTAAATGCTATCTTGCAGCTCAGCTATCTGCTACTAAATATTGGGTGCTTTTCTGTGGAAACTAATTTATTACTTGCCTAAGTATTGCATTCAGAACACTCATGTGAGCAACTGACTATGAGACAACACAGAAGGAGCCTGGAAATGTCCAATGGGGGAAAAAAAAACCAAACTCAACCAACCAACCAAAAAAACAACCACTGCACCCCCCCCTCCCCCCCCAAAAAAAACCAACACCACAAACCAGCATACAAAACACCAAAAAACAACAACCAAAAAAACAAACAAAAACTGAGGCTGTAGGTCAGCAAGCAGCCAAGACTTTATGACCTTTCTGAATCCTTAACATTTAGAACAAAGTAGATCAAAATGAGGAAAAATTAGAGATGGAAGACACTGATCTTGAAATATTGATCAGATTGCCACATGTAACAGTTGTATGTTGAGTTTAACCTTGTGAGAACAATGGACCTTATAGTTAGCCTCTTTGGTGATGTGGACACTTTACAGTTTTTCATGATCACTCTATGTGGAAGAGTAGTCTGGAAGCAATGTAATCAGTGCAAAGTACCATTTGAGCCAGCTAGCAAACTTCTCGGAAGGCTAAATAGAGGATTCCACAAGTCACTATGCTGTCTCCAGTTGCAGAGTTAGAGTGTCCTGGCAATAGCATGGCATTACCTTGTGCAGTGCAGACATAACCAGAATATTATCTGCCATGTTTTAAGTACTTACCAGACATAGTAAAGATGCACTGCCTGATTATTTTACTCTGTTCAAGTTACTTAAATCAGTAGGTAGCAGATGTTTGTCTATCCATTCAGATCTAACTAACTTAAGCAGCAGTTACTTTGAGGTAGAATTCTTGATTGTCTAAGACAGTGTATTTACAGAGAAAATGAATTATCCCTCTACAGAAGCGAATAAGGCAGAGCATTGACCAGGAAGGAAAATAATTCCTTATTCACAAGTATTTTCAAAGTGAAATCTCTTTTCTCATTTACCTTGCTGAATGAAGTTTGCTTCAGTTCTGTATTTTTTGTTGCCTTGTTTTTAAACCTACACTAATTTATTAGCTCATTTCTTCCATGTTCATTTAGGGTCATTGTCCTATTTAAGGCTTTTTGCACACAGAAGATAACAAACTATGAGGATGCTTGGTCCTAAATAACTGCCATTGGTTCCACTGCAACTTCTGCATGCAAAGTTTTGCAGCCTGTGAGCACTTGGTCCTCTCTTCTTGTATATTAAAATAATAGCAGGAAATATTGACTATCGTTTTGGATTGTGAAGCTTGAACAGTGGGTTGTACCTTTTCTATCAACAAATCCTACAGAGCTGGATTTAGGGCCATGGCTCTCTATAGCTTTTCTGTTATCCTTTCATTCAGTCAAAAACTAGCTAATCAAATAATTACTTCTCTATCTTCTGAACTACTATGCAATATGTATGGTTATTTGTACCAGAGCAAATGCACTCTGCCACCATAAAAAAATGATGACTGATACAACACTGTAAGTTCAGATGCATACAATTGAAATTCTGTTATGCATTGGCCTGAAAACTCTATGAAATAGAGATGGAAAACTGCAGTTGCTTCAGACAGAACTGTAGTCAACAATCACAATCGCTTTGCAAAATTTATTGGATGCAATCATTATCTGTTTAATTTGGTTTCATATGTGTTGGTTATCTGCAAGTTCAAATGAGATGGTTAAATCACTCAAAGGTTTTAAGCATTGTACTTACACAGACTACTTATTATCTACATTTTAATTCTTTCTCTGCATCATCATCATCATCAAAAATAATAGCAGCAGTAATAATAATCCATCTGGGAATAATTATTTGATGTTGTTTGTGTGGCTAATTGTGAGAACATAAAATCCAACTTCTAGCATATCTGCCAGGCGTGTCTGTTTATTTCTGAAACTGTGAAGACACTTTGGATTTGTGAACAGTAGTTGCCTTGGAGAATATGTTTTATGTAAACATTGAAGGAAGATTGGTCTATGTCATGAAAAGAGACTTAACCTCTGTGTATTAGAAAACAGATGGGTCAATAACAGAGTATTGTCTGGATTATGTCTTACTCATTGTTTTCATTCCATCCAAAAAGCTGGGAAAGTCTGAGATGCCATGCTGTTGTGTGTGCCTTTTTTAAAATAAAAGCTTATTCCGCACAGAAACTGGGAAAGTTAGCTTATTTACAAGATTTCTTTTAAACCACAGATAGCAGACAGTGTGATTGTTCTGTGAAAATCTGACAGCTATTGACAGTATGATTATTTGTTTTGTATTTACCAATGACTAAGAATTAATTGCCAGCAGATTTCCTATTATTAAATAAAGGCACATTTAAACTTTATTATTTTAACTCTTTTATCCTTTGTGTTAAGGATAAATAATTTATAAAACATAAGTCAACACTGAATAGCTACTGTGAACATTTTCTGGAAGTCTTGGAGGCAATTGCAAGCACTGCAGTAGGCAATATAGTAGGCTATAGCTTTCTTTAACATCCTCAAGCTTTGTGGGCATTTGTTGGCTACTCATTATAATGTTTGTGAGCTATTTATTAACCTGTTATAAAGTCCTTGTATGTGTCTATATTCACAAATTTCTAAGTGTGATCCAAAGGAAAAACAGAAATGCTTGTTTGCTTTTACTTTCTAGGTATGCTGGAATAAAATGAGATATATATGTGGGAAAAATAGAAATATTTGCAAGACTGCTGATGAGTCATCAGCCAAGGTCTTAGTGGATGGCTGTGAATGCAGGGTAGTCACACAGGGGGTAAGGTAACATATTTGAATGACTCATGGAAGTAACATGTATGTAAGGAAGCTCATCAAGTAGAGGTTGAAACACAAAGGGACAACTTACAAAGCAGGCGCAGATCTTGCATTAACTGACTTTGAAGGATGAGTCTCTATACAATGAACTGGTATTTTCACAGAGGTCTCCCCTGAAGATGGGTATGCATATCTTAAGGGAGTATACTAGTTTTGGCTGGGATAGAGTTAATTTTATTCGCAGTAGCTCATATGGTGCTATGTTTTGGGCTTGTGACCAAAAAAAGTGTTGATAACACACCCATGTTTTAGCTGTTGCTGAACAGTCCTTGCATGGCATCAAGACCTTCTCTGTTACTCATGCCCTGACAGTGGGCAGGCTGGAGGTGCACAAGAAGCCAGGAGAGGACACAGCTGGGACAGCTGTTCTCAACTGGCCAAATTGATATCCCATATAATATGATGTCGTGCTCAGCAATAAAATGTGGAGAAAAGAGGGGAGACATCCAGAGTTACAGCACTTGTCTTCCCAAGTAACCATTACATGTAACAGAGCCCTGCTTTCTTGGAGATGGCTGAACACCTGCCTGCTGATGTCAAGTAGTGCATGGTTAATGAATTCCTTGTTTTGCTGACTTCATAAATTTTTCCTATTGTGAATATGGCAGTAGATATGCAGGAGAGAAAAGGTTTGAGTCAGAGCCACCAGATGGGAAGGGAGATCTTGAGGACACAGGAATGCAGATCTGAAGCACAATGTAGAGTTAAGCTATACATATTGGATGTTATCCATCTAAATTACATTTCATTACATTGATTCAATTGCAAGCCACCTCCAAGTTCCAGCTGGATACAAATATTTTCAGTGTTATTTTTTCACCATCCAAATTAAATTCCCTGTTTGAAACTTTTCCCCCCTATTGATTTTTTTGTCTGTTATGACAAATCAATGACAGGCTGCATTACATTTTCAACTTCTAGAAAAACAGATTTCTTTTCAGGAGGCTCTTTATCCTTTGGATCAGGGCTCTTTCTGTTAAAAATTACCCCTTCTAGCAAGTTGCAGTGTATGGTCTGTATTCATGGGACAAAGCACTTTCTCCTTTTAGCAAAAATCTAATTTAGATTTTACCTGGCTCACAAGATGGATAACACTCCCAGGGGTAAAGTCTCCCTGGTCTAAATAGTTAGGTGCAGAGACTCTTATGTTAGCTCAGTCTCTGCTCTGAATTGGTGGGATGCAAACCAGATTGCATGTGAAGGTTCTTTAATCATGTTAGTGCTTGGCTGTCTTCATACTGCTAAGTCCTATCCCTCAGCTGGGCATCCATCCTGAGCCTCATCTGGATGGGGCTCACCTCGTTTTGCTCTGTGTGTGCATGGTGTCCTGGTTTTTAGCTGGAACAGATCTGGGTTTCTTTTTAGTAGCCAGAATAGTGCTGCGTTTTGCTTTCAGCCTGGGATTTGTTATGAGAGAAACACTGATAACAAACCAGTGTTTGCATTTTTGTTGCTGGAAGTGAAGGATTTAATGTTTTGTTAGTGTACAAGTGCAAGATCTAAGAGGGCAAGGAACATTTAAATTAATAAGCTACATTGGTGTTTGGATATGCCAGTGGGATATTCCATATCATATCACATCATGTCCAGTATATTAGTGAGGGACTCTTTCTCTTTTGCTCTCTCTGACTTTTGCTCGGACCCTCACTCTTCCAGGATTGCAGTTTCAGTTCAGGATTGTCGTTTCTCCAGGATTGTTATCTGGGAACAGGCCGGGCTTGTTTGTGGGTAGTCAGCAGTTGCACTGTATATCACTCATTTGCATATTTTGTTACTGTTATTATAATTACTATTTTAATATTAGGATTATTTTAAGGTTTATTTTATATCTATTACTAAATTGTTCTTATCTCAACCTATGAGACTCCTTTCCCTCACCCCTCAAATTCTCTCCCCTATTCCCTGGGGGCAGGGGGAGGGTGGGTGAACGGCTGTGTTGGTTTCACTGGGACTTCGCCCAGGAAGGGAAACCAGGACACGAGGGATGGGGAGAGACTGCTTGGCAAGACAAAATTAAAGTGAGAGGAATATTTTGAATGGTTTCTAAAAGCTTTCTGGTTTCCAGTTGAGGCTTGTGTTTGGCTCTGAAAATGTTTTAGTTCATAATGATTCTCTCTAGAAATAATTTAACAGCTCCTCTGAAAGCCACATTTCTAACTTTCAGTCTTACTTTCCATACAAAGTATGGTGGAAAGTTAAAGTGACCTTAGACAAGATAAACTTGGAACGTCTGATACCAATCTTACTCCATCTTGTAGTGCATTTCCTCAGAAAAAATAAAGAAACAGAAGTGTGGGGCACCGATTGAATTGTGTGGAATAATATTTACTTCTTGTGTTACATGGGGAAAAATCTATTTGCAGTTACTGTAGTGTTTATTCCATTCAGCTGTTGTGTGTAAGTGAACATTGCATGTTAAAATACACATACCTATTTGGACATATGTAATAGAAAACATCTGTTAATTTAGGATATATAAATAAAACACATTTCCAAAATCAACAGTAAATTTCCTTTTACAGGAGAAAACAGTCTGCAAACTGAGTCACTGAAATTCATCCTGTCCTGTCTGTTCTTGGACAGCACTTATGACACAGACTAGCAGCTTATGACCCTGTCAGGAAGCTGGAATGGAAGTCACCAATTGCTCCATAACCTTCTGAGTATATTTCTGTGGCTCCGCTCCATGCAGCTTTGCACATCCTTTATCATCAGCAAACCCATAACTCCTCAGGAGTCCAGTATTACCAACTGGGAGGAATGAGACAGAAACAAAAGCAATTATGAATCATGAACAGAATGTCACTTGATACTTAAAGGTTAAGTGCAAGTCCATGCATATCATCATAGAAGAAGCACATTTTCTGATCACTCAGTCACCTTCTCCAAACTCCCCAGACCCTCACTTGTCTTTCTTCTGGCTAATTTTGATAGTATGAAGCCATGGGAGTCATATGCATGGGTTTCCCTACTACCTGAAGGGTTCAGGGCAGCTATCCCTCAGTTTCAGCTGATCAAAATGGTGGAAGCAGAAAAAATTATGGCTTGTGTTTATCATCCAGCCCCTCTATCAGGTAACTCCTGGTAAACCTCAGCAGATGATCACAGACTCCTGCTAGGTGACATGCTTGCCACAGCCAAGTGATCCTTCTCAAACCATCTTGCCCTGTAAGAGTTTGCTTATTATCCTGTGTGTATGGATTGATGGTGGAGCCATCTTGGTCTGTTTATGATCTGTGTTGGCATTCTTAGGAACATTTGCAGTATAGTTTCAGTGAAAATCATCCATTCATTCTAGAAGTGGTCTCCTGTAACTGTGTTCTGGTTCACATCATGAAGCAGTGTCAAAGCACAGAAATCGGATTCTTTTTGGAAGAAATTAAATTGGATGATATATCAAGAACAAAACTCAGTGCATTCCAGCTGCTAATGGGAATTCGGTCCCATGTGCTTCTCTCTAGAGATAACCTGAAGCAGATCTTCAAAAAAACTCACCTAGAGTTTATTTTCAGTACCAATCTTTTGGCTCTACAAATCTTTTCCTATTGGTCTGCGTTATTTACTAACATAAGTATAGCTGTTGCAACGATATGTTAGACAACAGAGAAAGAGAAGGACTCTGTACTCAAAAATAAAACTGGCTGCTTGAAAGGGTATATTGGACACATTCGATTCATAAAGGTTTAGGAGTATGTACACATCATTCATTTCCACGAGCTATAAGGTGCTAAATATCTCTCTGAATCTGGGCTGAAGCATTCATAACCTTACACAGCTACCATGTAGGTTGATTCTCCAAATCATCGTACCAATACAGAGTGGTAGCTGTATCTGTTACTCTACAGTGGTGAATGTGGTGGTGCCCTCTGGACCAACACAGTGGCACATTATTTCTATTCCATTTCTTTTTATGCCATTTATATAAGATTCCTTATGTCCTTCCTGAAACTGGTGGAAATCACTGTCTGTGAGTTGAAACTGCAAGAGACTGCTAATATCTACCCATCTGTTTGCAGTTAATTCTTATGGGACTCTTAATGAAGAAAAATACAACACAAACAATTGTTAGTTTTATGTCTCAGTACTCAAGGCTTTCTCACAAGGCTCTCTCACTGTAATTTCTAATGTGCACTTGAAGTGTACAAGACTGAGGTGTACCTGAACAACCTGTGACTCACAGGCCAGTAGGAACTGGAAGGTCTTTCCATGTTCACTTGACCTATTACCTCTCTTATAACAAAATGTCTCCTTCCAGTAAAAAACTGATTACTTCCAAACAGCATATTTTTTCTGGTAAAATGAAGGAGACAAAATTGGCGCACATATTTTACGGAGGCCTAATGTTATGTTTGGAATTGTCGATTCTAACAAAATGTCTGCTTAGCAGTGACCTCCTGAGGATGATAATGAGGTGCCTTAATTTAGATTGATTGCTGCTAATTCTATGTAACCTTATGTGGGGAGATTTTGAAATAAAATGCATAATGCACAAACTCCTTGACTCCTCAGTAGAGAAAGAGAAGGAGAAAATGTTACATAAGGGTATATTATTGTAACTCAGCTTTTGTCACTTTCTCATGTTTTGTTAAGAATTAGTCAGGGAAAATAGGAAGAAAAATAGCCCATCCTACAACAATAGCTGCTTTATCTGGAGAAAGTCACATTCTTTTTCCTTGAATGAATTCCCATATCTTGTGCTCTAATCCAAACACTGATTAACAATGCTCCAGCTCTTTGTTTGTTGCTTTTTGGCAGACATTGTGACTTTCATACTTTGCTCCTTAATTACTTGTCATTTCAACCCCTGATTGGTTTTCAAGACTCTCTCAGCACAGCTTCCACAAAAGATTCAGTTTTAGAGTGTCTAATAAAGTATTAATTATTTATTTATTGCCAGGCAATGTTGCCCCTTTATCAAGCCTTTGTCTTGTATCAGAGACAAAGTTGGCTGCAGAAATGTAGAAAATATTTTCTGTACTTTATGAATATATTTAGACGAGTGTTCTACTGCTTGGCATTAGGTTCACTAACTTTCTTCTTCCTGAGGAAGAAAGAGGCCTTTGAGAAATAAGCAGAATAACAGTCCTGTATCACCCATTGTGATTGTCCTGGAGGGGGCTCTTGCCAAAACCAAAAACTTCCCTTGTCTTTCTCATCCCATTTGAAATAGCAGGAGCAGAAGGCCCTTCCCTTTGGTAATGATGTCCTCCAGAATTGTGGCCTGGCCTGCATCTATTCTTGTCCTGCTATAGTAGTAACATGGTCTTGCCCAGATACCTTCTTTTCTTTGACAGAAAGAGGGCAGAGACAAGACAGGGGTGGCTCACAAAGTACATTCCTCTGGTGATCAAATTGTGTCAGCAAGGTGTGAGGACAGTATGTTAAAGGCTGGAGTCCTGTAACACAACAGAGCAAGGAAGAGAAATCCTGTGAAGGGGAGAGAAAGACCTTTTTCCCTATACATTGTCCTAATGAACCCCCTTGTTTCCTTTCATTTCTCCCTCTCCTCTCCCAAGCCCTCAGCACTTACTTTGCTGTCAGGAAGAGATGCAGACATAACCAACAGTATTGCAATGGTGGCAGCTCTAACTGGCCAGAAAACTCATCGGGATTATAGGAAAAAGTAAGAGAGAAAAATTCATTTTCTGTAGTATAATTTTAAAATTACCATGTTGGACAAAGAAATTTAAGAATAACTAGAGACAGAGTATACTAATAATAATCCATTTGCAAGATTTTTTTTCCAATAAAAAAAGAAAATAAATGAGGTATAGCTGGAGGTCGATATACCCTCATAAAACCTCTGCAATAGATGATGAAGGTAATAGATTCAGTTGGAACTAGAGCATAGATAAGTGTATTAGGTATCATACTGCATATTTCTAAAAGTGAAGTGTCTGTCCCCACTTGCCTAAAGAAGTAATTCCTCTCAAGCATCCCAACTCTTTTCTTTATGAATGCTCTGTGCAGGAATATTGCACAGACATGAGGGATGTTTTGAGTGCTATTGAAATTAGAAAAATTATCTTAGCAGTAAAGGATTATTATTAAAAATAATAATGATGATAATAAACCAGCAACAAAATCAACAATAATAACATGATTATGATCATTAATATGAATTGCCAGTTTCTTGTCTTAGCATCATAAATTAGGGAAATGTTGAACCTACTGACATAATGATGAATCAATCTGTTAATATCACACTTAGCATATCCTTCCTGTGATTTTCTCAAAACATTTTTCATTGAACATAAGAGTTAGATCCAGGTTAAGTTGTGTTCAAATGACTGAGCTGCAATGAAAAGTGCAAAGACTTTGCTAAGGACTGAATAAATAATTCAGAGCCATAGGCTCTTCACTTCTTTCTTGCTCTTTATTCTAAAGAGGAAAAGCAAAACTGGAAAAGATGTTCTCTGATGACATGATAAGAGTGAGAAAGTGAATCATGATACTAGAATCAATTTCATGCATTATTATTTCTAAATCTCCACATCCAAATAAACATACCCTTAAATTTAGGAACTGATTTGAGTACTTTCCACTGACTACAGGACTGGAGGCTTTGATAAAATAACCACATATTTTTCTCCTGGTTCAAACTATTTTTGCACAATATAGTGAAATCTAATTATACTCACTACTTAACTAGGTGCAGTTTCAAACATTGTATTGTTCTTCTGGCATCACTGAAAAGCAAGGTTTTTTGCATAGATATGTGTTGCAATGGCATCCCTGAACACAAGCAAGCAGCAGAGAGAGACAGACTGAGCTTTTGGCCCAGTTCTTGAGTAAAACAAGTAACATTAGCACCATTGAGCTAAGTCTATGAGACCACTTACCTGTACATGATCATGCCTCACAGAGAATCTTACAGAATTTTCTCAACACATCAAAGCTCATTAGTCAGCTCAGAGATAGTGTTACACCCTTGCCAGCTACCAACTAATACTGAATCCTTTCTGTCATAGCTAGAGCTGTCATGAGGTAGTACCTACCAGTTGTGTTGTATTTAATCATCCTTTCACTGCAGAGTAGAAGTCTGTCCATTTTTTATCAATTGCACAGCTGCATTCCTTAGAATTAAAAAAAAAAAAAAGAACAATAACTGTTTATCCAAAGAGCAAAGCAGATCATGTGACAGAGATACAAATTTAGTGTAAATTTGGAATTTGGAGGTGAGCAGAAGATGAGATTTGTTAGAAGGAAAGTTAGTACTTTTTGTTACCTTCAAACAGTGTTCAAGTCCCCCTCATCAATAAGATATCTAATAACTGTCTCTAGGAGCCAGAAGCAGTCCTGTCACCAGGCTAAAGGTGGACCAACCTAATCTCTTGCTGATTGATCAAACAGCCAAATTCATCATTTTCTCGTCATGCTGCTGTCCAACAGCATGCCAAGGTATATGAAGAAGCAGAATTGGCTGCACTTTAGGAGTCCATCAGGATGGTATTGAGGGGAAATGTCACCTATTTTTCTTGTGTTCTTCTCTTGTCAAAACTGTAGTAATTCTGTCTTTTAAGGGACTGGAGAATTATAGCAGGCTCAGTGTCTAAGCTTAGCTTTCCATGACAACTGTCAATGGTATTTCCCAAACCATCCCTATTTGCATCCACAGAGCTATCAGGTGATGTATGTTCACCATGGCGAGTATTTAGAGGATTTAGCATTACTGATTCGCTATGTAGGTGAGAGGGGCAGAACGGTAAGGTTCAGTTTTGGTCCAGGAATTAATTTTCTCTATGAACTGTTCCTATATGTCCTATAAACTCCATAACTTTCCTTTCAGTTATTGTTCTCAGCAGGGCAGATGAACAAACACTTAACTGAACTGGTGCTGGGAGGCAGGTCTGTTGTTGACTGAAATGAAGCAGGATACCCATCATCCCACTGTAAAGACCAGGAGCAGCAACTGTAGTAGGCAACAGGCATGTAGGGCCTATTTGGGAAGCACCAAGAAGTAAATCACCTTGGCTACTGGTGAGCTGATGCACATATTGAAACACAACATTGACCCAGAGACTATGACAATATGTAATAACTATATTTTATTCATATCGCTGTGTTTTGGTATGGCCAGTAACATGGCATTCCAAATATATACACAGGGTTCATTATCTTCCTTCCCCTGCATCCCTGAAGGATATTGGTAGGTAGGGACTATATTGGAAAGGGGGAGAAAATTTCATACATTTGAATTTCTACAACTGGATGCCCAAGGTAGTATAAGTGGAGACCTCACGCCACTGAATTTATCCCATTGATTTCCTTTAAGCAGGGATTTTATAGCTGATGAAACAAAGTTGCTGCAACAAGTACATAAAAAGGATCTTTCCTGCCTCTATATTTCTGTATAAAAAGAAAAAAAAAAGATGATTAGCATTATAGAGGAAAAACATAATGGTAAATTGATAGGCAACAACACTTATAAGAAACTCTTATTTGAACTTGATACGCCACAGGCTTTTTGTGTAACATTTATGCATCTGATTTAAGAGATGCTTCTTCATTGTGTAAAAAGAGGAAAGGAAAAAGTCCTTCAAAATTAAAGTTATAAGCTGAAGGAACAGTGAAAGGAAAACATCTGAATATGATAAATATAGAATAAATATTACTGATATGGAAATATTTTCTGAATTCTGGTTTGATATCTAAATAACTAGAATTTCCTTGGGATGAATTATTTGCCATTATTAATGTACCTGATTACTTTGGATAAAATTTGCTGATGAGACATACATAAAGCCATCCTCATTTTCAGAATTAATAATTTCCTGATGACCTTATTGTTTTATCATCTCAGAACAATGCAAATACATGTCTGAAAAGCAGAGAATGACATGTACACATACCCCAAAACTCTGACTTTCACCATTTCCGATTAACCAATCCCTTATGATTTCCTCATCCTGACTTGGGTAATAATACCATTTCTTATGGCTAAGTGCATTGTTGTCAAAGATCTTTTGACATCAATATGTCTGATATAACATTTTTGTATCATACTCTTCTGTTAACCAGACTTGAACATATGTACACTCCTTTATCCCTCAGCTGCAGCTTCTAAAAACTTTCTTCTAGTTTTTCTAATAGATTCTGTCTGTTTCTACAAAAATCTGGATGCTTAGCTTTCTCTACCGTTCTCTGTTTTTCTCTTTGTTTTTTCGCTAACACACCACAAATCTCCAATAAGACAGGGTCTGAATTCTTATTTACAATGCAGTTCTTTCATGGTGCCTTAGTGGTAATGAAAATCTGGCCCTCTGAGAGCACTCCTATGAGAGATGTAGCTATGCTGTATATCTTGTGGTGTTTATAGAATACAAAATAATATCTAGAAGAAAGACTTTTCTCTCCTCTGTAGGTGCATATACATGTCTAAATGCTCCTATACAACATCAAGATGATTGCTGCAAAATAGCATCATCCCATTGAGTGTTCACAGTTATCAAAGGTCAGCTGTCTTTATTAAATTGCTCAATCTCCATGGGCAACTTTCCTGATGGGGAACGTTGATAGTTTCATTTTGTTAAAGGTTTGGATTGCATTCAGTTCAGTGGGAAGTAAATGGATATCAGCACTTCTTGGAAAGAAATGTCTGCTGACATTTGTAGAAGTTAAATAATCCTTTCATAGAATCAGAACTAAAATGGTCCCTTGTTTCAATGGGAAATCACACCTCCTCTTTGGGCTCACTTATCACAAAACTGGATTTTATATTAACAGATATAAATAGAGTTATCAGTAATCTAATTGTGTTTGGGCTCATTGGGCATTAGCATAAGATTCTTAGAATAAAGAAAACCCCCCAAAAAACTCAGCAAAGAGAATTTGGTGTTGAATGAAGAACTATGGAGTACATTTCCAAGAGAAGGATGTATTTTTTGGCTGGACTTAGTGAAAATTTCTCAAAACAATATACAATATCCCCTTTTATTGCTTTCACACTGAACATTGAAGAGACATCAATCCATTGTTATAAGCTTAAGAAGAAATTTTCTAGTTGTGATATACTGACTTGGAAAATAATATTTTGATACGATTTCTGTAATGAAAGGAAAAGTAACATATTAATTCACCCTTAAGAAGGGATTTTTACAACGGAAACCTGCTTCTGTTCCTTGTGACAGCTGTGAGGAAAGAAAACCCAGCTGATCTCAGTTTTCTCATCAGGACCAGTTGGGAAAGGTGATTGTAGAATGCCCATCTCTTTAGTTATACCTCCTTGTGGTATCTTCAATATGCTGGAACACCAAGACACCTAGAGGGAGTGAGTATTCTTAAGTTTCCCATGATTGTATCACAGAATTGCTAGCCTTCTTCAGTGGTTACTGATCAATTTTTAAAGCAGCACCTAAAAATGCAATGTAAGCCTTAGGAAAGATGTGATTTATTGCCTGGCAAATCAGATTGTCTTCACTACTTGGGACATTTTGCCTCTTGCTGTGATAGTCAGTCACAGAAAAGTGGAAGATCTTCCAATAGGTCTTCATATGTGCAATGTGAAGTTGTCACAGTGAGCAAGACAAATAATTCAATATTTTTAGGGTCCTAAGAAAGTAAATCTCACCACTAATTGGTGGGACTGTTATCTAAATACTAAGAAAAAACATCATTTGCTTATTACAGTCACCATATTAAAACTGGATGAATTCTGTGAATATCTAAAGCCCTGGAAAGATTCCACCTCTCTATTCTTGAATGATGGCTTCTACAGATCTATTCATAAAGTGCAGATAAGATACTACAGCATCTCAAACAGTCTATGTTTGCATTAATATCTGCTAGTACATTAGTTGCCTGAGAAGGCTGGAATACAAGAACAGAAGAGACTCTGAACTGATAATTTGTTGCAGATAGAGGCTATGAACTGTTAATTACAGGACAGGAAAAACACTCTCCTTTATATTATCACTTTTGCCTGGGTGGCCCAGTGAGATAAGATATTGTTCTAAATTCAAATTAGTCAAAGCAAAGCTGGATTTATGTAGCATATCAGTGACTTAATGCGAGAGAAATTAGGTGATCCAGATAGAAAGCATGACATCCCTAATCTGTTTACACACTGGAACAGATGGCAAAGCTACATTTAGTTTTACCTACAAAATCTCCAGACACATTCTTCCCCTGCTCCCTGGGTACTGCTCCTCTTTGCTGGACTGTGCCTGCCTTAACCCTGCAACAAACACACAATAGCCCCGTGTTTCACTTGGCAGTCAGGATATTCAGAGGAACTATGGAAACTCAGCCAGGTACCAGTCCCCCTGTTTTAATAGAAGTAGTTATAACCTGTTACATTTCAAGGGCACTTCAGCTTTTGGCTGCAATAGGTGGACTAATGTCAGTTTGTTTCATGTCAATGCATTAAGCAAAGCATTAGGTTAAGCTAAAGTAACTGTGAGATTCTTCTGCTACAGCCCTTGCAGCAAGACATTTTTGGAAGGTATATATAAAAGAAGCTGTGGAAAATGGATATATAAGGGGATATAAAAGGATATATGAAGGATATATATATAACCTAACCTATTTCCAGCACCATTATTATGAAAGCAAGTTTCAACCTCTTCACTTACTAATGACACGTGAATCAACCTCTGACCATTAGTGTGACCTGACTGAAAGCTCAAGTTTGTGTTTATCACAGGGGAATTTACCATCAAAGCATTTAGTGCCTCCAAGAATACCACCTGAGTAAGGGTATCGCTTATTAATTTGTGCTTCATAAGTCATTAATATTCTAAACTACTAATATTTTATTCTATTTAAAAAAGGAACCAAATAGGAATAGGGACCCACCTACTGCTGATGGAAGTGATTGCTTATTTGGCTATAAATATACGTCTGATCTCATATTTTTACCATTTAATACAACCATATAAAACTTTGAGTTGGTAGGGACATTTAAAGGTCACCTAGTCCAACCCCCCTGCAGTGAGCAGGGACATTTGCAACTAGATCAGGTTGCTCAGAGCCCCATCCAGCCTGACTTTGAATGTTTCCTGGGATGGGACTTCTACCACTTCTCTGAGCAACCTGTTCCAGCGTTTCACCATCCTCAACATAAAAAATTTCTTTCTTACATCTTGTCTAAATCTACTGTCTTTTAGTTTAAAACCCTTACCCCTTTTCCTATCACTACAGGCCCTGCTGAAAATCTTATTCTCATCTTATGAGCCCCCTTAAGCTGCAGTGAGGTCTCCCTGGCATCTTCTCTTATCTAGGCTGAACAACCCCAACTCTCTCAGCCTTTCTTCATAGCAGAGGTGTTCCAGTCCTCTGATCATTCTTGCGGCCCTCCTCTGGACCTGCTCCAACAGATCCATGTCTTTCCTGCAAAGGACTCCAGAGTTGTATGCAGTACTCCAGGTGAGGTCTCACCAGAGTGGAGTACAGAATCACCTCCCTAAACCTGCTGGCCACACTTGTTTTGATGCAGCCCAGGATATGATTTGCCTTCCAACCTGATGCTTCTTCCTTGACTAGATGTACTACCCAGTATCAACATCATGTGTGTCATCTTCAAACTGAACAAATAAGACATTATATTATGTCTTTGAGGTCTCAAAAAATTATGCTCAACTCAAACTATCCAATTAATCTTGCAGTTAATCCACTGACCAATCAAACCTGACAGTGAACAGCAGTGAAAGCTGGATGCAATATCACTGAAGTGTTGTAGACCACAGCAAGTACTTGTCATACGTGAACTACTTAAACCATAAGGAGATGAGTCCACTAGGAGGCAAAAGTATCCATAGATATGGGGTTGTTTGAGGAACTTGGAGACAGAGCATAGTTTGGGTCTCTAAAAACAAATGCCTCCTGAGGTTTTTTTTTTTATTATAACATCTCTGTTCCCGGGTTCTGTTAAATTGTGATAAGCAATTTATGTACCTAGAAAATTTAAGCTTGATTTGTTTGTGTTTGGATCAGTGGATTCCCTGCTTATTCTGCCTGAAATTGTATCTTTTCAGTTCTGCATACCCTTCACACCGAGTTGGATTCTCCTGTCCCTGTTCTCTGTAAAGGCACCTTCCAAATGCTACTTATTCCTTCTGGCAATCCCATCAGTCTGTGGGCCTGCATCTTTAGCCCATTTCATTCAAGTGCCTCTAAAATTACCTCATGATAAGTTCACCTTAAGTGCCATAGCTTTGGGTGTATCTTCCTATAATTTGGTTGCCTTGCTGCGATTGAAGACATCAGAGGATGTGTTCAGAAAGTTCCAGGACATTAAAGTGATTAATGCCAGAAAACAAACTGTACCAGTCCTAAACAAAAATCTTCCTTTTATTAATCCATTTTCAAAGCAAGTAAAAATATTTTTTTCCCCATACTTTGGTGCTTAATCTATTCAAGAAATACATTTTAAAATCTTGATGATAAGATATCTAATCAGTTATGCAAGGAGACTTATTCAAAACTCTCCACAGTAAGTATGTTTCAGACTTACTAATCATAAAATAATGGTGAAAATAATGAATTATTAGGGTTGTGTTTTCACAAATAGGTAAACGAGGCCCTGATTAATTCCCAGTTGAGTCAACAGACTCTTCAGCTGACTCAATCAAATATTGAATCAAATCCTTAACACTCATTTCCTGAGCCCAGTTGTGCACAGAGATAATGACCTGCAACGTGGGTAGATTCAGAAAGCTACATTGATGTCCCTCTGGTACCTTAGTGTTCACAGGTAACCTACAGAGGCCTAATCCCAAAGTTACTCTTCCATCAGCTTCCATCTAAAAGATCCCTTTTGTGGAAATACACTTCTCTTCTGCAGGTGTAAAACCTCTCCAGACCTCCATAGATCCTGCCCTGTTATCTAGTCACCTAACTGTAAGACAGAATGGTGCTAGGTGTCACAACATCCAGGTGTTTGTGTGTCTTGCAGTTGATAGAGAGATTAGCTATCATGAATCCTCAGCCAAGAATATAAATAATAAATATAGAAAAAGAGAACACTACTGCTGTGATTGATGGTGGGTATGAAATTTTCCTCTTCCAGACAGTATGAGAGTTGTCTGGCATTGAAGATGTAACTTTTCTGACACTACTGCAGAAGATATGTTTTTTTAGCTTTGTAAATGTATGTGTCTTGTAGAACCCGACAAAATGAAAGTTCTCAGAACACCTCATCTTGAAGTAGAAGCTTCAGAAACTGAAGGGTAAAGAGCAGGCAATAAAGCAGTGAAAGAGAATTGTGTGAACTGCAACTCAAATAAAAAAGAGACCCAACATATAGTCTACTTTGTTTTAAGTATCAAAATATTTAAAAAGGCTTAGTAAATAAACCACAGACAAATCCTTCTCTTAGGACCAGAACAAAATGGTATTGGAGAACATGCAATAGGAAAAAGAAGAAAACCGTAAAAGGTATTTTGCTTCACTGGCCTGAAAATGTGTGCTAGAGAAAATGAAAGACTTGACAGAAATGTGAAGCTATTTGAAAGCCTTCTGTACATGTTGACACAGATTGAGACTTATGGAAGCATTTGGAGCAAGACACATAGTCAAAACTTCAAGGATTTTGTAAAGGAGCTGAGGGAAAGTGGAGTCCAAAATGAAAAAAAAAAAAAAAAAAAAAGGCAGAAAACAGTGGAAATTACCCACAGAAGGTATGTGAAGTTGCAGATACTAGTTTTAAGGAAAAGTAGAAAAGAAAAATGATTCTGTGAAGTAGAAGCTAACAACTAGCTGGAGCAGACAGGAGTATCTTTATATGGATAAGGAGGCAGATGTGAGCAACTGAACTCGGAACTGGATTGATGTAACAGTCAGTTAAAAAAAATGAAAAATCAATGGGAGGAGTCCAAGCTATGTTTAGAGGATTACAAGTTCTCTTTGGAATGCAATAAAATTGGCATTACTAAAGTTTAACAGGAAGATTCATTTAAGTTGGATGTGAAAAATCTTCATTTAAAGTCTGATATTGTTATAGTTATTATTATTGTTGTCAATATCATCATCATTAAGTTTGTCACCATTTTGTTTGCTTCTTAAAAGCCTACCAAAGCAAACAAATTTATGTATATTTTCATATTCTGAGCAAATGAAAAGGAATAGGATGTGTCTCGGATAAGTAGCAATCCATCACTGTGCTAGACACTTTGGCAAAATGAAATGGTAATTATTTCCTTACCCTAAGAGGTTACTTCTGAAACAGAAAGAGACAGCAGGTACATGCAAAAATTCAACAGACAAACAAGCTGAATAGTGTGTTACTGTGGCACATTAGTTTCACTCATTTTCCTCAAGAAAGATGAAGGAAAAATAGAAGGAAAGGGTACAGAACATGGTAGTTGGAGTGGGCAGGCTGAGGAAGACCCTTACTTGATCAATCTGAGAGAGGAAGAGGAGAAGACAGTTTGTTACCAGAACAGACACTTTCAAATTGACTAATTTTCCAGAACCACAGGAAATAAAGAAAGAAAATGATAAGCAGGAAATTAGAGAAAGTAGAAAGCTCAGCTAAGGTGTCTGGTATTTCAAGTAAATACTCTCAGCGTGGTATAATTTATGTTTCAACAAATAAGCATGTTGGAGGTAACAATTTCTTAGCTACAAATTTCTGTCCAGGAGTACTTTTACCATACAAACAAGAAATGTTTTATCACTCTTTAGTAACTTAGATGTATACTATCAACTAGGAGAAAAAAAAAAAAAAAAAATTACATATGACATTCCAGAACAATTATCTGGAAGATCTCCGATTTGTTAAATTTAATCTAAAAAATCTTAAAAATACAGATACATTTCGGAGTACTTGAAAAACATCATGGCACTGGCTGAAAATGGCACTTTTTTAAACCTTGTTTGATAAATAAGCTGTAAGCTTCACATCTGTCATAGCTTAAATCAGGACTAATCTGATATAAGGTTGAATTTTTAAGGAATGAAATCATAGCAATGCAATTAATGCCAGTTAACATAATGCTGCATTAGACCTAGTGTGGTTTATATTGATGACTAGGAAATAAACATGACATCAAAACTGCTGCACTCTGTGAATGGTAGAAAGAGTCCCTTGGAAGAGTAAGAACTGAGGGGGAGCAGGCAGTGGCTGCTCTTGCTCATGAAAGCTGTTGAAATCCTATGTGGTCAGATGCAGTGACTAGGGCCAAAAATTTATTAAAGCAGACTTTGAACACAAATACGACAAATCTGTACTGAAGCCTTCTTTGCAATGCTTCCGGTTTCCCAGACCTTGAGCCGTACACCCACTTTGTGACGCTAAGCAGAGGCATAACCTCCATTCAGACAGAAGAAGCAGCACAGCTGTGAAAACAGATCACTACATGCACCTTTTGTTAGGTAGGATGGGTACAAAAACAATCATTACTCTCTCATTTCCACATTTACTCTTGCACAAAACAATACTCCAGCAGCTTCTGATCATATCTCAGTTGCCTTGTCCATAGTTTTATTATTGCAAAGTAGAGTAATGAACCATAAAATTGATACTTTACCTAGAAGATTGCCATGGAGGTGAAAAACAGCTCAACCTATTAAGTTTATTAAGTAAATACTACAAGGTTACTTGCTTATAGTGTACATATATCTTCATGCTGGGGGAAAAAAAAAAAACAAACAACAAAACAACACTGGGAATTAAAGACCTTTCCATAGAAAAGCACAGTCAGGACAAATTGCTAGAACCTAAAGTCAGACAAGTTCAAGGCATAAACTAAATACATTTTTTTAACCAGAAAGTGTCTCACTGATAAAATAGACTATCCAGAAAAATGATAGATGGTTCATTTCTGCTCTTCTGGAGGCCAAAATATGATGTCTCTAGGGAAAGCATAATTTCATTTAACACAATCTCAGCGTAGGAATGGTCAGTTAAGTTTAACAGCCTAAAATATGCTGAAGATTAAAGTGGTTTTTTTTCTCTTTGTTCCTTATGACATTTATGAGTTTGAGAATCAGCAACTAAGTTGCTGTGGTAATGCAACAGCAGGATAGCTACACAAATTATATGTTGAACATTGTATTTTACACTAATAGACAATTATTTTTGTTTATTTTTTAAATTTGCTTTTAAATTTGACCCCAAAAAGCAAAATAAACAAACTCCACCCCAAAAAACTCACTGTAAATGAACCATGAATTGTGAATTAGAAACAAAACAAAAACAAACCCTGTTCAGTTAACAGTGTCATTTTCAGTTTTCCCTTGAATTAGCATTTCCCATGCAAGACCTGACTCATAATATCTGAGAAAACACATGCACAGGCTTAGAGTCCCAGTTCTGCAGAAGCAGAGACTGTGAATATTGAGAACTGTGGCTTCAACCAAGTTATTTAAAACTCACTGGACTCCCACTACTTTCTGGATGCTGCCTCTACAGGATCTATACCATCCAATGAGCAACCCGTGTATGATCTCTTAAAGCTTGCCTTATGTATAACAAAGATTCCCTTGAATTAAGATATCTTGGGGTCAATGATTTGACATTTCCTTGAGAAATTGTAGAAATTTGATGGACAGCTTTAATGCAAATAGATTTAAAATAAAAATCCAGTCTCCAAGTTGCTATGCTTTTATTTTTCTTGAGAAAAGCCTTTTCTCAAATCATAAAGGATGCAGCTAATACAGCATGTTTGTTCCCAGTACAGAGCGTGTTCCATAGCTCAAAAATACCATTTAATGAAAGGAACACTTGATGTAGCTGTTGCCATAGTAACAAGACATGTTTACACAGAAGCTGAGATAGAGAGTAGTTTGAGTTGAGTGGGGCTGCAGGAGCTGGGTAGAATACTGGAAGTGCACAATCTCTGCATATATATTTATTCTGGATTTCCTTCTGGATTTATTCTGTGCAGGGATGATTTGTGTGAAAACATTATAGTTGGTTGAATGGAGCTATAGGAGAATATAAAATAACGTTCAAACAAATCTACAGTAAAGTTACAAGTACCAGACCTCAAGTTTTCTGCTTTTTGCGGAGTTAAAAAGTATCAGCAATCAATCATGCTCTTGGCACCATCTCCAATAGCTCAAATACTAACATTTCAGGACTCGGACTCAGCACCAGAAATACTGACGTGTCTTTTCGGGTGCCAAAGTCAGAGGCAAACTTCTCAAAAGCTCAGCATGTCAGTCTTGAGATATTTTGAAAAGGTAGCCATACCTGCCTGTGTAAAAGCTGCAGAACAGAGTGGATTTAAAACTTAACTAACTTTTCTTCCCTGCATGAAAATTTCAATTTTTCAGCTTAGCAAATTACTTTTGCAAAATATCCCTATCTTTGTGGAAAAAACAGCACACCCTATCCTGCTGGAGACAAATTTTGTATACTCAGTTGACCAACTAATCCAAACCAATTCTCACAGACCGCCCTGGAGCTACTAGCTTACTGTTTTATATGGTTTTGTGGCTCAGCTGAGGACTACACACCCCAGCAGGTGGGTCATCAGCCGCCTACAAAAGAAGCCTGCAAATCTCATATTCTGACTGGCTGTTCTGATGAGAAAGAGCCTTTTTTGAAATCTGAGCCAAGTCTTAACTTTTTAACCACTAGAGGTAGATCTGGGCTTATCTGCATGAAGTTCTGGTCTTGAGTATTTTCTTCCTTCCTGCTATCTTGTATGACTCACCACAAATATATGATCTGGTCATTCAAATACAGGATTATAGCATGGAGCTTTTGTCATTATCCTGTTTTTCATTACTTTCTAAGAACAGGAATATCATATGTCATCGCCCTACTGTAGAACTCATCTTTCAGTGAGGGAGATAACTACATGCCCATCAAACCTTTTATGACTTCCAAGAAATGAGCTAGCTACTATTCATAAAGTACTTGAAAAGAAAAATACTACACACTGAACCTGATTCATCAATGCATTCCTGGTCTAGGTCTCTTAATGGAGTAACAAGATGCTGAAGTAGGATCTACATCATCTATTCTAAAATTTTCCAGGAAGAAAAAAACAAAGCCAACTCCAAAATGAAAAAAGACAAAAAAAACCCAAACCCCCCAAATTTCTTTCCTGTTTAACTCTGCTGTGCATTCATTATACTTTAGAAAAACAAGAAATGCTTCAGAATATTTACATTTTTGGTATAAATTAGAATTCACTTTTTAAATATCTGTTGACATTTTTGTCCATTCTCCTTTTTTTTTTTTTTTTTTTTTTTTTTTCCTGGAACTATGTGTCATCCAGCAGTTGTTTAGGTTTTTTCACAGCAGCATCATTAACCACTTCCTTATACTTCTATCCCTTGCTTAAAGCAAACAAGTCAAAACCTGCAATTTAAAAAAAAAAAAAAGAAAAATTTTGCTAACCAGAGAGGAACAAGGATCACTGTTCATGTTACCTTAGAAAGAGATCCAGATTTAAAGAATGTCGCTTTCAGACAGAGGCAAATATGTCTTTCCAGCTCTCAGCCCCTCCAGGCTATTAGTCTGGTTCTCCTTGATGCCAGGACTCTGCTCATTGTAGATTGCATGTTGCCTTCAGCTCCCTTTCCTTGAGAGCTGTCCTTGGTCCCAAAGCAGCTTCTTCCTGGCACAGCTGACCTACTGTCTTATTGTCACAGTATCTTCAAGGAGATGTTTGGTATATCACAGTGTATTTCTTTTATGCTCCTCTTGAGTTAGAGAGGAAAGCAAAGATACAGATCGATGCATGATCAGTGTGTCCCTGCAGGACTTTTGGGGGCTAAGCTCTAAGTCCTAGGGGTTTGTGCAACACTGGCCTTGAATCCTTTCTCCTTGTTCTATTTGTATTACTCCAAAAAAACATTTCTGGTTTGATGAGGTCCCTGCTTTAGTCTGTGGTTTCCCAATTATTCCTCTGTCAACTTTTTTGTGTGCAGGAAGTGCCTAAGTAGATCTTGGTACTCACTTACCTCTGGCTTGGGAAGAAAATGGTGATTTTGTCAGGACAAAACTGCTGTGGTTTTCAAATCATGGCTCACAGAAGATAGAAATGGAGCTGAAATTTGTTTTACTTCTCCTTTTTCCAGAACAAAATTAAGTATCCCACTCCTAACCCACTTTTTCCCCCTGATATATCCTTAAAAATCTTCACTTCCATGGACTCCATTGCTGCCTAAGACAGTTTAGTGCTTCATCATTAGAAAGTGTTCCTTGAAACGTAGCCTAATATTCCTGACTTTTCCCTTCTTGTTCTGTATTTAGTGGATATTTAGCACCTTCATCAACCTAGACTCCTTTAGCATATTACCACAGAACTATCCCATGTTTAAAATTAAGAATCACCCTTCTTTCAAATGTCTTCAAGTGGTTCTTGATTCTCCTTTTCGCTCTTCTCTGGCCTGTTCCTGCTTAGCTCAATCAACATCTCTCCAGATGTGTAGTGCCCCAGACTAGGCATACTTTTGTAGCTGAGTACGAGTAGAAAGAACAGTGTGATTGTTTCTGCATGTCTACATTAATGTTCCCACTTCTTCATACAGACTTCTACTATTTCTCAACAGTAAGTTATGCTCAGCTTGTGAGCTACGAGAGACAGTAAGCCACTTTCTTCTATCACCCAGTGATTTTCAGTCCTCAGTTGAAGTGGCTGATTATTCCTACTAAACTGAAGGTCTTTTCCCTTGTGCCCATCAAAGAGCATCTTGTTTGTTTCTTCTTGTTGTTAGGAAATGTATTTTCATTCCAACTGTATCTTCCAAAAGTGGATATTGCCTTCCTTTCTCCACTTTATTCTATCTACAGTATTTAACAGGGGTATTCCCCCTTCATCAGCTAACTGAGGAGAGAACCCTCAGTTGTTTGATATATTCATCAGTCTGCCTGTGAGTGGTGACTTGTCCATCAGGTTGCAGACCATCTAATCACCATTTGTTAACAATCTTATTGAGATCATGTTTCTCTAATGTGCTTACAAAGAATATTGTGTGAAATGGTATCAAAACACTAAAGTGAAGACACCTATCATTTACAGCCTTTCCCCCTACATAGAAAGCTAAGAGTAATTAGGATTTTCCCTTGACACCTGCATGTTGGCTATTACTTATCTCCTAGCTACTTAAAATTAGATAGTTGGGTTATTTCTTCCAGCATTTTTTTGGGTAAGGAGTTACCTGAAATTTCCCATGTCATTTTTCTTGCACTTTTGAAGATCAGTATGTCTTTCTTAGTTTCCTGGAAGTGTACTATTCCTTCAGGTTCTCAGAGGCAGCTGCTTCAACCAGCTGCCTATGTACTCTAAGATGAACTTAATCAGGTTCACTTACGCATAAACTTACGATTTCTCTGAATATTTCATATCCTGAACTTTGCCTTTTCCATCTAAAACTTTTGTACATTTCTTGCTGAAGTTAGGCCCCTAATTCTTTGAGTGAAGTCTCCATTAAATTACACTAAATGCTTCAACCTTCCCAGCATCATCAGCTAGTTTTTCTCTGTCTGGCTGAATAATAAAGCAGGCCTTTCCTTCATTTTGCTCTTATTACTCCTACTAAACAATCTATGGTCACTCTGCATTTCCTTTGTTAATATTGGCTCATTTGGTACCTATTAAGAGACGATAAGATTATCACAATAGACAAAAGCCACTATTTTTTTTTTTTAATTAAAACATTGAGATGCAAGCAATTGCTATTAATAATCTAACTGCACCTCTAGTACTTGTTGATCTCCCTTCTAAGGTCTTGGTGCATGGTCTGTTGTTTTTTCTCAGAGAGGAACACT
This sequence comes from Caprimulgus europaeus, assembly GCA_907165065.1. Next base: position 58,062,379 of record OU015528.1, on the reverse strand, counting down.
ATGTCTCTCCCACTCTGATACACAGCCCTGGGCTGCAATGGCCCAGCACTAATTGAGATTGTCTCAGCAAGTCTAAGTGCTGTTTTGCACTTCTGTTCTTTCCAGAAGCAGTAGCATGTTGTTAATAAACTGACCAGACAGCCTTCTTACAGCCAGGTATTATTTATTTAGAACCAAGACTTTTCAGAGAAAATCAATCTTTATGCAATAAACTGTCTACTCACATGTTGCGCTCAGTGATTGTCTGCACATGGTGATCTTGATAGGTCTGTTTCCAAAAGACCCTAAGATATGGGCACAGTAATGTGTTCCTTCAACTGTCTCACCTTGGGGACAGAGATGAGTATTTTTTACAAAAAAGCAGACTTTTACATCATCCTCTTTTCCAGAGATGCAAATGCTTTATAAATATTTCTTCATAGATTTTGATTCACCTGTTCCCAGCACTGGCAAAAAGGTTTTCTAATTTTGGGAGACGCAGCACAGAAAGAAGCTGTTGCCATGGATCTGCCCCCTCTCCTTCTCTTCCCACTGCATTCATTTGGAAGCAATTTATCCAGCTCCAGATGTTGCTTCCCTGCTTGATTTTTTCCAGTGGCCTCTATCAAGCAAAATCAATATATTATTTACAGGATATTTATCTCATTGGCAAGATTGCACATAAGGCTCCCAGTATTGGTGTGTGGTACTTACTCAGCTCACTGTCTTACATTATCCCTGGTATCGTACATTATGAGATTAATTGTAATGACAATAGGTTTCCTGCTCTATTGTAGCTGTTCCAGAAAAATTCACTTTGTTGCCTAAAAGGCAAACTTTTTGGTTTTTGTTTGTTTTTTTTTTTCCTCCCAATCCTGCATATACACTTTCCCAACTGCTTTTTCAGGTACCTCTGGCATCAAAAAGGAAGGAAAAAAGGTCACATTGGGATGTTATCCATCAGTGCTTTGAAAGGGGCAAGGCTTCTTCAAAGGTTTACTATCACTTAGGTGATGCCTCTTAAAAGAACATGATTAGAATTTATTCTTCAAAAAGGAACTGTAGAGTGTGTGGTGAAAAGATCATTTAAATGTTTATGATTTTAATGACCCACCACATATAAACAAAAAATCAACACGTCAAAGCAGATACATCATATCAAATGCTGTACTGGAATTGTAGTTACTGTAGTGAATCTATATAGAAATGCTAGTTGTACACTGAGAGACAAAGTGTGAGGCCCTCCGTTATGGCATCTGCTGAGAAACTCAGAGCTGTTGCTATGGCTGTGTAAGAAGGCCACACCTGTATTAGCAGGTGTGGCTCTAGGTCGAAGGCCAGAATAGAAAGTAGATGATTATTACTTAGAACTCACTTTTGGGTTTGGGGGATACCAAAGTCCCACAACAGGTGAATAAAAGGATTTATGGCTAGACTGCAAAATTATTTTTGGACAAAAAATGGTCTTGGAAATTTGTAAAACTTGCAAATCAGGCCTGCAGCTATTAAGTGAAAGCACAGGAAGAAAGTGGGAGGCCCAGAATTGCTTAGGATTCAACTGAGGGTAATCCTAAGCAGCTCGGCACTCTTGGCAGCCAACCTTTCCCTGTGTGCCCAGGGCCTTTCCTCTAAGTATTAAGAAAGATCATTCCTTTTTTATAGACTCTAATCTTGATGCGGTAAAACATTCTCAATGCTCAGACTTAATACTTCAGTACATGTGAATAATGCAGCTTCCCCTAATGCATCTAACTTACATAAATGAAATATTGTGATGTTGAAAGGGACTTCCTGCTGATCACATGAGGTTAAACAGCTGCTACTCATGAATGGGAATAGGCTGTTTAAATATCAGATGTGGACCTCACATGAAAATGTTAAAGGAAACCATAAACACTTGCTGAGACTACTGCTTATTCCTTGTATTTAGGCTAATGTAAAGGCTAAGGCAAGTCCTTGTGGCATAATTTTAGGATATTTATGGGGAAAAGCAAGTACTGCTGCTTTCTAATAAATAGTTTGTACCTTGAGTTAAGATACATCAGTGTCTTTACAATTTTTCAGTCAGTGCTAGCACTGACTAGCTAGTGCTCTTTATCACAAGTCTTAGTATGGATGTGCTTTTTTTTCCTTGCATTTGAATAGGATCTGGATTTCTGTGACATTAGCCTGCAATAAACTCTATGGTTCACCATTGTGAATCTGGTTGATTCACTTCACCTGTGACCTCGACTGAAATGTATTTAGTGAGTAACATGATTTAACATATTTAATTATTTTCAAGTGATTTTCTGTTCCATAGACTAAAAAATTGGGACCAGTAAAATTCTCACATCTTACAGTAGTGGATCCTAATCTGATAGGGTGAGGGACATATCCAGCTTTTGAGATGTCATTTAGAATCTATCAGCATAATCAGAGAGCATCTTAAACATGTTTACTGCTTCTTCCTGACCCTCTGCATTTCATCAAGATTATAGACTGTGTTGCAGAAATTATACACCGAGAGAAGATTTTGTAAATGTACTGTGTGATCTGCCTTCCCTCTGAGGTCATGGTATTTGGGCTGGGAGTTCCAGGTCATTTACTATCTTCAGGGCTGCAGAAAGGGACCCAGCTCAGGGAACACAGAGGATGAGGAGAACAAACCAGAGCTACCACCAGAGTTTGGAGGGACACTGAGGAGATACAGTATTTGGGAAGCTGTCATCTTCAGTCAGGTAGAGCAGAGGGAGGTTGCTGGGATGGACATGGGAATCTGGGAAGCATCTCTGTGGCCTGATCGAGCCAGTCAGAAGCCTTCCTTCTCCCAATATGTATCCAAGCTGATTCCTTAAATACACAGTTGAAGAGCCCTTGTGTTCAGAATTGAGGCAGTCTCATAGCAAATCTGTGGAGTAGGATGAATTCTTCTGTCATGAGTGAACATTTACAGGGTTGAGCAAAACTTGTGGGGGCTGAGCAGAGTTCTGGGGATGACAAGGCCTTTAGGGTATATAGAAAATCACTTATTTAAATATCATAGAGGTATAAGAGGATTAATAAAACAAAGCCAAGATCAGACTTGGAGACATGTCATTCTGCACTGATCCTCAGGAAATGGTTTTCCCCAAAGCATATTCTTAGCATAATTTGGAAATGGACAACTTAGTTTTGTGGTGAAGTGGGATGCCACTGGCAGAATACTATATGCTTCTCTGGATTAATTCCCTTGATATTTCTTTAGAGGAGGATGGGCACAGACAGGAGTTATGCTGAACATGGGCCACCTTGGTGATGTGATCATATTTATTCCAACTTATAGTGATAAGACATGTACATTCATTTTACAGAACAATTTGTGGGAGATTATGTAAAGAAAAGCAAACAAACAGATAAACCTGCAACCACATTTGCTTCACTATCAGAGAATTTATGAGCTCATGTATCTGATGGAAATTTGTCCCTAGGAGAGCTAAAGCAGAGTTGAGGCTTCAAGATATAATTTGAAATAGCACTTATATATTTAAAATTCCTCCATGGAGTGACTAGCACTCTCTTTCATACTCTGTCTAATAGCAGAATAAGTTCTGAAACAGGAGTGACAATTTCAGCTGATTATGTAATTCTTCTTTATTTAATTTATTTTAAGCCACTGTTGTGTTTTATTCCTAACAGCCATTCATCCTATCCTGAAACAAGAAGTGAATTAAGCTTATATATAGCTCAGAAGCAAGCATCTGATCCTTGTGGAATGATAGGTGAATTTAAAGAGAGAAGACGCTTACTTGCTGCTAGTGTTCAAACTGCTCAGTATTAACCTGGGAATATAGAGCCAACTGTTACAGTGTACATTTCTGTATTGTCAAGAAAAGCTTCATAGCAATGCCCTTATCAACACACTGAAAGGGTTTATAGAGCACTCTTTTGTCAGTTCCCTGACAAAACTTTCTATCATACCATGCTCTTTTTTGAGACATACGTCTATAAAACTGACAGGAAAAAAAACAAATTGGCTTTATTCCCCTCAGTACACATATATAGATCACTTCCTGGCAATTCTCCAATGCTGTCCTCTTATTTGTATGTCTGTCTTAGAGACAAGTACTTCCTGGTGCTGAGTTGGGTGTTGTAATTTTTGTTAAAATTATAAAAAATATTTTACAAAAGCAATTTTTTTTTTTTCTTTCTCCCTTGATCTGAACACCTTGGTGTCTGGAGGCAGAGCCAGGTCTGGGTTTCTCTCAAGAAGCTTTGATGAGGTAATAGATCAGGTACGTTTCAAAATACATCTAGTGTTAGGCTTACAGGATTCTTACAGTATAAATCATAACTCAGGATAGATTTCCCCCTAGTCTACCCACTGGAGTCTGCAAAGTCTTTGAAATCTTCTTTCTCATTTGCCCTGTGATAGAAATGAATTGTCCAAAATTATTAAACCTCCCTTTCTCTCAACGGCACAAGTGTCACCAGAAAAATCTCAAGTCTTTTTTTTTTTTTTGTTATTGTTGTTTCTGAAAGCTGATTCTTAAGCTTTTTAATCCTCATTGGACAATGGCCCCAAGCTGTGGTAAACAAAACTTGCCTTTCAGATATTGAGTATTCTCATCCCCAGCTCTTCTGGGTTTTTTTGGCCTAACTAGACTATAGTTAAGATGAAAAAAATAACTTTCCAGGGCATCTGGTTGTTCTGATCCCAACTGGAAAAAAGTCCTTTCCAAGTCTCAGGAAAGGTGATGGGTCTGACAGCTTCTGGAAGTCATGGGCTAAAAATTCCTGAGAATGTTTACATTATTTGTATTTATTTATATTATATAAGAACTGATGAAAGGGACATAAAGTTTTCCTCTCTTCCTTAAACTTAAATTTTAGTAGTGTGAGAGTCTTTGCATGGGGAGAGACTTTAATTTAACTTTGTAGTTTTTTCTGCTTCCTCATTCATATCTTTATAATGTTTCTCACCTAGAGACACTGGTAGGGGCATTGAGCTAACGATAATCCCATGAGAATGATGTGCACTGCAGAAAGTATCAAGCTAAACTAGTCAGAATATTTTAATAATTACATGGTATTATACTGGTTGCCCAAGTCAAAGCAACTTGTAGAGATTCATCAGTTCTGAAAAAGCTTAAGAAGGGCAGTGACTGAGGCTCTGGGATCTCTGGTCATTTCTCTTGAGAGAAAGGAAGAACAGTAAAGCTTAAAGCTAACCTTTCAATTCTGAAAATAGGCTTTTTGATGTAGTTTCATTTTGTCTGAGAACTTTGGGTTTGTCTCATCAAGAAACTATTTTTCCTGAAACCTCAAAAACTGGCAAAGTTGGAGTTAGCATCCTTGAGTCATCTTAGTTTTCAAAATCAATGAAAAAGCTTCTGTAGGATCTAACGGCCTCTGAAACAAGTCCTCAGTGGAACAGGGCTGAAGTGCTATACAAAAATTACTTATCTTCTGTATTAACAAGGAGCTTTCTCAATTACACCACAAAATGAGTCAGTAGCATCAGATGATCCAACATCAATGAACTGTATTTCTGTTAAACCTTTGATGAGTTGACTGATGAGTTCAAGACTTCAGTGAATCAGTAAAGGTTCTCTGTATCTGAAGTTGTTGTAAAGGGAAAGGCTGTGGGTTATAAAAGAGCATTCGAGTTTGTCTTCTGGATGTTTTCTTGTATTCTTGGTGGGTTTTTTGTTTGTTTGTTTGTTTGTTTGTTTGGTATTTTTTTGGTTCTGGTTTTGGTTTTTGTGGTGAGTTTTTTTAGTGTAGCTGTTTTAGCCAGGCCTAACAGGAAAAAAAAAAAAAAAAAATCTTCAAGACTCCTTCCCATACACTTCTTTATTAATAAGTAAATATTGGTCATAAGTTATTATTTTAGAAATCATGAAAGGATTTAACTCTCTGAGATGGAAGAAAGTAATCCTGAACCAACTGCTGAATTTTATGAGAAAAATGTAAGCATAGGTGACACATTAGTGTGTCAAAAGAAAGTCTGAAGGACAAACTGAAAAGTGGTCTTTGAGAAGGGAAAGCCCCGCACAGATAAGAGCTTGCAACCAAATGATGAAGTGGGGCAGGTCCAAGCACTGCATAGCAGGAGCATGAGCAGTGACTGTAACGGAGGGTTCTGCTGGCCCTTGCCAGCCACCCAGAGGAGGAGAAGGATGTTTACAGGGCGGCCGCAGGAGACTGGCTGAAGTAAGTCACTGGTTTTACAAGAGCACTCAGGCCTGGGTTTGGATGAGCACCATGGTGGGTCCCCAGGGTTGAATAGTGTCCTATAGGAAACCAGCAGCCTGGCAAAAAGAAGGCTCCAGACTTCAATTACCTTCCCTCACTCCAAATTCAAGGGAGAGCGATGGCATTGGTCCAGGACTATCTTTACAAGACCATTTCCACTAAAGCCAAGTAGAGAACATTTTCCCTTCTTAATCTCTGAACTCTTCAGTTCCGGTAAACAAAACTAATCACAAGTTTTTCTGGTGTTATTAAATAAGCAAATATGTAGCTGAATGATACACTGCCTGTCATTTTATCTCACTTTAAGACACAATATGTTTTCTAACCCTATGACATCCCTTTGTGTTTTTCATAATTAGAAAAAATGTTGGCATTTAGATTCAGCACAGTTTTGGATATCAAAAAATTACACATTTCATGTAAAATCTTTAGCTCACTAATTAGTTTTTAGAGTTGGAATCAGGTGTTTATAAGCCATTTAAGCAAAACAAATTAGTATTCTACAGAGACTGCTGTTGGCCAGGCTGTTGGCTGAGTTAAAGTACTCCTTAAAAACTTTGCAAAAGTGAAAAGTAGAAGCTTTATAAATATCAGAGCTTCTGAAAAATAATGTTTTTGTTTCTACTTAGTACCATCCCTAGGTCTATTTACTGATATATTTGAATAAGCACCTTTTTTTTTTTTTTTAATCCAGTCTCAAAGGTAATGTTTGCAATGAAAGTGCGAAAGCAATGGAAAAAAATCACCAAATAAATTCTTGAAAGGTATAAGAAATAAGCCCATTTATAGCAGAGTGCTCACCTAATCATAAGGACATTTACCATTAGTGAAAACTGTAGGTGTTAGACAGTTTCAATTACTCTTTGCTATCCAAGGCACCAAGCCGACAGTCAGTGACACATATATTTGACTTGAGATAACCACATTACAGTGTTGAAGTCCCAGAAAAACCTGTAAGTTTGGGACAAAATCAGACATGTCCTGTTTCACTTGTACACAGTCATGCAAATACACAAAGTGAGTGTAAAGTAAGCAATAAAAATTAATGGAACTGAAAATCAGTAATTTACCACCACCCACTTCAGGTTTGTTTAGTCCTGGAGTATGTAGCTATACAGGACAAAGGAGCAGATGATTCTTTATGTCTGTTTAACAAAACTGAGTGATTTTGGCCTGTAGAGGACAGCCATACTTTTTGTAAAAGGACAAAAAAAGAACCTCTCAAATCCATTCCTGTTCAGTTCATGTTTATACCTCATAGGCCAAATTCTCAGGCAATTACAGCTTGTGATCTCAGGGAAGGCACTGAGATTCCAGATAAGTTTGGAGAAAGAACATGAAATCAAATCTGTGGCAAAATCTGTCTTACAGTTAACTTGTTAGTTGCGATAATATTTGGAGCCATACCTTTATCACCAAAGTCAGAGAACAAGTAGATTTATCAATTATTTTAAGGTGAAACAATATTATCTAGTCTTGTCAAGAGTGGTTAGTCTTTTCAAATACATCCTAAGTGAAATTCTCATGATATAAATATTATTGCAGGTAATGTAAACTAAAAATAATTGACTGGGCAGCCAATATCTGAATAAATTAAAATATAACTTATTGTTGGTACTAGTTGGTCAGGATGTGGTGAAATGATGTAGCTAGAAACAATCTTATTTTGAATTCCTTTATTTCTTCAGGGTTCATCATCCTTGAAACTATCAATCAACCCAGATAGATGATCAGATGCATTTCAGTCTGTACCTTGAGAAAAGTGTGGGGAAATTCTGCAACATCATCACATTTCTGCTTTTTCCAGGGTTTCACTTCTTTTTTTCTTCTACTGAACTGAAGCAGGATAGAGTCTAATTTCAGTCTTTTTATTTTGTATTTTTCAATCTTTCCTTAGCCATTGCTCCCAACAGGACTACAAGAAATCTTTCTCATATTTTTAGATTATCAGTGCAATAGAGCAGAGGACTTCTACCCTGCAACCTTGAAAAAACTACTTTCAACATGTTGATTCAAACTTATATGGGAATAAAATAACAGAATTTTCAATTCACTGTGTAAACAAAAACTCAACATCTATATAAATAGCTCAGGTCAAGACAGAATGAAAATACTCTGCTTCCTTTTTTTAATGAAGAAAATAAAGCATTATGATTAACCTAAAATTCAGTATCTCCTTTCATTTGAAGAGGATGCAACATTTTTATCTATCCAAAAATGATAATGAATCCACAAGGAAAATGCTTCTTAGAAAAAAAAGTAGCCTTAAGATACTTTATTTCTTCATTAAAAAAAATAAAAATCCAAAGTCGTCATGAAGAAAGATTTATTTTGCTGCTAAATATACAAATAATACTATTCAAATATACAAATAATACTATTCTCTGTGAAGGTGTTTTGGCTAACAAAATTGCATTTATCAAAGTTAAAAAGAACCTCCCTAGCTCTCTTTTGAAAAGTAGTTCAGTGACTAGGGCTCCCTCCTCAATGAGCAACATTGGAGGAGGTTGTCTTTGCTGTACTTACATAAGATCATTAACAGGGATTTTTCTTCAGTCAGTGCCAGCTGATGAAATTGTGTGCAACAAAGGAAAAGTCCATCTAATTCCTATTTAGATAGCCTAGAACATGCCCTATTTCCACTTCCATTAATCTCAAGCACCAAAGGTAAATCACTTAACTTTTTGTTTCTGGCTAGTCCTCTGGTGGATAGGCTTGCTACTTATGGGGACTGCAGTCTACATCAGCATTATCTCTTTCGCTACGCTTGCTCTCCCTTTTCAGATAAGAGCTGCACTTTTCCTTTCTCTAGGTGCATTTACTCCTCTTGGGAGCAATTAGCTTATTTTCTGGTCCATAAAATTGCATTATTCTTGTTGGTATTTTCCTCTGTGAACATCATTGACACAGAAACATTATGTGTGAGGATCTTAATTATTCATTAGTTTATGTCCAGCTTCTTCATACAACTTCCTCTTTTTTTATAATTATCATTTCAGTTGATACAATAATAATAATTCAATAATATTGTGACTAAAACTGTTCCCCTACTAAGAAAGAAGTGGGAACAGATGCTTAGATTGGATGGCTGGCAGATTTCTGAAGTTTTGCTTCTGTTGCATGGAAAGCCCTGGGTAGACTTGAATTCAATTCAAGTCAAATAACTTACCTTGCTTTAAATTGCACTCCCTCTGCAATTGAATGCCAGGAAATCCATTCAGAAGAGTTCATCATTTGTCTACAAGAGGAAATTATCTTTCTCTGGTGAGTTTCTGAAGATGAAAAATACATTCCCAGTACAGATCCAGTAACATACAGCATGAATTTTTTAATGCACTCGTTGTGAAACAGCAAGTGAGATACTGTTGACTATGCCATGCACTCTACTTTCCTTCAAATCACATGTGAATATGAGCTTTCCCAGCTCTTCTTTTGTTTGTTTTTAACAGAATCATGCTTAAGTATGAATTTCACATGTTTAGTTTTTAGACCTCATAAAGTATTCACTGATGATGGTTTATCTGACAGATCATGTCAGTTCTATTGAGCATTCCTTTTACATTACTCTGTAAATTCCATGTATATATAGTGTGTGTATATATATATATATAAAAGATATGTGTGTATATATATACACATATATATATGTTCTAGCTTTTCCTATAAACATTCCTTCTCTTCTATATTGGTGATCTATTTGGCTATGAACTAGAATTGCGTGGTCAAATAATGGTACTATCTAGATTAGTTTTCTTTCCAGATGCAAGATTTTGAGACATTTTCAGCAAGTTTGAATAAAATCCATCTCCTAATACATTTAAAAAATACATATATAAAAAATATTACTATCTAGTATTCTTTCAGTATATAAAAGATTGTTAGAAAGGGGACAGACATCTGTTGTCTGTTGAGTATGGGACTGGAAGAAATTGGGATGAACTTGCAACAAATAATAATCAGACTAGGTATTGGGAGAATACTCAAAATAGAGTAAAGGTCTGGAAGAGATGACGTGGAAATGTTGCTAATCTCTTTCTTTGAGAGTTTATAGAACAAGTTGAGAAATATTTGTCAACCATGGCCCAGATACACATGATCCTTTTTCAGGAGAAAGGAAGGGACTCCATGGTATACTGAAATTCTTTCCAGACACATAGTACTTACATGAATGGTTATCTAAAATAATTTATGTCAACAACCATCATGCCCCTGGCTTCTGCTTCCTACATAGAAAATTTCTTGTTTAATAATATGTTAATAATCCATAATTAGTAACCCAAATTTAGAAAGTGTAATTCTGAGGAGTTCACAGATTTGAGGAATGTGGTTGTTTGGGAGCTAAATTTAAGCCAATGATACTGTGCTTCTCAGGGAGATCTGAACTTCTAGAGTTGCTGGGGATTCTCTGGTAGCTCAGCCTGATCAGGACTTCTGAAAATCAGTGTTTAAGTGATAAATGTAACACTTCCCATTAGAGACTGTTTCGTCTTAAATGCCTAGCTGACATGTCTGCTACTCTGTCTTTTACCTGAAACCCAATGCAAGGAAGTCTTTCTGCTTTTTTCTTGACATTATGATGCAGAATAATCTATGTGGTATTTCAGGTATATTTTGAAAAACTGGCATAGATAAATCAAGAGTATCTGTGTGCTCCAAAATATAGTAGCATGTGGCTGAAAGGGAGAAGGAAGAGAAAATTTGGACAGATTGTTCAGTTATATGTTGAATACATACGTTTTATTGACAGCTGTTCAAATGAGTTAAATGACCTGTTCAGATAATCACAGAATATTGTATTCCTAGAACTATAAAAGTAACATAATCAAATTAAATAAAAGAGAGAATTCACTCGTCTCTTTGAACTAGCTTTTATAATTAAAAGTACAACTCACTCAGGAGAAATATGTTCCTTAATCATTTCATCTTCTCTAATGACCCTCCTTTCTCATCCTGTTAATAATCTGATTATCTTCCAAGTAAAAAACAATAGAAGAGATGTGTAAATGAAACCCATAATGCAATCCTCAAGCAAGAAGATCTCAAAGCACCAAAAAAATCAAAGTGCCTGTCACCACCTCTGGTAATTCTGCTGTTTTCAGCCATTATGGCCACTCAAAGCCTTATCTGTCAACACTGTAATGACATGGTGATTAAGCAGTAGGGATATTAAAGTTCTAATGGAAGGAAAGCATATAATTTCCATGTTGGTTACCAAATCAGTGCTTAAAAGGACTACTTTTCCATTGCACTTCAGTGTCTGAATAGAGTGTTTCTTCATACCAAACCTCATTGGTATTGCATCTATATGTTTACAAATATTGAAGCTCTTGCAAATCCTTTTCCATAATTTACTTTTCCCCACCCCCAACACAACCTTATAAACAGCTTTTCTTTTGCTGATATTGGTTATTTGTGGAATTAGACATAAGAAGCCCTATCACTCCATTTTATTTGGTTTTACAGGCACCTTAGTTACTTGATTGCCAAAGATTATGAAGGTTGAGGTGGCAGATGCATCCAGTGTCAGCATTATCGCACTATCTCACAGACTCCTAAACAGACATAAATTATCTGATCAGAAATAGAAGTGAGAACAGTCCTGATGTTCTTCAGAGATTTCAGAAATACTTTAGTGATTTTGGTTTTAATTCAGCCAGCTGAAAATGGCTGGGTTAGCTGATGAAGTACTGTGGTAAGGGGGAGGATAAACTTTTGGCAATGATCCTGCTGCTATAATTTAACACAGATATGAGTGACTAGAACTCAGCCAAATCACAGAAACTCTTTTAATATTTTCTTCAAAGAATCATCTCATAAATTCAGTTTAAGAAAAGACCAGTAAATTTTTTTCCCCTCAAAATAAGTTAAGAAATTACGGAAAATTTTGTCAGTTATGTAATTTTCTTTTTTATCAACTCTGTGACTAAGTTAAAATGAACAACAGAAATGAAACCCCTTTTACAACTCTTGTATCTTGTCCCTGCTATAAAAAATAATGTAATATTTTTTTTCTTCTTAAACACTATATACCCATTTTTCCTTAAAATAGAATTTTGCAATTTGAAGACAAAAATTGCCTGATGGAGGAGAAAGTTTGTGAAAGTCATGTCCTATGACATCAGATCAAAAAAAGCATATCTTCTTTTTACAAGCCTCAATTTTGGTGTCTGTTTTTTAAAAAAGTTGTGCTATAACCCAGAAGCCTAGCTCAGGTGTCTGGCTATGGTATTCACTGGCCAGTGTGAAATTACTTATGGTGCACAGGCAGGTAGGGAGGAATTGCAACAGAAACCAAAGATACTTATATTATTAATAATACCTTTTCCACCTCTTTCTCCAAAGTTTGGCAGAGTCATAACTGTCTGCATATCTGAGCAAGCTGTCTATGTGCCAAAAGCATGGCGAACTTGTGAAGTTTGAGAAATGATGTAGTCATATTTAACATTGTTTCCTGGATATATATTTCCCCCTGAAGAACTTTCAAGCTGTCAATATCCTTCTAAAAATAAACAAGCCTGTGAGCAATGCAGCAATGCCTTTATAGCTGGTGGTGAAAATGAGCGTCCAAAGGCAAATGAACCCCCTAAGCTACTGACACATTGCACTTTTAAATTGGTGAGAGAAGACACCTCCTTTCCCTCAAATTTTGACCTATAGGCAAATAAAGAATCAAATGTACTGTTTTATAAGCAGAAGTGACACTTCAAAGAATTGTGGGCAAAGCACCAACTCCTGAAACAAAAAGCAAAGATGAAAGATTACCAAATTAATTAAAACAGTGAAAAAAAAAAAAAGCCTTTAATTTGGTCTGAAATTGATGTTGCATGTGTCAGTTGGGATAAATTAGGATGACACACGAAGCACTTGTTACAGAGCAGACAATGCCTTCTTTGACTTCAAAATGATTCAACTCCATTTTAAAACAGAAAATATGACTCTTAGCAGGACCAGCTACTGCAGAAGTGGATATATATATGCAGTATAATTGCTGAAGCAGTGACATAATCTTTCTATTCTGTATATGCGTTATAAAGCTGTCAAAAACTTTGTGGGAAAGTCATAATTCAATTGGTGTGCAAATGAGGTAGGAGCTGTTTGACTTCTTAGGACACAGAGAAGAACAAACTAGCTTTTTCTGCCTATTCCTTCCCCAATGTGGCATTCCCAGAGGTCACACTCAACCCTTTACACTTCCAAGATCTTCCTAAAAGTGCCTCTATTCAGACCTCTAATCTTAACCTCTCTGGACCCTCCACTGTTATTACTTCCACTTTTAAAATATTTAGATTTTATAAAACAAAGCAATTCTCCACTACAGGATTCTCCAACTTTTCTTTTTTCTTTCTTTTTTCTTTTTTTCTTTTTTCTTTTTTCTTTTTTTTTTGTGGCTTTAACACTGTAAACTAGGGCACTATGTTACTAGTCCACAGAAGAACCAATGCCTCTTTGAATTTATTTCAAGCCTTAGATGACATGTTATTATCCATAACACAAGAATGCATAAGTAATACCAAACAAAGCAAGTTTCCTGGTCTAGGCATCTCAGTATAATCTTTCTCTATGTAGGATGCTACTGCTTAAATAAACTAGTAGCATTAGCCTATCTATCTCAGCAGCTCAGCAAAAGATACTTGCTATGTCCCCAGATGAACCCTACATTGCTGGCTCTAAGCTAAAGGTAACAATTCTAGCTAAAGCAGTGAGCATAGTGTTTTCAGAAAAGAGATCAGCTCTAAAGTCCATTCTCATGAGAAAAAGCCTGGTGAAACCCTATAAGTATCACAAAGAGTTTAATTTCTAATTTATACAGGGTTTTTTGTGTTTACAGATCAAGTAAATCTTGTCTACAGAACAGAAATGGTGTAAAATTGCCATATTCATTTGAAATTTATTTATTTAAAATCCATTTTCTCATCTCTATACTTGACCTTCTTTTTCATTAGTGTGATTCATAAGACCTCGGTTGCGCCCTATTTCTAGCACAGGATGAGAATGGCAGTCAGGGTTTTTCCATCTCTTTTGCATGTGGGTGGATCACTTTTACAATCAGAAGATATGAAAGGACAGATAAACTTAAGATTCTACCCAATCCATGCAATCTTTTTTCCCAGAATGAAACATATATATTTTGTTTATATAAGATAAAGGCAAGTGAACTGACAGGCAAACCTGAGGAGGAAAGCAAAGCAAAATAACTAGGAGAAATCCAAGGGAAGATAACAGTGTGGTTATTCAAAATATAAGGAATTAATGAAGATAAAATAGGTATTAGTACCACCTACCAGTTGAAGTAGCCTCTAGAAAACTTAATTTTCGTACTAGTGACAAATGCAGGTCTGTGTATATGTAAGTGACAGTTCTGAGGAAATTTGGTTGCTTAGATCTCAGTTGAGTGAACATTTATTGAACATCAGCATTGTTGCAGTTAGTATTTGAGTGACGCCTTCCTGTGTGAACTCATCTAGGTGTTCCTGCTCCGGCAGAGGGATTGGACTAGATGATCTTTCGAGGTCCCTTCCAATCCCTAATATTCTGTGATTCTGTGATTCTGTGATTCTGTGATTCTATGATTCTGTGACTTTAGGGAGGCTAGAAGAAACAGTTTTGGGAACCTTTCCCTTCCAAGTTTTGTTCAGAATGAAGTGCTTTGAAGTCTTTTAAAGTAAAAAAGCCTAGCTGTATTGTCATAGCTCATAACACACATTTGTGCTTATGTGTTCTTTTCATTATTAATCATTATTGCCTGTTTAGCATGGGAAATGCACTGTTTTACAAATTCATCAAAAGACGTGATTTTCCAGCTGAAGGGTCAGGCCAGGCTGTGTCTGCTTACAGTGTGTAGCTGTAGCTCTGGCTAGGGCTGTATTTGGCACAGCCAACTCATTGCATGAATTCCAGTGTGCAGGTACCACAGCAGCCAGTGCTATGGGAACAGGAGAGAACAGCCTTTGGAAACCCCCTCCACACTCTGTTACTCCATTTTGGTTGGGTATTTACTCTGAAGAGACTCTGTGGGACTTTTTTTTCTTTTAGTTATACAGAATTCATACAAGGGTAAAATAATACACCTCAAGCAACTTTTTTTATATTTCTCCAGTTTTCTAACACAGGGAATGGCAAAGCAGGGTCTGCTGCAGTGACTGCAGTGAGGCTACTTGAAAAGTAATCTGCTGCTTGGTGGGGCGAGCACAGGACATTCATGCTGTCCAGGGACTTAGTGGTTGTAGAATTGTTAGTTTGAATTTTTCTGAAGTACTCCAGATCTTCCTTATTTTGTGTGCTGACCAGCCCTGCTTAAAACAAGTTAATGACTATCATCTTAGTCTTTGCATAGCTTTGAAATAAATTGTATCAAAACTTATTGATATTGTGTTACAGTATTGGAAAAACTTTTATAAATCTTGCATTAAACTGTGGCATTCATGGGTTGCAGGTAAAGCGTATGTAAAAGTGCATTATCAGCACTGCAGCTTTATGGTCGCGTTTGTTTCAGTTTTTAAGTACAATTTCTTTTGTCACTTTAAGCGTTGTTAATTGCTGCTTTTCAGTCCTGCTATGTGATGGGCTTTCAGAATTTTTAATCATGAAAACAAGTAAAATTATTCCTCTTCAATTCTTTCTTCAATATTTGGAAACAAAATGTTACACAGAGTTTCATATCTATACATGATTATTCCTTTCTGACAGCTGGGCTGTTCAATTATTTAACAACATGCCTATAAAACTATGATTTAATGATAATATATTTTCTTTATTCCAGGAAGACAGTTGTCTTAGTGATGGGAGATTAAATAACAAGCAGTCTGTGCTGTAAATGGACCATAGCCTTTGAATCTTTCATGTATCTGATAGGATGTATATCACATCTTAAAGAAAGATTGAAGGACTGAACAGATATATCATACCAATGCAAAGGGTTTAATTATATGCTTGGTTTTTAGAGATGGTTCAATAATATATTATAAACTGTATTTTAGCATGAAAAGCACTTGTCAGTAGCTTCAATTGGTTTAGAACTGTAAATATTTGATGGACCATCTGTTGATGACACCACAGAAGAAAAAGAGTTACTCCATTTCAACTCTTTGTGAATTCCTGAACAGCAAAGCAGAGACACTTGTTTCAGATCCTTAAAGTCAGGCAAAGGTGGAACTTCAATCTGAATCTCTCATAGTGCAAGTCATAACCAGATTTATAAGGCATGAGTTTTCTCAACAAATATGGTGCAATTACACAAAACAGGCATGGTGCTTCACATACTGTTTTTACTTTTGGCTCAGGCTTAATATGAAATGCAGTGGACCACTTCATTGGGAGCAATAGCTGTGAATATCTTCTTTGGATACAACATATTATGAAACCAAACATATTTGCTAAAAAAGAAGTAATTAAAAAAAACAACAACAACAAAAAAAATCAGGTGACCTGAAAAAATCAACTGACAATAAGACTGCCAGCGTCTTTGTTTCTATTTTGGACAAAACAGAAGAACAGCTCTATGAGACTGTTTTTACAGAAGTCCAGTCTTCAAAGCCCATGGCAGAAAAGACATAATGACTTTTTCCTGCATTGCAAAAAGTCTGCTTTATAGTGCCTCATCGAGTCTGGTGATTTACTGTATTACATTTAAGTGCTGCATTCTTGCTTTCCAATCTCAGCAACGTTCCACAGAGTCACCTACAGCTCTGCTTCAGTTTAATTTTACACCCACTTCTTTGCTTCCTTCATTTACTCATAAATTTCACTCTTCATGTGCCTTCTTTACCTAAGCACTCACTTTAGCTTAGCTTATTTCTGAATTGTTCCTCAGAGACTATGTGTGTTCTCTATTTTTTGCTTGTGTGGTTGAATTTATACAAATTCCAGTATACTATTGTACTGTCCTCTGGGTAGGGATCTATCTTCTAGGAAGCTGTAAAATGCAATGCACTCAGACAATTGTACCACAAGTGATGACTAATAATAAAGAAATAAAGTAAAATAATTTTAAAAAAGCATTATGTTGGAAGTAAAAGTCTAATATCCAAACTGTATGGCTGATTGAAACCAGTTGATGGCACTCAGAAATCAGTCTTCCTCCTCCTCTCCAGGTTTTTAAACATATTTGAACTTGTATCCAGACATTATGACTTGCATTTGTGTTTGAGAGAGACTGAGATTACTGTAGAAAGTGCTGAAGAAGGCAAATATGTGCCCCAGCAAAACCAAGTAAGAAACCAAGCGGGCTTACTTTTCCCCCCTGTTTCAGGAGCTGGCTTACCTCTGTATGGCTAGCTGGAGACTTAATCTCTATTTACTTCTGCTTATATCTCCTCCAGGGAGGAGGGAAAATGTGCTGGGCTGGCAGCTATAAAACCTCAAGCAGCTATTGTCAGGAATATGATTTCTGCAATCCAGTTAAAGGCTTCATATTTTAGTCTCTGCAGTCAATTAGCCTGTCCACTTCTCATTGATATAAACACTGTGACCTTCCCCAGGTATTTCTTATCTAGAGACCTTTTAATCTTGGTTACTTTGGCCTTAGAAAGAGAAAGATCAGCATAATATCTCTGGAGCTTTATAATGATTTATTTATTATATCCTAAATTCACTGAATAAGCATAATTCAGATCTTTCCTCTGGGATTAAAAATAAAGAGAGAATATCCCTTTCATGAGAAGCAGGCTTTGAAAACTAACATGCAAATGTATTGCTAGCTGATTTGGAGCAATGAGATTAACCGACTGGGGCTGCTAGCTATGTCTCCTTTCAGCTGCATAGCTTATGCAACACATTTCCTTTTTCTTTTTTCTTTTTCTTTTTCTTTTTCTTTTTCTTTTTTTTCTTTTTCTTTTTCTTTTTCTTTTTCTTTTTCTTTTTCTTTTTCTTTTTCTTTTTCTTTTTCTTTTTCTTTTTCTTTTTCTTTTTCTTTTTCTCTGAAAAACAAAACCAGACAAGCATTAGTCCATCTGCTTGGAGCTCACATTGAGCAACTGTGCTCAGGTCTCTCAACTGAGGAAAGTTTCAAATGTACTGAGTGTCATTTCATCACCTGACCGCTTGTATATTAGGAGGACTAACACCTTATTAGCACAGGTATACAGATACAGAATGAGGTTGCATTTGTCCTTTGTATGTCAGCTAAAAGAACAGTCCATTTAATTGTTTGGAAATTGATAAGGATGTGAACTACAGTTTTTGATCCATATTGAAGTGATTCCTGGTTTTACTGTCCTTCAGGAAAAAATTAGTGGCTGTAATAATTATGTCTGATTTAGAAATTTGAAGATATAATTCATTTTCTCTTCCTACAGTGTGGATATTCTTTCAGTTGCACCATGAGCTCATACACACTATTTTTGGTGGCTCATGTTTAGGGTTTGTTTATTAAAAGAATTCAAAGTTGAGATAAAAGACATCTTTCACTGCAATTTTAGCTCTGGGCCACATCCTCTGCTGTTGTGCCCATCAGTGAAAAGTGTCAATCACAAACTAACTCCTATCAGATAAGGAGCTGATGCCTCTAGGTGGATGTTTCTTTTTTTCCTCCAAGTATGAGTCAGATCTGGAAAAAAAAAAAAAAAAAGGGAAAAACAAGTCACTTAAAAGATATATACTTCAATTCTATACACAGCAGTGATCAGATCAAACACACAGCTGGCCCCTGAGCTCAGCTGCATATGTTACTGGGGTGCTGAGACAAGTCCCAGAGTGAATGGAGGCCAGGGGCTGGAAGATGGAGCAAACCTCTCCTCTGTCTGTGAGTGAGGAAGGGTAAGGCTGCAATGACTGCATTCACAGCTGCTACCAAACAGCCCCCACAGCCAGGTACCCAATCTGGTGATGACTAGTACAAACTATTAGCAATGAATCAATGATCCCCTCCCTGGAAGTGTTTAAGGCCAGGCTGGATGAGGCTTTGAGCAACCTGGTCTAGTGGAAGGTGTCCCTACTGATGGCAGGGGGCTTGGAACTAGATGATCTTTAAGGTCCCTTACAATCCAAACTATTCTACCATTCTACAACCTACAGACAGGTCATTTCCAATCTTCTCATCAATTGGAGGCACCTTGCTGGGTATTTTTACACAAATATATCTGGTCCCAATGTGTTAGAAACGAATCACCAAATGCTATGAAAATACTGAACTAATTACTAGTTGTGTTGATACTGATGCAGTTTGCATTATTGTAACAAGTGCCAAAGATCTTGCTATGCTTCCAAAGACCATGAAAGCAGCAGTTTTTCCCTACCTATCTAAAGTAGCAGGAGGATTTTTCCTTCAGCTTACCCAACATTAGCTCTGTTTGAGAAGGCTCAGCAGCTTAGGGAGAGGACACCTTAATACAGCATTCTTGTACATTTTGAAACTGATGAAGCCCATAGCCCAGCTTCTCCATGTGTTAAGGCAAATCAGAGCTGACAAATCAGTTTTGAATAAAAGAGACAGGTAGGTAACAAGGGAACAGGGGAAAAATGGGAGTTTGGTTTAGAAATTTTCTAAGAGGGATGGCAATTACAAAATTATTTGTTCTGTGAAAAACGTGCTGGACCAGACTGACGCCACTGCCCTTGGGGCCTCATGGGTGTAACTGCATGTTTTTGGGAAAGTAGTCACCTGTAGATGGAAAGATAAGGTTCTCTCACACCATTGTCCAGATCTAAGTCAGTATTGTCTCTCAACTCTAGTTATTTATTTAAAGTGGCAGTTTAGGTGACCTGACAAGCATGATTTGGGAATTAATTACCCTACAGTCAGAATTTTGAAAATCCCAAGTTCCATTTTCTAAAGAAAGGCAATAGGCTTTGGACTTCTGGGTTACATTTAAACATGGGCTTTTGCTTCATAAGTGACATAAGCACTTGAGAGGCTTCTATGTTTCGTAGTTCTATGAAACTCTCATTACTTTTCTAATCTCCTCTCAGATGAAGAGCTGCCATTGTTCTTCCAGCACTACAGGCTAAATACCTACAGAGACAATACAGGACTTCTTAACAGCTCTTTGAGCACAGGAAGCTGTCCAACGGGATGAAGTCAGACTGTCATAAATGGATGCTGAGTGCTATAATTTGACAGATCAGGTCAAACATTTTTATTCTGTCAGTTTGAATGATATTGAAGACCTGAAGGCTTTCCGACTGGCTGAGTTTTAATCACTGAGGTAATTTTCCGTGTATGTTTCTTTGCAATGCTTCATTGGAAATACCACAGCAGTGAGCACAGACTGCTACTGATTTCATTTATGAGAAAAACCTCTGCCTAAATTAAGAATGTAGTGATTTAACATAGACATAAGGTGTAAGTCTGACTTCACACACACACACCATGTGTGAAATCATGGAGTCGGGAGTTAGGCAAATTCAGTGGGATTTAATAAGGACTCCATTTGTGGCTGACACCTGATTGGAGCATACAAGCAGAGCTATACTCTGTGCTGAATTTCTGCTATAGCAAGGAGAATTGTGAAAGTGTCCTTGCTATGAGGGTATGGGGTGGTCAGTGACTGCACTATTGTACTAGTTATCTCACATTAGGGAGTGTGTGAGAGGAGCAATGAAAGTTCAGTGTGGTGGGTTGACCCTGGCTAGAGGCCGGATGCCCACCAAAGCCCACTCTATCACTCCCCCTCCTCAAATGGGCAGAGGGAGAAAATTATAATGAAAAACTCGTGGGTGGAGATAAGGACGGAGAGAGATCACTCAGCAATTACTGGCATGGGCAAAACAGACTCGACTTGGGGGAAAAAAAACAAATTTACTTTATTACCAATCAAAATTAGAGGAGAATGAGAAGTAAAACCAAATCTTAAAACACTTCCCCATCCCTCCCTTCTTCCCGGGCTTAATCTCTTTCCCAATTTTCCACCTCCTTCCCTCAGCGGCACAGGGGGACAGGGAATGGGGTTGGGGTCAGTTCATCACACGGTGTTTCTGCCACTCCTTCCTCCTCAGGGGGAGGACTCCTTCCCCCACACCAGCGTGGGGTCCCTCTCACAGGAGACAGTCCTTCACCAACTTCTCCAACGTGAGTCCTTCCCATGACCGACAGTTCCTCACGAACTGCTTCAGCCTGGGTCCATTCCATGGTGTGCAGTCCTTCAGGAAGGGACTGCTCCAGCGCGGGTCCCCCACGGGGTCACAAGTCCTGCCAGCAAACCTGCTCCGGCGTGGGCTCCTCTCTCCATGGGCTACAGGTCCTGACAGGAACCTGCTCCAGCACGGGTTTCCCGCGGGGTCACAGCCTCCTTCGGCATCCACCTGCTCCGGCGTGGGGTCCTCCACGGGCTACAGGTGGTCATCTGCACCACCATGGACCTCCGTGGGCTGCAGGGGGACAGCCTGCTTCACCATGGTCTGCACCACAGGCTGCAGGGGAATCTCTGCTCCGGCGCCTGGAGCACCTCCTCCCCCTCCTTCTTCACTGACCTTGGTGTCTATGGAGTTGTTTTCTCCTACATCTTCTCACTCCTCTCTCTAGCTGCAAAGTGTGCAGCTTTTTTTTTTTTCTTCCCTCTCTTCCTTTTTTTTTCTTAATGATGTTATCACAGAGGCGTTACTGATTGGATCAGCCTTGGCCAGCGGCGGGTCCGTTCTTGTAGCCGGCTGGCATTGGCTGTGTCGGGTTGGACATGGGGGAAGCTTCTGGCAGCTTCTCTCACAGAAACCACCCAATGTCGCCCCCCCCACTGCTACCAAAACCTTGCCATGCAAACCAAATACATTCAGTAACCGTGAAAATGTAAGGATGAAGTAGTTCAGTATGCTCCTGCATCCGAAATGTGTGGTACTTTGTGGATCATGACAGGATGAACCTTCCTCTAATGCTCAAAGAAAACTAGCTTTAAATGAGTAGGAATTATTATTCAGGAAGGCCTTCTTTTCAGATGGCTAAATACATATTGGTTTGAGTGGTCTTAATAGCTGGTTAGAAATAGTTCAGTTGCTATATTAACCTTATGACTTAGTACATTACCTTAGAGATTGACATAATAGGAAGAAGAGGAGGAAGTACCTTGACATATGGTATGGAATTGCATGAAAAAGCACAAGAGATCAATGGGCTCAGAAGACCTGAGCTTACTTGCTTGCTTTAGAAACCTTGTGAGATCTGAAGAGGAAAAATGCTTTGGTTATTATTCTTTATTGACACCCTTATCTATTTTATTTTGGAAAAGGGTCTTGTAAGAACTGATGTGTAACTTCTGACTGTGTTTGCTACCTCTCATTCATTTGCCAGACAGGGTAGGCAATGTTGCAGAATGGCTAATGGTTAAGCAGACTGAGGACCAGAATCAAATAAACTAAGGTTCATTGAAGTCTCTGACCTCTTCTGCCAGCAAAGATTTTGGGAAGGTTTGTCTGTGTTTCAGTGCACAAATATAGAGCAAATGACCACAGAAACACAGATCTCAACTTCTTACCAAATTCTACTCAGCATCACCCCACAAAATCAAATGGGTTAGACAGCTATTGCATCTCCTTTTCAGGCCTTCAGAAGTTACAGTAAAATTAAAGCTTATGCAATTTTGATGGCTGGTGAGTGGTCCATGAAATCTAAGTGAGTTGCAGGCCACCATAAACTGCTTTTAACACTTATTTTCATTCTAATTTGCATCAATTGCTCTGTAGCAGTGAGACTGCTATTACCAGGCTAATACAAGACCACTGTTCTCAAACTTTGACAAGTCAATTTGTACCTTAAAAACACTCAGCATTTTTTTTTGTTTTGTTTTGTTTTTTTTGTCCCTTTCTGCCAAAAAGGGATTTTAATTCCTGTGGTGGACACTAGAATTTCTCAGAGTTCTTGATTCCCATCTTCTACCTTCAATGGAAGAATAAGCTAAAATAACAAAATTTATTCTCTCCATGGCTTACAGACCCTGAAAGTCTGTGAGTGGACAGACAACCAGCTTACTCACATTTCCAGTGGCTCTCCAGGATATGTAGTTTCACTTAGAATATTGGATCATGTTTAACATCAAATGAATTCTTTCCCTTTTCTAATTGCAAGGAGTATAAAGGATCTTTACCATTTGCTGTCTTTCAAAAGTAGGTAAACAGTTTAAAGCATGCAGCCAGCCACTAAGTTTACAAGGTACCTTTTCTTCTTCAGCATATAGGGCTGTCATCTGGCAGTATGGCAGTAGGACTAAAGGATACTAACAAGAAGCTGTGGGAGCTGTGACGTGCAGCTGTGGTGAAGCTGTCAATTTTTTTTGTATTTGGCAATACAAAAAAAAAAAAAAGGAAAAAATATCATAACACAAGAAAATCTATAGTGTGGGACATGATCCAACACTGGAAAGATAAACACAAATCAAAGTGGAGAACAGATACATTAGTGATAAGGGAATTGAAAATCTGGAACAAGGCACCTCAGCCAAAGGAGTGGATTTGTTAATGGTTACCTGGAAACCTTCAGGTTGAAGTTTTCAAAAGACATGTTCAACATAGAATGGGCTGCCCAACTCACTACCTTCCCACCTAGGCAGGGTCTGGGCTTTTTTTCTTAGGGGAAATGACAAGCTCACTGGTATCGTAGAGGATATTTTTCTCCACAGCTGGGAATACCAGGTGAAGTCCCTGAGTGGCCCTATGAACTGTCAGCAGAAAGGCCTGTTCTGTCCTGCAGATCTGTGCTTAACTAGAGTAGATGTCCTGATGAACCTAGGGTCTCTTTTCCTTTATTCTGTCTCATTCCTTTGAATGAATGTTCGAGCCATTTAAACTCTGGCTATTCTTGAAGGTCATACATAGGAATACTTCTTCAAAGAAACATTCTTATAGCAGCTAGACAAGGAATGGGTATAATTTCTGAAGCTCATTCTGCTTACTCCCCTAGGACATGCCACTTTTTAAATATATGGTGAGATTTTTCACCATGATTTTCTTAAGCTATTTTTTTAACTGTTTACCATACTTTAAATTATTGTTTGTTTTGTTGTGTTTTTTTTCTCTTTTAAATAAACATTTTAACAGTTCAATAAAAGAATACAGTAATGTCCTCATATCTTTTAAAAATTTGCCTTCTTTTCAGAAAATATCTTTGGACTTCAGGGAGCTCTGTATAAAAGCAAAATAGGTTTGTTTGGTTTGGTTGATTTTATGCCTTATATTCTCAAGTGCATGGTGTAGTATCATTATGCAGGGTTTCTTCAACCTTTATAAAGGTTTTGGTGAGAAAAATATGGAGGGAAAAAAAAACAAGAAACACAACCAAAATTAGAGGATATTCTCCAGATGACAGATGATTAATCTTTTTCTTTTGCTTTTGTCAGAAAAAGGACAAAAGAAAAATTGAATATCATTGACAATCTGGACCAAATGTTCCACTCTAAAAAGCCCAGAACAGTTATTTTATGAAGCTTTTACCTCTCTATTTTTCAGTAATTTCAGGTACCCACAGGCATCATACATGCCCTAGGACCCCTTCATTTCTTGTTCCACTGTTATTGTATTCTGTCACCGTTATTAATATCATTAAACTGGCAGTGAACAGAGAGATGCATTTGGTGCTTTAGAAATAATGAAATGTCACTCCCATTACAGAACAATGTGGCATTTAATGATTTAATGGGACTATGCAAAGTTTATTTGCATTATTATTCCACTGTAATGATTTTTCCTGGCAGTCAAAGCTGCCAAAAATATCACTGAACGTTAATTCAGATGAACTTTAAAGGCAGCCACATAGGGAGTGACCTGAAATCAAAGCTCTTGGTCCTAGCCTTCAAAGGAGGCTACCCTGGAGGGTGTCATTAGAATCTTCCTTTAACCTCACAGGCTTCCAATCTGAGAAGAGGACATGGCAAAAAAGAACCTCACACTGAGCAAGAGCAGTGTCACTCTCAGAAGCGAAAATTAGAGGGCTGTAATTAGCTGGCAGAGGGAGAAACATCCCTGGATTTAGATATCATAACGGCTAATTAAATATCAGAAAATGTTACATGAAAATATTTTGGGAAAAAATAAAGATTCTATTTCCCAGTGATGGTAATTTTAGTAAATTTTACTCATCTTTCAGTGTGAGTTCTACTGAACATTAACAATTCTAATTGCATTGTTCCTTTAGTTGTTTGAGTGAAGGTTGTCAGAGTTCATTACAACTGAGCCTTACACCTGGAATTGTTTCTTGTATAAGAACTACGAATAAGCTTATTTGCATGTATAAGATGATTGTGACTGAAAGAAATAAATCAGTGACTTTTGAGGTCTCTGTTTTACCTGGGTCTCCAAATATATATGCACTCCAGAGGAGGGGTTTAGACCAGGGGCTTTTATTTAGTTTACACAGTGCTTGCTTTAGAATTGAATTAGAGTTTTGTTTTGGATTTTTTTGTTTGGGTTTTTTTGTTATTTGGTTGTTTGGTTGATTTTTTTCCCCTCAGATACCAGTTTATTGAATGAAAAATAAGGATTCAAATAAAACAAAAAAAGAATGGTTCATTTGTGAGAAAGAGTGATGATTTTTTTTAATGTGGAATTTTTTTTTCCTGTTATTTATAAACTTTTTGACAGTTTTGCTAGGTAGAAGTATTTTACATTCAAACTTAGCTAATGAAATTTTAATCCCCATGGAGTTAAAACAAAACAAAACAAAACCCCAACCCTTCCTTGAAAGAAAGACAGTTAAATTTAAGGATCATAAGAAGAAGAAAAATGGGAGAAAAGAAAAAGAAAAGAGAATGTTTTCTTTTGAAAACTACAGGTTTTGTTCAGAATAAACACAGAGTTTTACTCTGTCAATAAGCATCAAAAAAATGTGCTGCTACAGTTCTGTTTCAGCCCCGTTTGTAATCCCTTGGCT
This sequence comes from Caprimulgus europaeus, assembly GCA_907165065.1. Next base: position 58,036,398 of record OU015528.1, on the reverse strand, counting down.
CTGTAACACAGATGACACAAAACAATATTTAAATTTTGTGTGAGAATTCCAATCAACATTCAATAAACCCCAGTGTAACCAACCTTCAACTCTGTGGAATAATTGCCTTCTCTTTTCAATAAAATATGTAGATAGAAAGCACAAAACTAGATTTGCTAACAATTTCTTTTATTCCTTTAACTTAGAAACCAATTAGTACTAGCCCTACCTAAAAATAAACAAGACAAAACCTACCCAAACAAACCAGCCAAACAGAACAAGACAGGAATTTACATCTCCCTAGCACTTGGAAACTAAACAAGTATTAAGAATATGAATCTGAAAATGGAATGTCAAAATTATTATAGAAGTCAGACCAAAAAGAGAAGAGTGAAGGTGTGCATAAAAGTAAAAATTAAATGTACCCACTGCAGACAGATATCTTATTCTTTGTTATTTTTATTTTTTTTTAACCAATCTCTCAGTACCTTGGTTGGAAGGCTAATTAACCTAACAGCAGGATCTAAGATGAAATCTTGTCTTTACCCACTGTAATCATTAGGATCACAGTTTTCTCAGGGCCTATGGAAAGCAGCTCATGCAACCTAATTCAGCTCCCTCGTGCATATGCATAATGACAGAGTCTTTAATTACATGCTTCAACAGTATTTTTCTGACTGGAATCCTGGTGGATGAATGGCTTTTGGAGAAGGAATGGAAGAAATTCTTGGCAGCAGGACCTCTACCTTGTTGGCTGCAATAGGGAAGACACAGCAAATACATCAGGGGACATCAGGAAAAGAGGATTTTGTAAACAGGAAGTGGGATTCTCTTTGTCCTTGCTCATGTGGTGATGGAAAGTGCTCTCAGCCAATCTGTTCCAAGGTGGCTGTAATTCTCCTCTGTATCTTTATAGGTGTCCACCTAAAACTGTTGCTTGTCTGAGAGGATTTTTTTGGCCAAAACCCTAAAATTAATGTACAGTTATTTTGTCTAGCTGCTAAACTAGGAAATATATTATGTGCAGAGCCATGAGTCCCATCTAGTCAACAACTAAGTACTCACACCTTCCTATGTGCCTGGAGTATCTACAGTCATAATCTGTACTGAGAAATTAGTGGGTTTGCACAGAGACTTGAAATCAGAATTTGCAATTAAAAATGATATTGTAAATATTTTAAAAAAATATACTTTGCTGTGCTGAGGATTTGAAATAGATTACTACTTTTCCATGGTATTTAACATCACAATAGACATTAAAGATCTGATTCTTAAAGAATGTCACTTCTGTTTTGTGCCAGTGATACTGCTGCAATCAAGAGTGGTAAATAAATTTGTAGTGACGTCATTGGAGATAAGACCCAACCCTAGTGTTTGGATCTTAATGTTTATAATATATGCAGTTAGCCATCACACTTGAATAGCTTGCCCTCAAATGTAACACTGTTATTATATCAAAGCTGTGTAATTTAGAGAAGCAATTTTTTGCTTAGAAGAATCTGGTCTTACTCTGGAGACTAAGGATTACTGGGTACAGAGTTATCAAAAGACATAGCAAGGAGTCAGATGAATTTCCAGACTCAAGATAGTCGTTAAAGTCACTTCACCTAACTTTAAGCATTTAAAAATTAGGTCTTTGTAGTAGAAGTTGAGGTAACTAGGCAATAGCAGGAGATCTGTACTTCCAAAGAGTGATTCATTTCAAGTATTTTAGACACTTCTCTTGAGAGAGTATGTATTACCCTCTGTAAATGTACTTCTCTATGCCCCGACTATAGCTGGGCCTGGATCACTAGATTTCATTAATCACCCACATTTTCATAGCTGAATTTAGATTGAATGATGCCTAAGTTTGGATATCCTCAGTGTACTGTAGTGCTCAGGCACTGCAGAGCCTCTAAGAGAATGTCACTTTCAAAAGAATGAAAGCCATTTATTTTCCAGCATAGTTAGAACCTGATTATCTCAAAAAACATAGAGCAAAACTAACAGCAAATCCATAAGTAGTTTCCACCCTATGTTTTGTAATTAGTGACTCTTTTCCACAGAGCTGCTTGCAAAGGAACAGTGTTCTCTTTTGTGATTGGAAATACTGGAAAAAATATCATTTTTTATTTTGTAAAAATATTTAGAAAGATAAAAAGAATAGTGAATAAATCACAGGTCTATTTAACTAAAAGTTTCTATCAATGATTTCTGAGAAATTATTGTTTTAAATTGAAAAAGAGATGGCATGAGAAACTGAGCAATCATGAAAAAGCCCTGACTGTTTTAGAAAACACTGCTATTTCTACTTCCAGAATGTCTCAAGCGTACAAGAGTCTATTGAGGTCACTTTTTTCCCGTTAACTGATAAGAAACAAAACAAAGACAAAAAATGCAAGTTCATTTACTTGTGTGCTGACACTTCTACCATGAAGAAAGCTTTCTTATTCACACAAACAAGGAAAACTAGCCCATAAAGCACAGAAGTGAAAATCTTCCATGGCAATGCTTTACCTCTGGGAAACAAATTTAAAACTAATGAACAAACAAAGCCCCCAGCTACCATTGCATTTGTGTCTCAGTTAACAAAGTGTGTATCACAGACATCCTCAGCTGCTTTGTTTCTGTACACACCAGCAAAGGAAAAGGCAGATTATCATCAGATGGGACTTGGTATATCTCTACTGAGGTCAGTGGTTTTTCTTAAACTTACAAGCAGAAAAATTATCTCAGAGGTAAGGTCTTTTTTAACCTGCGTACAAAAGCTTTCATGAAATATTATGAATCCTTTCAATAACCCACTGACTTATATGTTTATTATGCTCTGCAGTGGTATTAAACTCTAAAGATGTGATAATGTGACCGATAATTAGAATTTGACATATCAAGTGAACAGTAATAACACTGTTAAAGTACAGTTACCTGCCATCTAGCTTCTAAGAATTTCAAGAGAACCTTCAAGTGCCAAGTTGCCTTGCTCCTTCTCAGGTAATTGAAACCCACAGAAGGTGGAGTTTGCTGACAATAAAACTCCTTTTTGTGCAGCCAAGCACAAGGTCTGCATATCACATGAGCACTGTTTGCCAAATTTTGAAGTCAAGTAAGCTTAACGTGGCATGGGGGCTTATGCTCACCCCTTGCACAGTAGCAGGCTGCCTGGGTAGGCTCTGACATATTTTTCCTGCATTTTTACTTCACTGTAATTTGCTGAGTATTTTGTCAGTTCAAACTGAAACATATCAAAGAGCAAAGATTACTTTTGTATTCTGATACAAATTGTAAATTACAATGGTGCTTAAGTTTTTTACAAAAACCATTCATACCCATTCAAAATGTACAAAAATTAGTTAAAAAAGTAAGAATTTTTTCAAATAATTTTGTCAACTGAATTACCTATTCAGATGGTCATCTGGTAAACATTAGTTTATCCTCACATCACATGACTGAAAAATTCATAGATTATCACCTTAATTTCACACACAGAGCCCTACCTGTGGGCATAAAGGCTCAGTTCAGCTGTTCAAATGTGACCATGTAGTGCCAGCTAAGGTGCTGCCTGGCCTCCAGTTACTGCTCCAGGTGAGTGTGCACCTCCCATAGACACATGTTATCTCAAACTATCCTCACAGAGATAATCTTGCACAGCTCATATGGAACTTGACACCAATATGCAAGCAGTTGAATCAAAGTACAAGTGACTTTATAACTGATCTCTGTGACAGAAGTGGGAAAATAACTGCATTTCATGATGCATAAGTCCGGTTCTTACAAATGTGAATATGTTTTTTTCTGTAAGCATTCTAAAATTCTCAATCACTTTCACAACTGGTGTGCTGTCTCATAATTGATGTGATTCTGCTCCAGGCTCAAACCTCTCAAATTAGGTGTGTCTGCCAACAAATTAGATTTCTGCAGTCTTCTCAAAGATAATAGAGAGCTAGTGAATACTGTCTGAGGAGTCTAAAACACAATTCAGCTCACACCAAAGCAGATATTTGGTCAGCTGATCTTTCCCCTGTATTACAATCAGTGCAGCCAAGACTACCACCAACCTTCACATATCTAGATCAGTTCTTTCTTATTTGACTTCCTTGTTCTTATCCATTACCTGAATCACAATCTGTCCTTAACAAACCCCAAAAATCTCCAAGAGAACAACTTTGGCCCTCTTGCCCTCCGCTCTACCTTTCAGAGCCCTGTAGTCATTCACGATGTGTTAAAGGTTTCCTTCACCAATATCAATGATGATGAGGTTTCATGGGCTGGACAACCCCTCGGCAACTTCTCCACGACATCCTGGATCTGGACCTCAGGCAAGCAGCACACCTTGAGCAACAGCAGGTCTGGCCAATGGATGGGTACCTTTGCACACTGGCTCTTACCCGCAGATCAGATCAGCCTCCCAAATGACTCCCCCACCAAAGCTTGTCCCTCCTCTCCTGCTGCCAGCTCCTACTCTCATTCCATGACTGCATGTCTGGTGGAGGTCACAAGCTCCCAGCCAGGCCACATCATCATAGATCCCCCAGCTGCTGGTCCTAGCTGTGGTTGGTGAAAGGGACCATATCCCGTGGCATCTGCCCGTTATTGTGCAGACTCTTACGATCTCATGCAGTTTCATGCAGTGTAAGTAGGGCTTACAGTATGCTCTGCTCCAGGCCAGAGGCCACATCAGCTCCTTGAGTCCCCATTTTCACTTTCTGCTGCCCTGGCTAGGAGGCAAGAGGCTGAGCACAAGCCCACTCTCACCTCCTCTGGAAGATTACTTGCCTGGCAGGCAACTGCTTGTGCTATTTTTTGTGTCTCAGCCACGGTGCGTGCACCAGCCAGTCTGCCATGTGTTGCTTCTTCCTGCGCTGTGCTCTGAGCAGGGGCAATTGAATTGTGCTCACACATTCCTAGGCAAGAAAATAATTCTCCTGAAGTTCACCTTGCTGAATAATAAAGGATGTGTATTGTGGCCAAGGAGAGTGAATGATAATTGGGCCATACTTCATTATTTTATTGGCTTTGGAAAGGCGAGAAATAATCGGTGATTTAGTTTTCATATGTGATATTTTTACTTGGTAGCCATGGCATCTGGAGTTTCAGTTGTGTTTCTTCTCTGTACTGTGCAAAGAAACAAATAAATAAATACTGCTGTCGTCTTCCACTGAATACTCTGTGGGGCTGACAGAGACATGGATACACTTGCCAACAAGACTTCCTGCTCTGTTTAGTCTTGGTGTTTTTGTTGGTGTTCCTTTATTCCCTGAATAGCAACCAGTGAATCTCAGTAGTGAAAGACAGGCAGGCATATTTATGCCATTTCAGTTAGAGCAAAATAAATAACTAGTTATGACTACTGCCTGTTTGTGCCACTTTAACATGTAAATCATCCTACACTTGAGCTCAGAATTGCCCTGGGCCCCTCAGTCTGGGAGTGGGAAGGTATAAAATAAACATTCATTAAAAGAAAAGAAAAAAATTCACTCTGTCATGACCTATCACTTTCTCTCATGCAGCTCAGTGCTGGACTGCTTTAGTATACCTGCCTCTGAAGGGGAAAAGTAACCTTTGGGAAATGTGATACGATGACAACTTCCTATTTTTGGTACTTTCCTGCAAGGGTGTAAAAAATTACAGAGACTTTGTTTGTGCCTGCTCTCCAGGCTGTGCTGGGAGATAGCCGCTTCATTCCTTCAGCATAACAATTGAACCAAATGAGTGTGATTGCAGTACTCAGGACATTAAAAGGATATGAATGAGGCAAAGTTTGCAGGGAAAGGAAATATCCACTCCCTGAGATGCTCAGCAAATACTTCATAATGAATAACTCATATGAGACCTTTTTGCTACTTCTTCTTCTTTATGAATCATCTCTATATAGATTGAAATTTTCTCTAGTGCATTACTTAACTAAGAGTACTAATCTTAGCATTGTATCTTTACAAATTCTCTTCTGTACCCGATTCACAATCATTTCTCTCATAAGAGAACTTAATTACTGTTATTCTGTATTTCAATTACTCAGGAATGCAAATTTAGCATTCCTAATATATTGATGGTCTACTGATGCTCATTACAATTTTAATCTTTACTTTCTACAAATATTTTCCAATATTTGCATTATTTACAAATATTTCCAATATTTCTACATTATTGAATATTTTTGCCAGGAAATACATTTGGTAAAATATTAATTGAAAAAATACCTAGATGACATAATTTCACTAAATATTCTGGGCATAATCTTTGCTGCATACAGAAAGGTATTTTAAAAGGATGAGTCAAGTAACAGGGCTTCAAAAGTTTAAAAATGCCAGACTAGAGGCTCTCTGAGATTTATACATCTAGTCTTCTACACTGTCTTTCCTGTAGCCCTTTTTTTGCTTATTTTGATGGTTTGGTATGGGTTTTTTATTATTATTTTAGTCTGCATATTCCTTATTTTTGTTTTTCTAGCCCAAGCAATATTTATTACATTTGAAAAGAATTAGACAACTGACCAGGTCACAGTCTTTTAATTTTACCCATTTTTGACTTACAGCTAACAAAACTGTGCAGCCATCAGGAAAAAAAAATCACTCAACAACTAGTCCTAGACATATTGTGATGGAGACATAATTAAGAATAGAAACGGAGACATTTCTAAGAATAGAAATTTTAACTGAAATTAATAATTTAATCAATTAATGAAAAAATGTAACAATAAAGCATATAGACTCATTTTCCCTAGAAATATTAGTGAAACATGATTATGAAAGAAGGTGAAGAATAAAGAATCATGTAGAAAAAGAAAATTTAATCTAACAAAGTTTAAAAATGAATGGAAACTTTGGCAATTTAGTTCCAACAATTATTGTACAGAAATTTCCAGGAATATTACATACAGGACATTTTTCACCAAATTGTCTGACTATATGTGCAAAATGTGCATTTCCATCTGCAAACTGGATTTGCAGAACAAGTATAGCTCATAGCAAATTGCAACTTCATGTATCTATCTGTACATTAAACAATCTATACTATAACTGTAAACTTTCATCTTCTACAAGGAATTGCCTGGTTTTTTGTTGTACTATACAAAAAAAAAAAAAATCGGTTTCGATGTCTGAGGGAAAACTTCTCCCTGGATGTGTTTTGGAAGGTATCAAATTATAGCTTAATTATAGCATACTTTTTGCAATCATCTACATGGAAAAAAATACAGGAAGAGAACTTCATATGCCCATGCTTCCAAAAAAAAGTCTGTCAGCTGCTGCCATCAAAAAAGAAAGCAAAAATCATAGGAATACAAGAGGAGTAAATGTGTTATGTTGTCATGACAACAGCCATTCCTAGTCTGGAGAGCTGAGAGAGAAAACATGCACAGAGGAATACAAGAGAAAACTTCATAAGATGTCCAGGCCAAAATTAGAGTTAAGTCAAACTGCCTCAAGTATTTCCAAGGAAAGATTAAAAGAATTTGTTATATTCATTAATTGATATTGAAAAATCCTAAGAAATATGTAGGTACTAAGGGAAAATCACTGTTCTGAAATGTCAAATACTTGTGGATTGTTTGAAAGGAAAGACAATGGTGTTGTTAAGAAGGAAACCTGAATGCAAGTTTCCAGCATTCTAGGTTTCTTGAAAGCAAAAGTATTTCCATGTTATTTAAGCTTAATTAAATCATGGACACCATGATGACATCTGTATTGAGCAAGTTATTTGTTCAGACAAATACCCTTCTTGAATTTCCAGAACTTGACTTTACTCTAAGCACAGTTTGTGACAGAAACAGGAATTGATTCAACATCCAGGAAAGGAGATGACCTCTATGACTGAGGTTTATCCTTTGACTTGTTTCACTTAGGTACACTAACAAGGAGTTAAAACTTTTGGCACCACAGTTCTCAAAGTAGTGACACTAAGACAGATAAAACAATACATTATTCATCACATCTCATGACATGAAAGAAACCTGCAAAGTGGAAATAAAGTCTGAGATACAGGGATTTTCTTTCCCCTCCATCTCTGGGTGTATTAAAATAATTTGTACTTGGTAAGCTCAGATTGTAAAGCTCAAGCAAAGGAAGCAGAGATAAAGCTCAAAAATTGGATATATGTCGGAGAAGCCATATGAGCATAATATATGCCACAATCAATATTGTAACTTTGTGGTTTGGTCACATTTATTCTTGTAAATATGGAAAAGTAATAAAAAAATACAAAACAAAATTATCCAGAATATGACAACATTAAAATACTTTAAAAGTGACTTGTCGTGTGTGTTGCCTTACTGCTGAGCCAGATCATGTTGCAAAAAGTAGTAAACTGAATGCACATTACTATATCTCTTAGTTTTCCCTCACTCACAAAAATTGTATTAGGAACGTCTTTATTTTGCTTGTGAAATTTGTACATTTTACGTGAAATCCCATGTACTTCTTCAAGTTGTGCATCAAACAAACATTTCCCTGTGCTGAAGCTAGCCTTATTGATGAGGATAAGAGAAAGCTGATGGTATTAATAATTAAGCAGAGGGCCTCTGGAAGCAGGAGGGAGCCAGGAAATCACTGAAAGTTGTTTTAGGATCCAGAAGACAATTAAAGCTTTGATAATAATAAAAGATTCATAAGCAGCATTGTCTATAAAATGCTTTACAGATACTTCCAAAATGAAAGGAAGAAAAAATTAAAACAGATTCATTACTTAATAGAACAGGAAAATAAGTAACAAGTGAATCAGGTTTATGTTCTTAGTGAACTCCTTGATTCAATTTTTGCACAAAGACATCCAAATGCAACCAGATGCATAATACAATTATATTAACAGTGCACAGGTGTGCAGATCAGAGTAGAAGAAAAGAATAGATAATTTCAGTGTATTACAGAATTTTTAGTAGAGGGTATTCTAGTTTTTAGAGCCTGATGAAAATCATTGAGAGGGCTAGTTAAACTTTGAACTTAGAATTTTATTGTTGTTGTCATTGTTATTGGAAGAGAAGGAGGACCCAGGAGACTGGAAAAAGGAGTTTTTTATATTAAAAAAATGGGGGGTAAAGTCCAAGAATTAAGATGATTTAGAATAACTTCACTAATAGGAAATAGACTCAAATGTTTTAAAAATAATAATATATATTTATGTAGGTAAGAGTAAGAAGTAATTAAAAGAGGAAATAGTTTGTTTGAGAAGCAACTTCGCCAATAAAATCTAGTATCCATTTTAGCATGGTTACTAGTACAAATGTAAACATTGATGCAGTGTTGTCTCAACTTTAGTAAGGCTTCTGATACCAACTCACAGAATTAGGAAATATAGTTTGGATAAGGAAATATATTTTGGGAAAAATTGCTATAAAATGGGGACAAACTTTGTTGAAAAAATCTGTTTATAACTAACTGTAATGCCTGTCAACAAGGAAGGAAAATGAAATCAGTCATAGTCTTGTCTATACCCAAGTTTCTGTCATTAATGATTCAGATGATGAAAAAGATAATATACTTATAAAAACAGATTACTCCAAAGAAGAGCAGACTAAAAACTTTTCAGTAGACAGCATCAGATTCTAAAATAATACCAGTAATTTGGAGAAATAGTCTAAAATCAAGCAGAAAGAATTCGATGAAGATAAGGGTAAAGTCTATAAGGAGGACAAACAAAATGCATAATTACAAAGCAAGGTACTCAGTGTTCATTGGCAGTATTTCAGAAGAAGTACGATAAATTATAATGAATTTCAAACCAAATTTGAATAACCAGCATGAAATAGTTGCAAAAACTCTGAAGTCTCATTCTGAGATATTTTACAGAGAACATAATTTACAAAGCACAGAAGACAACTTTTTTATTAAACTCAGGTGAGGCTTTGTCTAGAATAAAGTCCGGTCTGGAAACACAGTTTTGGGATCATTTGGAAAAATGATAAAAAAAACCCCAAAACAACAAAAAGAAGAATTAGTGGATTAAAAATAAAGCTCAAAAGAGTGATATTTTAAGGATCTGGTTTCAAGTCCAGAAAAAGGAAGATGAAGAGTAGTGTCTGTTCGTAAGCTATGTTCCAATACAGCTACTGAGCAAAGGGAAGAACAAACTGGCTCAATTTTCAAAAATATTTTAAATCAGAAAGTAGAAAACATATCTCTCTCTCAGTACAGTTAAGTTCTGGAAAAAGGGTATTTAGGAGGTGGGCTCTGGAATCTCCTTCTTAATAATAATAATAATAGTAGTAATAATAATAATAATAATAATAATGATAATAATATCACCAGTCAAGACAAGCATGTTGCTGTGAGCCTGCCATACACATTGGAGCTGAGAGAAGAAATGGCCTGGACGGTTCTCCTCAGGTAATGAGTCTCTGACTCCAGCTTAGCCAAAACCCTGTTCTGCTTCATGGTAGTTAACAGAAATAATCCAGTTCTCAGTTGCATGACCAGAGGCCTCCCACCAAAGGGCAGGGAGTAATAGTTCTCTGTGTCACTGTGGTGGCACTGGGCACAGAATGTCACTTTCTCATTAGTGTAGATATTTCTCATTAGTGTAGGTATTTCCATAATGGAGACTGCTGAAAAAGGCACAGTACAAATTATTTGGGGGTTCAGACTTACTGATTTATTGAAATGGATTAAAGCTCTGATATATGAGGATGCTTAAGCAGTGTGTGACTTGTACATTTGAGTCATCTCTTATATTGAGTATGTTTTATTATAACCGTATGTGTAAAATACAATTATTTCCATTAGGGTCCGGTGCATTGCAACAGTCATGGCAGAACTCTCTTGCCTATTGTATGCAAAATTGGAAGAGGCAGAACTTCAGTAAACACATTTAGATAAATTATCATTGTCAGGGAGCTGGACTAGATTGCCAGAAGTATCTCTATTCACCTCTTGGACTTTGTTTAATGTCTATGCACTGTGTTCACTTTAATCCTCTAGCCTATATCAATCACTGTAATAAGACAATCATCAAGCTGCATCTTCCCCTATTCTTGTTTGTTGTGGTATGAATGTGTCTGTACCTATGAATTCCACTTTTCCATACCCCAATCTATACATACATCTTTTCTTTCCTAATCAAATTCAAAACACTTGTGACTCTACAGTAACAAAACCTCAGTGATTTCTTTGCACAATATGACAAATATTTTCAAAACTCTGGAAAAAAACAAATCTTTCTCACATATTCCAAGTTAAACAAACACTTTTGATTCTCCCAGCTACTGGATTTCATTTCTCACTTCTTCATTTCTTGCTTAATCATTTGCCCCTTTTGATTTTGTAGGATTTGATGTCTACTTTGAACCAGTGTAAAGACAACACTGATGGAGAATATATTCTACAGACAGGAGGCCACATGAAATGCCTTAAAAATAACACAGATTTCTAATACTGATTGTGGTACAAGGAACCAAAGCATGAATCTGCTTAAAGAATCAGAAAGATTTGTCTATATATTTGAACACAAAATTAAATTCTGACTTCAAGTTATATCCTGTGAGATCAATGATAATTATGTTTGTTTAGCAAAGATAAACATCTTGTCTCATTTAACATGCCTTCCCTTTCATCTTTACTGCATGGAGTAAATTGAGTATCTCTGTGTATTGCTTTTGGAGGTGCCTGACAACAAATAAAAGAGTCAACGCAAACACACACTCTGAAATATTCTGTAACACATCAGGCTTACTGATGATTACACTTCAGAAAATTCAACCCACTACCTAAGTACATAAAATCTCTAGGTTTTTAAATAAATTACAATTTGTAAAAGAAGGACATGACTTATTGGTCATGAGGAGGAAGAACAAGAAAGGATAATAGTTCTCTGATTCACTGTAAATGCACATACCTGTTAAAAAATCCTGATGAATGCAAAAAGCAGCCACATAATTTTCACTCAGTTGCAAAAGCAGAATAAGTTGGAGATTTCTAAAGGATGAAATGAAAGAATAAAGCATTCAAACTTATGGCTTATACAGGAAATTAACACAAACAATCCTTAAAAATACATCAGGACAAATACATCAGCATTCAAAAATAAGTATGATCTGACACAAAGCCATTGTATGAATGGAAGGATTGACTGTACTTTTCCCTAGTCTGATGAATTTTTCATATTTTGAGAGATCAGGAGAATTAGACAGTGGCTTGACAGCTCACTCATTAGATTGTAGGACATAAACAGTATGTTTCACATATCTGAATAGTGTAATTACCAAAGAATGGATAAAGTATGTGTCTGTATAGAGCAGATCCATCCCATGGAGCAAAATGAGTGCAGGGATTGACAGTTCTTACTTACAGAGCTTGTTTTGAAACCAGTCAGGAGTTTCAGTGTGGTACAAACCCTGTGTGAGGGCAGCTGTGCTGCTCCGAGAAGCCAGCTTCTGCCCCTGTCTCTAATATTGCACTGCGAGGGTGGGTGCACCAGCTGGGTGGTGCTGGCCCAGGGGAGCTGGAGTTACTTTATGGCTTAGATGTACCTCTTATACAGGTGAAAAAACAAATTCTTGAAGGAAGGAAAGTGGTAGTGCACAGCTCCATGAATTCTCTTAGCTTGTTCTGGATGGAAAAAAAAAATTCTAGAATGCAAAAATGTTGAAAAAACTCTTTTACCACAAAAACACCGGTGAAATAAGGTATGAAATTGTTGTGTTTTCTATACTGGATTATTATTAAGTAATAAATCAAGTTCAAGAATTTGGTTATAATCTTCAGAGTTCTCCAGAGTTTTGACCCAAAGCAATCAGCAAACAGATCACACTGAGTATGATCTCCCAGAGTAGCTCCTGCTCTCTCTTATGACAGCACTGTTGAATTTACCAGGAAAAAAACAAAACAAAACAACACAAAAAAAACCCAAAACAAAAAACCCCCACGGGTTTGAGACAGGAAAATTAACATTTCATGCTTATAGAGATGTGAAGAGCCACAGACATTATAGGTGTCTGAAGAAACATAAACGACATTTCTTCATCTTAGCTCTTGGCAATACACATTCCTTCAGTACAAATGGATGAAGAAACATATAAGTGTGTATATGGTGATATAGTCTACAGAATTATGGTCAGTAGAGAGAAAGCTGAGATGGGAAAACATTTATTTCATTCAGGCCAAAATCAGAAGGCCTGGAAATGGAAAATGAGGAACTATTGTTATAAACATTAATTTTCAGAGATCCATCATTCACAATTCACATATATTTATTGGTTTCAACAACTGCAAACAGGTGTTATGACAATAATTTTGACTTTAAATACTGTTTATTTAATATGTGGAAAAGGCCCAGAAAAAAATTAACAGTCCCAGAGTAAAAGCAATTACATCAGAGTTCTATAAATTCTCAGTGTGAATGTTCTGTAGGCAGAAAGTACATCTATGACTAGGAATAGAATGACATCTATTTGATGTTGTGAAATGTGTTTTTATTTGGTTTTGCAGTCTTGTGTGGGAAGCAGGTACCTCAAAAATTTATCGTTTTAACCATATTATGCAGTTGATACACATAAATTGTGGGGAGTTTTTTATAGGATTATTTTTAGTTATGAATAATTGCATAGTATGTTCTAGTGATAATATATAATGAAAACAAAGCCCTTGAAGATAATTTTTTGTAATTATTAATTTGCTATATCACCTTTTATTTAAGACTACAAATGTTAGGTGCAAGTTAATACTTGGCTGGTAATATAAGAACACGGGGAAGAACTATATCTCCAAACTAGAATTTAGTTTGATCAGAGCAAGTTAAGATTGGTTTTATATGCCGAGTTTTAGTAAATAAAAGTTGGCATCGTTTTTAGGTGTGAGAAGGTTCTGGAGAACAAAATACAACACTGTTCTCATTGGTTTTATAATTATCTTTGCAACTTTGCATGTTTTTTAAAGTCCAGTTAAAAAACCCATTCACTTAATGAACTTTGGATCAATATTCATCAACAGTATAGTAACTGACGGCTTAGTCAAAGAAGAACTGAAAATATGTCTTAAGGCATGGCAATCAAAACCAAGATGACAGTTAAAGCAGTTCACTATCCAAATCCTGTGGAGATTAAACAAAAAAATAATCTCTGTGTAACTTACTTTCACTTCTCAGAGATTAATGTAGCTGCATTTCAATGTTTGAAGTCTTTAGTCCCTAGCATGAGACACACAAAAAATTTTTTGAAAGAGGGAATTTTGCACTGGATCCTCAGTTACATGAGTGGAGGAAGAATTCTTCTGGTACATATTGCATGACAATGAATTCTCATTTCATTCTTTCCTAGAGCCAGAAATCTATTGAAGTCTTTGGAGTTATTCCAGTTTATATTGCTTGTGATTCAGAGTTTTAATGTAGAGACTTCTGACTGTAAGAAAGCATAGTGATCCTGAACATATTAGCATATGCTGAGTGCTCAAATGTAAGTCTTTTCAAGATACTGAGGGCTAGACATCTAAAAGTTGTAAAAGACAATTTAATCATGCATTGAAGAAATTTAACAGAGCAGTGTGAAGTGGGGAGATTTTTCATGTAAGGAAATATTGTATGGTTTGTTTCAATTATTGTTCCAATTCAGCCAGTCTTCATTAGAGAGCAGCCCCATTGATATCTATGGGAAATTATATAATGATTCCTTTGTATGCTTTCTCTTAAATATTAAAAGTAATTATCCTGTCCTTTCACAAAGCATTCTACCATTATTCAGAAAAGATCTCAAGAAGTCATGGCGTTATCATAGAATGAAGTACGTTTTGTGAACAGCATACCTATTATCTGTGATAAAAAGGGTATAATTTGTCCTTTTGCTTAGGGCTTGCTAGCATATATTGCACAACACAAACTCTGAGGGAATAACTTCATTTGTACTACTCCATTGTGTCTTCAAAAAAAAAAAAAAAGAAAGAAAGAGATGGGGTAAAATCCATCTAATCTACAACTACTCTCGCATTCAGGCATAGAATACAGTCAAACTCCTCCTAAGTATAACACTACCTACATTCAAGACAAAAGATTTTCTTATTATTAACATTTATATTCTACTTCAATATGATTTTCTCTGTTGAGTTGATCTCAGTAGAATGCTCTGTTTGGTCCACATTATTTTCATTTATTTTAAATTTCTGTGATTCTGAAGCTTAGGGTCCAGCCTAAATCAATTTTCAAAAGGAAAAAGAAGATGAGGATTATTATTATTATTATTATTATTATTATTATTATTATTATTATTATTATTATTATTATTATTATTATTATTATTATTAAAGTATTTACAATTTCTTGCAGTAATCCAAAGTATATTAAATTGTTTGTAAGAATTTTTTGTGTATGTGCATGTGTTAAATTAATGTTTTTTAACTAGAAGTCCTAGGGTACTTATGGAACTGTACACTACTACTCAGTTACATAAGGCAATAGAAAAAAGAAAAAGCATTAACAGTAGGTTGAATTTTGCTAAATAATGGAAACATTTGCATATCCAGTAGACTTCTTTTAGGCATCTACATACCAGTGCTACAATAGGCTTTTGTAAACATCGAAATGACATCTGGATTTCTCAGCCTTTCTTTAAATCATGGCATGCTTTCTGGAAGCTAATCTCCACCACTGTTTTGAATGCCTAAAGTACATTCTTTGTTATACCTTAGGCCTGACTTGTTACATTACCTTAAAACAATTTATAGAAGATGAATCCTAAATCAATGACTGTCTGCTTTAAAAAAGGATATGGGGTAACATCTGCCTCAGCTTTCTTCTGCTCTTGCGATAGAGGATACTGTAGGTGTAGGAGGTTGTTGGAATTGGTGTTCTGACACACAGAGGACACACCTGATATCAAGATTTTTATTACTAGGACTGACACTACAGTCCCCAGAGGAAAAGGACAGTCTACATTTCCATGTGCAAGTTTGACAGAAGGTATATTCCGCTGTTGACACTGTACTGTGAAATGGTCATACATCTGCATACAGGGCAGGTTTATGAAGAATTCAGCCCAGATAAAGGATTTACCTGTATAAATTGTCTTTCAGAGGATAAAGAATCCTGAACACCATCTCAGAACACCATTCCTCAAACTTTCTCAACTGAAATACCATCTAACCTCAGCAAAATACCCTGAAATTAATTTTAGAGAATACTTTCCACCAAAAGGGGAGTGACAGGGAAGGGAGAAGGAGAAGTTGTCTGGAAATGATGCACTTCAGCACGATCTATGTAATCAGTGAACACCTTGCATGTAT
Organism: Caprimulgus europaeus; assembly: GCA_907165065.1. The sequence goes on along the minus strand of OU015528.1, from coordinate 58,020,244 downwards.
ATGGATTGTGGAAATGGGACCGTTAACGTATAGTCCACAACAAGATCCATGCACATCACATGACTATCAGTATGGGTATCTAAGACTGCCTTCCTGAGCTCTCCTTTACCTCCCTGTTCCCAGTAGACCTAAGTGCTGCTCAAAAGTGCTGAAGGCAGCTGACTACTCCTCGGCCAACATCATAAAGGAATGGCCATTTTAGTTAATGGTCAAGAAAATGTAGACACTATCTGCCATAGTGGTCAGTGGCTAGGCTCATTCTCCAGTGCTTAGTAGATTACCTTTTAAGGTTTTGCAGACAACTGTTTGAGAAGCACTAGCGTGGAATGACTTCTACTAATGGTCTCATCTCCATTATGCATCTGTAACATCCTTATTAGCTTTCATAAATAACCTCATTTTCTCTCGTCAAAAGGTTTACAGATAACTCTCTCTCTTGATGAAAATTCAAGGTAAAAATGCACGTGCCTCACTTTAATTTTGAGACCAAAGTTCTATCAGCTTTCACGTGGCATAGAGGAGTATCAGCAACTGGAATTAAAAGGCAAAAAATTGCATACAGCTCTTGACGTCCAAGCTGACCTCTGGCAGCCTCCCAATATCCAAATATCAAAGGCAAAAACCAGTTCAAACTATATCATAAACCCAATAACTATAAGAAACACTTTGAATAAAGATGAGCCTTCATATTCAAACTCTTTCAAAATAAAAAGAGAAATTTGAAGGTATTTAGACATCAGGAAAAAGTTAACAGTTAAGGCAGTGGTGAAGTAGTTTAGACTGCCCAGGAAGGTTGTGAAGTCTCCATCACCAGAGGGCTGTCAGACAAGGTAAATATACAAGAGCACAGATAGATGTTGTACCTTTCATGGCAGGAGGATGGATTACACGCCTTCTCTTTCAGTCTTATTTTGTGTGATTTTTGGGTATGATCTTAACTCATTCAATGCCTGCATTTTCTAGACAGCTGCTCAGCAAAGTACTGAAAGAAGCTGCATACTCCCAGGACTACACACCAGATATTGATCAGCAAGCACTTTCTATTATTTTACTTTAACTACGATTTTCTCAAGAGAAATGTTTCCCAAGAAGCATTTCTTCTGAACAGACTATCATGTAACAGATGTAAATTATAAATAACTTGCTGCAGTTGTTCTTAAAAATGCCCACAGACGGTGTGTGTGACACCTTCTGTGATCGCTGGTGAAATGTTCTGTTGCTAAAGAGAACCAGAGAAGTGCAATCTGCATATTGCAAACAAAGATTTACGTGTCAGATTGCCAGCAGAGAAGCCTGATATCAAGAGATTTTCCTTTTTAATCAATGGAAAAAATCCTCAGGGACTAGGAATATACTCAGTCTATGCCTCATTTTGTTTTCAGTCTACAGGCAGTGTACAAAGTGGGACAGAGCTCAGGTTAGCATGACCTGCATGAAACAAGGTGTGAAAAAACCATTAGTTGTCCACTTATTCAGTGAAAAAGCAAAAGCTAGTGTTGGCAATTGAAAAATCGCATTCTGATATGTTTTGAGGATATCTGCTTGTAGGAAAACACAAGTATCAATCTTTTATGAAGGGATTCTATAAAATGCTTTGACAAAATTTTTGATCCATATTCATATATGGAAAAGATAGTTACAGTTCATAAGACTTCAAGAGTGGGACAGGAAAAGTGACAGTCTGGGATTTAAAACATGTCAGAGCCTTCATCAGGTACAAGAGAGTCTTGGGGGAGAAAAGCAAACTTCCCTTAGGGTCATTACTGCCCACTACCATCTGGATGTCTCTTTGCCTGACTGTAGGGAATATTTCTTAGGAATAAAGTCTATCCATATCCATGAATTCATTGCCATGAGGAATCTGAAGAGTCTAATAATAATTAATTGTTAATAATGACAGTTAACATTCATACTTTTTTTTTTCTTCTGGTGAGGAGTCTTCTCCAACACAGTTGAGTTCAGTTGTGACGTTTACTCAAAGATTGTTTATTTCTATTTTATTTATTCTTCTCTTTTCCTCAGTGAAAAGAGTATATGTAGTTTTGAGTATGATCAGATCATCAAAGGTCATATTCCATCAGGTTTTTTTCTGTTACAAGCTTGCTTTCTTCCTCCATGTGTCAACAGAAATTCTACATTTTAAAATTAGAGTCTAATTTTTATGCTCCTGAAATTAATCATCATGAGAGCAGTTATCAACTTTCATTTCAGTTTTCTGGTATTCACGCAGCAGGTACTTGCACAATATTACCAACTTACCTAACAGTGCTTTTGTATCTATTGCCTTCATACCTAAATATTTGCGCTTTTAAAAATCACAGTGACTGGCACATTTTCAAAACTTTCAGAGGCAGCTTAAATGGATGTTTCCTAAATTAAGTGGCTGCATTCCCAATACAATTATTACAGGTGGGGCAATTAGTATATGCATGATGCTGAAGTGGGACTGTTGCTCATCTACCTTAAACTTTTATGACAGTATAGTTGTTTTTTTTCTCTCTCTCCCTTAGAGTTTCCCCAGAGCACTCCTGGCTTTGAACAAACTGATTTCTTGCATCATGGAGAACACCACATGGCAGTTCGAGACTGCTGGGAAATAAATAATAAATTACAAATTTATAAAGGTTTATTTTTCAGCAATTTACATTTAAAAAGAACTTCTAAAGTGCTTCATTATTAAAGTACTTAACAAGCGTACTAAAAAATTTGGTGTGTCTGGCAAAACAAAAACGGTAACATTATTAATTATATCTGCCTACCAGGGAATGGGCTTCAGTACATTGTAAACCATTTCAAAAGGATGGTCTCTATTATAAATAACTTACAGCTGAAGGAAGAATGGACAGACAAGCAGACAGACAGCAAGACAGACAAGCAGACAGACAGTCTACTCAGAGTAGACAGAAGCCTCAGTAATGAGCTAATTTAAAGTGTGACAGGCCAGAGAGACTCATATGGGACAGAACAGAGAGAATCTTGTATATAAGGGCTATGCTGAGTAGTCATAACATGCACAAGAAGTAATCTGAGGTTCTCTAGTGTAATGTCTTTAAGGATAAAGCCTTCATGTGGAAACAGCATGGTTTATTCTGTTTTCATGCAAACTAGTTTCACAACAGCAAAAATCCTTCCACTTGTAATAGAATTAATCAGGCTTTGTTAGTAAAAGTAGGGTGTCGAGAAAAGCAAGGAACCCATTAACAAAAGTAGTAGTCTGCTGCAGGATGTGGTAAAAGCACTGGGTATAAATTATAAACACACTGGATCAAACATAGGTATATTAGTTAAGCATTAGCAATACTGAATGTGTTTCATTAGCTTATTGTCACTGCAACAGAAACTCTATGGAATATAATTGTGCAGTAAAGTTAGGGTTTTCTCCAAAGACTTATGCAAAATAAAATCAGAATTTTGATACCACCTGTAGACATATTTTTCCTCCTCTGTATAATTCCAAGGATATAGATGTTGAACACAAGAAGAGAAGGTAATACACTCTAGTTTTGAAGCTGGCCAGTGAATAGGAAGGGAGTACGGTCAGAGACTTTCACAGTCCATGAGGGATCAGAGGAAAACTAGAAAGCCAATGAGCCTAGAATCCTTCTCTGTAAACAATGAATAAAGAATTATGCTGCTACAAAAAGGTAGAGCTGTCTGCTTGTCCATCTTTAAGAAAGTCAGGATTATTTTCATCAATTAACCAGATTCTGAATAGTAAATTTTGTTGTCAGTACCACTTCTTCTCCATACTTGGTGGAGAGAGGGCTATTTCTTCTTACATTATTTTAGCCACATATGTGATAAATCTTGTGAAAATGACAGCTACACAAATGCTTTGTCACATGTTTTGATCCCCAAGGATTTGAGCCCAGAGCTGTCCCTGTGTTTTCCCACTCCTACCCAGCTGAAGACAGACCAAAGTGACAAACAGAAAAATAAAGGATTTCTGATGGAGCTGTGAAAGCTAAATGGTCTATTAAGATACAGGGGAAAACACTCACCCACACCATGACATGAAGAGTACTTTTCTTTAATACAAGGAAAATGTAGCCAAATCAATCTGCTCAGTGCTGTGGGAGGCTAAAGAAAAGGGTTTTTAACAATTCAATATAATTTAGAAAATATCCAGAGCCTGTTTTAAATGTTTTATATTTTTGCTGTAGTTACATAGTGTTCCAGAGCTGAAAGATCTTCTATTTACCTCTGGAGCACTCAACAGTTTAGCTCCAAAGCCTTCCCTTGGTTGCACTCTTATAATCTTACCTCTACTGTGATAGCGTTGCCATTCAGAGCACTTCAGTTAAAGGCACAGAGGGTGGTACATTTCCTTGTTGCTAGAAACATCTTACCTCAATGTGTCCCATGAGATACAGGCTCCATTTAGAGGTACAACAAATTGGTTAATCTAAGTTCAGAGATTCCTATTTCCTATAGCTTGTATGCAGCCTGCCTGTGGATACACCATTCGTTGATGTTCTCCACTCAGGCTACAGAAAGCAGAATTTTGCCCTTCCTGATTCAGGATACCAGTATAAATGAATCAAAGTCAGTAAGGATGTGATGTTTCAAGAAGGAGATGGTGACAGGTTGAGCCACTGTTCTGTTTAATAATCATGAGCAGTAGCCATTTAGGCAATAAAAATTCACTCCAAACTTCTTTCTCATGCTGGGTGTCATCTAGCTGTTCTCAACCATTAACTCTCTTACTCTTTTAATGTCACTAAAGCACATAGATAAAATATGTTTATAAATAAGGTCAGCAAGTTTTTATAATCTGATACATAAAACAGCTTCTTGTCACAAAGAACAAGATGTCAAATTGTGATGGAAAGGCTTATATTAACATCTCTGTCACCTCTTTCTCCCTTGTCAGCACAGTAATATATTTGACTTGTTTTAATGACAACCAAAAATAACTGATTAAAATGCCCTGAAATTTCACACCTATGAATACAGATTAGGGGGAGACAGAACAGGTCAGTCTTATAAAAATATGGTCAGGTGTTTCAGAGAACACAACATGTTATTTTTCATGGCCAGACTGCATAGAAATCTTTCCCATGTCAGGCACACAAAGAAATCATTAGGAAGAGATAAGAAAGAGAAGCTGAGGTTAAAACAAGGGTAAAGAACCACTCTGCTGTGACAAGATTACTAGCAGATTTAGGGTTGTGGCACTACCAAACCAGTGCAGAAAATGCGTTTCTACTCAAGACACGAGAAATAATTTCTTAATCTGAATAAATCTTAATCTGGTCACAGAATAATAATGTTCTAGATATTTAAATTTTTATTTTTTATTTTAAAATGAAAGACATTAATACTCACATTGTGACTAACACACTGTACATGTTTGGTTCACTGTAATCACTGATTCCAGTTTTCTTCTCTGCTGTAGTTTGCCAGTTTGAAAAGAAAGCTGCCCCTGTTGCTTGGCTCGGAGGTATGTAATTCCTCATTCTAATGAGTGGTGTGCAATGGCAAGGTGGTGTTAGCAACGGATGATCTGTTTTGTCTTATCCGAAGGATATAATCTAATGAAGGTTTGTAGTAATCCTTCTGACAATTTACAAATTGGTTGAAGTAACTAGATTTTTAATTTATTTTTTGCAGACTTCTTAGTAGTGGAGATTTTTCTTATATGTGAAACCAAAGCGTACAGTGGTCCTGATTTGTTTTATTTGCCTGACTGAACCTACTGGGCAGATAAAAGTTTGCAGTCTTAAATGTTTAAAACTGGAGATGTACTATTAGCTTACAAAGAAATTAATTGGAGGAATTATAGTAGCTTTTAGTGGACAAAAGATTCAATTTTGGGAAATGTAACCAAAGTCAGTATTAAAGTTTATATAGAGAAACATATATAGGCCTTTTCTCATAAGTGTAACAACTTTGCGTAATAACTTTGCTCACTTCCATACATACGTGGGAAACAAAATCTTAAAGCACACATTCTTCAAATTCCAGGATGTAATGACTATTAGTGAAGGAGGTAGTTTTCCCTTGAGCAGGTGTTGTTAATAACAATAAGCAAAGAATAACCAGATACCTAATTACTTCAAGGCTTTTGCAGATACATTAATAGTAGATGGAGAAGAGTTAAGGACACCAACAGGTACATCCTTATCCTTCTCAAGGACTCGGCAAAGAAGAGTTATAAAGTTATAATTACTAACAAGAACATCTTTATCTTCCTTAAGGACCTGGGAAACTTTTAAGTCAAGAATATTACTTATGACTTAATGCAGTAAAGGACAGTGTGGGAAAGAATGTTCACTGCCAAAAGATCGCTAGAGACCCCTCACAACCACCAAGCTACACAAAACACATGCGTAATCAGTATGTGAACATAATAATAAGATATGGGAAATCACTTGAATACGCATAATAATTCTGGGAAATGTAATGTATATGCATGTAGCATGATAATATAACCAAGAGCTGCCTTACAATCAGTGTGCATGCTTTGAGGTGCCAATCTCCGTGCGCCTGGCACCGTAAATAAAGAATGCTTGTTTCTAAAATTCCAGAAGGAGTTTTAGAGATATATTGTATTTGCCAAGTTGGTAACAGAAACTATTTTAATTGTGATTAAACTTGCTGGTGCCCATTAAAGGTTACAAGGCTAATCCTTCTAGTAGTTATAAGGTGATATTCACATTCCTTAACTTTAGCCATCTAAGCTGGGTTCCTGAATAAGGAGTCTAGTCTCCTCAAGCTGCCCTGGAGCAAGGTGCACAAATGTAACTTCAAATCCCATGGAAGGTAATTCAGAGAGTCTGAATTGAGGCATTGCAGAGAGAAACTGGAATTAGGTGTCTAAAGTAAGCACAGTGAATATGTCATCTTTGTGACTTGCTGGTGAGTAGATGGGGAGCAGCCTGTAATACCGTAACTCTTGGTTTCCTTAGGGGGAGTGTAGCAAGGTCTGTGGAGCCCTCTGCCCTCCTTGCACTCACAGGGCAGCTGCTGCTGCTGCTTCATGCAGTGCAGGGATTGGGAGCCCACTGTAGGTGACAGAGCACTGTGAGAGCTGCTCCCTGCTACTCCAGGTTTGAAATTACTATGAATTATTTATGCCCGACCTATTCAAATGCCTGTCAAAAGAAAAAATAAAAAATAAAGAGAGAGTGTAGATTGCCAGTTCAGTGAAAAATCTAAAAAATAACTTTAATTTTAAAAAATTTTTAAAAGTAAGTATAAAAGTGCTTCAAGGGGATCGAGTCATAAAAAAATATTATTCTGAAAGTCTAAAGATTTAATATTACATAAATTATAAATTATGAAATGTAACAATCAAAGATTTCCAGATGTGACCCTGCTGCTGTATAATCTTCTATCACTCATTGTCACCTTGTGTTTGTGTCATCCTCTGCACTACAAAATTGGTTTCAGCCCATAACAATTAATGCATTAAATGTTTTATTTTTACCTTAAGACTCAGCATTTCTATAATCAAAATGTAACAGAAAAATTGTGGTGGGAGACATATTTTAGCTGTAGTTGATTTCAATACAGCTTTAGCATTTCACCCATTTTATAACAAAAGTATAGAAAAAGCAATAGCAGGAAAGTATAAACTTTCATGGTGATCAGCAAATTTACACCACTTGCAAAATAACTTTAACAGAGTAAAAGATTAGCATGTACACACTTCTGAATTTTCTGTTGTAGGTCACAGCTTGTGTAAACTGGAATCAGCTCTTTAGCATTGTGACAATTTGCATCATTTAGGGATCTCCTTAGGCTTCTTTTGGGTCTTCTCCTTCTGTTTCTTTTACTCCAACACAGTTTTCACTATAATTTTTTATTCTAATAAGAACAGTCTAACAAACCCTTGTTTGAGCAATTGTAAATGTAATTGCTCCTTTGATCTGTTCCACTAGCCATTGCATAAATGACAGAAATGTACAGTGGTGAGTTTAAGTCTCAAATTTCCTGTCTCCCTGGGACAATAAATATGCCAAAATGTTGAAGCAATTTAGATCAAAACACCTAAACAATCTTTTAATAACCACCTACTCACTTATAGACAAATGAGTTCCATTTCCTTCTCTTCTCCTCTCCATCTGCTTCAAACTAAAATAAAGTGGTAGTGCAGCCTGTTATTTTCTAGCTTTGCTTTGCTTTAATGTGGCCTGTCTTTATTGAGCCTCCGGAAAGCTAGGTACCATTTAGCCGGGTACTAGCCTATTTCACAGCCAACCCTATGATCTGATGTTTAATGGGAGTTCATTAGAGGGACACAGGCAATTTAAAAATCACAGTTTTATGACTCCAAACTTCAGTCCAACCTTTTTTGTGCCTCCAATTCCTCAGTCAGTTCTTTGCCCCCCTAGCACTTTTCACTCTATCTTAAGATAAGGTTTACTCCTTAGCCATTTGATCACATGTAGGATCTCGCACTATTGTATCACTAAGTTGAGGAACAGAAGTGGCATACTGGTACTGTCTGGTCTTAAACATTCCCGTTTCTTGAAATGTGGTACAGTGCAAGTTACTGTACCCAGATATCACAACAATATCAGATTGCTGGAGTGTAGATTTTTGAAAGAAGGAGGAGCTGCCTTCAGAACCTTTTGCACACTCACACAGTGCCAAAGGTGCCCTCCAGCCAGTTAAAAGTTTATTGTTAGTTATCTACTTTTGGCATCCGCACACCTCACAGCTAAATATTTAGCTCATAAGTTTGGAATGAAACTTGCTATTTACTTGGCTTAATGTGACCTGTGTTGCTTGGGAGTGTCCCTGCAGCTTTTTGTGCTACCTAACATTCATGGTTTTTCCTCTAGTTTAGAACTCTGACAGACTTCAATGAGTTTTACAATTGTTTAAGTGTCCACAATCACCTGTTAGTGCCCATAAGGATCAGCATCCCATTGTGCAAAGCTGCTTTGATTTAAGACATTGCTGTTTTCACAGACACGGCCCATAACTACCTTGCAGCATCTGTTATGATGCAAATTCAGAAATCATAGAAGAGCAAGAAATCAAGAGTAGAATTCATTGTGCTTGCTTTCTGTAGCCACAGTCAAGAATCTGCATGAAAAAGTTTAATGCTTAAACACTACAGAGTGTTTTCTGATGCTGTCTGAGCAATCCAGCCTCTTCAGACAGCTCTACTTTGTTAATCTAGGCTGTATTATCTTTACTTCTTTCTGATGTGGATGAAATTTTTTTACATCAGTCACTCATTGCAGGAAATAAGTAATTTTTAGGGTCTCAAACTGCATTTGAGTTTTGTTTAGCTATCCAAGGCTAATTTACTTATCTGCTTCTATATCTGGTTTTGTGAGACCACAGAAGAAACCAGATTTTTTTTTTTTATTAGTACCACAATTACTTCTACAAAAGAAAGCTAAGAGACACTTCTGCATTGTGCAGCTCCATTACATGTGAAACAAACATGCTTTGCAAAAGAACAGACCAAATAAAAAGGGCATTTCTAGTTTCATACTAAACTTTTGGGGAAATTATCTTGGTTAATGGGAAGATGGAGCATAAAGGTTTTCTACACCAGGAAGTACTACTGTTTGACTCAGCCTAATGAGTTTTGATGTTTGCATTGACAGTTTTTTGGTTTGTTTGGTTGGTTTTGCTTTTTTCTTTTGTGAACTGTAGTGAAATTACAGTTGCAATGACATTGGGTGAAATCCCTTGGAAGAGTGAGATAAAATGTAAAATTCATATAAATTACTGATATGTATAATTAAATATAAAATGCAGAAAGAAGAATAAAGTAGAGAATAAATATCGTTGTTTTTTTCTCCTTTTTCTTTCCTTTCTTTTTAACCAGTCTTTAGTTCAGGATAAAGAATAAGGAAAAAAAAATAATCAAAAATACATGAGAAATAGGAGTGTCTGATCTGCATTGCCATCTCTGGAACACATTTTACATAGAGCAAATTATCCAAAAGATGTCAAATAATCTGATTTTTTTTCACAATACTCAGTGATCTTTAGATAAAACCTCAAAGTTATGCAAACTGCCTCCCCTGGTATCATAAGGATTTTAAGTAGTAGGACTCCAGATAGAAATCCCTTGAAAATACCATCAAAACTGATCATTTACTTATGGGGAAAAATGTGAGGGCTGAAATGAGGACAGTGTATAAAAAAAAAAAAAAAAAAAGGCGGGGGGGTTGTTACATGCATTCTTCAGGTGTGTCTATAGCTGACTCTTCTTTCTGGAGTATCATTCGGGTATTATCTTTAACCAACTTTTTGCATTGTCTCTAAGAATACATTTCTATCATTTTTGTCTAATTTCAGCTGTAATCAACATCAAGAGAGTAAAACTGGTAAACAGCAGAGAGATAACAGGCTTTCTGGGCAGTCCTCAGGAGGTCTGGTTTGACAGTTTTCAAACATCTGGGTGAGCAATTAAACAGAAAGCTAGCTAAAACGGATCAAGGTTATGCCCTTGTCAAGTCTCTTCTTTTACTTTATCTCTAAAAAAATAATCAAGGAATGGGAGGTGCCAAGGAGCAGCGTGTGGGGATGCCTCAAGGAGTGAATGAAGGGTGACACTTCCACCAGCTGGGGTCTCACCAACATGTCCCTCAACAGCCCCACACACAACAAGGGGGAAGCCAGGACCAGGGGCCACCCAAGAGATGGGGATGGCAACCATCACTCCAGGGCAGGGCTCAGGAAGGGGCTGAGATGGGCCCTGAGGCAAAGGTTTGGCAGCGCAGGGGGCCAGGTGAGCCCAGGTTTATGGCCTTTTGGTACTTTTAGGGCCCTGATGCAGGGCTGTGAAAGTCTCTCCATAGGACATGCCCTCTACACTAAATTGCAATGTAGAGAATAAAGCAGGTGTGATAATATGAATTACAGGACCTTGCCTGACATCCTTACAAAGAATCCCTACTTAAACGTGGAATAGGATTGTAGGAGACTTTGGTGGCTAAAACAACTTCTGGGGAAACTGCCTTATTTCATTGTAAAATAGCACTTAGTCATGTTGGCCTAACTTCCCCGAAAGTCATGCCACTACTGATAAAAAAAATCAGTTGTGTACAGAGCCCATGCAAAAATCTGTGATGTTGAAGGACATCAAGTCATGCAGTGCATGGGTAAGAAGGGTGCAGCATAGGCAGAAGGTTCAAGGGCAGCAGGACAGAGAGAAATGTGGTGTGGATGGGAGATTGTACTGAGAGTGCTAAAAAGCAACTGATGAGTATAGGACGGGGTCACTTGGAGCATCAGGGGCCTACTGTGTGGACATCTGACCTGGGTGACCATCTTGTGTCTGTCTCCCATGGTACAACCATCCCTGTGTATAGACATAGAGGACAAGCACCACTATTCTGTATGTCCTGCGTAAGGAAGAAAGCTACTGCAGCTTCCAGGCCATGTGAGCTTCACCATCCTGTGTGGCAGCAGGATCAATGCAGCCATCCAAGGGCATTGACTGCTCCAGGGGACAGACAGAAGAGATGATGAAGACATGAAGCTGTGACTTTTTTCCCTGTGTTAATGCTGTGTGCAGGACCAAGAGGACAACACTTGCCCCCCCTCAGGCTGTCCTGCTTTGCATGCTTGCTGGCCTAGAGTAGGATGTTTGGTTATGCCCAACAAACCAGATGTGACCTATGTCCTGACAGATGAAGAAACTTGATGTGGGTTTAGGACTTCAGGGTTAGGAGTAATGATGTTGCTTTCTAGAGGTACTTTCAAAAACCCCAAACAAACCAGAATGAGTCCACTGGGAAAGCTGAAGGGTACACAGGACACATAAGGCAATGGCAGACACACACCCTAATTGTGACTTCACCTAATCCTCCACCACCTAGGGTGGTGGATCCTACAGGACAGGCTGGAATTTTCTTCTGAATAAAAGGAAACAGGTTCAGGAGGGAGGGGTAGCTCTACGCATCATCCTCTGAAAGACCAGAGATGAAAGCTGTGTTTAAAAAATGCTTTCCTGGACCAGGCGTAGGAAGACAAGAGATAGTAGTCAAATCACTATGGAAAATGAGGATTTTATGGATTTTTACAGTTTGGATTATTTTATGTATTTTTAAGAGTATAATATTTAGTAGAATTTCTTTAGATTCTTAAAAAAAAACCCCAAAACATCCTTAATAGAATCAGCTGACATTTTCACATTAAATTTTTAAAGAGAAAATAAGTATTTGTATAGGTGTACATATACATATATTTACACACACATTCTGAAATGGCAAAAGTTGCCTATGGACACTAAAAATAACAGTCATTAATTTACTGGAGTGAAGACAGGTTTGTGAACCAAAGGGTCATTTCAATTTAAAAAAAAATCATTTGTTTTGGAAAAAACAAATTAACCCAAAATTCATTTTGTTGTTTTAAAATTATTCTCTACATAGAAATTACTATGACTTGTAGTTTTATTTCCTTCAGCTTTATTCTAAAATATTTAATATCTTGAATAACACTAGGATCCAGAACAAAACCTTTTCTCTGTCCCAAATTTTTTTTCACCCTTCCTGTCACCATAAAGTCAAACCATTTTTAATTCTCCTGCCTCAGAGAAATCGTTCAAGATTGACAGAAACCAAACAAATTAAGTGCTGGTAGAACTTAATTCTAGATGGAATTTATTGACATTTTCATCCTACCTCCTTACCTCCCTAACAGTTGCTTTGAGGTTTACATTGTTGGATTTTACATGCATTTTAAAGAGAGAAAATTCAGTATAAGTGATATAAATCTTTACAACATAATGGTAAACATAGGGGAAAAAAAGAATGCCACAAATAGTTCTGAGAAAATAAAGAATTAAAAACTAAAAAACAAACTAAAATATCAGTTTAAAGGAATCTTGATTTAGGCAAACAATTGCCCTCCTTTAAGAATTCACCAAGGTCATTCATTTACAGTTACTAATCTCTCCTGTACTTAAAAATCATTAATTCCTTAGCTACTTAAGGTATAATTCCTCACAACATTTCATAATTAATTCATGCACATATGATTTATTTTCATGTATTGTACCTGAAGCTAATTACCTTACATGTTTCTGTACTCTGTAAGGCCCTTAGAGGAATAAGCTATGCGAAAGAACTGGGTTTTTTTGCAATGAATCAAGTAAGTCAAAGTGATAATTTAATGAATGTTCTGGTCCGGATTTTTGTTTCGATCACATCCTGGTGAATAGCAGCATTGAACAACTGAGTGTATAATCAAAATCACAACCTGGTCTTCAACAGCAGCAACTCACTATTTTAAGTAATACCTTCTAGCACTCTGCATTCACAAATGTTTATGGTACTGCAAGGACAACCAACCGTGGCAACTTTAACCTGCCAACTAACTCCAAAATGATACTTTGAGGACTAGAAAGAAATTCTCCTTTGTTATATTTCTTTCAGGTGCTTTTATTTTTAAATATTGCTCTGAACTAGTGCTGCCAGAAATAATGTAATTTTGCTTTTCCAGATGGATCAGGGCAGGAAATATTGGAGGAATAGCTACAATAATGGTCTTTATGGAAGATCTCGGTATGATTTGCTCTTTCAAGTTAACTCAGAAACAATGAACTTTCATTTCAGTGGTTAAGAATATCTTGGGTTGAAATGAAGTTTGTGGTTTAAAAATTGTACAGAAAGTAAGGAAAAAAAGTCGAGTTAACCCAGAACAGTTTGATCCAACTGAAATGTTTTGATTTACTAAATAAGTGTTTTAATGTGCTTTTTCTTTTTAAGTGAAAACTGATATTTCAAGAAGAAAAGTCAGTCTTTGATGCATTAGTCAAGTATTTCCAAAACAATTATTTTTAAAAGATTGAAAATTAATATCTGAATTAATATTTCAAGCAAATAATTTGATAATTCTTAAACAAATGAAAAGAACTCTTCATTTTTTGTCACCTGAAATGCCTTACAAATTCAGAGGAGATTCATAACTATTTCCAATTCTGTTGAAAGGTTTGTTGGTAAATTCAATTCTTAAAAAGTCTTTTAATTTTTATCTTCAGTATCAGTGTAATTTTTTTTTTTTTTTCCTTAACATATACCCACATTTGGTTTGAAAAACAAACCTGAGGTTTTGCACAACACGACTAGAATTTATTGTTTCAAAATTTGTTTTTATCTTTCCTGGCTACAGAGAAAAGCCTGAATATATGTAATATAAAGTATCTACAAGCAGAATAAAAAAGAAGACATCCACTGCATTGTCTTTTCACTCTTATATCTAGAAATCACTGCTTGTAACTTTGGATATTTGACTTAGAGTTCAAAAATTTGCACTTGACCCTGAACTGCAGCAAAGTGGAGAGCAATAATCAGCAGCAGTAGATGTACCCTGGTACTCTGCAAAGACAATTCTCATATTCCTCCAAAAACTCAGAGGAAAAATTTCTGCTGAGCAGAACTTTTTTCAATTTTTATTTAAAATATAATGCTTAATCACCTCTCTGTCAGCACTTTCACTTTTCATATTAATTTTTACCTCAGGCTTACAGACAAAAAAGATACCTTGGACAATTTGATTTTGTTTCAGATTCATATCAGCATGTCTGAGTGCCTGCTGTTTGAGCACACAAACAATTTCAAGTGTATGCTATGCTACTTAGATCTGTGCCAATCTTCCAGGCTGATTTACTGAGTAAGGCCCTCAGCTGCATCCTGGCCTTATTTGCATGCATAAAAAGGCTAAAGCAGCACATAGAAGCTTCCAAAATCTATTATTTATTCAGGACTGTCACCCATGCAGCACAGGCAGTGTGGGAGATAAGCTTGCAGCCTGTCAAGCTCTGCTCCAGGTGTTGTGCCAGAGCAGGAGTCGTGCAATGGGGCAAGGCCTTGGCTTAGGATACTGTTGCTGTTTATATGGCGTTGTGGTGAGCTCATGGAAATGGCACTAAAGGCAGGCAGACATGAATGTCTGTGTAAAGAGGGAAAAAAAATATATGGAAACTCTCTAGCTACCTGAGCAACCCAGAAGTGGCAGTGCATAGAAGTGACTGAAAATCATCACTGATCCACCTGAGTGCTGGGCACTTGTCCTGGTTTCACTAGGATAGAGTTAATTTTCATCTTAGTAGCTAGAATAGCTGTGTTTTGGTTTCAGTATGAGATTTGTCATGAGAAGAATGTTGATAAGGTACTAATATTCCTGTTGGAAGCCCAAGGTCATTGTGTTTGTCTAGTTTTCATGTGCAAAGGACTGAAAGGGAGGAAGTGTAGTAATTAGCAAAACCCAAAACTGGCATTTGGACATGCCTATTAAATATTTCATATCATAACACATCATGTTCAGTACATTAACCAGAGCTGACCAGAAAGCAGGGAAATTGCTCGGGCTCGCTCTTCTGGGATTGCACTTTTGGTTTTGGGACTGTCTTTGCTCTGGGATCACTAACTAGGGACAGGTTGGACATAGGTCAGCAAGTGCTTAGCAACTGCACTGTGCAACTCATTTGCATATTCTGTTATTATTTTATTTCAATTAGTAACTTGTTTTTATCTCAAGCCACGAGTTTTCTCACTTTCACCCTTCTAATTCTCTCCCTTACTCCATGGTGTGGAGCCAGGGGGGTAGGGTGTGAGAAAGCAACTGTCTTTGGCTGCAAGCTGAAGGAGTGAAACCACCACAGGTTATCTAAAAGATATACCTCAGAATCACACTGATTCTGCTTAGATATGGAGAATAATTTTATCTTTTCTTTCCCCAGAGGACACGGACTTTGCTATTTATGCAGCTGCTGAACAGAATACAAATCTAGAACAGCAGCAGAGCAGCCTGGCATTGCTTTTTATCCAGTGAGAGTTTTTTTTGACTCATGATGTCTTCATAAAACAAATGCTACTATTAAAAAAAATTATCAACTGTACTTTTTTTTTTAAAGCACAAACTAACTGGAAAAGATGGCAGCAATGTGCTTGTAATTTTGTCTTTCTATCATATATTCATATTCTAGTTTCACACTGAGGAGAATTTACAGGTCCCTCAAGGAATCAATTCATTTCACATCATATACAGTAAATCAAATTGTCCTCGAAATACATCAGTGGCATAAATGTTTAATGTTTAACTTCTGTCCTAATTCAGAAAAGTATGAGAAATAATAATTCAGACAAATATGAGCAATTCCTCATAATGCAAACTGGATTAATTAAGTGACTAATATTTCATGTCCAAAATTAACCTATACAACTTCTGCATATCTTTCTAGAACTAATTGCATGGATACATGTAAGTCTTTCTTAGAAAAGATAGGATTTAAAGGAAGCTCCTGCTCTTTTCAGGAAATGAAAGGTACACAAGTTATAATTGTTTCATTCTGAATTGTTCAGTCAGCTTAAAATGCAGTACAAAATATTAAGGGCAAATCTTTCTGTTAATTAATTATGATTAGGTATTTTTTGCTTAGTTTCTCATTTCAGCAGATTTAAATGAATAGCACCTCCTGCATAAATATTATACTTATCTGGTTAGTGTCATTTTAGCTTTTTAGCATATCATCATTACATACAGATAAAATCATTCTCTTCACAACTATCCCATTAGAAGTCTGTTTATCATGGGAATCCATCATCAGGGACCTCCATTTTTGACCAAGGTAAGCAGCCTCCAGAAAGAAGGGTTTAACACATGCTTGCAGGTATGAATATTGTCTGACCATGAAGAGCTGCTCCTGGAAACTGACAGGTTCACTCATGTCACAGCAGCAGCTCAGCTCTCCCAAAGCACTTGGGTAAGAGCTTCAGGAAGCAAAAACCTCCACCTGGACAGCAGGCAGCCTGAGGAGCCCAAGTCATAGTTTCACAAGGAGGAAACTACCTTCTCCTCCCAGCTGTGGAGATTTCACAAGCTTCCACAACAGCTGCCCAACAGCTATGTAGCACAATTAGAGAGAGAAAGGATGGATGTATGAGTGCGAGCTCTGAAAAATATCATTTGAAATGAAACCTTGGTGGTAGGAGTCATAAAGCTTGATACTCCATGGCCAATTTTACTATTTTGGTAGAGATAGGCTAATAAAAAAGCCACTGTTCGGAAATGAATTTTATGTGAAATTTTATGTTAAAATTAAGATTCATTTTGAAGTTTGTATTGTGATGCTAACTGTGTCTTATTGGAGTGAAAAATAGACTTCTAGCCTTTCCATATTGACTCTCACAAAATGATGCAGGCTTTCTAGCATTGTGACAGTGTCTTTAGAAAGACATGACATTGACTGGGGCTTATTTGTGTTATTTCAATATGCATTTCGGATTAATTTAATATTCTCAAGAGGGCATGGGGTGAGAGAGAAGGGGTTGAGCACATAGGGTTCTGAAGGGGTTTTTTAAGCTTTTTTCCACAACCTGATGGACTAGAAACCCATTTCAGCTTTTCAAAGAAACACATATTCTTGCATAGGCCTTCGAGTTGGAATACTGTGGTTTTTATGGAAACCATTAAATGTGAAGAATTGTTTTAAAATCTGTCTCAACAACAGTGGAATTATGAGATTAGGAAATGGTTTAGCTGTGTTCTGCAAGTCTTTGCAACATGACCAATGGCATGAACATTCATGTATTATTACTGACTCCAGATGAAGGAAAACAGAGAGAGGCATGAATAAAATACAGTGACAAAAACAGCAACACTCAGATCCAACAGGGATTTGTGACACACTGGGCACACTATTTTTCCATAGTGGTTTAGTCATCTCTTGGCAGTGACAAAATTATTTACTGACCTCAGAATGTTACCATGAAAAATACTCCACAGTTTCTTGATTCAGAGAGGCTTCTGGATCTCCATATGAATGCTGTTAAATTGTATCTATACAATTTACTGATTATGAAGTTCTATGAGAAGGCAAAGAAATAAGTGGATGTTCCCTTCTCTGGACCAGTGTGATGGATAATGCAGGGATAGAGATGTATGATTTCTATATTGCCCAATGGAAAGATAATTAGGTCAGGATTCTTTCTTCCCAGATACCTGAATCTCCCCATATCTGTCGCAGAGCAAAAGTGATAAGATTGTGCATTACATGGATACCATGCATTTTAACATTTTTAATTTCCTTCCTCAAAATTTGAGTGAAGGTGAAAAGCAAACAAGACCTATTACAGATTGAATAAGACAACACCAAGAATCTCAGTATCTGACCTAGCTTAGATTTTATACAATCGCAGTGGCTAGTTAGGTGAAGAAATAAGCTGATGTTTTCTTTGGGTTTAAAATCCTCAGTTCTAGGAAGCTTTAGACTGGCTATATTTCAATTTGCATAGAAGAGGCTACTATGGTAACCCTCTGTGTTGCTAGGGCAACGATTTAATAATAATTAATTCTTTTAAAACTAACTCACCTTTAATAGAGCATTAAAGATTACACACAACACTTCCAAAAGGTGTGGACTTTCTGCAGGAAGAAGTCATACTACCATTTACAACACATCAGAAAGACGAGGCGGGGTTTTGGGGTTTTTTGTTTGTCTTTTTTTGAACAGGGAAGCAAGATTATTCTTTTTGCCATATCCATATATGTATTTGTCTTGTTTCTCGTGTGCAGTCTCCACCATATTTTTTGTGCTTGAAAAAAAATACACTTAATATTATAAAATTTCAACAGGACCATACTAAGCATCTTAAATTAATGAGTGTCTTCATGTCCTTATAGCATTCTGCTTTAGCAGAAAACTACGTACAGGAAAACTGTTTTTCCACCATCCTCAGTAAGAAGTGATGAAATTTATGGGCATGTGTTACACTGCACCATATACTGGAGGCATTCCTCAGTCAGACACAGCCATGGGATGGTTGGGTAGGACTGTGGGGAGAGGCATATACCATTAAAAGGGTACTTAAAGAGCTGACAGATGTTATAGTGAGACTCAATGATCTTTCATTGCTCTTGGGAATCTGGAGAGGTCCCAGTTGACTGGAAAGTGGCTAATGTCTCAATCTTCAAGAAGGGCAACAGAGAAGACCTTGGCAACTACAGGCCTGTAAGTCTCACTTGTATGCCTAGCAAAATTATGGAGAAGTTTATTCTAGAAAGTTACCAAAAAACACCCAGAAGACAACAGTCATTGGTTCCAGCCAACATGGGTTCATGAGAGGATAGTCCTGCTTAACAAACCTATTTTCTTTCTTTAAGGTTACCCAACTAGTTGACCAAGGGAAGCCAGCTGATACAATCTGTTTGGACTTCAGTAAAGCCTTTGATAACTTCTCTCAGAGTATTGTCCTGGACAAAATGTCCAGCTTACAGCTGTATGAACACACAACGCTATGAGTGAGCAGCTGGCTGATGGGTCAGGCTCAAAGGGTCATAACAAATGGGGTTACATTAGGCTGGAAACCGATCACTGGCAGGGAGGGTCCTGAAGGGATCCATCCTGGGGCTGGTGATCTTTAATGTCTTCATCAATTATTTGGGTGCAGAACTTGAAGGTCTGCTAACTAAGTTTGCCGATGACACCAAATTGGGAGGAGCTGTGGACAATCTCAAAGACAGAGAGGACTTTCAGAGAGAACTAGATAAAACAGAGAGCAGGGCAATCACCAACTATATGAATTTTAAAAAGTGCTAGATTTTGCACCTGGGACTTGGCAACCCTAGACACACATACAGACTGGGGAATGAGAGGCTAGAGAGTAGCCTCCCAGAGAGTGACCTGGGAGTTCTGGTCAACAGTAAATTGAACGTGAACCAGCAGTGTGTCCTGGCTGCCAAGAGAGTCAACCATGTCCTGGGGTGCATCCAGCACTGCATTGTGAGCCAGTTGAGGGAGGTGATCGTCTCACTCTACTCTGCACTGGTGCAGCCTCACCTTGAGTACTGTGTGCAGTTTTGGGTGCCACAGGATAAAAAGGACATAAAGCTACTGGAGAATGTCCAGAGGAGGGCCACTAAATTGGTGAAGGGCTTAGTGGGGAAGCTATATGAGGAAAGGCTGAAGTCTCTTGGTTTGTTCAGCCTGGAGAAGAGGAGACTGAGAGGAGACCATCATCTAGACCAAGTGGAAGAGGAGGGGCAGGTGCTGATCTCCTCTCTCTGGCAGCCAATGACAGGACCAGGGGAAATGGCAGGAAGATGGGCCAAGGGGAAGTTTAGGTTGGACAATTAGAAAACGTACTTCACTCAAAGGGTGGTGGAGCACTGGAATAGGCTCCCCAGGGACGCAGTCATGGCACCAAGCCTGACAATATTCCAGAAGCATTTGGACAACAACCTCAGACACATGGTCTGAATCTTGTCATTGTTCTATGCTAGGACAGCAGATG
This sequence comes from Caprimulgus europaeus, assembly GCA_907165065.1. The sequence continues at coordinate 58,000,028 of OU015528.1, read as the reverse complement.
GACTTATGATCCTTGTGGATTCCTTCCAACTCATGATATTCTATGATTCTGTCCCAGGGGGCCATGGCCAGGCAGGACAGGGCTGTGGGAAGCCAGAGACTATCCCTGCTGTGGCATGACCACAGTGAGGACTGATAGCCCTGGGAGATGGAATGGAGTGTTGGGACATGGGCAAGATGGAGGGAGCCCTCAGCTCCGTGACTGAACTGGGCACTAGAAGCAGCATTCAAAGATAAGAAAATTTGAATTTGGGTCTAAGATGCACATCTCAAGTGTGAACTTCATAACATGGGAAATTTCACTCTATGTGTATTCAGTTAAATGACAATCCAACAGTTGTGAAACTTTAGTTTGAATCCATACTTGCTCCCTAGTTTGCCCACCAGAAGAACAGCTTTTATAGATAATATTGTCCACTTGCCTTATTGCTCAGCAGGTGTTGGAAGTTAAGGGTGAGAATGACATTTTACTCCTGATCACCTCAGTTTAGTGACTAATATTCAACTAATACACTGACAACCCTGAACTTTCCCCTTGGTGTTCTGGAGTGACAACATCTCCCTTTAAAAGGCTTACCTGACCTGCCACAGTTTCTCATGATAAGCAGAGTACCTTGCCACAAAACTGAAAAGCAGTTTGCACTGCCCTTCCCTTAACTTCTTGAAGATTTTCTGTTCAAGGTGGTTAACATGTTGTCAGGAGTGAAATTCATTTCCCACACTTGGGCTTTGGTACCTGCCGTCTCACAGATTTCACAGTGGTCTGACATTTAGTTTCAGATAATCCTGACTTGTGCAGAATTTCAGATTTAAATTTTGTCTGCTTTGTGAGGTTCTGTTTGTCTAGTGCAAACTCAAACAATACTCCAGGCTGTATGAGAGCTCTTAGAAGTAAAATTTCTCCCTCTTCTCTTCTCCCCTCCTCATCCACAAACAAGGAGAGGAGAGTCTGTTTATCTGTCACTCACCCCTGCAGCCACCTGGGGAGGAAGATGATGAGAAATGGGAAACCCTCTGAAGCCGCTGCTCCTGTGGCTCAGAGTAACTGGGCGAGAACAGATAAAAAAATTACAACAGCGTAAAGGAAGTAGGACTGAAAGGAGAAATGCAGCTGAGTCACAGCTATTTCTCTGATGTGTTTGAACACTCTGCTGAGCCCTTCCCAGCACAATGACACCACACAGGTAAGCAGGCTCTAGCCCTACAAACTGAAATGGCTAAAAATGCACAAATCTATCCTTGTAATAGGAGGCAGACACAATTAGCCTGACAGTCTGCTTTTCGATGACTGTAGGTATTAAGACATTCCCCTGAAATGTAACCAGAAGAATAGTGAGAAGGCAACAATTTTCTAATAACCACCAATTTATCTGGCTTTTCATCTATCATAAAATATTAGGTAACATCTGGTAAAGAACACTTTTTATTCCCACTCCCCCCCCCAGCACTTATTTTAAAGCAGCACTGATGAATCTATCTGACTTGGGGCTGTAAAAGGAAAGCAGATGGCACACTTATCACCCAAAAACCAATCCCACAACCTTGTCCTTTACAAGTGTCTCTGGTGAGGAAGCAACTTGCTAATGATAGCAATTAGCATCATGGAAATACCAGGAAGGCCAGAACCTTGCAGACAGCATTTCTGATAAGCTCAGGGATTAACACTTTTGAAGCAATCCAGACAGGTAGAAACCATTAGTGTCTAATGTTAATTCATCACAACTAATCAGGTCCTATGGGTTTTTACTTTGGTGTAACAGTAGCTTACTAGGAAATGCTACATCAAAGAGAAAAAGAGAGGACTTTAGCTTTTGTCACAGTACAGGAGTCTTAAATTTTTGTTTATTACTCTCATGCTATATGGACGTTCAATACCTAGCTATCCTGTATCCATTGTGCTTTGGTGAAAGTCACTCTATTTTAAAGCAATTTTTTCCTCTAAGGGAGGGGAGAAACAGTTCACAACAACTTAGTAGAATGAACTTTGAGCATAGCAACTAATTTAAATATTGTTTTAGCCTGTAATTTTATTCTGTAATTGCGGGACTCCACCTTGAGAAAGATGCAATGGTAGGAACAGAGGTGCCTGGTAAGAGCAGGACAGGGCTTTCAAGGAACAGCACCTTGCAGAAGACTAATTTGTGAATGTCCTTGCAGCAGCCTACACAAACTGAGCACTTTTCCTCATCTTAATATATTAGGATTACTGATTGAGAAAATTAATTTAGAAGATGCAACATTTGAAACCAAGTTTCATTAAAAACTTAAGTTTGGCTCTCTCTGTACAACTTGCAAAGACATTTTGGTTACAACGCTGGTAAAGTAACTTTTTTTTTTTTCCTGAAATGGAGCACCTGTACCAATTCCTCAGTGAAACATCTGTCTTTTTCAGTGCATTTCTTGGCCTAAGTGATTTACCCACTTGTAGGTGATGTGAAAAGAAGTGAGATTAAGTCTTGTTTTGACAAATGACCCTGGCTTTTGCCCTGGTAGCTATCAGTGCAATAAATTAAGAAAATCTTAACCCTAAAGACTGTCTCGAATTTTTAGCAGTTTGACTGGTGAAGGGCCCTAACAAGTTTCAAGAACACCAGCTTACTCTTTAAATAGAGAATTCATCTTTTATTTAAAACTGAACAAAAGTTGATCTCTCTGGAACTTTATTATACAGGTGGAAAAACAAACTCTGCAACACTTACTAGGAAAAATATTTGTCCAATAAAGCTGAAACAGATTAGGAAAATCTGTTCTGAATACAACCTTGTTTATTATTCAAATGCTGATGCTAGAATTTTCATGTACAAGTTACCTTTATGGCAATTTAGAGTCTTCATAGATTAATTTTAACCTGAAAACCTGGTGTTTGTTTTGCTAAGGTGGATATTTTATAGTCACATCATTCCTCACTTAAAAGTGGGGCTAAGAGAAAATAAATACCTGGACGTGAAATAATGAACAGAGGTATACGTTTACATATAAATATATCCATATCCATATATTTTTCATTTCTGTTGAGTAGTTCAGACCTTGGGGCAGGTCAGCAATGTGTGGTGAAATTAAAGCAATGTCTCATTCATGTTCCTAAAAGAATTTCATCAGCACCCATCAGCTGTGGGATCACAGAGTGCCTGGGCAGATATACTGGGGACTGCAACCAAACTTCTGTTTGATCCCTTGTGGTCAGAAAAGTGGTACATTAGCAAGACAACATCTGGCATCTCACATTGTCACATTTATTCAGAAGATCAATAGAAGACCTCTGTTCACAGGGTAGTCAATCTGTTACCTTTTATAAGCAGTAAATTCACTTAACAAAGCATAAAGAACAGGAATACAATACAAATTCATTTACTCAGATCACAGACAGATCTTGTCATTTAGTTTCTACTGTAAGGACAATAATTCTGAATGGTTTAATGTTTTGTTTTTTTTTTTTTTTTTTTTCCCCTTCCTAAGCAATAGCATTAAAAAGTCAGTGTTAGTAAATATGTGAATAAAAATATCTCTAACTTGAAAAATATTAAAGTATAGCTACATTTCCAGACTTATTAAGCCGTGTTTAATGCAGCTTTGATCTTGTTCACTGTTTGGTTGCATGATCTTTTCAAAATGGTGTTCTCTACCAACAATCTAGTTAAGAAATTACACACTTTTATAAACATTACCATATCCTATAGCTTGTCAGTAAAATTTCTTTAAGTTCTCATGCTGTTGTTTACATTCAGTCAGTAAGCATAAATAGTTTGCTGGTCAAGACTTGCAGTTATGAACAGTGGTACCTATTTCATTGTGGTAAAACAGTAAGAAACTCAAAGTAACATGAGAAGAGAGAGTACATGCCAAAAAAAAAAAAGTCTCTTTGATTGACTGTTGAAAGTCCACCTCATAATTAAAACACCTTTCCACTAATTCCTGAGGCAGCATTACCATTTAACTTTGACATGGCTGAAACAAACTAGCTATATCTACCTATATCATTTCACAAATGTCTGCCTTCTTACTAATCACATGATCCTAGTTTAGAATGAGCATACAGTTCTGATATAATAAGTAATAATATTTTCCTTTATTATCTTGAGTATAATTCTGATGACTTAAATGCAAAACATTCAAAATAAGAATATTCTTTCCAGAAACCTTACTTTTTAATAAGGAGTACTCCTTCAGAACATGATGCAACAGTTTCTTGTTTTGGTGTTTTGTTTTGGGTTTTTGGGGGTTTTTTTGTTAGGTTTTTTTTTTTTTTTGGCTTGCATCTTTCCTGTGAGAAGGATCTTATAAACACCAAATAATGTAATTTTTAAGTTTTTTATTTGTCTTGGGCTTTTGATTTACTAGGATTTGCTATTTTACAATCTCACACATTTCAGCTGTTAGTTGGAATGATAGGAACCTAATAAGTAAGCATTAACCAAGGATCTTTTGCATGCACCATTTGAGATTGCTCGCAATTCTCAATGAACATACTCCCAACACGAAAATACCTCTCCCAGAGCTATACCCCAGTATTCTGAAGAGTATCTGGCAGTCCAAAGTATTTCAGACTTCCCCAAAGATGATTTAATTTACCTTTCCAGATACAAGGGCAGCCTGGATAGTCTAGCCAGTTTGCCATTTACACTTGCTTACTCCCAGAGATACTCTGTACTTACTCACAGTTCCAGTTTAGATTAGGTCATGGCATTTCTTCTGGTTTCATTTATTGCATAGCCAGAGCCTTGCAATCCCTTCATGTCCTTCTTCTCTTTGCAGATTGCCCTCTAAGCCTTCCCACGGTCAAGCTCCCTCTCACTTTTCCTATTTTGTATTCCCAAAATTTCACATGACAAGGACCATACATTCTTCCTTTCCTTCCTCCTCTTCCAGCTTTCTATACGCTGTTTACTACACTGTGTTTTTATTTCCTTTCTCTCAGGTGCCTGGGCTCACTTCACTGTTCAGTCTCTCCACTATGTACAGGCTATACACCTTTTATTTCTTCTTTCCAGGATTTCCAGTCCTAAACTTGAAGTAGTTTCTTAATAGAATGGCCACTGGGAACTTTTCAACCAAAAAATCTCTATGTTACTAATTGACCCTATTTATACTGAAGTCTTTAATTCAGCTGTAGCTGTTTAATTAAGTCTCTTGCAGCTGAGAAACTATTTGTATATTAACCCCTTTGTGGCTGACAGTTACTAGTGAATGCTACTGATCTGAGTAGTAATGACTATAACTGTCTCATGGATAAACCTGCATCTACAGTTTAATTATCTCTTTATCATTTAAATGCTTGTGCATTTTCTATTTCTTCATATTGATGACAAGCTGAGACAGTTGGGGTTCTTTAGCCTACAGAAAAAAAGGCAGTGGGGAAACCTTATAGCAGCCTTCCAGCACTTAAAGGGGGCCTACAGGAAATGTGGGGAAGGACTCTATGTAAGTGGTATATGTCTACTACTACATCTATACTAATTGCTTATTTAATAAGTCTAAGCTTTAAGGAAAAAAAATCTTGTTTTGGCCACAATAACTGACAGCTCAGATCTGGCTTTAATTCAGAGTAAGCCAAAGGTCTACCCTAGAAGGAATATTTGTGCTTATGGAGAGGCTGGCTTATGCAGAAATACTGCCTCTACAAGCTGTGTTGAAGAGGTGTCGTGAATAGCTTGGTGTTGTCAGCCAGAGCCCACGTTTGAGCACAGGTGTCAAACACACACAGAAGCTATGTATAAACAGGGTGTTGGACAAACGGTTCTTTGGAGTGAGGACACTAGAGAAGTAACCAGAAAGACAGACATTTTTGATAGAACATAGTGACTACGCTCTTAATTCCTAAAAGCCTAAAGGAATTACTGAATTCTGCTTAGTCCTACTGAGCCAGCACAGCCCCAGGGTGGTGAGCTGCTCTCAGCCAGGGCTCCAACATTAACAGCAACATGAAGTAAGTTTGAATCACAGTCTTCTCTGCTGAGGGTAACCATGCCTGTCTTGGTAAGAATGCACTTGCCTTTCCCATCTCAGACCAAGTTTACAGTGCTGGCAGTTAGAAATACTATTCTTTAAACAGAGGTTAATTTATCACAAGCTTTTTATGGAAAGATATGAAAAAAATTGAGTGAAGGAGGTATATTTGCATAAACTGTCTACAAATAGAATTGACATAGTCTCTTGGAGATGAATCTAGTACAGTTTTGGTTACATGTTATTTGAGAATTGCAGGTAATTATTAAACTTGAAATAAGCCAAATATAATTCACAGATTATCAGATTTGTTTAGCCTGGTAAGATACTTCTATCACCTTTTCTTTTAATGCATCTTTCATCAAATCTCCAGTTTATTGATTTAAATGTTAAGACAAGCCTGAACCTGGAGATTCATAGACTTGCATTGGAAATTGTCAGAAAAAAACACAGATGAAAATCACAGAATCACAGAATGTTAGGGATTGTAAGGGACCTCAAATGACTACAGTAAAAATGGATGGGGAAAAAGGGCTGTGAAACCACTGAAGAGGGAAAACAAATATCAGGTTTAGAGGTAGAATACAGTGTTCAAGTCCAAGATGAACAAGAGGTGCTAACAGGTTTTTTTTTTTTCATTTCTGTGTATTATGCTGGTACACTAGAGACAGCAGATATTAAAACAACCTAGTTTCCAGACGTGTTGAACTACCTTATTTCAGGATCAAGTCCTGAAGTAAGAACTCAATGAGACCAACTAAGGAAAACAACAGATACTGACAGAAAACATTTTGTCTTGTCCCCTCTAGTTCTAGTTAGAGAGAGATGGAATTATAACTCCAAGACTACTTCACCTCTGTTTCCTGGTAAATCTTATTGCTCTATTTAACTGGAAGAAAGCAACACCGAGCAGAACAGGTAGTAGAAAGAGATCAGTGAGAAAATAAAAATTCCAATCGTAAGAAAATAAAAAGCTGGTAAGAGAGCAATAGAATAAATTAAAATAACATTTCATAAACATGGAAATAAATGGTTTTTATCTTGTGAAGGAGTATGCAATATCATGTGACGTTGCACATAATGAATTCCAAGCAGAATGTAAAGCACTTTAGAATGGGTGAGGACTAATTTTCTAAGCGACTTACAGGTCTCTAATGTTCTTTTTTATTCAGTTTATTGTTACAGCAGAGATTCTGTTGCCGCATTGAAATATAGATCAGTTATAGCCAAATGGCATTGTTTTGTATGAGAAGGAAATAACTTCCTTTTATTTTTGCTCACTTTTTTCCTTCTGTTATGAGCATGAGCTTTGCTACTTCATGTATTTTCCAACTTCATTACTGCATTGATAAAATATTTTTGCTAGCTTATTTGCTTTTTTTTTTTCTTCCCAGTCTTCACCATCTTGGCTATTTCACATTAAAAAAAAAATAGCCAAATCCTGTTCTTCCCATTATTCTGCACCTGTTTGCAGTATCATTTCCATGATACAAATTCTTGGCATTGCTAAATGCAAGGAACAAGACACTGAACTGTCTAATAGCAAGAAGAGTATTTAGCATTTTTTTTACTGTCTTGCTCTTAAAGGGTTTGGGACTGCAATAATGCTGTGGCCTCCTGTTCCACCAGATACCTCATCCTGGTGTTGCCCAGCCCCTGGCAATTATCTCTCCCCATGGTCTTCCCTGCAGTGTTTGTCTAGGTACTGGGGAGACAGCTCTTTCCTGAAACTGGATGGGGTGAAAAATGGGGAGAGTTTTTGCTCCAGTTAGTGGTCTTTGTCAGGTTTTAAAATGTGCAGATGAGGAGCCTAGCAGAGTTGGAAGAATTTTTCTGCTTGTGAGAGGAAGAGAGTAGAAAAGAGGAGAAGACAGCAAGGCACCCTCCGTCCAGGGAATCCAGTAGTTGTCATGCTTCAGAAACTGCCTTTCTGTCTCTTCCTATTATTGAAATGTATCAAATCACTCAATTTTTTTATATTCCCCACAAATGCAAACCACCTATTCCCTCTATGCAAAATAAATCATATCAGAAATAGCCATCAGGGTTTAAGACATTGAGGAAAATATCAGAAGGAGCTTAAATTTGACTTATTCTCTTAAAACAGAGAAGATGTCAAGGTATATAATCCTTCCCCCAACTGCTCTCAAAACCCCCCCAAAAAACAAAAAACAACAACAACAACAACAAAAAACCTTACTGTCTTTTTTGACTACTAGAAACATGTGTAGCAATTATTCCTGTATATTTGGAGAGACTAAGTTTGTTAGTATAACTGCAATACAGTATCTGTTGCCCTTCAGAACACCCTCTGAAAAGCTGTGTTACTGGGTCTTTCTTATGATGTAAATAAATTACAATATGTCAGTAATTTCAGTTATAAAGATCTCAAGGTTGAAAAAAAAAGGTACACTATAGCTGGAACCAATTTTTTTTCCCCCTTTTTGCTTTATCTTCTGTTATCACTAAAAGGTTCCTGTGAAGAGAAAGGTCTTGATCTGAACTCTGAGTGTAGCTGGAGTTTTGATTCATTCTGACACCTCTGGCAAGGATAGTCCCACAGCCAGGGACCTTCAGGCAGTTTCAGAAGGAATAAAGTATTCCTCGCTGTTTTTGTAGTATCTTAGGTAAAAAAAGGCCAGCAATTATTTTAATAAGTTTTTTACTCTTTTGGTGACAAAGGTAAGGAAACGTCTGTGGAAGGTGAGATCAAGATGTCATTTAGCTCAGTATCTCTGCTCAGCCTAGTGCAGACTTAATTTCCTTTGCTTAATTGACCTGACTAAAAGAAAAAAAAAACCAAAACCAATCTACAGAATCACGTGTAAAGCACTGAAAACATCTTGGCATAAGCCAGTATCATACACTCGCCTAAAGATGTTATATCTGATCTTTTTTTAGCCAAGTTTAATATCGATGGATGCTATGTAATTTTGAGGATTTAAAGCTGCTTCCCAATAGATTGCTTCTGGAACCGTTTCATAAGTAAATAATTTTACTGTCATTGCACACGGTTGTGAGTCTATCATCAGCTGCACCTACAGGCAACTTTTCATAGCTGACTAACAATATATCCAACATGTCTTTGTGATAGTGGTGGTTTTAAAGCCATCTACCTGGTATAGCATAGTGTAATATGACAGGGCTGTGGAAAAAAATTCAGGGTTCTTGCTGGATAAAAGGTGTATGCAAGTATTAAATATTATTCTAGCAAAAATCATTGCCAAACAACCAACTAGTTCTGATGCTGAAAAGGTCACTGGCAAATGAAATGTTCTTTAAAGGATTATGTAATTCCTCATATGGGTTTTAATACCAATTTAGTGAACACTGCCTCCAGGTTCACAGAGCTTTAGATAGGATTTTCAAGTTAGTAATGGATAGAGATCTATGTCACTTCTGCAACCAGAAACTGCTTGAAGTAGAAAGTGGGAAAGCAACATGAAATGAATAAAGTGGGCATTTATCTTCACAGAACCAGTGCTTTCAGCATAGAACATCAGAAAGCATTACATTCAGATTGTCCCCATCATACAACATAATCAATATGGAATTGACCTTTTGCATTTCTTAGGTAGTTGCAGTGTTCTGAGGCATTGAAATAAATAAAAGTATGCTCTCAAAAGATGGTAAGTGGCTGCCCTCTATCTCTTCTGTAGGTATAAAGAACTTTCCTGTTAACGCTTCATCTCCTATCGCTTTGTTAATTGTAGAAAAGCAAAGATAGCACATCTTACTTAATCAAAAGTCCAGTCTAGCAGCAAAATAGCTTGCTCAATCCAGAAATATAGAATTCAACCTTAGGTTTAGGTTTCATTTAATACATAGCAGACTATACGGTGTCTCAAATTAGAATAACTAGTTGCATTTTAAAACAATTTCTATATAAGCAAAAAGTTTTGCTGTTGGGTTTTTAATTAAAAATATTTTTTAAATAATTTGCAGAACTTCTTGTACAGATAATAAATGAAACTTTAGATTTAAATGAGAAGCTTTTTCTTCCCTACTGTAAATATGAATATCCTTACTGGCTATAAATTAGCTATCTTCAAAGTGTGGCTTGAACCTTAAACTCATTTTTTTGCACAGCTGGTTGCACTAAAAATATTCCATTGCCCACAAGAAAATGTGTTTGCTTGTGTAGTCCTTACGATTTTAGAATACAAGTGACTCATAAATACTTATTAATTTCTTCGTACAGCAACTCCGAGGGCTGAGAACTATTATTCCATACATTTTCATGATAAGAAATGAAAAAATAAATTACCTCTTAGACAACTGACAGAAAGGCCAGCTGAAAATTCTTTTGTGAAAACTTTTGTGAGTGACTTCCAGATTGATTTCTGTAAGTTTTAAAAAACGTTTAGAAGACTGAAATACTAAATTTATTTTTTTAATTTTTAAAATTTTTATTTGTTTAATCAGGATACCTCTAAAATGTGGTTAATAATAATTGTGTGCTTTCATAAAATACTTCCAACTATTACAACAACAACAACAAAAAATAAAACCTATCTCTTCTCTATTTGTGGTATACTGCTCTCATTTTACTACTCTTACATTGTCTACAGTTTACAGAAGTCTTAGAGCAAAACTTTTGGTAGTCTTTTATGAAGCTGAATATGCAAGAATAGCTTAATACTCTGGAAGTCTCTGGGTACAATTCCTGTGCCACAGCAGAGAGTAGAAGGTCAATTTCCAGAAATTATAGAGAGAATATATAAGGAGTATGGTGCATGGCTAAAACTGGGGAAGACAGATATTCCTAGGTGACAGGCTGTGAAGTGTGGTTGCAGAATTGCTATTGGTATTGAGAATGAGATTTTTCAAGTTCTGTAATACTAGCTCACAGAAACAGATGCCACTGGAATTTTAACCAAATGGCTGTAGAAATAATTTCAGAAATAATCATCAGCCTCTCCTGTTCGTTTTCCTTGGAAATGCCCAGAAATTAGTGATTTGGGCATTATGACTGCTGTCTAAAGAATCTTGTAAGAAAATATCTATTTGTGAAGTATTTTCAGTCAGGCTGAGATATTTTAGCCCTACTTCCACATCTGTTTTCCTCTCACTTTCAGTATTTATGAGCTCTATGCAAATTCTGTATGATGCTTCAAAAAAATTATGTGAAATATGTCAGACACATTTAGAAAAGAGGAAGTGATAGGGGACAATAATGGCAGGTGACCCTGAATGCAGGCAAATACCAATGGAAAACAGAAAAATTTGAAATAACCATGGAGGTCTATTGGTTTTGAAAACATCCAGGCAGTGAATGATTTGGGGCCAAATTTGGGGGCTTTGAAAAGATGTAGAGCTCACTTCTGAAAGTACTGATTGCCACCTCATCCCACATAGAACAGGTGAGATTCTGTTGTTACACATGTGGAGACACATTCTCACCCCAAGGGATTTTAACACCATTGTTTCCCTTCACTGTCTTCTACCTTTGAGTCACTTCTATACCTACCTCAGATGCCACCAATTCATTCTGAGTCACATTTCATTCCAAATATAAACTCCTGAGCAATGAATGTGAGATCCAGAAATATTAAGATGACAAACACTTGCTAGTGCAGCCTAGGTTAGTCTTAGATATTTAATCTTAAAATATTCCTTTCCTGTGTGTTATATGTGGACTGCAATAGGACAAAACAGAATTACATTTTTCTCAAGTACCTTTTATGCCATTCCTCAGTGCATGTTTCTCCTAATACTGGCCTCCTGATGAATTTTTCATTGTTTTTCTAAACTTAAATTTTGACCTTTGCAGCAGTTCTGAACTCGTCTTTTATACCATACTGAGTCCCTCTCTTATCCTGTAGGCAAAAATGTACTATGTAATATTCGCCTACTGTCCTGTCAGAAAGAGTCTTGTTCATAAGGACTCTGGTTTAGAAGGTGTTTATCTTCTGTTCAGTGACCTCTTAACATTTGTTGCTGGCAATCACTAGGTATATTTCTTTTTTAGGTACTTTTTACTGAAAATCTTCAGCAAGTAGCTCACCTAAGGTCATCTAGGTACCTACCAGTCTCTTGCCATCATCCACCTTCCCTCCCACTCTTTACAGGTTAGTCTCATATAGATTCACTCTTCTGATTTCCCTTCTATTCTCCTGCTTCTGTTAAAATAGTTGTCAGGATTTTGCTTTCTTTCATACTTAAATATTTTCTTTTCTGTCTCATTGTAGTCCTGCTAGAATAAAACCCTGGTTCTTTCCCATTGTCTTTTCCCCTGAGTCTTCTTTCTTCACTCACAGCATTTATGGAAGAAATGCCACAGAACATTTACTACATCTTTTCTGCCTTTGTTCCCCAGTTAACAACTCTTCTCCCATTTAGTGGATTTTCTCACCCTAACCATTGATCACCTTGTCACTGTCTTTAAGACTCCTGCCACTGCAGCCAGCATTTTACTTGTTCCACAGGTAGTCCTCTCACCCTCCCAGGAAGAACCTGACCAAAGAGAGTGGCTTTGCATTGCTTCTGTCTTCCTCTTCTTCAACTATTAAACTTACCTGTTAAAAACAGATGTTTCTTGACTGCCTTTTCCCTAACTCCTTCACTTGTTCCAATGACCTCACTGTGGAGCCTGTCTCCCTCATGCTTTTTTTAGTCTTCCCTTTTTACTGCTTACACTACAGAGAAGTGCTTTTTGGCATTTTTTTCCTCACAAATGCATCTTTGTCTTTTATCTCTGAGACATCCTTTTTCTGCATCATGGCAGATGCAAGTGATCTATCTTTTAGGTTTGTAATCTAGTTTTAATGTTTAACCTAAGAGGGCTTTTTAACATGAAGATGTAAAACCTATTTTTAAATGTAGCAGATTCCTTTTCAGTGGTGGTGGGAGCTTGCAGAGCACTGCAAAGATACAGTTTTATTTTCCATTTAAATTCTTAAAGCTTTGCCATCTTACAATTCAGTTACTGTGGCATCATGTTGTCTGTTCCTGTCAAAGGCAGTTTTGCTCTGCTACTGTGCATGTAGAAGGCTGTTGCTAAGGTCATTTTCCTAGTCCATCACTTTGACTTTCACACTCTGCTATTGCTCTCCCTTTGTGTGTTGCATCAAAGTATTTTTTTAACTTTCCAGACTCTTCATGTCTTATTGCAGTATCAAGTTGTCATTTCCCTTCTCCAGGTGGTTTTCGAGGCCAAGTTTCATCACACTCATGTTAAATTCTAAACAGCATACATTCAGGCATCGAGTTACACCTCAATCTATCTTTTATTTCCTACCATCTTCCATAGAACTCTGTGTTAATCCTTTTTAAGCCACTGCTTAAATCACTATTCTTCTTTGATGTAGTTCTCACAAAGGTGGGGATTGCTGGGCTTTTGTTGTACTGAGATCAGAAGCCAAGCACACCCACAAATGTTGCCTCATTGTTTTCCTTTACTCCTCCCATCTGTCTCTGTCCATCTGTTTTGTCATATACTTTAATTCTAGTCTCTCTGAGCAGAAAATAGATTTATATGTCCACAGCATCAGTACCTACAGAACTTGACACACTGAGTTCCTGAACTGTGGCTAAAATTCAAAGATGAAGGCCATAGGATAATGCAAACGAATAAAAGTATCTACTTTTTCTTAATTATTAGAAGAATTTTACCAATATTTTACTGAGATTTTTTTTCCCATTTTCCTGATGATGACAGTGTTCATGATTTTTTTTTAATATTATTTTCTTTTTCCTAGTAGTTTAGAAATATTAATGTTGGGTTTTTTGTCACAACAAACTAATCAGCATTAGTTTGTGTGCGTGAATTCTGACAGAATTTTTCCATCAACTGTTCATTAACATTTTCTCTAAAACAGACTGTAATGTGGTGACACAAAAAGTGTTAAAAGGACACATTAACATTCCTGCCAATAATGACAAGAGGGAGTTAATCCATATGTTGATATGTTGTCAGTCAAAACCAAATTAAAAAACAAATTTGTCTTTAGACATTCTTTGATTTTTTTTTTTTTCCTCTGGCTGTAGTCCTCCCCCATGACTTTCTGTGGCTAGTGTGCATAAAAATAAATATCACAGCTCATGGGAGATATGTTGTGGTCTACATGTTAGGAAGACAGTTTAAATTTGTGTTTCTTTTTCTGAAAGCTGTTTTTGTTATTGCATAGGAGAGGACAATAGGTAGCTTGACGTCCTTTCTTCTGCCATTTTCTCAAAGCCTTCTGTGGAGAACCATATGTCTACTATGTTGTTTGTACACACGGTTACTTTCCCTGTCCAAATATCAGGGGCATAGATGTGTTAGGGACTCTGACTAGAATGTAAAACCAGCAGAGCAGCACTTTTAAAGGACTAAACTTTCCTACTTGCTATAGGAAATATATTGATGTTTTAAGCAACCATGGTTTAAAAAAAATAATATTATTTTATTTTGATGTAGAATATTGAGATCTGAATTTCTAGTTTTTCCAACATTTGTGCCTCTCTAGATGGCTACTGTGCTCTCCTAAGATGCCTTAGTGAACATCAAGGGACATAATCATGTCTTTAAAAGATTTGCTGAATTGAGAACGTAGCTTTATTCATGAAAATTTCTAATAATCTTTCATGTATGTACCCTGGTTAACAAGGTATTTTGATAGAATTTTCTCCTGATATATAGCGTCAGAGCCCCTAATGTCCCTAACCTCTGAAACAATTTCTAGTCCAGATAATGAAAGTCAGTGTCTGTGTGTCATTTGTGTCTTTGAAAATGTCCCCTGAAGCCCAGCAATACAGGGGAGTGCTGTTCTGATACTGACTGCTCAGAAGAACAGTCCGTCAATGGTTTGACATTTTCTAATCTGGATGCATGAGATAAGTCAGTTAACAAAGCCCAGTGAGCTCACTATAATGGCAAATATAAAACAGTTTTGCCTCTGTACAACCAAGAGTTGTACAGAGTTGGATTTGGTACTGCATTACTCAGGTAACTTTGGAAAGTGCAATCTGCTTGACTGTAATGTTTATATGCATATGTGAAATTTCTAACAAACACCTCTGGTAACTCCAGTGTGCAAAAAGTTTCCCTCTATCAGACACTGATAACTCAGTCATGACATTTAAGTATTTATACTTCCTAATCATCAGAAAATACAGTGCAGCCACTGCCATAAACAAAACCTGGTGGAATTACTTAGCCAGACCACTTCTGATTTGCACTGAAAAAATTATAATTTATAAAAATATCTATCTTTCTGTATGAATTCATTGCAAGCCTCTTTGGACCTGAGAATCCTTAAGCAAAAAGTATGATTTACTCTTGAAAGTATTTTTGCAAAATGTAAAAAGATTGCAATCCCCCTTCTTCTTCCCTCTCCCCACTCAAATTGTGCCTGTATCTGACATTGACAGTTGGTACCTCAAATGTATCAGAGGAAGTGGTAATAAATCCTAAACTGGGAAGTTACAGATAGATGTGGTTACATGTAAAGTTTCATCTTAACCTTCTCAGTCAGTTGTAGGAGCTTTCCTTCTCAACTTTTAGTGCATTAGGATCAATTAGAAGCAAGAGTAATCCTGAATCCAATTCAGTGGCATATTTCCTCCCTGACTTCAATGAGGACAGATTTTCTTTCAGGGACCTCTCTCTCAGGTTTCTCTGTAAAAGTCTGCTCTATCTGTTTCCCCTTGAGAAAGTAGGCCAACCATCTCTTGAGTCATCAGCAGTAGCAGAAATAACCTCTAAGGTTAACCAAATAATTTTATGGAACACTTACCGCTTAACATCTTTCTATTATAGTCCTGATACTGATATCAAACAAGACAAGATACCTACCACTTTTTGGGTGAAAGGCAAGACACTTGGACATGTCATAGTTATGCTATTACTGGTAGATTTTGAAAGATAAAAACAAGTATACAATGGTCTACAGATGGAAAAGTAATAAACAATACAGCCCTCTAATGGTAAAAGTGAATGCTAATGTTTCAAAGAATAGATAATAACTGCATGAGAGAAATATTTTTATAAATTATATAAAAGGTAGTGCCCATAATCCTTTCTCTGGTACTACTGATACCAACTAGATTAAAGTAAAAATGATGATAAATCCAAATAGTGGACGATGATGAATCTCAAAGCACAGCAAAAACATGTAGCCCTGATCTTAAAAGCCAGCAGAACTAAAAGAGGCAGGAGAAACATGAAGGAAGCAATGTTTTCTCTGTGATTGCTTTCCATAACTGCACAGGTCAGACTTGAACTGTGCTTTGAGGGCTTCTTTGCCTGGTTTCAAATAACTTGTCACTTCATTGGGGACATTCTTCTTTCCTAAGCTACACTGGGATCTGACTTTGACCCGAATCCTGCTTTTGAGTGCTAACAGTTGAGCCTAAAGCTGCTTTTTTTGTTGACTATACTTATGGTAATGCCCTACAATTTCCAAGGCAGTGATCCTGTGGTGCTGTAAAAGCAGCAACTGAAACTAAGTGATTTAATCACAGAATCACAGAATCACAGAATGTTAGGGATCGGAAGGGACCTTGGAAGACCATCTAGTCCAATCCCCTTGTCGGAGCAGGAACACCTAGATGAGTTCACTACAAGAAGGCATCCAGGTGGGTCTTGAATGTCTCCAGAGAAGGAGACTCCACAACCCCTCTGGGCAGCCTGTTCCAGTGCTCTGTTACTCTCACAGTAAAGAAGTTCCTTCTCAAATTTAAGCGGAACCTCCTTTGTTCCATCCTCTTCATGAAGGCTGGAAAACACATTTCTGTTTGATTAATTAAAATGGGATAAAATTGGTTGCAGGAAGTACACTGGGACAGGCTCCTGGCTCTGTTCTTCATCCAGATCACTGATCTGTTTGCTTCACTGATGCTCACTTCTTCCTTTGTGAAACAGTCCAAGGGTGGAGAGAAGCTATGTGAGGAACTGGCTGAAGATACATACTAATAAAATTGTTTATGTGGGATTATTTCTGTTGTTATGTGGGGATAAAACCTCAATAGTAGGGATATACTTCTCTCTGCAAAGTTTTCTGCTGTTTTTTAATTCATGTCATTTGCATGGGTCTGTCCCTAAGTGAAGGACTACGATCAGTAATGAAGTCCTGGTTGTCTAACAGCCAAAGCTAAGAGCCTCATCACTATCCCAATAACTACGTTCTGCTCTCATGCCCCACAGCAGTCTCAGTGAGCCTGACAGGCTGATTTGGGAACACAGACTACTTCACCTCTTACCTCATGTTTATGAACGTGGAGTTTAATGTCATTTCTGTTTAAATCCAGATCTCCTACTGGAAAGCTTACAGCTGTGTCATAGCTGGCCAACAGAGATAGACAGTGTATCATATAAAGGTATGATATCAGTAAATGGAGCTGTTTCAAATTTGGGCAATGTTTTAATATATTCATATTTTCAGCTCAAGGTATAACTTGCTTTCTATATAATATAAGCTGTTTCAAGACTAATGTAGCCCCCAGGATATTTATTTAGGCTACTCTTTGAATCTAGACATTTGTGTGAACCCTGATTCTTTTGGGGGCTGTTACAGTTAGAACCACATATAGAATCTCATAAGCATTACTGAAGCTCTTTAGCAAAACCACAACTTAGTAAGACATACAAGTTTGCATAGGAGACAATAGTTCTGGGCTAGTTTGCACATTTTCTAGAATGGGAAGAGACAGCAAATAAGAATATCAGTCTTGTTAGAAGCAACTCCAGAAATAACTCCATTAGGATTGCAACAATGGCATTTCAGTGCACTTTTCAGCTACTCTGAGCTTGAAACACAAGACAGCTATGCAAATCAGCTACTATTAACATTTTTTCACTTTAAAATTCAAAAGAAATTCAGGCCAAATATATTTACATAGAATCATAGAAGGATTACACTACATATGTGAATGATACTAACAGTGACACTGAAGACATGGAATTTGTCATACTTTCCCACAGTATGCCCCATACATACTATAGATGGGTTTTTTAATCTCATATATTTCTAATAACAAGTGTTTTGATTCAGAATCATTTAACATGACTATGGCTGTATCAACTGTAAGTAATTCTTATTAGGAAAGCAAATTAGGTTGGTTGGTTTTTGGTTTTGTTTTGTTTTTTTCTTTCATGTTTTGCAAATCAGCTTAGCAGTTCCGAACAAGACAACAAAAAGACTACATATATTGTATAGATCATGTCTGGAGAACACTGATTTGCATCTCTATTCTTTGTATTTAAAAATGTTGATCTATAGGACAGAAAGGCTTTGACAAGACATGTTTTCATCCTCTCAGGAAGTTGTTTTCTGTTCATTTCAGTTGTGAATGGCTGTTTTCCAAAGATGCTTAATACCAAAATTCTCTCTACTGATTGTGTGTCAGTACCTCAAACACCTTGCAGTCCTTTCTAGGTTAGGGACTTACACAGAGCTGTACATCACAGTTTGTCTTCCCAGCTGCTGATATGCAGCACACTATATTTTATTCCAGAGGTCACAAATATATTATGTTGCATACAGAACCCCATAGATTTCTTCCATCATATAAAACTTATTTGTGTGAGAGGCAAAATCCATCAAATCCTTACAGTTTTACTCTTATAATTATAATTATTATTCCTCTGCCTCAATAACATTTACCTGAGAAAATTATGCTGGGAACTTAGTAATGCTAAGTTCTCTCAACAATAATAAAGTCAGCTTTAAATATTAGTTCAGTCCTGATGCACGCTCTGGAAATGTCTCTATTGCTCCACTGATTTTACAAGGAACACAAAGAGCTTAAGCTCTAAATTTAGACACTTCAATTAAGTGCCTTAAATGGGATGAATCCAGGCTTAAATTCCTGAACTTTTGTAAAAGATGTTCTCTATTGCTATCTTTGTTTCTTTGAAAGCCTTCATTAGGGGAAGAAAATTGTCTTGACACCATGAACTGTATGGTTTACAATAGTAACTTAAAAATAGCTGTAATATAACTTAAGCTAAATTTGATTTTAGGCTTCAGGACACTTGGGATGCCAAACAGACTTTTTCACCTTTGTTCGTAAACAAAACAAATCTTTATGGGCAAGTTGTAACAGCTGAAAAAAAAGAAAACAAAACAAACCAACCCAACCCCCTCAAAACAAGCAAAGTTTATATTTTAAAAACACAGAGGCAGTATTTCTGACTGCTGAGAGTCTTCATGAATGTGCTGCTATGTTGTTTCCAAAAAACTTCCTTTTCCAGCTGATGATGCAGCAGATTTTTCAGGAGGACTAGCACTTAGGCTTCACCATCTCCTCATATCATCAAGCATTACATTGTAAGGATCAGTTTTCTTTCACCTCATTTGCCTGGTTGTATATTGTCATTATAGGATACAATCTTTAGTACAGGAGGAATAGGTAGGTGGAGACATAATTTATTTCTCATCCTGAAGACACATAATCATGTCTAATTTTTTTCATGGCTGCCTTTTGCATGAGGAATGACAGACTATTGTTTTGACTAGGGTTCTGTACATAGAGATCTGGTTTGTGAGAGGTCCTCTTTTTTGGCTGCCTGGCCTCACTAAGTCACAGGAATGAATTTGGTCAAATATAATTTGTAGTTTGGATTTTTTGCCAAGGAAAAGTATAATCTGGGCTGTAAAAATGCAAAACATGTAACACTTTTCTTTCCTTTCTTTACAAAGGTGAATCAAATAGACAAAGAGCATCCTGACACTTCATGGTCTCAAAATGTAAATGAAGCATCAATGTACTTTCAATAATCTGCAGTGACATTAGATTGAAAACACCTGTAATTTCCTTCACAGATAAATATTTAATTTCTTTATAATAACAGTGTAGGGCTTTTTCACGTGCTTTGTCATTTCTCTTAGAAAGTCATTATTACAAATTGTGCTGCCATTTCTATGACTTTTAAAGGTGTTTTCTTTTGTTTGTTTTCTTTTGGTTTCACCTTTGCTCCCGTGTGCCCATTTCATTTGTTACATTTTTAAAGAATCCCACTAATCAGCTGGAAATGACATAAGCTATATATAAACATTAACTGTAGTGAAAGCCATATCCCATTTTTATGACATCTGAGAGACTACTTTCAAGAACCCATCTGCACAGGTGGGCTGGAATACAAACACAGGACACATTCTTCCCCATTATACCACTGTGACCTACAGAGGATGAGATCCCTTATAAAGAGAAAGAAAAGGGACAGTGCATTGGCATATCATCTTGATAAAGCTCAGTACCTTCTGCACTAGTGTACCCATTGCCCACACAGACAAAAGGAATTTGTACACTCACTGAATACTGGGGACAAGAAGTTCTGCTCAATGAAGGTTTTGGGAGCACTCAGACCAGCTACTGATGTCACACTTGGGGACAAGCCTGCCCACATGGGGGGGAGGGAAGACATAGTGGCTATCGACTGATGGAATATCCTCTATATACAGATGGCAAAGAAGCAGTAGCTGCTACTCTGGCAGGTTCAGCAAGTATCGGGGCAGCACAAACAACTGTGGCTAGATCAGCCACAGAAACAGTCTGAGAACCAAAACTTGCTAAAGCTCTTGTTTGAGCATCAAATATTCTTCAGACTAACTACAAGAAAGATTCTGCTTCTCAAAGAACAGTCTGAACTAGTTGGGTGAAAGCTATCAGCTTTGACATGGAAGGGCAGCCAACAAAAGCCTGGTTTTGGAAGTTCTGAAAGATGATCTGAAGTATCACTTTTAGACACATCTGAAGATATCTTGCCTTGTTGCTGTTTCCTTTGCTGCAGGGCAAGTTGCTAGAAAGTAGGAGGGTTTACATGAAATGGAAAATCTTTGAATCCTTAACTGAATGAGTGTTTACCTTGTGAACTGCCAGATGGAAGGGATGTGTCAAAACAAAATATTTAAGGTATACCTAAGGAAATAGAAACATTAAATTTCTTAATAAGGTAAGAAATTTAAATTACATGTCCAGGTCCTACCATTGTCAGTATTAGTAAACTCCTTTCTGAGATTAGTGGGATCAAAGTGATTAGTCCTAATTGAGTTTCTAGCAGACACAGTCTCCTTCATAGATCTCTCATGTAACAAGGTATTTCACAGAATGAAATTATCACCTGTGTGTGCAAACACATTTAATAGGACCAATTGTGTTCACTGAAATGCCTAATGCTTTGAAACTCAGAGGGTACTATGGAATTAATTTTGTATATAGGCACCTGTGGCAATTTAAGGCAATCCTCTTATAAGCATGTGATAAAGGGCAGATCTTACTATATCTGAACCAAAGATTTCTCATATCCAACACAATAATGTATGTGCTAGTAGAAAAAAAATCCCACAGCTAAGGAATCCAGCTGAGACCCTAAAATAGTAACTTCAATAGGGTTCACTGTAATTATTACACACAAGTGGAGGCCAAATCCCAAACCAGCCCTCTGCTATTTATCACTTTAGCCTTCTGTCATCAGGATGTCACACATCCACTGCTTTGAACACAGGTCAGCATGAATGAATATTTTTCTGACGATAAGTTACAGGTCTATTGAATAAAAAGTAAGTCTGATTCAACTCTAAGGGGGTGGAAAGGAAAAGGGAAGGTGTGTAATAGAGTCTGAGGTATCTATCCTCACTCTGAGGGAGGAAAACATACAAGAGGAAAAGCAAGGAGAATCTGTTGAACTACAGGTTACTGAATCCCCTCAGTTTTTGGGAAGAAATTGGAGTAAACCTTTCTGTAAACCATCTGCAGGCACATGAAAGATGGGAATGGGTGACTGGGAACAGTCAGGATAAATTTAGCCACAGAAAGCACAACTGATCAACTTGATTTGTTTTCCATGAGGAAAAGACTTGATCTATGGACAAGGAGACAAAGCAGCAGATATTGTTTACCTTGACTCCAGCAAGATCTCAGCATGGTATTCCCTGTCACTAAATTGAGGAGATATATTTTTGATAGATGAGTAAAATGTGAATGCAAAATTGCTGGATTGTTGGTCTGAAGGGCTAATGGTCAGAAGATCAAAGTCCAGTTGGCAGCTGGGTACCAGTAGCACTACTTGGTGATTGATATTCTTTACATTCTTAATTAATTACCAACAGCATTGAATAGCCACCCAATGGGCTGGCAAATGACCAAATTGGGGAAGTGGTTGATATGCTGGAGAGTAGGGCTTCTATTCTGAGGGCTCTTCACAGGGTAGATACATGGGTCAACAGGCACCTCATGAATTTCAGCAAAAGCAAATTAATCTCCTGCACCAGGCCTATAATAACCCCATACAACACAATAGATTGGGGACTGGCTAGCAAAGTAAAAGTTATGGAGAAAAGGGTTTGGGAGTCCTGGTGGACAAGCAGCTCAACAGTAATCACCAATGTGCTTCTGCAATGCTGGAAGCTGCAAACTGGATTTTATTAACAGAACCACACACAACAGGTGGAGGGAGAGATTGTTCTCTTCTTGATTATGTAGAACATTTTTTATTCTGGTTGAAAGCTGTGGGAGTATTAATAAAAACTGTGACCTAGATGAATAACACAAGTGCTTTTCCAATCTGATTACTCAATTGAAAAAAATACCTTTAATTTGAACACTATTAATTTATGAGATTCTATTATTTTGGTACGTATTTATGTTTCACAGGGAAAAGACACATTAGGAGATATTCTAACAAACAAAGAAAAAATGGGATTTTGTCACAGAACCTCAGAAAATAGTCATAAGGCTTGTGTGTTCACACAGAAATTCAGGAAATTTGCAAAATCTTTGGTGCATGCACACTTTTGACCAGTGTCTGGGCAAGGAAATGAATACCTCCTCTTACAGGAGAGCCTCTCAGCATGGACATGAAAGGAGACATGAAAATTGTCAAAATAAATCACAGTTATATGTACTTCATATCTTTCAAAGCTATAAGGAAATAATTTCTTCCAAAGTTTATATCTCCCCAAGGAATGCATTTGATCCATCACCTACGACATGATCAGCTCCTCGGTCTCTGGATTGTATCTGACATTTAGTCAATTTAGTGGCAAGGTTAATCAGTACACTTACCATAGCCAGAGTCCCTGTTACAGTGAGTACTAACTTTTCCAGTACTATTTTTCTGATGTAGTGGCTCAATGATGAATGGCTTTCAGAAGTTGCTTAGGACAACACTGGATTCTTTCTCTCTGTTCCTTCTAGTATCTTTTATACTCCTTCCTTTTATGAGATGTTGATTATAGTCTCTTTCATTAATTTCTTTCTGAACACTATATAAACTGGGATCTTAGCCATGGCTTGGTAGAGCGCAAAGAGGCAATTGAACCAGTCAGGTAACAGGATGAGATACAGATTAGAAAACCTTTTAGAAATACCAATGAGCTTCTTGGTGTAACAATCATCTACACTATACTTTCTGTATCTTTTGTATTTTTCTGTCAATGTTTCTGTGTCTTGTAAATACCAATGGATGTTTTACAGTGTATGTTAGTACACTTAATGCTTTTCAGCATCAAAAGAAAGGAGAGAGTAGAAACAAAGCATTTCCATACACAATAGCTGACACCTATCCATAGGAAATACTTCTTGGAGATTACCCACAAAAGGCAATAGCAACTGCAATTCTGTCCCATGGCAAATTTGGCACTGTTTTTTCATCTTCATCCAGTTTTTGGATTCAGTGTCTTCTAGCAGTGCACAGCTGAAGGCTGAACATGAGTCCATAGCTTTTATGAACACTATAACTAGCACAAGAAGAAGGAATCCATATGGCTTTTTCCTTTCCCATGAGCCAGCTCAAGGCTTGTGACAGTGATCCAAACTGAATACCTGAGCTAGGTTAATACTTTCTTTTTATTGTTCTGTTTCTCCTTCAGCATAAGGGAACAGGACATGATTGGAGAATTTCAAAAGTATTTGTGAAATAAAAGTTTTAGACACAAGATGGAAGATCCAGGCCCTCTGTATCACATGAAGTGTGGAAGGAAAAAAATAGAGAAAATTTTCAGCATATTTCACTTCTTTCTACTTGTCAAGCTAAAAGAGAAAATCTCTGGATTCCCAAAACTCATTTACAGGAGAAAAAATTGGTGGATCAGGCAGCTATACCTAATAGAGAAACAAATGCTGTAAAGGCATGAAGTAACTGCAGCTGTTGCATTTAGATACCTCACAGTTCCAATGTAGTTCTTGGTAGGCTCCTAGGAGTAAAACACATTAAAAAGCACTAAATACACAAGGAAACAGAAAAGCTATAGGATGTTTTAACCATAATTTCCTTAGAAATTTGTTAAGCTTTTAGCATTTCTATATGAGTTTTGCAATATTTAACAGTTCTTCTCTAGCAATTCACTAGATCCATGAGTGATGGCAGTCATCTAGCTAGTTCACTGAACCAATACTCCAAATAAATCTTTTTGGAGAGGTGAAAATACTGGCCCTCACTTCGTATGGTGAAAAAAAGAGGATTATGGACTGAAGAGTAATCTCAGATGAATTTGTGTTGTAAAGTCTTGACTGTTGTCATCTTCCAGCTCCTAAATGGCATAACTCAAATGAAATTGAGCCATACTTAAAGTATCAATAGTAGCAAGAATTCTTAAATCCTGTAGAGGAAAATAAGGCTTCTCCTTAGCACAAAATAATATTCACCTTTGCCTATTTTTTTTTCTTTTCTTAAAAAAAAAAAAAGAAAGAAGAAAGAACAAAAAAGGTTAATAGTTGTAAAAAACAAACAAATAAACAAACAAAACCCAAAAAAAAGCAAACAAAAAAACCCCCCAAAAACCCCAAGCAGAATAGATGGGCTGGACATAAATTATATTTATTGAGCCAGTATCCTCCAAACAGATTCCTACTCCCAACGTGCTATTGAGATAATTTTTCTGAAATGAAAATCATTGACACTGACATTAGAAAAACCAGCAGCACAGATAATAACCAGCAGCTAAGCTATTGGGTTCTGAATAAGGATTTCTAATTCTCCATAAGCTCTTCTCAAATTCCTCATAATATGGCCAAAAACATTCATGAATTAGAAAAGCTTCATCCAATAGAATATGGCTTATGGGCTTAGCATGAGAAAGAGTCTGCACAGCTTCACAAAACTCCCTCAAAGCGCTCTCAGGAGAGTCTGAAGTGACCAAAGACAGCGGCTTCTCAGACACTCTTGTCATTAATAGGTAAATCCAATATTAGTTCATCATTCTTCTAAGAGTGCTTGTGAATCCTCTGGCATCTGCATTGCTCAAAAAGCCCAGGATCTTTGAAACAAAGCGGATTTCTAGTGGTACCACATGTAAGAAAAGCTGTAACAATGTGAATGAAAAAATTAATTTCTCACATACACAAATAATAAACAGTGAATTCTATAGATGAGCACATTTGTGAGCACAGAATATATTGCATTTTGGAGGACTCTAAATGTCCTTGTAGAGACTAGTTTCAGTTTAACAGCTGTGTAGCTCTATTGTCAAGGGAACTATTGTGCTGTTATTGTTGTACAATTTAATTTTTCAGTCCAGGTAAGGTATTATCTAGTAATGAACCCTGTTACACAGATATTCTCATTTATATTATAAATGGTGATAATAATTTCTGTCTGTGAGGCACTTGTACATCATGCAAGGTACTGCACTCTCACAGGATTAAGCATGTTCTCTGTTTCAAATCACTGGCCAACCTAATTTATGACATGGGGATCCTTTTTGCTCTATTCAGCATCCTCAAACTCCTTTATCTGTTTAGAAGACACTGGCATGTTTTCTTTTGTATAGTATTCTTCCCTCCTAGTTTTTTCTAATTTTGTTTGTCTTTTAATTCACATCAATACTTTCGATATAATTAAAAACAGATGAAGAAAACCAACCAGTGTGAAGCAAAAAAATCTAATGATTTCCACAGAACAGAGTAATTGTGATTCAGCTTCTTTTTCCATGGAAATGTTCTGGCATCAGCTACAATTCTGAACTACCACCTGTCTGGTGGGTTTGTGCTTTGTTATAAAGCATTCATTGTGGCACACATAGTTTTTCATGTAAGGCCTTGATCCTGCTGAGAGTTGTCTTGACAATGAGTTATCCAAAATTCCCTGTAGAGCAGGAAGCTAAACCACCAAGCCAACAAAAGGAAAATGAGGATGTGCCTACAGTTATCACTTGTACTCCTACTGTTTCAGTGGAAAACTCATGTGCTCCAAAGGTACAAACAAAATTGAAACAGATGAGGAAGCAGGACCCAAAATGCTTGGTAATTTGAAGCACATGTAGACCAATGTAATCATAGAATCAGAGAATAGTTTGTGTTGGAATGGATCTTTAAAGGTAGCATCTTCTTGTGTCTACAGGTTCCTTGAAACAATAGCTCCGAGTGGGATAAACCACTGTGCTTATCTCTGTTTAAATGCAGATATACATAGCCAATGCAAAGACATCGTTAACTGTAAACCTCTTCCTCCATTCCTCTGAGGGATGCAGCTCTCTGTGGCCCAAGGCTTAGCTCCAATGCAGCCCAGCTACAAAACCTGGGGATAAATGTCACAGCAAATTGTTTTATTCTGAGAAAAAGATGTGAGGAAGTGCATAGAGTTGTGCAAGATAAAGAAGCTAAAACTGCAAACTCATGAAGATCAGAGAGGGAAAACACCAACACTGAGACTTGGTACATAAAACTCCAAAAGAAAACACAGGGAGTCATAAGAAAGCAAAATAGCAAAATCGAGGGTCGGAATCTTCCACAGAGCAGTGGAGGCTGACACTTTGCCCACTCCTTGAGCTCTGCCTGGCCTGCAAACACTCATAGGGTTTCTTATTAGGGGTTGTGAGCATATGAATGCTGAGATTAATAGCTTGGTAACTGTAAGGTTTTTTGTTGTATATATTATCTAATAAATTGCTTCTTTGGTCTTTTAAGCTATGTGTGGAGCACTTGAGTACATGGAAAAAGCTACTTGAACAAAAGGATCCAGGGAGAGTTAAAAGTACAATATTGAAAATAACTTTGTAATTTGCAGTTTGTTTTTTACATTTCAAGGGAGTAGGTTTAGCTATTCATTTAACCACAATTTGGAAAATCACTGTCACGTTCTATGTCCTATACTAACCTCTGGTCGGTTAGATTGAAATAGAAACCAATAGAGAAGAAAAAAAAAGTCAACCCTGTCAACTAAAAGACTTCAATACTTTGTACTATTTCCTACAGTATGACAAAAAAAGAAATCTGGCAACGCTTCTTCCACCATATTTGCAACTTTCTATGTTTCTGACATCTTCTTCATTGTCCTTATCTGGGTCTAAAACTCTTAAACTTGATAAAGAGTTCATAGACAGGAACCAAGATTCTAACCCGGAAGTGTATACTCAGTGGAGAAATAGGGGAAATATAAATTACATTATACCTGTAAAGGTGTTCTTCCAGCCAGTGGGGGGAAATATGTGAATTAATCAGTCTTGCTGGCTATTTTTGAAAAGCCCATGAAATTTAAAAGAAAATAAAATTATTTTCAACATAGTTTCCATCTTTATATACTTAAAGGAATTGTGAGAGGAATAAAGCCAAATATTATTTAACCATCAGAAGAAAGATGACAGCTAAACTCTGAGGAACTTATTTAACATTCAGACTCTTTTCATTGTAAAAGCATTTGGTTTATTTATATTTTTTTGCTCAGAAAGGAGAAAGATGGCAAAGGGAGATAGAGGTGGGAGATAAAAAAAAAAACCACCTCATCTTGATTGGATAAATCTTTGAAAGTTCATGGGCTGATTTGTGGAAGACAGCAGAAAACACTACTTCAGGTATAAAATGTAAAGCATATTGTGTGCCCTTCAGTTTACTGTCGTAGAAAATACAACAGAGAGGATGTGTTTCGGGATAAAATTGCATACTATCTGCTCTGAGTGCAGGCAACAAATGAAAATATTAAAACGTAATAATGCCTCTATTGAAAAGCCAGATGAGAGAAAACCTGTCTGCTGCTATTTTGTTTTCAGATCTTTCTGTGGTCTGACATTTCTAGCCAGACTAACAGGAAGCAGCTGCAAAACACTGGGAGCTACACTAACAAAGGTTGCTCTCCTGTAGAGCTGAGCCATCAGGACAAGCTTCTTAACATTTCTGGCATGAAGCAGAGAACTTTGCTAAGCCTAGGCAGAGAAGAAGCTGACACTGCACAGGCTTCCTTTAAACAGTTTTGAAATACACTGTGCTCTCCTATGTTTGGGATTTCACACTGTAAACAATACACTTACATCTTTGATTTTAACACCTCTGATACTGCAGGTATGGTTGAAACATCCCCAGCTCTGATAACGGGTTTCACACCTCACCTTAGCACCTCTTGTTTTCCCTTTCCTGTCCCCTCCATGCTCAGGAGCCTTTCAAATTATGATTTCAAACTATCATGAAAATTTTGCATGTGTTAGACCTGGCCAAGAAGAGCCAATGCATCTTTGTGAATACTGTGATAAAAAGATATCTAGCAGTTCAACTCCACTGTGATTTCATTCACCTCACAGCTAAAGGCATGCGATAGAGTGGATGCTGGGGTCTGATACAATCACTTTGAACATGCAATGGATAGATAAAATATAGATCCAGAAACAGACAGAGATTGCGTGGCAGGATCACCTCACTCAGAAGAAGCCCACATCAGTATGGAGAGAGCACAGCCCATGTTTTTCACATCTCACCTCTCGAAGTGTAGGGTGTGAAAAGATTTAAAGGAGTCTCTTTGTATTTGGCTGATACCCAGAAGTAATTTCGGTACGTTAGGACCGTTAGTAGTTAGGCTAACCTAACCTCACAGACAGCATCCCAGTAACAGAAGAGCTTTACATGATCTTTGTGGATTCCCCCTGACTGGTGCAATGTGCTTTCAAAGACAAAAAACAATTTGATCCTCCAAAGACTGCCCTTTTTGCATGTCTCCAGCACTGGAGCTCTTATGTACTTTAACACAAACATTTCACAAGTAGGAGCCTTTTAGAAACGAATGGAGAAGTGCATTTTAGTTCCATTCCTAGGTTTGGATCTTTCTATTCTTCCACAAAAATAACTCCAGTGAATTACATGAAAAAGCTGTCCCTTGTATGCCAAGAAATACAGTTCAAACTGCTTCATGAAGCTAAAAGTATTAACACAACAGCATCCTCATATCACTTACAAATAAGACAGAATTATGCAATTTTGAGATTTAAAGTAGATCTGTAATGAGATAATAAACTTGCTTCCCATAGAAATTATTCTAGGGATTTTGGAGCAAGAACTGAATATAAAGTTGGAGGGGTTTATTTCACTAATACAGTATTCTGCATCCCTCCTTATTATCAGATGAGTATTTTGTAAAAATTTCTCTCTCCAGACAGTTTGATATTCTGAGACGCTTTTAAGATGCTTTGTTGTCAGATTTTTAAATAAAGATGTACAGAGAAAACATTTTTTGAGAACAATACACTATAAATTTAAAATCAATGTTTTCCTTGATTGCCTGTCTACCCAGAAGAAATGTTCTAGTTAATTTACAGGCTATTAGGTTCAAAACAGAAATGACTGGATGAGATTTAGTGAGTGAGATGAAATAGTAAGTCAGAATAGAAAATGCTTATGACCTAAAATCTATTCAATTGTTTAAAAGAAAAAAGAATTTTAAAAAAGTATTCTAGATAGATTTGTAACACGCAGTTGTTTGTGTTTTTTGAAGGGAAGGCTCAAATCTAGAAATATAAGCTTCTCAGAGAGATTTCTTTTGTTTATCAAACTAAGAATGCAAATCTACATATGTTTGAAGGCCAAGAATAGGATCTGAAAACTTGGGCACTGATTCAGCAAGGTACTTAAGAATCAACTCAATTTCAAAATTGCTCTAATCAAAGACAATGTTCCTGGTGCTATTTCCTGGTTTTAGAAGGCAAATTTAGCACTAATGAAAAGATACCAGAATGAAACAAGTGAAGGCTGTCATCTCTTTCTGTGCAGAAAAAATGACATGGGGAGTAGCAAGGCAGGCTTTTTTAAGTCTTTCCTACCCACCCCATCCTCATCATCCCTACCCCCATATGTTTAAACTTGATTTTATTCCTGATGCAGTCCTTGAGATGCTTAGCAACAATTTTAGTTAACACCAACAATGGTAATGCTATAGTGACACCAATTCAAACTAATAATGTAAAAGGCAGTTTGCAGCTCTAGCCAGTCCTGTTAAATAGCCAGTTCCCTTAAGAGTTCAGGATGGTTTTTTTCTTCTTCTTGTCACAAATTCACTGCTTGAACTAGTCCATGGTTCCTGCACTAGCAACACCTCAGCACGATGTCTGCTACCTTTTCTCTCAGTCAGAACATGTCAGGATATTTGCCTGAGTGACAGGTTTAATTATGAATAGCTGGAGCATGATAGGATCAAGGGCACAAAGGTGACAAACAGAAATGAGATTTGGGGTGGATTATTGGAGGCCTTCAGTATCCTGAGGTGTTAGGCTGTGAAACAAAGGTTTCCTTAGTAGAAATTTTTCGGAAGAGGCTTTCTGGTTTCTTAACGAGGGAACCGTTTTCATAAATAATGAGTACTTTAACTGAGAAATAAACTTTTATTCCCCCACAATTCCCTGCTCCTGACATTGATAAATTGCTCATCAGTACCAAGTATCACTGTCTCTAATGCAACATTGAAAAGTCTTCTTTCTGTTATAATATGGATAAGAACCATGCAACTACGATATTTTCCAAGCATTCTGTTTGATCACAATTTTTTTTCCACTAAACTTATCTTTATGTGGATATTTATGTATTTGGTTTTCTCTGTGCATGTATATTACCTTGCACTTGTTAACACTGAATTTCATTTCTCATTTCATGTCCCTGTAACTTAGTGTCATAGATTGTCCAGCAAAACTTTGGGCAGATTAGTTTTTACTATGACAACTAATTTTGTGTCAGCAGCAAATTTTATTACCTCACTGTTTTCCACTTCTTTTAGATAGTTTATGAATACATGGCATACCAGAAGCTCTAGAAAAGTTTCTTGAGTGAAAATATCAATGGTAAACCCTTTGTTTACCTTTGCAGTAGCTTTTCAGAAATTCAGTAATCGAATTTAAATTCAACAATGCTGTATCTACCAGGACCCTTGTATCCCTTGCTTTTTGACTGCTCAAAAGGATCTAACAGATCTGTGATGCATGACAGTCAATTTTTTCCTAATGCTTTGCACTTACACGTAGGAAACTATTCCTGTTTATCATAATGTCTACCAGTTTTCCTACTGCAGAAATTTTCTGAAATCTCTTAAAGATTGGCCTAACATTCTCTGTCTTCTGATGCAAAAACTTATTTTAAAAGTTAGATGTATGCTTTAGTAAATAATTTTAGCAGTTATTATTAATTATATAAGCTTGTTTTATTTATCTCTCCTGCTGATCTTTCATTTTGTAAAAAGTTCTCAGACTTGTACCTGAATGCAGGAACCTTTTTTAAACTTCTCCACCATTAAAACTGGGCCATAACTATAACTATTTTTTTTTTCACTATTTTTCTTTTTTTCCACTTACACCTGGATAGTTTTCTATCCTGACTGACTCTCTGGCTACCTGCTTTGACACATTTTGAAAAATGCCTATTATGAGTTTTTCTGCCTTTATCAAGTTTATCAAGGACATCACTGACCTATCTCATTGCCATTCTATGTGTCACGTGCTGCTTTCTGTTCTTTTTTGCATTTCTCATCTGGACAACAGAGGGAACACAAATACTTATTTTTCCTCTGAACCATCAACCATTTTCTGGTAGTATGGCGAAGGGAGTACACAGGCATCTTAGAATAAATATCTTCATAGAAAAAGTGGGGATTGGGAGACGGAGTTTCTTTGAAGGAAAAGTAGCTTCCCTGGGGGCAACTGCCACCCCTGAAATAGTGCAATTCCACTCCATTCCCAGCACTGCAACACATTGGGAAATATCGTCTGTTTTAAACAGTAAGTTTAACATTTGAGTAGAGATATTAAATACTGCATGAAATACAAGCTGCTGAGTGACATTTGCCTAAAATGTCACCTTCTAAAACTCCTGAATTAGAACTGAATCTTAAAGAGAGCATGCAAAACTGTCTGTTACACTGACAGTCACATTGGTTACTAATTTTTACAGCTTTTTCATTAAAACTTTTGTGTGTGTGTGTGTGTGTGTGTGTGTGTGTGTGTGTGTGTGCGTGTATAATATTTTTGGGGAATGTATGAACTAGTCAAGCAGTAGTAGTCACTGGAAAAAATTCAACTGGGCACAGCAGCATTACAGAGTCACAGAATCACAGAATGGTATTGCTGGCCACCACTGAAAGAGTCTGACTCCATGTTCTTGACAGCTGCCCTGTTGATATTAGAAGGAACAGACCTAAACAGTGGGGGAAAAAGCTTCCTCCTCACTCCTCAGACTCTCCACAGCGGACACTACATGGCTACGGTCCAACGTGAACATGGTGTTTTCAGTTTATGTTTCACTGCTGAATCTTCCCCTTTTCAGTTTCATTTCTTTTACTTTCCTTACTTGTACTCATCCACAAATGCCAAGACCAGAGACCAAAGTCTTGTGAAAAAAAAAAAACAACCTGTCTTCCACATCCAGTGCCTGATGAAATTTCACTCTTTTCTCATCTTTCAACATCATGCAATCTGTATCTAATAAAATGCTAGCATAACACTTCATATTCCTAAAAAAATTATAAGCACTTTACTCAATTTACAAAATATATTTATACTTAGCTGTATGTGAAAAATGATTATCCTAACCAAAGAAACTTGAGGTGATCACAGCAGCATGGTCTACAATGCATCAAGGTAAATGCAAGACCTTTACAAGGATTCCATGAGAAACAAGCAAGCAAGTTAAAGCATTTGTGAGATATACACAAGCTCCTTGGGGTTTGAAACTACATCTGACACATTTCCAGTAAATCCTCTGGCATTATAGAAATTCTGTCCTAAGGATCTCCCTCCTTCACTTCAATCACACATTCCATCTTGATCTTCCCCAAACCAAAAAGTACCTCCAACAACACTGCATCTTTCTTGGAGACTGCTGGTAGTTGTCCCAACCAAGGGAATAGAAGACTTCTGCTCAGAATATGGGCTCTAGGTTTATCTCAGGAAGTTGTATCGTGCTAATGACTCTACTTTGCTTCAGGAAGGTAGACTTATGCATCATCCACCCACTACTGATAAAGTATTTATAGTAACAGCACCAGGGACTAAAAAAGCATCAAGAACAACAGCTTTTAAACTGTACAGTTACACACAAGTGACATTTCTGCTTTGTCTTCTGTTACCTCAGCTATGCAATTGACAGAACTAAGTTGCCACTATAAGGCTCTTGAATCTGCTATATGATCATATTTCAGAGAGGCATATTGGGAATTAACTTCTCTTGCATTTGTAAGCAGCCTAAATTGATAGAAATCAAAGCACTTGACATTTTGGATCACTTGGTGACAATTATTTCATTGCATTGGGTTTCTACCCATTTCAAAACCAGAAAATAACTACATGCATTTTTTTTACCTCCAAATTACACAAATCTTTACAGAAGTGTGTTCTCAGAAATTCACAAGTCATATTCTCTTTTTCAACAGGATTTGCAGAGCAGATGCATACAAACAGCTTGTGAAACAAAGACCTTCCTCTCCTTCCCCCTTCAGGCTAATGCAAATCACAGTGTATGAGGTCACAGCCACTTTTCCAAGGCTGATGGTTCACCTCCTGAGACTAACATTCAATAAAAAGCTGCCAAGGTAGATGATAGAATCCATCTATGATGAAGACTGGAAATGCCAGCTGCAGAGACTAATGGCTGTTCTGTAATCACTGCAAAACACAGGTCATACTGTTAACATGGCCAAATATTCTACTAGCTGATGAACTACCCATTATCTAGGATGCATCATGGGAAATGACCAGGGGAGGGAATCATTTACGAAACTGCTCCTTTGGCTTAGAAACTGATCACAATAGTAAAGAAAGCCTGTGGCGGTTTAAGGCTGGTAGGCAGCTCAGCATCACACAGCCACTCACTCAGACTCCCCACCCAGTGGGCTGAAGGAGAGCACAGGAAGAGTGTAAGTAAGAAAACTTGTGTGACTCATGACAAAGACAGTTTAATCAGTGAAGCAAAGTGGCACACACAAGCAAAGCAAAATAAAGGAATTTTTTCACTATTTCCCATCAGCATGCAGGTATTTTGCCATTTCCAGGAAAGTAGCTTCATCACGCATAATGGTTACTTGGGAAGGCAAACGCCATAACCTGAATGTCCCCTCTCTTTCTCCCATCTTTATTGCTGAGTGTGATGTCATATGGAATGGGATATCCTTTTGGTCAGTTTGGGTCAGCTGTCCCAGCTGTGTCCCCTCCCAATTTCTTGTGCACCTCCAGTCCACTCGCTGGTGGGGCAGCATGAGAAACAGAGAAGGTCTCGACCTTGTGAAAGCACTGCTCAGCAACAGCTAAAACATACATATGTTATCAATGTTGCTTTGGCTGCATAACCAAAACACAGCATCACATGAGCTGCTATAAAGAAAATTAATTCTATCTCAGCAAAAACCAGTATCATCTCCACCCCTTATTCTATGCCACTAGACAGTGTGGAACCTGAGTATGATGTTAAGTGATCAAGAAGGTGTAATTAGGATGATGGGGAGTTCAGAAAGATCACTAGCTGTTCTGATAACACTGCTGTGCTCTGCTTCTTTCTACAATATCTGACAAATCTATTTTCAAATAAGAACTCTCACATTTAAAGAAACATCCAAAAAAGTTTTGCAAACTGAGCTGATTGGACCTGCTAACAGATTCAGACCCTTTAAAGGACACCTTTTGGAATCAAATTGCCCTCTCGCGCATTTTTAATTTTGCTGTCAAAAGAGCTCCCTCCTACAGTTGCCCCTGCATGGGATGCAGTACAATTGTTTTCCTTTTGTACACAAGTCCAGTAATTTCATTTCATCAAGGAGATTGTACCCAGCAGCACCTTACCTGATAAAGCTGCAAGGTCTGTGACTGGTTTAAAGCATTCTGGTTTAATCACTTTTCTATATTTACTTATTTTGTTTCATATTGGCTCTTTTGTTAACATATTCATATAAGCTTAGTTCTTGAATCTTCATCCAAACTCACAGCATTTGACTGCCCTAAATCCAAAACAAATAGTGGGGATCTGAAGACGTAAAACTGCTACTTTAATACTGGCAGTAGAATGACATCACATACAGATTGTTCACTGTTGACCTTGAAGGAGAGAAAAAAGAAAAAAAGAGATAACTTCATTAATAAAGAAAGGTACTTCCAGCAGCCTTATGCATAAGTAGAAATACCAAAGGTGACCCATGTGATATAGAGACTGTAGAATTTTTAATAAAATACAAGAGAAATTAGAAACTGCTCTGGAGAAGAACAGTTAGATATCTGAGGGGAATAAACATAAGTGATGCTGCAAGACTAGGTGACTGGTAAATAACATGGGAACATAAATTATTGTTCTAGTAGAACAGAATCACACATACATTGAAACAGGTTTGTTTTGCAGAACATATACTTTAGCATAAAATAATAGCAATAACATTCCAAGAAAAAATATATATACACATAAGAAGGGGAAAAAAGAGGCTACAGCAATACAAAGGAAGCTTAAGATGTAGTAACAGGGTCTGGCTTTTTGGTTTCATTAATCTTCCAGTATTTTTGAGCATTACACAAGAGCTTATGCATGGGGTAAATTCCTGGAAAAAGTCAAGGCATATTTTTCTTTCCTTTTTTTTAATTTTTTTTTATTTTTTTTTTTTAATTACAGGTTTCCAGTGTACAACTTGGTTTTTCTCTCACTGAGACCTGCACAAATCCTCTGCCTTTAGCTCTCTCAGCCAGAGCTGCAAAACGGAACAGTACAAGTCTCAATAGTGATTCAAATATCGTCCTTGCTCCATATACTAATTAAATTTGAAAACCA
Organism: Caprimulgus europaeus; assembly: GCA_907165065.1. The sequence continues at coordinate 57,964,182 of OU015528.1, read as the reverse complement.
GTCTTAGACTTTTGTAATGGGAACATTTTAAGAGATGGACTGATTTTTAGACAATCTGAATATGAAGTGAGTGTGCATTTTGTACTTTTGAAAGGCAAAGATTTTCATTACAATCCTGCATTTATTCTTTAAAGTGCTTTGAATACATTGGGACATGCTTAATTTTATCTAGAAAACTGAAATTGTCACTAAGTTCCTAAACTGCAAAGGAAAAAAAAAAAACAGTATAAATGTTGAGGGTCTGCATTACTTATACAAACAATAGCATAACCTCTATTCAATTACATTTTTTTAAAATAAATTTTCCCAGGAAGGACAAGAAAGTCTTGTATCAAGATACAGCTGCAGAGCTTCAAAACTTTGAGGTGCAAGTACTGACAAAAGGAGAAGCTGAGTGTATTACTCGCCTCCTATAAAATACTTCAAGTCAAATTTTCCAGAAAGCAAGCAGGAAAACATGTCAGTGTTTAGATAGAAAAGTCTGTCTGTTTTTGCAAAATGAAATAAGGGCTCTTGGCTTTTTCTCAAAGTGTTGCTAACACTTGCTGCTCTCATTTTTTGCCACAGACAAACATGCACACAACCTTCCATAATCCATTTGTACCCCGGTGCCGGTCCTGGCAGCCAGTCTCCCAAGAACCCACTCATCTATATTGTTCACCTTCTGCTCATCCTTATGCTTCCCAGCGCTTCTGGCATTGGCTTCCAACACACCAGCCGAACCACCAAGTGCACATTTACATGGGGCTGGATGAATTTGGGCTCCCTGGACCCACTAATGACAGCTGCTCTGGCATGTGCTCTCTTGAGTCATATGGCAGAACTGCTCAGCACCTCCCACTAGACTGAGGCTGCATCTATTCCTGGATATCCAAATGTTTAATTTCTCCTTTGATTTACCCCAAAGGAGAGAATTTTTTTTTATCTATTGGCTTTACTTAAGTCAGTAATTAGCATCAATGATTAATATATTCCAGTATAATACAATTTCAGTTACATATAACAGAAACTTTTTAAAATATTATATTTTTTTCACAGCAAGTTAATTCAAACATACTATCAAAATGCCTGCTTTACAACCAAGACTCCTGATATCAACATCCTGGAACAAATTAAGGAATATCAAGAGGAAAAACAGATTCATTACAAAAACAGTCAAGAGGAAAAACAGATTCATTACTTATAATTTGGATGATATGCTATTTGCTTACTGCTCATTACATAGCTTGAAGAACTAAACTAAACTCCCTTGTTTAGTTTAAAGGTTTTATCTTTTTCTTTCTTTATCTTTATCACCTTTCTCTTTATCTTATCTTTATCATCTTTATCTTTATCTTTATCTTTATCTTTATCTTTATCTTTATCTTTATCTTTATCTTTATCTTATCTTTATCTTTATCTTTATCTTTATCTTTATCTTTATCTTTATCTTTATCTTTATCTTTATCTTTATCTATTTTGTCTTTATCATCTTTATCATATTTTAATGTCTTTATATATTTATCTTTATCTGTTTTATGTGCTACCATAGATTGGGACTGCTCAGCAGTGTTTAATAGACTGAAATTCAGGATTTAGACACTTTGAAATAGCCTACAGAGTTAATTGTTAAGTATCACCTAGACATTAAACCCTCCAGTACTCCTAGGAAATAAATTATACTTTGAAATCCCTCTAGTGATTGGTCCTGGTATCTTATAAACAACAAGACTTAAAAAACCCTTGTGAGGTAGATTTCATTACATCTTTTAAATAGTTATATAAACTGGACTGCAAAGAGATCCTTGACCAGTGCTCTGCTGTGAATCAATGATAGGCTCAGCAATGCACCCAAAATGACCTACAGCAGTTTCCTTTCCTTAACTGACAGGCTGTATTTTCTCAGATAACAAATTATGAGACGCATGGGTGTTTTCCACTATAGAATACAGATTAACAGTACTTGGAGTTAGGCAGACTTTTTTTTTTTTTATGAAGCTGTATAATATTTCACAATTAGGCAGCTTCCTGATGGGAAAATTCTGGTTCTTTTTGCAAAGTTGTACTGCTCCATGGAGCATTGGTTTTTATAAAACAAAACAAACCCCCCAAAACCAAAACAAGCCCCCAAAAGCCAAACAGGAGAACTTTTGAGTTTGTGCTCATTTGTTTTGCCTCCATACTTTAAAGACCTAACCTGGTAGTTGAAAATTGAAATCCTCAAACATGTTCTTTTTCAAAGGTAGCGATCATAAACAAATTGGTTTGGGAGAGGAAGAGAGAATGGCAATGCATTATAAGGACTTCAGAAGGAGAAACTGCTACCTCAAAAAAAAAGTAGGTGATTAATTGTTTCTTTCTTTGAGTTATTGTTAATAAAATGGAAAAAAGGTTTTAGAAAACTGCAAGAGAAGTACTGTCAGAAATCTCTCTTTAGTTGAGACATCAATATAATTTATTAAAACAAATTTTTCATTCAGATCCCATTCTTTTTAGATCCAGACTGCCTCAGCAAGCACTTATTGTCAGGGAAACAGCTGTTACAAAATGAGATGCAAAGTCTAGAGTGGTCTCAGCAAAGTATTGCACAGCCTAGTGCTATAACGGTGAAGAATCTCTTTCACCTCATACTGAACAAGCAAAATCATGGAAAACAGCCTTAGCACTGAAGCTACTCAGCTTCTTAAGCAATAAGTGTTTGTTTCATATCCTTTGATGACATTTGTCAACCAGCTTCTGTTATGCAATGTAAAAAATGGCAGGAGCCTGGTTTTGCACAGCAGACTCAAGCTGTCTTGCCACTCCAGTGACTGTGAGCTACAAATTCAATGGCTCTTCATCTGGCTGCTGCCTGGTGTCTCCTGCATCCTTTGGAGCTGACTATTAGTTTTATCAGACCATCGATGACTTCCAGTCACTACGAGAAGCATATTCAAGAGATCTGGAAACAGTATTAGGATAATTCCCAGGTACATTCTCACTGTGTGGTGATCTTCTTAGACTACAAGAGCTGTCTACTGGTGCTTGCTAGCCCTCCACCGGGCAAGAGGTATGTTTGATCAATTAGTGCATGGTCAGCTACCACTCTGATTATCATCTTGTTAGTCTATCATTCACAGCCAAATAGTGAACCCCAGTGAGCAAGTTGTTTTTCCCATGTGATGCATGATGATCCTGTTTAGCAACCACATCAGTGTGATATTACAGATGTGATAAAACTTAGTGTTTCCTAAGCCAGTAAAACTTTTGTGCTATGTTAAAAGCAAGTCCTAACTTCATATGCTTCAATGTACTCCAGTGATCAGTTAGGATGCTGGCAACACAAATATCTATATATCTGCAATGGTGGGTATTTCCTAAGGACAGTGAATAAAGTCAATTTTGATTATCACAGCTATTGCTTAAATTCTGTTTCAAAAGTAGTGCCTCTTTAAAGTGTTATTCAGACATCTTGTTGGATTCTAACACAGTTTTGGTTGGGGATATCTCATCTCCTCATGAAGCCCTTAGTTTAGGCTTTAAAAAGATGATTGATTCCTTAGACAAGTATCCTGCTGCCATGTGATAGTTCCAGAACAAGTCATAACCCAACTTTTCATTGTCTTCTGCTCCAGAAACATGACTGGATAGAGGAGGGAGAAGGGAGTAACTCCCTGTCTCAGTCTCCTGGGCTATTTTGAAGCATTTATGAGAGCCCTCAATGGTGCTGGAAAGCCTATGGAATAACTCTGTATTGTACAAAGATTTGACTAAATCCCCTTCTGATTCCTGTAAGACTTAGCTGCCCAGCATTGCAGCATGGCACACAGTGCACAAGCTGCTCATATGTATTAGCTCATTTGAAGACAGACACAGTTTTGGGCAGTAGTGGAGATATATGCAGAGCTTAATTTTGCTGCATGTGACAGACCTTTTTTAACAGCAAATAAAAATGTTATTGTCTTATTTTTAAAGGCAATCAAAGTTCCAATAAATTCAAAGTATTTTGGTATAACATAGTATCCTACACATTTCCCACATATACTGACTCAGTAGTTCAAAAGATTAAGGGAAACTTGTATCGATATTAAGGCAGTTTAATATATTAAAAAACTCTGAATTTCAACTGAGAGTTTTAGAGGGAAAAACAGGCTCCTGAGAATTTAATAACTGCTTTTTCAAAAGGCCTTAATGACTTCAGAGTCCAAGTCTCACTGACTTGCAATGAAAATTATGCTCTCACAGGTCCTGGAGGTTTTTAGAAATTAAGACAAATGTTCCTAAATTACTGGGGCACTTTTGAAAAGTTTCCCCTAAATCACTGTTGTGCAATATTGCACACAAATGAGATCAGGGTTATGTTTTACATGTTTGCTTCTCCTTGATAAGAAAAAGATTTTGCCTTTCTCTTTTCACTGCTGTAAACATCATGTGTCAGTATAACTTAAAGGCTACAGGCTTTTATTCTCACAATCAGCTTCTGGTTTAAGTGAATTATAAAGGCGAAAAATGTTGTCAACAATTCAGTTCACAAAACCCCTAGGCATTTTAAACCTACCATTAAAGCAAATAGTCTAGCCTTAATAAAAGAAAGATTGTGGATGTTGTAGTACATGATTTACTGAGGAAAAATATTCCAGCCAAGATAAATCAGAGAGTACTGAAAATCATCCTTTTATTCTACTATTTCTTAAGTTAGCTTAGATCAAATAAGGTGATTTTAGACTTTGATCAAAGATTTGTTTCTTGTAAGATATAATTTTTGCTGAAATATTAACCAAAGCCTGTCTAGCCTTTCAAGCTGGATAACACAGAGGGCATCACACACTGATAATTTCACACATTACTCCTGTGTAGCTACTTCTGGGGTAAACACAGCAGCCCTTCTGCTGATCAGCATCTAACACAGGAAAGGCTAAACTTCTCTTCTCAGTCATGCTGGTACCCCAGACTGAAATCTCAAATGACTGTAACAGGAAACATCAGACTTGTCAGTGATATTAAAGTGGGAAAGCGAAATCCAACAAAATCAGACTTTTTTGATCTAGAAATTAGGTTACTTATTTGGCACCAAAGCCTATCACTTTTGTGCATGTGGAACAACATCTTTTCCATGTAATACACAAATTTCACAAGCTTCCTGGGAGACACACTGCTGCCCAGTAGAGGTAGAAAAGCCTGTACATGGGCAATAGCTGCTTGTGCCTCAGTTTACCCATCTGGAAAATTAATATTAGTAGCATCAACATTCCAGGTCAGATTTTATTAAAGTTTTGACAATACTTAGAGATCCTGAAGTGCAGAGATTCAAATATACACCAGATATTACTCACTTTCCCACTTCTGCCATTTAGTTAGGTTTTCTGATTGCTAGTTCCCAAGAAGGACAAGTAGGCAGAGCAAAACAAAATGGAAGAGATGAACCACACAAAGCCACACAAAGAAAACAGGTCTGAAATCATAAATCACTAGTATGCATAAGGAAAAGACGTAGGCGTGGGGATAATTCCTTTAAATCGGTATTTCCCAAGCTCTTTTTCCCTTGCACTGCAATCCCAAAAGTACAGTCCTGCCTGTGCCTCCTGCCTTGCTAGCACAGTCACAGCCCTGTGTCCCTGTGGCCACACCACTCTGTGGCTTTTGGTGTCAGCAGCTCCCCTACAACCTGATGGCACAGGCAATGCAAGCACCTGCCCCAGTGGGTACCTCAGCTCTGCTACTAATGTGTGGGTAAGCTCTGGCTTTTCTCCTCTGTAATAAAATACTTGTGTGATCCCTTGCTGGAAACTGTGTAACAAGGATATTATTTTGCCAGACTGCAAAGGATGGCTTGGTTCTTGTTTGCAATTTTTCATTTGTATTTATATATTTTTGCCTTTCATCTGAATGCCATGCTTTGACATATCTAGATAAAAACAGATAGCGTGTGCCCTGCCTGGTCCATATACTCAGCAAGGCGATGTTCTCGAGTGCAAGGCATAAAGTTCCTGCCAGCTTAAGGACGAAGCTCTCTGCCTAACTGAAATGTCAGATACTATATTAAAAAGGTAGCAGATTGTAATGATAACGAAGTGCTGCAGCCTGTCGCTATGTTACCAACTGCTCTGAACTGACATGTCAGAAGGAACAGCAAGGAAAATGCCCAGAATCCCTGTTTGGATCCCCTTCCCACGCCTACCACCAACTGAAGTATTTAAAATATTTACAGATATAACCAGCATGTTTCGCTATAAACAAAGCCTAAAATGATAAATAGATAAATATACTATCCCAGCAAGCCTGCTGTCTAAAATCCTCCTCCTGCCTCTCCAGTTTGCCTCAGAATGCATCCTGCACTCTCCAACAGAGAAAGATTGATTCGGGAATGGGCACTTCTCTGCCCATTCTCTGTCCCTTAAAGAGGTCAAATTCCCCCTGACCAATGCAGTGTGTTTAAAAGTAGATTGAAACAGGAGGGGAGATGTTTTCCTGCTGACTGAGGAAGAGGTGAGAGCTGTGGATGCTCTTTAAAGGGAGGGGAGATATTCTCGATCCTTCAGCCTGCTGATTCTCTATTACTGCCTTATTTATATGGTGTTAGTGTCACCATCCTGGGCAATGAGCCTCACTGGATAATAAAGCTGGCTGCAGCTGGCCTGTTAGGGTTGGGGGCAGAAATGAGGAGGGTGGTGCACAAGGGCAAAGCCAGAACCATTGCTTTCATGCCACACAGAGCAGCGCTCACAGCAGGCTTAATCCCTTCCCCTCCCTCAGCAAACCTACCTACTATGCAAAGCAGAAAGCGCTCACAAACCACTTCTGCTCTCATGGAAATATTGTGTAAACAAAGGGAACAAAACAGAGTCCTTATCACGATGCTGGGGATGTACTGTGACTTGCCTGGCAATTTTGATATGAGATGGGTCTTCATCACAGGCCGTGTTTGCTGAGAAGAGATTGCATTTGGAAGGGCACCGGATCTGGATATGATTCTGTGCTCATAGATGCCAACGTCATTTTTAAAACTGTCTACTCAGCCAAGCAAACAAACTGGTTGAAGTCACTTGTTTCCTGCTTCACACTATGCAGAAATGGAATTCCTAATTATTTTACCAGTTGTGGCTGCATTTTCAGTTACATAAAATGGTAGATTTTCTCAACATAATGAAAAGAGATCAGTTCTCTGAAAAGTCTACAACACTTGAATTAGAAATAGGTTCATTTTCTGCTAGAAAGCTACCATATAATTATCCTAATTCAGCAGTAAAATATTTTAAACTGTTTTTAGGTGAAAGTAAATTTGTGGTAAAAATACACAGCAGATAAAAGAGCCAAGAACACAATTATGGAAGTAATTCCATTGTTTGTGAAAATCACACTCAAAGAGCAGAGGCTGCTAGACATTCAATTTCAATAAAGATTTTTTTCAAGGTGCTAAGCATCAAAAGGAGAATGTCTGAAATTGTGCAGCACACAACTACAAAGCTCCAGATATGGAGGAAACAATGTGGTGTGAAGTATGGGCTGCTAATTGATAAGGTCCTACAAAGGTAATGGAAAACAGAATTTAAAACAAACAAACAAACAAACAAACAAACAAAAACCCCAAACACATGAACAAAATATCCAACAAAACCACCTAAACCCCACACTACCAAGTATTTCTGATTGCATTTGAAAACAAATTGTTCAGAGCACAGCTGAAGCCGTGTACACCTAGGAGAGTCCTATTTCTGTCCTTGTCCTCCTGGTGGTAAGGGCCCATGGTGGCAACTGATGTACTTTAACCAAATTTCTGATTAACAGTGCATGAAAGCTTCATGTCCTATCACACTTGATCAATTATATTTACCCTTATGCCACTTGTCATCACTTCTCATTAGTCCTGCTATGCAACTCAGATGAAACTTGGCAGGACTTAGGCAATTAATACAAGGCTCCTTTTTACACCCACAGTTGTGAATAAGCAGAATCTAGACCTAGCTGAGAGAAAAATCTGATAAAATATCTTCTTCTTTAGGCCCTGCTTACCAACAACTGTCAGCAGGCATATATAACTAGACTAATATTGTATATAAAGGAAAGAGAGAGACTGTCAGGACTAACTCCAGGGGTCTACAGTAGCTTTCAGCTGCACTGTAAAAGGCTGTTTTTTGCTAGACCAGGATAGGCCTTCAGGTAAAAGTGTGTGCTTTCTCACAAGGGACTAATACTAAGGACAGAGAATAGATAGTCCAAAGAAGCTGTGGGATGTCCACCTCTTGAGGTTGTTCAGATGTCTGCCAGGAATATTTTAGGCATGAGGTGTCAACATGATCCTGATGATTAACTGAGGTCCCTTCCAGCCCTATTTTCTATGACTGTATAATTCTGATGTATATTTTAATATATTTTCTACCTCCTATGAATAAGGAAATGCTGCTTTACAATTTTTTATTAGTATTTGGTGGTATAATTTTATTGACAGTGAGGCCTCTGGAGTGCAAGATGTCAGATGCATTGACTCAAATATAAATAATTGCATTGTTTTTTTCTGCTCCATTAATTCTACTCAGCCCTTTACTCCCATCCTCCAGATAGATTTCTGATTAACATAATTGGAGCAGAGAGTTTTGTTTTTCACTTTTCAGTAGAAAGTTTTGTTGTTTACCCCCTGCCCCCATGGGAATTCAGTGCATGGACCTGACATCAGCCCAGTTGATTAAAATGTCCCTTTTAACTTTGTCTTAAGAGAAAACTTGGAGGAAAAACATGAAAGAAAACAACTCTAAATGAAAAGTACAAGATATCTACTACTCCACAGCTCCTGTTCTGAGTGAATCAAAAAAGGTCGATAGAATAAGGTTAAGGTCTGCCTGCACCAGTGAGACTTGTAATTGTTGGGGGCTTCAGCCACTTGGTTGTGATGAGAAGTCTTCTGTGTTCAAGGCTCTCAGTTCTGGTTGTTTTTATCCATTTGCTGTCAGTGCATGTTTTATAGATGAACTGTTATTGGCAGGAGGTACAGCACACATGCAGTCAGTTGGGCACCTAGAAGTCTCAGTAAATACTGAGATTATCCATAATAACAAATGAATCATTATCTAGGTAAATTTTGACCGTAGCAAAATCTGGTAAAACATCAGTCTATCACACCCAAATGCTTGCTAAACATATATTACTGTGTACATAGGAGGTTATATCTTTATGCACTCTGGTTTTCTGTACCTAAGATGTGAAGGGTTTAGAGGAGAATCCATATGAGGAGAGGCTGAAGTGTCTTGGTTTGTTCAGCCTAGAGAAGAGGAGACTGAGAGGAGACCTCATCATGGTCTAGAACTTCCTCACAAGGGGAAGAGGAGGGGCAGGCACTGATCTCTTCTCTCTGGTGACCAATGATAGGACCAGGGGAAATGGCAGCAAGATGGGCCAGGGGAGGTTTAGGTTGGACAGTAAGAAAGGGTTCTTCAGGCAGAGGGTGGTGGAGCACTGGAACAGGCTCCCCAGGTAGGTGGTCATGGCACCAAGCCTGACAATATTCCAGAAGCATTTGGCCAACACCCTCAGACACATGGTCTGAATCTTGGGATTGTTCCATGATGGGGCAAGAGTCGAACTCAATGATCCTTGTGGGTCCCTTCCAGCTCACAACATTCTGTGCTTCTACGATTATTACAATTCCTGGGGGCATTCTGAGTTATTAGCTCATGGAAGTAGAAGCTTCATGGATGTATCCCCATTTTCATATTTCTCTTAATACTGAGAGAGTTATAGAATTAATTTTCATAATCAATAACTACAACACCCCAGTGAGAGAATATTTAAATAATTTTATAAATTTAATTTCATAAATGTCATAAATATCTCTTATATATTGACTTTTACTATGTGATTTAATTTCACTAAGCCGGTGCTGCACGATATAGGAACCTGTGAATCTTTCCTACTGTACCTGTGTTCTGCACAGAGGCTTCGTTCTTCTCCAGTTCTCAGAAGTGTTGCTCTTACTCTATGCATGAAAGAGAACACTTTTGTGTTCTCTTGGTGCTATAGCTGCTCGAGTGCTTTCTTGACTAGCTTGCTGCTCTCCAAGTAAGAGGAGAATTTCACTTATATGGTTAACAGCTTTGCCATCTCTCCCCTCTGCTTTTGAAGCATCCAAAACATAATGCCAGGGAGTAACATTAAAGTGAGTTACAAAAAGATAAAATGGAGACATGATCAATCAGATCCAAAGATGGCATGGCTGAGAACTCTTGTTCATTTAAGTTGCTGGTAATACACTCACCTCTCTCTCTGGAGCCAGATCTTTTCTCCTGGGTTTTCTGAGTTAAAAACATGACACTTAAATGCAAAATTGTTTGTGTTGGCCACTAGAAGGTATTAAGGCTGTTGAAATAGATTGCAGACAGGCCGACAGACAGACAGTGCATGTGCAAAAGTTACTGCTTCAGAATGGAAATGAAGAGGTTGTTTTTAACTTGAGAGTACAGGCAGGCAAACTGCAACAAACTGAGCTGAGATTTAGCAGTTCTCTAAGGAAAATACACTGCCAAGGAGGACAAACTGAATGGCTTCAAGTGGGTTCAGCCTCTGTCAGGCCTGCATCCATATCCTACCCCAGACTCAGTCATCCGCTGCAAAAGGAAGAGTGCCACCTCCAACACCTCCACCACCAAGAGCCTACAGGCTTTACTTGGCTGAAAACTCGATCTGCCTCTGATAGCCTAATGGTGGCTTTAGAACTGAGAGTCTCTGATTATTTGACTTTGCAATATCCCCAGTAGATGTTAGGATCAAATTTATCCTCTAAGCATTTCATTTCAATGCATCTTTTCGTCATATGTCATCTAGAAAAGTCCCTTGAAGATTAACAGTGATCTCCACAAGAAGAAGAAGTTGCAAAGAGACTAACTTCCACAATATGGAAAGTAGTATGAAACCATTATACTGCCATTTCTAATGAAACCATAAACAACCATACAAAGAAAGTGGATAAAAAATTGATTTCAAGTGGAAGTACTGCTAGCAAATTTCTAATCAGCTCTGCCTCTTGAAATAACAAAGGATTGGAACAGCATCACAACAAATTAAGTACCTGACAAGTACAACAGGAAAAAATAAAACAAATATGATTTGTTACTCTCCAAATTAATAAGCAAGTTTAGAGTGCTGGCACAAAACACTTGGTCCCATTGTGTCATCCTCGCTACCTTCCCACCCACCATTTCGTACTTAAATGTACTCCTGTATGTCTGGAACAGATGCAATCATCTTGAAGAGATAAAAGTACCTCAGTGGCTTGCATTCAATACTTAATAAGTTAGTATTTCTCTATAACAGCCAATGTGAACTTAATTTTCAGATTCTGTGTTAATGGAAATGTACCTTTTAAAGAATAAAAAAATAGATCACCTTGTTCCCTTAGGACAATTTTAGGCAAGCTAATTTCAGTTTATTTAAACAGGTTCAATGAAAGGATAAGTTACAACATTTACAACAGTAGCCATTGTACCCACAGGTTGGTGTTCTCTTTTACTACATTAAAGTATTTTGTAAATACATGATGAGCAGTAATCAAGTGTTATTATAAAAACTATACAAGTTGCATATTTGTTTCTCAAAAAAATCCTATTTCAGATTCTACAAGAAACCTGCCAGAAACATGGTTAGAGCCATTTAGGAGCATATAAACAAATTAGCAATTTGGAAACAAGCTCAGATCAATAAATGTCAGAACAGTAGGATCTCTTGAAAAAAAATGAGGTGGAAGGCACAATGGAGATGTGTTTTCTGACAGATTACAAAGGTGAAAGTGATTAGAGACAAGATTATTCTGAACCCTCTTTGATGAGTTTTGCTAACTGCCTTCCTGACAAGGTGATTACCAGTATCAAATAGAATGGAACTATACTTCCAAATATTTCTAAAATATCTGGTAGTAGACGTGTTTGTATGTGTATTTGTGTGCTCTATATGTACAAAAACACACACACACAGTTTAAATAAAATAATGTTTCAGGAAAAGTTGGCTTCAGTCTCTAGATTCCTGGATTGTAATTCACTGTTGTACTCTCAGAGAGATAAGTGACTTTGAATCAAACTCTGTTACTTGTCTGTGCCTCAGTTTCCTCATTTGCAAAATGATGCCTTTCATAATGACTTTGTCATTAAGTGTATTGACATCTGTTGATGAAAAATATTTCATGTTAATGGACTGAAAATCGTTTACAGCTATTTTTCACTAGAATGAGTTAGTTACAATAGCCAGGAGCTTGATTTCAAAAGAAAAGCCTGTGTCAGTGTCAGTGTTTTTACCTCTTGGCACACTGCTTTTAACTGCACTTATCTTTCCTTTCCACTGGCATTGTGTTACAATTTAGAAGTCTTATCAGGTCACAGCACTCGCACAGAGAGCACAGAAAGGTTTCATTGCCCTAAAGAACTCAGGGATCTGTTTCAATGTGTTCATGTCAGCTGTATTTGTAGTCTTCAGCATTGCTTTCTCCACAACATTTCCAATATTGCTAACTTTCATGCTGTTAAGTGTTTTTTCATCTGAGGCTCAGAAATACAAGGGAAAGAAAAAGAGAGAGAAGAAATTCTCCCTCTGGATCTAAGAGCCTGTTTACTGATTCCTTTTCACACTCCTACTCTAGCAGGCCCCGAAGAGCTACCTGATTGTCTGGCCTAAAGATTTTCATGTCTATCAAAAGCTTTATTGCAGGGTGGTTATTTGGTATTTTTTTAAATGTTGCCATACATCTCTCTCAAAGGAAAAGAGAATCTGAATAATACCTGACAGCCAACAGATGTGCAGTCTGTAGACACAAAACTGTTTTGAAATTCTGCTACTAACAACCTAATAACATCATAACTTTCTTTGTTACAAGATAGGAAAAGCAAATAGAGTGAGATGAGAACACATGCATAAAATGGACCTTCTTTTCAATAGTCAAATTTTCCAAGAAATTAAGAGCTTTTTATATCCAGTGATCAGTTATACCTTGTAATTGTGGGGCTGAGGGGTGCAGGAACTCATCAGGTTGGTTTTGTAGCTTTTGCACAGCCTCCATCCCATTAATTCACCAGAGAATCAAAGAAACAGGACATAGATTGGTTTTCTGCCAAGGATGAGAGCAACTGTACCTAACAGTGCAGTTCCACAATAGTTTTAAGCCATTCTAATGTGGCACCATCTCTCTCTTCATCCTGGATGCACGCTCCCACCTTTCTGATCCTATGACCCGGTTCAGGGAATGAAACCAAATGGTTCAGGGAATAAAACCAAATGAAAACTAGCCTTGGAAAGAAAGCCTGATTTGATTTTGCCTAGTTTAATTTTTGAACCAGGTCACTGCAGGACTAAATGGATGGTGACACTACTGCAAAGGAGAGGATGCAAACACAAGCCTGACATAAGGTGTAGTGTTCCTTCAGCACCCTTGCTACCCAAGCCATTCCTGACTGTACAAGGAGTCGAAGGTCCTTCAGCACCCGATCCATGACACTTCCACAGCATGAGAGCCCTGCTTCTAAAGTCAAACATTCAAATCTTGATGTTTCTCTCTCTCTGTAAACACCTAGGCGACTGGGAAGTGGTCCCTGACCACGACAGGCTCTTGAGCTCACATCTTAGACCTAAACGTGTGTTGAAGAGTCTTACTAGACTGCAGAGCTCATGACTGCAGCTGCGTGGGTTCCTCGGAATAGATTTTCCTGCTTCCACTTTCAGTATAATGACACGTGTCTGTATTCTGGAAATAAAGGACTACAAAACCACCAAAAAGCATCATAGCCATTACAGTTATCTGTGAAAACAAAACATTGCAATGGCACTTTGCCTGTGTCTAGATTACTGTCTTCTTGTGAAGAAACATATTCATATACTAGGGTCTGCAGCCTGAGTTTTGCAGCTAAGTATCTTCTCAGGATTTTCAAGCTTTAGGCTTTAATCTGTGCCAAGGAGTAAAGGAAGCAGAAACATCGAGGTAGAAAGGTCAGAACAAACTGCCTGGGATCCTCAGGCAGAGGGAATGGAGATAATGATGGAAGAAAAATGCCTAATTGGAATGAAAGTCAAAGATAATTTATGAGCAGCAACAAAATAGTTTCTCCAAATAAGACTTATTCACATACTCTACTTCTTTTTCGGCTGTTTCTATGGGTCTTTTTATTTGAGGTGGGATGGAACTTTGAAAATCATTTAGCTGGTCCTGAGGCATTCACATAATAAATAATATACTGCATGCAAAATAATCATATATTACACTGAAAAATTAGAGAGTGCTGGGATTAAACAGGCCTTTTCAACTGTGCTTCTTCCCTTTGTGCAATTCTGCTCCTGCATAGTCATGTAAGTTTTCATTTTATGCTTACACACTGTTTTTCTCAGCAGGCACCCTTCCCCCTATAAAGAAGTGTCAAGGCTCTCTGAAGACTGTGTTTAAGTGTTCCTGCCTGGGGTCCAGGCCATCAACTCAATAGACCATTCAAAATGAACTTGTTTTATATGTTGCTGCACATCAACAGCCTTAACAGGGCCATGTGGCATGACACAGCTGTGCTTTTCTGAGTGTTTTAGACAGAGGAAAATGAAACTTTTGAAATACCAAAACAAGATTCTGAAAGGAAAAAAGATACAGATCTGGTAAAATCTAAATAAAAGGACAGTGCCTAGTGAGGCTTCACTGATTCTGGTCTATACTAACACAGACTGCTCTGACTGGTAATACAGGTCCAGCAGATGCACTTCATATAGTGTAACCTGCGACACATTGAAGTGCGTCTTTCCTACCTGTAACTGCTTCTTACCAAGGTTTCTCTGCTAGCACAGGTCTGTCGTTCAGGGATCACACCTCCTCATACCCCTGAGCAATGCCAGCACAAATTTGTAGTGCAGATTTGACTTCTGTGGAGCTCATCTGACATCGGGTCTTTTAGGGGCTAGTTCAAGAAGACATGAAGGGAGAGCAGTTTAATTCCCTTTCTCACTTTATATCTTCAAGACATGACTTACAGTGTACTGTGAAAAATTCCCTAAGTACAGAAGCAGCTCTAACTGAAGCTTAACACTTTTTTTTTTTTCTTACTTACTTTAAGCTTTGACTTAATTCTCTTCACGCTTCAGCAGATGTGAACCACAATAATTAGAGCTAGCTTTTGGAATGAGCTGCAAGAATAATTACCTGGGCACCCATGTATGGAGAGAGGACAGAGGGACCATTAACTTATCGTGCGCTGTGCCTGCACTGAAAGGATGGTGTGCTCTATAGTGTCTACTGCAGTCTTGGGATTCTGGTCTCCAGCCTCCCAGATCTGTCATGATCCCTTTTGGCCTGCCTGTTGGGATTTCCTTTCCCTAGAAATCCATCGGAGAGGAGAATGAGAGGAGGGGCTGTCGCGTGAACTGAAAAGAATTCCTGGTTCCACACTCACCATATGGAAACGTCAGAAAGGAGGAGATTCATAAGTTTCTTTCTCACTGCAACACTAAGACTGTCCTTGGTTTGTCAGTAGTAACCTGAAGTTTTCTGTTGTTTTGGGGTTTTTCGTTTTTTTGTTTTTTTGGTTTTTTTTTCCTGCAGATATCTGGTGTTTGTTGAAGGTTACACTGAAGAAAGATGCTAAAAAGTGGAAGAGATATATATCTAGCCATCCTTTTCCATGATGATTAAGTGCATGATATGTGCAAAGAGCTATCTGGTGCAAATAAGGGATAGAAAGGGGAAAATAATATTATCTTTCTTTTTTTGCTAACCACTTTGCTAAACAGGCACCAGTATCTTAGAACAGTATCTGTTTACCTGTGGGTTTCCATAGAAACTCATCCTCAGATATAAAGTGATATTTAATGAGGCTTTTGACCCTTATGTGCAGGGCTCTTAAACAAAAAGGGTAGGTGAAAGCATCCTATCCTTAGGGTGTTTAACAGGTGAACAGTGAACTGAGCCAAAGATCTGCTATAATATTAGAATTTAGCTACCATTTCTTCCAGCAATTTTATTCAGTCTCTAGAAAATATTTCCATTTACTATAACAGGGAAGTAGCTCAATAGTTGAGGGTTAAATTTACATTGACTATTGGTTTAAGATAAATCCTCAGAGGGGAACGAATGGTTACTAAGGCAACAGGAGCATGCATTCAATACCTGTTATTCATGTCTATATCCACATACTCATTAACTATCATATTGTTTATTAATTTTTACTCTAAAATGGATGTTGCCAGAATCTCTTTGCTCTGGCCTGAGTAGCAAGACATGAATTAATGTGAAAAGAACTCACAACTACTAGGAATATATTAAGATGCCTCTCAAGAAGCACAGATCTTTGTATCTGAAGAACAACTTTTTCTTCCATATAATAAAACATTAAAAAAGCATCTGTAAACAGAATTCTGAAGGGAGTTCTGCCCAGATATCAGCAGGACCTATCACGATCTCCTGAAACAAACAGTGTGAAACTAGCAAAACCCAGGCCAAAATACCCACTTAGATTCTAAGCATCAATATGTAAGAATTGCCATACAGGATCAAAGAGTATCTGACTGTATATGATGTTGAAGACCATGACCAATACGAAGTGTTTTAGGTGAAGTCAGAGCACTTGTGTCTCCCTGGTTTTTTCTCCTGTGATAAATGTGAATAATATGTTCAGAAAACATATGCCAGTTCGGGTCTATGATAGTTTGCAGAGGTCAGGAACATTATGATAAGGACTTGCAAGAACTACTACACATTGTACAACACAATAACACTTCACAAAGCTCTTAAGTCAGGTTTGTGTAGCCTTCCACAAGAACACAGAATCAAATACACCTAACAATTCATCCCTGAGCTTACTCATTCCTCTCCCATTCATAAATTAAATACCAACAGCAACAGATGCTTCAACCTGAAACAAACAAACAAAAAAATATTTAAAATTCTCTCTTGGGATTGAAAATTCTTCCCATTCAGAATAATCAAAGCATGTTGTTGAATTTCATTTAGATTTTTACACAGTGTCAAAATATACACAATATTATATAAAGTTTGCATGACACTTATACATGACCATGGTGTGTTATTTTAATAGGGTACATATATGACAGTGTGACTAACAGTGTCTGTTCACGGAAAGCATGAAGTTGCCTTGCTGTTCTTGAAACACTGCCAGAAGGAAATTAGGGTCAGCTGGATCATTTCAGTTTGTTACTTCAGTAACCTTTCAGAAGGCAAGGCATAACACCAGTCCCTTTGTAAATTTGGTCCCAAAGGCCCAATCCTTCTCACAATTTGGTGTTAGGTCTTCAATTTTATCATGTTTCCTCATCCACTGAGTCTGCAACCTATGCAGCCACAATGGTCCCAAGCACAACACAGACATATCTATCAGTCCATCTTAAAAAATTATGCTATTGAAGTGAAGGATCTCATTCTTCACATCTAAATGAGTCTATGAAAGCAGGAGCACTTAGTTACTGAAACAGAACTAAATAGTCTGTTCTAAATTACATGTTGCAGACAAGTATAGAGCACAGAGATGATCTTACATTGATCAATCTGGCAAAAAAATGAATATTTTTTCTTAAGCTAGAGTCTTACATCTTACAATACCCTTGAATTTAGCTGTCTGAAGCCACAGTGATTTGTATACTCCCCGTAACATCACGTTGTCCTAAAGAGAACTATCATTCAAAGGACTGAAAAAAAAAAAAAAAAATCATTGTAGGAATTTTTTTTTTACATAGCATGATTTCCAGACTTTTTGTTTCATTTTTATTAAATACTTGTAAATTTTCCATTCTGTAAGGGCAGCTGTCACATGATACTTGGCACACACTGGACAACTATGGAAAAGAGGTCAAGATGCCCTCACAGTTAGGATGCTTTTGAAGATCCCATGGGATAAAATAATGGTTATCAATCAAACATTAAAATCTATAGGGATTTAAGTGTCTGAATTTTTCACTTGAAGTGGTTTTTACTTTTCTTCCTTTCGTTAGCCCCAGATGTTAGCTTTCTCAGACTCTAGAGTGATGAGAATGAGATTAGCCATTACATGAAATACCCAAGCCTTTCTATAGTCAAGACCAGCACCTCATAAAGACATCTGAAGTCTTTTGGATTTTACTGTCATGAAACTCTAAATCTTCCTTGTGCTCCTTTAAAATACTTAGTCCAAACCCCAAAGCCAGGAGAAGGCCTGAGGTGGTGCGGGCTTGTAATTCCTCAGTAGGACTCTGAAGGCTTCCAGGCAAAGGAGGCAGGGGCAAGACTGCCAAAGAGCATTCATAGAAGTGGTGCTTCCCAGATTTACTTGAATGGGTTGTCTTGTTCAGTGAAGAAAACTTGGGAAGTGCCAACACAAAATTTCATGGTAACTTGGTAACTAGAAGCATTTGAACTTTGATTGCTTGCCAGTGAGTATGACAGTCATCAAAGAAAGAAAGTGCATATCAAATAACTGCAATCAAGTAAGTGGAGTTTCTCAGTTCTGTGTGATGTGTGCAGATTTTTCATTTCCATTCTTTCCAAAGAAATCTAAACAGGGCTCAGCAGAAAGCATCACTGTTGATTTTCTTGCATCAGAGTTTAAGTGAACATTTAGAGTCACAGTCCTACAAATTCTGTGACTCATCTCATGAAATCACCTGAATTTCTTCCAGGGCAAACCTGGAAATCTTTCTAAGACAAGAGTTATTGATTGACTTTAAGACCACTTTAAAAAAAAAAATCTTCTTTTTGACATCCCTACTGCGAGAACAAGTATTAAAATAATATGACCCTACAGTTGATCTACATTCATTCAGATTATTTTAATAAACTGAAGAAATGTTGTCTAAGAAAATAGCATCTGACAGTACAAGGTTTTTTTGTTTGTGAATTGTTTGGGTTTTTTGTTTTCCTTTTTTTAAAAAAAAAAACAAGCAGAACAAACAACCTTATGATAGAAAGAGAAGAGATAATTAAAATCTGGAAAGATAATTTCATTCTTTTTGAAGAACTCCTTGGTAAAGCACAACACCATAATTAGATTATTCCACCAAGTTTAGTGAAGTGGGTCAGTTAAACCAGCATCTCTGTTTGTTATGAAACATAGTGAAAACCTGAAGTGACTTTTGGAAGGAAAAAAGTGTTTGAAACTTAATTTTTAATAAATATTATCTAGGTGTGGAATAAATATATTGAAACAGGTTGATAGTATTTTTGATAATTTGATAATAGTTCTTAAATTCTTACTAGGGAAAAGAGCACCATCTACCGATCATCACTCTGAAATTCTCGTACAATATTTCATTTACATGGGTTTTACTTATATGTGATATCATCATCTTAATTCCAGAAGCTCTGTATGACTCCCGAACATGTGTGAAAGAGAGCTTATGTATCTTCAGCTACCAGCTAATATCACTGTGATGTTTTATTGTTTTAGTAGCCAGCAACACCTTAGCAGCAGAAAGCATGCTATGACGATATTAAATAAACTCACATTATCACTGAGAGGATGCTACATGCTTTCCCAGTACAGTTGCTTGTTGCAGATGCCTGCTTCTTGCTGGCACTTTTTAGTCATGTGAAGAACTATCCTAAGAAGGGGAAAGGTTGCTTGTTAAAGTAGGACCTGTTTTTCAGCTGCCCCAAGGGGGAGAGGACAAGGACTGCCCTTTCCAGTCCCAGCACAGATTTATGCCAAATTACAGAAACATTAAAATATACCTTAAAAAATATGCAGCTCTTCTGCACTAAAGAGAATAGTGAGTTCTTGAATTCACCTCCAAAGCTTTTTTGAGCTTGCTTTCTGCCAGAGAACCAGCTGTGACAAAGAATGTCACACTGAGGAGTATTCACTGGAGACAGCAATACTCACCCAATGCTATAAACACTCTCCTCAGTCTCACCCAAAAGATGTAGCTATACTTAAATCTCAGGTCATTACTCAGGTGTTCTGCCAGACACATTCTAATTATATTATTTTAATTATATCACGTCTTTTTTTTTATATAGCTGTTCTGAAGTCACTGACTTTTCTTTCACAAAGGTTGCTCAGCCAAGTTCCTTTATTTTCTTTTTCTCTCGGGCATAAGCAATTGTACTCTGGCTAGTGGGAACAAAGTAGAGCTCCAAGAGCAGTGGGGTGGGCAGCCCAGTGGGTGTAGGGAGGAAGCCGGGCACTGAGGATGGTGGTCCAGCAGGCTCAGGTGGGGCAGAGATGTTTGACCAGGCAGCTGGGCTGTGGCATTGAGCAGAGCATCTGCAACCTTGCTTTGGACAGAACCAAGAACTGGAGTGCCCGTGCAGCCTCAAACCCAAGGCACAGAGGTCCCCAGAGAGGTTTCTCCCAGCGCTGCCTCACAGTCACAGGGGCAGCACTAGAGACTGCAGAGCCTGCTGCTGCACGCAGGGCCCTAACAGCAGCAAGCAAGATGAGCTATAAATAACAGTTTTGTCTTTGCTCATTCTCCTGCACATTTGATAGAACCTGAATTCTTAAAAAGCTCTAGTGCTGTTCTGAAAAGCGATTTCAGAAAACTGGTGTGCTGGTGATTGCTGTCATCCTATGGGTGATGGGGCTATTTTCCCAGTGTCTCACATCTGATGTGATTGTGACCATTGTCTTTAAACCAGAACGTGAAGAGCTGAACCAGGAGCTCTCACAGCTGCATGCACAGCTACAGCTTGAAACTGCCAGCTAAATCTCCAGGACTGGCACTCATGCCCTCTGCAGGTCTGGCACAGAATGGAATTCATTACACATCTATTATCTGCTCATGCAATTATGCCTCTCTGTGAATCACAAGAGAATTAAGGTCGTTCTCATACTACTGCCCTTTTCAGGCCATAGCCCAGCAGCTAGAGCTGAAAGGTATCATTGCTCAATAATTTATTGCTTGACTCAGCCTTCAGTGTTCTTGAATTCCTTGTCCCAGGGGCATGCAATCATGGGAACATCTCAGCTGGGGGAAGAGTTGTTTAGGGAACAATTTTAAATGTAGCTTCAGGGTAAAAACCTAAAACCATGACTCATTTGCATTCAGAATACTTCATTATCCTGCCTAAATATAAAATTATCAGTCTTTTCAGTTTATCATTTTTCTTTCTTTACGCACTGGAAGTTTTACTGGATAGCTTTCTACTTTGCCTGGCAGGGTAGATGGTTATTTCATGATTATGGGATGCAATGTTTGGTAAGACTGAAAAATCTGTTTCCTCCATTAGAAAGAAGAAGAAAGGAATGACTGAATATAAACAGAAAGCATAGTAAAATAAAAGGTTAGGATAATTCAAGTGGGAAGTGACTTCAAAAGGTCTCTAATCCAACCTCCATTTCCAAGCAGCAGCTCTGAGCTTAGACCAGGTTGCTCAGGGCTTTATGCAGATGAGTCTTGGAAAAGTCTAAGGATAGAGATGGCATAGCCTCTCTGGACAACTTGCTCCACTGCCTGACTGACCTCATGATGAAACAGTCGAAGGTTAAGCGTGTCCAAGTTAAAATATAAGCTGCCTATACACATATATGTATTGACAGAATGGAGAGAAAAGGATAGTTATTTACATGGGGGAAACCAGAGCCACTGAGGTGTGTAGTCACATAATAAGCAGGTAAATTAGAATAATCTGTAGGCTACATATATCACTGGCTAAAGTAATTCCAAGGTATATGATAAATTCAGAGACAGAGCTTACAGATGTCCTTTTGTGGAAATGCAGAATTAAGTTGCAATGCTAGGGTGGAATGAATGGCTGAACTGGTCAGGAAATGCATTTTCATGCATTTATGTTGCCCTTCAGCCCTACTGCTCAGACACCTTCTGTAGGTTATCTCTTCTGTTTCTCCTGGGCCTCATGTTCCTCGTGCTCTAAAGTTTCTCTTTTTCTGGAAAAGAGAACTTTTAGGATAAGGGAGAGCTCTGGAGTCCACTGTGGAGGCCCCTGGGCTGGGTAATGACAGAGTCTCCATGTTACAGCTGTGGCTCTGGTGATGGCCCATTGCCACCAGGGCATCAGAGAGAGAAAACACTTGCAGGTTGTTTAAGGGCTGATAGGAAGAGCTGAGCTGTTCTCTCTGCCCCTGACAAACTATTCACACAGGGCTGGGCAGACTCAAGTGTACAGCTAACTTAAGGAAGACTTCAATACTTTCACGTATTTTATAAGGAAAATTTAATTTATTCTCAAAAAAATTTTTTATGAAGTAAATAGTTTGACACTTTTCTTTTTCCTTAAAAAAAAAAAAAAATTGCACTACATCAACTGTGGGTGTTTTGTGGTATCAGGAATTATCTTTGAATCTTGTAGTGCCCTGAGTAAAAAATTACACTTTAAAAGGATCAGCATGAACCTTCATAAAGCAACTATCTTTTCTAGTTAGTAACTACATTTGAAAACTTGGTCTTAAACAACTTCAGACTCACATTATTAGTCAGTGAAGTTTTCTGGTTTTTTGTGAAAAATATACCAGACTATTGATCAGAGAACTCCAGAGGATCTTTGGGGTACAACATCTAAGAGAAGAGAGGAGGGAGCAGAAGTTGTTTTGAAAAAGATATTTTCAACAGGTTTAAATTAACAAAAAAGTGCACCTCCACCAGAAGGGATTTGAGGAGATGCAAACTGAAAGGCTATGTTTTTTTGAGTTTTTTTTCAGGCAGGTAATTGTACTTGGTTTATCTAAAGGTGGTAACTTCTGGTAAGTTTTTGATAATCTAACTGCCCGGCAATTCTGATTTCTTATTTCTCACCATTTTATATATACTATGTGTACAATACATTCTGTATCTATTGTGAACTAAAAAGGTGCATGTCTCCACTGCAAGACAAAAAAAGTCCTAGATAAGTATAACTCCTCAGAAACTATTCAACCACATCACAGATTATAAAAAAAGATATTTTATTAAGGCAAAGAACATAAAATGGGTAGAACTGAAACCAGAATCTAAAGATTAAGCATAACAAAACATACATAGAAATTTTAATATATGGTTTTCTGGCTCCATCTGGTGTTTATTTTACAGAATTCCTAGCTCAAGGAAATCTGATTTCCACCCCACTTTTCAGCTATACATTGTAAATTAAGAGCAGTATTAAAAGGACACTTAAATTTAAGCATCCTGAGGGCTTATATTTAGAGTTGTATATTAGCTACTGTGAAAGTAAAAGAGGAATACTTTTTTTTAACCAGTGTTAATATCCTGTGACTTAAATCATATTCAGATCTGAAAAAGGGTTTCTATGGCCAACAACTTATCATTTTCTCTCATGATAACAGTTAGACTGCTAAAATACTATTCCTCCCTACCAATCTTGCCTCACTTACATCCTCAGCATGGCTAAATCATCAGTATTACTGCTTTATTCAAATTAACTCTCAAACATTTGCAACACAATTTTCACAAGTATTCACATCAAATCTTTTATTGTTGCTGTTTTCAGGTCAGATAATAACATATTTTCTGACTGTACATAAAAAGTAAATTGGAAGGAAGAGTGAGAAGATCAATGCTTGACTGCTCACTGGGTCAAATGTTTGTGGAGAAAGTACCCATACAGCCTGGGACATAAGTCACTTGTAGTATCATAGAATCATAGAACAGCCCAGGTCAAAAGAGATCTCAAAAGATCCCCTGCTCCAACCTTTTGTGGGAAAGGGAGCCTAGGTGAGATAATCTAGTACCTTGTCCAATCGCATCTTGAAAACCCCTGGTAATGGAGCCTCTACCATGTCCCTGGGAAAGTTGTTCCAGTGATTGATTGTTCTCACTGTAAAAAATATCTTTCTTATACTGAGATGAAACCTCTTCTAGTGAAACTTGTACACATTGTCCCTTGTCTTTTCCACGTGGCTCCATGCAGAGAACCTCTGTCCTTTTTGTAGGCGCACATTATGTGCTGGAATAGTGTGAGGAGGTACCTCCTGAACCTTCTCTTCTCCAGGGAAAAAAGATCTAACTGCTTCAGTCTTTCCTGCAACAACCACTGATCACCACCCTCTGAGCACAGCCTGTGAGCCAATTTCCTACTCATCTCACAAACCACCCATCCAGTCTGTATCTTGCCAGTTTGTCTAGGAAAAGACTGCAGGCAACCGTGTCAAATGCTTTGCTGAAGTCCAAGTAAACAACATCCATCGCTCTCCCCATGTCAACAGAAAAAGTTAATTTGGTGTAGAAGGTGATTAGGTTTGTCAGGCATGATTGGACTTTAGTAAACCTGTGCTGTCTTTTCCCAATCACCTGTTTCACTTGGTTTCTAATAGCTTCTAGGAGGACTTGCACCATTACTTTCTCAGGGACTGAAGTAAGACTAATGGGCCTGTAGTTTCCCAGGCTCTCTTTTGGGCCCTTCTTATAGAAGGGTATGACATTTGATCTCTTCCAGTCTCCAGGGATATCTCCTGATCTCCATGGCTTTTCAACTATTTTAGATAGTGGCCTTGCAACAATGTCAGCCACTTCTCTTAGCACCCTGGGGTGGATTCCATCTGGGCCCATGGATTTATGAGGGTATAAGAATTAAGCTCTTCTTTGTTGGCTTTTCTCATTACAAAATAGCATAACACCCTTCTTCTTCTACTGGGCCTAACATACAGAACTGTCTTGTCCTTGAGGTATGAACTAGTACGTTCATACTCCCTCAAACTTATTGTAAAAAAACAGAGTAATTTAAATACTACCCTTTAAGAATGGGATTCTCATTTTCCACAGAGTGGAGTATATTTATATGCCTTCCATGCATGTTGGAAACAATATTCAATCAACATGAATGCATTTTCAAATATGATTTAGCAATTGAGAATAATGTAGAATAGCCAGTACTTCCTGACAAACAAGCTTTATGCATACCTCATGGGCTTGACTATACTTGTGGAGCACCTGAGTAAAGTAGGTAACATTGAGAAAGTCTTCTCCAGCAGCAAATGCATTTAAAGTTATGCCCTTTTTGTCCCTATCTCAGTTAGAAAAATTAGTTTTCCAACCTTACTCATTTAAAGTAGCTTACTCTTCAAGATTCTTGGTTACAAGGGACAATCTGTTTTCAAAGACATTGTTAATTGTATGTATGGGTGTTATTGTGGCCTTTACAACTCGCCTGCACATACTTATTGTTCAAAATTATCAGACTATCTATATGTCATCTCTGTGGGTGACCGAAGAACTCACTGTACTTGATATCCAGCATTTCAGCTTTGGTTTGGACTGAACATAAGCAGTAGCTCTTGGGATCTCACTGGTGCTCCATGACTTTTACATTCTTCTTTACACTGCATATATTCAACTTCTGGCTTCAGACCTGTTGTTTTCCCACTTAAAAGACTCTGCTTCCTAAAGTACATGTGTGTGATAGCAAGGTGGAAGGAGCTAAAGCAAAGATGCTGTAATCAGTTGTCCGTCTCACTGAGAGCAGGTTTTCCTGGGGCAGTCAGCTGAGTGCAGCTGGCTCAGTATCACACAAGCTCAATGCACTCTCATTTGGGCTGCTGTTCCTCATCCCATCCTTATTCTCCACGTGCTATTACCAATCTCTATTGCAGCAGCTGGTAGCTACAAGAGAAGGTGCTACAAAAGCTACCTTAAAAAAGACCCAGACAGCCTTGAGTCCCGAGTCTGAGAAGGATTATGACTTGTATCATCTTCTGACGGGACACACAGAAAATGAGAAAAGCAAAGTCAATGAAAAGCAAGCCATGTCACCAACCCATTCCCAAGCAGGCAAAAGAAAACTGGTGCCATGTAGCACAATGGACTCCTTCCACTTCCTTTAACATTGCCAAGAATAGCATCAGTAGTGTTGAAGACATGGAGTGTTGCATGCCTCTTCCTTACTCCTTCTCTTCTTCAAGATCAAATAAATGCACTGCAACACAGTTACAGCAAATACACAGGCTGGAGTAAGTGCTGCCTACTTATGAGACTCTGCTCTGAGGCATATTTAGGGGAGCTCAAAAAGGTTGTGTTTTTGTTTTTTTGGGGTTTTTTTCCTCCAGCTATGAAAGCACAATAGTGGTATTTATAGCTGTCAGACTGAGCTCTTCCTTCCAATAACATATGCCATCCAACAGACCCACCCTCCACATTCTCTAACTCAAAATTATTCAGTGTTGGCTGATGTAAATGGAATGGATTTACTTTAAAGGAAAAAAAATATTTTTGACTGCCCATTAAATGTCACAGAGGAAATTCATGGCACGTAGGAAAACAACTGTGTACAGTACTGTTGAGCCAAGACTCTAACAGATGTTGTACTCACTATAGTCTAAGCATAATAACAACAATTTTAATTACCAGAAAACAGGAAAAGCCTTATCTTCCTGTGGTGATACTGTGGAGGCATTATTATCAATATTGTCTCCTCCTTCTGAACATGTGCTCAGGCTGGAGTTTGTAATATTATCTCGGGACTCTGATCTTGCACACATGTGGAAGGCCTCAACATTAGAAAAACAGTTGCTAACAGGTGATTTGGTCCCATTTCCAGAACCAAACTCATTTCCAAGACTCATGAGAGCATCATTTCAGAAGGCAAGGAAACCCAAGCCTGGCTATTCTGCCACATCCCTCCAAACCACTGCATGCCATTTCCTGATGTCAGCTCTGGCCCAGGATGGGAAGCACAATACAGGAGCTTTGGGATGGCCTGAAAGAAAGTTGTCTCAAGTCCAGTTCCTCAATACAGTATCACCAGAAGCAAAAAGCAGTTACTTAATATCTTTCTGTGCTTCCTTTCCTAAAATGGGTAGAAGATACTTTTTTATCTCACCCCAGCAAAGCAGGAAGCTACATGCTTTCTGATCAAATGGAGCATTTGAGCTTTTTGGGAACTGATAGTTTGAGTTAACTTGATTTCAAGATAGAGTTGCCTAACAGTTCCACAATAGTCAAGTGTGGATTTCTTTGCTTGTTTGTTTTGGGTTTTGTTTTTGTTTTGTTTTTATCTGAAATGGTATGTGAAAAAGAGATTTGTAATACATTACAATAAAGTCTCCAACCTCTTCTTGACTTCCAGCAGGAGCAATATCCTTAACTGATATTTACTGCCCAAATCTCAATTAAGTGCAGCTACTAAAATAAACTAAACCCAGAGTGTTTCACAAATAAAAACCACTCTTTATTTTCCAACTGCGTTGGGTGGGTGGGGGGAGGGGGGGGTAGGGAAGAGAACACAGGTTTTTTTGAAAGCTGGTGTAGGATCACAGGATGATTCAGGTGTGATGGGGCTTCAGGAAGTCCCTAGACCCCTCAGGGCAGGGTCAGAGCTGAGCTCACAGTGGGTTGCTCAAGGTTTAACCTAGCTGGGTCTTGAAAACCTCTAAAGGTGAAGATGGCACAATCTCCCTGGGCAACCTGTGCCATTGCCTGCCTGCTCCTCCTCGTGATGAAACAGCCTGTCCTTACACCCAGTTGTCCTTTTGTTTCATCTTCTCCCTGTAGTCTCATCCTCCCATTGTGCACAGCTATGAAGAGCCTGGCTCCACTTGACCAATATCCAACTTGTAGTCCCTGGGGGTGCTGTGGGGTCTCCCACATGGCTGAACAAGTCCCACTCCTTCAGCCTCTTCTCACAGGGAGAGTCTCCAGCCCTGATCAGCTCCAGGACCCTCTGCTGAACTTCCTCTGCTTTGTCCAAGTCTTTCCTACACTGGGGCTCGAAACCTGGCCATGGGTACTGACATGTGGGCTAGCGAGTGCCGAGTAAGGAAGGAGGAAGGGAAAAAAAAAAAAAAAAAAAAAAGGAAAATCTTTCAGCCTTCTCTGGCATGGGAGGCCAACATTTCCCAAGCACTGAGGCCGGGGACACCCAAATCACACAGGATTTCACTCGCGTCTAGGTGTCTAGTTCACCTGATCTTTCCTTGAAGACCCTAGCTTGAAATTTCCCGTTCTGTAAAAAACCGAACTCTCATTTAACCTCTTGGCAGCCCCGTGCAGCCCCTCGGAGCGGGGGCAGGCCCGATGGCCGGCACCAGACACCTCCCTGTGCAGCGGGAGGGAGGCCTTAAAAGATGTCCCGCCGCCCGCTTCGCGCGGCTCGTTATCCCGAACAGCAGCAGGGAGCGGGCGGGAGCGGCAGCGGCAGCCACAGGTGTTTCCCTGCGGTGGGGTCCCAGGCCCGGGGCCGGGTGGGGCAGAGGCCGCGGGGCCGCCCAAGGGGCGCAGCCGGGCGGCGCTGGGCGCACCCCTCCCCGCGGCGGCTGCGGTGGCGGTGAGGGCGGGCCGGCACCCGGAAGAGGAGCCGCCGCCTCCACCCGCCTGACTTCCCCGGTAGGCAGGGAAGGAGGCAGGCGGTCGCCATGCTGCAGTTCTTGGTAAGGCTCCGCGGGGCTCCGACGCGGCCATTTCACGGCGGGGCGGGGCGGAGTGAAGCGAGGCGGGCGGGGACGGTGGCGGCGGGGCCACTTCTAGACGAGAGGAGGAAAGTCGCTGTGTGCGGTCACCACCCGCACCCGCGGCTCCGAGGAGGCCCAGCGGGCGGGCGGGCGGGACTCGCGCCTGCCCAGGGGCTGGCGGCGACCTCTCCTCCCAGCCCCACGCTCGCCGCTGCGCGCCTTGGGTGCTCCTGCCCTGTGGTGTGACTCGCCCCCGTGGCCCTGAAGCTGCTTAAACGGGGCAGCATAGCGCAGCATCCTTGTGGGTGCGGCTTCGGGCGGTTTCCCTTGTCCGGCTCCTCCGCACCCGGCCGGAGCCTGAGAGTCGCCGCGCCCGGCTTTCGGTGCGGCTCTTCGTGGCTGCCCGGCCTCGTGTGCCGCCGGGTTTGTCCCTGTTCCCCGCAGAACAGTGCCTTAAAACTGCTCTAAAAGTGAAGTTCCTGCCTTGTTTTTTTTCTCCCGAGTCGTGCCCTCAATTTGCCGTGCGGACTCAGCAGGTTTCGTTCGCTCAGGGTGATGCCCTCCTGCTGCTCACAGTTCTTTGTATTGGCACAGGCGCCTCCCTCCTGAGAGAGCAGTCCTTTCCAGTCCTTGCCTTTTGCTCGCCTTTAAAGGTGTATCACTGGAAATGGGGATTTTTATATATAGAAGTTAAGGCAAGGGGTCATGTTTCATTACTGCCTCTTATTAAATGCCTTTTTAACAGCATATTAATAGAAGAGCAGAATTAATGACTAAATATTTTTGTTCTTTTCCATTTTAATATTCCTTTCTGTCTTTCTGTAACTTCCCCTAAACTCTTCTGGGTGTTAGATGCCTGGCTAATAAATACATAATTGATGCTGGTAGTTGTACTGCCGAATCTGGAAATAAATTACCTGACCCCCAAAAGATGCTGGTTTCTGCTGTAGCAAAGCATGGAAACAGTCCTCCATTTTTCATTCTAGTGATGTGAGGGATACGCCAAGGTTTTAGTTGTGTTCAGGTATGTCCCAGTAAGTATAAACAGTACATTATATTCTTTCATTTGTTATTGAGGGAAGAGTAATTTAGCTGGCTAATAAGTTTCACACCAGCTGTTGATACAGATGGCCTATTCTAAGTTGTGAGAGTCTTGTGTGTTTTAGAAAGTAAATACAGAAGGCCTATTTTTTTATCTCATCTTCAAAATAAAATGTAGTAACAAGCATGAAAGCCTCGGTCGTAGCTGTCTTTTATAGCCTCTCTCCACTCTGCTGAAAACACACAGAGTAAATACACTTAGGCACTCTTCAGAGTTTCTGTGTTTAGCAATTCTAGTGCTTGCTAATTTTCTTTTGTTGCAATTGCTAGATGAAAACCTCTTACTAATTTTGACTTCTTGATTAGCGCCTGAAAGTTAGAAAAAAAATGCACTAATTCAGAGTTTCTTCCCTCTTTGGGTGTAGATTGGATATTTGACTCTTGTTCTCCCTTGTAAGGGCTGTAATGGGGAGATAAAGGGATAATCTTGCAAACCATGTATTTTTGCTATCCAGAGTTAAGCATAAAATAAACATTTGTTTAAAATGCAACTTGAAATGCTGGGTAGAAATTGGAAGACTCTGAACTCTGGTCAGCCCTGTTGTCCTTACTTAACATGCACATTTTAATTGGCTATATGTTTTGCTATGTGCATAATTGAAATCTAAGTCATAAAACATTTCCCTTTGCTTGAATTGCCAGTTATAAAAGTAAATGTCACTGTGTGGATCACCCTTGAATGCAGTGCTTGACTTTTCAATAAAGAAGTATACTTAAAGGGAGTACTGATGCCAGTACTGTCTGTACCAAATTAGTTTTATCACATAGCAGAATATGATAGTTGTCCCATCTTTGGAAATATTCTAGGGTAAAAGCTTCAAAAACTGATAATAAGCAAGGACTGAGTTTGTATTTGCAAGTGAGTATTCAAACAGTGCTAAAGATACAGGAATTTGTCTTCTGATAGAATGATGCTCTGCATTAAGAGGAATCACAAGTCTAGTTTACATCAGTGCAGTATTTTTTAATATCTTCCAGAGTGCTTCCTTAACTGATAATTAAAACCACAAGGGCAAATGATAACCAGTGCAATACACACAGAAAGAACTCTATCTTAAATTGTTAAAGCTAAGCTTCTTAAGAAGTAATAATAAAGACTAAGAGCAAAAATCTGTTTAAGAAAATACTGAAGTAACTTGCAGTCATGGTTCATTTGGTAGTTTTCAGCTAATTTTAGTTTTCTGTAGCTGGCTTTTCACCAATGGTGCTTACAGAGTCTGAATCACTGAAAAGATGAGCTGTACTGTGTCCTGCTTTGGGCATGGAAAAGATGTCTAGTCAGTGTGTGATGGCAAAGTTGTTATTGTGGACAGTGGGATTATTTTTCTTAGAATATTCTTATAATGACAGCAGTGACAAAGCAATAAGCAATAACAGTTTTCTTAAACAGAACTGGCCTCAGCTGTCTTGGAGTGATTTGTCTACTGACAATGAGTGAAGGCACAATATTAGTAGTATCCCCTTCCAAAAAAGTCAAATGAGCTTTCATAGTGTAGGAAGTACTTATTATGAAATGTGACAATAAACAAAAAATCTACGATCTTGTGGAGGTGATGAATTAAAATCTCATCACCTATCTTGGAAGAGAAGAATTCCTTTCACTCCAAAAGTGGTGTTATGTTTGAGGATTTTCCTCAGCTGGCAAAGTCTGGGCCAGGAACTGTGCTTCTGTTTTGCTCTCACTCTCCTTCTAGAGTGTGTTTTCACAGACGCCCTGCAGCAGTCATGAGTTTGCACAGTTGTCAAAAGAGATTGTGTCCTTCTTCCAACCAGCAGTACTTCCCTGCCTTAGAGGAGCCCCTAGATCAGAGTGGATTTGGATGAAAATTAATCTCTTGGGGTCAAAGGGGTCTGGAAGGTGCACAGTTGTTCGATGCTGCAGAAGAGAAGTAGCAGGTTTACATCAGTTTAAGTTGGTGGTGGAGCTGTACTCAAACATTTTAAGGTGAGACTGGGATCTTTTTGCAGTCAGAGTCTGTTCTGACTTTCAAGCTTGTGAACTTTTTTTTAAATTTTAACCAATATGCTTTTGATGGAAGGATGTTAACACTATTCTCCCTTTTTTCCTTTTTAGCTTGGTTTTACTCTTGGCAATGTGGTTGGGATGTATCTGGCTCAGAACTATGATGTAAGTATCCTTGTATAAAGCTAAACCTATTCTGAACTGAAAATGTAAGGCTGTTTTCCCTTAATCAGAGCTGAATCAGTCTTTATTTTGATGGTTTATTTTATTTAAGCAGAATGCACATCATAGTGACTTTAGTTACAGATTAACTGAAAGATAAATGGAACCAAAACATCTGCCTCTGACATCTTTTCTGTAACAGAGTAATGCTCAGAGCCTTAACCAGTGTTGGGGCCCTAGAGCACAGGTATGGTAAACAGGCATCTACATAGATAGAGACAGGAGAAAGAAAAGGTTTAGCAGCTGGTCATGTATTGCACTGGCACTAAAATACTGGTTTCCTGATGCTGATACTCTGTCTGTTTACAGTGTTCTCCACTCAGTACACCTGTTTGTTACTTAAAAATCCTCCAGAGCACCTGAAATTTCTGTCTTCCAGACAAATAATAAAAATAGGCTTTGCTACCTTTTTCAGAAAATTTAGCACCTACTCCTACTTCAAGCAGTATACTGACTTGCAGTCTTTCTTTCCTTCTTTTATCACAGTGAGGAAAAAAGTTACCTGACTTTGAATGGAGATTTTTCACTGTGAGAATTAGAGTAGAAGAAGATTTAGAGCGGAGTCTTCAATACAAGCTTTTAATTTCTGCAGAGTCAGCAGAATCCCTTGGAAAAGCAGTGCCACTGGCTGTTCACCAGCTAGAGGAGTTAAAGAAATTTAACACTTTTTTTTTTCCTTTCTTATGCAACCTGTAATAGCCCAGTTAAAAAAAAAAAAAAAAAAGCTGTTGAGGCTCAAATCTCTGACATTTATGTTTTGCTTTCCTCTCATCTTCAGTATTGAAGGTACCCTTGCTCATGTGCAAGCTTTTGTGATGCTTCCTGTCCAGTCACACCAGTAAGAGTACTAATAAAAGGCTGTTTTTTCTTTCCAACACATGTTTTACAGTGTTATGAAAATTTATTCATAAGAACATATTTGGATGTATCAATATGTATCATAAGCATGGTATAGTGCTTTTCTGGCAACGCTGTTAAAGATTGCCACAAGAGGGGGACTTATGCTTTTGATTTGCAGGAAATAATTCCCTGGGATTGTAACAGGGATTTGCAGGATGAACATGGTAATTTATTGCTGGTATCAAAAGTGATTTGTTTTAGTGACATCTAAGATAAACTTGTCATAATGAGGTCCTAATTCTGCAGTTGTAAGCACATGTGCTTAGTTATAAGCCCATGGAGGGTTCTACTGACAACAGTGGAGTTCTCTTGGTTTAGGTTAAATGTCAAGTGTTTTACAGGCTAGGCTCTTAATTTAGTTTGCTCAAACAGAGCTTAACTTTGAAAAGGAAGGTAAGAGAGAAACCTGTACTATCAACCTCAAACTATCCAATGAGAGAACTGCAGTCTATTTGGGTTAATTTTCCTTATGCTCTGTGGTCAGGTTACATAAGAAGTAAAAGTCCATGCTTTTTTTCACAACTACCAGTGAGAACTTTGCTTTACTTTTATTTTAATCAGTTAGTTTGTAAAATCCTATGTTGTTAATTCTCAGTTTTAGCTAGAGTCGTGAGATTATCTATTCCCTGCCCTTAAAACTTGCCTCTTAAAAAAAAAACCAACCAAAAAACAAACAAAAAAAACCCCAACAAAAATAAAACACCAACAAACTGTCAAAATTTACTATTGGATTTCTTTATTAAAATACTCCTATTTGCAAGAGAAAGCTGAAGTTTTGAAATTCACAAACAGTAAACTGAATTTGTGTTCAAGTGTGAAACTGCAAAAGTTTACTAGTTTGTAATGCAGTAAAATTCCCCAGTGGGGAATTTTAGTTCCTGCAAAATGAACCAGGATAAACATTTCTTCATAAATCTCTTGAGACCGTATTTGCTGCTCTTAAACATCTCTTTTCTCATGGTTGGTGACTGGTATAGTGCAATCTAATTTCTCCTCTGGAAGTCAGTATTAAACTTGGTGCATCAGTACTTAAATCAGCTTATTCTTGGCAATTTGGCCTCTTTCAGTGAGGAAGCCAGACTGGTTTTACTGAATTTCCTGTGAAGTGATCTCTTTTCCTCCCTCCTGTTCCCATCACCACTGGCTGACTTTTAGTCTTAACAATCTAAAATGTTCCCTAAAGCCTCATGTAAGGTGCTTTTATCTGCTATTTGCTTGATGTTGCTTTGTTTTTAACCTCTATGCAAGGTAACAGATCCTGGAAGCAAATATCTTCTAGAAACCAGTTTAAACATAGAATTTCTTGCTGTGTTTATGTTATTGTTTTTCCTGCTAAGGCTCATGTAGCTCAGGATTTTTTGTTAATTTGTGTGTTGTTTTTTTTGTTGTTTGTTTGTTTGTTTTTTTTGTCTTTAAAGATTCCTAACATTGCAAAGAAGCTTGAAGATTTTAAGAAGGACGTGGAAGCAAAGAAGAAGCCTCCCAGTGACAAGTCCTAAGACAGCAGTGTTACCCAGGTCACCTTTGTGTACACATCAAGGATGCAATTTACCTTTCGGGCAACAACGATCAAGTAGAGGGTTGGCAGGGGAGGTTTCTCCACTTTTAGTCTACCAGAACTGGAATGTCCTTCTTGTGAAAGAGCAGCTGTGAACTTTTCCTAGGACTGATTTTCAAGGGTTACAGAATTTGGATTTGCAGCTGAAATGTGACCGGATAAGATCGTTTGTTATTTTTCGTTATTGCTTTTCCTAATATTTTGTAACTCGTTTTTACCTGATCCGGCTGGAGTCCTGTTAGTCCTGTTACTATGCGTACCTCACACTTTGTGATACCCTAGTTCTTAGAACATCGCAAAAGAAATTAAATGCATCAAGAAGTAACTTTCAGGGTTTCTTGTCATTTGTTGTGAGCAGTGGTACTTCACTATCCTTAAGATCTGCATTCCATTACTGGATATAGGAAAGTTCCTTTGTCAAACTATGAACCTGGAGAGAAAGGGAGAGCTCCTGCTTTTTCCTTTATGTTAAATGATGGCTTCCGGCAGTGCAGACTTTGCACAAACATGGCTGATTTGAAAAAGTGTAAAAAGCTATAAATTTAAATTTCAAATTAATTATTTCTTCTATGATTGCCTCTTCCTCTTCTTTCCTTTCTGCTTGATTCCTTGGGGATGTCTCTGGAGTGATGGGGAGGATGGGAGAGAGAAGAGTTATCTTCCATATGTGGTAATCGAGGCACATGGAGGTCAGCACTTATGTTGTGAATCCAAACCATTCACTTTATGTACTTGATAGTCCAGTTTGTGTACTTGTTCTAAGTATGTTGGGGTGGTTTTTTTTGTTTTGTTTTGTTTTTTTACTGCTGTGGAGCAAGGTCTAGAGCTCAGTATTACTGTCAAATATGTTTGGTATTCCCATTACTTCATCATTTCAGTGTATGATCTTTAACCCGTTGCCTTTGTGTTTGTTTCAGTTGTGTACCATGTGTTTTCTTAAGATTAGAACCATTTATCTGCTGTTGCCATTATTGTTTGTCTGGTGTGCTCCTCTTCACTCATTGCTGCCACTAAAAAACCCTGGTGTGCGAGAAAATACACGTTGTGTTGTAGCACTGTCCTCTTCTGTTTGAATGGAAAGCAAAGTCTGTGTTTGCAAACCATAGTTTTGCACAAATTCTGGTGTAAATTCTGAAGACCATAGTGCAGTAATTTGAATAGATGTACATTTTATTAATTCAACAATCAAATAAAATTTACTTTTTTTTCTGTAAAATAGAATCATAGAATCACAGGATGGTATGGGTTTGGAAGGGACCCTAAAGATCATCTAGTTCCAACCTTCCTGCCATGAGCAGGGAGACACCTTCCACTAGACCAAGTTGCTGAAAGCACAGAAGAGTCCTAACAGCTCTGTAAGGTGACTTAAATCACTGATTCCCATATCCTTTTGTGAAAGACAAGTAAAAGTACCAGAAAGATATTTTTCTTGCTTTTATTAACAATGCCTGGTGAGAGACAGCTATGGACAAGGAGTTGGAACAAGCACAGAGAATAGTCTCCTCCACTCCTTCAGGCTTTTCATTAAAGCATACCTAGAGTGCTTCTCATTAGTGTTAGGATAAGGATTGTGCCTTCAAAGTTTATTGTCCTTTTGCCATGTTTTCATTCTTATTGTGGGAAAACTGTAGAGCACATGGACTGGATTCCTTTCAGAAGGAACTAAACCAAAAGATATGCTTTGATCTCTAATGTTTAGTCAATTAGGCCTAGAGACATTCAGAAGGAAAATATCCTAAGCTTTGGGCACTAACTGTTTTGCTCTGTAGACCCAATGGACTGTGCTGTTTGAGACAAATCTAGAATGAAAACTTTTAAGTACAGGGGTCCCCAAGTTCCTGTTTTAATTTTCACTCTCTACCCCAAAGCCTTTAATTCTGATGCATCTGGATCAATTCCAAGCTCAGGAGTTTTCACTGAATCAGCAAAGACACATTTACAGAATAGCTTAATGCCAAACCTTTGCTTCCTTTTCCAGAGTTTGGTGATGACAGAGTTCTTCCACAATGTAGTTGTGCAATTGAGGAAAGTATTTATAATCTAAAGATTCTGCTTCTTAAAGAATATATATATGCACATAAGAAATATTTCACCTGTAATTTCATATCCTTTCTTTCACTATTTGCCCTTAAATGTGTAGCTGACATAAAAGCTGTTTTAACGCTTCCATGACTCTGATCAACTTAGTTTCCCCCAGCTTCCCTTTGTTGATTTTTTTTTTACCCTGTTCTTTTTCCTATTTTTGAACAGAGTATTGAAAAATACTGTCTTTAACCCATTCACATTTCTTTGCTTGTCATACAAAATTATGTTAATGTCTAAAATGGGATTATTTCTTTCCTCAAGCATGCTGTATATTCAAATACTATACTCAGAATAATATTTAAAATATTAATATTTAAATATTAATAAATAATATTCAAACTCTGTATTTTTTGTCAAACAGGACTATATCATTCTAAAAGTGTAATTTTGAGCTGAAACTTTCAACTGAGCATTCAAAGTAGATGTTAGGAGTTTTTTTTTTCCTATCAGATTATGAAGTGAACCAGCTACAGCTGTAGTGCTGTAGAAACAATATATGCTCATTGATATTAAAGACAGGACCTCTTAAGTGTTTCACACTGTTTGCAACGTTTTCCATTTTACTTCTGTCTCTTCTGTCCCACATGGTAACTGAAGAGCTGGATGACATTATCATACTTGTCGACTTTATATCTATGTACAGCAACTACTGTATAAGACATTTTGCCTAACTGATTCAGCCTGAGGCTGTCCTAGATGATACTAAAGGT
The DNA here is from genome assembly GCA_907165065.1 of Caprimulgus europaeus. The sequence continues at coordinate 57,927,419 of OU015528.1, read as the reverse complement.
TAACCTTATATTTCAGATGACAGAGAGTACACACAGATAATGACTGTTTGATGCAGATCTTGCATCTGAGGGCTCAGAGGGACTATGGATGCAGTGGTGTCATAGCAGGTCACATAAGATATTAGGAGAAAATTTCCTGCTTAATATGGGTACTATGAATTTCTGCACATTCAAAATTACTGTGCGGACTGCTGGAATTGCCAACCAAAATATGCAGTCTTCCTTTGCTAAAAGCTTTTAGGAGAAATTCAGTTATATCCATTTTAATGTATTAATTCTTTTGAGATGTCCTAGGAGCTGAAGTTTCAAGGCAAAAGGGGAAAAAAAGGAATATATGAGCTACTAAAAGACTTTTAAAATATTGTGTGCCTTGAAACTGTTACTTTGTGATGGAAAATGCTGCCCTAAGGCTCTTGTAGTCCATCTTCCATTGAATACAATAAAGAGTTAATACTGAAAATATATGAAATGCCAGATAGCAAAGCTAATTATTAGCTTATTGTGCACCAGAGCTCAAATGAAGATGGTGGATTTACTGCACAGAACTTCACTAACATGAATGCTTAGTGGTGACATTTTATATTACAGAACCACAGCCCCTTGTCTCCATCCCTTGACCTTTGTGGCCCTTGGGCAGGACTTGTTGCATTATGCCTGTGTGCCTCTTGTACTGGGGAGTCCAGAACTGGTTGCAGCAGTTCAGATGTGTTTTACCAGGGCTAAGAAGAGGGGAAGAATCATCTCCTCCCTCAGCCTGTGGATGAATCTCTGCCTATGTAGTTCAGGGTGCTGTTGGCCCTCTTTGCCTCAAGGGCATGTTGCTGACTCACATTCAGCTTGTCTACCAGGACCCCAGGTCCTTTTCTGCAAAGCTGCTTTCCAGCTAATCTCCTCCAGTTTGTACTGGTGTGTGGGATTATTCCTCCCCAAATACAGAACTTTGCATTTCCCTTTGTTGAACTTTGTGAGATTGATGTCAGTGCATTTCTGTGACCTGTGAAGGTTCTTCTGAATGACAGCACAGCCATCTTGTGCATCAGCCACTCCTAATTTTGTACTGTCTGCAAACTTGCCAAGGGTGCACTCTGTTCTAATTTCAAGGCCATTAATAAGTATGCCAGTGTTCATTAATTCAATATTGGCCCTAGTATTTTCCCCTGAAGTACACCACTAGAGATTGGCCTCCAGCTGGTCATTGTGGTGCTAACAACAGCCCTTTAATCCAAGCACTTCAGCCAGTTTTTGATCCATTTTGCCACTCACTTATCTACACTTCTTTATTTGTCTGTGAGGTTGTTGTGGAAGGCCATGTCTAAAGCCTTGCCAAACAACATCAGTTGCTCTTCCCTCATCCACCAAGCTAGTTATTTTGTTGTACAAGTGCCAGGATGGTCAGTTCTTGTTCTTTGTGTGTTTCAAAACAGATTTAGTCCATCACCTTCCCAAGGACTGAAGTGTGACTGACCTGTCTGTAGTTCCCCAAATCTTCCTCCTTGAAGATAGGAGTGATGTTTGGTTTCTTCCAGTCTTCAGGGTCCTCCTTGGATCACCATAACCTTTCTGATACAATAGAGAGTGGCCTCACAGTGACATCAGCCAGCTCCCCCAGCATTTCTTTATATGTCCGTTTGCAGCTGGTATGCCTAAAGAGGTCCTTCTTGTTAAAAAATCAGAAGCCAGGGGTGATTCCAGTACAGTCAGTGTCCTTACCAGTGGGCCACAACCCCACAGGTCTGCACACAGCAGGCAGCACCAGTGGCTGGTAGTGGGATCCACTGTCAGCCCCAGGCACAGCAAGGGGGGGAACCAGGCCTGACGTCCACATCAGAAAGTCTGTGGAGCAAAATAAGACAGGTCCAGAGAGTTGACTGGAGATGAGGCTACAGCAGAGGCTCAGCATCCATCCAAGAGACAAGGCAAAAGGCAGAGAGGAGCCTAGAGCTCCAGATCTGTGCTTAAGTGGTGCTCATGGGCCCAAGGGAAGAAGGTGTGGGTGGGAGTCCCAGGTGAGGCTGGTCAGGGCCATTAGGGCACTCAGAGCCCTGGCATTGGCTTTCCTAAGCCATTCCACTCAGTTAAATCGCTAGTACCTCCAGCTGCCTTCTGTAAAAATAGGTTGTACTTCAGAGGAGTTACTGAAAGACAGGGAAAAGTTTAATGAAGTCAACTCTTTTTCTTTATGTCTTTACATTAGGTAGCATCATCTACATCAGAAGCTTTTATTATGAATTCAGGTAAAGATAACGTGATTCCTATTAATGTAAAGTATCAGTCTTCACGGTGATTTCTGATGAGTAAAGTAACGTAGTGGTGATCTGGCAGCACAGGATATTTCTCAGTGGTGATGCTGCAGGGAGTTGTGGTATCTCAAAAATTTATTGCCTTTGTGAAAGCAGAATTTTTCCACTGTTCTCTTTCGTGGTTCTCCTTTGTGCTGTGGTGCTGGCAGCTGTGTGCACCAACAGCTGTTATGACTCCTTTATGTGCTTTCTTGGAGAGATTTGTTACACATGCTGAGCATCTGGAAATGTGCTTTGAAGGGCTCAGACTACTATTGGCCCAGATTACAGGTGGCCTTTAGATTACTGGTGAAATTGAAATGTTGCAAAGGAAGAAACTGGAATTTTCAAAATTAATAAGGAGTTGATTTTGTAAGCCTAGATTATATCTGTGTTTGCAGAAACATTATTGGGAGTGAGTATCATATATAAAAATCAGTATCACTGGCTGCATGTGATGCAGAATTATTTTGTACATTAGTAAGTGATGGTTGATATCTGAGTGCGTATGTTACTCCATAGAGAAATTTAGTGTACAGCTCTTTATTTTTACCTCAGATAAACAAGGAAGAGATACTTAGGTCTATTTGTTGCACTTCTTAGTTGTATATGCTAACATTTACTTTAAAAAGTCCCAAGTCAAGGCAATTTTTATTGAATTTGTACTGAGATAAAATTGCTGTGGAGTTTATTTGATTTTTTTACCTGAAACATACATTAATCACAGATGGTCAAATTTACTTTCTTGAAAAATAAAACAAATTTAATAATTTGCCTTCAGAATAGATGTTCCCACCAGAGTTCATTCTGGCTTTAGTCTTTAATACATATGGAAAATACCTAAATACCCCATTCCTGTAGATCTCTGACTCAAACCATAACTACACTAGTAACTTTCCTACCCTGTGAGCCTAAACACTGGAGTGAAACATACTGTTGATTTTCTGTGTGAAAACAGGAATTCTGCAAACTTTCATGACACTGATTAGAGCCCTTCTCTGTCAACTGCAACCTTTGGGCCCAAAGATGTAACCCAAGTTGTTAGATACTAATCAGTGTATGAAAAAAAGACCTGTTTTTGAATCTGTTACTCAATTTTTCTGCAAACCAGAGAGAATTGAACAACCTCTGTAGAAGTATTAAGTACACCTATCATGTTCTGGGGTTTTTTTGTTTGCTTGGTTTTGTTTTGTTTGTTTGTTTTCCTGAGAAATAAAACATTATCAGGTACAGAATGAAGAATTGCTCAGTATAAATCACCTCATTTTACTTCAGTGAAATTGTTCAGATTTTATAACACTGTGGAAATATATATGTAGTCTTAATAGGATTCTAGTAAAAGGTAATATAAAACTGTAAGATAAAATAATATACTGCTACTAGTTAATGTGATCATACTTTTGGATAGGAATTTTAAATTCTGGGCTGAAAGCTGAACTTTTGTTTTTAGGATTTGATATACGTGCTGAATGTTCAAAGCATCTGGAAATCACTTAATTTGAAATCAAGCTTATCTTCCCTCTGAAGGAAAAAACTTCAGCTTTGGTTATTAGCAGAGACAAATCTGAAGTTGAGTGTCAGTATGCTATAAATTACCAGTGAAAATTTCCCACTTTTCTATCTGCTTGGCATATGTTTTCATTTAAAAAAAGAGCAATCAGCACCCATTGCTGTCACACTGTGAGCCATGCAACTTCCCAACCCTAAGCTTATAGTTCATCTGCTGCTGTTTTCCTTTGTGCTATTCAGATTCTGCCACTAAATGCATTCTTGTGTACTTTCTTATGTCTTCAGTGAAATGAAGGAAATCATACATGCATGTCTGAGGGCAGAATGTGGCTGTGGTGCCTGCACTGACTGCTCTGAAACAGAAAAAGTGCCAGAACAGCATACTGCCTTCCTATGAATGCGTGGTGGGATGTGGCAGTGACAAGTGCCAGCAGCTGTGGATGTGGAAATATGCTGAGAGCACCAAAACAGGAGGCAAGGAGACCCTTCAGTGACCCTCAAGGGTCTGTACTGGGACCAATGCTGTTTAATATCTTCATTAATTATTTTGACAGCAGGATAGAGTGCACCCTCAGCAAGTTTGCTGATGATACCAAGCTGGGTGGTGCAGTCAATGTGCCAGAGGGATAGGGTGCCATCCAGGGGGACCTGGAGAGGCTGGAGAAGTGGGCCCAGGTGAACCTCATAAGGTTCAACAAAGCCAAGTGCAGGGTCCTGCACCTGGGATGGGACAATCCTCATTATCAATACAGGCTGGGAGATGATGTGCTGGAAAGCAGCCCTGAGGAAAAGGACTTGGGGATAGTAGTGGATGAAAAGCTGGACATGAGCCACCAATGTGCAAGGCCAACCACATCCTGGGCTGCATCAAAAGAAGTGTGGCCAGCAGACTGAAGTGATTCTGCCCCTCTGCTCTGGTAAGACCTCACCTGGAGTACTGCGTCCAGTTTTGGAGCCCTGAACACAAGAAGGACATGTACCTGTTGGAACGTGTCCAGAGAAGGGCCACAAAAATGTTCAAAGGGCTGGAGCACCTCTCCTATGAAGAGAGGCTGAGAGAGTTGGGGTTGTTCATCCTGGAGAAGAGAAGCCTCTGGGGGGACCTAGTGGCCTTCCAGTACCTGAAAGGTGCCTATAAGAAAGCTGGGCAAGAACTGTTCACAAGGACACATAGCAATAGGACAAGGGGTAATGGTTTTAAACTAGAAAAGAGTAGATTAGGTTGGATATTAGGAAAAAGTTTTTCAATATGAGGGTGGTGGATCATTGGAACAGGTTGCCCAGAGAGGTAGTAGAGGCCCTGTCCCTGGAGGTATTCAAGGTCAGGCTTGATGGGGCTCTGAGCAACCTGCTCTAGTACAGATGTCCCTGCTCACTGCAGGGGGGTTGGACTAGAGGGCCTTTGAAGATCTAATACATTCTATGATTCTAAGGCTGTTAGGGAAACTCATTGTCCGAGTCTACTCCAAATTTCTCTGCACCAATCTCATGAGACACAAACTATGCCAGAGACTCAGGGAAATGTTTCTGAAGAAATATTGTTTGAGAGGTGCAACAGAGCACCAAGCAATTTCCATTAACCTAGTGCTATTGCTGACCACCCTATTTGATTTGTGAGTAATCCTAGATATCCCTAAAGCTGATTGGCATGCCAGCTGCTCGTCTCTTGAAAATAAGAATATCCCATGTTCATGTCCCCTGGGAAAAGGTGCAGGATAGCAAGGCCTGATGGGAGCTGAGCCAAGAAATAAATGTTAGAAGGGTGGAGAGTGATTTGTTGCTGAGCAGCTAGGCAATTTGAAGATGGTGGTGGATCAAGCGTGAAGTGAAAAGGATTAGAAGATGAGCGCACGGTAAAAGGCACAGAGTAGTTAAAGCCTTGGGAAGACAGCAAGACAGAAAAGAGTTTCTTGGCAGGGGGAGAATGATTGAAAGTGACTATGGAGACTGTGAACAAAGAGATGTCCTGCTTGTTGTGCATGGGGACAGGACCTTTGTTGCTGCAGGGACACCCACCCGCTGAAGTGCTTGTTCTTGGAGAAAGTTGCCCATGTTGCTGGAGAAGATGTTTAAGGTTGTCTCCTGCTTCAGCGGCTTTGGGCGACTGCAGCTCATTCTGGGCGGGAGGCTGGAGTGCCTCTGCTTTTAGCACCATGCCAGGGTCTATGGCCAGCAGCAGTTGCTTGCTGGGGAGCAGGAAGACACTCAGGGACGGGAGCCGGAGTGGTGGGGAGGGTCTGCATCCTGGAGGTAGGCATGAGTTTTGTATGCTGGGGTGCAGCAGAGCAGCAAGCTCAGCATAGGGAGAACACAGAAACTGGGGAAGTGAGAAGAGTTGAAAAAGTGAGGCTGAAGTCTTGTTTCGTGCACAAAGGGGACGTGAGGATGCACTGAGCCATTGATTGCACTGAGCATAGAAACATTGTTTTTCAAAACCAAATTTATAGGAACTACTATGAATAGCAATTGTTTTGCTAAAGGATGCTGCCTTCTGCTTCTGGTACAAGGGCTAAGACATGCTTTTGTGATTTTTCCCATTTTACTCCCCCTCTGCCAACCTCTTACTGTATCTGTTTATTTCCAAGACAAGTCTGTGGGATCCCTCTGTTTTGACAAAAGCAGTGAACCAACACCTCCTGCTGTATCAACACTACTTCCCTAAGGTCTTTGTGGGTTATGAGGTAAAAATATATCCTACTTATATTCTCATAGAACACCAGAATATGCAGTAGTGAATAATTTATTTTATTGACATTTTATTTTTGCAGAATAAACATTTACACTAAAATCTAGAGATCCTAGATTATCAATAGAAAGCCTAAAAATTCATTAAAGTGTATATATATATAAAGGGCATGATTACATGAAATCCAATCATCCTAATATACAGCTTAAATGCATTGACATTAAAGAAATTTTTAAAACCAGGACATAATACAAGAGGAGGTTTACTGAGTATCACAGGGATCCAGTCAGAAAAGCAGGGCTTTCACTTTGCAGATGATAGAGAGACTGGCCTTTTGCTTTGGTAGTTTTCTGCTCTATGTCCGTTTCCCTACATTTGAAGTTCCTGTCCTCTGGGCTGCTAGAGAGCAGGTGGGTGTGATGTTCAAGTGAATGAACGTGATAAGGAGGTACACCAGCACCACTCCACTTCAGCCCTCTCCCTTCTTACTCATGGAGCAGCACTGAGTGCCATCTTGGATGAGATTGTACTTTCTCTGTCAGAGGAATTGTAACTGCATAGCTATCTAAACAGCAGCCAAACAGAGAGGAGAGCAACGGGTCTGTTGGCCTGGTAATGTTTTGCTGGCCACCACTTCCCCTGCTTAAAAAGCTCCCACTGCAGTACAATGATAAGGAAAGAAGGTATTGAACAAAACTTTGTTTCTGAAGCTCTTCTTTCCAAAGCAGAGATTGCAAGTACTGCAATATTAGAAACTTTATACTAGTGCTGTAGGGAAAAAAACCATCCTCCTTCCCAGGAAACTTCACCTTCCTATCTGTTTGGTGGTTTCTATTATCCCTTTGAAGTGCTGTAGCTGGTGGTTGGTAGCTGTATTTCTGTCTCGGCCATATAGGTTAGGTGGGAAAGTGTTTTTTAACAGCACAGTGATGAGTCACTTCAAAAGAAGAATAATTTGCCTTTAAAAGAAGTAGGCTTATAAAACTCTGGGTTTGGGAATAAGACTCACCCTTCATTCACATTAGGAATCAATGGTAGGACTGGATATCCTACTACTGAGTATGCCAGCATATGTAAACTTGTCTTCTATCATTGCAGTCCTATGTCCCCTGTTTTACAAGTCCTACATAATTGTTCTAGGGCATGAAAAAGCCATAGGCAGAGAATTTGGAGAAGGGTTTGTTTTTTTTTTCAGAGTTATAGTACCGCAGGGAAAGCAACAATAGAGCAAAGCTAATCTCTCCTTTTAACTCACATTGACTTGTAGAACTGAAAAGCTTACAAAGACCTCCCTCTGGATATTCTTCATGGTTTTGCTACGGATCCTGGTTCTACGTATGTACAAGTTTTCTCCTTTCTTTTGTATGTGCAATGTAACATTTTGTCCCAACTCGCTTTGGTCTTGCACTTTTTTCTCTTTTGTATTTTTTTCTTTTTTTCATTGGAGATTATGTTTGGCTAGTGATGTTGCCGACTGCTGCCCATTCTGGAAAAGTATTCAGCTGGAAGAGTCTAATTCCCCAGGTGTTGATAGCCACCATGACAACAACCAGGCCAATCAGGTTTACACCCAGGCCGGCTTTCACCTACAAAAGCAAAATGCATCAGAGCATGATCAATGACAACTTGATAAAAAACAGTTAATACAGAAAAAAGAAGGTAGTAGGGTGTATGTGTGTGTACTGACATATGGTGATAAATTATGTATACTGATTTCTAGAGCCCAAAAAAAGCTCAATTAGTATTATGTATTAGAGTACATTGTGGGAATATTCAGAAGTGATGGTCAGAGGATGATGCAGCTCATTGGAAAACTGCTCAGTTTATTGTTTGAATTTCTCAATCCCATAATCAGAATGGGGTGTCATACCACACAAAACAGGATGATAACTACATGATTTACTGTGAAGCTATGTGATAAATCTAATTTCTCATGCTCTCCTATGCTTGTATTAACAGGTCAATGCAAACGATTGTGTACTCCTCTTCTTTGATACTTTAGACCATTACATTCATAAAAAATAAAGATGAGAAATAGGCATATCCTACACCAGATGTGTGGGTGTTCTTAACCTGACAGCTCAGTTGCGTAACAGCAGAGCAGATCAGTATGACTTTATGTTAGCACCACTATCATTGTTATTATTATTGGCTGTTGGATGTGGAGACAAGGTGTTGAAATTGCATGAAGCATGGGAGGATATACCCAATCTAAAGACTCACCATATCTGTAATCTGGCAGTGCCCATAACTGAAAACAATGGCGTTTGGAGGATTACCCACTGGCAGCATCACCGCAAAGGAGATGCACATGGTGACAGGAATCAGGGTGTATAAAGGGTTAATAAGCAGGGTTTCTGACTGGAAAAAGAGAGAGAGAGAGGTGTTTCACTTAACCAATAAAAAACACTGCTCACAATTAGGATAAAAAGACCCCCTGACTGCTTTATGTGAAAAGATTCTGTGAGTCTCACCTCCCTAGTTTCTAAACTTAAGTGTGGTTTGTTTGTTTGGTTTTTTGTTTGTTTTTTTTTTTTTTGGGGGGGGGGGGGGTGTTTGTTTCTTTGTTTTCTTGTTTTTGTAGAATAGAGTAGTGCTATAATTTAGATCTGGTCATGCTCCAGGGATTTGTCTTGAGACATTTCACACTAAAGGAATGTGGAGATTGCTACTGTTAGGCTGACTTTGATCTTTCTCCCACTTGTTCTCCGTGTCATTCTGTGTTGTGTCTTCTGGATCTTAACACTGACTGCCACTTCAGTCTTCATCCAGGAGAAATCACAACAGGTTGACATGAGGAACTTCCTTCTTTAAGTTTCTGAAGATAATGAGACCATTATGTAAAATTCTCCTGAGCAGTGGCTAAGAAAGCTAGTTTGTGGTCCAAACTCTCATGATGAGAAGGCAGTGGTGATGGAATATTCTTTACAGTGGTCTAAAGAATTGTTCTTCCACTAGAGCCTTCAGTGGTGGTGAAGTTTTGCATTTTCATTTATATTACTATGGCCTAGTTTTATGTTGGAGGGAAAGGGAAGAGTATTCACAAAACTAACTTAATTTTGGAGAGAGAAGTGTCTCCAGATTACATTTACAGTCAAAAAAGATAGACTGTCTTAAGATGGCAGTTCAGACTACTAAAAGTAGATTGCTGCTCTGAGTTTCTCTTTAGGAGAATCTCTTTCTGCAGGGAACAGAGGTTAGTTTGAATTCATAACCCATACAAACATAACTGCTTATTTTCATCTGACCATATCTTCGTATCACCTCAGAGCTGTTCACATAATGTATTTTGGGACAATCCCATAAAATTTTTATAGTAGGGAAACGTGACCTGCATTCTGCTTCACATTACGTAAAGGAAAAGAAATAAGACAGTTTTCTATAACTGCTATTGCAATATAAAATGAAATTTCTATGAATTTCCTCTGCCTTTGTCACCAGTCTCCTGATTTTTTTCTGTCCCTTACAAACATCCTTGCTTTCCATGTTGGGTGATAGCATGCTTACCAGATCACCCCCTTGAACACATTTAAATCTGATATGAAATTCACTACTACAGTCTTTTCTTACAAGGAATGAGTGTGTGACTACTAATGAACAACACACTTGAAATAACATTGATAAGAGTATTTCAGGCTTTATGTGGACTTCACCTATCTTGTTGATTGTATTGTCACCTTTTCTCGTATTTAGACTATGAATCCCTCAGTGCAGGAGCTATGTTTTCACTTTGTCTGAAAGGTATTGAATAAATTTCTTGATGCTAAAATACGCTTTTGGCTGCCTGAGTTTGTATTTCCTAAACCCAAGAATGCATCACCGTAACTTGGGAACTGAGGCTGGATTTCATGCAATCAGAGTGACAACACCCCGATGTCTGCAAACATTCCCACGAGCCAGTCAGGAAAAAACAGACTGAAAAGGTCATTGTTTTTACTCACCATGCTGCATAAAATAGGCAGAAAGATGGTTATGGTTGCTGGATTACTAACAAACTCTGTTACCAGGGACACCAAAATGCAGGCCAGCAGAGTTACAGCCCAGTAGGGAAGGCTGCTCAGGGAGAGCATTTGGCGTCCAATCCATGTAGAGAGGCCAGAGGTCTGGGGAAAGGACAGAAGCACAAGAATGACTAAATACTTAATATGTTTGTGAAACAGATTCTTCTCGTTGGGGCAGTTTGCACCAAAGAATCCCACCAGCAAATAAACAAAGTTTAGGTCAATGCTTTCTGTATTTCCTTTTGTTCAACAAACTCGATTTCACTGCAGTGCCTAATAAATAGTTGTCCTTACTAACAAAGAGATACACTTGGCAGTTAATAACATTAAAAAGGTACTAAGTCTGATTCCTGTTTCTTCAGCATGTGAACTGGAGCACTGCAAATTGATGAAGTATTGCACAGTCTGGGTAGAATTTATTTTGAGATTAAAATACACCAATTTACTTGTCTGCATGTAGGAGTCTATAGGAGAGCTAGAGGTTCTTCACCCAGAGGGTGATGGAGCACTGGAACAGGCTCCCCAGGGAGGTAGTCATGGCACCAAGCCTGACAATATTCCAGAAGCATTTCGATAATGCCCTCAGACACATGGTCTGATTCTTGGGATTGTCCTATGCAGGGACAGGAGTTGTACTCAATGATCTTTGTGGGTCACTTCCAACTCACAACATTCTATGATTCTGTAATTACATTGAGTGTAGATATAGTCAGTAGAGCCTGGAGAATAATTTGTCCAGTCAGTGCTAGGAGCTTGACTCAGTTGCCAAAACAGGAGATTCCCATGGCAGCTGAGATGTTCCCCCTTTGTCTGGTTAGCTGTTCGTTGGGAAAGTGTGAGGTCTCCCTCATATCCTGTGCCATGTCTGTCAGTTTGCAGGAATATCTAGATATTCTAAAGTATCTGAAATGGCAGATGCTTACAGAATTGACTTGAGCCCTAACCATCTTTTTGTTAGCTAGATATAGCTGTCCAGTGAGTGCAGGGAGTAAGAACTAGATTATGTACAAATTTGAAAGTATCCACTATGTAAATTCAAACTGGGGAGAATATAAAGGGATAAAAGTCCAGGTTTATATTTTTTTATAGAAAAGAGGATAAAATCTAAATCAGTACCTTGCATCCAGCTGCTAAGGCATAACCTCCTCCAACCAACACTACAATCTCCCAGGGCATGGTCTTCTGGAAGTCCTTCCAGGTAATGATGGGATCCAGTGTGTTGATGTCTGTTGACTTTTCACCATCTCCTATATCAAAATAAAGCAGATGTGTGACCAGTATTACACTGGCCTTTTTGCAAAGATCTTCATATTTTTCACACTAGTAGGAATAATGCAATATCCATGGGAGTTATCTTGAGAACTATTTGTGAGAAAGGTGAAGAAGAAACACATAAGCTATTTCTCTGGTTAGCTCAACCTCAGAAAATGCAGCATATTGATTCCAAATGTCCTGACTTTCCCTTGACTGTTCTGTTGATGTGCATAGTTATAAACCCCTGTGTTTCATTCTACAGCTTTTCAAGGGACTGTGCACTCTGGTGTATACATATGTGCAAATTACCTGTAGACTACAAAGATGGAGTTAAAATGGGATTATTTTCTCAAAGCGCTTTTTCTCTCTCCACTAGGCCATGAGGCTTGATAAAGTGCATTTATGTACCCAGGTTTTATCTGAGGACACTATTTTTTTAGATGCCTGAGTATTTTCTTGAAGTAGGAGTTAAAGTGTCATTTTTCCTAAATGCTGCATATATATCAGTATAAAAAAATAAACATATCTGTGTACATTTGTAATCTCTACATAAGACTATGGAAACTCTTTTTTCATATGTGACTGCTGAAAGCCTGTCACAGCAAACTAATCAATACCTCTGAGTGCTATCCAAATGGGAATGTGAAATAGCAATAATAATAATAATAATTATTATTATCAAGAAGACTGTGAGAGAAGTATTGCCCAAAATTGGAACTTTGACAATTACTGACCTCTTTTAGGTTTACTTGATCAATTATTTCTGCTTTATAAGTGATACCCAAATTATTTACTTATCTACTAGAGCTTATCTTTAGCCAATTTTGCAAATATCTGCATTATAATTCTCTATATGGAACTCCATCTCAACCTTTCCTAAAACTCAGTCCTAAATTTTGATAGCTCTGTAAACACAGAAAAGATGGTGGCCTCAGATACAAGATCTGTTTGTAATCCGCTGAATAACACATTATGAATTAAAGCAAGAGAAAAACGGGTTTGATGTAAGAAGGGCTGATATCGGAGGAGAAACTGAACCCTTCCACAATAAAAATATCTTGGAATTTTGTATAGAACAGAAAAGTATCATTAAAGGCACTGGAAAATGTGCCAGATCTCTTTCTTGGTGTATCATTCTTACCTTTTTCCCTTTTTCCAAAACATGGCTTTTTTGCTGGAATGAGGAAAAGGAGAAAACCAAGAAATACAGAGACAGTGGCATCGGTCCGGTAACCTTTCCTAGGAAGGGAACAGTAGGGTTATCATAAAAACACACTAACAGAAACATTTCCTACAAGGTACACGGCTCCAAGAAAATTATTGTAGGTGGAGATGTATTTCCACATCTGAAATCTTACTAACAATGCAGTAGAAAAATAAGTCTGTATATCAAGGATACAGATTTAATTTTTTCCCCATTTATCAAACTGACTCCAGTAGCCAACTTCAATCACTGATCAACAATTTTTAACATTCCAGTGAAAAAAAGAAATCCCTTCTGGTTTACAAATCTATTAACTCAGCAGTACAGAAAAATATTGTGTTTACTAGAAGCAAGAAACAATAGACACATTCTGGGGAAAGCCAAACACAAGCAGTCTTTAGAAATGAACTGTAGATCGATTTTAAATAAATGGTTAAAACTCAGTCTTAAAAAGTATTTTGAGCAGTGATGAACTTCAAAGATCCTCAGGAAATCCCAATATTAGCAATTATTTTTCTGTCAAAATTAGGATGAAAAAACAAAATAAATTTATGCAGCAGAAACTTAAAGAAAATTTAATTTCAAATAACTTATTCTTTGATATGCATTGTTTGATATATTTACTTTTAATATCATTTATTTCAACATTATTTAAAATAAAGTAAAAATTATTTTCTTCAGTCACCATCTGTGTAATATCTAATTGAAACAGACTTTTTCTTGATAAAATTTATCTTCACAAAAATACATTTTTTGTCAAAATTTATGTGATAGCTTCTTTATGAATGCACTAAAAAGTTTTAACTTCAGAATCTGACCCTCCTATTTATTTTTTTTTTTTACATTTGAAATAAGATTATTTTAGTTTCTCTAGCTAATTCACTCTGCTTACTGAGAAAGAATATAATTTGCCACAATGTGAATGGATGTCATTTAAAAAGCAAAAATCTTAATTTTTGTATAAATACTTCATTTTTTCACCACCTTGTTAAAGGTGGCTGATGATATTTTATGGCCAAAAACTATTGCAGAAAGTCAGAAGATGCAAGGCCATACCATATTCCTCTGCAGTATTTTTAGGGAATTTCACTTACTTCTCAAAAAAAGATGACCATCCTGGTACAAAGCCAGGCTCACGAGTAAACCAAAGTAAGGTCATCAGAATGAAGAAAAATCCAGTCACCATCTCAGGATAGCTAGAAATAAAAACAAGGGGAAAAAGCTAGGAATTCAATCCAAGGTCTCTATGAAAACCCAGGAACAAATTCCAGAAGTAAGAAAGTAGAAATTGGTTCCATCAGAAATGGTAAAAAACGTACAGAAAATAAAAAGGAAGATTAGTTTGAATTAAAGAATTCTACATTTTGCTCCCATCGGAGAACCATCTAAACCCAATAAAAACTAGGTTAAAAATATCAGTCTGTATTCTAGCAATTCTATCGTTCATGGACAAGACCTGAAGGAACATATTTATGAATGTTTGTTTTATATTTCCATTATTATATGATTAAGTGTGGTAACAAAGTAAAGGTCACATTACTATTCCACTGTAAACACTTTCTATTGCATTTTTTAAAGGTGTAGAAAGTGTAAGAGCAAATGACAATGTAGATAAGCACAGATATTTAAGCATGTGGAATAAATATAAGATTATAGGTGACTTGAGGATACTGAGTTTTAATTTAGAGCAGATTTAAATTAAGCATGGTTTCATATTTAGGCACAGTCTGAACAACAGTCTAGATTTAGAGTTGATCCTATTCAGAGATGTAATCTGTCAAAATTGCAGTTGAGCAACACAAAAATGTTTTGGAAAGAGTAGGTTTTATGAGGTATCATCCCTTTTGAAAAATGAAAAACTTGCAAAATAATCTTTTCTGGAAAGATTTCTTGCTCCTATCAATAAAGGTTATGGGCATGCTGAACATCTCACGACAAGGGAAATTGCTGCAAAGCTTTTGCTAACAGTGAACTTCTATCCACCAAAATAAGTATGTGCCTGATTTAGAAAGGAGGTCCTTTAAGGATTTAGTTCAAAGGTAGAGACAAAACTTGACTCAGATGATCTTTGGACCCTGGTATAAACCTGAATCTTTCCTTTTATTTCCTTTTTTCTTTAGAAATAAATAAATTAGTAAATAATTGCATGCTTGTAACAAAGTCTTTGATTTTAGTTCACTTTTGCATTTAGTTCTACTCCTATCCTGGAAAGGAGGAGAAAGAGCTGACAGTTTAAGAATACTCTACAGGAGCCAAAGGCAACGTGGAGGTCAATATGAAAAGGTAGTCCTGCCTAGAGAGGCAAAGTCCTAAGGAAGGCAGGTCTGTTTTACCTAACATTTCCCAGTTTCTTGTATTCTTCTTGAATTCTTCTCTCTGACATTTCTTCCCGTTTGGTCCTCTTCTTCTTGCTCACAGAACAGGTCTCTTTAAAACTGAGGTAAATAGCACAGTAAAATCAGAAAAGGGCATTGAGTGAACTAAAAAAAAAAGTAATAAAAAATAACAGCAATGAGGCAAACTGAAAATTTCAGTTGCTGTTGGAAAGGATGTGACTGGAGCAAGGCCTGATGGCAACGGGAAAGGAAATTATTGCATGGGACCTTTACATTGTCTAGTTTCCAGATCTGAGAATCAATCCTGGCCATATTAAGAAGGTCGCCAGGGTGCTCAGATCAAAACTGAGTGGTATCTCTGAACTGTCTCTGCTTCTCCACTCCAGCTGTACCCTCTGTGACACAGAGGTGTGTAGGGTAGATAGAGAAACCTTTGCAGATAAGCCAGTCTAAAATAGGTTGCAGCAGCAGGTCAGTGACTGAAGTGCCATGGGGGCACAATGGTCTGCTTTTACAGTTCCTGCTGTGTTAGTATCTCACCTAGTACCATACTAAAGATCCATGCCATAGCATTGGTCAAACCATGGACTGTGATTTCCCTCCACATATATGGTTATGGGCAGATTCTTAAAGGAATTTGTGAAGCTCAAGATGCAGGCAGGCCCTGTCTTGAAAACAGACTTTTCATTTCACTTGCAAATGGGCACCTACATGACATTTATTTTGCATACACTTAGCACTGCCCTGCACCTAATAAGTATTTAAATTTCCTTTCAAATCTTGCTGTTAAACTCCAGTAAAATCCACCAGCAATAACACAGCTGCTAGAAGAGAAGAGTTGTATGGTTTATAATGGCCAGTTCTATAGTAACGGTTCTACCTTTAACTCTGCTTTACTGGCAAAAATAATTTGGTGGGTCCATTATCCTTCCCCTTTGACCTAGTCTAGAGCCTAAAAAGCAAGTCTGACATGTTGTTCCAACTGGGCCAAGTAAGAACAGACTGATGACACTGGGTTTCCTAGGAAAAGAACATGAATGTAATGGGAATTCAGTAAGCATTTATGCACAGCTGTTTCAACATATTACAAGTATTTCTAGGCTTAGGAGAATGTAAAGGCAGAGTATTGCAGCCAAGTTCCTAACATAGTGTGTTGTTTAATGAACTGCAGTGAACAGAAGTCAGAGATTAAGGAGTCTTGGAATAAACTAGTACTTCTCAAAAAGTCGATACTGCTTTGGTCTCTGGTATTATTTAGAACACCATTAATCAGCATGAGGTCTTAGATGCAACATGGAATTTCAATTATGTTTATTTAAAAAAAAAAAAAGAAAGTCATCGATGATCATGTTAGGGCCTGTTTCAGCTCAAGAATTAAAAAAAAAAAAAAAGACTTATTTTAGCCTTTTAATTTGGAACTACAAGGCTCAGGAGACTGACTGAGAAGGACATGGAGCTATTCACCTCTAAATTACCTCTTCAAATCTAGTCAAGGTCAGCAGCAAGTAGAAGTTATTATCATTTTATCCATTGTTTTAGGTGAAATAAATTAGTGGTGTCAGTTCAGCTTACTTGTAAGAGTAAAATAAATCAAATTAAGGCCACTTTAATTCTGAGTAAATGTGCCTGCACCACAATTTAATGCAGATTAACTAATCCACTCTAAATGCACACATTTAGTCAATTTTCATTAACTTTGCTGAGTGCCTCTGCAAAGAGAATACATGGTACAAATGAACTAGGAGACAGCCTTGTTCTTTTTTTTGGGGCTAAGGGACTTCCTGGTATCAAAAGGTATTTATCTCTTAGGCTGTGAGTGCTTTCCACTTTAAAGAGAAATGTATATGGAGTCTATTTACCTTTAATTTTAACTGGTCTTACATTAATTTAATTGAGCTGGGGGCAGATCTGGAAAGTGACTTGTTCACTTGCAGTTATTTTTGTATTCATCTTTTAAGCTGTATGTTTCCAAAATGACTTTTTAACAAGATTTGTGGTCCACAACAGGATCCTTATAGTCATGAGAGTCAAAAAATAAGTTGAATGCATTTTAAGGATTTCCATAAGCAATACCTAGGCACTTCAATCTCAAGCAGCAATACTGTACATGCTGTCTATGCAGTGCATTTAAGCAACAAGATTTCCTCCAATAATTGTTCTGGCAAGAAGAAGGAAATTGCCCCTTAGTTTTTGTCATTTGTAGCTGGAAATAGCTTTATGAGACATGTTCTAGAGCAGCCACAGATGCCCTGCTTTTGTCATCCATGTATCTTGAACAATCTGCACTCACTTGCAACCCAAGAACAGCCAGTGCATCCAGAACCAAGTCAGGACCAACATGATGAGGGAGATGGGGAAACTAAACAAAAACCAGGTTCCAAAATTTACCACTTCAGCATTTGGATAGTGACTGTAAAGGAGAAGAAGGATGCACAAAAAGTTAGAACAGTAAAAGGACAGGCACCTCCAATATGCATAGATGCACACACATGTTTATCCTGGCATGACAGAACAAACTGCATCAGTATGTATTTGCAACAGCTGCATTACATGGGCATAGTGAAATCAATTGCCAAAGAATGTCCATCATTAACCACACCTGACCAAGAGATGAGCCATGCAGCACTTTCACACCTTTAAGACCAGATGATCTAGATTGTCTAGCCAGCTTTAAAAACCCTTAGAGTTACCAGGAGTGAAATTCTGGCCCTACACGTGGTTTTGGTTAAAGCTCTTCTTAGTGTTGGCAGACTTAAGAATTATTTCACCTAGAATCTGTTTGTACACCTTATTGTGGACCTAAAAATAATTACTGTAGTCTGCTGGGCTCTGACAAAGGTGTCTGATAGGTATATTTGATGGAACTGTCAGAAAGATCTTTGGAAATTCTGTAAAATCCAAATCTTTGGGTTAAGGATGGCTTTAGGTTTTTTTGCTACCACCATTTCAGAGAGAGAAATGAAGGATACTATGGCAGCAGTAGATGATCAGAATCAGGTTTGAGTTTGGACACATATCTGTGCATGAGGAGAAGTACCACCAATCTTCTGACAGAGGTAGCATTCACATCTTTGAGAGCCCTGCACATGTATGATAAATGGAAAACTTAGCTGATCAGAGAGCTGCTTCCCATCTTCTCTGAGGCAAAGGTATAAGGCCACATTTCCAAGTTTATTTTTGTACTACATGTTGAGTAGCCCAAGAACTACTAGTGATTCCTCTAGGTTCACCATAAGAACTGGCTTTTAAGAACCCATAGAACAACTTGAAGCTGATTTTATGGCATTTCTTCTTTTGTGAATATTTCTATTTGTCTTCTTTGCTATATCTTTTTGGCTTTAATGTTTACTTTTCCACAGTGCCTGCTGCTTTCATGATAATCAGTTTGCAAAATCAGAAGAAGTTGCTGAATAAACTTATGTTATCACCACATAATGAGGAATTTTTATTTTGCATGGGAGCAAGACATGGATATGTATTAACTAAAGCTCCCCCTTTCAATCATTAACCATTAGTAATAACATTAGAGCAGAGGAGGAAACAAAATTGCTTTCAGAGAGATTGTCTTACAAGGGTTCCTTGAGGTAGTAAATAATCTTTGGGGATCCACAAAGATAGTAATGACCCAACCACACTATCACTTACTTGTTGAAGTGCTCTAAGAATATGAGGCTAGTGGAGGTCCCTATGATGGTTGTCAGTCCTCCAATGGTTGCCGCGTAGGAGATACTCAGTGAGAGGCATTTACAGACCATATGGTCATGTCTGGTCTGATACCGGTGTTTACTGTTCAGGCCCAGTTCTGAGGTCTTAGGAGGCAGGATCAGTATCTGAGCCTGTGAGGGGATACATTCATTAAAGAAAGCAGGTGATCAGAACAGCAGCCCAGCTTGCTCTAATGCCCTGGTGACACTGTTCCCAGAGAAACAACAGGTTTGTGTAAGAGGGGGCACTTTTTTCTTCCCAAGGCTTAACTGGGATCAGAATTAGAAACCTGTCCAAGGGCCTGAAATGTAGGACAAACAGTAATCAGACTTCTGGCTATGGTTTGAGCCAGCTGACTGGAATCTCAGCGGGATACTAAAAGCTTTTGTGGGCTGCAGGGTCAGGATGCCAGCACTGCAGCAGTAAGAATCCATAATCCCTGGGGTTTATGAGCAGCCACCAGAAAAATGCTTGGTGGATTTTTTGCACTTACACTAGCTCAGGGCCTCTTATTAGGAATGGAGTGCTAGGGGTCTCAGAAACAGTATGAAAAAACTGGGCAGTAAGAATATTGAAGAAAAAGCTTCAGGAAAATATTGTTCCAAAAGAAGCTTTCTTAGCAGTGACAGGGAAGTCTCCATATTGGTAAATCAAGTACTTGTGCTGGGAAAAAAAAGGTACAGTACTTCAAGGCACTTCACATGCAACCCAAAGCTGTAATTTGGGATCAGGAAAAAGGCAGCAGGTGGTTCAGATAGATTTGTTCAATTTATTAATTTGAATTTATGTATCAGTCATGCTATAGGTTCATCATTATCTTGAGGGTACTCTGGCTAAAATCCCTGTAGGTTAAAAGTGAAGTGAACATATTTGTTACAAAATAATCACTGAATGTGTATGGAAAATGGATGTAAGAGGAAATTAAGTATCAGGAGCAGCACATCAGCCTTTTTTGGAAACAAACATTGGATTTAGTATGGGATTTAGTATGAGAAGAATATTGAAAATATACTGATGTTTTTAGTTGTTGTTAAGAAATCGAGGACTTTCCAACTTGCTGTGCTTTACTACTGTGCAGTTGCATAAGCTGGGAGGGAGCACAGCCAGAGCTACAGACCC
This sequence comes from Caprimulgus europaeus, assembly GCA_907165065.1. The sequence continues at coordinate 57,907,326 of OU015528.1, read as the reverse complement.
AAATTGGCTGGTGGGATATTCTATACCATACAACATTATGCTCAGTATATAGACGAGGGCTGGCTGGAAAGTTCTGGCTCTTTTCTGGGATTGCAGTTTCAGGATTTTCTCTCCTCTAGTATCGCTAGCCAGGGATGGGCTGGGTATTGGTCAGCAGGTGGTGAGCAATTGCATTATGCATCATTCATTTGTATATTCTGTTATTATTATTACTATCATTATTTATTTTATTTCAGTTATTAAATTGTTATTATCTCAACTCATGAGTCTCTTTATCTTTATTCCTCCAATTCTCTTCCTCATCCTCTGGGACAGGGAAGGGTGAGTGAGCAGCTGCATGGTTTTTGGCTGCTGGCTGGGTTAAAACTACAACACCTGGACATCAACTTATGCCATTGAGATACTACATAATTGTAGTCCAAACAGCTTTCACTGCTTGGATCCATGTAAGAGTAGAACTACTGGAATAGACTGATATAATGGGGGATTTTGAGGGTGGATATTTGGCAAGGCAAGAAGGAAGTGTATACTGAGACTACCTAACAAACTGCCTGAACAGTTAAATGGTCTGTGCCTGCTGCTGGTTTCGTTCTAAGTAGGATATTGTGTGAATTGTTATTTTTGAGCTGGGCTATTTTCCAAGGAGACTTTGCAAAAATAAAGTGGGTAGAATAGCCAAATAAGAAGGGAATCTCTGATGACAGTAAAGTGATCACATTACCGACTGTAAAGTTAAATGAATTGTACTAGCCATTGGGGAAGGGTCTTCTGATAATACATGTGCTGGGGAGATCCAAATGGGAGTGAGAACTAGCAAAGGGCCAAGACGTGACTGCTGTAAAATGGTAGAGAACAATCCCATGTAACGCAGATTACAAGGAACAAATATGAAACAGTGTGAAGCAGGTGATGTTCATTTTTGTCTTTTCACTTACCCCCCAGGGCTAACATCCCCTTACCTGAGGTAGATGCTGTCCATTGGTCTTAGAATTCATTGTTCCAATAGGGTTGGCTATCACATGCACACCATTCATGCTCTGCAGGGAGTCAAATGCCTTTGGATTAGCCTTTCTTCTTTTCCTAGGGGCACTTAGATTAGAATTTGTGATGCTTTTTAACGGTTATGGATTGTGGGCTTTTGGGGAAAAAAAACAACCAAACAAACAAAAAACCCCATAAAACCCCCCTAAAATTTCAGCTGTAAACTTTACACAGGAAAAAAGATTTAAAAAAACCCAACAACCCAATTTTATTTTAAAGTTATTTTAACAGTCAGGTTATAATCAGTTTAGGTCTTCTCCCTCTGCTACATAGGAGAATCTAACAGATCCCTTGCTAAAGGCTATGACTTTGTGATATATGTAGGCTGTTCTAGTAACTGAGGTACCTCAGCTACAGAAACTGGTAATACCTGGACAATAAAAGATTGTATCTGAACTTGCCAGAAGACATATGGAATTGTTAGTTTGCTGACTGGGTCTCAGGATCTCTAGCAAGAAGTACAACAAACACTACAGAGCTAATGTTCCCCAACTTGATTTGGACTGACAGGTTAAATATGAAACAGGACATTCCGCAATGCATACTCTCTGCTAACAACCACTTCTTGTTTGAAATAAAAGAAACAGCAGTTGGTTGCAAAGCTGTATGGACTCTGCTCTGATGATTCATGCATTAGAAGACAGTGTAGCTCAGAAGATACTACCTATGACAATACCTTTGAGTGCATCAAGGAGCTGAAGTCAGTAGTAGTAGCACTAAAAACAAAGAAAGGAAAATATACTTTAAAAATGCCTGTTCACCCTGCTCCCTCAAAAGGCACACATCATGGGTAAGAGGGTCAACATCTGTGGGAGAACTAGTGTTCACTGAAATGGTAAAGAATGAAGTTTATTAGCATCTCTTATGTAGTATCTTGGTCAGATACATAAGAGTTGTCATTATGTTTCACAGTTCTGTCTCTAGCTGTGTAGCAATAGGATTCCACCTCCATGAAAGGGAAAATATATATTCTAGGTAGAATACACCCCATTCTAGGAATGGACTCCATTCATAGTGGAGTGAATCACTGGGCAGTCCAGTGCTACAGCTGTCTTGTTCTACTCCAGTTCTTTCTCTGTCAACCTCTCCAATGCTGTTTCTGAGCACCTACCTGTACCTCATTCAAGCCTTCGCTAAAATCTGTCCTGTTCAGCACATGAACCATGCAAACAGTTCACTGAACTTTGACATTGAAAAGAGATTTGATTCCAGAACATGTGCTACTTTTCTTTATCCATTAAATTTCAAGCTCTTTTTCAAGTAATACTATTTTAATAATAGTTCTGTTATGAAATATCCCACATATACTCTTCAGTAGGGCTTAAAGGGATTAATGGCACAATGCCAGACTGAAAATTGGACTCTATGCTGCACAGAAAATATGTCTGGAATAAAAAGAGGTAACAACAGAGGGAGTATTGGAGAACCCAGTAATCTCCAGACTAATGTGAAAATTATTTAGATCTTGCACATTAACTTAGCCATCCACATGTGCTGTTTGTATTATGTTTGTTTTAAAGTAAATGTTTAAAAGTTTAACAAGAACTCGTTTCTCTTTTATTTAGAACAATTGTGAACAAAATAGGAGGATTTCAAGAAGGGATTCTGCAATGTATTCTCACACTTTGCAAGAAGATGCTCCTCAGGAATTTTCCTATAACATAATTTTAGGACAATTACTTTGTATATTCTCCTGAATATCTCGAAATGCTGGTTAATTTGAAAATTTGACAAAGAAATTAGTCCTTTCCTTGGTTTACCCTTTTCACCTTACTTTCACTTACTCTCTTTTACCCCAGAGAGCTGGTAAAAACTGTTAGTCTTTCAAATTTCTAAAGAAATTTGTCTATATCGAAAGAAATATTTTACAGGTTTTTCTTGGGGAGGAGGGGTGGTTTTTGTTGGTCATGCCCCCTTCCTCACCTCACCCCGTTCTCCTCTCTTTCTTGAATGCTCCTGACAGTTCAGGCTTTCCTTAGGAATCCTTGTGTTTTCCCTCTGGATATGTCCTGTGAGCACTCCATACTGTGCTTGGATGCTCTCCATCACTGTTCCTTCAGGGGAACAGAAATAAAAATCTGTGGACAGCACTGTCACATACAGCACAAGCACAGAGTTTAAAATAAGATATTTCAAACCTTTTAAAACCTGAGAAACATTTTCCTTCTCTCTAAAATGGCCATAGTGTCAAAAAATAAATGAATCCTGGGAAGCTTTAGTGAAATTCAGACCATTACATTAATCCCATTTCTCATATAAGCCTTCCTTGTCAGTCACATCTAAAACATTCATTGTAAGCTTCTGCTTGCTCTTCCTGGCTCTACTCCTGGGTTCATCTCATTGCAACCTGTGTAGGGCTCAAATCTCCAGTCGTGATGTACAGGATTCATTCTTACTCCTCATTGACGAAGATAAGCTCCAGTGAAGGTTGGCCATGCTTTTCGCTGAGACCTGCAACAAAGGAAGAGAAAGCATCCCTTGGGGTAAGAATGGAGCTGAGCCCTTGGGCCAAACCACTGAACATGGAGAAGCTACTGGAAACAAAATCTTGTCTGAACCCTCTTAGAAACTGTGTCACCCTTATGCAGCATATTGTGTCATATCATCCTAATCATGTGCCTCATGTGCCAGGCAATTGAGACTATCATACCTATGTATAATAGGCAAGGTTAGATGACATCATTTTCATCCTGGAATCTGTAAACTGAAAGAAAAGTGATTCTTTTCTTCTCAAATACTTTCTTTCTGGGAAGGAATTAACAAAATCAACCTTAGAGATCTTTTTTTTTTTTTTTTTTTTCTTGTGGCATCTTCTGTAACATGGGGAGCCTCAAAGGACAAGGTTAGAATGGGCAAGTGTGGGATTGTCACAGAGCACACTTCTGGATCTCTTCTACATTTCATTTGCTTTCTTCTTAGAAGTTTTCTCACAACTCTGTAAAACCCTATGACCTTGGAGTTTATGACACACAAGCTCCACTATATGTCCTAATTCAACATAAATAGTTTCCCAAATCCAGTTCTCCCATCACATCTTGAAACTTTATTTCATTTTTTTTGAAAGAAATATCACAGTATAAAAAGAAAGAGACCAGTGTCTTTGGCAGTACAAATCAGACAGCTCTGATCTCTATAGAATTTGAATAATCTGTATCAATAAGTCTGGTCACTGATAAACAAATGAAAAAATGAATGACCAATATTGACAAATACCTATTGGCTCGTTTTCTTCAGTAATGGTGCAGCCTGCAGTACTGATGACCTCATGCTCCTCCTCAGCATTCACTAGCTCCTGGAGCACTGCCTCCACGATTGGCATCACCATGGCTGTGGTGGATGTGTTGGAAAGCCACATGGAGAGCACCGTGGTGCAACACATAAAGCAAAGAAGCAACCTGGAGTACAACACAGGGAAACCTTCTTGAGGCACTTTCAGAAATATAAAACGCCTCCTTGCCTAGCATTTTCATTAGTCAACTGATAACTACACAGCATCTTTTTCTTTTTGTGGGTGCCAAAATACCATGTTGTGTGCAGATAAAATGCTTCCATGTGCTGAGAATTGTCGTAAGACAATGTATCATTGGAAGCCATTAGCTTCCCCACATGGAAATCACCATGTGATGTAAGAAACAGCGATTTTCAACATATCCAGAATTTAATCACCCTTTTGTGTTTGCTAAAGAACAAACAAAGAAGGAACAGAGAGATTAAAATCAGTATTAGTAAAAAATAGAAAGCAAAGGGACAAAAAGTCAAGGAGTAGGAGGTGGCAGAAAAAGGATGAGAAAGTTTGTAAGCTGAAAGGAAATGTGGGTAGAAAAAAGAGCCATAAACCAAGCTAGCTTTTGCCCATGGTTAGGAAAGTCAGAGCCGTTATTTGCTTTTTCAGGCTGTTGCTGTCAGCCTCAGACTACCCCAAAGTCAAAGTTTTACTCACATGCCTGGCTTTGCTCCAGCCATCATGACCATGCGCAGGGCGATCCGCTTGTGGAGATTCCACTTTTCTACAGAAGCTGCCACACAAATCACACCCATGAGGAGCAAAGTTGTGTTCTTGAAATATTCGGCAGCCACCTGCATTAAGAGCAAGGAGGAAAAAGTCAGTTACAAAACAGTAATTACCTTACACAGAGAGCATGCTGAATAAAAAGAATTATGGTCCTTTGGATGTTTGCCCCCTAAAGAAAGAATGACAGAGAGCTTGAGAAAATGAAGAATTCAGAAGTCAAAATGTTCTCTTTAATGTCATTTATGTTGTGTTTACAAATAACAAGTGTCTATATCCACTTGTCAGTAGGTTTCTCAGCTTTGAAGAGATCAAGAGAAATTTTACTTCTTTGAGCAGAGTGTTCACTGCCTACAGTTAATCATAGTCAACTAGGCCCAGGCTGAAACAGCCATAGACAAACCTCGACACTGAAGGCAGCTATTCCATGTGCTTCAACAGATTTTTCATTCTGGAGATGTTGTTGTCTATTTTGTTTGTATTTCTTACATCTTGTTCAACTGGTGGTCAAAATGTGACATCTCTGGAACCTACAGCTTCAGGAAAAGTCCTTTGTGAGATGCTCTCGGCATGCAATAAAGGCTGTGATGATCCACAACTGTGCAAGAATTTTTCACAATGGAAATCCATCTCCATTGTATCAGGAAAAAAGGACAAAGTTTGAAAAAAAGAGAACTTGAATTTAAAGAGGATGAGCAAAAATCATCAGCTGGCTCAGGAAAATGTTCAGAGACTATGGGTGGTCCTCCAAAGCAACATTCTTGAACGTGAAACTTGGCAAGATATGAAATGTTCTGTGAAGTGACTGCAAAAGTAACAAAACAAGCATACCAAAACATTCACTTACATACATTCTCTCATGTGAAAACAAACAAAATGGGAGAAAATAAAAGTTATAAATGGATGCTTGGAGTCTAGCTAAATTTTTAATGTCATTCTGATGCAATCCTTCCCAAGCTGTTGCTGGAATATTTTTCTAAAACCATAGAAAAATATGGTTTTCTATGTCTATTCAGTTTAAAACTATTCCTCTAACCAGATGTAGGCACCAGCATTTTAAAACAATTAAAATCAGTAGAAACAGTACTTTTTCTGTTGTCCTCAGTTATACTGACATTCCTCCATAAAAGTGCAAGAATGACACTAATGTTATTTAGTGAAAGCTGCAGCAACTTAAGTGTTTAATTATATTTATTTAACAAATCCCCATGGTGACCTAAATAGACTTGGCCATCATAGTTGCTTGCCAGAACTTTTAAATGTCACATTTTTGGCTTTCTTCCACAGGTTTCTTATTAACTTACTTTATTTTCTTGCTAACTTGTTAAAAAAAGATCTTGAACTGAATGAAAGGAATCCATCAAGCCAGTAGCACAAAGAATCTGTTGTTTTCCTTTATTCCTTTCACAGTCATTTTGGAGAAACAAGTGAATGTTTATGTTAATAATATATATGTACGCATACATGACACACTGGCTCATGTTCTTAAGCCCCTGTGAATTATTTGTAGTTTAAATTGCTAGGCAAGAGCCCTGGGTTTCTATGGCATCTACAGCAGATGAAATACTGCAGTATCATCAGAAGTGTTTAATTTAAAATTACAGGGGTTTATTTCTGTTACTAAAGCAAATAACGCAGTAGTCCCACTGTCATTTAATTTGATATTACATTGAAGTTCTATCAGGCTGCCCTTAAATTTTCCTCCTCTGGTATGCTGCAGAATTTTGTAGTGAAAATGCATAACTACTTTACTTTTATATTAGGGAAAAAAAAAAAAACAACCCACAAAACTGTGTTGGTATGGAAATGTACCTGATTATATTACACGGTTGTTACACCATTGGGAGGAATAGGGCAGGTCATAAAACTCTTGGTTCATGCTTGAGTCTATCCATTTATGGGCATGCCCAGTGCCAGATTGTGTTAGAAATTCAACAATTTTATGGTTGCTATATATTCTTCTGTATTCTTATCTGTATTTCTATTCCTAATAAATGAAGTGTGATGCCCTCTCATCCTCAAAAAAAGAGAGAGAAAAAAAGTAGGAAAAAAGAACCTGTACATTAAATGAAATAATTTCTTGGCATATCATGAAATAAAATAACATTGACCAAAAGCTCAAGTAAGCAAATTCAGAACTAGTCAAAGAGACTTTTTTGTACAGCTACTCCTTTGCCTTAGAACTCATGGCTACAAGGCAGCACTAAGATTACAGCTTGGAAAAAGGACTAGACATTCGGTTGGATAACAGAATTATCTAGTCTTATACAGTAAACAGTAACTGTTTTTAGAATATGTAGCCTCATGCCTTATACATCACCTATAATAAATAGAATTCAAAGAAAACTTTGCAGTTTAACCCATAACTGCTCTTTACATGGTTTTGGAGGAGGGGAAAGGTAGGATCCTTTGATGCAGTAGGCTTTGGGAACTGTTGGTGATGCAGTAGCTGATAGAATGGACACCTCTCTTGACTAATATAGCTGTTCCTGGATCTTCAGTAGAAGAAAGAGCTCCAAGTTACGCATTACAAGATGTACACTTCTCCCTCCCACACCTCTTAGTCTTGCTAGTCCACTAAGATTAGTTTTATTCAAATAATTAATGGAGAGTAAGAAGATTAAATGATAAAACATGCACACTGCTCTGACCTCACTGGACTTCATGACTCCAAAAAGTGGGTATAGGAAAGCAGGAACTAAGGCTGCTGCACCAAGGGGTACCGCTTCAGAGACCCAGTATACAGCCGTCACGATCAGCACGTAGGCACATGAGGCCTCCTGTAAAGAGAGAGCATGGATGGAGGTTACATGTTAATGCCACACCACCTTCTGTGGAAGCCTTTGTGCACATGTTCATGGGACTCATCAGACTGAGGGCGCCTGGACTTAAAACTCAACATGGACTGCATAAGGACATCCTAAGGTGCAGCTGTTTGGGTCTGAATCTAGGCTACCATCAAAAAGGCCAGTTCCAGCAGATGATGTTAATGAAAGAGTTTGTACATAAGCTAGGGCAAAATATTGGGATAAATGTATTTATCAGCAAAATAATTGTTCCAGGTGCATTTACATATTTGAATTTCATAATCCAGTATTTACTGAATGTTCAACCATGACTCCACAGACTGGCCCTGTGGAGCTGGTATTTCTATGCAGCTATTTCTCCAATATGGGACAAGAACAGGAACCTGTAGTTTCCAGGATCAGATAAGAATGTTCACATTTGCCATAGCATGGATAAAGTCACATTGTGGCTTTTTGGGAAATGTTCTGAAATGTTGCTTTTTTTAAACAGTGTGTAAGCCTACACTTTTTGTCAGTTGATTTTATTTTCTCAAGTGATTTCTACAGACCCTTGGGAGGTGACCAGAGACTTGAAGAGCTAAGAGGTGTGGATTAACGGAGCTAATCAAACAAATTTGCTGCTGTTCAAGGTTCTATCAGAGAAAGCCACAACAGTATTGTGCTGAGTATTCATGCAGAACTGGTATATGATGGAGAAAGGTGCTTTCTGCTGAATATTTTTCAGATAAACACAGCTAGACTACAGAAGTCTTCTAGTCCATTTTTAAGATAGATATATCTTTATTTATGGCATTTACCGGAGTTCTCCTTAAGTTCAGTTTGTTATGCTTAGAAATCTGGGGATCTTTCCTGCTAATAATTACAGAAATTACCCTCAGGAAAATGCTTTTCCTTTCCTTTTCTCAAATGTGAATCCAGGTCCTGTGCTAGGGTTAACTGACAGTTCTATGGAAGCTAGTAGGTTTGCACTGATTTACACCAGCTGTAAATCGACCTGTTCTTCATTATTCGCTAGATGTTTGAATAATGAACTTATCAGGCCATATGGATTCACAGATCACAATGGCTATTGTTTAGAAAATTCACTGTTCACAAATGCTGTTTGAGTGTGCTAAAATATAATTCCATTACTTTTGTTTCCTGACTGGATGACTCACAAATTAAGCAGCTTTCAGGAAGTCACATAAGCAATTCCCACAGATCCTTGTGCAAATCAATAAGCATGTATTACACTTAATTTATCTTCAATCAGTTTTGTGAACAAGGTGGTAAAGTCTAAAGTAAGACTATATAGGGATGTGGGTTCAATGGAATGAATCAATAGCTTGTGTTTAAGTTCATGTTTATACATATCCTTTTTACATTACCCCTAACAAAGAACCATAATCAGCTGTTCCTCTTTTTTAGTGCAGCTTATAGTAATAACAGGCAGAACACAGCCCAGATAAAAGATAGATTGCTATGTGCCATTTCCTTTATTTGCTTAAAAATTACAATCAAGATTACTCAGAATTGTGGGTTTAAATTAGCTGCCAGACCTTGTTCCTACTCCTATTTCAGAAAAGTATAACATTAAACAGTTCTGATTCAAGTAAGCAGGGCCACCAAAATAACTGAAATAAGGTTATGAGGAAACATAATTTCCTTGAATCAGATAAAATCCCATTACTTTAGAGACTATAAAGAGTATTTTAAAGGCTCTTGGAGAAATTTAGCTCTGGGTTGTTCCTTTATGGATGGATAAGTACTCTGAACCACACAGAAATATGTATATTTGTTTTTCTTTATTAAGTATTATAGAAAAGTAGTTGACGTTTTAAGCTCTCCAGCACAGTTTTCACTAGTCCTCTGTGATCAGGTCCTTCACCAAAATATTACAATAAAAGATTATATTGCAGTTGTAGCTTCATTGCTACCAAGAAAAAATTAAAAAGAGGCTAGAGAAGGTTGAACTAGAATGGATTAGATCAGAGGTGGTATTTTTAGATTCATGGATTATTAAGCATGCATTTTATAAAATGGAATTGCTATGATGTTTGAAGCTCCAAAGACTGGTGTTCACTGTGTAACAACTTCAAGTGATCACTCAGTAAAAAAAACCCAGACAAATAATTTTGACTTAAAATGGAAATAACTTTAAAAGTGAGATGAGATGTATTAAAGAGTTTTAGTGATCTCCACTAGGAAGAAAAAACAGTTTTAGATGAAGGTCACAGAACTGATGGATTTGCTAATAAACATTAACCAGCTTGCTGCTCAATCACCTTTAACTACATAGTTAAAATGCCACAGAGAGCAGAGCATAGGGTCATTTTTGTGACCTAGTTACTGTTTGACACCTTTCTCTATTTTTTAACGGATTAGTTTCTGCTAGCAAACTACTGTTTTCATGGGGTCTGTATGACATCCAGCAGTTGCCTGAGGAGGAAAATGCTTTTATGAAATGCTTTTAAGGAAAAAAAACATTGATTTTTATTTTAAAGCGGTGCAGATATAAGATCCAAGAGATATGTTTTGCCAAAATTCATAAAATTAATTCAACCCTAACCTGATTCCAAACTATTTTCTCACTTTAGAAATATACTTTAATTTATTTGAGCTGATTGTTATTTTCTACTACTCCTCTGGGCGTAGCAATAAACTGACAAAGGAAATGGAATAGGACAAAGGAAAGTTACATGTCTATCAAAATCCATCTGTGATGAGCACTGATTATTTCCATTTGCTATACACTAAGTGGTAATAATTTACAAGCAAAACTAGAATAGAACACATTTTTAAATGGTATAAAACTGGGTAGCAAGTACTAGAAAAAACAAGTTTGACAATCTCTACTAAAAACTTAATCAGCTTATCTAGCAATTTTCTCTATTTATTTACTCGGTGCTTTAAACCAGCTTGTTTCCAAGAGAAACCATATTAATCTCTTTTATTTAATTGAACTGAATTTATATATGCAATTAATGGTTACCAGAGTTACTAAGTATTGGGCTGAAGTAGTGTAATTTTAACTGTTTCACACTTTTTGTTGTACTGTTAAGCCCACCTCAGGGCTTGAAGGAGGGAACAGGAAAACATGATGGTTGGAGGGACTACCACCTATCGTCAGTCAGTACCTTAAGGGAAAGGAAAAAGAGGAGCTGAAAGGTAGCCATGGCTAAAAATTCCACAAAAAAGGTCATTCATAAAACTTTTGTAACTAAAACATCTGAAGATCTCAGAATGATTAAAAAGAAGAATAAACTCTGTGTTGGAGATTGGCCCACTTAAGGATGTGAACTGTGTATCTGGTAATTCTGATATCTATAAGAAAGACGGAAAACTAATATAATTGTCTGATAAATTAAAATATACATAAATCAGCAGGGGACAAATTTAATCTTCAGGTTTAAGAAGTAATCATAGTCAATTAATTGTAATGAAGTAAATACTGCACTTGAATAGTGTGCTGTCAACTGAGTTTTATGGTGTACACATTTTCTTAATACCATTATAAACATTTGTATAACTCTGAGTCAGATTCACAGCTATACTTTACCATCTTTGGTAATTTGTGTATATAGAAAGTGGATGTAAAACATCATCTGATGGCTTTTCATGTCAGTAAAGCAACACCATGAGGTGCAGTATAATAGTGCAGAGGAGTTTGTACTATATACCAGCAATTCTTGCTGCAATACTGTCAGTGAACCTCTGCTTCAGCATCCACATGCTGCTATTAAAATTCCCTTGGTTACTAAAGGGTTTTCTTATTGCATTCTGTGCCTCTGAATCTGATAGGGAACAAACATAGCTGAAAAATTCTTAGAGCAGTGAATCTCATTGTTCCTAGGAGAGGTTCTCAGGGGACATGGAGCGTGCTGCAGTTACACTGCCATATGAGCATGTCAGGGAGTATCTGTTCTTATGTTGCCCTTCCAGTTACACTGGCGAAGATTAAACCCTTTTTAAAACAAGCCTCTGTGAAATGGTGAGCCTTGCTGTTCTCTGAAGAGCATGATTGTCTGCCATTCATTTCCTCTATTGAGGGAGCAGAAGTGGAAAACTACTGCAAGAGGACAGCCGAGATGTGCACTGAAATTCAGAACAGGAAAGCTCAAAGTGCAATGTACAGTTCAGTGGTGTAGAAACATTTCATTTCTATGAATCCTGTTTTTTCTTTCCAAACAAAATATTTTGAAAACTGCTACACAATTTCTAATCTTTTGCATTTCTATTTGATAAAGTAGTAGTATTCATAATTCGTCTGGTACTAGAAGGAAGAATTAATCTTTAGCAGGGTAGAGGAAGGAATGGAAATCACTGCGCCATTTGGCCAGATTTATGTCTAGCACTATTGGAAGCACCAGCTGCAGAATTTTTAATACATTGCAAATTTTGATAAGTTAAATATCACCATATCTATAAGGTAGGAAAATATTGTTGTTTTATGATTTACAACTGCAGAAACATGCATAGAGAAGAGTTAACCACATAACCAAGGGTACTCGGTAGCTCCAAAACCAGAGTCAGGAATGCAGCTGCATTCACTCCCATTCCCCAGTCTTTATGTTAAGCAGACCATTCCCTCTTCTGTATCATTGTGTATGTCTCTGAGCTATAATTTATTAGCCACTGCCAAAGCTGCAATGTTTCAGTAGAGGTGTCTACAACTGCTTTAGAATAATGAATGCCATATATAGTCCTACATGTCTGTCTCCAAGTCTTAGCTCCTACCTCACTTGAATTGCTATCCTATAAACCCACACTACATTGAAAATCTCTCTCTCTCCATGCATACTTATTATTAAAAACAAAAGACAACAAAAGTATTCCTTTCAAAAAACACTACTTAAGGAAAACTGAATTGGATATGTTTGTTCTGTTCTCCTGTTCACACACACGTTATTGTAGAAAAGAAGAGACAGATTATTGCTGCTTTAAAGTAACGTTTTACTAGCTTCACCTGGCTCTTCAGCTCTGCTTCTGACATGACTTAAGTTAACTCTGGTTCTGATGACTTCTCAGTGACCTTCCCAGTCCTTCAAATATGAATCCTTGATTTTTCTAAGAGTAATGCTTATTTAGATCTTTGCATTTCTTTTTGGACACTGCAGACTTATCCAGCATGACTACCTACTGCACTCAGAGGCTTTGTTAAAAAGAAAATGAAAATGTACTTACACTGCTGGGGTATAAAAGTGGCAGAGGAAGAAGCAGAAGTGGAATGAGAACAACAAGCAAGAGGTTTCTGGATTGGAGAATCCCTTTCATCATTGCCATACTCATTCACTTTCTGGTGGCTTTTTTTATCTTGGGTTGCTTCTCTGGCTCCTCAGAAGCTCCAACTTCCACTCCAAGTTTTCTTTCACCTGTGCTTGGATTTCCCTGAGAAGTCTCTCACTGCCTCATATCCTTTCGCCACCCAGTCACCTGAAATAGCTTTCTTAATTTGTTTATTCTTCAATCTGTTGTTTTAAAAAGAAACCTTAATGATTTTTCAATTAAAAAGACATTCAGTTTAAGTAGGGCTCACCAGCACATCCAAATTATTATCACAGCATAACATGCAGAGATTTACAAGTTGGAGCATAGTGATCTTTTGACAATTTTTCTTTTTAATTCAGAATCACAGGTGTAGATGTGTTGCATTCTCATCCCCGTGTTTTGGAAGGTTTTTTTCTTCCATCATTCAGCAATGTAATTCCCATTTTCATTAACTGGGTGAGATATGTTTCAGAGTGCTTCTTTTCCTCCTGTTTGATATTCTGAATGTCTCAAATAGAGGTTTCTTCTCTGCTGAAAAATTATTAAACCCAAAATTCTGTTGTTCAGTGCACAGAAACAAACTTGTAGGTATTTCTTTTAAAAAATAAAATAAAAAATTAAATCATCTACAGCTCCTCCAGAGTTTTTCTTTGCTATAGTTTCAGCTTCTACTTTGGATCTACCTTTACCCTACTTTTGCCCTGAGCTTGGAATTCACAGGGCAGCAATTCTAATACAGATTATACTCGACCTCAAGACAAAAACTTGTTAAAATGCATCAAGCAACTCTAATTCACCAATAAGGAGTGTGGAAGCTAGTAGTTTCTCCACCCATTGTCCAAAACCCAGTAAGAACATTTGAGAAAATCAGCAGCCTCCTCTTTCTGACATGCACACAAATGAACAAAAAGACCTTTTTCAGTTGCTGAACAGTCTGTTATTGTTTCAGCATCCCAATACTGATGATAAATAAATAATCTTTGTTTTCTAGACAGTATCTTTTGTCTTTCATGTTTCTTCTATCCTGATCCATGAACATCACTTGTTCATAAGGCATGGGCTGATCCCTGTGCTGATTCATGTGCCCTCAGTAACAGTAGGGTTCAGATTCAAACTGAGAATTTTTCAGTTTTCTACTCTTGTCATCTAGGGGAGAAAAGTTTCTACAAGTCTACCAATACTAATGTTCTTTGCGGGGCAGAAAGTACTGGAGATTTAGGACTGAATGCATTAGGTGGTTGCATGCATGACCTGTAGACAGACATCCACTTGCCCTGTATCCCAGAGGAAGCCACGAATCTACGATTGTCCATGCTCCCAAACCTTGCTTATGTCTCATCTCCCCACACTCTGCTAGTCAGACACGAACTGAGCTCCTTGGACTGCATTGGGATGGTACTGAGACACTGAGTCCTGGAGAACTGGCAAAGGCAGATGTGCAGAGGAATTTGATGTGCAGCATAAATTCTTCCTGAAATTAGTAATTGTATCTAAGACTGTGTAACATTTCTGTATCCTCAAACTTCCATCAAACAATAGCACCTTGAGGCTTTTCAGGCAAGTTCAGCAATTAGTTCTGGCTAATGCAACCATTGAATTTACATCTATTTTGTCAGTTGTGTCAGAGAAACTAAAAGAATGTTTAAAATAGTAAAAAAAAAAATAATTTAATTTTAAATGAAAAAAAAAAATATGTTGTATTTCACTTTTTTATGATCTGTAAGGTCAAAGAGTGGCTAAAAGATGCCATTTAGAGGCAATAGCTCTTTACCCCGTGAGAGAAGGACTAACTATAAATATGTTTCAGTCTGAAGTAATGAGATGCAAAACAAGCTAGGGAGAGCTAACAGTCTTTCATCTCTCCCTCCTTTAGTAGCAGGCAACCTACTCCTGCATCTTAAGCAATACTGAAGGAGGGAAGCTGCCCTAAGCCCAAAGAGCTGCCCTGGGGCAGAGTGCTCCTTCCCACTTGAACTCTGGGAAAAGGAAACACTGGTTCCTATTATTTACTTCCTCCTACCTGTTAGAGGGAAGGGCTGCTCCCCCTTCTCTCCTGTACTGTTGCTCCCATGAAGAGTTTTGCAGAGTGTGGTAACCAATTACCTATGCAAATTGCTAAATGTTAAATCTGCTGCTGAAATCAACACATTGCAAACCCAATTAGGTTTATGTAGAATATTTTTATTATTACATTGACAGTCTGTTAAATTAACCTGAGCCATCTAAGCACATTCCCAAGGAATAAATCTCTTTTCCTACACTACACACAGTAATGGGAGAAGGGAAAGAAATTCAGAAATACTTTATTTTCTATTGGGGAAGTCAGGGTTTAAATTACCAATTTGTAGTGTATAGGAAGGTATGTATGACATAGGGAATGATCAGATCTTCAAAACTATCTGTAATTATTTTCCATGGGATAATTACTGATGAGTAAACTCTGACTGCTGGACAGTCCAGTTGTGGGGTGTGGAGAGTGGCTGGGAAGTATTTCTCTGGATGTTGACTGCTACCAATAATACTTTCTGTGGTGCTCTTTCTTGTTAACTTTGCAAACCTGGAGTCACTGGCTGTGAGGGATTTATGAATCGCACTGGTTCCAGGATCTTCTGGCAAATGGTGCTTCAGGGAACCAAGAAGAAGCACAGCTGGAAAGGCAGAAGTGTGCTTTGTGGCATTTCTCTTCCATGTGTTTATAAAGCATGGTGTGGGAAGAAAACAAACAGATCATCTGTGTTTATGCAGAAGGCTTAAAGGGTATGCAGGCTGTAGCACAAAGCTGCTTTGTGAGTGCTGAGCTGTGTGTGCAAGTAGAGGAGATGGAAATACTTTTGTCTCATAGTTTTGTGGCTGAGATTTTCAGTTTCCTTTGCCATATGCCAGCCAGGCTTTGAAGATGGCTAATAAAGATCTTCAGGTATAAAAGTGCACCTACATGTATGTGTGTCTAAATGCAAACATGCACACTCATGAATACACATACAGAAACTGCTGGGTGAAACAGGTCTGACTCTATCTTTTATAAGCCCTTTGTCCAGCTGCTTATGCCATTGCCAACCTTTCCCTAAGGCTGCTATGGGTCCATGTTCCCACAGGTGATTGCCAAACCCAGTGAGCTCTGACTGCTATTTGCTGTTTGCTGCCACAAGGTGGTGTTGGATGGATTTTTTCAGCTCCAGTCCTTGGAACATCCCTGATAAGGGACACAGAAGAGTTTATTCCTTTTGCCCAAGTGATACAGAAGCAGTTAAACACTGTTCATAACTGGGGTTGGAGTCCCCAGTTCTCTTTTACAGCTTCAAGGATTTGTGATTTGGGTCCATCTGCTTAAGATATTATGCAAATAGAGAGATAGTGAATGCTGGTATGAAAGGATGAAACAAATATCCAGCTGTTTTCCCATGCTCTGGAAGTAGAAGCAACACAATTCATATAAGTTGTTCACAAATGTTAGGGGATTTCTTTTATCATAGTTTGGATTTTTCATTGCTAGTCATCTGTCTGACAAGATATATCTCCTTTTTCTGTCCCTTTTCTGTCTATGATTTTTTTGTGGTTTATAATGATCAGTTGCACCACTCCTACAGACAATTTTTGCTATAAACAAGTACTGTTTTCCCACTGATTCTAAAGTCATAATTCCCACCACTGGATTGGTGAATGGCCTTTTCTGCTAAGTGATCAGATGTAGTGACTGAATAATTTAAGATTCTGCCATGTACTCAGCACTTACATACATACATGTGCATGAACATACACACACTTATACACAAGTGAATATATAATTTACCATCAAAAATGAGTCACATCATTGCTAAATTCAGCACCAGGTATGTTTTAATGCACCTTCCCTCCTTGCCTCAGGGGGATTCTGAAGCACAGTTGTAGGTGACCTGCGTTCAAGTGAGAGAACCAGGAAAAATAAATTAAACAGGGCCCTTGTCTTGCCTTTGACTCTACTGAGGACAAAACCATGTTCCTGTCAAAAAAACAAGGAGCAGAAGCAAAGTCATGTGCAAATAATGAAAGAATCATTGCAGAGTGTTTGGGAGGGCAGCTCTGGGAAGCAGGGAGTATGCTTACAGGCATTGTTTGCTGCTGGTGTTCACAATGCCCTTTGTCTTCTGCAAATGTTATTGTGATTAAAAACTGTCTCAGATAAATGTAGTGAATCAGATAGTGCTTATTTTCAAGAATACTTTGAATGAATGTATTTGGCATGATTTCTGAAGGCTGACAGTTATGAATTCTCTTCCTTTTACAGAGGGCCTTTGCATCTCTTTATAAAATTCTTTTACTGGCTAGCCAAAATATGCATTCGTTTCCCCAGCTAGGAAAGCAGCATTCTCCAGCACAGACATACAGGTATGTGAGCATAAGCACAGTATACTTATGTTTTGTTTATAGGAAACCCACAGGACAAAACAAGGGCATACCTGCCAAGGGTGTACACCAAAATCCCTTCTTTACCTGTCCAAGCTAGCACAAAAACTAAATTCTCTGGACTGAAGATAACATTTTTCTCCATTTAACATGGAACTATAGAGTGGATTCCACAAGAGGGAGCTAGAAAACAAATAATCTTTGATGAAGCAGGCTATTAAAACTTTATGGAATAAAGTGGTGGATGTGCTACGTGTGTCCCTTATCAACCAGAAGAGATGTCTGAGTTCCTGTTGCATCAAGTTGCCTACTATGATGGCTCTTTTTTGTATGGGAACATCAAGTCATTCTTCAGGGCTCTGTAAAGATTGACAAAGGATTCAGCCCAAGTGTCTTTCTGGTGCCCCTGGGACTGAGCAGCCCTGTAGGCTGTGTAGACCATGGTCAGCACTGTCCTTTCAAAGTCTTCTTTCTTGAGGACCCATGGGTAGGAAGACAGCCTGCTACTCAGCCTGCGGATCTCTGTGATGCTCTTAGGGATAATCTCATTGCAGATGGTGTCAAACTCAGCAGCCTTCCTCAGTGAAGCGAGTTCCTCATCTTTGATGGAGATCCTCTGACCTTTGTCAATGTCAAGCTCGGCTAAAAGAAACTGGTACAAAATCAGAACACAGAAAGCTATTTATCTTCTTCCAGAGACTCTAGGCAGAGTAAATGCAAATTAACAACATGTCCTTAGGTCGTTATTTTAGGTCAAATGGAGACTAAACCCTTATTGTGCTGGCTGGAGGTGGGGCAGACCAAAAAGTCTTTAAGTGAACATTTGACTTTTGTGTTACCCATCTGGGAAAATCAGAGACAGGCTACAGGGAAAGGAGAGAGGAAAAAGAAAAAGCAGGTAGTCTTTTGTTGTTCAAAACAAGCATGGGTTGCTGCTGGTGTCACATGGGGATTAGAAAGGTGGAAACAGCAGCACAGCCGGGAAAGGCCATAGCTCTGTGTAAGAGGGCACAGCAGTGGCTTCCCAGCTCATCATCTGCCCTGTTTGGACATCCAGTCCCACTTTCTCAAGGTGTGAGATAGACAGATTTGATCCATGCATGTTCTTCAGCTGGACCACTTTCTCTGTGCTAACCATATAACACTGTTCCAGACTGTATTACATCTGCAGTCTTCCTGCTGTGAAAGAGGGGACCTGAATGATTTTGAAGTGAAACAGTCATGCCCTTGGCACAACTTTGCAGTGATTGATACTCATGGCTTTAATGATTTGAACAAATAATTTGGGACTTAGACTAAAGAATTTAAATGCATTGTGTTGTCAATATGTAACTGTTCATGAAGAAAATGGCTTTCAGTGGAAAGCCATTTTCTCCGGTTTTCACTTTGGCCATCAGTGAGCTAGAACCCATGTTTGAGGTACTGCATGCAACTGTTGCCTGCTGAAAGAGCTGAGTTTGTTATGCATATGGCTGTTCCCTCCCTTCTGGTGAGCTATTATATGGTCAGTAATAAGTTACTGCTGGGATGAGTAGAAGTGACATGAAAACAGATAATGGATAACCCCTGTGTGGACAGTAACCCCAGTCGTGGTTAGGGCTTAAGGTACCATCTGATCCCATATACTGAACCTCATAAAGCAGGACCACGTCTTCCAGCGAGTTTTGTAGCACTGGGTTAAAGAACGCAGCTGAGGACCTCTTGAATCGCTGGGCAGCTGGGAAAAGCATAGCTGGAAAATAATAATGAGAAAAGAGAGGTTCCATAGGGTAGCAAACACTGGAAAGAAGAAATGCTTTTCAATAGCAGATTCAACCAAAGAACTGCCTTCCACAAGATTTACTATACAGTATGGCTTCTCACTGTAAATAAAATGGGCAGCATGGACTTCTTTGATTATAATCTACTAGCTCTTTGTCCTGTATCTATACAGTATCTAACACAGATTGGTTTATAATCCAAGCCTAGGACTCTGAAGTGCAGCCACAGTGTAAGGAATAATAAAGATAACTGCAACATCAACATTGTCTGAAATACATGTTGTTCTCCTAGTTCTGCAAGGGGAAATCAATAGTGACCATCAACACAGTGTACCTTCTTCAGGCCATTCTCCTGCTGTCACACTTCCAAGACCCTACATTTCTCCTGGTTTCAGATGTCTAAAAGTTGATCTCTCCTTAGTTGATAGAGACAGCTCCTCTAGAGAGTAGATTATCTCATCTCATCCATCCTGGGTATATATGTCTGGAAGGAGTGACTCACTCTTTGGAAATGTCTATGTCCATTCATTGGGCCTGTTACCAGCTAACACAAGATAGCTACATTCCATGAAGTGAATCCAAATTTATTATGACTTTAATACTTCACACTGTTATAGCTAGAAACAACAGTGTCTGCTATTATCAGGTATTTATTATCCACTGTGAAGTGTACTGCAGATATTGTTTCAGGGAAATGAAACATAAAATGTATGTACAGCCCCTGAACTCTACACCCCATTGAGGTAGAGCATTTGTGGAAACAATGACCTATACAGTCAGGAGTATAAAAAAATTCTGATGTTACATTACAGACCACTTAAATGCTTTGAGTTACCAACTAGATCACTAATCAGGTAACTGGGTACTATCAAAAAGTATAAGTTCCTTCCAGAGTAGAGTGGAAAAACCCTGTTTTGTTTAATGTAATGTGTGTTTGATTAAGATGTTGTTGTTTAGGTAACTATAGTTTGGATTTGTTGGATTTTTTTTAATACTGAGGAACAGGAAATTTTTTTTAAGCTGTGGTTATGTGACTATTGGTGCATTTCCTTATAAAGTTTATTTCTCATCTTTAACTTTTGTTTACCAATAGATACATTTGGAAACCAGTTAAAAAAGAAAAAAAACCCAAACTTTTGAAAGGTATTATTATTCTCCCTTCAAAATTTAGAGTTCTACAGTAATAAGTAACATTTAATAAAACTTGCAGTTTATTTGGAATTTATGAAAGTTTCATCTCACCCTCTATCTATTCGATTTTTTTTGCACCAAATATTTTTTACTAGGTCAATTTTGTCTTGTGTTGCCAAAGTTCTTGTGATGGATTTTGCATGCTGTCTGTAGAAAACCTGAACATCATTTAAAGCTCTCTCTGCTGGGCATGTCAAAAACATCTGGAGTAAGTGTAATTATTTTATGGAAAAATTGTCCCTGCTCACTGACTACATGGTTCCTCAGACAATTTGTTTCTTTTATTATCCAAGCAGATCACAAATATGCAGTGCCTTCTAGATACTGCAGCCTAAATGGAGTCCTGTTTCCTGGGCTGTTGCCAACAGTTGACTTTGTTAAAGTTTGACTTGTTAATAATATTTAAGTTCTAATAACGTAAGGAGAAAGAAACCAGGCCCTCAGAGATTTAATTAATTAGGACCTTTGCTATCTAACATAAGCAAAATTAATTGGGATAATACCAGGTATGAAGTAATTCATGCCTGACCCAGCAAAGGGTATTTTGACCTTGAATTAGCGAGAGAATATAGCATAGGTAAAATAGTTTGTTGAATTGCAATAAACATACTGCAGCTGGATACTACTAACTGTAAATGCATCCTGCAGTGATGGCTGTCAGGCATTTTGATAAGACCTACAGAGCTAGGTGCTTCATGTTGAATCCATGTGAGATTAGATTAAAACTTTCTTAAATAACCAAAGAGTACTTGCAGGATATGTGACTAAAAGTCTGAAGGAATTAATGCACCAAGTAAAAGGACTTGGTCTCTGCACTAGGCTTTACCTACTTTATCCAGCATGATGCCTTTACCACCCAAGCATCTTGTCTGTCCTGGCTGAGGACATGGTGAGTTTGGGAAAGGTCACATGTTGCCTGCAGGTTCTTCTGCTCTGCAAGAGTGTTTGCCTAGCTGACCACTGGCAACTGGGGCTATACCCATTTTCTACTGCTGCTCCATCACCGATATTCACCTCTTTTGTTCAGAGCTTTGCTGAGACACTGGAGCTATTCTATCTTTCACTTTTGGCAATTGGAAAATGCAATTGAGTGCATGTGAAGCACTTGAAACTTCAAGCACTAATTGCTGAATAATTAAAACTTTTATTATTAGGCAATTAAAACTCTAATTACTAAGCAGATGACAGAAATCCAGTCCATAATGATGACAATTCATTTTGATCTCTTTTAGATGCCCTTTCAGTGGAAACAGCCTCAGAGTACAGAGTACTTCTACCTATGCAGATGGTTTTCATCTCAAATATTCCCTGAGCCATGGAAAAGGTGTCTGTGGCATCTTGTTTCAGTGCTGTCATGCTTATTGTCATCACACCGATCACTTTTAGCTTTTGGACCAAGTTCAGATTCCTGCTGTGGAGCTGAGCTAGGAGTCATCAGATTCAGTCCATCACCATTCACCCAGAAAAGCCCCAGTGAAGGACTTGCACAAAAATGAATGCCATATTATAAGTACTGACCCACTTGCTGAACCACGGGTAACACCTCAGAAAGCAGCTGGGTTTTTCTACCCAGCAGTTCCCAGAATGACATGGATTAGGTTAGGAGATTCAAAGGGATAAGAGCCTGAGCTGCTACGTTGTGAGAAAGGACTTTGTATGCGTATCAGAATCGCGCCATTCGCTTCAGGGACCAGGCTAACATTGACTCCCTGATCTCATTATCTTTTTCCCAAAACATATCAAACTTTGTTACAATTCTTAGACATTCTACTCAGAAACTCTTTCAAAGCTCATTTGTATTTGTCATGGTGATCTGATTTCCCTCATCCCCATTTTATTTCAGTCCTCCCTTTCTTTCTCTTCCTACACAGTCCTCTCCCTGAATTCACAAGTTCCTTTGAGACTGTGTGAGCTTTGATTTTCATTACACTGACTTAACACACATGTAAGTTAAGTACAAAAGCTAAGACAGAGAAAGCTTTGCAGACAGTTTCTGCATTTAGTGATTGTAAATTATACTTGAAACTTTTATGCTTATTTTACTTCTTCCTGCACTTACTTCCATCACTGACATGAGTCAGCTGGGCGGTATCAAACAGCAGAGGAGTATTACTGTGACTTACCATCTCTTAACTATTTTCTTCCCCAAGGGAGTTACCTGTAAAGCTATCAAGCAATTATTTCAGAGGAAGATGCAGAGCAATGTGCATCATTTTATGGTGGTGTTGGAGCCAATTCATTTCAATGGCTGTGAATGTCTGAAGAGAAGAAATCTCTAATGAGTATTGACAGAGAAAGCCTACCTAGTGATCTCTGAAGTCAGTGGAGAGACTCTTATTGATTTATTGCTTTTACTTCTCTTACAAATGTGTCAAGACTTCACCAACTGAGCTGTGAGTGCTTCTGTCCTAAGGGCTGAACATAACAAAAAGCTTATGACTCTCAGAGATGAGGTAGGAAAAATCAGGTTTTGTTTATCCGTACTGAAAACATTTTCTATTATATACCTGTGTACTTCCAGACTCATCCTCTTCCAAATCCCTTATTCAGAAGCCCTTAGGAATATTCCCTGATCTGACGTCCCTCTCTGCCCACTGAGGCCTCAGGGCTGGAAGTGCATGGGAGAGTGTGCCTGCTCCCAGCCCACCTACCCAACCCTGAACAGCCTTAGCTTGTTCCCTGGAGTGCATGACTACTTGTGCATGAAGACGGTGAGCAGCCAACAAGTCTATTTCCAAGGGTGGCTAAAAGTGCCCATCAAAATCATAGAATCATAGAGTCACAGAATCATAAGATGGTTTGGGTTGGAAGGGACCTTTAAAGGTCATCTAGTTCAACCCCCCTGCAGTGAGCAGTGACATTTGCAATTAGGTCAGGCTGCCCAGAGCCCTGACCAGCTTGACCCTGAGCATTTCCAGGGATGGGGCTTCTACCACCTCTCCGGGCAACCTGTTCTAAATGTGGTGCGGGAGTCCCTGTTTTCTGCACTGCTCACTGCTGGAGTCCATCTAGCCTCCTGTAGCTCTACTGACTCAAATTCACTTCTCCTTAAGCAATACCTGGGTTTTTAAACAAAAACTGCAGTTATGTTTGCCAACTTGTTGGCCTGCCTCTAACTATCTAGCTCAGGACAACTTAGAAATTTCTTCACAGTTTAAATGTAATGTCACATCTGAGGTTGACAATAGCTTTATTTTAAAGATCCTTTCATCTTTTTTAAGAACTGTGCCAGAATTTTCTGGACCTCATTAGCCACATAATAAACATTTGTGTCCCTCTCCCATGTTTTCTGTGAAGTTTCACTGGTGAGGTTACAGATGTTTAGTTTTGCTTTCCAGTCTGCACTCCTGCTCATGATTTCCCAACTGCTGCCTGTGATGTGTTTGGTCAATAAGTACAGAGCATAGCTGCAGGAGTACTCAGTTATTTGTGCATCATCGGTGCCCTTTTCTTCTCCTATGAAAAGATATGAAGCCAAGTGCAGTCCAGCACTCCAAAGCACATACAGCTCCCCAGGGCTCCAGGACATGAACACAGTTTAGCTGGGTTCATGTCTCAGTAGGAGTTATTTTGCTTGACTTCAGGGGCATGGAAAAGGGCTATCTCATTACTTTAGTGGGACTCCTTTAATGAAGGACAGTAGAAGCAGAGGAAGAAGAAGGACTTGTGGGCCAAAACTCCTGACTTCCTGCAAGCAATGCAAAGCAGAGTTGCCTGTTGGCGTAGGGAAAGGCGGTGGCCCAGCTGGAGTTGTCCTATAAGCCAAATTCAGTCAGCAGGCTGCCAAATGTGTCCTCCTGTCTTAGATTACTAGGGCCTGACTCTAAAGAAACTCATTAAAATAATTTCTTTATGCATCACTGACTTCCTGGGACCAGGCCCCTATTTCTGGGAGTGCAAGGCAGGGAGTGCTTACATGGGCAGCAGCTGCTCCTGTTCAGTGTTCACCAGCAATTGTAACAGGGATTAATAGGGCTCTGCAAAACCGTATCTTCTCAGACCACCACAGCTGTTTTTTTACTACAAGCCCACAACCACCCCTTAGTAGTCAGAAACTGCTACAAGCTCAGCAGTACACCCAGTTTGATCCCTCTCAGCAAAAGTTTCCCTTTCCTGCCCAAGGCTTTTGAAGTCAGAACTCCTAGACCTCAATAGAAAGAAGTTAATGCATCCAAATTATGATGATAGCAATTTCTCCCTCTTTGGCTTTTTCTTACTGGAAAAGCAGGAAATTAAATTGCTTACTACAAAGTAGTTGTTTAGTGCTGTGAGTGCATTTGTACATGGAAACAAATAAGCATACTTCCTTCTAAATGAAAGTAAATGAAAATGTAAAACTTTATAGGTTACTATTAGTTATTTTTGTTTTGTTCTGTCCTATAACAAGCCCTGTGAAACAGAATTTCAATTATACTCCAGTGGTGTGAGGTTTTCCCTAGCCTAAATATCAGATAGCTAGAAAAGTAAATAAAAAAATCCATGGCCACGGTCATGTCAGCTTCTGCAAGTCAAAAAAGCCATTTCCTGAGCCAAATGCATGACCCTTTTAAGTTTGCTGTTAGTCAGCCTGGAGTATGCTGCTTCCACTAGCGAGCTGGAAATTTTCCCTGTGTCACTACAGTTTTCTCTAACCTGCCTAGAATTTGCACTAAATGGATCTCAGGACACCCAGCAGCTCCTGTCAAGGGAAGACATATGTTGATGACCTGATAACAGATTTTTTCACTAGCACTGACTTCTTTGAAAGATGAAGGTGATTCTTCAAGATGCATTCAAACATTTGTCAAAGCAAATGAACTCAGCACTGTTCACAACGTGATTGCACAGGCAGGCACAGTAGCCATTTTAATGCCATGCAAAAATTATGAGTGACCTAGGCTGGCTGAACCTATTTTATTGCAGAGATTGCTGGGCAGTTCCTAGAAGTCATTGTTGCTTTGGATCTTAGGGCAAACGCTTGAAGTTCTCACGAGAGGATTTTCTTTAACAGTGTATGAGAAGCATTGCTTTGAAGTCACTCTCTACATTTCTCCTTGACCATGCACTGCAGAAGAGAAGAGGACATAAGTCTCAAAGTTTGCATACCTTTGATAAAGGCTTTTTGTTTCATGTTCCTCTTTGATCACTTTGCTTATGAAAGTTTAAAATGAGACCAGAAGTATATTTTGTATGTAAAGAGTTTTATTTCTGTCAGATGACTCTATAGTGGTTCCTTATGCTGAGTTGCTCCATTGTTAGAATAACAATTCACTATCCCAAATTTGCTGCCTCAGGCTAGCTGTGAAATATCTGTTCTTACAACCCTGCAATCAGTTAAAGTCACTAAATATTTTGCTGCCCTCCACAACCACCTGCTTTTTGCCTGCAACAGATCTTGGTATCAGAAGCATTTCTTCTTCCAGGGTGAAGTGGTGGTGTCCTGTCAGATTTGTGTGGTGAGCAGTGAAAGTAGTAATGTAAATCACAAAAAGTGCAGTGTTAATGAGTGATGAAAAGGTCTTATGCATAATAATCCCATACTTCTTTACTTCTTGTCCTGCACTTGCCTCATCCCCAGAAGAATGTATGTTCACCATCTGCAAGGTGTTTATACTGCCCTTGTCCTGCAATCACTGCCAGGGCAGAAGCTGAGCTTTGGCTGGCCAGCCCTGAAACAGATCATGCTCAGGCATAGCTCACCTATGCTTCCTGATGTTTTGCTTTTCTGTATCAAAAGTGCTATATTAGAAATGATTAAACACTTTGCCCTAACCCAGGAGAAATGGAAAGAGTAAGAAGCTGGAGGAAGAATAAGAGGAATAAAATAATGTAAGTACACACAAAAACCTAGAAAGGCGAGAAAAAAACACTGCAGTGCTATAGGGTAGCTTCTGAAACTTGTGTCTGGAATTGCAGTTACTCACATAAGTAGCTCCCATGACAACAAGTGCAATGCAAAGGCTTGTGCATTCCAACTTTAATACATTTAAATCTCCATTATTGGGAGATTAAATCCCAATGCCCCTTAGGAGAGCACAGCAGAGAGATGGAGAAGACATTTTAATTACAAAACAACATGAACTAGCACATTTTTAAAAGCAGCTACCAAGAGAATTTGCTTCTTTTTACTTTCAGCTCCATATCCTTGCTATCTTAACTCCTAAGACTAAAATTAGTAGCAACAATGGTCTCTTTTTATTCCTGCTTGTTAGCTAAAAGTGCAAATAGACACTAGTTTCTTCCTTAGTTATACAAAGAATGGTTAAAAGAAAAATCCTCCATGTTGATGGTCTCAGTTTAGAAACAAGGATGTAGAAAGTATACCTCCCTCCAAAAGCTGGCAACAGGCAACATTGTTCTTAGGGAAAAAAGAAAAAATAATAATAATAAAAAAAATATACTTAAAACACTTAGAATTTATAAGAGATTGTATTGAATTCTTTAGTTCATCATCCAATCAGGTTTTTTTCAAATTACCTTCTGCTAATTTATCTCCTTTTTAAGAAATACACCTATTCTGAAAAGATGCTTCAGTTCCATAAAACAGAACCCACTCCAACCTGTACTTCTGTGTTTCATAAATATCCTGAGATATGTTAGATTAGATTAATGTGCAACAGAGCTTCTATATGGAACAACAGTGCTAATAGCCTTTCTAGCTACTTGGCATGAGTAAGAAATATAAAGGCGTATTAGAAAGACCAAAAAAACTTTATGTTTACAGAAATTAATATAGCTAGAGGAAGAAAGGGTGCATCTGACCCTGTGATTGTGAGAGGCAGAGGATATTTTTTTTCTTTTATGATTTAAGTAAAATGGCTTCAAAGATATGACTAGTATTAACCAACTAAAATGATCTGAGAATTTATTCCCCCAGATAGAATTTCCATGATGCAGCATTTTCAGCTGTTGACAGCCTGTAGCAATATATGTTGTGTTTTTTATTCTTCCCTTGGTCATAAGGAAGGTGTTCCCACCTGGAATTATTAATGCTCACAAAAAAAAGGTGCAGTCAGCCAAGACAGGTCTTTAATGTGCTGGAGTAAAGTTGCCACAGAAGGTGTGGAGAGGAAAAAATGCACTGGGGATAGGCTATGACGAACACTGTATGAGTGAAGGGCAGCAGTAAAGAAAGGAAATATCAACCTTGTTCCACAGGTCTAACATGAAGGCAATAAGTAATTCTGGTAATACAGGAAATTTCAGGCATAGGTGGAAAATGAAACAGTGCTTTATATCCCTGTTTTCTTTGCAGGATCACTTCTCCTTTCCTATCTATGTCATATTACTCACAAGGCAGGCTTCCTCATCTCCTGGCAGACAAAGATGACTTTGTATCTAGGGTTTTGCTGAGGCCGACCTAACTGCAGCTGCACAGGGCAGTCCGGTATGCCTGCCCCCAAGTTGGGCTGTCCCTCCTTCCCTTTGTGCCGACACTGCTTTGTGAGGCCACGCAGTGAGCCAAGCCAGGGATCAGTCTGGTCATGAATGAAGGGAAAAAGCAAATCAAAAAATGAGTGGTAGATTTCAGGCTGCCTCACTCCCCATCACAGCTGCTACACCAGCAGCTCTCCTACATGTGAGAAACTCCTACTGCAAGTGTCATCCATCTCTCTTAGGACTTCTGGTGATGATTCCAATTCACAGATGACATAAGGATGGACATCAACCCTGGTTAGGAAAAGCAGAAGCCTTTCTTCATGCATACAAACCCCACTAACCACCAAGCTCATAGGCTCCTTTCTGTGGATTTCAACCTCAACTAGTATAGTCATTGCTCTTGCTAGAGATGAGGATCAGCTGCAGGACAATTAGGTGCAAAATACTTCTTTCTATTCCATTCTATTCTTATATCCTGCTGAACTTTTAACAGAGTAAATTCAACTGGCACAAAGAATATCTAAAATTTATTCCAATACTGGGCAGTAAGAAAGAAATCAAAGGCCCAGTTTGAACGAGAGACCTTGTTATTGCCAATTGAACTGTCCTGTGCTGAATTATCCTGTGGGAACTGTCCCACTGAGATCACGGAGCTGCTAACTGAGGTGAAGAAAAACAGAAGAAATTGTGGAGATCATGGAATTATTCACTAACAAGTTTCAACTAGCACATAAAGTCAAGTGTTTGATGGTGGATCTAGGAACTGTTACTGAACATTTAACAAACTATTTATTATTTTATTCACATATGAACTGCTCACCCACATGTAGAGGCACACATGCAAAACAACAAGCTATTCCTCAAACTCACTAAGTATCAATATTACACCTCAAAACTGAGGAGGAATAAATATTATACTGACCATTTCTTCTCCCTCAGATCAGAAAGAACCAGAATTGTCTTCCCCTTTCCTTCAAATCCCCATGTGAGTTGAAATAAATGGTTAGGAGGAGAATACATAAGCCCCAATTTTCTGCTTCCTCTGTTCTGGGATTTCATTTGTTCTTCAAAAACAGGGAAACCCCAGCTGCCTTTCCAGCTGTTCATTGAGCACCAAATGTCAGTGCACCTGCTGCTGGTTTTCTTAATGACATGGAATATGTACTGGATGGAGAAAGTGTATAAATCAACCTTGCCTAATAAATCAAATGTAGGGGAATATTGGGTCCTTTTTTTTTTTTTTGGAGGAAATGAGTTATTTCTGGAGACAATGCCTTTTCAAAACATTGTATGTTTTCTAGTAGTGATGATAAAGACAAGGAGTCTAAGAAAATGACTCAGAGCTGAAGACAGATTCAGGTATGTTTCTGAACTGGACTAGTACAGCTGTTTTGCTACCTGAGCAGAAGATGAAGGGTGAAAAGCTGTACTGTATACCTGGGTAAGAGGCAGGGGAACCACATGTCTCTCCTGGAGCGATAAGTGAGGGTCACCATGAGAACACATCTGTTCTGTCAAGTTCACATCTACGTGAATAATCCCATTATGTTAATTTCTGCATCTGCATAAAAATAATTTTTAAAAATTAATGGAAGTCAAATATAATAATCCACATAATCTAATTGGTGGATTTCAATATGTGCAGATGCAATGGTGGGCCATGACAATCTCTGTAATATTGCCAGAAACATAGCAAAGAAATCTGAAGGGTGGATGCAAAATGATTATTTTATATAGCTGCCTTCTCCATTCCACAAACACACATATGAAATTTCTAATTTACAAAGCTGTCATTTTTCCACTATTCCTTGTTATTTAATGCTCTCCTAAAATCTGTTTATTCCTAGATCTTCCACAATCTGCTCAAATAAAGCTGAGACTGGTTTACAACTGGATTCACCATTAAATACAGAAAGCTCTGCCAGAACCTTGAGTATTGCAAATTGTTAAAGGCAGCTGGACACTGTGCATGAGGTCCTTAGATGACCTGAGCTGGCACAAGCAGCCCCATGAAGCTGCTCTTTGCAGCCAGGTCACAGAGAGCCCTGGGCTGTGAAAGGCACGCATGGGATGAGAGGGAAGAGAAGGTCAGATTCAGGCTTGCACAAATCTTACAGCCAACAAAATAACCCAAATGTCTCATTTTCTGAGGAGTGGGACCTGAAAGGCACAAAATACTGACAGTTGCTCCCAAAATTGATGGAAACCAACTCAACATCTTTTGCTGCTGCAGCTACTGCCCCTATGGATGCCATCTGTCAATGGCTCCCAGCCCAAGAAGACCCTGCCAGTTTGTCCTGTGTAATTGATTCACTGCTATTCTTCCTTATCATACATTCTCGTCTCCTGGAGTCTTTTTACCTGAGTGTGTAAAATAGATTTGGCTTAAAGGAAAATATGTTTAAGGAAAAAGTTTAAGGAAAAAAATGTTATTGACTTCATGCTCTAAACTTAGGAAGAATAAGTTTGGAGAATGGGAGGAAGACTTGATTTTTAGTGAAAACATCTAGCACATTACTGACTGAAACCAGATGGCAGTTTATTCTTTGATTTAACTCCTCTGTGCATGGGGACTAGTAAAGAAAACAACATTACTATGGAGAAGCACTTTAGATAAGCTGCTGTGTTACTCACATTGTAAATTTCAACCTGTCTTTTCCTGGATTTGGGCTTTCTTCACACTAATTGAAACATGCTAAAGCTTGCATAATGAAGTGTGCTTACTTAGAAAAGTTTTTGCTAGTGCATATACACGCTGTGGGATGTCATTACAGGCTGCTAATTAAAAATTTTTTGGTCAATCTAACATTTGTTGTCTAGTGCCTAGAGACACACTCCTTTTAAAAACTGGACTTTATTGTGTAGTAATTCTGCATGGCAGTTCTTCCTCAGCTTGGTAGTGAATATCTCCCAGGTAAGATGATAGAGATAATCTGATTATGAACATGAGATTGTTACTTATCTCACATCATCTTCATATGATTTCCTTTTGTCATATTAGGGGATTTTTTTTTTTACTGGTCTTTGGCTTATATATAAGAGGTAATCATTGTCTGAGATACTGGAGCGTACTAATATAACAAACTAATAATTTATGGGGGTAGATTGACATTTAGCATGGCCACAAAATAAGGTAGAAACTACTTGTTCCCCGTGTTTATACTTCTAAATCCTAGCCCCAGTAATCTTTAAGTTCTGTTTTTGACCTCTGGGCAGTGTGTACATATTAAGCATGAAGCAGAACACAAACTAGCTTGTCATGGCTGAGCTCCCTGGACACACTGGATTAGTAGCTGTTACTCATTGCATTGGGTGACAGAGAGGCTGGTGTGAGTGCTCTAGCTTGTTGTGAAAGGGACACTCAGAAGGTGATTTATAACTTTGTTTAAATAATACATGTGCTAGTTTGTAAACAAAAGCACCCTTAAGGAAATGCACTGGGATTTGAAATCAGGTGAGTAAGCCACAATAATGTTCAATTAGCTGCTCCCAGGTGAATTTAAGTGAGAAGGACTAGCACTCTTTTCCACCTCAATGGGTAGACATGCAGGGGGTGCTAAGGTACAGCCTCAGATTCAGCAGCATCCATATACAGAAGTGTCAGGGGAGATACATTTGCTCCTTTTATAGTTTATGTCTTGTTTGGCAACATGAAGTCAAGCAGGAGTGAAAAGCTTCTGGAAAACATGATAGATGAATCTAAAAAGCCAGCTGGATGTGATACACACTTCCACCTTTGATCATGTAAATAGAAAGGAGGGAAGCATATAGATTATTTAAGACGTGATGAGTTGCTGACGGACGTTTTTCTCACCAACAAATTTGTGCAAATAGGAACTGAGATCTTTGACTCGATTACACTTAAGAGTCCCCATATGTTCCTTTGGAGGATACATGTGCACATGTTGTTCAGCTTTGGAGTTCATCTCAGCTGGACCACGGTGGCTGTGAGCAGCATGCACAGAGATTAGGGCTGACATAACCGGATGTGTGCTGGATTGATGGTCTGTGGCACATGCAGTTAGTCATTCAGGTTTTGAAAGGCATCCAGAAATTCCCAGCAAATGTTCAACAGTCTGCTCCTTAAATACAATTTCTGGCTAGAAAAGGAGCATTTTCCAGGGAAATACAATTTCTTATGGTATCCTTAACACTTAGCTATTTACCAGGCAGACGCATTAAAGACAGACTTCATCAGCCAGAGCCCACAGCATTTCCCACTGTGAACGTGAGAAAAACAGCACCATGGCAAAAACAAGCTCCCAATCTGTGCCATTGTCAGCTTGTGACCACCTCATTTTTCTCTGTCCCATTGCTAAACTTCTAAACATGCCGCTCAGCTCTCTGTGTTCCTGGAGGATTCCCTCCATCCACAGTATGCATCATTTCCCAGACCCCAGCCAAGTGGTTGCTGTCTTCCCTTGGCAGGGCTGGTTTTAGGGAAAGATGGGGAAGTGAAAGACGGGGACCCTATATGGGAGGCAGGAAGGTTAGATAACACAGCTAAAATCCCCACGCCTGGGCCAGAAAGCAGGTTTTGGCTGTTCTCAATGGTTAACAGAGGACACTTAGTATCTGCAGTCCATTCATCAAAACTGGGATCCTCTGAGCTGAGCTCAGACACCATACTGCCTGCTTGTTTCACCCTGGCTTCTCCCAGGCAACTTGTCATCATCCTCCTTCTGCTGGAGAGCCCAGCACAGCAGTCACACACCGCCCTTTGCCACTTGAGCCTAACTGGGCCTGACTATCTGATTTTTGTTGATTGTATCCGATTCCTGTTATGGGACACCCCAGTGTGGAAGAGTCTTTGGGTACTATTTCTATCCTTGTATCTTTGTGAATACCCAATTGAACTTCAGATTTGCTAAGTAAAAGTCAGGTTAGGTCAGCCCCTTTGAGCTCTGATTATTAAAAACTCTGGTGGTAGAAAGCAACAAAACAGTTGCTTTTTTATCATTAGACTTATTACCTTCCAAAATTTTCTGCAAAATTGGCATGGCAGTCCAGAAACCAGAAGTTGCTGCAACAATGACAAATGAATGGTTTCACTTAATACATGCCGTACTATATTAGGATGTCTACAAGTAGTGTTTAACTGGAAATGGAGCTTGTTCAGTGCCAAGCCATGAAAAATTGGAGCAAATAAAAATGAGGCATACCTTAAATGTCTTTTATTTTAGAAGGGGGCTTGAGACATGAACAGTTCCCTCAGACATAAAATCTGCATTTAATAAATAAATTCAATAAACAATTACTTTCTGTTTTTTCAGAACCAGGCATAAATAAAAACATAATGTGATGGCTATGAGCATTATGAAACCAGGGAGGAAACTGAGGACTTGCAGAACTTGATCCATTCCTGCTGACAGGAGGAGACAGGGACTTCTGATAGTGACTGATAGGAAGAAACAGGGACTTCTGCAGCTGTGGGACTGTTACTACGACTGATGTTAATATGAAAGCTTGACTGGTATTAATGGGAAATGCTGTAGCCCCACAGCCCTGTAAAAAAGCAAGATCCAGAGAAAAGCAGCCACCCCATGAGCCTGAGAAAAAGACAGATAAGATGAAGATCAGCTGGACATCTTCTGAAGTGTAAGTTCAAATGGGGTTGCATACCATGCTGACAAGGGGGTGAATGCTACCCTAACCTCAAACATATGTATGCTTTAATATTTCCCATCCCTGTTTAACATGTTTTCTCTCTTGCCACACTATTTCTTTCCCTTCCTCTTTTCCTCTCATTCATACTACTTCCTTCCATTTGTCATTTTTACCTCTAGGTCTTTCTCTACTCTTCTCAGTACCTCTGCCTTTTGCCTTTGCCTCTTTCATCTCCCTCTCTGTGGCTCAAATAAGCCCTGCCAGATTGGACAGTCTGTACTATTTCCTTTCCAAGACAGAGAAAAGATTAGAAGCATCAGCCCCATTTGGGACATGCCACCACCTGACAAATAGATGGAGACAATGAAATCTTGATGTTCTGGCTCACAGCACATATCCACATCTAGTCCAGTACAGTTTACTCTCTTCACAATTAGGCAAAACCTAACCAAAGTGTTCTGCTCCCCCAGCACCATGCCAGTAGGGAGGGTGTTACACAAGCATTGCAGAAGACCTTGTGCATTTAGGTCTCCAACACAATGCTGCAGCACAGCATTGCCCTCCCACTGTCCCATTTTATCCCAAACAACCTCTGAGCTTTGAACAACTTATTTTTCCCTTTCTCAGCAACTTTTTTTCAGCTATCCACCTGGCTCCTCCTGAGTGGAGAGAGACTCAGTGAGTTTGGAGCCTGGCTCCTGGCTGGTGACCTGTTTCCCTGTGGCTGAGGAGGAATTTCCAGAGGACGAGTGGTATGCGTGCTGATCTCAGGGGAACGGAGGAGCTGCCAAATCTAACCAGCAAACTGGGCCAGGAAAGGCCCCACATACGCTTTCACCAGAGGAAAGGAATGTTTATAGAAACAGGAGCTTATTTAACTCTGCTCTTCTCCTCACAGTCTTCATGATCTCAAGCCCAGCACTGAACTTGCCCTGCCACAAGCAGCACGACAGCGAGACGAGAGGGGCTGGGTTACTACTGCAGCCTGGAGCACGTCAGGGGGATAAGAGTTACCAGCTCAGTGTTAGCCACTGAGTAGGCAAGGGAGCCCTGTGATTTGTGGTACAGACTCAGGATAGTTTAATGTCTCTGCATTAACAAGTATGCTGTGAAAGATATAACATATAGCTACTCTAGCAATAGCCAAATAAAATAGGATTCTGGGGTAATGAGAGACATAGGGACAGTAGAGGCATATAGGATCCCTTCCTCAGCTCCTCTTCCAGTGGGAGAGAAAACCCCATAGATGACTGTCCCCTTGGGAACTTCTGTCTATACGTCTCCCCACAAGTGTTATGTGAAGCTTATCCTCAAGTTTGGTTTTTGGTTTTTGTTTGTTTGTTTGTTTTGTTTTGTTTTTTTTTTTTTGTCATGCTTTGATAGGTTTCCTCCACCATCAGCTATCCATGTAGCTGATCTGTATGAGCTTCCCCCATGCCAGTGCCATTTTTCTGAAAAACACTTTAACCAACAAATAATGCATTTGGGCTAGAAGATTTTAACAATCAATTAGGGTTACTACAGGAAACCAAATTCCAGATAATGACTGAGATTGTGGCCTCACTCCTGAAAGTGGCAAAATTCCTGTTGACTTCAGTGGTGTTAATTTGCACATTTCACTGCTTTTAAAGATAAAGCAAGAAGCAGACTGGTTTGCCCACTTCAAACCAAGACACTTGCATAACTCCTTGTTTTGCTGCAGTGGGGTCTATGTACCCAGCTAGCTCCTCTGCATCTTGGACTCAGCTCCCTTTAACAGAGCCAGCGGGGTGCAGCAGGAGAGTGCATGGTTCTGCAGAGCCCCAGTTCAAGGTGGTTGCAGGCTGGGCACGTGGGAAAGCACCAGTGTTTGCCGCCACCATCCCAGGCCAGTTCTAGGGGTCCTGTCCTGCCTTGAACTCAGCACTGGTACTGTTGCAAGGTTAATTGCTCCACCACTCAGTGCTTTACCTCAGCAATTTACATCTTGCCTGTCACTATTTGAGCAATCAGAGCTTATGCAGCCTGGTGATGTTCATTAAGACCTGCTGACTTTCCTTTCAATGACATTGTACTATTCAGTGCTTCTGACAGAAATTCTTTCTGTCTCAGAAGTTATTAAACTCCTGCTGAATCTGGCATGATCTACCCCAAGAAAACAAGAAAACCACTTTATGCTTCAGAAACAGAATAAAAAAATCACCACCACAACATACAAGATGACATGACATCCTGATGAGATCTGGGGCAAGTGATTTAATTTCTCCGTGCCTCACAATGAAATGGGATACTAATGTTTCCTTCCCTTAATTAAACTGAAAGTTCTTTGGAAAAGAAAAGATTTGTGTTTTTTAGTCTGCGTGCTTGCATAATGCCAAGTGCCAGTGGAATCTCTGGGCCCAGCAGTTGAGTATAAGACAACCAGGAGGGGACTCACAGAGTGCTCTACAGACATTGCATGTGTGCCTGAGTTATTTAGTTCATAACAGAGCTGCTTCACCTATGGCAGGGAACACTGGCTTAACAGCATGCATAAAGAGCAGTGAGGCGGTTGTTAAAGGTAAGGTGAAGGGAGCTCTTTCCCTCTGAAAGTATAGAGAGGGATTTGAATGGCAGGAGGGGCTTCTGAGCTGGACTTTGGTTGGAACATGAGGACCCTTGTGCAAACTGATCCGGATCCTATGACAGTTCTATACCTGGGACTGAGGCAAAGAGATGGGACACTACAGCATGCAAATAATCCTAAAAAATTACCAAAGTGTCAGGAAATGTCTTACTGACTTGCCAGTTCTCAGTACTGGGATCACTAAGAAGGTACTACTACTGCTAATCTCAGCTCATTGTTCTCTCTTAGTCTAGCACATATCAAAGAGAAAACAGCTTTACTTCATGTGTCTTCCTCTTGCTGCTTATCCAGCTTTCCTCAAAATTGTCTAGCTCCTTTCTCTTTTTAACTTTAAATTCTGTCAACCAGTTTAATGACTCTGTGAGCTGCAAACTTTAGCCATTTCTTGGCTGCTTTCTGTGGTGAAAAGAGCCTCAGACTCACTTATATCCTTCCTTCCTAACAGTATGACTGCTTTTATAGAGTATAATATCCATCTGTGATCTAAACGAAAATGCATAAGCTTCTATAATCTATCCTTCCTCTGATTTAATCAGAGTTTAGCATCATTGCCCTACAAGAGATTATAAACTTTGGGTTTTTTTAAGAATCCTTTATATGTCTTTCAGTTTCAGGTATCCACTGTGAATTCTGATTCAGGGATCATCCTCCATGCAGGTTAAATTCATTGTCTGCCCCTAAGGGAGCATTTGGGAAATCAGGATATGTTAAAAAGGATTTTGACTAGAGTCATAGCTCTACCCTATTGGATATTTATCCTACATACGTTAAACCCATTCAGAGACTTATGTTCTAGCTATCTTTCACAACACCAAGCAGCTTTCCCAGGTAATATTTAATCCCTTTTCATCCCCTTCTTCAGTCCTCTCCCTGCTCTTCCTGTGATAGCACTTTGTTTATTAGTTTCAAATTGCCACCACAGCTGATGCCCAAGGGATCTGCCACAAGGAGCAGGAGGGCCACATCTGCCCTGAAGAGCAAAGAACAGGGCAGAGGTGTCAGAGCAAGAAGCAGTATGACCATATCAGTGAAGCACTGGGTCCAACCAGGTGATCCCTGTTGAAAGGCAGAGCTCATTCCCTTGGTCACATGCCATGCATGTAACTATCACCAGCTAGAGTCCCTGCACTGTCCTGTGTCATTCAAAGCAGGCAGCTTGCCTCAGCCTTGGGTCTGTGATCTCTGCTCCCCCACACCACTGTGCCATGCAGTTATCCTAGCTGCCTCCTTAGTTCATTAATTTTCAAATATTTTCTAGACCTTCTCAAAAGCCCCATATTTTTGTCTTTGCTTTCTTCTAATTTCTTAAAAGGCATAACATATTCTCCTAGTGCCGCCTTCATACTACTTACAGCATAAGAAAATATAGTTTTTAAGAATTTATTTTTAGGTCTATGACGTACATTTATACTTGTCTGTTATATAGCTCTTTGCAAAGGAATTTAGGAAGTAAAAGCATAGGTATATAAATTGTCTTCTTCAGGTCATCCAACTGCACAGATAATTCCTCCGAATTTCAATCTCAGACTGCCCTTCAGTCAGTGTCTCCCTCTCTTTACAGGTACAATACTTGGTGCAGTAAATATTTGAATCAGGCAAATAAACTCCCAGACCAGGAGATCCCAAACATGCATTCCCAGGAACTGGTTGAGACTTACGGAACAGACTCAGCGTAGATGAGAAAAACCTCTGTAGCAGATCAATCAATCCTTTTGCATCTCCAGTGCGGTCAATGGAAAGGGACCAACAAACTGGGAAGTTGAGGTAGTTGTGCCAATTTTCTAAGTGTTTGTGTGGGAGACAGAGAAAAGGGAAATATTGCATTTTCTCCATAAGAAGCAGCATTCTTTACACAGCCAGGCTCAGACAGAGTTGGCTCTGCTTCATAACATTTCGTATCTTTAATTGTTTCATGTGCACTACATATTTTAAGAATTAGATAACAATGGATTTATGGAATTAAAGGAAGTTAAATAGATGTTGCATTTTTAAAAGTTCTTGTAGCCAGTCCAGCTGGTGTAATTTCTTTATGCCCTTGGACCAGACCTTTGGAAATCCCAGCATTTCCTAAATAAGCCAAAACCATAACCTGGTTACTCAAGGCCCGCTAGGTATGTATGCTGATATATGCTTGACCATTTGTGTTGTAATTATGTGCTGTGTTCAAGCCACATTCCCTTTGCTTGTGCTGTCCAAGCCAAAAATGTCAAACAAGCCATGTTACTGTCAGCAGTGGAATCCCAGAAGTTGCTCAAGACAGTAGTGCCTGGCTGTAAGGATGCAATATGGAATGTAGGAGAAGAGGTACAAATAAGGTCAAAAGCTGTGAGGATGTAGAGCACACCCTAATCTCAAAGGTGCTTACCCTTTGCCCACATGGCAAGATCACCAGCAACCCAGTATGTAGCAAATGATCACAGAGTATAGAATACATTAAACACTCCTTCCATATAAAGGGACTGGCTGTATTTTTAGCAACAACCAGTTTCTCTTCCTCTGCTACGTAGTCCTCCTTCTCCTAGCATTGACGAGCTGCCGACAAGCAGAAGCAGCTTGCTAAAGTTGCTCATGTAGCAGCTGCTCCATCAAACTCACAAACTCAGCTGCCACAACACTAAAGCAAATACTAAAAGTTTGCACTCTGGTGGGGAAATCAAGGTGGATGGGCCTTCTGTTCTTCCAAGTAATTCCTTCTGCAGAAAGACTCTAAGGAAAACAAAGTGTTTTCCTAGTGTTATGGAACAACCACTTGTCTTTCACTGAGCACCAGAGACTGGGTACAAAATAATGCATATGGACCAGGTAGATCTGGATGCAACTGTAATATCGGTTGTGAGGTCTGGATGGCACAGTGCCATGAAACCTCAGTGGTACTAATACAGCTAATACATCCTTTTCACACTGATAAGTGACAAGTCTTTCAATATCTCCTTTTCCAGCCTCCACTGAGGGGTGAACTTACCATTGAAGCTGCTTCTCCACTGTCAAAGAAGCCACAACCACAAGAAATCATTCTGCATCTTCACTCCCTGAGCAACCACATAGCAAGCATGTTACTGTTTGTGTGCCATTTATTTGAATCAGGAAGCCCTTACAGCAAATAAACCACAGCCAGCTGAGATGAAATGTGCTAATACGGATTGCCATTGGGTTTCTCTTAAGGGAACAGGCAATTCTTAACAATGCACATCTGAAGCTAACTTCTGCTCTCCAATGTATTAGTACTCATCAGAACAATTTGATTAGAGCAACTGGATGGCAAATAATGACACTGTCTCCAGTTACCTCAGCCACATGAGGTTCTCTTAAAAAACAAACAAACAAACAAACCACTCAGTTTTCCTGCCAGAAATGCCTTTTTTTAAAAAAAAACTTTTTTTTTTTTTTTTTTTTTTTTTTTTCCCCCCCCCATTCCTTGGTGCTTGTAAAAGCAAAAGGAAAATGGAGGTGGAAGTCTAGAGTTCCTACGCACCAGTCAGCACAAGTATATTCATCTTTTCTTACATCTGACTTTTTTCTTGAGCCAAAGCTTAAATACTTGATTACAAGAGCTGGATACCCAAAGCTGCCCCAGTGCCCCCTAGTGAAAAAAAACCCCAGTAAAAGCGAGACTTTGTTTTATCAGCTCTTGATTGTCAATTTCTATTGCAAACACCTGCTGGTAATTAAAGCAGGACCCTTTGTCCTACTGATTTGTAAACAATCTGGTCTACTAGTCAACATGGAGATGAAATGTAGCTCTATCTTTCATTTCCATCAGACCAGATGCTGATCTGTCTTTGTTTTTCCACGCAAAACCCAGATCAGGAGTTGGATAAGACTTAAATGACTGAGGTGTTTTAACTCAGACAAGAGTCAGTTGTCATTTGTGGATGGAGGGAAGAGCTCCAAGTGTGCAAAAGGATGTGTCATGCCTCAGTACTCAAATTTTATCTTAGGTTTATAAGCAATTAAAAACATTAGGACAGTGCTTTGGCTCTCTAGATACTGCAGATTAGGATGGTACTAGTTGGGCTCACACAGTTTAAGGGAGTGGAGGTTCTCTGACACAGCTATTGTTGAAAGAATCATGCCCTTAAAACTTATTTGGAACTGAATATTTCCAGCAGCTGTGGAGAAGAAATCTAGTTTCTTCCTTAGCAGATCTCTGTATACAAAATTAGTGAGAACAGAAGTCCTTATCACAACAGTGAATGAATCTGTTCTTTCCAAAAACAAGCTTTAGAGCTTCCACCTTGAAAATAATCTACTCCCAAAAGGCACTTTAGAGTTCTGTTGTTTTCCTTTAAATATTAAAAATTAGAATTGGATTTTAATAGTTGCATGGATTCCTTTTAGGATTGTGTTGTTTTTTTAATTAAAATAAGAGCATTAGCAAAAGTGAAGAACATACTTAAATTGCATAGTGATTATTCCACAGAAATGAACCCTTTTTTTTTGCTTTTTTTCCATTTCATACATAAGGTGACCTCATTCTTCCAAAAGTTAAAGTTGTTTTTTTTTTCATATATCTCATTCTAGTTTTTCATATATATAGATCTGGTTTTATGTGTCATCTCTGGAAAGAGAAAACCTTATCTACAGAATAAAGGGATTTTATGATGACAATTGGTGTCATTGCCTCTATTATACAGTAAGAGAAAAGTAAGGTACATGCAGGTATAATGACTCATCCAGTGCTCTCCGAGAGGCTCACGGAAAAGCTGTGGAATGAACCTGCCATCCAAA
The DNA here is from genome assembly GCA_907165065.1 of Caprimulgus europaeus. The sequence goes on along the minus strand of OU015528.1, from coordinate 57,866,589 downwards.
GTCCCAGGTCAATGTCCTGTCAGTGATCCCTCACTAACTGTAAGGAGTAATTAAGCATTCATACAGCCTTAGCACAACTGCATAGCTCTTCATTGCTTCATTCAGCCATTGCCTCCCCTACAAAATCAAAACCATACCCAAATAGCAGACTAGAAAGAAGCCAGCTATAATGAGGAAGACATGGGAGATTGGGGTGGACAGGGGGGTGTCTGTATGCTTGATTTTTTAACAGATTGCAGTTCCTTTAAATATCTGTGAATTTCAGTATCAAGATCCAAATAAATCTTTTGGGAGGTGTTTCCTTTCTCCACTTCCAGCAGCTACCCAACCCATGCCAAATACCAGAAGAGTGAATAAAACAAAAAAGAGAAAGGACATCCTCACTAGCTTTTAAGCAAGTATCTCCTGTGCAATCCAATAGTGCCAAACCAATTCATGTGTTACTGTCACACACTTGAATACAAATATCTCAAAACTATACACTGTCAGACTGGCAGCTGAAGCCTGATAACACCACAGGTAGCTTTCTCTATGTTGTCTGTGCTAGTCTGTCAGGGCAGGGTCGTAGGCATTCCCAGGCACCTTGCACAACCTAGGCATTATTGTGTTTACTATTCCTGGGTATCTGCCTAGTGGAGCAAAACATTATGTCACCTGTGACTGCAAAGGCTTTTGCTTTAAGGTTTCATTACCTATAATGTTTGTTAGTGCAGGAGAAAAAGGAGAAGGAGAGAGAAAGGAAAAAGTGAGAAAATAATGAAGTTTTGGTTCTTGGGATTTTTTTTTTGTAATATACATATATATATATATATATATATAATAGAATATATATATAATTTTACCTTTATGCGCTTATGCATATATATTTTTCTATTTGTCTATATTATAATTTAGCTGACCTGTTTAATGGAAAAAAATAGTTCCAGAGTTGGGAGAGACAAATTGTATATATGTGTATATAAATATATGTATAATGGAACATACTTTCAGACCAATTCTACAAACTCAAAATTTTATCTTAAATAGTTTTTCATGTTTAAATCTTACCTCTGCTCCATCTGTGGGTCACAGTGGCATGAGCACTATAATAGAACAGCAACAGCAGCAAAGTCTTCCAAAGCATCTTTCTCTTTAAAATATGTATGTCTAGCTGTATAGTAGCTTTTAAATTTCCTATCTCCTTTCTTATCAGGAATAAAGAAATGGCTTTTTCTCTCCCCCTCCCCCTTTGAAGGAGAACCTGTCTGTTCTTCTGAGTACAACTGAAGTCAGTGTGCAGCCTCTCTCCCAAACCAAGTCTCCTCGGGATCAGGAAACTTACTTTCACAGACAGACTTTGTTTTTATCCACATCTGGAATGACTCATGGTGCATGTGAGTTTGCTGGCAGCTGTGGGAATAAATATAATTACATTTTTGTAGTTGAGTTTCATCTGTTATATGGGCCAGTTGGAATTTATTTCTGTCCAATAAACAGCCACATGTAACTTCATTAAAGGATACTCTCAAATCCTAGCTCTGTAGCTACTCTTCTGTAACACAGGGGGCTACACACTAACCTGTGTCTAAGGCAAGAGCCTCCTCTGGAATGATGTACAGCTGCCCTTGGACGCTGAAGTCAGGGAATGGGGCATGTGCTCTGCAAGAACATTTTGCTACTGTGGTTCATATAATCATTCTTTTATTGAGAACATATAATGCCGCACTTAGACTTCAGTTCTGCAAGACAAGTCCTGGATTTTTCCTCTGTTTGGCCAGTGCAGAGAACAGGAAGGTCCAAATCCTTAACTGGCTCTCTTCAACAGTACTATGGGGAACAGTCAGAAGTTCTAAGGATAATCTACAGTAGCCAGGATGAATGTGGAGAGATGATGCTGAACGAAAAGGCTACTGATAGACATCTCCTTGCTGACACTGGCCCCAGGGAACACAACACTGCAAGCATTTATCCCAGAGCAATCCAGCATGGAGGAAGCTGCAGGTATGTATTGTCCCTGGCACAGCTTCATCAGCATCGTCAGGGGGTGCTTTGTGGGAATACAGCACTGGAATAACAACAGGTTGCTGTGTGTTGAAACAGACCAGTGTAAAATAGGAACACGAGGACTACTGAGCAGAATCAATGGATAGGGGATAATCCATTTGGTGCCTAGAAATGATGAGTCTAATTATCTTCTTCTATAGGTGAGTGTAAGCCAGGAAGAAATCCACAAACATCCATGAATTTGCACTGGCATAAAACTGGCACATAAGAAAGGAGACTCCAGCTCAGAAGTTATAAATAGAAGAATTGGAAAGGACCAAGAGCTGGAATGACAGAGGGCACTGTGGCTCAGGATTAATTGGCACTGGCAGGAAGGCATGGAGAAAACCTGTTCAGCTCCTGTCTGTCTCATGCCAAAGTCTGGCCTTAGCCTCAGTCCCCTCATTCTTCTCTGTCCCAGCTTCAAGTTGCAAAGGAAGGAGGAGGGTCAAATAAGGTTGTCTTGCTTAAGGCGGTTCCACTTCTTTTCCTACATGTACAGATTTTCCTATGCTCAGACTGCCTCAGGTTACTCCCACATGAACAGCACATGAATGCCAGACAGTATTTTACATGCCAAGATGATGGCAAAAGATATAATTCAAGCAGAGGGTGGCTAACTAGCTCTCTCATTATATTCTCTTCTTATTACCATAGCATATTAAGGATAGGTCTGGATGCAAGGTTAAACCTAGGAGTGGGTTTACTCATACATATTTGTCAGGAAATTATGAAGCTGGAGTGAACTAGTTTTACATTCCCTAGAGAGGGGGAGAGAGAAAGAGAGATGCCACAAGAGGATGACTATTCCTACTTAGCTCAGATAAGTCACTTAGGACAGGATGAGTTGCTCTCTGGAAGAAATGGATCCAGTCATCAGCATGTCCAATTCTGAGATTGTGTGCATCAAGATGATTCACATCAAGAAGATGCAAGTGGCACCATAGTAAGGGGAAAATGACCTGTCAACTGCTGAGGAAAAAACATTGTGGTATAGGTCCTACTGGAAAGACTTTACCAGTAGGGAGGGCTTGAGGATGTACACTTTAATTTAGTAAACCACCTCAGTGAAAGCCCTCTAGAAAGTAAACACAGTGGGTATAGATGGCTTCATTAACTTAACTGCATCAGCCTAGCTACTCTGGCATCTAAATGTCATCAGAATCTGTGAACCAGATGTTTCAAAATCAGGTAGACAAGGGAGAACTAGCATTTAGGGTACACATTACAGGCTTGAGAAATCAAAGAAAATTACATGAAAACTTCTGTAGGGTAACAAAGGAACACCTTTTCAGTGGTATTTATGGAGGGGGGATGGAAACTCTTCTGAGGTGCTGTATCATTTCATTGTTTACATCTAAGGAAATAGCAGCTGATAAGAGAGGATGAAGGAGACCAGATGTGTTCAGTCCCCCTCTAAACCAGAACCAGAAATATTTTGCAGAAATAGCCCTGGAGGATGGCTCTGCCTCCTGGCTACCAGAAATGGGACACTTCCTCTGCTCATTCGTTCTCACTGCGTAATATATCCTGCCTAGAAAGGGAGAGGAGAAAAATCCCAGGAATTTCCTCCCCTAATCTTCCCCTCCACCTCCAGCCTCTGGAGCAAGCACCCTAGAAGCAACAGAAGAGCAGCAGCTGAGAGAGGCAGAAGAGTTGTGTGATAAAACCAGCATTTAGGTCAAAGGGATATGAGAGTATGAAAAGATTATTGATCTCTCCTTTTTCAGACCCTAGAGATGTTGCTCTGAAGCTACATTATATGTGATTGTATTATTATTATTATTATTATTATTATTATTATTATTATTATTATTACTATTACTATTATTACTATTATTATTAATTTCTCCTTAATATGAGTCTAGCTACAGAATCCTCCCTAGCAGCTTTTTCCTTGTCTGAGCTCAAATACAAACTCTTCCCATCTCTGTTTCAAGTCCCCACTCCTCACTGCAGTCTTCAGGCATTCCAGCTTTGACAGGCTCCCTGCTTGTACAACTGTAAGACAAATTTGACTTCAAGACTATGAATTATGTACTCACATCTGTTTTCTTACAGGAAATGCAGCTGTAAATATAACAGGTCCATGTAAAATAAAAAATGCTTTCCCTGTGGCATTTCCTCAAGAAGTGTAAAAGCCCTTTTCCCCACTAAAACCATAGATCTTTATTTTTTTTTTCCATATGGATGCATATATGCAGAGAGTCATATCCTCCCTATTAAAAAGCCCTCCAGTTGAAGCCAGGAAATAAATTTTTCAAGCATGCTCAGGACACTTCAACTATACAGCTTCTATTCATCTCATGACTATATTTTATTAGATAGATGCTGAGTTTCAGCTCAAGGCAGTTTCTGTTTATGCTAGAGGTCTGAATCACTGCAACTATAATGAATGCTGAAACAGGATAGAAATCCCCACTGTTTATAAATATTAAACATTCTTTATATTGCTTTGGAAGTATCAAGCAGAGGAGCTGTATGGTAAAGAATTCATCCTGAAGATGTATCTGGTAGGAGAGGGTAGGAGAGGTACTGCTGAAGCCAGCAGGCTGAGACCTCGTCTGCCGGCTGGATGACATTCAGGTCTTAAATCCTTGTAGTGCTAGACACTGTCACAGTCATGTCAAGGTGAATATTTATGTTTTGCCAATGCTCATAAATTGAGGTGTTGGAGTTCAAGTCAAGTTCTCCAGTACTCCCAGTATCTGAGAGACCTTTCAGGCACAGGAAAGGTGTGACTGACTCCTGCCACTGGCAGGCTGTTTGAGGTGAAAATGGACATCTATGCAACTATCAGCAATATGACTGGATAAAAAGGGAGCAGCTTTTCCATTTGATTCCTCCATCCCGATGCTGTCAGTGAGTGTTTGTACATACTGCTACTCCCACACACTCTTTTTAAGAAACCTTGAAATAGGTCAGGGAGGAAAGAAGGGGGTGAAGACCAAACATGGAAGCTGCCAGCTGCCTTTTTGCAGCCTATGCACAGTGAGAGCAGAGAGCTGGTAGCAGATGCTGTCATGGTGAAAGGACAACTTCAGCAGGGTGGAAGTGTAGAAACCCTGTATTTCCCTGGGGTTGCTGTGCAGTGATCAATGCTTCAGGTGAGGTGTCCTTATGTGTCCTCATTAGCAGCTCAATGTGTGAAATAACTTATTATCTAAAAAGAGAATAGAAGGGGAAACAAGGCAATGGGTGATCTAAGATCATCAGCCTGTGAGTCTTCTAAAAAAAATAATGTTTTTCACTTGTGAATACCAGTTCATTAGGTCAGTTCAGCTTTGGCTTTGATGAGCTTCTGCCAAACCCAAGGTGAGTTTTCAGTCTACCCTAATGCCTCAGTCACCATGAGAGTCCCTTGCAAATCTTCTATCAAACAGAAAGGTATTTTTCTAGACTTAACCTGGTTCAGTGTGTGTGTGGGGAAGAAGCTCCTCTGAACTAGAAACTCTGCTCTGCAGTCAGAGCCCTGCCCTGCATCATAGGCAGGCCAGCATCTGCCTGCTAGTATGCTAGCACAGTGGAACAATATTGATGCATGACAGAGACATTGGTCTCTTTCCCACCATAGAAATGGGTAAATGGAGACATACACACAAAGTGACTCACTCACTGAATGAATTGGTGGTAGAGCTGATCTATTCCTCTGCCCAAAATATAAGGCCCCAATCTGGCACTGCAGCAGCTCATACAACACCAGTGCCATCTACCAAACAGAGAAAGTAGCTTCCACGAGAGGCTAAGAAGTACCCTTATAATTAGGAACACAAAGAAAAGCATAAAAAATAGCTGTACACAAGCTCCCAGGAGAAGAAAAGAAAATCTTTCAAAACTGGGCTACAGGCCATTGAGCCTCATTATCCATTACAACTCTTGCTGGCCCCTCAGCTGAGGTTGCACCTTCCTGCAACAACAGTTTGGATGACAGAATCTCACTGAGCCTCAAAATAAGAGTAGCCAGGATGAACCTTACATAGACATACAGTGCAGTGGAGATGTAAGTTGGAAGGGACCTGAGGCATCTTCTATTTGTCCCTTTCCCCAGAGCTCCCTTGCTACCTTGGTCTAGTTGCCTGTGCTCACATTCACCAGAGCACTTAGATGCTGAGCTCGTACTTTACAGATCTACATTTAAATAACCAAAATTTAAATTCTACCCATGCAGCTTTGCAGATATCTGAATTCCTTCTGTGCCTAAGCTTCCCCTGTGAGGCTCCTTAAATGCTTATATCACTGTATCTACCTTGAAAACATTGAACTGCTCACATTCTCTTTCCTATTTCAAACAAAATATTGAGACTTGCCTTAATATTTACAAAGTTATGACTGCAAATGCCACTTCTCAAGTCCCATGTTGCACATTTCAGTTTTTTTTCATATAATCAGGAAGCAGATGGGGACATATTTTGCTCTGTGACTTGAGAAGTTGTCTGCTTTATAAGGTGTCCTGGCTCAGATCCTTTCTCTGCCTGAGGAGGTGTGAATACGTACCATAGGAGACGACTCTAAGCCCTAAATTTACAAGATCTTCTGGGATGGAGCTTTTCAATTCTGTTGCTGGATCTGTTACTATCTGCAGGAGGTAATTAAATGCTCATTGTGGCAGAGAAGGAATGCAAGGATAACTCTTTTGCCATAACCACAGCACTCATATAGGAGGTGCAGATCTTTCTGCTAGCCCTTCTTTTTTCATTTGGAAGTAGGATTCGTTTCATTGACAGAATAACATTATTCTAACATAATGTTATTCATCAGACTCATATAGAAGATGAAAGCTCAAACTGCCTGAGGAAGAAGTATTTGAATCCAGGTTCTTGCATCCTAGTCAAGTACACTAACTAATTAACTAAGAAGAGATCCATATCCTGTTTTAGATACAAAAAGTCAGGAGAGGATTCACGTTTACAAACCCAAGCAGAAACAAATAACTCCCACTGACCTGAACCTCCAAAGAGACACAAAATTTAATATGCCCCTTTCTCCTTGATATTTCTGCTTGACTAGCTTAGATAGTCTGTGTTTCAGCCTGGATTATGTGAATCATTCTCAGTCATCAAACTCTCTTCTCAGGCACTGTTCAGATAGGCGAGATACTGAAACTGGGGCTGTGAATACAGATCAGAGCAAAGTTAAACATGCTCATAGTTAAGCCCAGCAATGCAGGGTATCATCTCCCAGATCAAGTCTTCATAAAACTGTGCTAGTAAGGTCAAATAAGTGTTGCAGTACATGAAAACTAAGGATTCAATTTCTTTTTTCTCCCAAAATTTCCAAGATAATATGCAAGGGGTTTTTGTTCAGTTCCACAAGTGTCAGTCAAGGTGGTGCTACTCACACCAACCAACAGAGGAAGGAGCATGGAGATACGATAGTTAGCAGAAGCTAGCATGGAAAGTCACTGATGGGAGTCTGACTTCTTTCTCTTGCTGCACCTTATAAAATACAAAGTGTTAATTTTCCTTGTGACTGCTGGGGCAGTCACTGATGTAAATCACTAGAGCTACACCTACCTTAGAGAATTTGTGCTGATTTATACCAGTTTATAAGTTTGTAGCCCTTGCTGGGTAAGTGCAGCATTACTCTTTTGGAAAATTAAACTTTTCAAAGATTCCATCAGTTCTGCTGAAAGTGCTGTTAGCAGTGCTACCGTAGGATGAGGTCTGAGATGAAGCAGAGAGGTTTTTGTTCACAAATCACTGCTAATATCATAAAGGAAGGTTAGCTATGCAGAGAATTTCCTGCCTTTCAGCCTAGAAAGTCAATAATGACAGCAGTGAACATTCACATGAGGAGTTTTACGATCAAATATTCAGAACAGCAGAAAAAAGGTCTCTTCAGTAAATATAGCCATGAAATGTTAAATCCAAAACAAAACAAAAACAGAGCTTGACAATACAAAACCATGAATAACTGATGCCATCTCTGCAGCAGAAAGAAATATCAAATGATAAACATAAGCCCATTACCACAAATCATTACCAAGAACAGCCAGATAAGAGCTTTCTACAGATTTTAAGTTCTAGTTTAGTGTATAACCCCAGATTCATCAGTTTGTTAAAATTGTGGATGGAAATTGTCCTGAGGTAAAGAGAGATGCAAAAGCTCTGGTTAATAATTATAAAACTGAGAGATTAGGGACACAGTAAAGATGGATTATGTGGTGATAGTATTAGAAGTGGGGTGTAATGCAGTGGCATTACAGAGAGCAAAATGGGAGTGGTATGAGGCTGGATTATACAAAGAGGATGACAGAAGAGGGGTGGGATTAGCAATGAGTGCCAAATGCAGATGAGGTTATGGCATCAGCATACAGAACAGAGCTGGGCTCTTTTCTAAAGGGCCTGAGATAAAACTTGGGTCAATGGGAAGCACAGAATGAAAGTTAGATCCTAGTTGTTCCTTCTCTGAAAACTTCTGCCTACTGGTTCTGCCAGTTAATACCCTGATATTCCCGCTTGTTTACTCCAGTGTAGCACTGGTGAGGCTCTTCAGGGGAGTGCAGGTGATTTAAAACAGGGGTGAGATGGGAGGACAACTCAACCCATTCCCTCCAGACAGAAGCAGAAGAGTGGTTTAGGTCTTCCTTTCTCCTTGAGCAGCCACATTGCCAAAGCCATGAGACATACAAGAGGTGATCTGCAAAGCAAAGTCTGAACCTTAAGACACCCTAGTCTGTAGATTTAACATTTGCCTCTGCAAAATGAGCATTCCTCACCCCATCAAGCATTTTTTACATTGACAAATCACAAAGCAATTGCATTTTTGCTGCAAAATGAAAACTTGCTGGTTTCCACTTGCCTAAATAAGCCTCTTAAACCAGTTTTGAGGTAGGGAGGATGCAGGGAGTCAAAACATCCTCAAAAAATGGGAGGCCTGCCATGTGCCTGACATCTCAGATCCACTGAGATTTTCACAGATGCAAAAGTTACTTTTCCATACTACCAGTATGCTTGGTTGTCTGACCTCTAGATAAGAAATTAATTGTTTTCTGAAGCAGCAAAATTTTCAAATATAAGAGCAACTTTGTGGCAAAGGCCTTCAAGAGGAATTCAGGGACCCTTCTGTTTCTTTCTCTGTGTGATGCAGGCTTCAGGCCAAAGGCTAACTTTGAGCAAAGCGTTGACTTTTCTTGGCCTTGGTTCCCTGTGTGCAGAAAAGGGAAGACAATGATGATGTTTGTTCCTTATCTGTTTATTTCTTTATACTGTCAGATCTTTTGGCCAGAGGTTGTCTGTACCGTACGAAGCACACATGAGCCTTCACCTCTGCTGAGGCCCTGTGGTACTTTAGGTGTCAAATCAATCCACCATACTGTGCCTCTGATTGTAGGGAGAGAGAAAGACAAAGGAAGAGATAAAGGAATTTTCACTTTATTTTATTCAAACAGGTTACATTCTGATCCATTCCCAAATGACTTAATCAACGGAGATATTTAGGACACAGGTTTGTTTATCAGCCTTAGGACATGAAAAAATGACCAGCTCCTCCAAGTTAAAAATCAAGACACCTGTTGCAGTGGTGGGAGGACACACAAGAGTGGTGGCAGATACTGGTTTCTCACCTCTCCAGACCTTTCTTCAGCTCCCTTTTGTGAAACAGCAACTTGATCATAATGATAAGAGCTGAGACTCACAGTTTTACTGACAACACAGAAAGTAGCACACAGGTTGGAAAGGAAAAGGAGGTCAAAACCAATTAAAACTCCTAGGCTGTACAGGCAAAAGTAGCAATCAATACTCTGAATACATGAAGTGTTGGATGATTGTTCAAGACACACTTTTCCCACTTGTGAACCAGGATTTTTCTTGATAAACACCTGTAAAGTGAATAGCATCTTAAAGCCCTAGACTGTATCTTAGGTGTCAGGAAGAGAGACAGCTTATTGATTTAACAACTCATGCTTATAGCTAAAATCTGTCCAGGATGACAGATTCATTCAAGGATAAAGGAGCAAAGGTGAGTGAAAACCATGGGTAATGCCATGGATTCAAAAGAGTTTTTTAAACTATTGCAGCTTGCAAGAGGCTTTCTTCCCAGCTGCGATCCCTCTCTCTTTGCTCAGGCTCACAGGGCATCCTCTCACTTTGTGTGTACATATGTGGTGGGACAGAGGTAAATGCAAACATTCCAGCCATCCTGCCAGGATAGAGGAGCTGCTTGTTGCTGGGGAACGTCCTCATCCCCAGCAAGCTGCAGCTGCCCAGTGCCACGTCACTTGACAACCTAAAATGCTACAGTGGGGTGATAAAAATGTCCCAGGGACTTTATAAAACTGTTTTCAATAGTGCCAGTTTCCTAAAAAACAAAACAAAACAAAACAAAACAAAACAAAAAACAACAACAAACAGGTTGTGTGAGTGAATAATAGGTGCACAAGAGAGTTCTTTCTCCTCCAAAAATAATGGATGCATACAGCAGCCTATTCCCTCACTGCAGAGGTCCACAACTTCTCAAGTTAATGTATATTCCAGCTAATGGGAATTGTAATCATTGGCACCAGGCCCACATTTAGCTCAGCACCAGTCCTAGCACAAGGAAGGCATTCAGAAGCAGCTCAAATCCAAGGGCAGGAGAAATTAGCTGCCAGTTGTGTCAGACGTTGCCTCGGGCAGGAAATCTAGCTTGTGGTGCTGCTGCCTGCTATATTTCTCTGATCCCTTCCAGAACAGGCTGCCTCTCTTGTGTGTAGCACCCACTAACCACCAAAATGAACAGTGTAGTGTTCTTATTATCTGCCAAGATTTCTTGATTGTGTACGGCACAGTGCATGGGTGACACCACAGCCAAATTACCTTCCTCATTTCAGAGATCGGTGAGGGCTAGTTTCTCTCTGAAGTGCTCTCACTTTCTTCCTTCCTCAGCTTGGCACAAAATCTTGAAAGCTAATGCAATGGAAAAAGCCAGCAAATTTTTACCTCCTTTTTTTTTTTTCCTTGAAGAACTATACAGATAAGCACATATGCATGTGTGTATGCATATAGAGGGAGAGAGGACACTGCTTAAGAGCAGCTTCCTCATGGGGAGGGAAAGCTGTCTTTCATACCTGAGAAGCGTGGTAGTACAGAATCTTTTGCAGTGACCTTAAGTGTCTGATGTTTGCACTTGTCATTCATCAGAAGCTGTATCAGCTGCTCCTTGCATGCTGGGTTGTGCTATCAAGTGCAAAGAGACTAAGAGAACGATCTAATTAGCTCCAAACTTGCACCAAACCTCCAGTAAACTAATGGTACTGGCCACACTGATATGACCCACACCTGGGTCATATCTGTAAGCTGAAAAATTCCCTGTTGCTGAATTACTTTACTTCAGTGGACCTTAGACCATCACCATTGTTCCCAACTGTTTCTGTAGTACAAAACAGCAAAAACTTTAATGAAGCCACACCAACCCCATTTCTTACACAAGAGAACTGTTTACACATAGTGATAGCCATACTGCAAAAGAGAGGGAGAAAGTACTGTCTCCCTTTTCTAAACAGTAAAACCAATGAAATTCAGGCAATCTAGAGGTGGTAGGGAACTGTATGATAAGTATGTTTCTTCTTGGAAAACATCAGTTAAGTGAAACTGAAATTTTCTGAGGTGTGGGAAAATGTTTGTACCAGTTCTGGGAGGAAACATTTCTAAAACTGCAAGTGAAATGTTGGTCAAACTTGAGAAAGCAGCCAGTCCTCAGCTGGTGAATGAAATCTTACAGTGTACCTCTACAAGGTGTGGAAAACTTGGATTCAAGTCCTTTTAACTCCCACTTCCGAGACAAGAGCCTTATCAGACTACGGACTACATGAGGAGACAAGCTTCTCCATTGTAAGCACCCAATTTCTTTCAAGCAAACCAATATTAACTGTGGCAGGGATCTCAACTTTTCTCCTCCACATCCCATAAGAATGTTATAACCTTACTTAACACCTTCCTTGTTCTTCTTCTTAACAAATAATTACAGAAAGTGCAGAAAGTGAAACCACTTGAACAAAAGAAGAGTGAAGTCGAACCTCTCTTTCTCTGAAAGGTGTTGGATTTGTGATAATGCAGACAGAACATTCTTGACAATGGAAAAGATTTTGCAGGGCAGGAAGCCTGGTTTCCACTCAGCATTAATTGTGCCCCTGTAACAGGAGATACCATAAGCAGAACTAGGCCTAATAAGCCTCATTAGGTGAGGTTTGGGTACTAAAATCCAAACCAAGAACAATTTGGATTTAGTACTTCTTTTAGTTGAGACCACAAAAAAAGCTCAAAAGGATTATGCAAACAGTTGAAGAAATGCTTCCAGTTTGGATTATCTTGGAGCCAAATCATTATGTTAGACTCCACAGAAAACAGTTGTAGGCTTTTTTCTACAGATTCAGGTTCTATGAATATCCTCTTTGGAGAAATATGCAAACGCCTAATGCAAAACAAGGTGTTTATCTGTCTGTCTCTCTTTCATACATCTGTGCTCATCTGGCTATGACATCCTGTCTTTAAACTAGGCTTCAGATACTAGGTTTCATCAAGCAGAATTTACATCTCTAATAGTGTGGATCTGCCTGGAAGAGCTCAGCATCAAGAGGGTGCATCGGTATCACTATGCAGAGTGCAGGAAAGACAACTGTACCTGGCCTATAGGCTGCAGAGGCTAGGTGCCATCAGCAGAGTCAGAGGAAGATATGATGAGAGTTGGACAAAACTACACCAGATCCATCCAAATGTTTGTACTAGGTCCCCACTTGTAGGAGGCCACAGTAGGACAGCTATGCAACACTGTTAATGTGGTGGGATTAACTGATGCAGCAAAGGCTGAAAAGCTCTTACAGTGCTCTCATGCAGAAATAAGATAGTGAGGTAGTCAGGAGAGCATGCAGAGGTGTAATGGGAGATAAGGAATACCCCTACTGGTGCAGTGCTGCAGAGCAGACAGTGAAAGGGAGAAGAGAGCACAGAAGAATTGTGAAAGAGGTAACACCCTGACAAATCCATGTACCATTTAGCATGGAAGCAAAGGTTTGAGCCAAATGGCAGAGCATGGGTAGAGATGAGAAAAAAAAAGTACAGAAAATCCATCTCAGCACAATGTTCTGAGGATTTAGTCATAACATGACTCAGGAGCTTTATAGCCCTAGGATACTGGGCATTCCTAGCTATATGTTTCCACTGATTATTACAGAAGCTGATTTACCAAGGGTTTTATTGGACCATGAACATCCCCATCCCTCCTAGATGCCAAGGGGAGCCTGTGTTCCATGTTAGGGGATGAGGACAAGCTCCCCTGCTCTGGTCAGCATGGCTTCATTCACTCCTGTAGCTTAATTGCAACTCTGAGACCCTAACTGGTTTGTCTTCTTGGCTATTTTACTGGTCAGGCTGGTGCAACTGGGAACTGCTTGGCCTCTCTGGCAGGGAGCTGGTTCTCTCCAGGACAGTTCTCATATCTTGTGCTAACAAAGGGGTGCAGGACTGGTTGGATACAGAAAGCATGTGTGGCAAATTTATCTGAAAACAGGTAGGCAAAACTCCAGCGATAACAAGCGTGTTGTGCATACTATATGCTAGCAGGTTGTTTAGGAATCAAACAGCACTTGAAAAAAGAGTAAGAAAAAATGTCCAGATGCAGTTCTTTTGAGACTACTTCTATGCCCCAGTAATCTCTGATTGTGGAGTCTATATCACTATTAAGTTCATTATTAGGTAACCTCCTTTTGTGACCTGTATAACTTCTTGATCATTAAACTAAAACAACAGGACCAGATGCATGGAGTGTTGCAGAATTATGTACATTTCCCTTCTAAAAGGTTCCTCTCTCCTCACACAATGTTGGCCATTGCCAGCATAACTGAGAGAAAAGTAAAATGTGACCCTGTACCTTTAAGAGATGGATCTAATGGTTATGCCGCATTTTAATCAAAATGGAAGAATGATGGAAGGAGACAGATTATGCTGGAGCAGATGCTGGTAAGTATCAAAGTGAGATTAAATGTAAATGCTAGCAAACTAGTGAAGCAGAAAAAAATGAATTTAACATAATCCTTTTTGAAATTGTAAAATAAAGATGGTTGATCCCTTCTCTTCTCTCTCTCTCTCTCTTTCAGCCGCTATCTTCTTTTTTTTATTTTTATTTTGACAGTAAGCCTAATAGAAAACACCAACAGCTGAGCTAAGTTTCTGAAACATTGGACAGCAAAGGGAAAAGATGAAGGCAGCTTTGCAGATTTTGCAGGTTACTGCCTCTGTGACAATAACCTCTTTTGCTCCCTCTACCCCATCTCTCTGGGGATGTGTATGTCCTGCTGTCTTTAGTTGGAAAGTGGAGGGAAACTTAACAGATAAATGGGTTCAAGCATGTGTCCCAGGGAGATAATAGCTCTGACGTTATTCTAATTTTCTCCTACTAAACTAGGGCTTGGTCCTGAAACACAATCTCAGGCAAGGGGCCCGTACATATTTCAGGAGTTCCATTTTAATCACAGAATAATATTTGCAACAGAGCTGTTAGGTCTTTACAGATATCTGAATGGAGAAAAACTTTATATTTGGTGCTTGACTGACAGAAAGGAGACAGGACATTCAGATGCTGAAGCAGAGAATAGCAGCCTCAATGAGGGAAGGATTTTCATTCTCTCCAGCAGCTACAGTTGGTCTGCCTGCTGCTCTTACTCCTCTCTACCTCCTTGTCCCACAGTTTCCTCTTATAGTGACCCATTGTCTTGCTTACTGAGTTAGGGGAAATGGCAGGAGCAGAGGAGATTTGGGAGCCGAGTACTGAATTTCAAGTTTGCAACTTTCAGTGGTTTACCTGTGGTTGTTTACTCTGTCTCCCTCCTTGTCCAAATGATCTCCTTATTTTACTCCTAATATCTACAAGTGCCTACTCTCTGTGGTTCCCTGTGGCTTGCTAAATAATCTGCTGAGGCACTACTGAATTCCAGGAGAGGCAGTGACATGTATGTGTCAATGCCTTCTCAATGCTCTCTTTCTCTCCCACAGGCACACACATCACCACAGAGGAAGCAGCTGACCCCGTTGGCAGAAAAAGGTAACCAAAATGGCCAAGACTCCACCCAAGGTTATTGAATTAATTAGGACGACGCCCGACAGGCTCTTGGTCAAGCTCATAATGAGCACATACTTTTAAGATTAATTTTCACTATCATGACAGGGAAAGGAAAAATCTGTTTTATTTAGCTTGTGGCTGTGTCAGCTTGAATCTCTTCTGCACAGTTAAAGCAGGCTTCAATATTTGAATGGAGCCTATAAGAAAGATGGGGACCAACATTTTAGCAGGGCCTGTAGTGATAGGACAAGGAGCAATGGTTTTAAACTGAAAGATGGTAGATTTAATGAAGAAATTTTTTACAATGAGGGTGGTGAAGCATTGGCACAGGTTTCCCAGGGAAGTGGTAGAAGTCCCATCCCTGAGTTCAAGGTCAGGCTGGACAGGGATCTGAGCAACCTGATCTAGTTGAGATGTCCCTGCTCACTGCACGGGGGTTGGACGAGATGACTAGTCCCTTCCAACCTAAACCATTCTATGATTTTATAATTCCAATATGGAGCAGCCTCTGGCCTGGATTAGTGGATTTCTATGCCTGGTGGTCATGCCCTGGGATCTGCCTGGGCTTGGGCTGGCATCCCCTCTCCTCCCTCTAAGGGGACAGACCAATCTATATGACCGCAGAAGGACATCTGCAGCCTCTCAAGCACCTTACCAAGATTTCATTTTCCACTCCCATCTCCACAAAGGGCAGAACACCTTTACTACAACTAGCTGGGAAAGCACTCTAGGCCACCCCACTATGAGACTATGGAGTTAGCACCACAAGCGCTGCTGAGGATGCTGACACCCATGTTAGGCTGACACAGAGTTGTACAACCAGGGGTCAAAATAAACCAGTCATCTTTTGCTGTGTCCTGGTATGCCATGGTCCATCTCAGTTACTGCAAATGAGGTATACAATGGTGGAACAACAGGTGTAACGCTTCAGTAGCAAACACAGTCTGTACTGGAGAAAGAGAAGCTCTCTGAAGAAGCTGGTTGTGCACTGATGCTCTGCAGCCACAGTAATACATGTAAAGGGAACACATGGCATGTGTTCCTGCTATCATCATGGTAGGTCACCTGGGATATCACAGGAAGAAGTTCCACCATGGTTTGGAGGCCAAAATTTTAAAAGGGCAAAGTTGTATTTACGGTAGGAAAAAAAGTGCACTTCTTCCTCCCACACAGAAATTAAATATTCAAGTTCTCAAACTTGGCATGAAAGCTATTAATTGTATTTAAATGAACAGTTTATTATTAACAAGGGAGCATTACATAGCTTTTGGGGATTTTTTTATTAGCAGTTTGTGGTGAGAAAATGAGACCATTGGTGTTTGGTGTCTGTACTAGCTAAGAAGGCATGTTGCTGTTTGATATGAGTTGCACTTGGTTTAAAATGTCTTGAGAAAATTAATGTCATATTCTTTAAAGTCTTATAATCATTAGCCTGGTGTCCTGATCTGATGTCGGAATCATTCAAATATCCCGATCCGATGTCGGGGAAAGGTTTCGATATGTTCCCAAGAGCGAGATTAAGACACAAACGAGGTCAAATGCCGCATTCCCGAAACACAATTTATTACCAAAAATAATAAGGAGGGTAGCGATAGGACAAAATGGAAAGAAAGATGGAAAAGAAGCCAGGAGTCGGGATAGGGCAGCAAGAATAGTCACCACCACGGGTCCAGCGGCGAGGCGACGGTGAAGGGGCGGGTGAGGTCTCGGTAGCTTGTTCCAGCAGTGGTGCAGCGTGGCATGGTGCGGTCAGGTGGTCGTCCTCTCTGTCCCTCTTCTTCTCTCTCTTTCTTCCCGCCCTCTTGCTGCCCATGCAGGTCTTCCTTAAGTACCCCTTCGAGGGCTGTAGTTACCATAGCAATGGCACGTCTCTTTGTGCCCCCCCAGCACTAGGGCAGGGACATATCTGGGCAGAAGACCTCCTGCGGGCAGGGCGTTTCACAAGTCGTTTCCTTCTCAGTGGTCTCGTGAAAACAATCTTGCCAGTGATCTTGCAGACAATCTTTGAGGCAAGATAATGGTGCTGTTCCTCACACCTGGGTCTGAAACTATTTCTGTGTAAATGGTTATACAATGAGTTCCAAGACAGGTTATAAAGTCAGGTTTCAAGACATGACAAGAAAACACCTCTAATACATGTAGGAGGTTTATTTTTAAGCTAGCTGTTGATTTTTTTTTTTTTTTAACATAAATATTTATTCTTCTATTTAAAATGCCTTGTCCCACAATTGCAGGCAAAGAATTCTTGTCTTCTGAAAGAAAAATTTCAGAGTATGACTGATTGCAAGACTGAAACTCTGCCTACACGGTAAAAGCCCTTCTAACAGTTTCTGTAAATACATAAGGGCTACATATATTCAGAAGAAAGAAAATATTTCCTGAGTACAGATCAGTATTTGGAGTAGCAGTGAAAAATGTTAAGAAGTAAGAAACTACTGTACAATGTGAAAAATTTTTAAAATCTAATCTCAAACTGAGTGGCAGAAAGAAAATTGTCTAGCTTAAGCGAGCAGACACTGCACTGGGAAAATATTTCCTGAATGCTTCACTGGGAAGGATGGCTGCTACTAAAAAAGGGTGAAAAGAGCTGGCAATGTGCGTTTACAGCCCAGAAGGCCAACTGTATCCTGGGCTGCATCAAGAGAAGTGTGGCCAGCAGGTCGAGGGAGGTGATTCTCCCCCTCTACTCTGCTCTGGTGAGACCCCACCTGGAGTACTGTGTTCAGTTCTGGAGCCCCCAACACAAGAGAGACTTGGACCTGTTAGAACGAGTCCAGAGGAGGCCCACAAGGATGATCTGAGGGCTGGAGCACCTCTCCTATGAGGACAGGCTGAGAGAGTTGGGGCTGTTCAGCCTGGAGAAGAGAAGGCTCCAGGGAGACCTTATAGCTGGCTTCCAGTACCTGAAGGGTACTGAAGGGGTCCTATAAGAAAGCTGGGGAGGGACTTTTTACAAGGGTAGTTAGTGATAGAACAAGGGGAAATGGCTTAAGCTGAAAGAGGGTAGGTTTAGAATAGATATTAGGAAGAAATTCTTCACTGTGAGGGTGGAACAGGTTTCCCAGGGAAGTTGTGGATGCCCCCACCCTGGAAATGTTTAAGGCCAGGTTGGATGACGCTTTGAGCAACCTGGTCTAATGGAAGGTGTCCCTGCTCATGGCAGGGGGGTTGGAACTAGATGATCTTTAAGGTCTCTTCCAACCCAAACCATCTTGTGATTCTATGATTCTGTGAAATGCTGGTGTTGCTACCTGAGTGTCACCTTCAGTAGCTGCTTCTAAGATTTTAGGGCTGACCTTAGTCAGTAGAGACCTGAATCTTGTGACACTAGAGAAGGAGGAAACCTCACAAAGGAACCCACAGCCTTTGCAACCGCTTCACCTATCTCCTGTGTCTTATGCTACCCGCTATCCAGAGTGACACAGGGCATGGGACTGGACCTTGCCCACAGCTGGGTAGACCTCCCAGTTGGCGCTGGGGGCTCCCCAGTGGCCATGGGGCTGAGGCTGCCACTGTCCCCATCAACCCAGCACACGGATGAGGGCCATGGAGTGCTGCACAGCTGAGTATCATCAATGATGTCTCTGCTCTGCTCAAAAGAGATTTGCTTTCCAGTTACCCAAAAATGGAGAAAAAAATCATGAACAGTTTGTCCACTTTTTTTCCTGAAATTTTAAAAGCCTGCTGAAATTGTAGAAAGAGGTTGGGCTTCAAATTTAAGCACAGATGATAGAGTTGAGGCTCACATTTAATTTGAATGCTGCATTTTCCACCTTCTGATAGTGACAGACTTTAGGAGTTCCTTAAAATTTGTTTCAGTTTTTGTACCAAGATTTTTTAAAGCTTTTTCTTGAAATAAGAGGAATAAGTTCTGTTTCTCCTATTTCAAAGTTTAAGTAAGCTTTACGACATTAGGTTTAAGCCATGGGGAAAGAAAAAAGAGCAAAGAAGAAAAGCTATTTGAATTATTCTTCTAGACACTACCATAAGCATGCTTTCAGAAAACATGAAAAAACTTTACAAACATTATTTTTAACATATATTGTGATTAAAATGTGAAATGTCTTAATCTGAAATACTTTCTCAGTCATGAAACATAATCTATATTCTGGACATCTGGACCACAAAAAATTTGTTCTTCTAAATTTGCAGATTTGTATGATTTTTTTTAAATAAACACTTAAAGGAGACAAGAAATTACCTTATATTCCTTGTGGTCAGATGAAAACAGAAAAAAAAAAAAAAGTGTGGATCTGGCTACAGATGAGATTTGTTAAGGCTTTTGAAGCTTTAATGTGTTCTGAAATAAAAGGAAATAATAAACATTATCTAAAAACTAGCTAAAAAGTAAGTCATTACAAAGAAAACTGAACTTTAAATAATACTCAAGTATTTCCATTCATAATTGACTAGCACTGCATTTACAGTTGACTCATGGCACTTTGCAGCTGGACCAAGCGTACCTCTTGCTGCAACACTAAATATTCTAGCATGCCCTCCACACTGCTGTGCAACCAAGCACTGGGTGGTCTAGGTACAGTCTGCTGTGTGAAATGCTAGTGTGCAAACACTCCTGACACAGCCACACAACATTACCGCTGTGTTCCTCACTGCTTCCTGTACCTCTCCACAGATGCTGACAGACTACTAAGCAGCAGCAAAAGACAACTTTGGATGGGGACCAGAAGTAAAAGTGCTACAACGGCTGTATTCTTGCTGGAATTTAATCATTGTACCAAGACTTTGAAAGGAACTGTGAAAGTAATGGAAATTGAGCTATGGCAAAGCACCAGTTGCAAATTTTGTTCCATTCATTTCCATGTTTACTCCATTGAGCAAAGATGTAGTTTACTTACATCTTTGGGAAGCTGTCCTGTCTTGGTAAAATTATGCAAGTTTATGGTGAATTTGCTAAGTCTCTTATAAATTTGTTCCAGAGTTCATTGTCCTCATTGGTACAGCTGCATTATACACTCTCCAGTAACTAGAAGCTCTTGCTAAAATGAAGCAGCTCTAAAGATAACAAGAACACGTCATCTACCAGAATATATCTAGCTATACCAAATCTCGTACAACCCAGACAGGTGTCACCATGGAAAAGCTTTCAACCATTATGAAAATGAGCGAAATCACTGCTTAAATGGAACTCACATAGCCCTATGAGCCATAGGGTTAATTTGCAATCAAAGTCTGAAGACACCAAGATGCAGAGCACAGTCATATGAGCAAATGGGCACAGGTAAGGTACCCTTCACAGTAGTACAGTGAATGGATGAACTCAATACGACAAAACCTGCTGAGTTTACAGGAATTCATACTATGTGCCTTTGACTCTGCCACTGCATATGATTAATATCTTACACCACCTTTGTACTGTTTTTATGGCTTTGCAAAGCAAACCAGGCCCTAACCACAACTACTGTACTTTCAGATGACGTGGTTGAGATTAATTCACCTCATAAAAATGTATCTCATTATCAAGACTGCAGTGCTTTAATCTGAAGCCACCTAAGAAAGAATAAAATTATAAACAATGACATACTTTTTTAAAAAGACCATTTGCACTTTTGTCCATTATCTTTAAACCAAGATTGCTGAGGTTTCCTAGAAATGGATGTCTAAATGAAGGCTCACAGAGCTGTTCCAGGAAGCCACTCTTATGAGATTTGTCTTAATCACAAGCTCCAGTAGATAAGCAAAAGGCTGAATTCATGTTGGTTTATTGGATGATTTAGCTGTGAAGTGTTGTAATGTCAGCTTTGATTGCTGACCCAAACACAGGCAAGTTAAGAGTAGAAATAGTTCAGTACAGAAATGGCAGCAAGAATGGTACTTGATGTTTTTCTCCCTTCCACATACACTGTTTAATTTGTAAAATCTCTCAAGTTGATTAACTCTTCTTATAATTGGGTAGTATACACACAAAAAAGACTGCATTTGTACTTATTGCATGGTAATTACAAACCAAATTTAAGCAGAAAGATAATTTACCATGATTTCTGGTACACTAGGACTTCTGTGGCAATTTAGTTTGGTTTGTAACGAGTAAAAAGTAAAAAGCTTAACTGAAAGCAAAAAAGTTTGTTAAGGAAACTTAGTAGCAATCTATCCTCAGTGAATATGGTGTACATTTAACACAGATAAACTGTACTGAAGTTACCTATCAAGCTGGGGAAAGAATAGTAATTTTGTGGTGATTGAGGCTCAGGATTGGGACAAAAACCATTATTTCAGACATGTTACTCTGCCTTTAATACATCATTATTCTGGAACTCTTCCACAAGACAGGATGAATACAACCACAGGGTAGAGCTGCAACCACTATGAAAAAACACCTCGGCATGAAGATTTGCAGATATGCTAGAACATGGAAAAGGTGGCATACTGAGCAGGACAAGGATTAATCCTTTTGTGCTCCCTTTGAATAGATGCTCCAGTAATTATTTACATCATAAAAGTGATTGTTGAACTACATTATTACTGCCTTTGAGGCTTTGAAATACTTCGTAAGAAGCAGTAAACCTGCCAGTGTTAAAAATGAGATGGTCCATTTCTGAGTTACAAAAAAGGGATATTGTATTGATGAGAAGAGCTTTAGTTATGCTGGGCTGAAGACTAAGCCTCATATTATGCTTTCCATTTGTTAGTTCCTTTTTCCTCAGGAGTACTGGCATTTTGATGCAGTTCCCAGTAAAGGAAACGTCACTTAGGGGCCAAACAATGGGTGAAGAGAAATTTTAACAGTTAAGGACTCGTTATGTTCTTTGGTTTCCCAGCAAGGAGGTTTGTGTCAGGATCCAGACACACTCACCCTGCAGAGACACACTTGCATGGAACAGCTTGACTGGCCAGCATCCTAGGGGAGAAAATTGTTTTGGATCAAATGGCATCTCCAGTGGCTGAATAACGTCTTTCAAACTATATATATAACTTTTCTTTCCTTCCAAGGTGTTTTTTGCTTTTCCCTTTTACAAGTTCTACAGCGGCAGATGTTTCTTGGTGCCAGCTCCAATAGTTACAGCTGAGATGTCTAATACATTCCCCTAATCCATAAGCTGCCAGGATCTAATGTTCTCCTGAGAATCTAGCTTCCCTTAATGTGAAAATAAACCAAAGCCAATTCACACAATGTCTGCAGTCTTTATGGCAGTATAAAGAAGCCTGAAACACCAGCTTTCAACACAAATAAGAAATCTCCAATTTAGATCATTTGAAAGAAAAGCACGAGATTCACACTGAACTATTTATTTGTCTGCATTAGCAGAAGAGTACTAGCAAGTAGAGAGAAGTGGTTATTCCCTTCTCCATACCAGTAGGGACACATCTAACTTGTGTCCAGTTTCAGGGCATGCCAGTACAAGAGAAAGCAGTAAACTGGAGAGAATTCAGAGGAGGGTCAGGGGGCTGAAGGATATGAGATATGTGGAAAGGCTGGGGAAACTGGGCTCATTCATCTGCAGAAGAGAAATCTAAATGAGGATCTAAAGAAACCTAAACGTTTTTTCCCCGACCTAGAGGGAGGCTATGGGGAAGACAGAGCTTAACTCTTATTGATGCTCAGTGAGAGGCCACAAAGCAGCCACAGACACAAATTGCAGGAAAGGAGAATTCTGGTAGGAAATGAGGAAAAAGATTTCCCTTTGTGCTGTACTGGAAGAGGTGCCCAGAAAAAACGTGGAATCTCCATCTGTGATGATATTTAAAACTCTGCTACAGAAGGTCTTAGAGTTAACTTTGAAGGTAGCCCTGTCGTGAGCAAGAGATGGGACTAGATGATCTCCAAAGGTCCTTCCTGAATTTTTCTACAATTCTATGATTTCTATTTTTTAGGCACGAGTTGTGGAGAGACCCAACAGAGTCTCCAAGTTGTGAGGTTACACATCCATTTTTGTGACTTTCTAGCTGTTGATGTAGTTGAAAAATCTTTTGATTGTACATGTTTTTGTATTATAGAGGAATTGCATGAGCACAAAGAGGAACCAATGACTACATTTCCTAGATAAACACTTCCTGCATAGGAAAAGTCCCTTTCGTCAAGATAAACCTTGAATAGCTAATGATTCACATTAGGTTTCTGAGAAGGATCCTTCTGAAACATGGGAAATAGCCACAAACACAGGAAATCTCATCAACTACTTAAAGGCACTCTCCTCATGATAGTGCATGACAACATTCATAAGGCTGATGTTAAGCACAAATGTTTTTAATAATTTTCCACAGGGTAAATCAGTTCTTTTTAATTACAATCATTCCTAGGCTAACTGAGCTTTCTAGAACTATTACACGACAGCAAACCTTCACTATCCCTTCCAATCACTCAACAGATGCTTTTTTTAATGGCACAAAATGACCTTAGTGTTTCATGTCAGGGATGGCTGCCTTTCAGTGATAGCAGTAATAGCTGAATACACAGAGCTGAAGAGCATTTTCAGAGCTCTCAGACTGTAATAGGAGTAGGTCATGATAAAGCACTAAGTGTGGACCATTTTAAGGGATGTCTCGGATGCCACAGAATTGGACAGAAATGCAGAATGTAATAGACAGCTTCATGTGAGGCTGTTTTTTTTCCCCTATAGTCCTTCTGTGTTCCAAGATAATTTTTGTTGTCTACCACATACTGTCATGTTAATAGCCTAACATTTATTTTACAATGATGTAAAAAAACCAACATAAATGCAGAAACAAAGAGACAATATTCCCATCACTGCCATAGTTCATAGCCTGGGATTAAAGTTATTTATTTCTTTTTAAATCAGAGGGCTTGTTTGTTTTTGTGTGAACCTTGAATCAGAGCAGGGTTAAGTATTTCCTGCATCGTAACTGAGTGTAAGTTACTCAGTATGAATACCTGTGTCAGTCCAACAGTTCACTCCAGGCTGAAATGGAGGGAGGACTAAGTTCTGTTACCACTGCTTTGGAGTGAATGACCTTGCTCCCCTTCTTCTGCCACTTCTGGTGCCTACTGGACCCTTAGCTGAGCCAAATGAGGTCTCTGGTCCTCTACATTGCCAGCAGGCATGCAAACCCCTCTGGTGTGGTCTGAGGTTGAGAGCATGCATCTCAGACAAGAGGGAAGGGAGAGGGAGAGGGAGAGGGAGAGGGAGAGGGAGAGGGAGAGGGAGAGGGAGAGGGAGAGGGAGAGGGAGAGGGAGAGGGAGAGGGAGAGGGAGAGGGAGAGGGAGAGGGAGAGGGAGAGGGAGAGGGAGAGGGAGAGGGAGAGGGAGAGGGAGAGGGAAAGCTTCCCATCTCAGAGATAAGAAGTCATTAGATCAGCTTAATCCTTAAGTATATTTTTATAGTCAAAAACATTTTATTGTTATTTTAGCCTGCAAACCATTTGTTGAAAACCATTTATTGCCTTTTGAAGAAATTCAAGTCCCTAGACAATGCTGTCTTAAAGAGGTATCTTACTGGGAAAAATTTGCTGACACAAACTTTACAGCAAATTTACAACAAAACACAGATGCAGTATGGCAAATAATCTGAAAGTGATGTTCCTGTGACAGGGAGGTGGCTATTTATCTTCCACTACTGTAGCGTCTTCTCCACCACTCTCTCCTTTCTGTTACTTAATGGAAAACAGCTACTCCTTTCCAGGCCTTCTGTTTTCATATTTGATGTGGCAGAATGAAAAAACATGCTTCAAAACAAAATATCTTTCTTTTTCAGTTGGTTGGTTTGTTTTGTAAAAGACTTCCTTTTTTTTCCCCTCTTTTAAGATTTATCTGCATTCCAGGTCTGTTTCTGCTCCCAGATGGTACATTTCACAGGCATGGTTTACTGACCATTTTAAAGAGCCTTTTATTAAGTCAAAATATATCAGGAAAAAAAGATTATTATATAAGGAGCATAAATAAAAGATCTGTTTTCCCTTATACATCGCTGCCACTGAAAGGAATAGTGATGGTGAATGGGGTAGTAAATGTTTTCAGAAGGAAAGGTCAATGGCAACAATATCAAAGTCTCATAAAACACTTGTTTCAATAAATGAAGCAATGAAATGAAAGAAGATATAATATCCGCTGTGTGCTGTCAAGCATCTGTAAGCCTCATTGCAATAATAATATTGGGTACCCCTTCGTGTGATCTTGAAGTGGCTATCAAAATGTTTACCTGTTTTCTTCAAACAACACTGAAAATGAAAGCAGTACAAAGCTGGCAATAACTGTGTCCTTAATGCCAAGTAATTATACAAGCATACATACAATGCTACTCTGCAACTAACTTTTGACTTTTATGCTGGAAAGTCCAATGTGAGCCTTTTACATAAAACTAGATATAGCATCTCCGTTCTGTGCATGGAAGAACTGAAGCCTAATCTGGGTTGTTACCTTTTAGCACTTAATAATTTATTTTATACATATAGAAGTAATTAATTGTATTAATTGCTATCTTGCTATATATGCATATATTGCTATATATGAAAGTACTTAGTCATTTAGTAATTATTAATTAGGTCATAATCAGTGCCTTGTTGTCTGACACAGATAAGTACACCAAAATTAATGGACTGGACAAGCTTCATTGCACTGGTGTCTCATGGAGAGCTTGTCTTTCTTTACTGCAATACTAATTTGCACTGAACCTCAGGTGGGTCTTGAGCTCAGAGGGGTTTCTTCCTAGGACTTGCTCACCTGCTTGAGAATGTGAGCTGACATTCAAGTGCTGCTGACACACATGCTGGTAATTAAGTTACAAAAACTCATGAAGTAATGAACCTAGTCACTTTTTAAATTGAAACACTTAATAAAAATTGCTGTATTTTCCTGGGTGGTCACTCCAACTCAAAGTAACTAATTTCATGGGAAGCTAACTACAGAGCACTGACTCCACCTGTTACAGAGCAAATAAATTCTGAAAGCCTAGTGTCTGGAAAGAGAATGCTGGGAAGACACTTGAACAAGAACTTAAGAAGGTTATTTACTTTGGTTGAGCCAGTCAATCGAGAAAACATAATTCAGTGAAGAGATGCAGAACAGAGTGACTTGTAAGATTTATTTTTTTTTTTCCATAGAGTTGTAAATGTAGCTGAAGACAAATATTCTCATAGGATTTTCACATCCTCAAAGAAATACTTCTACGCTTGATATAGAAATGGTACTTGATGCTTCACATAAGAAGAGCTTCTTGGATAGTATGAATGACTGAAGCTCTTACTTCAGTAGAGCCACCCCTAAACAGGACAATGCTTGCAGTCAACAGACTAATGATCTATTTATGCAAGCTAAAATATCTACTTTTACCATGACAGACATGGAGTCATTATGGAGTAACCCAAATGTGACAATTTTTAATACTGTGCATCAGTTTTGCTTGATAAAGTTCTAAACAACTGAGACTTTTGTGTGAATATGTTGTTCTACCTTAATGGAGGATGAGAAAGGTATAAAGTGGAAAAATATGATGGTATGGAAAAGTTTTCTCTCAGCAGCTTGATGGAGGGAGCACATGTGTGTAATTGTAGGAAAATGGTCTATTTTCAGGTACCAAACCACACTGAGACATCTGCTGTGCCAGCACTTAAATCAGTCATCAAAAAGGCACTGAAGATGAGATTTGTTGAGAGCTGAGTGAGGACGGCAGAGGATTTGCAGTGATCTGTTTTGACCCAGGAGTAGCCTGAAGGAGCTGAGTTCTCTGAAAAGCAGGAAATTATGAGTCCATGGATATCAGCTAAGCACATAGACTGACTAGTTTGAAGGGATTCATTCTAAGCATTTTGGTTTGGGGAAGCCATTTGTGTATTGAAAATCTGTTTCAGTGTTTTTGAAGGAAAGAGAAATGCATTGCTCAGCTTGTGCTGGACCTGCTGAGATAACTGTCAACAATAATACAAGGACTTCAACACACAGACCTGTCAGAGAGCAAGGGAAATTTGTGATGCTCCTCTTCTACACATGATCATTAAACTGAGGTGATGGCTCAGAAGGGTGAGCTGGGAAGGCTGGAGTTAGCCAGCTCAGTGTCCATGTTACATTGCACTAATCTCTGAGTCCTGAAACAATGTACTTGTATTTAAATTGCAAGCTCCTTAGCAGATGATTATTCTTTGCCATATTTTCCCTTCTTACTGTTGGGTGTTTACATGATTACAAAAGCATCCCTCCCCCCTTCAGCATACAATTACTGGTCTAAACTGCAGCAGAACAGGAGAGCTTAGCTCACTCTGCTCTTCAAGAAGCAGCATTAACAGGATTTAATGTGCCACCACCAAGCACACCTGTCCCAAGACTTCTCTGTTCCAAAGCTGTCACTCTCAGTGCCAGTTACTGTGCTGTGAGCCATACAGGAGGGCAGCACCACTCTGCCAGGGGACCCACATATGGGGTGGGTCTCCCTGCTTCTCTTGGGAACAGGAGCAACAGTGAGGTTTCATCTAGCATGGCAATAAGCCAGGCTAGGAGCCTGAAACCTCTCTGCCAGGCATGGATTAGGCTGGAAATTAATATTGGAACTTTACATCTACTTCCTCTTAAAAACAAACAAAGAAAAAATCCTCAACCCACACACATTTCTCAGCAGCCTGCCTTGTGAATGCTCACTGATAATAAGCCCTTGCTCCTTTCCTTATAGCACCTCACCAGCAATTGCCAAAAAAATCCCAGCTTCCCCCCACTGATACAATTGCTCATTACCAAGTCTGTGTAAGTCTGGAAATAATATGAAAGACCCGAGTTCTCCAAGGCAGGTGCTTCTGACTCTCTCTGTCCACAGAGATCAGGACAACACAGAGTGGATATTAAATGTAGATTGCTAACCTTGTTGTAGCTTAAAAAGTAACAATAAAAAGCAGCCCTTAACATTAAGTAGATATTGGCTTATTAACTGCTAGATTGTATTGTTATAAACAAAGACAGAAAGATATAAAAAGATTTTTAATAAGGTTTTCAACAATAGCTATTTCTCAGTGACATTAAGCCATGAGAAAATAAACAACTTCATCCCCTTAGAAACTAAATAGAAAACCAATAAATCATTAGCTGCAAACCAAGTAAAAATATACCTGTTAACATTGTCATAAATAAACCCTAAAGCAAGGACTGCTGATTTATTGCATGCATGTCCAAGAACAACACTTCTGGGAAGAGTCAGATCTATCGCATATGAGCTGGGCATTTGTTCTGGGCCTGAGTGCAAAGTCCCATCATGCCTCAGGAACAACAGCAGTTCAGTGATAGAGGAAGATGGATGGCATGTGCCCTTTCCCTCATACAGGCAGAAGAGCCTTGACTTGGCTCACCCAGTCAAAAACCGAGGGGTAGGCATCATTATTTTAACCTGTTAAAAGAAGCAGAAATAACCCTGGGATTAGGAACTGACGCCTCATCTCTTCTGAGTGCTTAATACTTTCACACTGGTCCTAAGACAAATTTGATTAAATAGTGTGTTGGGCTTCCGTATGGAGGGGGCGGGGTGCGCTTTTTGGTAGTGGGGAAAGGGGCCACCTTGTGAGAGCAACAAGCTGTCCTGGCTCCAAGGCAAACACCCCAGCCCAGGCTGGGCCAATGAGCCCTAGAGAAACACCATGGCAAATCCATATTTGTGAGAGAAAGGACTGTCCTGAAAAGAAGAAGAAGGGGTGAACCTAGAGGAGAGGTCGTTGACCTGAACAAAAGATGACCGTTGGCCTAAACAAAGAGAGAGCTTTGTTGCCAGAAGGAGGGGGAGGACAGAGAACCTCAGACACCCAGTTCAACTGCATGGAGTAGGAGAAGGCAAAGGAAGAGCCCTGCAGCCCATGGAAGTTCAATGGCAGAACAGATACCCATGTGTAGGCTATGGAGGACTCCATGCTGCAGTAGGAAAGCTGAGCCCAAGGGCAAATGTGACTCAGTTGAGACCCTGAGAGTCACTCTAAGGACGTCCCCATGCCAGATCCAGGAGCTGAGCCTGAAGAGGTCCATGACTCTATGGGAACCTTGCTCTGGAACATCTTGTTCCTGGAATTTCATGGCAGGAAAAGCAGCAATGATGAACTGACTGAAACCCCCATTCCCTGCCCCCTGTGCTGTTGGTGGGGGGAAGGTAGAGAAATCGGGACCAAAGTGATCTGAGCTCGAGAAGAAGGGAGGGGTGGGGGAAGGTGTTGTAAGATGTGGTTGTTATGTCTCACTGTGCTACTCAGATGAATGGCAATGAATTAAATTGATTTTTTCTTCCCCATGTTGAGTCTGTTTTGCCTGTGACCATGACTGTTGAGTGAGCTGTCCCTGTCCTTCATCCTAATCTGTGACCCTTTGTTGTGTCTCCCATCTTATCTCACTGGGTGGGGGGAGTGAGTGCAGGACCATGTGATCTACCTGTGGTTAAACTACCATAGATAGTTATTCCGTAATAAAGTAACCAAAGGGATTCAGCATTCACTCTTTTAGGCAGGAAATCTGTTTTTTCTTCAGTGGATTCACTTTGGCCTCTTTAACTCAGTGGGGGAATCACATTTGCTATCTTTATTCCACGGATAATGTTTGAGGGGAAAACAGTGGATGTTGTCTACCTTGATTTCAGCAAGGCTTTTGATATCATATCCCACAACATCCTTAGATGGTATGGGATAGATGAGTGGACAGTGTGGTGGGTTAAGAAATGTCTGACTGGCATTGCTGAGAAGGTTGTGATCAGTGGCACAGAATCTAGTTGGAGGCCTGTAGCTAGCGGTGTTCCCCAGGGGTTGGTACTTGGTCTGATCTAGTTTAACATCTTCATCAATGACCTAGATGTAAGAATAGCATCCACTCTCAGCCAGTTTGCTGATGACACAAAGTTGGGAGGAGTGGCTGACACACCAGAAGGCTCTGCTGCCATTCAACGAGACCTGGACACACTGGAGAGTTGGCCAGAGAGGAACCTGGTGAGGTTCAACAAGAGCAAGTGCAGAGTCCTTCACCTGGGGAGGAATAACTGCATGTACCAGGACAGGTTGGGGGCTGACCTGCTAAAAAGGTGCTCTGAGGAAAAGGACTTGGGTGTGCTGGTGGACAGCAGGCTGGCCATGAGCCAGCAGTGTGTCCTGGGGCCAGGAAGGCCAACAGTATCCTGGGGCCAGGAAGGCCAACAGTATCCTGGGGTGCATTAAAAAGGGCATGGCCAATAGGTAGAGGGAGGTCCTCCTCCCCCTCTACGCTGCCCTGGTGAAACCACATCTGGAATACTAACTCCAGTTCTGGGCTCCCCAGTTCAAGAGGGACAGAGATCTTCTGGAGAGAGTCCAGTGGAGGGCCACAAAGGTGATTAGGGGCCTGGAGAATCTGCCTTACAAGGAGAGGCTGAGAGAGCTGTGACTCTTCAGCCTGGAGAAGAGAAGATTGAGAAGAGACCTTATCATTGTCTATAGATATCTGAAATGTGGGGGCCAAATGGATGGGGCCAGGCCCTTTTGGTGGTGGCTGGTGACAAGACAAGGGGCAATGGGCAAAAACTGGAACACCGAAATTTCCAGACAAACTTAAGGAAAAACTTCTTTACTGTGAGGGTGACAGAGCCCAGGGACAGGCTGCCCAGAGAGGTTGTGGAGTCTCCTTCTCTGTAGATGTTCAAAACCCACCTGGACGCTTTCCACTGTAACCTGCTGTAGGGAATCTGCTTTGGCAGCGAGGGGGTGGACTAGATGATCTCCTGAGTTCCCTTCCAACTCCGACCATTCTGTGATTCTCTGATTCAGTTACTCCAAGCAAAATAACTCCTTCAACAGAAAGAACTGATGCCTAAATCTACTGCGCAGTATATACCTTAACACTTATTTGTCAAGAAACTCTGTTGGAACTTCTTCAAACAGGCAGCAGATGATCAGGACATAAGTTTTGGACTTAGGTACCTAAATTACACTTTATATGTCAACATCCTTTTGTAGATCTGGACCTTTAAAAACTTGTGTTCATGTTTCCAACCAATAGAGGGGTTTTCAAAATTATCTTTGGTCTTCCTCTGCATATTTACATATCTAAATAACTTAGCAAGTTCAACCTGCAGTCATGTAAGCAGTTTTTACACTCTTTCTCATTTGTCACACAGCTCATGACTGTCCCAAGTCTTTGATCCCACAGACTGAACATCCATCACATTGGCACTGCAACCAAAATTGGGGAATTACACATGCATAAATATTATGGAATATTTATAGGATCAGGATACTTGCTTAGAGGCATCTTAGGGTGAGAAGACATAATGTCATCTCTCTGTGAAAAAAATAATTTTATCACTTGTCTCATCAGTCAGGCACTCGGAAAGCATGGGAAGAGTAATGAATGAAGAGCTATAATGGGATTGGCCTGGTTTTAAAGGACAGTTGTCTGTCAGGGACCTTGATACGTGTCTGGTCACAGAGTTTCCCTGTTTGTGTCCCTGTTTCTTAGAGTTTCACAGCATGTGCTTCACAGCAGTGCCTCTAATAGCTGCTTCTTAGTTGCTCCTCCAGCATTTTTCTTTGCTGGCTCCCTCAAAGAGGCTCAGGATTCACCCATACGTGAGAGGCCAGCTCCTGACCAAACCTCAGCCTCTACCCACTGTTATGGAAATGGAAAGGGGAAACTTAAGAGCATTCAAATTCACTGGGGTGATGAGCCAAAGGGGAAGAGTGATCTCCCATTAGCTTTAATCATCTTTGTACCTTGTAAGGGGACAGTTGCAGCACTGCTGTGCAGCCTTTCTTCTTTTTATAATCATCTATAGATGATTATGGCTCAAAGAATCAGCATGTGCAAGAAATACGGATCCAGAGGAAAAATGTCTAATCTGCAAGCAAGAAATTTGGCAGGGAATGTATCTCTTGATAGAAGAGCATAAAGGAAATACTATAAGCTATGGTCTCTGAGGAGGTCTGGGGAATGGCTCAGAACAGAACTAAATAGCACAAAGGTTTAAGTGTAGATATGTGCCACCATAAAAGTGCCCACATGACGCATAAATCTAGCATAGATTTTTCAGCACAAGTCCTACATAACATTCAGCCTTTAGAAATGCATAGGCCCTGGGCTTGCTTTCTTTACAGAGGAAAATAAGTGCAGTGAAAAATTTCACTGCTCATGATAAGTATATGTGGCAAAACTAGATTTTGCAAAAGACAGTCTGGCAAACTCCATCCAAAAAAAATACGGTGTGCTACTTAAAAATGATGTGGTTTTAAATACAGAGACAGAAAACTGTCTGTGCAATTCATCCATAACATAGCCTAGCACCAACTAGATCCACATTCAGAAAACAGATGCTGTCACCAGTGCAGAGCAGGGCAAAGCTTTCTTACACAATGAGCTGTGGCTTGCGGAAACTTTTAGGAGCTGAAATAAGGTCACTTACTTTTTCTTTTTCTTTTTTTTTTTTTTTTTTTTTTTTGGAAAATAGTAAAAATGATGAAAAATTGCCAGCCTGGGTTTTGGAGTTCTAATATAAAACCTCCAGAGAGTGGTTTTAAACCATACAGTAACTTCTTGCCTTCATCTGGTGGTGGTTGCTCTAGGCTCATACTGGCCCAAGGCAATTAGTAACACACAGTTACCCACTCTCTGGGACCTTGATTGGCTGCTCTGCACTGTGAGCAAGGCCGTGAGGAGGGATATCCTCCCTCCTCCACTCATTGCATGTGCATGCAAGGGGGAAAATACAGTACATCCCATGTAAAACAGCTGCAGTTGTTTGGGGTTTGTTTAAATTTTTTTAAAGTGACCTAGTACACAAGCAAAACTTGTCACTGGAAAGAGTAGAGAGAAGATTTCCTAGAGAGATGGAGCAGGGAGGAGATTATCTGTCTTAGAAGTGAGTGTTAAAAATCATATGGCTTGGAGTTTCCAAGGGTCCTGAGGAAATTAAACAGTATATCCCACTGAAAGTCAGAGGAGGTAAGTTATCAGTAGAGTTGTATGTGAGTTCTTATTGGAAGTCTGGGCTAGACTGAAAAAAACAAAGAAACAAAGAATAATCATAGAAACAATGTCATATGTGGATTTGTTGGCAACATTTTGTATATTCTAGATATTTGAAATAAATTATTTTGTTATAAGAAGCAACTCTCTAACTAGACATGGGATAGAAACCCTATCCCAAGCTTTGGGAAATTAAAATTGGATCCCATTGTGTGGTTTGGATTTGTCTCAAGTTTAATAGCTTAGACTAGGAAAGGGGCCAGAATGTCTATTGCCAACAGAAACAAAGAAGAACAAGAGGTGCGTGGTGTAGCCAACGCACATCACCTACTGGCCCATGACAGTTTATGCTAATGGAAGGAAGGATGGGTTCTGATCCTTTAAATATCCTTTTTCCTCCAAAGGGTTTTCTATCTGCTCCCCAGCACTTTCAGAACTTGTAATGGGCTCCCTAAGTTCAGCAAGTGATCACAATGTCCTGTTTTACTCATGGACTACAGGAATCAAAAACATTCTTTAGTCAAAATTCACGTCTAAGTTATATTTTTATAAAGGTCAAAACCAACCAGGGAGAATTTAGAGAAAATATGCCAGAATGTTATCACAAATTTTTTATGATACTGTTTAGGCTGCGCATAAAAAAGAAACCAAGAAACCAGGATACAATCAAACATCTGCGCTGAACTGACAAAGAGGCCATTCAGCAATGGGAATCTGAAGTTGCTACTGGTCTGATTACAATCCCCTTTCCTTCACTGGAGTCGATGCTGTCCATAGGAAGCCCCAGTTAGTAAAACTAAAAGCCCAAGCTTCCCAAGTGAAGCTCACCAATGGCTGATGTGGTCAGCATATGTTTACATAATCTGCCTTTACACGCAAAAAAAGACTACAAGAGCATGGTGCTTATGTTGATTCCTCGCTACTTCTCTCTCTTTCTCCTCAATATAAAGGCCGGATCCAACTTTTATGGCTCATTTTCCCTTCTATCTGCTTTACCAAAGCCCTGCTGCACTCTGCTGTGAAGGTCTTCCTGCTGCTAGAGGCTGACATTCTCCTGCACCAGCTTTCATGGTTGCCCTGTGTATTAAGGCTGCAGGTGTGAGTAGCCTCGTTGCCCACACTGGCCTTGCTTTTTCCTGTATGTCAACCAGTGGGTAAGTCTGCACACCACAAAGCAGGGTGTTGGGACAACTGCTTTGGCTAAATTGAGGAGACAGTGTAACTGATGTTGGACATTCCCTGCTGGAGGCACTCTAATGATATACTACTTATAGTTTTGCTTTGGACTAGATATAGGCCAGTGTCCTGAATCAAACATCCCTAATGTGAATATGGCCACAGCAAAGTCCTGATTTAACTTGCCAAACTGCAGATATTGAACAGAAATCCTTAACTTTTCTCTCTGGAGCCCCTCTCTCTTTATTGATTTCCAGGGAAGAGAATGCAACCAAGCTCCATAATTCAGCATCTGAGCTTGAAGTTCAGTGGTATGAATTTTGCCCCACTCCATGGACCTACTCTCACTCAAAACAAGTTCTGTCAACACTCTTAGCATATCACAAGAACTTGATGTTCGTTTTGACACTTGACCTTCTCCTTCTTTTGTAAATAACATTCTTAATGCACGAATAACAAACCAGACTAAAAATTATCTCTCTACTACATGGGAAACTGTTATATCTGAAGCGACTGTTAATAACAAAGAAAGCTTTCCAAGCAGCAAAAAAGAAAAGTTTTCAGACTTCCTTTTTTTGTTGCTTATTAAGACTTCTGACATTATTTATTTTGTTTTCTTTTTTTAATATCCTTTTTCCTTCTACTGTCTAGCATCTCTCAGTTATTTTTAAATTTAAAGCATGTGTGTCCCAAATATTATTTTATGGCAATGCATCTTGTCCTAACCTGTGTTTTTGGGGTTTTGCTTTTGAATTCCAGTCAGTAGAATTTTCTTTCATATTTTTTGTTATTTAAATAACTATGGGAAAGCAGAGCAGCTAATGAGACACATCTGACACTTCTTCCTGTCAAAGGGTAAACCCAGCTTTGAAGCTTGAGAAGCTTGGGCTGTACAGAGCTCATTAACCTCATATTTTAGCAGCTGTGTACCACAGTTACAGAACCAGCTATGTGCAGCAGGGCTAGGAGGTTGCTTTGAGCTCCCTCCACACCAGCAGGGCCATGGATGGGCTCTGCCAGAAAAGATAGCACTCACCCAGGTGCTGGGGAGGGAAAGGATGTAGATAGCCCTTTTCTCTCACAAACTTCTACTACTTATTCTTTTCTTTGGTAGAGGAAAACTTCCCCCACCTTTCTTCTCTCCCTCTGTCCCCTAACCCCACAGATGAGTGCCACTATTCTCTCATCTTCTCTGCCTCATGATGCCTCTCTCAGCAGGACTCCTGAGCAACAGCAGCCTGGTAATATTTGCATCCAAATGCCTATTTGAAAAGCATCACTTTTCCAAACTATAGAAATATTCCAAAGATCTACCATAGAGCATTTGATCTCCGATCAAGGCATTTGTTGCTATTGTCTAGTTTCTATTTTGTACTGCTAATATAACCGGATTTTCTTGGATATGAACTCTTGCTGGTTTGCTCTTTGCCAAGAATCACAGAGACTGAGGCCCTGGTGATACAAGTTTTGTTCTGCAAGTTCTGAATTTCTCCTTTTCCCTTAATTTTCATTTCTATCTCTTCTGATCAACTTGCATATTCTTTCCTTAAAAAGCTCACAGATTAGGATGGTGGGAGTTAGCTGGGCTATGATGGTTTATTTTGCATTAAGAGTTAACCTGCTGTGGAAGTCCACAACTGGTAGTGAGAAGTGTGCCAGTCTGGCATTTTTCAGTAATAAATCTCCTGGTTGAGTTTGTCTTCTCAATTTTAGAACTACAAAGCCTAAATAAGTCTTTAGATCAGAAAGTTGAACTTGTCTATTAAAGGTTTTGGACCTTCAGTGTTCAGGCTAGAGACTTGCCTTTGGATAGTGATCTCCAGAATATTCCCTCAAATGTTTGTTCATGGAGGCACCTGCCCTTCGTTTTGCATAATGTATGCAAAATGTATGTGAAGGCATGGTTTGAGATTTTCTGCATTTTCCCACAAGATGGCACACTTTTCTTATGATAACTGTACAGTGCGTGCTAAAACTAGTAGAGCAATGCTTTCTGCGTATGACAATAATACAACAAATTAACTTACTTTGTAGAAGTCCATTGCTTTATTTTGCTCATAATAAGTTGATTTACCCTAGCTAGTTGCCTTAGGTAAACCTGCCTTCCCTCCTAACTCCCTGTTCTCCTCCCATTGCTTCCTTTTCCAGTCCTCAGAGGACACGTGTCTATGCCATCACAACGTAAGCTTCCCAAAGGCTTGAACTTCACTGTGTGGTGCTTGAAGAACACATTCTGGGAACTGTACCCTTTAGCTTGGTGGCCACTTTATCTTGTAGGTAAATTATTTCTGGTGTTCAATTAAATTAATACTTTGAGTTCCAAGTTGAGCACGTGTAGAAAATTTGGAGTTAGTTTCTCAGAGGACTTTTTGTTTGTTTTGGGGTGGGTTTCTTTGGTGTAAAATGTGTCATCAGTTACCCCTTGTTTCCCATCTGTGGCAATGTACTTGACATACTCCAGGTTTACTTACAAATTAGTTACACTCTGCACAGGAAGGTGCCATCATCCTATATTTTTACCAATGATCTATGCACAATTTGGTTGATTTACAATTACTTTTACTTTCTGCTATAAAGCATCCATTGGAGTTGTTTCTTTCTGGCTTAACATTCTGAACCACACCATGAACAAAGCTTATGATGTATCATTATAAATAAACTTTTGGACTAAGTGCTAGACAACTTAGATGTCCTAGGGGTTGTGGCCAAGGAAGGAACTTCACAGCGTGAAATCTCTGGCTCAACTTAGTTTTAAAAATTTAAAAAATAAGCATTGTGCTAGTGACACAAAAATCCCTACAGGAATTTTCAGAAACTTTCAGAAACTGCTTTTCCCTTTGGAATGGGAGAAAAATAGTCTGAATATTTCATAGGATAGTGAATCTTTGACACTGTTCTGGATAAGTTATTAACCAAAGTCATGCACATTGAGTAGCAATATTAAAGCAAATACAGAGCCCTGCAAAAGTGTCAGTACTCAAGAGCAACCTGTTGCATCTCCCAACTCTTCTACTTACATAAACAGTTATTCCATTTTTTGCCTCCTTTAGTATTAAGGAAGACTTAATTTTCCCTGACAAAAACAAGTCAATTACATTGAGTGAGAAAGAACATTGAGTTAGGTCTTCACTCTACCTTAAGTCTTAAAAAGAGGCCTTAAGATGTTTAGGTGGAGGTTTGGTTTGGTTGCTTTATTTGTTTTTTTTAATGTAATGGATGTTGCCAACCAGCATGCCTCAACCTTTTCTTTTTTTTTTTTTTTCCCCTGTATGGCTCTGTCTCTATATTATGTAATTAAACAAAATGCAAGGTATGCTTCTACTGTACACACTCCTTATATGCTGGTCATTTATCTCTGTTTTTAATATGTAGCAAATAGCACTACAGGTTCATTTTGTTGTACAGAGAAAAAGACTGAACTCCCTGATATCAATTTAATAGAAATAATCATAAAATAAGCTGTTAGCCTACCTTATTAATTTAGCTGGAATATTTTCTATCACATGCTTGTATTATCATAAACATACTAATAAATCTATGCAATTGCTACATAGGGTTATAGTAACCAAATCAGATAGAAGGAGAAAGAGGGAGTTAATATTTCAGCACCCTATCCAGTGCACAAGTACAATGAATCAATATGTTCAGTAGCTGGAGAAGGAGAAAGACCTGGGAGAAGCAGCCAGCTAATCAGCTACTCTCTTACTGTCTGCAACTCTTTTTTTCCCTCAGAACTGATAACAGACACTGAAAAGCAGGCTCACCATCAGTGCTATTTGTAGTATTGCTTTTCTTTTCTTTTTTCTTGCACACCATGTACTTGCCTTTTCTTCCTTCAAGTTTGCTGTGAACTTTTGGAACAAAACACATGTTGATGTGCTGCACCAAGTTTCACTGTTAGAGACTCAAGACTGCTCCTCTCTGGGTGGGAAAGTTCCATTCCTTTGCCTCTATCATGCCAGTGGGTTCTGTCTCCCAGACAGAATTACTATATATTCAGAAATATGTTCTACTTAAACACTTCAAGTACAGTTATGTCAGAATTCATGTGACCTATTTCTCATGCTCCATTACAAGCCAAGCTCCTTTGCCCCACCCTGTATCTCCCCTAGGTCACTTTGGCTTCATCTCAAAGCAAGTGGCAAGGTAGGGACGTGCAGCACCATTGGCAGAGGTATGTTCATTTTGAATTGACTTCAAGTAAATTTTCAGCTGACTTTAGCAAACCAAATATTCTAATTTAGGAACATCAACACTATTCATTTCAGTCAAAAATGTTAAAACAAATTATGTCAACTTTCCAAAATATTATTTTTTAAAAATGATAAAATAACAACAATTCCTCTGGAATGGAAATAGTGATTACAGTCTAGTCCATCTATAGGCAAATGGAATCAGTGTGTGAATGAGATGATAGAGAAAGAACTTCTGAGCAAAATCAAGGGGAGGAATATTAAAGAGCCCTGCTGTTCAAGCCCTCAAATGCAGAAGACAGTATGAAAGCCACCAACTGACTGTGCATAATGCCACATGGTAAGATGATATCAGTAGTCCAGGTTTTAATAGTCTCTGGCACTTATATAGGCATAAGTCACCACCATAAAGCCCCCTGAATATTTTTGAGGTGAATTATTATTGTTAAGTAGCCTAAGAGAGATGCAACATCTCTCCCTCACCCTCACAAGTCTGCTAGCCAGGCAGAAGTCAATAGGACAGAGAAGAGTTGGCCTTTATTGAATGCTCCATAGAATAGTCTTATCCTTAGTCTTGCTAAATTGTTATCTCCTGACTCACTGCTTGCATTTTCTTGGGGTTTTATAGATTTTTCTGTTGGTGTTTTTGTCTTTAGTCATCGGGTGACTATAACTAACCAAGTAATTCCATATCTGTCTTTGTTTCAGCCTTTCTTTTGTTGCAAGACTTTGGCTTATGCTTTCACTCACAGACCAACCATGACTTTTTTCTTCAGGAGAGCTGAGAGACCTCCACAGACAAAGGAGCCTCATCAAACTGGGCCCTGTCTCCTGCACTCTATTGACAAGGACAGCCACAGCCCCTGAAGCAGCACTGGACTGGCTTATGCCAAAGCTGTCGCAGACTAGCAGCTTAACGCTTCTAGAGCACACTGGGTAGGTGTACACTGCCTAGAGATTGGTCTACATTGTCCCTCTGTTTGGTGCCCCTGTTGGCCTGGTATGCCTGTGAGTTTTCAGACCTGTGTTCAAAGTGATGAAAGAGTGGTGATGCAGCCAATATCTTTTCTTTTCACAGCATGCTAAAGGTGTGTTGTGTATCCTGATGTATAGCAGGGCACACGTGAGGCCACACATATGTACAGGGAGAGTGCTGGAGAAGGAAACCAAACTTATTCTGGATTAAGTCCAATATTTGTAACAGGAAAAGACCCGAAGCAAATGATCCTGCCAGTTGCATCCTATGTTTCTTCTGAAGGAACAAGTTGACTCAGCCTAACTGTCAAATGGAGAGTGAACAAACTTGCATGCAATATGGAAAAGCAGAGGACAAGGATCCCCTGATGAAACCATGTGGACATATCCCAAGAGGCTCTTATTCAGAGACTATTTCTTCCTTTTTCCAGTCTTCATTGGCAAGATGGAGAGAGGTGGGAATGAGAGAACATCAATTTAAAGCTTCTTTTGGCTACCAGGTTTTTTTGGGGTTTTGTTTTGTTTTCTTTTTTTAAAAAAGGGGACATTCAGAAGATGCTTTTGATTCTTGCACATATCATTTCAAGAATACTTTAATCACTCACCTACGGTTTCTATTCCTCCCTCTCTCTAGATCCAGGAAAGAGAAGCATACCAATAAGCAGTGACATGTTATGGAAACCAGAGAAAAGAGCACGTGAAGCTATGACCACCCCTTTCCCCACCCCCCCAAGTAATGAAATGTAAATAAACAATGGGATAAAACTTTTAATAAAGGCATTGGTGAAACAATTTATGACCTCTTGCTTCGTACCTGTGCCAGGGCCATGGGGATCAGTAGTCACCTTCCTGCTACCACATGATTTTTCTCAGCAAGCTCTGGAAGAAAATGGTGGCTGTGGTGAGGAGAAGGTGCCATTTTTAATTATCCTTCACAGTCTCTGAATATGAAAGGGGTTATTGGGGGTTTTTTTAAGTCACCTTAAACAGTCTTTCCTTCCTGCTTTTCATACTAATCATTCAGGATTTAAATGTATTCAAGTCATGGAGAGACAAAAGAATGAATGTGATTGTAATATCATGTCTCCTGTCTCTCAAGCACAAGCAACAAGTTTCCTCCTGAGAAAGGTTATTCTTTTCAGGGTGGGGAAAGATAGGGAGAGATTGCATTTTCTTGCATGGGGGAACCTGTCAGGCACACTGAAAGACAGCATGTTCCCATCACCCCTGGACTGCAGTTGTGCACAGACTGTTAGTCCTGTTCAATTCCCCTTGCTGCAGCACTGTAGTCTTGTTTCTGATTTCCTTCTGTACCTACCCAAGCCCAAGGAAAGAAAGACTGTAAGACACAAATGATATTATAGAGGGGCCAGGAGCAAGACTGGCCTTTGCAGTAGGCAGCACTCGCTGCTATGAAGAAACACACTTTTCCATAGTTCCTCTTCCTTAGTTACCAGCCTCTTTCCAGTGACCCTTTGGCCATCCAAGGTCACTGCAAGAGGCAGTCCCTCAGCTCCACCCAAGAGACTGCATCAGCTTACCCCAGGCTGGTTCCTATCGGGGCCAGGGAAGCAGAACTGGACTAGGGGCAATCCCGATGAGTCACTGATGCCTGCTGGAATGGGAGTAGGAAACAATGGGCTAAAAGAGTGGGTGAGTTCAAAAGAAGGAGCACGGCGAAGGGAGCAACTGTTAACATCTGCCCTCAGGGACGCCTAACATAGGGGTGTAGGTTTTCATCCAACACGGTGCGTAGCAGAGGCTTCAATTCTTGCAGCCATCAATTGTATCTATGACATTGGATCTGGTAATTTCCCTGCAGCTGGAGGAAGCCAACCTCCAAGGCCACCTTGCTGCTTTTAATAATATAGTAGGAAAAATAAATCTCCTTGTGATAGGAATTTAGGGTTAAAATGCTTAAACACAAAGAAAAGTGATCAGCTCCTTGATCTCAGTCCAGTTTCTAGGGTGGAGAGTTAGGTCCATGCTGAGATCTAGTTTTGACCTCTGAAAGACACCTAATGAAGCAACTAGACTCTGCCAAGCTGAGGAAATAAGGTAGACTCGAGTGAAACTCGTGGAGCATGAATGATGCATTGGCATTGTCAACCTGGTAGAGCATCCAGAGAACTAAATTAAATATTAAATTCTGAGGCAGAAAGGAGTATGAAAC
This sequence comes from Caprimulgus europaeus, assembly GCA_907165065.1. The sequence goes on along the minus strand of OU015528.1, from coordinate 57,825,166 downwards.
CTGACTTCAGAGAGTGCAGAGCATCATCTAATGTTGTGACTAAATTAATATCTCCATTCTACAGCTGGGAAGACCTCAGTGGGTATAATTTTACCTGAGTTTTCAAGTGCAGGCACCATTCACTCACACAGATTATTTGTAGGCACATTTGGGCAATGCTGTAGCAAAAGAAGAATGGATGTAGTGGATGGGTGACCACTTGGTAGCAAAAGGATTCCTGTTCCAAGGGAAAAGCTCCAGATCTACACTGTCACAGTAATACCTCAAAGGCAAATCAAAAGTCATTGAAGCACTGAAATGTTGATCCACATTTAGAGTACTGTGGTACATCACTGATGGTTGTTAGTTATTATTAATGCTGTGTTTATCTGGAAGGAAGATGTGTTGATATCTTCAAGAATTTTTTGCAAAAGCCAGTTGTGCTGAGTTGAGTTGCATAAAGTTGATGTTGTATGACGTTTGTTATTTGGCATTTGGATACTGAGTGAAACAGACCACATCCAAGTGCCATCCCAATTTTTCCAATGTGACTCCAATTTTGAGAATAAGACAAATAAATTGTGTCAAATAATAACCATGTCATAATTTTTTGACATTGCTGTGAACATTAATGACTAAATAACATTGTTGAGCATAAAAACCAGCACTTTCTGGCTTGCAGAACAAATTAATTGCCTAAAGGTGGTAATTTAGTAAGATAAATCTGGATCTCAACAAAAGGGCACTGGAATAATGTAAATACTAATACTTCTCTCTGTAGATTTTACCTTTAAATAGTATACATTTCTGACTTTCCCTCTACAGGCTGAAGAATATGCATTGTCATATAGCTTCTTATTTTTCCCATTGGATGCTCAGTCTGAGAGCTGCTCTAACTAGGATTATAGTGAAGTTAAATTAAGTTTTACATTCAATAATATGCTGCATCTGTGGTTTGGTTTTTTTTTTCAAGTTATCTTTCTAGAAACAAGCCAATCAAAAAGAGAAAAAAAAATAAATTTGGTGTAGCAGTAAATACTTTTAATTGTAACATCCCTAATGTAGTCATCTAGACCACAGCCCAAATGCTAATCCAGTTTTTTACTGTCCCAGTGGGGAAAATTTAGCAATATTTCAGAAATCATGGTAGAAATCTTACTAAAAGGAGAACATCTCATGTGCTGAAGAGGATAAAGTTGCTCTGGTCTTTGAAATTGCTGCTTTTTGTGCTTTTTATATTAGAATTATCCAGGATAGTGCAGCAGTTTATTTCTCTCTTCTGCTGTAAAGTGGGGTAACAAAATACATTAACGTCCTGCATGCAGCCTTCTCATTCCTGAAATTCAGGTCAGTTCTGTATCAGAATAAAACAGCAATGATCATTATGTCTCCTTACTTGCAAATAGTAAAACAAATTCCATATTTCTGTTCCATGGTAATTTTAAAATTTTGATCACACAAAGTTACATATCAAAATGAAACTTTTGATATGGGGGGGGGGGGGAAGTGTGGAAATCTCTAGAGAAATAATAACATTTTTTTGTTTTGAAGCAGAACTGAAGTCAAGCTCTGTGTTCTCTTGCAGAGCACACACTGCAGCAAAGAGACCAGCTACTGCAGTTTGCCTCTGACAGCCTTCTTGAGTAGTCTAGGTTTGACTTCCAGGGCTGTATTTTTCCTGTTCTGTTTCCTTGATGATAGTTTGTAGCACTTGCTTTCCTCTGCCAGTATGGTCAAACATTTATAACGATACTGCTAGCAAGAGATGTTTAGCAGTGACTGGGTGTTTTTTTGTTTGGCTTAGTGAGGGTTTTAATTTCCTATAATTGTTTTAAATTTGATAACTGGGCATTTTCCCACTCACTTAAATAAAATAAGAAGAGAGTCTGAAGTGTTTTCCTTTTTACATGAATTTGTGACCCTAGACGCCATCACTTAAATCAGTGTGCTAGAAGAAGGAATGCAGAAAAATAAATAATTAAATAATTCAGAGAGATGGATGGCAAGACCTAGTGAAGTCCTTATGTTATAAAGTCATATTTATTTTGGGCAGTTATGACAAGCCCTTTGCTGAGTAATGAGACAGGAGGCAAAACAGGATTTCTCCTGGCTCTGTGGTGTTGACAGGCAAGAGTTACACTTCCTGGAACTGAAAGACAAAATTTTCAAGGATATACTTAAAACTGAACAATTAGTGCCAAGGCAAATTCCTGACTCTTCACTGAGTAATATATATTTGTTCAGCTCCCACCTTTCCTTATGCAAAACCAGAGGTTTGATTCTTTAATACAATTACAATAGACCCTTAATTTGATCAGGAATCACATACATTGCACAAGGACAATGACACACCCTAAAGAGTTGAGTATTATGGTCTCAATCTGGTAAAACCATCAAGTGGAGTTGTTACCTCCAGCACAGACACAGTTTACCTGAAATAACCATGTTTTCCCTCTGCATAAGGCTTTTGCTGTTTTGAAGTCAGCAGCCTTCAGGAAAGAGTGCCAGGGAAGCAAATATAAGGGAAATGAGCAGGAAGCAAGCACAGCGACTGTGAGCACTTCATAAAACAGCAGTCACTGTCGTTTCAGGAATTAGGGAGGCCATCTACCACTAAGTGATGACTTGATCATTCTCTAGCATATACAGCTTGCTGTACGACTTTGGAAAGCATGGATTTTATCTGTCAGTTCCTCATCTGCTTCCCAGAAAGCTTATTGCAAATCTGGACACTGGGACTAGACGTATGTTCTCAATGCTCTAGGGTACTGGAGACATCCTCCCAAGGGTGATAGATACTGCATGGGAGCAAAAATGAACCTACACCCTTATAGAGAGGTCACTGGAGGCCAAGTGAGGCATTCCATGGACCTTCAAATGGCAACAGACACATATGTCTAGGCAACTGAATTACAACCCTTACTTATTGTCACAGAAGATAATGAAAATGCACCGCATCCTGCTAGGTGCACCTGGATGTAGTCCATATACATATTTATATTTACATACACATTACCTAGTGCTAATTTAGGTTAAAAAACTTGCCTTTGAAGAATTCAACATCCACCATCTTCACAGTGTAGGTTAACAGAACACTTTGCTAAATGCCAGCAGATTACATTAAGATCTCTCTAAAGGAGGAGTTGCCTGTTTTGGGATGCTCTGAACAAATCTAGTGGATATTCCATACGAAATCAAGAAGAATAACCTCTAACTTTGCTGTTGACCTACTGCATGATCTCAGACATTCTCTAGAAGGAAAATATAAGGTCTTATTTTCAAGAGGAAAGAGAAGAAAACAAAACCCAAACAACCTTCTTACCTGAACTGTGGGAAGTAGTATGAGATAGAAGTTCAGGTGAAGACAAGTTAAGATATAATTGCTGCAGAAATTAATAGGCTGGTTTAAACTATAACTACTCCTACCAAGTATCAACAGTCATCTACTAACTCAAATAGCACCTGCAAACACATCCTTTACAAGGATCTTATTTTACATCAGTTACTATGTTAAGCATCTCATAGGAAAAATATAATTTTTTTGTCCCTGATGAAAATGAAGTGAAATGCATAAAATGCATTGAGACTAGAAATATTCCTACAGAAAGTAGGTAGGCTACTTGCAGAAAGTGAACAACAAAGAAAGTCTGACATGTTTTGAAATTATTTTTCATCATTTGACATGATTTGAAATTATTTAAGAGTGCTGCAAAATGATTACTCAAAGCTCTTCAGCCTGGCTTGACTCTAAAACACAGCTCTGTACTGGTGCAGACAAACTAGTGAACTGCCAATGAAGTAAAAGCACAGGCAGAAGTTGAGCTAAGGACCTACAGCAAACTAACAGTGGGAAAATCAAGTGTGAGTTATTTGAGGTGGTATTATTCACAAAGACAAGGATTTCTGACTCTCTGAGACTGATATCTCCTTACAAAGCCACAAATGAGAATGAATAGCTTCAGTGAGGTCTCAGCTGGTATAGCAGAAGAGGTCCCCATGCCACAGAGCTGAGATTTTGTGATATTTACTTAGGTTATAAACCTCCTGGAAAGAGAAATCATACAACTTGGACTAAAAAGGCAAAGACTTTTTCTGTCTGTAGTGTTTCACTATATAGTCTTTATGCTTTCACTTCCAAAAAGAGATAGGATCCAACCTGGCTTTCTCAGTAAACATTAAAAATAATTTGATTCTAACCTCTGCTCCTGTCCTGCCTAAAAAATGAGTGACAGGTTGACTGACAGATGAGAAAAAGTGCATAAGACTTTGCACTGCAGCAATCTCTACTGCACCTATATTAACTAAAGATGAATCTAGCAGCACTGAGAAACACAGAGAACATTGTGAATAGATTTGTTGTGGGTACAAATTGCACCGCAGATTTAGTGAGCCTCCCAATAAAGGTACACGTTGCTGAGCCACAGACTGATGCACAGTTACTTAAAGGCAGTAGAATTGAAAACAATTAGCAGACACAGCCCAGCATACCCAAGTCATTATGGTAATTTCACAAAATTAGCTTAAATTAGAAAGAAAGGATACACAATCACAATTCTTTCTTTCTTTCTTACTTTTGGGAGGGTGAAAGAGTACTGCCTTATTGCATTTGCCATTTCTAAGCCTGCCTGGTTAAGGAAACTTCCTCTTCTATAAAGGACGAAGACTACAAGTGTATTTTCACATAAGAGTGTTATCTTTCTGTTACACAAAGTGTCTGCTCCTTGAAGGAGAGTAGTCAGGATATACAACATAAACTAATTCATATCTCAGTCACACATCTTCAGTCCAACAGTCTGTCCAGTCATTCTGCCCTGAGGTAAACAAAACCAGAGTCTGCTGGAGTGAGCAGCTGCAGACAGCTGTGGGCATGCAGCAACAGCCCCCAGAACAGCCTGTGCTGCACTGCTCTGGGTTGTTTTGCTGGGATGCATCTTGAGTGGATTTCTGCAGAATTTACCTTGTGAGACAGTTAAATAACAGGAGGCCTTTCCATGTACCAAATTATTTTAAGAAGGAGTTAAAAACTCTGTTATTTTAATGCTTCTTTAATATTTTTCCTTATCACCTCAAGTTTGTAGCAGAGCCCAGTGTTCAACAAAGTACACATCAGAGGAGTGGGACAGCAGAAAGGTAGGGAAAAGCTATCTTACAGACATTGGCAGAAGGGAATCTGGAGGGAGACAGCCTCCTTACAGAGTTTACCTTTGAAGAGTTTGGAAGTGGGGGGCTGGATGACTGGATCAATATGGTAAAGTCAGCAAGTAGGCACATGAGATGAAAAGAGTAGCTCAAGATGCATCCTGGGCATTGGAGAGCAGGAAGATGAGAAGCTCCAGGAGACTTCAAACTTGCCTTTCTCTTTACTCACTATTGTTTCCACCCTGAAAGGTCCCAACTTCCAAGAAGTAAAATACTTACATAGGGCCAATGAGAAGAGGAAATAGGTGGAGAGAGCCAGGTTCATTGTTACTGGACACTCATGGGGAGGAATCTGGGGACAGAAAGTAGGATGAGGGAATGCTTATAGCTTTCTGGGCTGGAGACACAGGGGCTTGGAGGAAACTGCTGAGAAAGATGGGGTACAATGGTCCAGAGTGTTACACAGAAGATGGGAGAGACATCAAGTGACTGAGAACCACAGCCATCTTCATTAAAACTCATGAGTTCCAGTCACTGTCCTGAGCCAACTGCAAGCCAGCCCTATGTGACCCAGGGCTGCTGGTCAGTCACCAATTGTCACAGCAGCAGCAGTGGACTTTAAAGCCATGTATTGCTCTTTGGGTACCAGTACCTATTACATAAGATCTTGGGTATAGCTGGGATTTTTGTTTGTCTCACTCTCAGGAACATTTGTCCATTTAAGGGCCATAGAGAGAAAGAAAGCATATTTTCCAGCTATTTTCTTCTGCCAGTAACTGGGTGTATAAAAACTTTGCTCTGTAGCGGTGCTACATTAACACTTGAGGATGCCAAGTCTAAGCAATCTGGCCCTCTAAGGGAAGCAATATTTTATATTGTGATTATTGGTGTGTCTCAGTCTTCATTGCAGAGCAGAGCAATGTTTTTTACTAAAAGTAATACTAAAGGTATTGTTGCTGTGGACTGAGAAATTATTAGATTTAGGGAGCAGCTTAAAAGCCTTTACTCAAAGTCCTTAGAGTTAAACAGAAAATTTTTCAGGTGATAGGCACTGACTCCAGGTGTTTGTTAGGCATGCTGATGACTTACTATCTTCAGATGTGTCCTGCCTCATTTTCAGATCTTACAGAGACTGAAGGTAAGACTACAGCAAAGTATTTAGTAGTGAATCGTTTGCTGATATGTTGATAAGTTTCTCTATAACAAAACTTCATCATCCCTCTAGAGGGCATTACTGTATTATATGGTGACCTTTCAGACCATGTGAATACACCTGTACTAATTTTTCCCCTCTATCTTCTAGAGAAGATTGTGAATAGGCTCCTTGTGAGGCACTGAGGGAGGCACTAAGAAAAAAGTGGCAGAGGAGCATTAACTACATTGATGCATGTGTTTCCCAGGCCAGGACAGAGAGAGCTCATAAGCACCTTTAATTGCTTCAGGTTAGGCACAGAAGAGGTTTGTTCTTTCCAAAGTTCCCCATGATGAGTTGTTCTTTTTTTCCCCTAAAAGAAAGAAAGTGTTGCTTATTGTTGCTGGTATAAAAGCTCATCTCAGAGCTCTGGCAGCTTTTGCAACGTTATCACAAGTTTTCATGTAACTGGTATTTGGTTGCATAAGGTAGAACTGTCAAAGCTATCACAGGAACAGGGAAGCTTTTAAAGCACAGAGTTCTCTGGGATATGGGCTCTTTTAACCTCCTTTATATAGTGCAATCTCACCTAATAGGGTTCTTTTGGGTCTAGACAGAACAGTTTAAGACATTACCAGGCTGGAGATTATGAGATGCCGTGAAGGATCATGCAACAACTCCTTTTCCATTTCAGAGTAATAGAAGGTAGATTACTGGCAAGGTCAAGTCATAACCCAGGTGACTTTGCAGTGAATTGAATTACAGATATTTGCAGACCTTCTTTGTGAAGGAGGAGGGAACTTCATGTTGAGAGGCTAAGGAGCACAGATGAGGTCATTCCTTATACCCCTGCAGCTACTCCTGAAATGACTGTGTTATCACACCCCACCACGTACACTACTCAAACAATAAAGCAACCGCAAATTACACAGCAGCTCCACCACTGTCTGGTTGTGCTCCCTGTGTGATGGGATACTGCTGAGAAGTCACCTTCACTGTCTGCCAAGTACTACTGCTTTGCCCTACCCAGAGGCTTTCACTCTTAGAAGGGAATTTAAAAGAAGATTTAGAAATTAATGTAAGTATTGGTAATTTCTTAGAAATACTGACAGGTGTCTGTCATATTTAAGACACAAAATTTTATATTTAAAAAAGTAAAGGAAGAACATTTCATTTAGAACTGAATGTATGGGCTGCCACCCAAAAGCTGAGAAATAAATAATTGTAACATTGTTGTAGTTTTCCTCAGACCCTGGAAATTCAGAGCGTAAACTGTACTTAAAAAGCTAACAAATTTTCATGTAGAAATATAAAACAAGACATTTAAACAATTTTAGTACAAACAACTATATAGAAGTATTATTCAAAACATTATTCAGGGAAAACACACCATCTCACCAGAAATAGCTTCTTCGAAAATATTTTTACCTCCTCTGGAAGCACAAGTATTGAACCTCTTTTATCATATTCAGTGGTGTTTATTACCACTTTGGTGATTAACAATCACCTTAGATTCTGAATGATCCAGTTCTTTTGCGTTTCTCATATCAGTCTGACATCATTAAACCTGCAGAGTGATGGAAATATGGCACTGTGCAGTTATTGTCTCTAAATAAATCCCTATTTACCCTGGGCTATAAAATTTAAATCACATTCTTTGACATGCACAACCTCACCCATAACAAGAGAGTCTGAAATCACAAGAGACAAAACAAATCTAGTCATGATGGTTAAGCTGAGAAACCGGACTTTCAACTTCAGCTTCGTGCCTCATCTTCATTTCCCAAAACCATTCTAAATACAGAAAAAGATGTCAAAAGTTACCAACACGCTGAAAAAAGAAGCCCTCAAACCTCCGAGTCAAAAGAAGCTACAAACTAATTCAAGCAGCCTTATGAAATCTCTACCATCCTAGCCTAGCCCAACAGATTAATAGTTGGGTTTCCTAATACTGCAGGTTTTGTGACTACGATGCTACAATAGCATAAGACAGACACAAGTTATAAAAACAAAGCAGTGTGCAGTAATGGGAAACATTTTGGGAAACATTTTTTTTTTAATACTGTACTTAATACATCCAGTCAAGTGATGGAATTATGGCAGGCACAAACAGTTCCTTGCAAGTGTTTATTTTTGTCAAGAGAAGTGTTTTCATGAAGAGAAATTGTGTCAAGCAGCATGTTCAGCCCACATACTTGTCTATTCCCTGAGGATATGAGGGCTGGCCTTGATATCCAAATGAGGTCAGGGGAAAATTTCCATTTCTTTGCACTATCTATCTTGCTGCCTTTAAAAAAATAGAAGATAAGAAGAGGCAGGCAGAATGAGAGGCTCAGCAGAGTTCCCAACAACTGGGGCCTGTGCAGCTTTGACTTGGGCCAGTGGAAGTCAGATGCACAGGCCTGAAGAGTCCTTTGTGTGCAGCCTGGGTTTTCTGGTCGGTGCTGCTGGAGATAATTTGCCAGCTAGCTAGCAACCTCCGTGCAAGTTGAGGAACTCACAGGGCGAAATCAAAGACTGCCAGAACAGAGTCAGAGCTTTCAGCAGTAACATGAGATTGCCAAGAACATAGCTCTGGATGACATACCTATGGTTATTTTAGCAAATGAGTGTTTATAATGCAATGTAGATGTACTCACAAAGACATAGCAGCCTCAAGAAAAATAGCGTGCCTCAGGTACAGCATTATACACGATAGGTACTATTGGAATTGTGCTCTGTATAAGTGCATAAGACACAATGTAAACTGTCATATATTTCTCATAAAATAGCTTAAAATTCATAATCAAATTGCATCATAATAGATAAATGAGGCCTCAATCAAGAAAGTGACCTCACTGTACCAATCCAGGGATACTAGCTCTTCCTGGAGTTTGATTTTATGTAGAGTGAAATGTTACGATTAGGACATAGAACCTATCAAATAAACCTATGTTTAGAAGAAACAGTCTAAATGTATTTTCATCAAAGCAATAGACTGCTCTTAAAACTTGCCTCAAGAAAGGCAGCACCAGCTAAATGAATCTATTGTCTGCGTAATGAAGCTGTCCAATACATTCTTTGGGATAATAAACTAGCACTCCCCACTGCAAATCATAACACATTCTTATGTGCAATAACACAGGGACAGCTGAACTGAAAAACAGCCCAGGCACTAATGTATTGGCCCTTCTCAACCTCTTCTCTTGTTCTGGAAATCAGATTAGAGACTGCTTGATTTTCCTGGCCTCAGGCAGGCTACATTGTTTGGTGGGGTTTTTTTTAATTACCTCTTTTTGCCTTTCCTTTCTCTTTCTTCAGCACATCCAGGGCTGCTTGGGCAGAAGGAGGGAAGCAGCATCCTGAGATATTTTTTAGTAAAGAGAGACCACGTCCTGGAATTCAGGCTGAATGGGTGCCTGTAGAAGTTGTTCCTCTGTGTGGGCTTGTTTTGGTTTTTTTCTTTCTTTCTGATAGCCAGGCTACTTTAATCTTTTCAATGGTAATGATGTGTACAATGAATGCTTTTGTTGTTTATTGAATAAGTTAAACCATAATTGCAAGGAGAGAGTAAAGGAAATAGCTTTTTCATACCTTCTTGGTATCATTTCCATGCTAATAATAATCAGATTGCTATGTTTGAGAATGGACATGTATATATATGTATGTATTTATATGGGGAAAAAAACACCTTAGCAGGGCAAGTAAGGTAGCTAAGGAGAGTGACGAAAGAAAATGCCTGTCTTAGTCTGAGAGGGTGAGAATAAGTAAGACAAAACAAATTGCAGGCCTGACTGATTTCTTTCCTGAATACCTGACATGAGAGGAAGAGTTTGCTATAGCCCAGTTTATAGAAACATTTCCTAGTTTTACCTCAAGCCAAAAAGGCCTGTTGAGTATCTGTGCCCTCTTTGGTTTGCTGCCACAAACAAATAATATAGCAGCCAGCAAACATCCAGCAACTGTTGACGTCCTCCTCTGCAGCAGTCCTCCTCTGATGATAGCTGCATCATCAGGTGGGGGCTTTCTGGCATAAATGTGGAGATATACTGGAACTGTGGAATAGCATTTTCACTGTTTTGCCACACAAGCATATTTGGAGGCATATGGGGGACATGATCTGGTTATTCCTATGTTTGACTTCTATTACTTTATGCAACATCTGCTGAAATGAGATTAACTTTGCATAAGTCTAGATGTCTTCCAGGGAGTCAGCCTGAACTCTTTTTATACTTGCTGGACAGAAATTGACATTTTTAGTGGGCAAATTGTCTTGATGTGCTTAAATGTCCCCTTGAGTTTAAGTGAATTAGTCAGTGTATTTTTCCTCTCTCTCTCTCAGCCTCACAGGGAGGTTAGATAAAGAGCTCAGACATAAGTATCTATGCTGTAAATAAATTAAATCCCACAAAAGCTGTCTGGACCTGACAAAAATATGATGCATCTGCAAGGGTTACTCCTGCAGCTATTGGTAACTTTGTCATCACTGCTCCTGGTTAGAAGGGTTACAAGTAGTACTTGACAGGAAGACTTCCTGGATCCTGGTAACAACAGCTACCAAAGAAGTTGGAGTTTAATGGGCAATGCTTTCTAATAATTGGAATAAAAAAAACCCATCAACCTGTCTTTTTTTTTTTTTTTTACATTATTTTTTCTGCAACAAACCTTTTGGTTGTCAATGTGAAGTCAGAATCTCAGTGTTCCCATTTACAAAGCTGAAAATACATTTAAAGGAGGAAAACAAACCTGCTAACACTCATAGTCAGAACATAGCTTTATCTCCTAATTCAGTTTGCTTTTTTATCTTTTGGGAATGGGGAGCAAGGAGAGAGAGGCTGTTCTGTACTCACACACAATTCCCATGCAAAAATACTATTTGTCCAGGTGACCACTTTAAAGAGTGAAGATCTTATCCCAGTGTCTTCATTTCAATCTTTGAGGGGCATTTTTTTTCATCTTGAATGAAGATGTATTTCAAAGAGTGTTTCAGCTCCCTCTCCCCTTGCTCCTTCCCTAATTATGAGGTCCTGCGGTCTTTTAGGGGGCAACCAGGCATCCAAGACAAGAGCAATGAGGTATCTTTATGTTTATTAGAGAGTGAACCTCTTACGAATAAAGGAGGACCTCAGAATACTAATTATTTTTTTTCAGAAAGTCACACTAATTCCAATTATAATGTTTTGTAAAGCATGTGTCAAGAGAGTTTTCCTCCATCACCAGCAGTTCCTGGTTATAGGGCAGCAGGACTTTATATCACTAATATGTGACATGTTAGTGTGCACTGCTCTTTTGGAATCACACATAACTGGGCCAAATTTTGTATTAGCTCATTTGTAAAAATGCACTCATTCCATTTAGGCTTTAAAAAGTGCCTAAGAAAATAAATTCCCATAATGTCCAAAATTTAGTTTCATTCTGTATTCATATGTAAAGTTTTTTTTCCCCTTTCTCTGAGGTGCAGGGAATGATCTGCACAAATGATCACTTTGGTTCTACTTCAGCATTTGATTGTTGATTTTTCTCCACCTCACAAATGATGTCAGTGGGGTCACCTGTGTTTGATCATTAGCAAGGAAATGCATGTCCTTATTTGCATCCTACACTTTAGTGGAAGTATAGGCCTCTTCATCAGGCTGGAAGGGATGAATTCAATAGAAGCTTTCAGTCAAGGAAAGAAAGGTCAGTGTCAGCAATTGCTAATTAAGTTCAGCAAAGTGAGGGAAGGAGATTAGCAAGATTGAGCTTTGTCACCTCTCACTTCTTGGTTCAAGTCTTCAGTGAATGAAACATCATCTGTGCCTGATTAGAATTCATGTCTGTCAGAAGGTATTTCAAAGAGACAGTAACCTCCTGGTTCATGCAAGTGCTGAAAATCCACCTCTCCTTATGGCCAGTTCAGCAAAGACAAATGAACATTGATGAGATTGGAAGCTTAATTGTCCACAGAAAGTCAAGTAAAAATGTTTCCCTGGAATTTAATGACAGGATTGTTAAGGAGGCTGTTGTTTCTGACTATCATTTCTCTACTACCTTCCATGAATGGCACATGAAAATGGTACAGAGAAAGCTTTCATTGAGGATGGCCAGAAGTCCCCTTTACTCTGCCCTGGTGAGGCCACATCTGGAATATTGTGTCCAGTTCTGGGCCCCACAGTTCAAGAAGGACAGGGAGCTGCTTGAGAGAGTCCAGCGAAGAGCCACCAAAATGATTAAGGGAGTGGAGCATCTCCCTTATGAGGAAAGGCTGAGGCAGCTGGGCCTCTTTAGCTTGGAGAAGAGGAGACTGAGGGGGGACCTTATTAATGTTTATAAATATTTGAAGGGTGAGTGTCAGGAGGATGGGGCCAGGCTCTTCACAGTGATGACCAATGATAGGACAAGGAGTAATGGGTGTAAGCTGGAACACAGGAGGTTCCGCTTAAATTTGAGAAAGAACTTCTTTACAGTAAGGGTAACAGAGCACTGGAACAGGCTGCCCAGGGAGGTTGTGGAGTCTCCTTCTCTGGACACATTCAAGACTCGCCTGGACGCTTTCATGTGTGAACTCATCTAGGTGTTCCTGCTCCGGCAGGGGGATTGGACTAGATGATCTTTCGAGGTCCCTTCCAATCCCTAACATTCTGTGATTCTGTGAAGTTCAGGCTTTGTTTTATTTAATTTTGTTTTGCCATTACCAGGGACAGAAGCCCTGGTTATTTCATTCAAGAAAGTGCCAAACATTTTTTGAGAAGTGTGAAAAGTCAAGCAGATTCCTTAAAGAAATAAGGTTTGTAGAGAGAGGAAAAATATATAAGCAATATTAACTCTGTAAAAGTCAAGCTCACATTGCATTTCTCATCATCAGTGGTATAACAGTAAATCTCAGAACAACATTTCTAGGGCAAATGTGATATACAGGAAAAGTGGGAATGCAAGTCAGTCTATTTGAGATATTCCAGATGGTACTCAAGGGATTACATAGTAAATTACACAGCACAAGACATGGGTTTTTTTTATGTTACTGTACCTTACTTTTGTTAGGTTCTGACTGATTGCAGAGTCAGTTCATTATCCCAGAAGAAGAGGAGTTGGAAAAAAAAAAAAAAAAAAAGAGGCAGCATTCTGGGTTTTTTTGGTTTTGTTTTTTTTTTTTTTGCTGGGGGCAGGGGAGTGGGGTGTGTTGGGGGGTGTTTTTCTTTTTTTGAGAGAGATATCTCATTTTCTATCTGTCGGTTTCAGAAATACGAACAACCAAGGAAAAAGAGAAATTTGAAAAGAGCAACCTCTTAGTTCAAGTTATGTTGTAATCTGTAAATTATTTGTACATTTTACTTACAGCATTTGCAATATATTCAGACCAAACCTCACAGAATAAACTATAAAGTATTTCCTACAGATCCTTTACCCTGGCTTAAAAGTACTGCTGCAATATCTCACAAGCTATTTGATATATGTACACGTTAATAATATGTACAAATGTAAGTAAGAAACAGATATTTCAGTGACCTGAGCTACATTCTTCTTCCAAACAAGCTCTGGTGACACCACAGTGGGTACTGCAGTGTACCCATGGTATCTCATTTCAGAAGAGCTGCTGATGTAATTTCGTCTCATTACAAGAGAAAAAAGTAGTTGTGTTCTCTAGGCGGAAGAGGCAGTGGTGAAGGAAGGAAAGATATTGAGTGCTATTCACATTCATGAATTACTGGTTCCTATAAAAGCCATTTGGAAGGTAAGTGCTGGGACTACTATTATTGTCTTATTTCTGATTTTAGCCTGGAGCTTTTCCCTATGCTCCTTGTAACCTGCAAACAGAACAGAGGTGGGAGCATCTGGCTACTTCTGCTGACAAAGCCTGTTTGACCAACTCTAGGGACAAATGACATGACCCAAACAGGAGTCACAGAACAAACTGGGAAATTTTGAACCCAGATCCTGACTACCCAAGACTGTACTGTTGCACACAGAGAAGAGGAACTGATATAAAGTACATTATATTTCAAATGTTCATGGATACATAACTCAGGTAACCATCTAGAATGAATCACTATTTATTATTTGCCATGTCCAAATATCTGAATCCATCAATTGTTGAACAACAGCTATGTAACAGGTGAGCTGCATGAACTTTACCATAAGTAAACACTTCTCCACAGGCTTTAAAAATGAGGTTGTTTTGGTTTTTTTTAGTTGGTAACACAAAAAAAGAAGATTACTGCCTTTGGAAGCTCAGGAGGACAAAGGTATATGGCAGATGACAGAAACAATGAGACAAATTCACAGAACAATATCAGTCTTTTCCTGTTTCTTCTCTCTGCTCTACACCCTGGCAGGAACCTTAGCCTTCACTCTGAGAAGTCAAAAAGACTTCCTTACAGAGAATAAGAGAAACAGAGAAAGCAATTCTTGTCCTGAATGGCTCTCTACACTCAGCTGTCTGAAAGGATGTACAACCCTTCATGAGGTTACAGCTACATTACCTTAGAATTTCTACTTTGAATTAGACATAGTATATTAGTATAGTATATAAACCCAAATTCTTGGACAATATATTTGAACATAATGAGAAAAATTAGTAGTGTGACAATGAATGCCCTTTACTGCAGTTTTGTAATTCTTTGGAGTCCACTGTTCCCAAATGACCTATTTATCTGCTTTGAGCTAGGAATGTGTACAAGATGTGTCAGGGTGGTGGCCTGATGGGAATGCTGATGTCTGAGAGCAGAACTTTTTTGATTTGAGCTAACAAGGGCATTTGTATCTGCCTGTCTCCATGACTCATGCAGTGATTGTAAGTTATTCCCCTCTGGGAGCCAGAGGCTACCAGCTCATCTGTTTTACTGCCTCCAGTAACTCACTTGCACTCTCTGGAAAGATTTTTTACATAAATAGTTCTGTTGACAAAGGTCTCATTTCAGGATTCTACATTGGTTTCAATAGGATAATTCATATTTAAAGTTCAATATTTGCTAAAGTACCCAGTAAAATAAGACTTAAAGAGAGAATGACTGTACTCTCCATCATAATTTTGTTGCTGACTGTGCTCCTCATGCCCCTAGAGATGCTACCTCAGCAATGCTATCAATATATTTCCCTGCTTTCTGTTGTGGGTGATATGGACTGTCCTATACAGAGCTACATGTGCAGTTAGTAGAATGGCAAAACAAGAGGGAAGCAAAGCAGAGAGAGACTTCAAAGCTCAATAATTTCCTTGTTTTTCTATTCTAACAAATGACTGGTTTCAGTGACTGTTTCTGTAAGGCAGGAAAGGAACCAGCATAGAAGGTTGTGGTTGTTGACTAGTTCACCTACATCAGCAGGAAATACAAGCACCTCAGGCAATGTACCTCACTATCCTTTTTCTGACTGAGTCTAGTAAGAGAAATGTAGAGTAAAACCAAGACAAATACAAAGGAAAGTTTTGTCTCTGAAATCTCCTTGCTCTTCAAAATAGGCCCATTGGGACTGGAAGTTATACCTGCATTTTCAGTCAGCTTTTGATGTTTTCTCCTGTAATGAGTTTCTAGGAGATACTTTGACCAATCCAGACTCCACATACTCTGATTTACCCTGCTTTGGTGAAACCTTTCCAGTATACCTAGAGCTGTGAGTAAGACCATAGAAATAGACAAACCTTATTTACCTGTGAACCAGTCAGGATAGGGGACATTTTGACTACCTCTTAGCTCTCCAAAACCTAGGTGGCCTGGTCTCCATGGGGAGGGAAAAGTGGTTTTCCTGGAGCATGCTTCATTCTGTGACAGCAGCCCAGACCACTGAGGTCCGTCATTTCCCAAATGCACCCCTGGTCCTCTGTAAACTACCTAGAGCCCCAGACTGACTGGGTTAACTGTCCATCTTAAACAGCAAGGCTAAAGGGGGATTAACCTCTCCTCAAGCAGACTAAAGGGAGATAAACCTCTCCTCAACCAGTGGACACAAGGAGACCTTAATTAAATACAAAATAAAATATTTCCATTGACAGATTACATGTACCTATAATTACTTTCCTGGCAGTTCTTTAGCTTCCTAATCCTTTTCTGTAGTGGTAAAAAGCATTAGACCTGCTACTTAGATAAGAAGTTTCATACATATGCAAAATGAACAGGATGTAAATAAGAACAGGATGCAATTCTTCCAGATGAACAGCCCCATGTAAATGTAAGGAATTAATATAATCTTTGCTATCCTATATTATTTATGTGGTAAATCATCTTGGACCCTACAATTTTATTTTAAAGACCAAAAAGTTCCACCACTTTTACAATGAATTTTCATTTGATTCCACTTCTTTCAGCAAAAAGTTCAATTTGAAAGAATTACACGAAGACATTTCTAGTTTGAGCTCACCCAGCTGTAGATTCCTTTTCATGCAATATTTTATGTAACAGTAAAACCTAATTCTCCATTACTGCTACACTTGCAGTTAGTTTGTATTCCAGTGCAAATTTTAAAGCAAATGCCAAGCAATTTGTTGGGATGACACAAACAATATAAATGAACCCTAAGTGAGATGTTCTTTATCAGCTGCTAACAACATCTATCCATTCTTCATCCCAGAAATTATGTAGGCAAAGCATTTTGCGTGCTTAAGAAGCTTTTAGTATATGTATCCAACATGTATAGGAATACAAAATCAGTCAAATTTAAAATAGAAGAAAAAAATAACATCCTATGAAAGTTTGACTGCTTACCATTTTAACTATTTAAAGGATTTCTTTTTTCTTTCAAATGATTTTACGCTCCAGACTATGGAGTTTTTAAACAGGAAATGAACAGACTTTATTGGAACTTCTGTCAACTTCCTCAAAGTGAACTCAAAACACAAATTAAATCTCTGAACACTTCCGTGTTGCCAGCCAGATAAATAAATAGTGCAGCAGGATGCAACACCTGCACATGTATTCCCCCAAATATGTGGTTCTCTTCCATAGAACAAACAGATTGCAAAATTGCTGCTACAGGTGTCCCATAAAATGCTTGCCTTCCTAGCTCCCTTGCATGTTGAGGAACTGTCAAGGGTTTCCACTCCACACCACACCCCAGGCTCAGCCTATTGCTGTGGTCAGGATTACACTGGCTTTGTCAGTGTAAAGTTAGTGTCAGCCACTACAAGTAACAAGGAAGAAACAGTATTCGCCTTCCCGCTGTCCCACTTGTTAATTGGGCACATAACAAGGTGTGGTGATTTAACTTGGCTAGAACCCAAAGACTGAACAGCTCACATTCTCTCCCCTCATGGGTTGAGATAAGAACAACTTAATAATTGAAATAAAATAAAACTTAAATTAATAGTGATGACAAAAATGATAATAATAAAAATGAGTGATGCATAGTGCAATTGTGTGACGCCCGCCAACCGAGCCCAGCCTATTCTTGGATAATGATCCCAGAGGAGCAACAATCCCGAAACTCAGTCTCAGAAGAGAGAAAGCCTGAGACAGAGAGCCTGAGAGACTCTCATTAATATACTGAATATGGTGTAATATCCCATTGGCATATCCAAATGCTAATTTGGGTTTGCTAATTTTGCTATTCTACAAACCGCTTCCCCCCCGCCTTAGTCCTTTGCACCTGCAGAGTAGAAAAACACAGGCAAGTTGGAAAGTCCTTCAACTTCCAGCGTCAATTAAAAACACTGGCATGTTATTAATGTTCTTCTCATAACAAGTCCCATACTAAAACCAAAACACAGTGCTATTCTAGCTACTAAGAAAAAAAACTAGCTCTGTCCCAGCTGAAAACCAGGACATAAGGCTTCAGACATATAGAACAGCCAGGACATAAGCCTTCAGACGTATAGTACCTTGACCATTCCTAGCAAGAGTGACAGGCACAGCAGCCTTTTTCCTTGGGATGGTGTGCAGTCATAGAAAATTAGGGCTGTAAGGGACCTCAGTCTGAATAGCTGGTATATTCATCTGCCCCAAGGCAGGATTTACTATATTACGGCAACACTGACAGATGTTTATCTGACTCTAATGTATTATTAAAAGCTACTGCTAACCTGTAAACCACAACAACCAGACAAATTATTCCTATGTTTTGCTATACTTTTAGCAACATTTTTTACCAATAAATTTTGCCAGAAGCTTTATCACCATCTTTGTGAAATTAAACAGTCCTGTTAAGAAATCCCACTAATTCTCAGGAAACATAATTTAATTTCCCTTTTATCACTTCTGGAAAATATAAACTTTACTTCAGTAGGGCATGGAGAGAGAAATGAGGAGGCTCTGCTGGGTTTCTCAATGGTCCTTGTTTCTTGTTTAGTGAGGAATTTGCTTTATAGACCAGCAGAGGGTGGCTACCCCTCTGAGTTATTAGTTTTAGTTATTTACTGATAGATGTATGGGGTTTTAAAATTATTTTTAGAGTTTCCTTTGCAAAATATCTAACTAAAATTATTAAGTTACATTCTTCCAGAGAAGAGAACAGCAGATTTAGAAAGGGTACCTCAAGTAGAAATCTACAACCAGTATTAGCACAGATGCTCAGCAATACAGACAAGAAACATAGGCTTTGCAAAACCTTACCTGAGAAGCTGGCCTTTGTGCTTCTGAAAGCAGCTCCTACAACCCTAGAGACAGATATAGTGCTTATTACACTGGGTGAAAGCTATCTGTCTTTCTGAGAGACTTGGAGGAAGGAGATTGGAGAATTGAGTCTTGTTGCTTCCTCACTGGTTTCTAGATAGCTTCCACCTGGGGCACAGAGGGTAGCTACCCTCTGCCCCACTGCTTTGCTAGGTAGTATGTACTGGCTCATTGGTACAAGATTTTCCATGTAGACAGGAGAACTGGGGAGAAAATGAAGATGGTGTTTGGGCTAACCACACAGTGTAGGCATGTTTAGTGTAAGCCCTGACATCATTGTAGCTCACCAAATCCATTGAAGTAAATGAAAGCCTTAAAGTTAAAATCTTCTTTTATATCTGCTTTTATACCATATATATTCTATAACTCATGAACTTGTACTTTAAACAAGCCTATATTTGAATTTATAACCATTTAACCCTATAGAGTTTGGCTTTCTACAAGATAGATCACACTAATCAATATAAAACAGACAATTCTAAGGGACTCCATAATCCCACTCTCTGACTATGATGCTTTGTAGAGGCAACAAGTGAAGAAATGCTTTCTTTTATGCTGTCATTAAAAAATAATTACCAAAGCATGCCTGAAAGCAGTGTGCTTTTTTTCCCTTCAAAACTCCCTTTGCAATTAAATGCATTTTTATTTTAAGCATTCACACCTTGCACTGGGAAAGTTGTTGGTTCCCACTGCAGGGACAAGGAGAAACATAAAGAAAAGGTGGGAAATCAAGCAAAAATGTTATCTGCTGGAATCTGTGATGGCCAATAAAGTAATTAACAGCACAGCTGTTAGCAACCAGTTGGAGCTAGTTTGCAGTGACCCCTGCAATCAAAAGCGTAGACTAGGAAGGCAGGAAAGGGAGAGACACTAGAGGTTTTCAGCTGTCAGTGGAAAACAAATTGGTTGGTGCTACCCCTTTACACTAAGTTGTCAGGTAGGCACATTTCATGCTCCCCAGCCAGCCATGTAGGCTGCAGGAAAACAATGATTTAGAGACTTCCCATTTCCCTTACCAAAATCTTAATCTTCAGAATAACATATTTGCTGCAAAAACCACAAGAAGGGAACACAGAAAACACCTACTTAGAGACCTAGGCTGTTTGAAACCACTTGCATGAAAACATGCATATATGCACACTTCCTAATTTTTTAATTCAGTATGTGAAAAAAACCATTCATTGCTACTGGAGGTATGGTGTGACATGTTTTTTGATTAGTCTCCTGGGCCAAAAGAGTAAGGGAGGCAATACATTTGTAACACTGAACCTATTGACTAAATCTTGCATCCTGACCAGAAAACTTGTTTGAAATAGTAATACATTAGTGATAAAACCTTAATTACAGTCAATCAATTGACGCTGACCAGTGAAACCCACATTACTTTAGAGAACGCTAGTAGGAACTTAGACCCTCTTTGCTTGATCTAGGATCAAGCTAGTACGTCAAGATGGTGTTTACCATGTTACATGCTGCCTTCCAGGAGCTGCTTTAGCCCTGGAAGGCAAAGAGCTGACCACTGAAAAAACATATAATTAGTGGAAAAGAAATCATTTAATGATAGCAAAAACATTCACAGATCAAGTACAGAAGTACTATCCTGCACATTCAAGAAAATCCTTACAGAACTCTCTTTTCAGTATGAAACAAAGCTTTCTATGGAACAGCAAGAGTTGGGTGCGTTTGGAGACACCAAAGGTAAGGAAGCTAATCAGTTGCGATAGCTGACAGTGTGACGTGGGTATGTGCTTTTTACTAGGAACTGAACTGAAACTAGCATTCCTTTTACTGAATCACTGAACCAGCCATAGGTTCAAATAAATGACACAGGGGTAAGCTTGTCTCGGTATGTTAAAAGTCCTAGAGCTGTTACTTGGACTTCAGCATCCCTGACCATAACTGAAAGAGAGTTGAAGAGGAAGAAAACTCTTATAGCAAAGATGTTTAGTTGGCTGGATGACATTACTTCCACCTTAGGATTCATGCTAATTTTGTTTGCTTTGCTACTCTTTCTACCAATCCTGCTAGACAGAAAAAATATGTAAAACAATAAAAATCCAGTCCTTTCCACTGTGTATTTTGGCATATAACAGTTATCTCCAGATATGTCTATGAGATGTGGAATATCTGAGTTCAGCACATGCTTAGGGAGAGGAATATATATCTGTCTTTATTGGTGACTAATAGGAGGGAGAAAAAGAGGGGAGGCTGACTGACTGGAAAGTTGCGGATTTTTTTCTGCCCTCTAGAAGTAAAAGCCCCAAAATTATGTTTATTTATTATTTTATTATGCTAGTGAAGATGTGCAGAAAGATGATAAAAATGTAAACTAGTAAATAATTCAGAAGGAAAAGACTTCTAGTCCAAGAAATAAAATTCATAGAGTTTTCAGACAAAACCAGAAAACTGGGGTAATATAATCTGATCCTGTAACAGTTTTTGTTGAGGCTGAAGATAGTACATTCTTCAAAAAATCTCTGCAACCTTGATTTGAACATTTTTAGTTTGCAAAGTGTCCACTCCAATCAGCAGATAATTAGCTTCAATGACCGATCATTCTCACTGTTAAAATCAGTATGTTATCAGTAGCCTGAACTTGCCTAGGTTTAATTTCCTGATACTGATTCTTATTGCAGCTCAATCTGTAAAATTGAAGATCACTATTCTTACCAAATTCTGATTTCCACAGCAAAATTTTAATATATGGCTTGGAATCAAGGTCGGAGATATCTGTAATACTGTTACAAGGATGTTGGCTGCTATTCATTATGTTTCCAACTAGAAGAAAATTAAGAGGTGAACAAGTGAGTAGGCAATTTCTGTAGGTCAGCAGAAACCAAACTACACAAATGTTCCAAAAAAAAAAGGCAAAATGCTAGTAGTTAACTACCAAATTAAAGTGGCATTCCAGTTTAGCTTTATCAAAATAAAATAACTAATGCTCTGAGGCTGCCTACAACTCTGGGTACTCATCTTTAATCTAAGTAAGGCAGGTGCTTATCAGCCTCAGGAGCAGCACCTCAAAGCAAAGGGTTCTGGGGTGAATGACTCCTTGCCCTGAAGCCTGCTGTCCGGGGAAGTGACCCAGCCTCATTGGCATGCTGAAGAGCTGGATAGCCGACCATTGACAGGACTTGACTTAGGTTAGAGGTAGTAGGTAGTAATGAAATAGTGCCTGTCCTGCTTTCAGGACTGGGTAAAACATGAGATTGCTATCATGGTTTACTATCTCTTATAACCATTCAAAAACTATAACTATACAAAAACTATCTCTTATAACCATTCCACAAAGTTAAATCTTAATTAAAAAACAGGTCACTATATTAAACTTCTATCTATATTGTGTTAGATATCTCAAGTCAGGTCAAAAGCAGTCTTGTTTTTCTAAAGATTAGTTTTGCAGTAGAATAAACATAAGTTTGGCTTCCAAGTTGAGAGTTAAGTGCACAGAATAAGACATAATGAATTTAAAATGAAGATAAATTAAATGTACTCTTGCCCTAGGAAATAACTTTCAGCTTAAATAATAATGGCACCAGATCTGATTGCAAATATAGCTGTATTCTTTGTCCAGTATTGACAGTTCTTCAACTTTTATGGCAAGATTAATAACAATGAAGCTTTTTATTTATTCTCCAGTTATGGGAACCAGCTAAATAGGGGAACATACATCCTTTCCCCAAAATAATAGTAGATTTCTTATATTACTGATTGAGAACCAAGAGCTGAAAATATGATCAAAGTGCATTTCAAGACTCCAAACATAAAGGACCAAAAGATGCCTCAACTTACTGTTATAGAATAAATGAAAAAAAAAAAAAAATATATATATATATAGTGGGCCTGACTCATGTCTGTTGGGGGTGAGACAGAGCAAACAACCCATAGTGGATCTGGATACTGGCTTCTATTAAAGAACAAACAACATTACATCTTTTACCCTACCTAATGATTTAATATGCCTGCTTGCTGTCCCACCAGCACTGTCTTCCCTAGGTCTTCACTTCCGCCCACAGATGGGAGATCCTTCCCGGTCTGGGAAGGTCAGGATGCCAGTCAGGCTGGTTCCTGCTATGTGGCTGCTTGCAGCTCTCAGTCTCCTGTGTTACCAGTCAAGGTTCCTGGACATCCCCTGTCATTTGCCTCTAATTGATCTCCCTCATTTCCAAGATCTTCCTTCATATGAAATGTTCAAACATTCACCCCCCACACACAGCTGTGTCTATCAGCATTTACAAGGGGGATTTTTTTTGCCTGCTACAGTGGCTATTAATTTAATGTTTGTGATTGGACATACTGCTAAGCTACAAAAGAACCTCAGAGATTTTCAGAAGTATCTAATGGCCCTAAAAGTATCCATGAATCTCCTACAACGGAGACATTCTTCACTAGAAAGAACTGCCTCAACTTAACAAATCAATACTGGATGACTTGGAACAAACTGAGAAACCGAATGGTGAAAAATTGCCTAGAACAGATGATATTTATTCAAGAGTTTAAAGCACCTCAGCTATGGAAGTGCCATGACATGATCTATAGCTTAGCACAGAAGAAGCTAAAGGAATGCGAGGTGGCAGTACAGCACCAATCTTTAACATGGGCTCCCTGCCTCTGGTGAAAATCACAGAAAAAAAAAAATCCTAACCTCCATAAGAGGCAGTGATAGAAACAAAGAAGAGAATGAATAGTAAATATTATATATATACATATACATATATATATATAAACATGACTTTTGCTCAGGGAAGTCATCCATCATATGGACAGAATCAATGCTCAAGTGGTCACTTTGTCACCTTCCAAAATAGGTGCTCCTAATCAAAAGCCCTTCAATCCTCTCAGTTTGGAAGAAAAGATTCCCTCAAGGACTGATAACTGCTTAAAAAGTAGGAAATAGAGCACTGAACTATGTACAGCCAGTTTTCACAGTGGAAAAGCAGTTGTTGCCATGATTTTCCTAGGTTCAGTGCTGGGATCCGTGTTCTTCAACATATAAATAAATAACACGAAAAAGGCTAAAAAGTGACATGACAAAGTTTCCAGATAATACAACAATTTCTGGCTAAGGTCTAGTGTAGCCTACATTGCATGATGTTGAATGACTGAGCAATAAAATGGCCAATGAAACTCAAGAACAATGACTGTAAGGTAATGCACATGTGGAAAAAAAAAAACAAAACAAAACACCAAAACCCCACAACTCTGTACAGACATGCTGATAAATTGTAAATGAGTGATTTCCATTCAGGAAAGAGCTCTTCTACCCACTGTAAATGCTTCTCTGGGAAGATCAGCTGGCAAAAATAGATGGTTAGACAATTAATGTCTCACTGCTGACACAGCTGGGAGGCCTCACTCCCCCATACCTCCCCTTTGTAGTTCTTTCCTTCATTCCTCCTCCTATCCCTGCTCCTTCTGCCCACATCCACTGATCCCAAGTGCATGACCCCTCCATTTGGCTCTGTGACCTGACTGATCATAAGGCAAGCCAGCTCAACTCACCAAAGAAAAAAGCACTTCTTTTGATTATTATTTGAGTTTTCTGCCGCTGCAGTCAGTTGGCTTACTGTGTGTCTGGATGAGCACCAGAAATGCACAGGCAAGCTGGGGTTTACGAATCTAGGAACTGGGGACACAGATGCTGAAAGAAAGAGTAGAACCTTCCCCTCTTGGCAGTAGTGAGTTGTTATCTTGGCTCAAGCTGTATCATGAAACCATAAGCTGGTGCTCATTTCTAAGCATCTGCTGCTGGTCCTGGACAGCGAATTACCTAAATTAATTATTATTCTGATGCTGCACTGACATTCTTATAGTCAATGAATCAGACTTCAAAAGCAATATGGATAGGTACCTTCAAGCAATGTACATAACTCTGTAAACACTGTCCCAGAACTTCAGTAGTTTCTCCCATTAAGTAATCATTAAAGTAATAGATCTTCCAGCTCTTATCCCTGTTTAGCAACTCATGAAGAAATTTAACTTCAGAAGTCTATAATAAACTTTATATACACATAGATATTTTTGGATCTAATAATTTTTTTCCTTACTTTAAAGTGTAATGCATCTATCTTTATTGGACTTTTTTTCCTGAGCACAGAAATAAGCATGTTGCTATAGGCCCAGCAGAAGTGTTACAGCTGAACTCATTCTGCCATTTTGAAAATAAAATTATTTCACTATTGTAAAGTCCCATTTGTTGCAAAACTTGTCAAAAAATTAAATGCTTTAGGGATTAATTATATGCTCTGAGTCATACTGTTATAAAGCTACCACAAAATGGTATCTAAGGAGTACTCGGAGATTAATCTATTTTAACTTTTGAAATGTTTAAACCTGAAAACAGATGACTCTATCTGGATAAAGTCTTGATCTGGGCTAAGTCTCTGCCCTAACTTGATGTGTCAAATCCAAACACAGAAATATGGTGGCCAATTAGTCAAAAAGCTCCTCAACTTGGGATGAAGACAAGGTCAGCAAAAGAATGCTCACAGTTACCTTTTTTTCTCTCTATGACATGAATGCAGCAAAAAACTGCGCAAACTTGAATGTTTAAACTAAAGAGAGCCCAAGAAATAAAGCATCTGTGCTGATACAAACTTATGTTTTTAATACTAAGCCATCCTGCATTACTGTTATTGTGTTAGACTGTAAAACTCACAGAGTCCAGGCATAGGGCATCTAAAGAAGCACAAGAATTGTGGACATAACAAACACTGAGATTTTTGATTGCTTACTTTCTAAGGAAACATGAAATATTTAGTAGATGTGCTAGCTTGGCTGTTGTTAATTAACATATTTTAAAGTCAATCAAATTTGGCTCACATTACAAATATTTGCTTTGGTAAATTTGTGCTTGTGTGTGATTTTTGTACCATTTCTTTGCTTTGGAATAGCTATAATCATAGCGATCAAAACATCAAGAAGCCATATGTATATGCTTGATAATACAGCTTGGCATAGCACTGGCCAAAAACATTTTAATCTGTGTCACACTTCTCTTCTAGCAGCATAGCTCTATGTAGATTAAGTGCAAATATAGCAAGGCCTATATACACTGATTGATTTTTGTGCAAACAGGAGGTCAGTGAAATCAGAATGCCAGCCTGTCTTAGATGGGAAGCTGATACCAAAAGTTGATGGTTATGACATGTCTGTCTGAATTGTTGGTCTAAACAGAGCAGAAGCTGTTGGTCTGATGGTGGGTTGCATGGGGGTTGCATCCAGAAACGAGTGGGAGGATTCAGTGCCCAACTTCAGCACTGAGATATCATAACTGCTGTGAAGAAGAAGGGACTGAGGTGATCCAAGGACAACACCAGCCAACAGCTGGAGAAAAAGAGTTACCCATTGATACAGAAAACATTGCTTCTTCTTTTTGACATTTTAAGGGACATACAATAATAATTTTTCTGGCCTATGGAAGGCTGGAGGGAAAAACAATCATCTGTGTGTGTTTTTAATAGCAGTGGTGGTGTAGCTGTGATGGCCAGAGAAAGTGAGGCTTGGAGCAAAGCTATCATTCACCAGAGCACATATAAAATATTTTCAGGCACAGAGTCACCTGCAGGGTCTCAGAACCTGCCAGCACATCTGATTTTTCCAACATATCAGTAAGGCTAGTAAAAGATGCTGCCTCTCCATGCCGATCTTGCTTTCCTGGAAACATTGTTCTGTAGTTATCCACCATAAGAAGTTACAACACAATTAAATTATTGAAAGAGTGAGGTCTGGGGAGGTTCCTGTACCACTAGTGAACAGCATAAGATAATAACTACTGAAGGACACAATAACTTTTCCCTTCTTAGCAGTGTTTAAGGAACACATGTTTGTAGTTTCACTCCTTTATTTATCACTGGATTCAGTGGATGTGACCCCTTTGACAGAAAGCATGATTTTACTTAGTATAAAGCAGACATGAACGTCAGAAGAAAGAGAAATGTATTCTTAAATGAAACAAGAGATCCCAATCAGTGTTAAGCTAAGCAGCCCCTGTCTTTGGATGTCATTAGAGTTATGGCAGTTAATCACATGAATATGATTCTTCTCCTTTCTCCAGACACTGCCTTACAAAACTAATTCAAGAACACAGTGATTAATAATGACAGCAGTCATTATAATTCTTCTGTGAAAGAAGTCACACAACATTTACCACATTGGCTGAACAAAATTACTTCCCCCTGAGGCAGGGAGACTAATGACTGAGATCAGAAGGTAAACCTAGGACACTAGCAAGCCAACAAGGGGAACAAAAAATAAGAAGGAAAAAAAATTAAAGGCTAATAATTAGAATAAGCACAATCAAAGACAATTTGCCTGCTTTATTGCCTGCTGATCCCATTTCTTTCCAACCAATGCAAGAGGCCACATGCTACGCCAGTGCAGATGTATTGCACTCAGGAGTACATTTATTCCCTTGATCACAGACCTTCCTCGTTGAAATGCATGCTATGAAGCGGTTCTGACAAACCTCTGAAAAAGCCCTCCCTAAACAAGCACAATGTGATAAGAAACCAAATTCAATTCTCCTCTATGACTGATTTTCCTTCAGCTTCTATCGTCTTTGAAGGAGATATCAGAGTAGCTAAAGTTACTTGCTAATCTCAAGCACCTTATGAAAGTACACTCAGAAACTTGTCTTTCCAAAACAGTCCTAATATCTGAAAATTGCTATCAAAAACTGCAGTAAAACAGCCATCCATCCATTCTCAGCTCTTGTCACAGTAACTCAGAAAGATATATAGCCATGCTGACATGTGTTGAAAGAAAGACAGATTTCAAAGAAGGCCATCTGCATGCAAAACTTGTTCTGTTTTCATTGTCTGAAATAATGCCTACTTCTGGTTTTAGTTGTTTTGTGTGTCTGTCTGTGTGTGGCTTGTAATAGCGCTTGCTTGAAATTGGCATAGTAGAAAAGATACCTCAAGCATAAGGCTGGAATAATGCCCCTGAGCATATCCACCCCTTTTGCCCCTAAAGGTGGACTTCTTAACAGTGTCATAACTGTCAGGAAAGTGTTGCATTTTAGGACCTGGGATTTGTTGTACATTAAAATAAAGAGATTTACAAGCTTTTATATCCTGATTTAATCCAGTTTCTGTTCTCTCTCTCCTGCTTCTTCTTGTCCACTGTTCTTATGTCTCCAACTCATCTTTCTTTTTGTTCCATACAAGACTAGTTTTCCCTCACTATTTTCTCTGGATCTCTTAAGCTGAATCTGTTGATCAAATATTCTGAAAATAATTTATCCAAAATTTTGAATTCTACCCTTGAATCTAGATCTTAATGCTGGCACAGAAGGTCTTAAAATCCCTATTTTAAAGACATAGAGATAGATGGAAGAGTTATCCAAAATAATGTCAAAACAATGCCACTGTTCTCTGCTAGGAAGGGGACTGCAGAGAAGCAAGAATTGCCATTTTAAGGGGAAACTCACATTGTATTTTTGGTAAGAAAAGGAACCACAACCATCATAGCATGACTGTACTAACTTCAAAGCAAGCCAAAAGCTGAATTATTATAATTTAGTCCCATGAAAAATGCATTTGAGAATCACCCTCACTGTGCACAACCCAGATATCCTAAGTCCCTTCCCTGAAATAATACAACTGCTGTATTATTAGTAAAGGGCAGCAGCAGCAGCAGCGTCTAGCAGAGCTGGGAGAGGAGTGCTGGCAGGGCTAGAAAGGTAGTGTCTGTAGCTGAATACATTTACTAGCTCATCAGAGAGCCTGGCCAGGACTTGCACAGCTTTTGGGACTAGCAGCCTAAAGGGACAAGCTCCATAAAGTTTCAACAACAAAGCTGTTCTGTGCTTATTTAAGCAAAGCCCTTCCTCTTAGCAGAGTCTGAGAGCTCCCCATGGAAACCTTATTTACATATTTCAGTGATACATCACTCAGTTATGTGAACATTTGTCAGGACTGTATATCTGGTATCTAGTCTAAATCTGTGCTCCTACTGCGGTTTTTTTGCTTCTTCCCTGTTACAGGCAGAGAAAAAATTAAATAGATAAACTCTATTAAAAGTGACTATTTTTCTCACTGCTGAAGAAGAAACAGTAGCAAGATGAGCTGTATTTTTTCATCCAGATGGTGCAGAAGTTTGTGGCTGCTTTTAGCTCTTGGACCACAGATCACAGGCTTTGAAGACTTGCAGTCCCACACACTTGTCTCTCTGAAAAATAAAGAAAACAAAATTGTTATTCTGTCTTCTAGTCAACAAGGCTGCTTTTGGTCACCAAAGCAGTGCAAATCTATGAGACAGCTCAAGTTCAGTTGATTAGAGATTTGAGGAATCAATGGAAAGGATTTTAATATCAAGTGGTATGGAATGGAAAGCAAATATACCCATTAAAGCGTAGGACTCAGATCTTACAAGAAAGGTATCTGGATATCTGTTCTATACATCCCTTATGCTGCCTTGGAGTGAGGGACTAACACATCTATATGGGCCTTATGGAAGAGGAATTGCATGGGGTAAGTGAACAGTTGTGGTAGTTAGCAGCAGTATTCTGCAGAAATGCACTTCTAGCAAAAGGGTAGGAGCAGGCTTTTCTCCCTCCCTGCACCCTTTGCAGGAACAGAATTTTAACAAAAGTCTCTTTTTCTCGTGTGACTAAAATGGAAACCTGGACAGCTGTGATTCAAATGCAAGCTCAGTGATGTGCATCACAAACATGAATACTGTGGTCCTCAGTGCTGTAACAGCAAAGACTGTCTGGCCACAGCAAGAGCAAGCACCAAGACTGTGCAACACAAGACTGCACCAGCTGCCTTCCTGTGCAGGGAGGTGTTTTTAGCCTGGAGTCCTTTTGGTGAAAACCCTCAATAGCTCCATAA
This sequence comes from Caprimulgus europaeus, assembly GCA_907165065.1. Next base: position 57,795,524 of record OU015528.1, on the reverse strand, counting down.
TGCTGAAGGAGTTACATACACCTTTTGTGGGGCTGTATAAACGCCTCCATGGACCTTGCTGACAATGCTTTCCTGCAGAAGCAGATGTCTTCTTGTACTTCACAACAAACAGAGGACAATGAGCCCTACATGAAGCCATTAGCATTCAGTGCTGGACCCTACTGCTGCTCTGGAGTTCAGAGGAGAAGATCATGCACCTTTCTTATTGCTGATGACTTGTTTCCAGCAGGGATACTGCTGTTGATAAATTACTCAATAACATTGTCCAAACCCCCACACCGTATCTCTCTACTCAGGCCTCCTTCTCTCCCCGTAAATGTGCAGCCTCTGGGACGCAGGGCAGGAGAGCTGATGAAATGATCAGATTAATGCAAGAATGGGGAAAGCCGTGGAATTATAAACAGCAGTCGACACAGAGAGGAGACATAAAGACGTGAACAAGTAGTTTTTGTTTCCAGCTACTAGCAGTGTCAGGTTATTCTGGCAAGACCAAAATTACAGCTAAGGCAGACTGTGTCACAGGAAATCCATTATTACGGGAGGAAAGAGAAAATTGGCACCAGCATCCTGCAAGCACTTCTGTGAGGTAACCGAGGGTCAGCTGGTGACAGATTTCACCTGGTGATTTGACTGGAAAGAGAGAGAGAGAGACAGAGAATGCCAAATGCAGTGTGACAGCAGCAGAGCAAAGCCAGGAGGCCATAAGGCGGCTGCTGGCCAGAGGCCTCCCCGGGCGCTCGCTGTAGCTCTCCAGAGCCTGGCTTCCCTCTGTTGCTGCCTTGCTGCATGTCTGTCCTCCACTCTCTCACAAAAAAGCAGTAAGTGTTTAACGAGAAAGAAGCAGTTATCCCCGGAGAATATAGAGATATGAAGAGCAGGCATGGAAAAAAAAAAAAATAAAAAAAAGAAGAAAGAATGAGGGAGGTAAAGAGACTGAAAGGGAGGAGTGGGGAGAAGAATAAAAACACTTCAAAATTTAAAGTATCTGTTTATCCAGAAAGAGCGTACATCATCTTCTGTCTATATGTACTCAGCTTTCCCCTGGGAGGTACAACAATATAACTCTCAGCTCTGTCCCTGGCAAATCACTTTATTTTGCTGTGTCTCCATCTGCCATCTGGAGATGGCTGCTGGCATACTTCTTTTATTACGTGGTTTGATTTGCCTGGTCAGGCTGTAAACTTTTAGGCGCAGCGACATTGATGCTCCCATTCTACACATCAACCATGTCCAGCAACAGTCAGGGGTCCTTTGCCTCCATGAGAGGAACTACAGTAACTAAGTCAGTGCGTATGTTGGGTTTGAATGTTCTGGTTCCCTTTAGCAGCAGGATGTCCAGCAGCTGCAGCAGTGGGATGTTGCTGGGACTGTTAACACCAAAGCAGGGGAGAAAACATATTTAAGGAAAAATTAACTTTCTTCTTCATTAGTTTTTAGTAGGGCAGGAAGGAAGAAGAGTGGAACAAACAGATCAACAGCAATTGGAGTGGATGAGGTAACAAGATCTTCCAAGGACATGCAGATCTAGGCTGAGAAAAGTGTTTGGGGTATCAAAAAGTAACTTTGTGATGCTCCCAGAGCAGACCTCTGAACTAGATGCCCAGACTTCTTTCACAGGCCCTGGTGAGCTCAGTAGCTTTCTAATTCTTTTATTTAAGGCACTGTGAAGAGGAGGTTAGTATCTGAGGAAACTGAGGAACAAGGAGGAGAGGTGACTGGGCCAAATATGCAGCCTCATCCAGCTACAAGCTCACTCAAGCTACTTATATTCTCTCATGCAAACAAAGAAGAGAACCACGCTGTTCAGGGGTAAGTATGCACAATCCAACCCCCCACCTTGTTACGGGTTTATCAGTAACAAAAACTGCAAAGTCATCAGTATTGCCAAACTTTTCTGAAAAGTATGGTGTGAAGGCATGGGTAAAATGTTTTCTAAAATCAACTGAGTACATTAAGGAAGGAAAAAAAAAAAACAACATCTGGGACATAAGAATTTCCAACCTGGTCAGAAACAGACAGAGCTAATGCTTCTACATCAGCTGAGAATGGGCAGAGCACAATCCTGTTAAGAGACAGTCTTATGATATTTAACAATTTCAAAGAGAAATGGAAGTTAAGGTGCTTTCATTTAGTCCATGGTTTTATTCTGCAGCAATGCTATAAATGTAGGAATTCCCAAGCTTTTCCTGATCTCCCTGCAGAGTTGTGGCTTAGAGGCGAGAGATGGAGAGCTTAGAGGTGCAGAGCATAGAGGTGGAGGGCTGCTGCAAACTGTTCTTTTACCAGTTTCTGGGTGTTACTGGTCTCTATTGTACTGGTTGTTTGGCTTCACCTACCTCTTATCAGAAGAGTGCTATCTGCTCTGGTAGTATATGAAGATGTATAAACAGGATCAGAGTTTTCAAAAATAGTGTTCTTAATTTTTTTTTTCTGGTATGCAAGCTCAAAATTGCAGACACATTTCTGACTTCTAGTGCAAGTGAGCTGATTCAGAACTGAGGACAGGATTTAATTAGAACATTTAACCTTCAAAATGACTATTATATCAATGTCATATTATTGCCCTAGGATATTTCCCAGAATTACATGTGGTTTTGAAGTTACATATATAAATATATATCTACATACACACTTTTTTTGGTTTTTTTTTTTTAGAAGGGGTTCACTATCTGCACACTGTATATCTGCCAGGAAAAACATTCATTAGTGAAGATGCAAATGCTGAAAAATGAGTGGAAAATTAGGATGTCTTTGCTAGGGCTGCACTGCCTAAAGCCAAGCTGGAAGAGGGACATCAGTTTCCACGTAATGCTAATGGTGCAGAAGAGTGTCTTCCGTGAAAGGATTCTGAGGAGCAGCAGCAGTGGGTAGGGTGTTGGAGAGGTAATGAAGTTGCCTCTTCTAAAACCTCTTGAACTAAATCACAATTATTTTAATGCCTGTAACAAATTCTGCAGACAGGACAGGAATGAACAACTTACTGTTTACATCCCCTGAAGGTAATAGTGCAAACGAGTCATTCTAATGTGGTTTTGCCTATAAATGTATAACCTTGGACCAGGACATTAAATACACAACATTACTCCCACAGAGATGTTGTGATATTGACATGCTAATTCTGGTGTCCCTGTCCAGGGAGGAACTGAATCCATTTTTTAGGAAAACAAAGGGAGAGGTAACTGCACAATATGAAATGGCTTTTGTAATATTCTTTAAAGGCTGAAGAATCCCCAGGGTTTTATTTAAGCAGGGAAACAATGGGCAAATCCATTTGAAATGCACAGAGGTATCAATGCAGAATGGGAAATGAACTAACAGCAGCTATAGGTCAGTGAAGGTTGCAACAGAAAAAAAAAAGATGAAAACCTAGATAATTATCCTTTCTTTCCTAATTAACCCTTGCTTTCAGTTTCTGCCCAGCTTTCCAGCCCTGAGGGAGAATGTGTGTGCAAGATAGATGCCAGGTGATCTAGTTCAAGGTGTCCCTTCACTTCTGAAGCACAAACAAATTGCCTGAATTTGAGAATAAGTTGTCAACTACAACAAAATCTGCTGTCATTTGTTATTTTTAGATCAAGGGAACAAGATATGAGACCACAAAGGAAACCCCACCTGCACGTTTCACTTCTAAGGCTGAGGACACTTTTTTCTCTTAAAAGACACCACTCCCATATGTAAGATAATTTTGACAGGCTTTCGGAAAGTCAAGCTGCCTTCTACAAGCCTGTGCAAACTCTCTACTGAGTAATACTGAAACTTAAGTTTAGAAGCTAGCTCTCGCTGGTCTTCGTAAAAGACAACCTGTACTTTTCTATGGTTTTTAACTGACCTCTGTTTTTCTCTTTTCTTTAAATGGTCCTATCTAGCCAAATCACTGAGTTTTTTACTCACATGGAAGAGAAATTCTTCTCTGGCATTCTTTAAAAAACACCAAAGCTTTCTCCAGAAAGAGTAACAGGTAAATGTGACTCATAGTTCACCAAATCCAGCTACCCTGCAGGAAAAGGGGCAGTCATAGGCTGATGTAGTTTTCACCAATACCAGTCAGTGCATGAAATCTTCCAGTACCACCAGAGGTAGATGCTGAATCAAGGGTAAAGGGGTTTTAACGTTGCATCCAGCCCTTGACTTCATAACATGGAAATAATTCTTACATGTCACAGAACATCAGAAAGAATAGCTTGGACAGGTCATGAAGCAATTCATGCTATGAGCTCTTTACAGCTGTCCACTTCTCAGTTGTTTCTCCCAGCCAAAGCCTCCTGGAAAAAATTATTTTTTTTTGCCATAGCTCAGACACATATTCTACAGAGCAGAAAGAGTGATGGGAAAAATAAATCCACACATTAGACTGAAGTGTTTCCCTGCTCGAGTAAGATTTGTTACATCAACTGCAGAAGATGAACAAGCAATTAATCACCGTGCGTCACAGGGCAGGATGGGGCTGCTGAATTAGTATTGAGCTGAGTGTTCCTTCTCCTGCTAGGAAGAAAAGCTGCATTTCACAGATGCCGTTTATAATAAGAGACAAGATTTGTATTCATCTGCAGGTCAGGTCTTTAATGAAATTCACTTCCTTGGTCTGTAAGTCACAATGAAACGACTAGAGCTCTCCAGCAGACTGTACATTAGGTCCCCAGCCACAGACCTTCAAAACACCAAACACAAAGCGCACAGCCAAACACCCTCTTGCTTTCTCTTATCATTACTGATTCATTTGAATATGGCACTTACTGTCACCCACAGAGCCCTGAAAAGCGTGGAGCCTGTGACCGGAAAGAGCTGCTGCAGAGCTGGGATGGTGACAGAGGGTCTGGAGCTTTGAAGAGCACAGTGCTCCACTTGCCTGAAAATTTCACTAGAGAAATAAATGGTGTCACTCGAAACACTGTTTGAGGAAAGGCCTTTCCTAAGTCTGAAGCCCTCTTTGCAAGTAAGAGTTTGCTCCAAAATAAAGTGAGATTTAAAAAAAAAAAAAAAAAGCAAAAACCCCCCTCAACCCTGAACTAGAACATGCAGCTGTGGTTGTCTGACCTAGTACAGGACTTTGTGTAGAGAGCTGTTAGTTCTCCAAGTACTCCAAACTGATTGTTTTATGCAAAACTACAAAACAATGCAATAGGAAACTGAATTCAAGTTGTACCTTAATCCTTATCTTTTCTAATTTTTGAGTGCTTTAACAATGCTCTTTAATGTTATGTTTAGTGCTGATGGAGTATCTAAATGTCATGCCTGTTTGCTGAAACCAAGATTTGTCTCTAATCCATACTTAGCCTGCACCCACTTTGATAATACCACTTAAATATTTCATTTCAGACCTGCATGTAGGCTTCCCATGACCCATTTTGGAGCTGTCACCCAGAGTCACACAGTCCAACCCACTCCTTTGCAACAGCCCTGGTGTCTCGGCCATCAGGAGCCAAAAGTGTTGCACAGCATCCTCCCCAAAAAGTCAAAAGTTTTCACAGTCTCAGATACTCAGCAGCTTTATTGTCTGCTCCTAAACCTGTCACACAAGCACCAATGTCAGACCAGAGAAGGGAGCAGGACCAGACAACTTGGAGCAGGGAAAGAAGCAGAATTATTGGAGTCCCAAACAAGACTATTTTAAGGTTTTACCTTAGAAAGTTCTGCCTCCTTCCATTTCAGTCTTTCATGATGTGTCCTGAAGCTCCTAGGCTTGACTGACTTGCATAAAGAGCCAGTCAGGTTACCTAAAATATTTTGAAACTGTTTTTAAGTCTTTTACAAATATTTAATATTGTAACTGATGACAAAGGGACTCAAAAAGGACCTTTATCCACTATTCCAAAAAAGCAAAGCAAGGAGACAGCAAAATGAAGCTGGTTAATTTTAAATAACATTTTTTTGCCATAGCTGTTTGCTCCTGTGCTACTTATTTCTAGTGTTAACTGAAATAAGAAATGCTGAAATACACACAAAATAAGCTACGCTATTTCTAGCCAAGCCAGAAATATCTGGAAACCAAAGCTTACCAAGCAACACTGTTCTCAGTAAATTCAGATGAAGAGTAAAATCAGATTCAGCTTTTGGGAACCTTACACAAATGAAATCCACACCTAACGAAGTTTACTCATTGTCAGATATTCTCCTCAAAACCATGGCAGTGGTGAAACTTAATGAAAAGACAACCCAAGATCTACCTTGTAAAGAAAAATATCTGGCACTGCACATATAGATATTCCTTTCTACATCAAAATACAAGTTGCTTTAAATGTAAGTTATTAATAGAGCCCACGTAGTTTTTCATGTAGGTAGCAGAGCTGCAGAAAAAAGTAAAATCTTAAAGTCAGTTTTTATTTTCCTTATTTTGGTAACCATGGGTATGAAATCTCTCAGATAACTTAGGAAGTAATCCAGACTTCTTTCACCTACAGGAATAAAAATAATTAACAGAACACCTAGAGAAATAATAATAACAGTAAAGACAATAATAATAATGGCTTTTTCAACATTGTATATTTTTAAAAGCAAGATATCCTAAAGCTTTGAAGTATTCCTTTTGCCTTCCCCCCCCAACTGCTTTTTTCTTTTAAACTTAGTTATATAAAAAAATGCCCATTTCAGCAGGTGGGACAGTTTACTTCCCCTAAAGCCCATTAACCAAGTGAGCTTTTTGCCCTTGAGGTATAGGAGGTCCCTTCTTCATTTTCAGTCTTCTTTGATGTTTTTTAGTGCCCCCACAGAGGCCTCCTGCAAAAGCAAACTAAATGTGTCCAAGCTAACAGGAAACAAAAAAACGTAGCTTGGAATAAACAAGGTACCTGTGGTGCCTTTGAGATTTTCTCTGTGTGTTTTTAAGATGGCTATCTAAAAATGAAAAGGGCATATCTCATAATAACTGAAACTGAGACTTTCACTTCAGAGCCATTAGACATTTAATATCACAGCATTAACTATGGATTATGAGGATATATGGAACAGTTCAATAAATGATAAAAGAACTTATCGAGATACCAAGCCAAGAACACTGGAAAAAAACCATTTTCTTACAGAGATCAACCACTGAATGACAAGTCTGCTGTCAAAGGCCAAAATGATCTTTGTTGACTGAAGACTATATATGTATATTGAGGGTCTCAACCATTTTGAGGGAAATCGGTTTCCTATTTTTCTATTTTCCTCTCTTTTTCCCCATCTCGCCATTGATCCTCATCTCTTCTGTCAACCCCAGAATGAATAAATCTGTAATAAAAATTACACTGAGAGCTAGATGATTCAGATCATTCACTCCATATCATGTATGGCATAGAACATCTACACTAAAAAGCTGCATTTTATCATCAAGAATTTACAGTTGTCATGGGCAAGTACAGCACAGAAGATTATTTTTCTACAAAGTACTAAGTTATAGCAATGATGCTCTTAGGTGTTGTAACAAGTCTTTTATGTATTATCAGTTGACAAGCAAAGTGAGAAGATGCTTAATATTAAGCACAGTTAAAAGTCTGTCAGGCACAAAGCTTTATTGTGTTTCTAGGCATTCCTAGAGATGTAATTATTTATATTTTTCTTTTGCAACTTAATAAAAAACTATAAAGTATAGAAGAAAAGGTGGGGATTTTCTTGCAACTCAATGAAGTTAAGAATTAACTGACATTTTGTTACAAGTACAGGCCTTTAAGATTGTTCACAGCTCATCTTTTTCTCCCTAATAACACAGAAATAGCTTAAGGAAGCCACTTTTATGGTTGATGTGCTTATTCATATGGGAGCCCCTTGAGGATATGACATTTATTTGTAAACAGGGTTGATCTTCAGGTTTTTATATTACCTTATTACTGAAGAAACAGTATATCCAGAAACCTCCTGGATTGTTTGTGCCTTGATGTTCTGTCCCTTCAGCAGATATTGGGATGGTTTAAGTCTCCCATGAATACTAGGGTCTCGATCATGAGGTTTCTTCCAGTTGCCTGAAGAAGGCCTCACCTACTTCTTCCTGATCAGATGGGCTGCAGCAGACAGCCACTATAACATTGCTCATGTTTATCTCTCACCCTGACCAATAAACTCCTGACTGGCTCATCACCCACCCTATGGTATATGCATGCATTCCCACTGCTCTCTCCTGTAAAAGGCAACTCCCTATCTCACCGTGCTGGTCTGTACTTCCTAAAAAGCCAGTAGCCATCCATTACAGCACATCCCTGTGATCCTAGTGAGATTATAGCTCTGCAACTGCTCACAGACATCTAGTTCCTCTTGTTTGCTCCCCATGTTGCTTAGAGTTTCTCTGGAGTTACGGGTTTTAATTCTCAGCACTAAGATCTCTGCAAATAATCTGCAGCCCCAGTCTCTGAAATGTGAGTACTGGATGTTTGCTCTTTGCCTGAGACTACCCAGATAACTAACACTGAAATAGAGTGGCCACATGCATCTTCCCATGCACCATGGAAAACATGCTTTTGCAAGCCTCTTCTGCCTCTGCCTTTTCACCTCCTCTATTTTTATGTGGGTCTTGGAACATAATATTTGAAAAGTAATTGTATAACCCCTTAGACAAATCTTTGGTCCCTCTGCAGAATTAAGCAGGTGACTGCCACCCGTCAAGCCACTGTGGTTTGCCAAAGCCCTGTCCAGTGGCTGAGCTATAAAAAGCAGACTGCAGGTGGGGTCCTGGCCACTTACTGTTTTAAAATGCTATTTAAAGTAATTGTTGGGATCATTTCACCTGTAAAATGGACAGCCTGGATTAAAACTAGAAGCACATGTTTGAGCATGATTTGCATCACTGTAAGACCATTTACAAGGGACTGCTTTCTCAGCTGTAACAATAGGATTATTCTCCAGTCATCTGCTTATAGCCTGCAATTGACTTAAAGACCTGATAGTAAAGTACACCATCCTACAACACATGAAGAAAAACTAGAATAATCATGAACAAACTTACAAATTCTTTTTTTTTTTTCCTGTGTATACAAATTCAAACTATAAATGGATTAAATGTTAGCACTCGCTCAAAATGCAACATATAATTTGAATTATCCTATGGGTCTAAGGGACCTCAGGAGATCTATTCCAACCTCTATGAGAAACTTTGGACTACACACTGATGCAGATGTTATTTTGCAACGAGGAGGGATGTGATCTTTAATGGACATATTTTGCCATTGAAAATGATGAAGTGGCAAAATCTGCCATACCAGATCTTTTGCTGCTTTTGTGTTTTTTGTTTTGTTTGTTGTTTTTTTTTTTTTTTCTTCTCAGGGTGATGGCTGGACTAATAGTCCAGGATAGATTTCCTATTGTAGCTGTATTCACTCTTGCAGCATTTTTCTAGTATAGCACACTAGCAGCCCTGTTAGTGTAGACATGTCCTGCAGCTAAAATTGTCATCTAGTTTCATATTTGAAAAATGTAAAGTTTACATGCAGACTATGATGTATTTCTTTTATTTGTTCATCATTTCTTATAAATAAAAAGACAATAATACTATTAGATTTGTACCTTGAGCACACATGAATAACAGAAGATAAATTATCCTAAAAAGATATTTTTTGGTAGTCAGGGAACAATAGACTCATAGCAGAGATGAAAAAGTCTATTACAACTCAAATGTGTTTATCAAGGGATACTACAATACCCCAGGCCATGCTATTTCAAATTAATGGGGCCTGAAAAAACAGTTTTCTTGATATATCTTATTTGCATTTGCTGAAGTCATACACAGCTGTGAAGCATCACCAGGAGCGGTACTCTGTAGAGAAACCTCTGATTAAGAAGCTGCAGAATTTTCACAATTTCAATTAACTAAAAAGAATGAGGAAATCTCTAAAGTCAGTTGGCAAGCAGTTTGTTTTGTATAAATCCCATTTTCCTGGGAGTAAAGATCCATTAATCAGCAATGCTGCATCATGAAGGAAACAAAAATCTGTAAAAAAAAATAGAGTAGCCCTACCTAGACCTGTATAACTACAGAAGCACAATCTTAGTACTGTGGATGTAATTAAATATGAAACTAGTGAAAAGGGGTTAATGATAGTAGACAACATTCCTAAGTAGGAATGGAAATAAACCATACTGCTTTAAGCTATTTTACACTAGAGTACCAGTACAGTCATTTTGAATACAAATAAAAGGAGAAAAAATAATATATATATTACACTTTTAACTGATTTAACACACCAGCATGTAGCCAGTGCCTACACAGGCATCAGATTGAACAGCTTTGTGACTTTGAAACTGTTCAACATTCAACATGGTTCCCAGAGCTGATTTTTTAATTAATTTTTTCAGGCAGTTTGCAATCACTCTTTCATAGAGTAAGCAGTCACAGTGACTCAGTAGCATTCTGCAGAGTAGTCAGTGTTAAAGATCAATACGAAGAGTTTCAGGTCTTTGGAAAAAAAAAAAAAAAATAAAACAACCAAACAAAAAAACCCCCAAAACACCAGGGTTTGTTTTTTGGTACTGGGGTTTTTTTTTATAATTCCCTGTTTAGAATTTCAAGCATTTTATTTTTCTTACCACAGTCCATTATTTTTCAATAAACTGTACAGAGAGCCCTCAATGAGCATAATTTCTGATGAAAACACCTATGACATATGCTGAGTTAGTTTCATAGGACACCAAATCCAAATTAATTTTTTAAATCATCCAGAAGGATAACCTAACTAATCATTCTCAATATGACTAAAAATGTTTAAATCCATAGAAATTGCATAAATATGTATTTCTTTTATGGATTTTTTTTAGTTGTGTGTTTTTCTTTTCTTGGATATACTTATCTGTATTAAATATGTATAACCCTCAAGCAGATGAAACTTCACAAAATTGCAGGCCTAGGAAGAGTTTGGAAAAAGTGATCTAGACTTTATCTTGTCCCAGAGATTTACCTTAGTAATTTCTGACAAAAAAAAAAAAAACCCCAAAAACCAAAACACTCCTATCTGTTTTTAAAAGTGTTTTTAAAAGCATTTAGTGATGGGGACTCCATAGACTTTGTCAGAAATCAGTCTCAGAACTTCACTCTTTCTTGATGCCAGACTCCTCACTATAGTTTATATCCATTGTATCTTGTCCAACATAGTCACAGAAAGACAAAACCTCTCAGTTAGACTTCTTAGAACTATTTGAAGTAGCAATAGGTGTAAAACATTACATTGCTACTGCCTTTTTAACTGTTTGCATTGTGCCACAAAAAAGAGATGCCAGTTTTTGGCCAGGGCTTCTGTATTCCACCATGATGCATTAAATAGATGTGTTAGCAGCAAGCTCCACTGGAGCTTCAGACTGAGAATTTGTAGATGCGAATTTTTCTTCTATTTCTATCCTTGACCACGATACTTTTATCTCAAGGTGTCTGCTTCCTCTGTAAAACCTCCCACATGGAAAATGGTGCATAAGAACCAGGCATTACTAATTATATTTTTCAGCTGTTTGCCCATGCGATCATTGTAGCAACGAACTCTAGCAAAGATTACGCATCATTCAAAGTGTTTGTTCAAATTCTAAAGAGCTGCCTAATATATTCACAGAATGATGATAAATAATTGAAATACAAAACAGTCTGATGGCTTGTCACAGGCTGTTTGAACTGTCACACTGCTGGCAAACCTTGGATTTTCAGTTGCAATGGATTTCTGAAAAATATGGCAGAGTCGCAAGCTCACTCCATTCCTAGGTCTGCATTATTAATGATCTGTCCAACCTTAGTTTAAATGGAGATGAAGTCGTGTATTGAAGTTGTCTTAACAGCAGCTGGTAATTTGTTGTTTGTTTCAAGAGGCAGGGGCAGGAAATCGATTAATTCATTCAGAAAAGGAATTGATTACTGCCCTAAGCATATGTTTACCCTTGTAAAGAGCAGTTTATAGAGTAGGATGCTTCACAAGGACTTTGGGAGAAAACAGAACTTCTGGCTGGATTTTAATTGCCTGTCTATTTATATGTTTGGGATGCTTGCATCCTATTTCCTTTGAAGTTAGAGCTCAGAGCGCTGAAAGACTGTAAAGTTGAAAGATAATTACCAATTGTTAAGGGACTAGGCTTCTTTTAAAAAATGTCCATATTATTTGTTCTCTATTGCCCCCCTTTTCCCCAATATCCAATTGATTTTAAATAGACAAACTTACGGATAGAAAATGTCTAAACTTTTCAAAGACTTTTTAAAATCTCCTTCACAAGAAGCTATTGAAGAAACATGGCAACCAGCATGAGGAAATGTCATGCCAGAGTTTAAAACCTGAGCAAAAGAGAGTTAGACATAAGTAGCTATTTCTCACTGTTGACAGGGGTTAATACTAGAGTGACCTAGGGATCAGCTTTTGGACTGGACCAAAGGCATTCAACCCATGTATTAATGAACTGAAAGAGAAGGTGAACAGCAAGGTGACTATATTGCCTTGATTATTCTAGATTCTTGTGGACAGTGAGGATTACAAAAAACTTTGGAAAAATCTAAGCAAGCCCGGGGAAGCTGCTAGATACAGATAGCTACATACAATTTTTGTCACTGCTGTAGATTAAGAAAGAAAAAATTGCCTTTTCTCCCTAAGAATAGCTAAAATATTGTCTCAGGCCTATATTTTTGTTATTGCTGTTAAGCTCCATTTTCTGCTGATTCACCATCCCTGGCAGTACTTAAAAGATGGGCAGATGAGGTACTTAGGGACATGGTTTAGAGATGGGATTGGTAGTGACAGGGTAATGGTTGGACTTAATGATCTTAAAAGTCTTCCAACCACTATGATTTTATGACAAGGGGGAAAAAAAAATCTGCCTTTTCAGCAGCATTTGCTATTTTAACTGTTCGATTGAATTGCAGCATAAACGATTTGTCTTAAGATCAAACAAAATCTGTCACATAAGGAAATCAGCTCTTCTGAATCTAGAGACAGCCACTTACTCATTTGGAACATCCTTCTTCTCAGCAGAGGTAAACAACAGACAGCAATGATCTACTGGCTGTCCACAGTGTCTTTCTGTACTCTTGTAACTCTCCCACTACTGCTGCAACAACAGCAGCACACTTGCAAAAGCCATGACAGCTTACATCACTATATCTCTCTCATACCAGTTGCATAAGGATCCTTTACACCAAATGCCAATACACCACCCTTGGAATAGAGATTTTCTTCCTCCTCAGCTGTAGTTCACAGAAGCTCATCAATGAAAGCCTGCAAGATTATATACTAAAAAAATGTTTAACAGTGCTTAAAGCAAACCTAGAGGTGACAGCTGTGAAAAATGAAGTCATTTGCAGCCAACCTTCACAGGCACTCCTGCCACTGCCAGCTAGAAGCAGGGGAGCTGCTTCAAGGGCAGGACCCTAGCAGGAGAACCCAAAGCTTTGTCACAATGGATTAGTTAACCTTCAAACAAATAGGTGGATACTTCCCAACCTCTATTGGGATTACTTATTACAAAATGGAAAGAGTTTAGTGCTTGTTTATTTTGTTGAAATACACATTTATCCTTGTTACCTTTGTATTAAGGATTATTGGATTGGGTGAGTCGTTCTCCAACTTTTTTGTACAAAGAGTTTCCTTCAAAACAAAAGAAAGTTTCACAACTTCCAACCAGCTATAAATAAATAAATGGAGCTTGGTCATTCCCAATGAGAAGAGAGACAGAGTCTTAAAGTTTAGAAAGCCTGTGGAAAATAGTGCTTGGTAATGGTTGTTCACTTATATATTGCTAATTTTAAACACACTATTACATTTTAGAAGGGCTGCTGTGTTGGCCTGTTTCAGGAATAAATATTACAGCTGCTTTCCTGTGCTTTTTGCAACATTGTCTTTCACAATGCTATTTCAACCCTGCAGAATACAGTGGGTTTACAGTTCAAGATTAAATAATAGCACCATTTAGAAAGCAAATAATGAGCCAACCAAGTTCAAAGCTGCAAAATTTACTTACTCAGCTTCCATGCATTTAAAATTGCAACTAAAGTAAAATAAAAAGAAAACTAAATGAAAAAAGCAGAATTAATTTTAAAATAGGTTCTAATTAATAACCTCAAGTTCAGAATGATTTCTTTTGCTCTCTCCCAAATTACAAAATAAAAAACCTAAATGTTTTTCAACTCTTGACTCACTATACTGAGCTAATGCCCTCTGGAGCAGAACCTATTGGACCGTGTAAACCTGAAACGTATTAGTGAATGCATTGCAACAGACATTCATTGCTTTCCCTTACCAAAGAGTAAAAAAAAAAAATATTCTAAATCATCAGTAAATGGATGAGACAACATGAGCTATCAGTAGGTGCACCCTAGCAGATATACCTACTACCTGGCAATGGTTTGAACATTTCCTTGAGAGAGGATCCAGTAGAACACACTCTTTTCTGTAGAAAGTTTATACTAGACAGGACAAGCTCATGTTACCTTTTTCAAATGATTTCTTCATTCTAGTAAGTCATTACTACCTGAAAGGAAGAACAATCTGGTTGAAATCTGTTTTTAAAAGGTGAGTTTTCTGCCTGAACAGCCATGAAATTATTGATGGGTTTTCACAGAAACCAGCGGGAAAAATGCCTTTGGAATTCCACAATATTTTGCAGCTTCTCCCTGCAGCAAAAACACTTATGCATGCAGCAGGCAGCTCTGCATTGACATAATTCCCTGATTCATATTGCAAAACTCCAGTTCAACAGAGCAGCATTTCTCAGTCCAAGTGACCGAGAAGCAATAGACACCAAAGCTTTTCTAAAAATATTAATAACAAAAATAAAAATTCAGACCATGTTGGACCTATCATTTTGGAGCAAGACGTCAGTATGGATTGTATCTCACAAATGCATACACAAATCTTATTCATTAAATTATCAAATGCTTGGGAAAACAAGCTAGTTTGTTGAACACAAAACCTGAATGTAGTCTCTTTATTTGCCTTATCACCTCAACAACTATTGCTTTCCACTACTCCACTTTGAAGCTCAGTTCTTTATGAACTTGGCTTATAATTGTTATTGAAAAGTGTTTTGTTTCCAACTGAAATTGTGAAAAAATTAACTCAAAAGAGAAAATTGTCTACGAAAAAACTACTCAGTCACTGTGGGATCTTATTTTTATATCCTTCACTTGTCTGCCTTGTTTGTTGGTACAAAATTCTAAAATATTGGAGTTTATTCCAGTTCCTCCCTCTGGCTTCTAGGTCTGCCTTTTTACCCTTCTGCATTACAGCTGGTCTTTTAAATCCTGAAATTTACTATACTGTTTTGTCAAGTTAATTAAAAATAAGATGTCTGTTGCCAAGTCAACCTATTATTAAAATGTCTGATTTTGGAGGGGTGCATTTACTCAGGTGTATTTTGAATTATGCTGTGTCACAACTAGCAAGAAAATTGGAGTCACAAGGCCAAGAACACTCTAAAAAGCACATTATGTCTTTTATTTCTGGCAACAGTATGATGTGTTAACCATCATCAGTTCAGTACGTAAATTAAGCATCTTACATACACAGGTTATGCAGCTTTATTGCTGTAGGGTAGGTCTTATTTCTTTCAAATTTAAGAAAATTATCTTGCTCCAAAGGTTGAAACAAAATAGTCATTTACATTCTTCTCACTGCATTATGAAAGAAGCAGTCAAAAGGGCACCAAGAATTCAAACAGTGTGCAGGTTAAAACGCTTGTTTTAATGCTCCATGTTATTTCAGTGGAGCACCAAGGATCTCTGTGGCACCAAAGATATTACTGAATTTTGCAATCACTTTGTCTTCCAGTAGCTTTCAGGGGAAAAAAAACAAAACAAAACACAAAACCAAAACCAAATAACGAAACAAAAACCATAAGTAAATCACATTATTCCAAACCTACAGCTACTCAGTGTACACCTGATGTGAACAAGAGCAGTAAGGAGACAAAGCATCTGATACAAAAAGAAATGTGACCTATTATTACAACATTTAAAGTGAAGAACAAGCCTGTAGTAGCAAGGAGATAGGATGTATTCACTTAATTTCTCCTTAGTCTTTTCTCCTGTGATTTCAATTCCTCCTTTCCTGTTAAAAGCAGACAGCTTTAGATGGAGTATTTTCTAGTAACACCTACAAACACGTTCTCTGCCTACTTTCTAGGCACCTATTAAAAGAGAAAGCTATGACTGAGGTAAAGTACAGCTTTTGAAAGCTGTACATTCAGGGAGAGCAGATAAAGATGAGAGAATGGGAGCACATGTCAAAGGTCAGGTCTGGCATGTGGAGAACAAATGCAGTTGACAGAATGTGATCTTTAGGAAACACTCAGATTTTGACATTAAATTATAGTACATTTCACTCTCTGCATGTCTCCAAGTCTCACCTCTGAAAGTAAAAACAACCCTCAAACCCAACCTCTTAGCTTTGCAAACTCGGAACAAAGGAATTATCTTTTCCCCAAAGCAACCATCTGCTAAGTAAGTGTCACTTTTTTCTTTTTTAAAACAGACAAGAGAGAATGGCCAATATATATCCAGCTGTTTATAGTGAGAATACAGTCTTAGAAGCACTTCCTTATTAAGTATATAGGTTATGCAGCTTTATTGCTGTAGGCTGGGTCTTATTTCTCTCAAGTTATTATTTAATATGGCTTTGTAAATATTTTATTTAGAGTTATCTTCAGAAATTTCATTAATTTATAAGCTTGGGTTTTGTTCTTACATTTTAAACCTCTGACACCAGAAACTGGTACACTTCCCATCTGTTCCCTCTCTCTAAGTAAGCTCTTCTGTGCTTTTGAGAAGGTTATTGACACTGACTGCAAAACACACACACACAAAAAAAACCTTTAAGGTGTGTCAGGTCCTCACAGATAACCCTCCAATCAACTTACAGGCACAAAAAGAAGGAAAGAAATTAAGTTTTCCTATTGAGAAGTGAAATTGAGAGGTTTGCACATAGTCACAAAACAAATCTGTTGCTGTTGTATTGATCCCATTTCTAATAATATATCATCCAATGCCTCAAACAAAAACTTAAACATTTCCTCCTGTTTTCTATTTATACCTACTGTTCAGAATTTGTCTACATGTAGATATTGGTATCAGGTGTAGTATTAGCTTTTCATAGCAACTTGTCAAAAGCATAGTTGGGAAGTATCCTTCAGCACAACTGTTCTTAGATGAGAACACACAAACATTGGCTATACTTAAAAAAAACCCCCAAAAACAAACAAACAAAGCCAAAATAATCCCAAAACATAAAAGATACATTTCTGTTGTAAAAAGTTAAGTTACAGCTTTGCTATATGCAAAGGAGCAATGAAAGAAAATGCAAAAGCATTCTTGTTTTAGGAAGCTTCCAAAAACACATGCAAGACAAAAACCCCAAAATAAACATATACAAATAAAAAGAATGCCATGAGATGAACCTCAGTGCATGAAAAGGAAAGCCTCTGTTCTTAAAATGTTGCAAAATCATGTGGATAACAGGAACTCACCGAAAAGTACCAACGAATCCTGCATTCTGTAGGGCCCTGCAGTATTCCTGAAAACAGTGACATTGAGGACACAAGAGAATGGACACAGGCACACAGGTGCTTCCCAAATGCAATTTGAAGAGCGAAGAATCAAGAGATTCCATGACTTTTGTTTGAAGGAAGGCTCTCCAGATTAACATAAGATGACAATATCTAAATGCAACTTTTCCTAGTTTAAAATTATTAGAAACATTGTTTTGACTGCTAAGGCAGGGAAAAAGGAGTGCTGCTGCTAGGAAAAAAAAAAAAAAAAAAAGCTTATTCACTTCCCAAGCAGGCAAACACTATAAGCTTCTGAAGCCTTTCAAGGCACTACATGAAACAAAGTGCTTTTGCCAACAACTCATTTGATAAGTTTATGGCATAACTTAGTTGAAAGCTCTTATAAGATGTCATATATGAGTAGAATAAAAATATTTTGAGGACAGCTTTGAGAATATAACTTTCTCAAAACTGAGAGAAGCAACTAAGTGATGCAACTGAAAAAATTGCATTCTGGGGACAACTTTCTTTTGGAAGGGAGCTAAGAAATCCATTTATTCTAAAAGATCAGCCATAGACAAATATTAGGAAGAGTCTTTACATGTATAGATTAATTTGGTTAGCCAGTCACTAAGGAATGCGAGTGAAAGAAATTTGCATTCTGAACCTTAGCTAGTATTTCCTCCTACAGAAAAGCTGTTCATTAAGAAAAAGAAACAGTAAGATAAACACAGGAACTGAAACACACATCAGTTTCCACTGGCCACCACCCTATTGGAACTGCTTTGGTATTTATGATTAACATTTCCTTATTTTCTCTAATATTTGCCTGAAAGATTGTACATACAGTCTTAGAAATCACTGTTTTCAAAGTTTAGCACAGGAAAACAGACAAATTAAGCTTCTTTTGAAATATTTTTTACATATTTATAGTTTTCGTACTTTGACACAGCACCTTCCTGTACTTTTTCTTTAGAAGTGTGTATTTTAAAATCATATTAAACAATTCCAGCAATTGGATCTAAATCTGTACTGACAAGCAAAGTTATAAAAGGAAATTCTGACAAAGTCATTGTAAAGATGCAACAATAATGAATACACATTTCCCTACAAATTTATGTATGTTTCAGCTATGCTCTCTGTAAATAACTGTTTCAATTTACTTGATGAAGTAAAGGAGAAAAAATGCTTTAGTCTTCACAGGTAACAGGCAGAACATCCTTTTATCTACAGAGCATCTCTTAGAATTTAACGTAAAAGACCTTCAGCATCACGCATTACCATTTAAGCGGGAAATGCAGACTCTGAGACCATAGAATTACTAAAAATCTCTGTTAAATGGATGGAATTTAAAAAACCCAAACAACATATATATTTATTTCTCAAATAGCTTTCATTCCACATTTAAGTGTTATAAGTATCTGAACATTTTAATGATTGTACATGTGAGCTAGAACTTAGATATCTTCCAGGCAAATAAAAAGTTGTAGCCAGATACTAACAAAACACAAGAGTTGAAAATGAAATAAAACTACACATTCTCGTATCACACAATTCAAGTTTATTCCATTCATTCTTGCAACACAAACTTAAAAATACAGTATCATTTAGCATTCTGATGTCTATGAACCATGATAATGATGAACCCAACTGTGTCAAAACAGTTAACAATGGTGAAAAGAGAAAGTCAAATATCAAAATGCACAGAGCACTAATTTTCTTCCGTCACTGCGTAGAAAGATGATTGTTTATCCATTTACAAAATATAATTAAGACAAGTTCATTTTGAAATTTTGCATGCAACACTGCAATTGCTTGACCTAAGACACTCCATTCTTACCAGCCTCTTCTACAAATAATTCAATGTCATGTTCAAGGATTCCATTTAGCTATCATTTTTCCATTTGTTCCTCCTTAAGAAAAAGGAGCAGAGTGTACAAAATCCAAAATATACTTAAGATTATAACTTACTCAGCACAAATTTCAAAGGAAAAGGTTTAAGAACAGAGTGGATTTCCAAGTATATGCAATTCCAGTCTGACAAAGTATTTAAATTCTGTTTATAGAATGTAAAATAATTTACAGTTTGGTATTTTAATCTAGTTAGGACCTACTCAAAGATACAGGCAGCCACCCATTCTTTTTCCCACAATATAGCTAACAGGAAGGGAACAAATAAACAAGCCCAGTTTCTAGACAATTACAAAAGCATAAGTTTTTCTTATTATGTCTTTTTTTTTTTTTTAATCCTGGGCAAAATGATCAATCACCTCTTGTGTAGTGCAAAAAAGTATTTCTTCTTTACAAGCCAAATATTAAATCCCATCTTTTAACTATCTCAAAAGGCAGCTTGGGTATGTATTATAGCCAAATTAATACTTGCCTCACTGAAGTTTGTTTGCATTTTTTTTCCCTCAAGTCAAGTAAGAAAAAATAAGGTGTCCACATAATTGTAGAAAAAGGAAGGCAAAATTGCCTCAGTGAATCACCAGAAGAGTTAGTACAAAGATGATGTTTCTTTACTATGATAATGCTCACTTAAATGAGAGCTGAAGGGACAAGCAGGAAAGAATACAGAGAACAAAAAACAAATAACCAAAAACACTATGGCCAGACAACTTGACACTAACCAACACAAAAAACTTGAATAATCAAGTTTTCCACATAAAAACAGATTGCAGTTTTCTAAACTAGTATTTTAATAGCTAAGTATTTAATAGCATAATATGGAGGCAAATTTATGCCAAAGATTGTTACTTTCATAGCTGAATAAAGTGTTAAATCTATAGTCTGTGTTCACACTATTACAATGACATGACAATCCAGCACTGATCAGAGATAAGATTAGAGAGGTCTCCTTAAATAGTCATTAAAAGCACTGTTCTCCAAACATGCTTGTTTTTTTATCAGCAGCTCACCAATTGATTTATCACTGATTTCCAACCCTTCTGCTCTTCCTTTCCACCTATCTCCAAGAAGCAAAGAGTAATTGCACTGTATAGTTTATGGCCAGAGTTGATTGTTTTCTCCATTGCTTTTCTTATGGGATGTGTATATGTACATCAGTTTTTGCTCTCATTTTAGTCTAAATGAAAGGCTTTTTATAGCTGAGACATTCAGTCATAATACGCAACATGATTCAAGTTTCCATTAAATATGAGTGGTAGTCACCAGGTTACTTCTACGTATCCTCTCAATTTCAACAGTGATATCAAAATAATATCAGCTGCTTTTGTTTAAGAATTCAGCATGAGACATTATACACATTTGTTTTCTGTATTGTGTATGTTAGCAGAAAGTTTGAAATCCATATTCCAAAAAAGAGGAAGATGTATAGTTTGTGGTGTACAATTTTCTCTTATAAAACCTGATATTCAGTTTTGGATGAATCAGCTGTCTAATGAACATTTTCAAGATGAAAGTCAGAAGCTCAGACATTCTTGAGGACCATAAGATGTGACAGGAATCCCTACCACATCATTAAATACCCTTCCATGAATTATCAAGGCTATCATATACTAACATACTTACTGGTACAGGAAATCTTATCTAAAAGTCAATGGCTAATGTGGTATGGTTGCACCGGGAACTTTCAGAACAAGTTCCATGCACTAATGAAATTTAAGAGGTTCATTCAGCCAACAATGAAACACTGATTCAAATATATGCACAATTAAAAGTTTGTTTTGTTTTTTTTTTTCCTCCATTAGTTAGAGCAAGTTAAGACTTTTACTTGTATGTCTTCCTTCCTGTTCCTAACACCTGAAATTAGAAAGTTTACACGTACTTTAAAAGTTTACCGGAAAAGTTTAGCAACAATATTCACCTGATACGAATGTCTAAACCATTACTGTTCATTTTCCACATTTGACTTGATTATCCTTGGGTTTTTCCTGAAAGAAAAACCTCAAATTCAAGCATCCAAAAGTACCTTGGCAGATATTCTGGAGTATAACACCACCATGCCTCAACTGATCTTTCCTGGTTTACTCAAGAGTCAGGAAAACATTAGTGTGACATCCAATTAGTCAATACAACTCCCATAACTAGTATCAGAAGTCCTCAAAACTGCAACACAAGCTTTAGGCAGAAGAAGAATAAAGTCACCCACTGAGAGAGAAAAGAGAAAAGCAACCCAGCCACCTACATTACTACCTTTCAGATTATGGCAGACACTAATAGCATGAGACTATCGTCTCCTTCACAATTAGTTTCAGGTACATAGCACAGTACTTCCATCTAAAGGAAACTTTCAACAAAAAACTTAGTACTAACCTAGGAGATTTACAAGCCAAAAATTCAAGATCATGGTTTATCTTTCTTCTTCCATTTTCACTAGAAATGGGAAGATTGTGCACTGAAAAGAGGTCCTAGAGGGACACTGTTCATAATAGTTTTCAACCCTCTCCAAACAGATTATCTTCGATACAAGCCCCTAACTAGTCTGATTCATAAAGAATTTCCCTCCCCCCAAAGTATTTAGCTGAAGAAGCTGGAAGATGCAAAGAGTGACAGACAGGCAGCAGTGTGAGGCCACAGGAGAGACATTTAAGATATCAGTCCATCCATCACTGAAGAAGAGCTTTAATTGCTTGGTTGTCAGTGGCTTCAAAGGCAGTTAGTCCATCTGGGCCTTTCACAGTCTTATCAGCACCCTGTAAAGATATTGAGAAGCATTGTCAATTCAAAAAGCCAGGCTGCATTAGTATTAAATGTGTCACTTACCTTGGATAATTATACTGATAACATACAGCTTTTTAGTGCAGTGTATTGTTTCATTTAGAAAGCAAGCAGTCAAGATCTATATACAAAACTATTTGACACGCTGCTAATCTAAATTTCAAAATTTACTTCAGAAATAGAAAAAAGGTTACATAAAATTTGTCACACAACAAGTTGCAAGATCAACAAGTTATCAATTAATCTTGGATAGAAATAGAAAAACTCTTTTGTTTCCAGCACCTACTCATATGAATACAATACAGTATTACACACTTCTATGAAATCTATGGTGCAGCAAGCTTTTACACATGCTAAACTAAGCACGTAACCTCTGGAGGAGGTTGTTTATAACAAATCATACTATTTTCTTTCTATAATATAAAAGACTACATCCTTCTAGAATTATGCTTCTCTTCCATTTTGAAAAAATCCCTACTGCTACACAGAAAAAAGCTCAAATCATTCCAAATCCAAAGCTGATCAAGTTTGTTTTGCATAAGCTATGCTTACACCTAAAAGGCAACAAAAGAGAATAGGGAGTCAACAAGAGCAAAAAGAGAAGCAAAGAGTGAATAACTAGTCATGTTTGTTTTGAGCACTGTAAATATATACATAAAAGTGAAAAAACAGACTAAAGTTTAAATAGGATAGTTAAATAAAGAGATAAAAGTTATTAGAGAACACAGGACTGACTACAGAGATGGAGATGTTTTCTGAAAATAAGTTAAGATTCCAGAACACTTCCTCTTGAGGAGATGTGCAAGTCTCACTTTAAAATATGTATATTTGCTCAACTAAGTGACAGAAAAAACAGCTTAGGTGGCAATAGCATGGATTGCAGAAGTTTGTCTTTAGTTTTATGCATGAACTCTTTGTTGAATAAGAACAAATTTCAATTACAGTACATGGAAGGAAGTGCACAGGTTAAAAGTAAAGGACATCCAATAGTTTAAGAACACAATGGACCTAGAATTTCAACAACTTTTTCACTAATAAAAGATTATACACATAAAACCCCACTAAACTTCCATACATAATACCAATGTCTGTTCCCAAGTCACAGAATCACAGAATCTTAGGGGCTGGAAGGGACCTCAGGAGATCATCTAGTTCAACCCCGCTGCCAAAGGTTGCACAGGAAAGCGTCCAGGCAGGTTCTGAACAACTCCAGAGATGGAGACTTCATCAGTCAACTCTCAGCCTACCAGACTTCCCATTGTAACTGTTTCTAACAATGTAATAAACTGGATCTGACATTACTATGATTTACTGCCAGTATTACTTTTCATAAAATAGAAGATTTCCATCTTTGAAACCTCTACTCTTTTTACTTGTAAATACTCAATTTGCCATTCTAAAAAGATGGCTTTACAGTGGTTTCTAAGGCAGCGGTGCCCATCCTGTGATCCACTGGCCAAACTGATCCTGTTGGAGCTATTCATCTTCCTTGCAGTCCCTAGAGATCCTCAGTGCAAGACATGAGCTGAACAGATTGTTTTGTTTGGAGGCAGTCAACTTGTGGGGCACAGAGACAGGCTTCTGCTATTAGGGAAAGAGGCTGGGAAAATAAAATTGTCTTGAGAACTCCAGTAAAGAATTCAGAGAGGGATACTTACAATTGCAACAACTTCCTCCAGGCAGTTCACTTTCTCTAGTACCTTTCAGGTAGTAGAATACAGGCATACATTTTGTGCACATGCAATAAATTCACTAAAGTGATAGGAGCCATGGTAACATTTACCTCAGCTCTTGTCACTATGTACCATCCTTGTCCCACATAGTATTCAGGATGCTGTACTATCACTGTTCTGTTAGGTATTAACGTGAGCTGTCTATTCAGAAGAAATGATTTGTTGGTCATTGCAAACACACACTTAGGCTGAAACCACTGAAACTCATTACTTGTGAAACATTTATTTTCCCCCTCTGAGATTTAACACGTATTTGGCAGTTATTATCTCAGTTGTTCTGAGAGGATAAAGGCTTCTTTTACTGGTGTTCATTATTTTTACTGCTTAGAAAGCAATCAGATTAGCATCAATGTAGAAATCAAAAGGGCTTCAAAACTGTTCTTTGATGTTAAGGTTAGAAAACCTGAGGAACTTAGGCTTGAAGAAAAATGGAACTATGCAGTAACTGACCTACCAATATTCTTTGTGAATCATAGTTTAAAGAACTTTAACTTATAAAAATCTCCACCAATGTATCAGCATTTAAAGTATAAAAGATGTAACTGTTAACTGAAGTAGATTTAAAGTGCAAAGAGAACTTTTAGTTTAGACATGGGATTGCTTTCCACCCTCATAAACATTTGTAATTCAGAGAAGTTATAGACTCACAAGACCTGAGTTGCCAAACCAGCTTCACTGAGCGTAGGATAAGAGGGTCATGACTACTTAAGGACACCATTTAAGAAAAATCAGTGTTTATGAATTAGGAAAATGGCCCTTTAGCTACACAGAAAGAGTGCTGCCTACATTCAATAGAATGGGAAGAAATAATAAAGTTCAGGTCAAGAGGACTTTGATTTTCAGAAGTACAACACTGCCTGGAAACAAGTTCAAATAAAATTACATAAAAGTAAGATGATTCCACAGTATTCTCTGCTTCCCCAAAGTAAAAGCTATCAACATCTTGGTGGTGGGTTTTTTGGGGTTTTTTTTGGTTTTTTTAAGACACATACACACAAATATATATAAACTGTCTGTCTTTGGCAGGGTAATAACCAACAAGAACATTTGCCCTCTTAAGCCACTGAGTAAAGCACAAATATTAAGCACGCCCTGAAGGCAACATAATGGCTACCAGGGTGCAGATGCAGTTCAGGAAAAAGAAAAAACATGAAGGCAGCAGACAAAGGCAATGCAGAGCTGCCACCAAACCCTGTGAAACTCAAACTGGGGGCACTTAATGAACCCGGCAGAAAACTAGTTTACACAGTAAGCAGCAAACTTCCAGAACAAGTTGCCAGATGAAGTTACAGAGGCAGATGGCAGCTTATCAAAAAAGGATATGGTTGAATAAGTGGACAACAAATCTACAAACACTTCTTAGAGCAGATAGATGCGTGTACCTCTAAAATCCCCAATAAACAACAAGGAACAAGGGAATAACTGAGCAGAAGTGGTCAAACTCACAGCTCTTCCCAAATGGCATCTCTTCTGTCACCATCCAAGTACGAAAAAAAAGGTGCTAAATTGCCTAACTCAAGATGATATTTCTTCTAACACATTTTCAGTAGAAAGCAGAGATCAAATTGCAGGAGATATTTTACAAAAGTAGAACTATTTTGAAATAGGAACAAATGGATGAGATTTGCTGCATCTTTTGAAACATCTCACCCTTCATTAGATGCAAAGCAGTTTAATTATCTATTTTAATGATATTGGTTTCTTCTACACTAAAAAAATATTTTCACTTTACAAAATCGAATATAAGATTCTTAAAGAAAAACATGGAACAATTTGAATTTTATATATCTATGTATCTTCCTGCTTTTCAAATACATACCCTCTAAATCTGCTACCCCTGCAAAAACTAAAGGCAAACTGAAATACAGTGACTGATGTTGCTTCAGTTCAATCCCTAGTACTAATTATCTGTTATTTTGTTTTGTAGAAGGCTGGGACATACCATGAACAATAAAAACCTGGTATTTTGGAAGACAATTCAATGCCGACTTTGTCAAAAGCAACTAAAAGTTCATTTCCTTCCTAGTAGTAGAATATCTTCCAGTATTATATTATTTAACATTATCAATAGTAATGAAAAGACATAAGGGGAAAAAATGAACACAGATATGACATTTCTGCTTCATTTTGTGGTCACAACGTGAAGCAAACCACTTTACTGTTTAAAATTAAAGGCTATTTTAATATGCCTTGAATTCCTAGGAAAATATTTTGAGATTAATAAAAAGGATTAACTACTGTTAATGTAGTAGTAAGACAACAGCTCCACCTTTGAACTTCGAGCAGGAAGTGGTCTTTAGACTAAAGCTAATTATTTTCATGTATTACAGTAAGTCAGAGGAAAACATTTTCAACTGGAGCTCAGATGCTGATAGAGCAGTTTTAGGTATCACTCTGCAAACCTCCGTAGGCCTACTCTTTGGAAAGCCTGCATGATAATATTCCACACATTTTTATAAACTTGAAAGATATATTAAGAATTCCCAAAAGTATTTCTAGGCCATACACTGGATAAGTAAGGCTTGATAGTTTAAAAAGGAAGGATTATTAAAAAAAGAGTAGTTTTGTAGGAATAGGCAAAATTAATTCTTTAAAAGCTGTATTTTAAGGATATGGTATTTTAATCTCTACCTTGACCAAAAAAACCTGTTCATTAGAAAAATAGGTCTCAACTCTGACCTAGAGGGTTTATGCTAGTTCTGGTAGTCATAATAACTTAAGATTGAACTAATTTTACATTAGTAAAATCACTCATCCCTCATTGAGGGCAGTAACCCATCTTCACCCCCTATGTATTTCAATACTTGGAATCTTTCAATTCTCGAGAGTTAATATGATACTGTATTATTACCTACTGGTAATAGTAGGTTAATTAAGCTTTTTGGAGGCTGATCTAGCATACATGTAGCAGTTGTTTGTTAATCTAAACATTAAAATCTTGTGCTGAAATGGAAGGTAGAGTCTTTTCTAATGTACAGAAAAGTTTCAAGTATAAAACCTCACATTTTATTCGCCCCGCCCACCACTTAAATATATTTTACAGTTTTATAACAAATTGGCAATTTTGGACCAGCTTTGGAGCTTTAATCCCTACACGTTTGGAAGGAATTACATTATTTGAATATTTTAAAAATGCCAACAGAAAATTTGTTTTTTATCTTGAAGTTTAAATTACCACATTATCAATGTTTTGTTTTAGTTCATATTGGGCAGGCCTGAACCATCAAAGATGACCATAATTGTGCTATGATGAAAATAATTTAATGAATCAACTCTGTCAAAATCATGACAGTAATTGATTATGGCTGATCACTATGATTAGCATAACAACACTACTTGAAAACAACCATATATAATCTAGACTTTTGAACTTTTCAAACTGCATCTAGGTTTCTTATAGTGTAATAAATCAAACTGAGCACTGTCAATTCCAAAACTAAACATCTGAACAAGGCATCAGGAAGTCCTCACTGAAATTCTAACTTCTGAAGAAAGTGTGTAGCAAAAGCCCTTTCAACAAACTACCTTTGGAAAAGTGTAATATATCTACCCTTAAATTATGTCAGGTGTTTACCAATAATCCCATGTGTGCACTGTGATTATAAGAACAAAGTCATATAATTATTTGATTTTGTTTTAAACAATGAAAATTGTTTTATTTATACAAAATAACTGTATGTTGGTTATATCTGTGTTTTTCATATTGGAATAAATGTCTGAACCTGAATACGAACACTAATTACGGTCATATGTGAAGTTACAGTTCAAAGTATCTTAATCATAAAACCGTAATTCAACAAAATGTTTTCTGCTATGCTTCATGAATAGAAAAAAACCAAACAAATAAAAACAACATATTGGGGGTTAAATCAATGCAACCATTACAATAGGTGCAAACTTGGGAAAATCCACCACAACCTAAAATATTGTCTACAACTTTGATACAGAACAGAAGGAGAAATATAGAGCTGTTTGCTTTTGGCAGCTGCAAAACTACTGCTTAAACCTGCTGTAGTACTTATTTGCAACCATGACAGAATATTAAAATCACATGTTAAATACTTCCTGTAAAACCCACCAGGAAATTCCATCAAATGATTCTTCTTCCTAGTACTTATTTCATCATTTTTGATTAATGTACTTTCCAAGGTCAAACCACATGTTACGAGATTACCGCCCTTTCACAGAAGATCACACTTTAAATGCTCGCAGGGATTCTATTAAGAATAAACTTAGAACTAAATCACTTGGTTTAGGGAGCTCTTAATACACCTTCCGTGCTAGCAATTTGAAAAGCTACAATAAGTGTTATAAAACACACAAGATGAAGGAAGGAGCATTCCTGCAGTTTTCATATCACTGCAGTTTTAATATGTAGCCAAATGCTACAGGATCACCAGGTAAATAAGAAAATGTTAACTATGTCAAAATTTGGGGACATGGTTGACTCAAGACAGAATTTAATGCATTCTTAGCAGGTAGTGGGAGGGAAAAGGCAGGAAAGAAGATCTATGAAATCTAAACTTATCCGGAAATAATCAGTTCCAATTCCCTGAAAATGCACAAGACAGGTAGCAGCATGGTATATTCTGTTTCGGCAGGCACAATATTCTACACTTTCTTACTTCTACCAGTGAAACCCCTTCTCATTGAGCATGCAGCTACAGCTCCTTTTTCAAGCATCCATTTCACTTCTCATCTCCTTAAAGGCCCATCCCACCTATAATTATAACTGCATGTTACTTTCCATACAAAGGTCAAATCGACTGTTATTTACCGAATTGGTATTCGCATTTTGCCTAGTCTATTTCTTCATAAAGATTTTTAGTATTTTATTTTCATTGCTGAAATGAAGCAATGAGAAGCTTTCTATTCTTAGAGAAAGCATATGTTTAATTACAAATATGTTTCCCAGGCAATGAAACTGTGCATGCAAATAACATGATTTCCTGTGATCAGATACTTCCAAACAGAGGTCTCCCAACCTAAACTTCTAGCCAAATCTAAACTTTCACCAACCTCATACAGCATAGCTGAGGAATACAGACTTGCATGAAAACAAACAAAAATAAATATTTTTTTTTAAAAAGGAATACAGCTGTGAAAAAAGTTATGCAAGTGCTAGCTAACCTTTAGCCTTGACTTTTTTTTTTTTTTAAGAAAAGGGGTCACAAGGATGCACTGATCCTTCAGATATGACAATATGCCAGGTACCTGCTGTCAAATGACAATAGCTGGTGTTTCTTTAGCTTATTAAAACTAATAAAATCAAAACAGGCTTTCAAAATGATGATGACAAATAGGCTTGCAAAAATATTTTCCCCATAGTTCTTCAATAATAAACATTAAGTATTGTAATGGAGAGATACCATTTGTGTCTTTGCAAGTAATAGTTTAAGGCAAGTATGGGTATAAGGGACACTACAGAGCTAGCTAAAGGGTCTTCAGCTTCATCCTTCCCATCTGTTCCATGTCTCTTATTCTCAAATTTCATCTGAAATTCATCATTCTCCTACAAAAATAGTGCCACAGAGACAGCTGAGAAAGCACTTAGTATGGTCCTAAATGAAGGATGAGACTTCAGAACAAATTTAAGCAAGTTGAGTAGACCATCTGAATCTTAAATTAATTGTCACAGGATTTCTTCACAGAAAGGCATAACTAACATTAGACAGGATCAGAGAAGCAAAGAAAAGTGAAATTCATGCAGCATCGAGGCAGTTAAGGAAAACCATTTTATCTTGGAAGTATCATCATGAAAACATTACACAGCAAGAAATCCCTTGGCCAAATTATTTAAGTGGGTTCGTATAATGAAAATGCACTGTTAACCTTCTCTTTTCTAAGAAAGCAAGGTGTAACAAGAAGGAGCACATATGAATGGAGACAAAATATCGCTTGAATTAACTACTGCTTTGTAAAATAGATTGCCTTTGTAATATGAATCAAAGAAAGAACAGAAACAGATTATGCTTATTCTCCACAGGACAAAATTCAAAAGCTCTGCAATAGAGAAAGCTCATCTTCCTGCTTTCACTTCCCCTCATTCTGCCAGTACAGATGGGTTTTCAGTCATCTGGCAAAAGCATAGGGAAACCACACCTCTAAGCAACTTCACAGTGGAGATTCCACCACGCAAAACACTTAAACTGCTTCCAAAGCTAAATCCCAGTCTTCCCTGTCTGCTTAAGGAATGTGCTGGGTTTTGGTTTTGTTTTTTTATTCGTTGCCTGATTTGCTGTTGGTTGCTCTCTAGCTGAAGCTCACAATACTTTTAGTGGTCACTATTACTTCTGCTACACTGCAGAAGTCCTGGAACTTTCTCCTTCAACTATCTTCTCCATAATCAGAGTACCCTCTCTGGTTTAGCAATTCAAACAGCATTTGTTTGATTTTCTGTACTCATCTGGAGCATCATAATCTTATTGAAAAAGATCATAGTAATATACTTTGCTAATGGATAACTTGTTCTAAACATTTGTATCTCACCTTTGACAGAAGCAATTTCACACAGGAAACGTGGCCCTCATAGACTGCTGATAGGAGTGGTGTGATATTATGTTTGTCTGGAGCCTGTAAATTGAGACACAGTTATTTGAAGCACAATTTCACACAGCATTAAAAGGTTTCACTTTTTGTTTTGTCAACAGTAGAGTGAAGGCAAGGATTTAAGAATATTATTCAGAAATGCAATCCTTCAGAATTTTTTATCTCCTTTTTAAAAAGAAAAGTCATTGTTTAAAGAAGTCAGGTAACAAGGAAGAGATTTCTTCCGTAACACTTCTAGGTGTCCTAAAGTTTATCTATTTTTTTTTTTTAGGCCAATGGTAGAAATTGTGGTATTTCAGCTAACAAATTTCAAACAATTTAAAACACTACTCCTAATTTTCCCTGACTTCAGAAACCAGTTTTGGCTGAAACATTGTTTGGGCTGTCTTCTCCTCTCTAAACTATCATCCTGGAAAGAGTAAGAAATGGGGCAAATGAAATGCTCTTATTTTTTCCTCCTCTCCAGTTAGAAGAGCTCCTGAGGAAGAGATAATGTTTCCAATCATCAAGGGAAAAATCCAAGCCATTTTTAAGGTCTAAACCTAAGATGTCTTATACATTAACTTTCAGACAAGTATTCCAAAGCACAGCGTTTGAAGTGTATGGTTAAAATATTTAAAAATTTCACTTTATGGAGAACTACACTATTTTGAGGTGCCAATACAGTCCAGCCTAGTATTTTCATGACAAAAAGCCACACATGTCAAGATACAGCAAAATAACTAAGTTTGAGTAAGAATGGCTCCAAAAAAATACACACACCAGTTTAAAGAGCTGATCCTGCCCCAGCCAAGGATAACTTCTACTGTCTTCTGAAGTCCCTTCCAACAAATGCAATACATATTTCATGCAAACTTTATTTAGTTTGACCCAGATCACTGGATTTATTTTTCTAATCATGGTCAAGTTAAATTTAAACTTTTTATAGCTATAAACAACATTTCCTAGTGTGTCCGAAAAGAATAAAAACATTTAATAAATATAATTTTAAGATTCTAACTTCCAGGAGACCACCCCTCAAATATTTTTAAATGTATCACTTGTTTTAGTTTGATCTAAGTCTTTCTGTAACCATTTAGGCACTTATGCCAATCACTTATGCAGGGTAGTGGAGTGGCAGGGTAAAGAACCTAACATCTGTTTGCAAATTGATGTACATACATTAATATCAGCTCCTTTCAATAGCAGAAATTCCAGAATCTCAAGTTGTCCACAGTCTGCTGCATAGTGAAGAGGCTTCCTCCCACCTTCAAGTGTCCGGTTGACATCTTCACCCTTTAATATAAACATAAAGTAATAAGCAAAACTTTAGAGCTAACACACCAAGAGCTTGAATAAATGCAACATCTTCATATATGCTGCAGAATGTTCCATCCAACTATTTAAGTCACTGACCAATTTCCTTTCCCTCATCTATGCATTTAGAACTGTAAGAAAACCTTGGTCCCTCCTTCTACACAGCATCTCAAGTGTAGTGAGAACCTCAGTGCACTAAGTAACACTCGTATATTTATTTAAAAAAAGTAAAAAAAAAATCATTAGAGCTTGTAAAAAAAATGCTCACATTGGCTCATTCTGATACTCCTTGCCCTCAACTCGAATCCTAGTTATATGGCTATTCTAAGTTACTCTACCTGCTTCTGTACCTATTTAAGTTTCACACAGTGAGAAACCAGATGCATAGAAATAAGTCAGCATCATAACTACCAGTTATGAGTACAGATCATCCATAATTTAAAACCTAATTATGAAACCGTCCCTTTTGTTTTATAAATAGCACCTGTCAATTCTACATGACACAAAAAAGTATGAAGACAGTCAACCAAATCAGGGCACAGGAAGTTATATTCTAATGCCACTCGTACTGGTGGATTGAGACATCTCTTAAGGCGTAAACAAAATTTAATTTAGTGAGTGCCTAATCAGCTTTGTTTCTCCACCTTCAGTTGTGCAACTAAGGATAAACTGATCTGCAGCACTTCAGTAATGATGAGAAGTTACTAGAAATCAAATTCTGACATGCTGTGTGGTAAGTGCCTTCTTGCTCTATGTGCAAATAAAGTTAGTATTTTAGGGAGTGGCTAAGTTTAGCATCATACCCCAATTCCTGCATCTCCACAGAAAAAACAACCAAAAGAATTTCAGCTGCAGCCCCAATTCACATCTCTCTACAGAACCCCTGCAGTTCCCTCACTCCTGCCCCAAATCTCTAGAAAGTTCACAAAATAAAGGACTTGACATATATCTTCCAGACATCACCTCCCTTCTAAGAACAGAAGACTGTCTGTCTTATTCTACATTTGATGTTCTATATTATCAGAATTTTATACTACCGGCCAAATAACAAGATGACCTCAGAATTCTCCTCACCTATCAATAGAATATTAAATTATTCTCATAATACACCCTGCTAAAAATCAAAGCAACACATCAGTGTTTAATTTCAGGTGTTTTACATTCTGCAGTCTCAGAGGTCAGAACCTGGTTCTCACAGTATTGAAGGTTCTGGCTTCAAAGTATCTTGAAGTAGCAGCAAGTAATATAATGAAAACTCTGCAACTGCTGTTACTGACCCTGAAATACAGCTATGGCTTCTGAACTATGTTTGACATCAGGAAAAAGATAATTTTCCTTTTATCTATGATTTTCAGAATAGCAACAAATTGCATTTCTAAACAAAGTTCACCACAGCTTTAGCTACGGACTATTAACACTGTATAACAATTCATGATGTAAAATTCCAATGTGACTAACTGAAGGTTTAACTCTTTGTTTACCAGTAAAGTTGTTACAGCTAGTCTTGTGATGTAACTTCTCTTTTGCTGAATTTCAGTACAAAAATATTGGCAGGTTTAGGTTAACAACTGTGTTCCAATTTAAAAAAATCATCCAGATCACAGTACACTAACACCGCAAAAATAGCCACTTTGGTCTGAAAAGCATATAAGGAAGTAGCATATGCTTAAATTATCTAGAAAGTTAAGCTTTACCCATATTCTTCTTTGTACCTTGCCACTTCCCATCAATTTTAAAACAGATGGCATTTAAATAACACATGATATTTGCAGATACAGTAAGCATTGGGATGCATAAGTTTAGGAAGCCAACCATATAAAAGCCACACAATCACCACTCCAAAATAGGCCCTAAAAACCCCTGTAAGGTCTGACGCACACTAAGACATGGTAAGTAAGGGGGTAAGAGAGAAGGTCAAGCAAGCTAACTCCTGGGACAGCACACAGTAAAGCTGTTCACATTCAAAAAGAAATTTATAATCATCATATCTTAACAGTCAGGAAAGCTCCCTCTTCCTTAGGCTTATGAATATTATTTGGCTCATTGGCTTATACTACAGGATTTTGTTTGTTTGTTTTAAAGAATATACCACAGATCCCTCTGTTCCCTCCTAAGCTGTTTGTGGAATAAATTCTTTCTGGACAATGAACTCTTGGAAGGAAAAAACAACACCTGAACACAAAATTTTCTAAGTTCCCCTTAAAAATGATAATAGCTTATTTATAGTGAAGTATCTAGCAAGTCTGCTAACAAAGATATCCCAATCACAGATCATACGGATTTGAGTACTAGTACTGAGAAAAATGTATCAGCAGCATTCAAAGTCAAACATCAGAGTTAACAGAATCAAGATATCCTATAAGTTACAAAAATTTGTAAAAGCCAGTACTCTTAGATTCTGCAATAAACAAAGTCAAATATCCACTTGTTTCATGGGTGTGAAAAGTCACTGTAAAACAGACCACAGAATGTTATAAAACTTCATTTGGCCTTTCCTACTCCCAGTCTGAGACATACAGAAGTAGGAAGGGAAGACAAATCAACCCATTTCCTACAAAGGCATCAAATCTTGGCATAAGCATGTGCTTTAAATGCAATCTCCACATACATATATCAGAAAACGTGCAGGACTTCACAGATAATTTCTCTCTGGCCTTTAGATCTTCTATTTATATTGCCTGGAGTATCTCCCCATAGGAAGAGTAGTGGTCTCCAAAGTGGGGTGTGAAAACCAGAGAGGCATGCAAGACTGGGTGCGAGAAGAAAATATAGTTCTGCTTTTGCAAAGAAACATGAAAATATCAACTTTATATATTTAATTTAAATTCTATTAAAAGTTTCAATCTTTATCTATTCCAGCTGCTTTTTATGTGCTTAAATTATTCTAAGATACAAGGTTAATACAGAATCACCTATAAAATGGGAAAGTCGGAAAACTGCTTGAACCCTCATGACCTAAATTTGTAGTACACTGGTGCCAGACAGTAGTTACCACAGCTGCAACAATAAACCTTTTACCTGGCTAGACAGTGACGTTAAACAAATCTTGCATCCTAGATAAGGTTGTAAAAGATTATCCAAACAAGCTGCTGTTCTCCTTTAAGCTTAGGATGATCAATCCTGTGGGTGTTGATTGTTATCTTCAGTGGATGAGCACTCCAAGTTGGAATCTCTTGCTCTTCCACTTGAAGTATTCTGTTGAGCTAAGCCAGGGAGAAGAGCCGACTTACATAGGCAGTTGAGTTCTCAGTTTGGACAGGCTTGCCAGCCATGACAGACCACATTTTGTGTGGGAAATGTACCTTCTCTATATGATTGCATCTAAAAAGTGTTTCACTCTGCATCAGAGAATTAAAGGATTCACATTAGCAACAAAATTATATATTGTAGCTATGGCAACAAGCTCCAAACGCCAATTCACATCTTCATACGATAAAAGAAAATCTAAGTATAGGGTCAACATTTGAGCTTTTTCTCATAACTAAGGCAGTTTTCGTGAAGGTGTGGCCAATTATGTCAACGGAAGGAGACAGAGTGGTCTCTCAAGTCTTGTATCAGGCTGAGGAAGGAAACAGCACAGGAAGTAAAGATGCAAAGAAAAGAGCTATCTCTATGTAAAAGTTTTCTGAAATTACTGAGGTTTTGAATAAAATTGGCCAAAGACATCATACTGAATGTTATGAACTTGGGTATCAGCAATCTTACCAGGCGATGATCCTAAATACTGACCTCTGAGACACCAAAGTAACCAATGTTTTGGTAGGCTGAAACTAAGACTGTACTAAAAAGCTGTTAAAGGTTTTCTTTAAAAAAGAAAATACTCTGCATAGGCACACAGTCAGAACCTACATGAATTGCCAAGAGCAGCATGATTTTCCTTTACAACTGCAGGAACAAAATCTTATATACATTAGACAAAAAGTGACAGAACAATTCTCCAGGAAGTTTTATGGAACCTTCGCCATCTTCTAGAGTCAAACAGAGCACCAACAAGGTTAATAGTTACGAGTACTTTGAAGAAGATGTAATTAAGTCAGAATCAAAGAATCACACCAACTTCAAAATAAAATATACCTCCAAAGGCCACATCTCTTCTGAAAGATTACTTATTTACACTTTCAAAAGTGTAAATACCTACAAATTCACTGACAATTGTGCAAATATTTATGTAAAGCCTCAGATAAGAATTTGTCCTTGCAAAAGGTAAGACATGATCATCTCTAATGACCTTCCAGAATACACTGAGATTACTTAGTGTAGTTACTCTAAAGTAACTTTAGAGTTACTTTAGAGTAACTTAATGTTATGCAATAACATTAAAAACCAGTTCAACACATGAATCATCAGAACCAGAAGTTAGCAGGTATCTGCTTTAATCTCCTCTATTAAAATCTGATTACAGGTAAAGAAAAGCCTCTCTGCGAATCTCCGATTGCTAAACAAGACAGCACGAAAGGAGATTTTTATAACACGTTGATCTTATGCCCTACTTAGAAAAGTCACATACATGGATAACAACAGAATATTCAACTAGAAGGACTTTATGTATCAGCTTCAGTTGAAAGCTGGCTATCAACTTTCCACCGAAGGACAGTAAAATAAAAACTTGAAGCTCAGTTCTAAATACTTTCAAGAATTTTCTCTGCTTTTTGAATAACTAATAGTAGGATTCATTATAGCATCCTCTGAATGCAACTACCACCCACTTTCTGCAATGGAGCACTTCATTATATAAAAAGATTTGTTATAACTAATTTCTTAAGTGAGTACTGTAAAAATTAGTTACTCTTGAACTTAATTCTTCCACTATCCTCTATCACACACATTTTCCTTGCTCTACTTTTTCTTGCCAATATACCTACATAAAAACCCTGGTCGTATCTTATGTCCTTTTCCAGTTTAACTCCAGTCAAGCTTTGGCTTTTTTAGTTCTATCCCTGCACACCCTCGGAAAGCACCCACAGTCTTCCTGGGAACTTACTCCTACTTCTACTTTTCACATTCCCTCTTTTTGTATCTGAGCTCAGAGAGGAGTCCTCTGACAGCTACGCTGCCCTCCTGTCATGCCTGCTGGATGTTCCAGAGTAATCTGGAAGGATCTACACATTAACATCTGCCTTGAATAAGTTCTGCCAAATTTAATTCCTTATTCTTTTTGTAGCCCTAGTTAAAAGAATGAATCAGATTTCACTGACTTTGTCCCTAATGCACATGATGACATTGGCTCATCGAAAATGTTGAATGAACAACTTTAGTCACAAATTACAAGTACTAAAGCTCATTTTCCAGACAGGTTATTTAACCACACCAAACTGACACTGTCCTTGAACAGCCACCATCTTTTCTGTAGGCTTTATTCCATGCCTCCCTTGGTATAGCTTTACTTGCTAACTCCCTCCTTTCTCAGTTCCCACCAGTTTCAAAAGCATCAACACTTAAAGCCAAATGAGCTAAACTCAACTCATCTAGTGCCATCCTAGCATCCCTACAGCATACTCCATGTGCTTCAATCACAGCCTCACTTTGCAGCAGCATAGCAACCAAAACCAAATTTGAGCCCACTATTCACTTGGGCACTCTGGTTTGCCAGTAGTGTTGCTCTAGAACATTACCACCATGCTATTAATGTCACAGCTCACCCATCAGGTTGGCACCGATCTTCTCCTGTGTAATAGTTACTGTATCACTATTCCTATCCACAGTTTGATCCTTCCCATCCCTGCATCAGAATTAAAGGCTGAGCAACTTGAATTCAATGAGGGAACTAATCAGTCTGAGAATTAACTTGATAATTTTCTTCTTTCCAGATGAACCTGTTCCTTCATCTGATTCACCATTTGGAACCTGAACACACCAGAAATAAGTAGCTGGGATTTACACTGCAGTTCTACCACAGGAATAGAAACTGAAAATTGGGACCTCATTAAATCCTATTGCATAGGTTAACTGGATTAGTAGAGCAGTAACTGTAATACTGGCGGCATTAAAATGCTCTTTCATATTTAGAAGCAACTCCATATCCCCATCTGTACTTATCCTGTCAGGCGGAAATAAATTCATCTCCCCATTTCACAAACTCCTTTAATTCCAGTTTTAATGAAGGAAATCAGATTCCATGCAGTCAGATGCCCTTAGAGTGCAGGGAAGCATCCTACAGGAGCTACACTATTGGGTAATTCCCGTCTCCATTATTCTGGAAAAAGATGAACTCACTGTATACTCTGTTGCATTACTTCCATCTCTTTGCATATAAAGAATGGCCATTATTTGAGAGTATTAGATATTAGAGTATTTGTTTTAAAAATTCAACAAAGATTAAGTGAGACAGTTCATCAGAAGTATTCCTAACTCATCTCATTGTACAGATCTATAGCAAGAGATGTTAAGAATTCAACTTGTGGAAAGCACGAATGTCTCAAGTTTTGAGTATTTATGTTCCTCAGATGTAGGAACAATATGTGTGGATGAAAGAAAAGTAAAATTTGGGTATTGTACCTTTTTTGGTTTTTGTCACATCACAGTGCATGGCCTTTACATCTGAAGGATCATGTGTGTACTATTCTATTTAGCAACATTCTTCACTTCAAAGTACATGGTGTAACAAAAAAACCAAACCAAACCAAACAAACCCCCTTGGATTTAATGCCAGAAGAGACATCTGAAAACAGACAGTTGAAATTCAATGTACATTCTGCTTTCTATGTTCATCTTCATGAAATGTCT
Source organism: Caprimulgus europaeus (assembly GCA_907165065.1). The sequence goes on along the minus strand of OU015528.1, from coordinate 57,757,140 downwards.
TTTTTTTACAAAAAAATTCCTGGTAGATTGCTAGGTAAGCTTTGACACACCCAATAAAAATGATGGAGGTGTAACTGAAGTGTAAAAATCCTTTACATTGTGATATTCTGAATCTAGAGATCACCCTCTGATTAAAAATACCATCATGAAGTGACCCAATTTAATTTTAACTTTTTAAAATCAAAGTGAACAGAAGTAAACTGCCATTTATGCTGTTGGATACAATCTGAAGACATATTCTGTCATAATAGAAGCTATATTGGTATCCAGTGAATGAAATGTTTCCTTTCAACCTAAGTGATTTTTAGGTTTTGCACTTAACTCATTGCCTGAAAGAGTAAGCCTTATGTTTTTTTGTGGAACATAGATAACCTGAGCTTTGAAATCACTTAAAAGCAGTGTATTCCTCAGTCTTCTGAAGGGAGAACAAGCTTGGATAAACCACACCTTGAAAAAAATTAGCCATTTACTCAAACAGTATTTAGCAGAAAATCTTCCACCACGGGATGTGGTGGGGTGTGAAGGAACTAATACATATTACTCTTCCCCTAACACCCTTCTTCCTTTTCTCAAAGTTTGATTGAAAGGGTGTGAGCTGACTCATTCTCCAGTATAACTTTTTCCAGATTCACTAATCTCTGGAAATACTTTAAAAAAAGAAAAAAACCCCAACAAAATCAAACAACATAAGTACTCTAAGACAAAAACACATTTTCTTTGTCATTTTACTTGTATTCTCAAAATGGGTGTATTTTAAGTATGTAAGCTGAAGTTCACGACATACTTTTATTCTTCAAGGTCAATCATTCTACAATTTCTAAAACCATTGTGAGCTTAAGAATATTGTAAGTCAAACAAAAACTTCTGCCCATATTCTACTTGCTCTAACAGTAAAAAATGATGATGATGTGGTAATGAGGAGAAACTCAATTACCATACATCCTGAGACCTGATGAATAATCTACAAGGACAGTTTAGTTCTGCAAGCTTGTAAGTTTACTGACTCATGGAATCACAGACTATTTAAGGGTGAAAGGGAACTCTGGAGGTTATCTAGTCTAAAGTTTGCTCGAAGTAGGTCCAATCAGATCAGGCTGCTCAGGACATTGCCCAGCTGAGCTCCACACACCTCCAAGGACTGAGGATTCCACAAATTCTCTAGGCAGACCTCTCCACGGCTTGATAATCCTCACAGTGAAAAATTTTATATCTAACTGGAATTTCTTAGAATTTCATATTATTCTTAGATTCCAACTGGAACTGTTGACACACCTTCATTGTGCAACTAAGCAACCTTCTCTATATCCTCCTCTTGGTACAGAAAGGCAACAATAAAATCTTCCCTTTATCTTTTCTTCTCCAGGAAAAAAAAAACAAAACAAAACCAAATCACCACAATTTTAACAGCATCTACTTGTATGTCCTTGGCAATCCTGATGGTCCCCAAACTCTTGACTCCAAACATGTTTCAGTACATCAATGCCTTTATTATTCTAGGAAGCCCAGAACTGGACACAGTACTCGCACACAGCCTCAGAAGTCATAAGAAGAGAAAAGTTTACCTCAACCTGTTGGCTGTTTTCTTGCTACTAGGCCCCAGTATGCTGCTAGACTTCAACAACGCAAGGGCACACTGCAGACTCAACTGCAGCCTGATATCCACCTGGACCCTGAAGTCCTTTTCAAAAAGTTTCTACCTAGCCAGTCAGTCCCCAGCTTGTACAGGTGCATGGGCTTACTTCTTTCTAGCCTATTGACCTGACCAGTAAAGACCTCCCATTGTTTAGGTCACAAAGATGTTAAGCAATACTTCTGATATCAACCCCTGATGGATGCCTCTGGTAACCAGACAGCACTTAAGTGACATTGCCAATCACAACCCTTTGAGTCCAACAGTCCAGTCAATTTTCCAACAGCCTTACAGTCCACATACCACAAACTTTGACACAGTCTCTCACTGTAACCGTACAGCAAAGGTCTTGTCAAACAGGTTCGAGGAGGAGGAGGATTTGCTCTGTAGCCTTCCCAGAGACTGAGGCTAAGCTGACCTACCTACAGTTCCCTAGATCTTCCTTCTCACCATTCTTGAATGAGCATGATGTTTGCTTTCTCAAATTCATCACAAACATTCCCTCAATCACTATGGCCTTTCAAAGATGACAGAACAGCCTCACAAATACATCACAGGTCTGTCAGCACCCTCAGATACATCCCATCTGATCCCATGGACTGATGTATGTCCAGCCTGCTTAAGAAATTCCCTAACTCCATCTTCTTCTACCATGGATAGTGCTTCACTACCAAAGATTCTCTTAACAAGTGGAGGGACCTGGAAGGCCTTACCAACAAGAGTAGAGGAAAAAAGCCTTTTCCATATCTTACCACTAGGTCCTCTGTTCCATAAAACAGTAAGTCCAGATCTTCTTTTCCTTTCCTTCACTAAGAAAACACTAGGCCTTCCTACTGGTACTCAGATTCCTTGCTAGTCTCAACTTCAACTGACTTTTGGCTGTGATAACATCCCACCTCACATTTGTGCAATTTTTCTACATTACCTTCAGTGGACCATTTTGCTTTCACCTTCTATATAACCCTGTGTATTGGTTAGAGATTCCTCAAAATATATGACCTGTGACGTAAGTTGTATGTCCAAGTAATGGCCTTGAAAAGCACTCTCTCAACTCAGTATTTCTCATGCTGTCATGAGTAAGTCCTAGAATGCAAAGAGGCCTCTGAAGCATCTTAACCTTCTTTATTTTAGACAGGTTGCAGTATCATCTCATCTATATTCAAATAACACCAAGAAAGGCAATCTGATCTTCCAACATAGAAATAGAATTTTATAGCTCACCTCCCCTGAATTCTTCTTCCACCAACCAGTTGCTTAAGCACAGAACTTGAGCCTCAAATACCTTGGTTTTCAATGAATTTTCTTTAAAGAATCAATGAAAACTAAAATTGAACTTGAGTTTAAACACAGAAAAGCTCTACTTTTTTACTTTTCTGAGCACAAAAAAAACTAAGCTGAGGGTTACCACTGAAAACTCAAGTACTACTATATCAATTTTCTTACTAGTGAAATTTTCTCACTATTGAAACATTCCCTGGGCTTATATGTTGAGAGCTCAGATTTTTCATATGACCTGATGGAGAGTGCTTTTATCACAGAATGGTATGGGTTGGAAGGGACCTTAAAGGTCACCTAGTTCCAACCCCCCTGCCATAAGCAGGGACACCTTCCACCAGACTAGGATGCTCAGAGTCTCATCCAACCTGGCCTTATACACTTCCAGGTAGGGGCATCCACAACTTCTCTGGACAACCCGTTCCAGTGTATCACCACCCTCACAGGAAAAAATTTATTCCTAATATCTCATCTAAACCTTCTCTTGTCCAGTTTAAAGCCTCCTCAGTCTGCCTCTGGTGTGGTTCCATATGTATTCCATTCTGTAACCCTAGTTCTTACTCACTGACTGCCAAAGAGCTGATTCACATACTGCTCACCTTAACTCAAAATTGGATTTGCAGGTGCCTTTTGTTGCAATATATATATTTCTGTAAAATATGTCAAAGAAATCTGTCAGCATTATAAAACACCAGTTCTTAACAGAGCTCACTATATAGAAGTATTCACCTGGACTGCACTTTAGGCCAACAATCCCACAACATTCCAGTCTTTTGAAGTGGTGGTGTAGTTCACCTGAGGTTACACCTCCCCCCCCCCAGAACAATCGCAAAGTAGCATTGACTTTGCAGCAGTAGTTTTCATTCCCGCTAAGATATAAACTGATTTAGCCAACCAAAACCCACAGTAGCACTTTCTCAGGTTTTTGGAGATTCCCGATAGAAACACCCTTAAAATTAATTCAGTAACTGAGGCCTAATGGCTTTTCCCAGAAAACTTATTTATAGTTTTCAAGTGTTAAAATTAACACTACTCAAAACACCTTCAAGGTGCAAGGACAATAAATTAATCTCTTATTCCAAGCTGGTTATACAACTTTCTCTAGAAGTTTGGTCATGGTAACTGAAATGGAGTACTAGCCTGAAGCAGTTTCTGCTGGGCTGAGCAGAGAGGTTAAATATCTGCGTTCATTACTGAAACTGACTCAGTTTACTGCTACATACTCTCTCAGCTGTCTTAATATAAACCTGAAGATAACTGAAGCACTAACCTAGTACTTTTGACAATGAAAACATTTTTGTAAGCTTCTGGCTATTTCATCATAACCCTAGATGAACATGCCATTTTCACATTCCTGTCCATTTTTATTAATTAGAAAAAAAACAGTTCAAATGACCATTACCTGTAACACAAGTCAGTGCAGCATACTATTTAAACTTTTGTACATATGTTTTCCTCTAAGAGGAAAAAAAAAACTTGACATATGATGTTTCAGGGATTGCAGAACTAGGAACTGGGTAAAGCAGATTAAAAAGATAAATTCTACATTTTTACTCAAACTGATGCATTGAAAAACCTACTCGGCAAACAATGCACGAAGACTAAGGAGAAGCAAGTTTTCTATATATTCCAGTCGGCAAGATTATTCAGCCTCAAGTTTTCTTCTCTCTCTCTTGTGATTCACAAGAAAAATGACCCTGATGCCCTGGTCAAGAGTGGAACACAGTGAAATAACTAATAACTCAAAGGCTGGGTTAGGTTCAAAGAGCAGAAAGGGAAGGAAAAAAGATTAAGTGTTGTAACTTGTGAACTGTTTATGATTCTGAAGCAGATTTCTTCAGTTAAAAAACAGCAGTAAGTTCCTGCCAAAGCTGAGAAATCAACTCATTATAACTGCAAGTAGACAGTTTCCCATGGCAACTGCAAAAATTTTGTGCAGGATCCAAGTTTTCATTTAAATCCTTTATATTTTCAAAAATAAATTACTTTCAGTCCACTAAATAAATTAACATAACCCTATCTCATTGAGCCTGCCATAGAGAGACTACTGCTGCTGTCGCTCAGTAGTTCAGTAAATTCTGACCATTCCAGCAGTTTTCCAGCTGGAGTCTGAGTGGACCTCAGTTGTCTGTGGACAACTGAACAGAAGCAAATAACAGATTTATTGTATTAAATACTATTTCCCATTTAGAGAATTTCATAAGATTTACAAGGTCTTTAGTTTTTGTTTAATGGCTGAGAGCAACTGCATTACTTTACTACAGCCTTTCTGCTGATTACCTCTGTGTTCACAGTAGGAGATATTTAATAACAGCTTTTTGACACTGCCAGGTTTTTAATTCCTTGTTCTTCACATCTTGTAACCCAAAGCAACAAGGTATTTTCTCACAGCTATCTTTTTTCTACCCTGTATGCTTTGGGGAATATTTGGGACAAGCTGTTTTTACACTTTCCTCCTATCACATCTTACTGAAAAAAACAGAAATAGCAAAAATGTCCACAAGAAACCCTGTAGATGATGATCAAAAAGCAAAATCAAGTTAACAGATGTTGAGAATGGAATTTCTTGAATACAGAAAGCTAAACCTCTGTGGAGGAGGCTACAGACATCAGCAGCAACTTTTCATTACTGTTCTGGACCCACATCTAGTCTTTGCATTAGTTTTGTTTGCTGTATCCATCTGAGCTTCCATATTAAAAAAGCTGAAAAAAGGCTACACAAAGAATTTCAAAATAACATTCCCTCTGAAAGACCCTCACTGGTTTATCAAAAGGAGCTATGTGTTCTGATGATACTGTAAGTCTCTCCAGTTGGCATTTAGCTGCAAGTTCTACAACCACAGCAGACACGTAGTTGTCCACGTGCATTTCAAATGGGTATCTACTTTGCAATTCTCTACTTTTATAGAAGCCTTAACTGCTAAGGATAACACCAATACTTGGTCTACACAAGTTAAGAAAATGATGCTGGATTTTGCCTATCTTGATATGATATTTAAAGTACCCTGAAAAGCCTTTACAAGCATGCCTACATTTATTTTGGCTTAAGCTAACAAAAAGGTACTTAACAAGCTTACTTTTCAGGTTTTATTTGTTGGAGGTAAACAAGTATCGCTTATCCACCATAATCAAATGCAATCTGAAGTCCTTTGTCTCAGTCAAAAGAATACGATTCCAGAAACAAACTGCTAAATAAACTGAACTACTGAGCCATCTGTGCTTCAGTTTTTGTATCAGCATTTTTAGAGACAAACAAATCTGATAAACGAGTTGTTCTGCAGAACAATAATGAAACTAGTGTCCTAGCTACAGCTTCTAGAAACCTGTGCCACAAACCCAGCTTCAGAGATGTGTCAAATGTGCATTATTGAAAACAGTTGTTTTCTCTCTCAAAATCCTTAATCTAAGACTTGAGTGTGAAACAGTGAAAACTATTCAACATTTGCATTAGCAAGAGATGAAACAGGAATGGAGGGATCAGTTTTGCAGCTTCTCTTAGCTCTCATTAATTCCTATTTAAAAGTTTTGTCCAAAAGCAGCCACTTCTTGGTTAGATGACAGCTCACAGTAAAGGCAGCAACTAGTTCTGTCAGAATAAGCTGTTGCAGACAAAAGTGTCATTACTTCTAAAAGACTCTCTGTCCAGAGTACTGCTTCAATGATGTTAGTGCGCTAAATATTCTAGACCATGAACGGAAACAGCCTACCATCAGACACACTTTCTAAGCTACCTCTGCTTAGAAGCATTGTTAGAATTTGGAATTAAAGTTAAAATGCTTTAGTTTTAGCACCAGGGCTTGTCTATCAGGCATGATACAGGGGGCATAAGTGAAAATAGAAGTAGTTAACTACTAATTCTTAAGGAATCATAGTCAGATAGAATTACTGTATATCTTAACTTGATGTAAAACTGATATTCACTCTAAAGAGATGCATTAAGTACTGTATCCATTGAATACAGCACACTGGCCATTTTCACAGGCAACACTGAGCTGGCCTAAAAGGCTTTCTTCCTCCAGAAGTGATTGGCCAGGCTTCATGTTTTAACACTATGGCATTTTGATCCAATTTGGATGATACCCACCTCAATGGTATACTAAGCAGGAAATATTCCAGCCCACATGGGTGCCAGCTGATTGCTAAACAGCGGGCATCAACTATACTTAAACCAGAAACTAGATGAGTAATTCAGTACTATACCATCAGCAGATGACAACAGATGACACTACGAAAACAGAAAAATTCCCTACAAAACACCTGTTCATGTAGTTTCACATAAACTCAAGCTTAACATATGAGATAATCTAGTCATGAAATTCTGAAAGCAAAATACACTGTACCATGTTTTATTTCCTTGGTGCCACTAAGTTTATATTAAAGTAAAATATAAAATTAAGGGATAAAGCAATCCAAAGGTTTAGGAATAGAATTTGGGCTATTTCCATCATTAGATCATTGCTCCAAATGTTAATCAGCTGAACAAAGAATAAAAGCCACTACCATCCAATCTGCACTTGAAGTCTGCACTTGAATTCTGCACTCCAATCTGCTAGCTCTGAATTACAGCATTTTCAGATACTGTAAGAGACTCAAAATCAACACCTGTATTAAAGTCTGTTGTCCAAAGAATGCACATAAAGTGACTGTTTGCCTTCTAGGAGAACAGTAGGTGCCAGCTTTCAGTTTCAATTTATGCCAGCTTGATATGTTGACTGCTGTGCATGATCTAAAAACTAACAATAATTTAACCCCCCCACCCAAATAATAAACAGTTCTCAAAGTTAAGGTTGTACTCCATCATGAAGATATATAGAAAATGGGTATATCTTCCAAAAATTACTGCTATTGTTTTTTAAAAATACTGAAATACTGAATTTAAATGTTATAATTGAGGCTTAGCATCATAATTATGACTTATTTCTCTAGAGTCTGAAGAAACGATATGTCAAAGACAAGATAAAGTGTTCTGTCAAACCCAAAGCAATGAAACTTAGCTTCTAAATAAGTTCTCACATAAAAATAACAGGCATTATTTTCCTGTGCACATTGAGTTTACAGTTTCTTTATATAGCAATGCATAAAATATATGAAATATTAAAAGAAGCATAGAAGCTTTGTGCCTTAACACAGATTTTTGTTCACATGTTGAAGCAGCTTATGATGGGAAAATGCAAAAACAAACTGTGGAAGTAAAAAACTTGATCAGGAAAAGTGATTTTAAAATCCATAAAATAAATGCTGCTTTCTAAGCAGTATATACTTAACCATATGCATTAACATCCACATCTGTAAACCAATTACAGACATGTGGAGTATTCAGCTTCATTGTAATAGTTTCATGAAAACCTACCTATTGATATAATTTAAATTGCCTATGTACAAAAGTTAAGCTATTTTCTCCAGATTTCATGAGGAATTACTATTGAAAAAGCTTTACTAAATACAGTCTATTAGCTTGTCACAAGAACCAGACTGAAGACTGTATTTCATGCTATACCTAACTACAGGAACATACTTTGAAATTAAATGTACTTACTGTTAGAGTTACTATCTTCAAGACAATTTTAAGTAATAAATAATTAATGCTTTTCTGCAGGCCAAATTCAGGGTTTTTTTAAACCATGCTAAATAGCCATCCCTTCAGCCAGGGAAGAGCTAATAGTCTTACTGAAGTTATTGAAAAGTCAGTAATCCAAGAAATAAAGATTCTCCCAAATGCCTCACTTGAATACAAAAGATCCTGATTTTTTTTTTTTTTTTATATAGGGCATACATAGAAATGAAGATCTCACCTCACAGGAACTCTCCTGACCCATCTACTTTATGTAAGGACTTGAAATCTCCTCCTCCTAATTGCATTACCTTAACCAAGTATTGGAAGTGTTTTTGAACGAACATAAAAATCCTTTTTATACATTTATTTCCTATGCTACTTGCATTCATAGCATCATTAACAAATTGGTTTAGAAGAGAAGTGACAGTGGTAACTGTTCTATGGACATCTCTCTATCTTTTGTCTCGCATGGCCTTACGGCTCATCTTTCCTTCTTGAAGCTTATCACTAATTTATAGGCCACAAGAGTGTTAAAAAGCAAGTTCATGGAGTTTGGGGAAAGAAATTATCAGTCATGCAACAATAATTATCAAGACTTGATCTTAGCTCATAAGAAGCTTTGAGCACACAATTCTGTTTTATAAGTTGTCTGCATGACTAGATACACTTTATAATATTCTTTGAACTTTGAATAGAAGTATGACAGACAAATCTCCAGAATACCTTTCTAGTGATGTTTTGGTCTCTTCAGCCTATTAGCCACCTCATGCAATTACTCTATTTGATTTTCAAAGTGTAGCTGAAGGCTAAGTAAAACAATTCCACTGTTTTCCTTTTGGCCTGTAATCAGTGAGGAAGGCAGCAATGTATATAAGCAAAGGCAAAAATCTAGACAATGCTCTCCTTGCAGCAAGAAAGTGACAAGAATTCTTTCTTTCTTTGGAGAAATGCAATAATCCTTCATGTATTATGAATCTATACTGAACTACAGAATTACATTGCATAGAAAAGACTAATAAAGACTGCAAAAAGAAGTGCTAAAAAGCACAAAAACCCATGTCCCAAAAGCTACTTCAAAGCCATATGCATGAGCATATGTATTATAAGGTTATAACTCCCTTCCCTTCCTACTCTCCCTCATCAGAATTTAACTGCTTTCAGGATGACATCAAGATATTTGCTATTCTTTATTGAAAAAAAAGAGAATACACACAAGTACCATCCAGTCAAACTGAGAATTAAGACAAGAACAGTAACTTGTTCAACAGGACTTGATTAATACTGATTGCTTTCCAAGTTGGAGAACCACAGATCTTCACTGCGTGAGAGCAACACAGATACTAGTCCCTTAAACATTTGAAGGAAACTATTGTTTCCTTCCCCATCCCTGGCATATGACTGCAGAATTTGCCACTGGTGGTCAGCATCAACATAGGCATCAGCATCAATTTGCGGTAAAAAGAGCCAACAGCATATCCAATAAAAATTTCAAACTCTTTTTGAGCAGTGCTAATTTGTACCTACTCTTCCTCATAATGAGCTAAAGCAGAAAAACATCTAATTGTTCAAAACTGCTGAAACTGCAACTTGTAAGAAAAACAATTATATAACAGACTGGCCAATTATCAGCACTTATTAATTCCAGTTAAAGCTTTTGTCCTAGTAATAGATTAATCTACACAGATGACAACCGCCTCTTTTCAGAGAATTGTATTGGCCAGTAAATACAACTTTCAAGGTTGAGCTTCTGCAAGGAGTGGGGGAAGCAAAAAATAAGAATAACAATACAAACTTTCAACTTCAGAAGTGTGCAAACTAGGTACAAAGAAGTAACTTTGTTCACACTTTTGTCTGGATGCATATTCAGAAGTTCAAACAAGCATAAACAAAGCTATAAATAAATTTGCTAAGAACATTTGACTGGGGAAGCATATAAAAAAATTTATTAAGCAATTGTCCTGGTCTCACTAGGACAGAATTAATTCTCTTCTTAGTAGCTAGAATAGCTGTGTTTTGGTTTCACTATGAGATTTGTTATAAGAAGAATGTTGATAATTTACTAGTGTTTTTAGTTGTTGCTGGAAGTCCAAGGACTTCATGTTCTGTTAATCTGCAAGTACAAAGGACTGGGGTGGGAGGAAGCATAGTAATTAGCAAAACCCTGAATTGGTATTTGGATATGCCAATGGGAAATTCCATATCATATTATGTCATGTTCAGTATATTAATGAGAGCTGACTAGAAAGCTGGGGATTCCCTCGGGGATTGCTCAGGCTTGGTCTTCAGTTTCAGGACTGTCTCTGCTCCAGGATCACAAGCTGGGGACAGGCTGGGCATCAGTCAGCAGGCAGTGAGCAACTGCACTGTGCATCACTTATTTGCATATTCTATTATTTTAAGGTGTTTTTTTTTTAAATTTAAATTATTAAATTGTTTTTATCTCAACCAACAAGTTTTCTCACTTTTAACCTTCCAGTTTTCTCCCTTGTTCCCTGGGAGGGGGCGGGGACGACGACGACAGGGTGTGTGCAAGAAGTGAGCAAGTGTCTGTGTTTGGCTGCTAGCCAAATAACACCTATCACAACAATATAATTTTATATATCCCCTGGCTTTCTGTATGTTTCCTAAGTTTTCTCTTCTGACCTACACCTTTAAAATGCCTTTCAGTCTCGTAAAAATTATTTGACTAGAGAATCCTGCATTTACCAAGTCCACTATGTCCTGCTTAAACTTGGGTTGAACGCTTGACCTTCAAGTCCTGATACACTAACAGTTAAACATATGCTCCTTCAGAATAAGCATATAGAATTTATTTGGTCTATTGTGATCTGTGCAGGGAATTCTTTATTTATGCATTCTGACACCACTGCAAGATCTGTTCATTCAGTATTTTAACTTATGTGGCCTGCATGACTCACTAATTCCATGGCACTCAAGTCAACAGTCAATGCATAACCTTCACAACAAAACTTTCCACATATTATTTCAAATGGAGACAGAATACAAACCACAGCAGAACTGTCTCTTGGACTTTTAGAAAGCTTAGCTCATCTTCTGTATGGCCTCCTATTGAAATAAAAATTAATTGAATTGGAAGACAAGAGCTAGGTCTGAAAAGCAAGTATTTAGTAAAGATAAAACTGATACAAGAGGGAAAACTAAGGTTAGAATAGGGGAAGGTGGGAAGAAAAGGCGCAGTAACAGAAGTAAATATTTTCCTCACACCACTGAATTCCCTGCTTTTTATTCATAACCTATTCCTAACTTTTTACTGCCATAACACGTATGCTAAAGACCACAAACTCAGACAAATCGGGATATAGTCACAGTAGAGATAAAATTCACTTTCAGTTCATGGAATGGGATACATTAGTAAAACTTTCAGCAGCAAAAATTTAAATTCAGTGTTTTATTAAAATCTGAATTTGATAACCCTTTCTCTATTTTTTCAGCAAATGCCAATTAGACACAGGACAAGTAGTCAGCATGATAAGAATAGTCCAGACAGAAACAAATAAGGAAGTATTTAATTTTTAAATTTAAGCATAAAAAAGTCAAACCTGAGTCACATACTTAGGCAATCTCCTAAAGCCACCAAGAGTTTCAGAGCACAGAAGCAAATGGATTGAACAAAACTATCATAGGCCTGATACAATCTCAGAAAGATACTGCTACATTAAGCAGTTCTAGATTCATGATCAGTCTTACCATGAACTCCATTTGCATTTCAGATGAAAATTGCTTCAGAATCAGTTATACTTGTACCTTCACAAAACAGATCTGAGAATTCTAGAGTGTTCATTTAACTCAGCAAGTCATATGTTCTACCACAAAGCCAGGTTTACAGGCGAGTTTGTTACTCCATGCTGTTCCTATAAACTACTTAAATAACTTATGCACAAACCAATAATATTTGTGAGCAATTCTTTGCCACAGGTCCTCAGACCCTTTTGGAACAGACTGGGGAAAGTAGCCATCGTGAAAAGGTATTTTTGATCAACCTCACACATTTATTTATTGTACCCACTGCTGAATTAACTGCCATGCTTTGTTCTTCTGAAAGATTTTCTAGTATATTGACAGCATTTTAGTTAGGAGTACCTCTACCCTGAATATGGAACCCACTAACAGCAGGTTCAAAAGCAAGCAACTGTTTTACTTCATGAAAGAAAAGTTTAGGTCGGCATATTCAAATTTACGAAGTGTAAACTGAACACCAAGTTCATATAGAACTAAGCAGTAAAACAAAGCTTTTTTGTATCTTTAGCAATCACACTCCAGCACACTCAACAGTAATCGAGGGGAAAATATCAGAAGGCCTAGATAAAGGAAAACTCACACAGTACAAGTACTGGCATAACACTGAGAAGTTGTAACGCAGAAATACCCAAGAGGCTCCACAGGGAATAAACTCAGTCCAGCAGCTCCCAGGTCAGCGCTAGCCCTGATACGCTCCTGGACAAACTTCTACAGTACACTTGCACTACACTGTAACCCAGCCAGGCTTTCAGACACCCTGTCACTTAAGAGCAAGAAAACTCTTTCTGAACCAGAGACAATCCAGATATCAGTGTAGCCATAAGGATGAAGTGCATTTCAACATTCAATGTGGTGATATAGGGTGAATTTCCATGTATCCATGCCCTGGTTAATCTGTAACTCAAGTAATCCACCCATATATAATGAACATTTAAGTTTTCGGTTTGGTTTTGTTTACTCCTAAAGGAGTAGAAGTCTTTTCAATAGACACTTAAAAGAACAGATATTATCCCTCAAAAGTTTAAAGCTATTTATATCTCCATTCTAATTGCTCTTCTTGCAGACATATTTAAGTACTTTTCACATCACTTAGACCTTAACTATACCCCTGACTGTTACCTCATTTTCAATAAGGTATTTCTAAACAATATTTTTCTTTTAGACTCTCCAGTTAGTTTTGCAGTAGTCAAGTTTTCCTAATTTCTCAAGACATGCATTCAAACATCATTATATCCCAAAGAACTGCAGGACTGCAGTATCACAGTTTTGTGAAGGATGCATAGGTAGTTGCTGTTTTCCAGCTGAGTTGCTGAAGGTCCTCTAGGGATTTGGTTTTGATTCTTTTGGTTGCTTGCTTTGTTATTTAAAAAACAAGACTCCACAGCAGAAATGCCTACCAGGCAAGCATAGCATATACATACTTTCTAAGAACATTCATCTCGCAGCCTACAATCACTTCAACCTCCAAGTCCTCTCAGCAGTAAAAGTCTGGTGCTTCCAGTTTGGCTGACTGTCCTATCTGCTTATAGTATTAGGTTAGTTGATTTACCAAACATAACTGTAAGTAGTGGTATGTTTAGGAAGCAACCATGTAGGGGATTACAGCAGCTCATGAAGTGAGGAAGTCTCAGTTAAGCTATGAGAGATGAAACTACTCTAGAATAAACATTTATTATGACCTCTTTCTTACACAACTTTGTGCCTAGTAACTCAATGGGAATTATACTTAGCCTGAGAAAGCTACTGCTGACTGGAAACATTACATGTTGATAGAGAAGTCTTTTTAAGCAACTGTACAGCTTATCTCATTCCACCAGGGAAGGAGGCTAAAGAAAAGGAAAAAGAGCAAACACTATTCACATTAAGAAGTTCTGTAGACTTAATATACCCTTTTATCTAGTACTTTTAAACCCGCTGTTCCATCCCCTGAGGGAAGTAAACGTCTCTAATCTGCAAGGGTCCTCCTCATCCATTTAACTGCACTTTGATTCATCTGTTCCCATGAAAGGTTCTGCTTTCTTGTGGAATTTTAAAAATTTGAGTGGATGTACGTGGGAAGAGTGCAGAATTCCTTCAATCCCTGCAAAAATACCTCTGAAGCCAACATATGCTGGCTATATTCAAAAGGAAGACAGCAAAGAATGTCAACAGTAAAAACTACTTTTTAACCTAGTCATCATAAAAATAGATGACAATACTTAACTGCTAGCATAACACACTAACTACAGTACTTCAGCAGAAATTAGCGTTTACCATGAAGAAAAAGTTGACACAATTACAAGTCGAGAAATGTAGAGACTAATGTTCCTTACAAAAAAGAAAGAAATCTTACAGGATTATTCAAACTATACAAATAATCTTTCACATTTTTATACAGCAGAAGCCAAAAATGTCTTCCAAATGCACAGACTGGCAGCACCAAGATCTCTTTTGCTAAGCAACAAAGCAGTATCATTTGTCATTTACCTATTTCATTGCCACCCCTCAGAACTACTGCTTCTGTGAAAGATTCTTTCTGAAGAAAGTATCTTTAGGAGAATGCAAGATCTTTTTACATAGAAATACATAAAATGCAAACAGACTCTTCCTTCTGCCTCTGTATTCTTTCTTTGTCCAGAAACTGTTGAAGTGACAGAAACTTTCTCTACTTAAAGCAGATAAACCATGTCATTGAAAAGAAAGGTTTTCATATTATACTTTAAGTTTCACTTGCTGTTTGAATCAGTGAGAGCCATTGAGAGCCATTAAGCTGCCTTCTTCTTGGTACCAACTAACCAAATCTGAGATGAACAAGAGAGATACTAACGACTCCAAAGACAGAAAACCTCCACAGTTTATTACACACAAGTGAAGACAAGCCACCACTGATTATCAGGCTTCAACTCTTATAGCCTCAATGAAGACATCCATTTATACTATTTTTAAATTGTCCAAGGTCTTCTAGTTAGCATTTCAAGCATTGCCATTCAGATATTAAACAAAATCAGACATCAAACCCATCATGCTGTAATTGGTAGCAAAACAGCAAAATTATAGTTAAAAGTTGTATTGTTTCTAATCAACTAATGAGGAAACAAGACCAGAACAAGAAACAAAAGAAATGAAGTTGGAAATCAAAAGTTTCAGGAAGACAGACAAGAAAGAATTTTATGAAGATGCAGACTGTAAGATACATAAGACTGCCTCCCACATTATAGGGAGAGGAAATTTCTACTGCTGTTAAGTTTATGTAAGTAAAATTCCTGAACATTAAATCATACTTAGAGAACAGGAAAGCAGTAGGGAGCAGGAGACATATAACTGATAAGGAAGACAGTCAAAAGAGAACATGCAGCATGGAAAAGATACTTTTCTGACAACTAACTATCAAAGCATGATTTGCCTTCACTTATTTCATTAACTTAGGAACCAAGAATGTGAAGTTCTAACTGAGGCTTCTTCTGCAGTCAGAGGATTTATAGAGTTCTCTTGCCCCTCCTCAGTGCACATTTCCTCTTGTGCAGCAAAACATAAGCTCATTCCTGTACTTTTTTCTTTCCTGAAGCTACCTCCCTCTACTTCATTTAGTTTCACAAAACCCACTAGTACAATGTATTTGTACCCCTGTAAAGCTCACCAAAACTAGCCAAAAATTTAACAAAGTATTAGGAAGCAAAAGAGGCAGTCAAAACTTCCTCATATAAGCTTTGTTTCCCCAGGAAACCAGGCCAAGAGTTTACTAGTCTACAATCTGTCAAGCAAGCATAATGGACTAACAGAATAAAAAGAACACATTAGACTTCTTGTGTTACTGGGTAGGAGGGATGCTTAGCAGCTGATGACAGGAAGCATATTTGCAAGTAGAGGAAAAGAACGAACAAGATTAGGTCACAAATAAACAGAAAGTTCCCATAGTTTATTCACCTTCTACATTAGAAGCAGTTCTAAAATGTAAGACTGTTCAAGGACTGTAGGCTTCTTTTACTGTAATTATCTAACCACAGACAGTATCTCTCTTTTACAGATTTGTACCTCATGAGTGCAGTTAGATGATGCCCTTCAGCCTATTTACTACAGCGCCATCCAGGCTAGCTCAAGCTTCTTTCAGTAGCAGATGCAACTAAGTATTTGACTTGGTGATGAAGTGGATGAAGACTGATCGCATAAATACGTTTGCTACATGACTTGCAGTGCTACTCAGGAAAGGTGGAAATAAATTAAAAAAAGCTTTGTAACTAGCACTGCAGTGATCTTATAAACTGACTCAAGATGGTTACTGCCAAAGTTTCTGCCTCAGCAATAGATACACAAAGATTCGTTAATCACTACTGTGCAGCAAGTTCTCTAGACATATACGGAATTCCTGTAAATGCTGTAGCAAGAATCCAAATCTGCTGCTGAAACACTCTGGAGGCCCTCAAAGCTGTGAAGAAATAAGACACAGCAATGTAGTAATCCAACTTTATTACACAGACCTAGGTACATGACCTAGGTACATTAACAAACAGCTGAAGTGGGATAATTATATTATTCCCAGTTAGAACCTCTAGCACTTTAAAGACAGAGCAGAACATGTGAGTGAGTGCACAGCTACTTTGATACAAAGTCCAGTAGCTTAGCTGAAACTGTCAGAGAAGACTATTCAGGCTAAGCTGATGGACTTTGTACTAAAGCAGCTGGAAGTACTTGCACACATTTCTTTTTGCCAAGAGTTCTACAGGTTTGGGCAACTTTCAACCAAAGCTGACAACTGGAGTAGACTTAAGTCATCACAGCAAGATATGTCAGCATGGGTCAAGTTCCCAGAGACAACCATTAACTCGCTCAGAGATGCAAGTAAATATAGTTAAATTACATGTTAACCTCTGCTCCAATGTAACAGTTTCTAGATATTATTTATGAACAGTAAGGATTCACTGAAGTAGAATCTTGCCCTTATGTACAGGCACTTTTCCTGCAAACCTCACTGACAGCTGAAGGCAAATGAGGACAGAAACCAGTCTCCAAATACTACAACGTACTTGAAGACTTTTCACCCATTACATGGGCGTCTACTCTTCCTGTAGCACTCGCCCTAACTAGATATCAAAACACTTCACAGAAGGTTAATGAATTAAGCCTCAACACACCCGGTAGCTTTGCATCACCCTCTTAAGGATGAGCCCTGAGGCACTGAGGGGAAGGATAACAAAACCGAGGCCACACATACGCATATACATGTTAAGATCAGCGAGGCAGGACGAGGATATTGGCCGCCAATCCAGAAAGTTTCACGGACCTGCAACAACTTCAGCTGCATGCACAGGGGTGGGCTGGGCGGCAGGAGGGGAGCAGGGCGGTGGGTGAGAAAAGGAGGAAGCACAGGAACCGAGAGGGCCGCGAGGAGGGGGATGGGAAGCGGCGCCCAACCGCCCGGACCCTCACCGCCGCGGAAAGTTCACAACGAGCCTGTCCGCAGGCCGGTCGCGGTTCCTGCCACCCCCAGCCCCATCCGGCCGACCCCCGGACGGAGGGCCCCGAGCTCATCCCTCCCTTCCTTCTCATCCCACAGCGCCGCCGCCTCCTACCTTGGCCACATAGTCCTTCACCTCATCCAAGTCTCCATTTTTGAGGGCCCACATGAATTCCTTGTCAGACATCCCGGCCGCTTAGCAGGGACGCGGGCGGGCGAGGCTGCGAGGGGCCGGCAGCACCTCCAGGGAGCGAGGGCGGCGGCGCGGAGGGCAGGAGCCCCTCCCCCGGGTGGCGGCCGCTCGCTGCCGGCGGGTGGTTGGTTTGGGTTGGGCGGGGCGGCGGCGGTTGGGGCTCGGTGCCGCGGAGCGAGGCCGGGCAGGGAAAAGCACGGCAGAACCCTCCGGACTGAGGGGAAAAGCGGTTTACTTGCGCGCGGCGCTTCCGCTTCCGGTTTCCATTCAGCTCCCTCCCCCGCCTCCCGCCGGCCCACCCCACCGAGACACCCACGCGGGAGAGGGGAGAGGGGGGTGCAGGGCGCATGCGCCACTCGCAGACCGCCGCCGACTCCACGTTGCGCATGCGCCCACCGCCAAGCGTCCCTCTGATCCCGGTGACGCCGCGGGGAGGGGGTGACGGCTGCGGGGAGGGGGACAGCGGCGCGGCGCATGCGCTCTAAGTTCCCGCGGCCTCGCCCCGACGGCGGCCCCGCCCCTGTCGCGCGGGGGTTGCCATGGTGCCGCGGCCTGCGCCGGACCCTGCCGGCCGTCTCGCCAGCGCAGCCGCTGGGCCGGCCGCGGGCTGGGAGGTGAGCCCTGTGACACTCAGCCCTGGGCAGCCCTGCGCTTACCTCACCCCGTGCCCGGGGCCCTGCGGAGGATCTGCGTGGGGCCTTGTGCCTGGGGCCGGGGCGCTGCGGCGGGCCGGGGGCGCAGCAGGCCGCGCTGGGCTCCTGTCTCCAAACCGGCTGAGGAGCTGCGTGCTGAAGTATCTCTTCCCGCTGAGGAACTAAGTCTCTAAATAGCTGTTCTACAACACCCGAGGCGCTGAATATGCTGTGAATAATTATCATAATGCTTCCAAAACATGAGCGGGGAGACATGAAAGGAAGTATGCGATAATTAATTAATATGTTGGTACTTGATGGTTGCATCTGTGTTTTGAAACCACATGTTTTGCGTATGGAACATTCAGCCTGTGGTGTGAATCGGGCTTGGCTGCCAAGAGGCAGCCACTCTTCCTCTCTGGCAGGCATCATCCCGGTCA
Organism: Caprimulgus europaeus; assembly: GCA_907165065.1. The sequence continues at coordinate 57,738,226 of OU015528.1, read as the reverse complement.
CCCTTGGAGCTAGAGCTGCTCTGCTGTCACTGTACCCTGACTGGCAACAGTATGAAAATGTACAGATGCTGTTTAAGGGCAGCAATGTTCTTACTAATGAGAAGGAGGGGGCACTCCAACATTCAGCCAAAGAAAATTTGCAAGGCAGGATGGTGGTGCTATACAGCTCATAATTTTTCTGTGTTTTCTTTGTATTTCTGAACCACAGAAATGTTGAATATGTAAGGCTTGGCAGATTCTTGTCAGGACCTATATGGTATTTAATTGTAATAGCTAGAGTGTTACAAGGAAATAAAAATCTATACACTTTAAAGCTGGATTAATTGCTGATTTAACTTATAAACTGGGAAGTTTTGGAACACATGATTTTGTCCTTCCTTTTCCTAATGCCATTAAATAAAAAGAAAACAAAATTGTGAAAGACATTGTCAAGTGTCCTTGCATTGTTTTGTAAATGCTCCTAGTACATGCGCAAATACGAATTTTTCAGTGCTTAATTTTACAATCTGTAGAAATAGTAAGCAAGTTTTGATTTTTGTAATAAACTAAATCAAATTTTTCTTTTTAGGAAGACTAAATAATCCTGAATTAATAAGTTAGGTGAAAATTTACTTAAAATTCTGGATACTTACTTAGATATTTGAATATGCATCAAGGAGCCAAGTTGTGACCACATTTTTTTAAAACATTGCTGGACACTTCTGTTGCCATGTTTGTACTCACTAGCCTGTGAATCTGATCTTTCAATTTTACCAACAATTTGCCTGTGTTATCCTTACTCCTATCTTATCATTGGAACAGAAAAATCTTCACAATTCCTTCTTTCTCTGCAAGTTCTGTTACCTAAAGTACATGGTTTAGTAAGACTTTTCTCCCCTTCTACTTGCCTTTTCTAGAGGTATTCTCATCAGTTAGCTTCAGGCCCAAATTCTAAATGGATTTTCTCTGCTTAGTGTCTAATATTAGATCTCTCAGGCATGCATCCAGAAATACCTGATGCCATTTGCTAGCTGTGGGATGCTGTCATGTATGCATTAAAAGCTGCATGCACTGCCTTAGCCCTCTTTCTTTTCCTTTTTCTTTTTTCAAGTTTAGTTGCAACTCTCAGGAGTCTGTGTATGTAATCTTGGACATATTATTCCAGGGGAAAAAAAGGTGAAAGAAATGCAGTGAATACGCATTTAGCAAAGGAACTTCTTATACAGAATTATTTCTCTTGAAAGCACTATGAAGTTACAGTTATTTGGAAAGAAATGCAGTACTAAACAGAGAAAGTCTGTGAGACCTGCGTTTGATTGTAATCCTAAAACTAGGAACTGCTTTTACACATCTCTCTCCTTACCTTGTCTGTGTTGTGAGCAGTAGTGGAATCACTTCTGATTTGTGGAGAGGATCTCCTCTTTGTCCTGTCTGTAAACACACCAGCCAAAGCTCTTGACTGGCTGCAAGTTCACTGGTTGGAGATTCAGTTCATTGTTGGGAGAGAGTCCTAACTGTTAGCTGTAGAGTTAACATTGGCTTCTTGGGTATAAGCATTAACTTGATAATATTCCGTGCTTCAAAATAATATTTTAGTCTCATCAGCAGAAGTTTCAACACAACATGAAAGTCATGCTCCGGAAGAGTTATAGTATAAAGGAAATCCCTAGACAAAGTGCATTTGTATTTTGATAGAGATAAAAGCCAAATGTATCATAAGCAAGAACAAGCCTTATCCCCATCAGCATGGCATGTCTTTGTATGTTTTCTATGAATCTGTTCTTTGTTTTCTGATTAAAAACTGGTTATTTCTACTCTGCATCCTCCAGAAAATTTGAGAAGCAGCACGAGATTCATTGAATGGCTGGAGGAGACAGGAAGTGATAATTAAGCTAGGAAGACTGCTAAATCAATGAACTGTGCCACATTCTCTAGCTACATTCCTTCCTTTTAAGATGAAATTAATCTATCTGCTTACTGGTTAAGCCCTGTTTTGATTTTTTAAATCCTTGATTTTTTTAGTAACAACTAAAACCATCAGTATATTATCAGCATTCTTCTCATACCAAATCTCATACTAAATCCAAAACACAACACTATTCTAGCTGTTTTGAAGGCCTACATGACTGCTAAAGTGTCCCATAGACTCATCCTGCTCTGCTGATTAGATCTGCATTTCTGTAAGTGATTCTCACTTACAAAATATAAACATAATTATTTTTTGTATATATCTTCATATATTTGCTGATATAATTTTGCATATGAATGTATCAACATTTATATATCTGTTTCAACAAAGAAATTGCAATTCATTGTTGGATTCAGTTATAAATTTCTGTTACATAATGCGTATGCTTGTATATATCATAAATCTCAAAACTTATTTTACAGGATGTGAAAGACAAGTATCCCCTCTCTCCCTGAATTATTTCTTTAGCTTTGTGAATCTTTGGTGAAATAGTTTTGTAACTCCTGAGATTGTTGCAAATAAATTTCTTCCTAATCTTTACAAAACCTGTGTAAATATTTGAAAAATAAATATATATATATTGAGCCAGGTTTTGTTTTGCCCATCTGTGATATGAAGTGTCTGAAGGAAGAGGGAGTGGAAAGGAAAAGGAAATAAGAGTTATTTTTTCTCTCCTGTGGTCAAGCAGGATTGCAGCCAGAGAAAACCAACAACAGTTGACTGTATTTGTTGTGGTGCTTGGTATAGGAGGGGAAACAGACAAAGTCAGACATATAGCTCCAGTTCCTCGGGACTTGGTAATGAATTCCAATGAGGCTGGACTTTGGAAAGTAATGCAGTAACTTGGGTGCCAGCCTTTAGTAGTGAGGAAGGGTGGCATGCTGTGGAAATGCATCTTACCTATGGAGTGGAACTGCCTTTTCCTTGGACAGTATTTAGTAAACACAATCAAACAGTCAGTTTAGCAATTGCTAAGCAAGAAGCTGGCTCTGAAAACTGAAGCAAGGAGTGTATCAATGTTGACAAGTACTGTCAGCAAGATCAGAAGGTGAATAATTGTTTGGAAGTTTGACCCATAAATAACCAGGCTAGGCTTATTTATTAACAGAGAGTACAAATCTCCTTTTGGCTGTGAGCCTTTTCGTTTTCAGTATCCTTTGTAGATGCTAGGAGGTTTTTATAGTTTTCTTTGTTTATTTCACATTTAAGTGCTGTACCTTCTTCTATTTACAAGAGTATGGGTATAAGTCATTGTTATTGTCTCCATGACTAAAACAAACTAAAATCTTTGTGCATTCACCCAACAGAAGATTCCTTTTTTCTAGAACCTTATTTCTCTATTCAGGAGCAGTTCACAGGAAATGGAAGTTCGAGATATTGTCTCTTGATAATCTCAGTTATTTCTCTAAATTAAAAATCATAAAACTGTAGAAACAGAGAATAACTTAGGTTGGAAGGAACCTCTGAAGGTCATCTGATGTGATCTCTACTCAAAGCAGGCCTAACTTAGATGAGGTTACCTACCTCTTCAAGAAGAGTTTGGCTCTGTCTTCTCTATATTCTCATGAATTAGTTAGACAGCATAAGACCCCCTCCCTGCACCTTAGCCTTTTCATTACAGGGCCAAACAAGCCAATTTCTTTCAGCTTTTTGTCATATGTGTCATGGTTTTAACCCACCCAGCAGCCAAACACTATGCAGCCGATCGCTCACCCTTCCCCACCCAGGGAATGGAGGAGAGAATCAGAAGGGTAAGAGTGAAAAAACTCAGGGGCTGAGATAAAAACAGTTTAATAATTGAAATAATAGTAGTAATAACAACAACAATAATAATAGTAATAATGGAATATACAAATGAATGATGCACAGTGCAATTGCTCACCACCTATGCTGACCAGTGCCCAGCCTGTTCCCAGCTATCAATCCTGGACAAGAGAAAATCCTGAAACCCTGATCCTGGAAGAGAGAGAGATCAAGCTTCCCAGCCAACCCTCATTTAAAAACTGAAGGTGACATTATATGATATGGAATATTCCATTGACCAATTTTTGTCCATTGCTGTTGCTATGCTCTTCCCTCAGCTTCTTCTGCACCTGAACACTAGCACAACCTGGGAAGTTGGAAAGTCCTTGATTTCTTAAGTCCTTGATTTCTTAGTAACAACTAAAACCATCAGTATATTATCAACATTCTTCTCATATCTCATACCAAATTCATACTAAATCCAAAACACAACACTATTCTAGCTACAGAGAAGAAAGTTCTATTCCAGCCAAAACCAGGACAATATGTCATGTGCTTTAGTCAGCTTATCATTTTGGTTGTCTTCTGATGGACCCACTCCAGTATGTCAATGTCTTTTTTACTCTGGGGAGCCCAAAACCAGATGCAGTACTCCATCTGCAACTTCACAAGAGATGGCTAGGAAGGATCGATCACTCATTACTGATTATTCCTTTGACGGCTGAAATTGCCTTCAAGCAAACTGTTGCAATGAAGGGTTAAACACTGGAGAGCTCATGCTGGCATGAGTGACTACACAGTCTCTGTTCCACAGCAAAGGATTGTTCAGTATAGCTGAGCATCACAATCAGGAGAACTTAGCCCAAAGCTTTGCTGATGGTGCAAGAGTCTGAATAGGTTGCAGTTTGCTTTTTCACAACAGTATGGGCTTTGCAGTGCTGACAAAGGTGAAATCTTTTGCTAGTAAGCAAATGAGAGTTGGGCGCATTAGGGACTGATACTAACAAAGTGAAAACATAAACAACATCATTTTTCTCACAGTACTCGTTTCTAAAGCAATAAGCAACTGACTGCTAAAAGTTGTACCAATGTGATTTTCTAGTTAAATGAAAATAAATTATTATTGAACTTGCTCAGCTGCATGGACATAAATCTAAATTTTAATATTGTAGGTGAAATTCTAGGGTGTTAGAAAAATGAAATCACTTGGCACTATAAAGTAGAATTGCAGATAGCAAAATTCTGCCTTTTTTAGAAAGGACAGCCATTGAGGAAAACAAAACAAAACAAAACAAAACAAAACAAAACAAAACAAAACATCTTCTAATGCATTCTTGTCCTATGTGTGAAAGTTACAGTTTGATAAGTGAGTATAAGTTGGTGTAACTTAAAGTTGGGTGAGTGAACAACTGGAGAAGTTGGATAATACTAGAAGTAGAACAAACAAACAAAACAATGTTTAAAAGTTTCAAGATAAACCAGAATAAAGCATTTTACACTTAAACTTTTATTTGCTGCCATTTGCCTTTCCATTCAGATCAATGCCTTGGGATAGCTGACAGTTGTGTGCAATCCTCCAGTTTTTAATTTGGAGAATATTCATAGGTCTGCTTTTAGTAGGAAACAGCTCTGTCTGAAAAACCTACGAAGATACTGCTGAACCCTTTGAGTTTCTACACAGCAGAGAACACTGCCTCTGGAGCTTTTGCTTGTTAGATCTGCAATTTTCCACTTATAAACTCCATACTTTAGCAGGTTAGGGTTTCCTTACCCTTGGTAAGCTGAGAATTTCCTGGCACCCCCTTTTTTCACAGTGGCAAGATTTTGCAACCAGGAGAGACATTGTTTGCTGGCTTCCTAATCTTGTTCCTTTTGGAGGTCTCATCATCTTTTTAGTCCTTTAAGCACTGTCTGAAACCCTCCACTTTCAACCCAAATCACAAAATGAACAACTTTAGCTCAGCATCCCAAGTTACAAAATAAAACTTAAACATGAGCACTTTACCAACCACATACAAAATCTGAAATACTCTGTATTTCTGCCCTCTGAATGTTTTATGGAACAGTATTTATGGGTCTAGCTGGCAACAGTAGAAGCAAATGCAACTGCCTGAGTATTGTACACAGATTTTAGAGTGTATATAGTCTGTGTGTTTACTGTAAGCTATTATTGTTCTAGGAAGTACATAGCTTGCACTTACAAAGTATAGAATGAATCTTCTTTAATAAAACCCACAGTTTTCTAGTTTAGAATGTCCAGATTAGTCATACAGGTATTATACAGGGAATTTATTGACTGAACATTCAAAAACACTGATAAAACATATATGTTAATGTTCCATTCAATACCTTAATAAAATCTAGACCTTTGGTTGTACCCTGAGATGTACAGACCGGTATGGTTCTGGCTTTATGTAGATTGTTTGCTGCTACACTGTGAGCATCAGAGGATAAACTAAAGACTTTTGATGTAATATAGTAAAACCCATCCAGTTACGTATACTTGTGCTAATTTAAACACTCTAATATTTTGAGGAATATTTTGTATATTGTAATGTTTTAATAAACTGAGTCTCTGCTTATAAATCAAAGGGCAAGGACAGTAACTTCCTTGTTTTTCTTAGGTTGTGAAGTTTTCACTAGTGATGTTTAACAAACAGCAAGCAATAACAGTAACAACCATGGTGCCACAAGGAGACACTGTTATCCAAACCATCATTTCCTGTGTCTTCAGTTTCTCATCCATAATCTGACACTTTTCTACAATTGTGAAGAGCCTTGAAAATTTCAGATAAAGGATGCTATATCAGTGAAAAATTATTAAAAATATATGGTTGATGAGGTTGTTCCTGACAACCATATGCCAAGATGCAGGATAGGTAAGTGTGAGGAATCAGTTATGATTGTAACTACTTGTTTTTGGAGCAGAATTAAAAAAAAAAAAAAAAAATTAGCATACTTTGTTGAAAGGTAGGTTTCTTCACAAAAAATTGAACATATCCTACTTTTTCAGGCTGTTTGTGTCAAAAAATAAATATATTTGGAAATAGATGTAAAAAAGGCCTTAACCACACTGCAGATACTTGTTCCTGGTACTGCACTGAAAAAGTTTAGTTTTCTACCTTAATAAAAATATGCTTCTTGCACAATAATCATCCATATTCTACATCTTTTCAGTTGTACTTGATGATCTTAAAGGTCTTTTCCAACCAAAATGTTTCTGTGATACTATTATGTATATTGCAATCATGTCTCTAGTTACGTCTTTCTTGTAAACACACGGACAGAATGTATCAACTAAAAATGCTGTGCTTGAGATCTATTTTCAGTGGTTTTTAGATACTGATGTGACTTGGTATTCAGTCTTAATCAGCAACCTTTTCCACAGTTCAAAGCAACAACTTTTTTTCTTTTTTTTAGCTTTCCATCCTTGATTTTTTTCTTTTTTCCTATATTTTTCTCTTTCTCTTGTCCATTTGCTATGTAATACATGGACTGTCCCTTCATATTACCAGAGGCAGAACTGTAGTAATTCTCTTACCACAGTCTATGTATATAACAGTTTGGGCTAGGTTCTCCTTTTGCGCAAGGAAATAGCTTCTTTGAGTAGGTGTGTATCTCTTCTTGTTACATGGATTGTATGGATTATGAAACATTTTGCTCTCAGTGTGGTGAGGATCTCCAGTACAGTACAGTCTGGATCAGTGTTGTGTTGCAATGCTGCCCCTTCCATCCTCCCAAGTTATGTTTTTGCTGTATTCTCCATGATCTTAGCAGCGGGTGGGAGGAATAAATGACATCCTAACTTTAAACATCTTAAAATTATATCTTTCACCTTAACAATGCAGTTACTGAAGGCCCTGACAAACCTGTAACATGCATTATTCCAACATAGTGTGTGGGAATACTGCAGGAGCCTTACAGTAGTCTTAACAGGACAGCTGAGTAATGCTCAGTCTGTTCTGTCAGATTGCTTATGTCCTGTATAGGTTACACTTCTGAAAGATAGCTGCTACTGTTTGTGATGGTAAGTACAGTGATGTAGTACCATTATTGTAGCAGACTGTAACTCTTCCATTACCCATATACCCTATATACACAAACATCTGCACTGATGTATCTCATACTAGGAGATGCTCTGCTGGAGCAGTAGAATCAGCTCAGGTGCCTCTGCACCATGCTATCCAGTTCCTTCCAAAGTGTCTGCATTACCCTCAGTAATGGAAAAGGCTGTGTATCATAGCCCCTCCTGATTCTGACACTTACAGTTTATTTGTACTTTTAATTAACTGTACATGTGCAAATGAACACCTTTGTTTAATTTCTTTGCAGAGTCATGAGATTATAAAGTCCTATGTCTAGAATACTTCTGCAGCTATAGCTATTTATAAAGCTTCATGCTCATCCACCATGAGTTTGCACAGCCACTCATTATCCATGCTTCGTGCCATTCAGTCAATATGCTCAGGAGCTCTGTCACTATTCCTGTAAAGATACACACTCTTTTTCTGCCAAAGGGGATGGAATATAGAAGCAGCATGTCAATACAGCCTATCTGGATAAATGGACAGATACTGACCACATACTGTGTATACATCATTCCATATCTGTCCTCTGTTTCTGACATGGTCATTATTAACTTGCAGAAACACTAAAAACATTGTATTGAGTACTGGGAGTGTTTTTGCACAATTCTCATTTGAAATGCAATTGCAGATTACATTGTGTACATGTTAATAATAAAGCTTATACTGTCCTATCCACAGAGCTGTGACGTTTATTTCTCTCTCCATCCACCAGGCGTTACTCTCCAATTTCTTACTGCTATGCGATGTGAAATTCAGGGCTTTGCAGTGGAGGTGGTAATAAAAATGCGACAGTGAATTTTCCTGTCTTTATATTTCCTTGTTCCTCTCCATGGAAACTAATGAGCACTTAGTTCTCTCTATTTTATTTATATTATTATTTATATTATTTATATAGCAACATGATTGATTGATTGAGGAAATTCTCTAAAACACACTCTGTAAAGCACAAATTGCTACCTAGCCCTTGAGCTTATAGCCCTACATAGGCTGCAAGGGAATATGAGCATGTCCATTGGAGAGGAGAGGAATTTGCTCAGAACTAGCATTTTTGTGGACAGAAAAAGCCTGTGAGGCAAAGAAGGCACTGGCAGCTGCAGATCAGCTCTCCCACCAAGTGGTGCTACTAATTTGGTGACAAAAAGCGGTCATCTGTACACTCAGTGAGTTCAACGCATCTGTTCCCACTGAAGGATAGCTGTCCCTGAGGAGCTCACCAAAACAGTGACAACTGAGTGGGTGATTCAGTGATGTAGCTGCTGAACTATATTTGGGGTATTTCAGTATGATATGCTGCATGTATTCCAGAGCTGGGACTGCATTTCTCATTCAGCCAAGTAAAATAGAGTATTGTAGTGTATTTCTACTTCACATTCCTCTCCCTACACACACCTTGTATAGTGAAAGTAATGTGGAAAACCTGCGTCAGGTGGCAATAGAAGATCCAATAAACAAGTAAACTTTGGGTATATTTAAACACTTACTGAGGTGTTTATTGTGACCAACTTCTATTTGTATAGAATGTCCATATTTAACTGCATATCTGTTTTCTACCTAATAAAACAATTTCCTCACCATTAGCTTCACACCAGTGCATGTGATCTGCATTGAATATATGTGTTTTTAAGAGCACGGTTTTGCTTTCTGACATGAAAAATAGCTAATATTTAGATCTTCCTATGTACGTGCCACTCTGGTCACAAATTTCTTTTGCTGATAGCACATTTAGAAGAATCTCCTGTTTTTTTCGTGACTATGAATTATATCCTGCCTGACCTCTAGTGGTTATCTTTGTGAATTGAGTCTTCTCCTGCATACGGAATGATTAAATTCACTTCATACGGGTGGCAATCAGGAAAGACGAGACGACAGATTTACAACTACCTCAGGTTTAAGAGGGTGCAACACAAAGAGGAGCCAAATAGGATTTCAGGACAGATGCAAATTGGTTGCATGTTGCATGAAAGGTGGCATGGTTAGTTGCATGCAGTTAAAGACTAACTCACTGCATGAGTTTAGGCATATCTTCTACACATCTGTGAGCTGAAATAGTACCCAGACATTTTTATAAAGTGCTTTGAGATCAATGGATAAGTTTTTCATGAATTTATATAGACATGACTTACCAGTGGTAAAGAGGTAGGGCACAAAAGATGTTATAAAGCAGCAATGACATCTTCTGGATCTGTGCAAGGGTATATGTACTCTCAGTGCATTGTTCTGTATGTATTCATCATATACCAATGCCTATAAACTCAAAGGTTGTCTCTACTGCTTTTATAATCAAATTAAGACATAATTGTAGGTATATACCGTACCTCTTTGCAGGTAATTATAAAGCACGCCTGTATACATGAGTGTACATGTAGATTATGCAGATATGTATATTAGTACATATGTCTGCATGCAGATTTCTGTAAACTGTGATCCTATTTCAGTGAGTGCAAAATCAGTCTGATGTCCCAAAACCTGTTTTCCTTTGAGCATTAGTTGTGTTCCTATTCTGTGCATTTAAACATTTAATAACTGCCTGCTTACTTAACAATTGCTATAACAAACTATCAATGAAGCATATATAATTCATAATCACCAGGACAGACATGGAAATAACCAACAATTGCCTAAGAAATGAATAGGCATGTGTTCACGCTGCTGTTCCAGTGACTTGTATCTCTGCAGATCAGCTCCACTAAATTCCCAGATGCTGCTGCAGTTTTCCATCCAGCATCTTTTTGACTACATTTGCCATGCTAATAGAAAAACAATCTTGCCATTAAATGTGCATCTACTTCTAAAAAATGATCCACTATATATAGCTTTTCTCCTACAAGAATGAATGTGGCTTTAGAATGTTTAATAGCAGTGCATACGCTAGTTTATCTTGATAATGATTTTGAGAGAAGCAGTTCTGCTTCAAAATGTTGACATTACAGATTTTTTTTTTTTTAGCCTGATACTAATGATCCTAAATTATGTAGGAGAAGCCTTCCTATATTTGAGGAGGGGTTGCTGGTTAAAAGACCCACCAGACTGGGTAATATAAATGCGCCAGTGTCTCAATACCTGAGAGGGAAATAAGGTTTTCTATGAAAGCAGTAAGAGCAAATAGGAGAAAGTGTGGAAATATACTCTGAGTAACTCCTTTTCTCTGGAGCCTGTCACTGTTGTACCTAACTACCACTTAAATATATTAAATTTTAAATTAAACTTGCTGTTATTGCACCTCGTCTGGATCATCAACCAGCCATGACATTTGAAGCATTAACTTAGTAAACTGCAGTTTTGGAGCTGAACTGAAAGTCCTCTGTAATATTCCACACTACCAGCAGCAAGTAACTGTTCCATTTGCTTCTGGTTAGGGAAATTTTACTATGTGATCATCTGACATAAAAATACCAGCAGTAACTAGTATTTCAAGTCAGTATTATAGAATATAAAGAAAATAGAATTTGAATTAAAACTCTATTTAATAAATAATATGAGTGGATTAATCATGAGTTTGGAGGCAAGAAACTTCTATAATCCATTGGGAATTTGGATATTATCTACTTTTACAGCTTTGGGCTAGTAATTTTAAACATATTCTGTCAAGAATTTCTGAATCAAGGAATTATGTAATTTAAATAGATAGTATCTGTGCAGATTTTCGACCATTTTAAGTAGTCTTTACTTTCTCAATATCATTATTAATGAAAGTAGATTAAGATTGCAAAGTCAAGCACTTCTAAATTAGGATGTACCAGACTGATTATTGTTCACTTTACCATTACTAACAAGTGGCTAAAATTTAGCAAAATTAAGAGGAATTGGGGTGATAGGTAGGCAGCCTTAATTAAAATCACCATTCACATCTCCTCTGAGAAGAAGTATTAGATATAGGAGAAAGGTAAAATCAGTTTTAGCCTTGCTAGTAGAGATAGGTATCCAGATATTTGGGTTTGATGGTACTGTAGATTCATTTTCTAAGAACTGGCTTTAATCTGCACTGATGTTTTGAAATGATTGCTTATTTTACTAGTGAACTTCAGATAAAACATGTTATTCCCTGCCAATTATTCATTATGTATCTAAAAAGATACAGGGCACTTTATTTGGGAGTCTCGTATTTTTCACTGCTGTCCTTAATGGAGTCATTCCAGTTGAAGGAAATAGAAGGAGTTAATTTATAGATGACAGTGCAGCACCTATAATGGAACACATGTGGCAGGCTTGTGCTGGTTTCCTGACAGTAAACCGCCTGTACCTTCTTCACATAGATGGAGTCAGTACTGCTGTCCTCTCAGAGTGGATGGTGGCAGTGGTTAGCTCACACTTCCACCCTTAATGCAATGTTAGAACATTAATTTTGAAGGAGCCATCACTGGGAGGAATGCTTGGAGATATTTTTGAGGAGTAGCATAGTGATTTTTTACCTTTTTTAATGAGAAGATATTAGGTTGAGTTCAGTTGGAAGCTGTTCTGCACTGGGGTGGCGAGATAAGGGAAGAGAGGGATGGTACAAGGTCCTGTCTGAACCTCTAATAAGAAAGACCCAACAAAAAATGTGTTAATAACAGCACTGCTTTAATAAGACAGAACAATAAGAAGAATATAGATAGTGAGTAAATCTTACATCCCTTCAGATGCTGGGCACACTATGTTCACAGAGCAGGGGATGGAGCCTGGATAGATTTTCCAGCAGTGCACTGCACAGAGCAGGCAGACCTTGTCTGTGGAAAGCTCTCCCTTTTGATCATTCAAGCTAATCTATAATTTTCTTGCAAGACTCTGTGCCTACAGGATGTTCTCATGAGAACTTGCTACACTTTTCGACAAGGCAAGGCCAGACTGGCACTCTCAGCACCGGTACAAGTGGGAGCTGCCTGCGGGCTCCTCAGTTGCAATGACCTGGCCAAGGTTATCCTGCGGCCAAGGACCTTGTGCAGCACAACACAGGCCTGAGGGCCACGCTGGACATGAAACACAGCACAGGCTTGCGCCTGCTCAGGTTAGCTGCAGTGTGGAACACTGACTCCTAAACATGCAACAGTGTCTTGGTCAGGATCGATACAGAAGAGGGGAAAAAGAAGGTTGAATCTCTCAGTGCCATACCTTAGTTTCTAACTTGCATCCCTCTGCAGGGATCACAGGACAAATTAACATGTTTTTTATTCAGAATTTTTCTAGCATAAGGACTGAGTAACTAAATGCAAAGGATTCTCATTTCTTTCCCTATTTTTCTCCAGTAAGCATTTTTTCATTTACTTCACATATAAATGCACATTTTCTCCTGTTGCCTGGCTTTGCTTTATATGTATTTTCTATGTAAACTGTGTCTAAAGCATGTTTTCCTGACTGAGAATTAACTGAGCCTTTCAGATGCAGGAGATGGTGCCAGATCTGTAAAAATTATACATTTGCATTAAGTCCTTTAGAACTAACAAGCTATAGGTTTTTCATACAGTGTTTTGTACAAAGTTTTAATATTTGTTATTTTTAGATCAGAAGCTAAGAATTCACTCCATACATTACCAATAAACTCTAACAAAACTTCAGCCATAAACTTTTGAATGCATAGAACATTTAATATTTACGCTGCAATATACTCATGTCCAAGGAATCAATTATCCTGAAAAATTAAGTGAAAAAGCAGTTTGACATTTAAAAATGTCTATTAAAATAATGCTAGGTCATCAAATAAACTGTGTGCAAATTGGACAGTCAAAAATTCCTAAGTTGTTAAGGAATGCAGCATCCCTCCTTCAGTTTCCAGTTTCAAAGTAACATTTCAGTTCTTACTATAGGAATTGAAGGAGATCAAATAGCCAGCAGTGACAAGGTACAATATGAAATCCATAATAATGGGCAAACTTTTGTTGAAAGGCAGACTTCTGCTCTCTAGAAAAATACATATTTGCTGTCAGGTTCAAAAAGAGGACTGTTGTGCATGAAGGGACCAGATTCGCTAAAACTAGTTGAGGAAGATGAAAATAACACCTTGTCTTATCACTGTCACTTCCTGTGGGTTGCAAAGGATTGACATGCAGAGTGGGTATGAAGGGTCGTCGACACCACCGTTTATTTTGTCCCAAGAGAAGGAGTGATGAGTACATCTACACATCTGTCAGGTCTTGGCCTCTCTACATGAGCTTCATTCATCTGGCTCCTCCTTCACTCCTGCACACATCAGGGACTTATGTCTCCTGTATTGACAGGGCTTGTCTTTGCCATACCAACCCAATAACCTTATCAAAGGCAACTCTGAAGGAGGGGCCTATAAGGTCATGGGTTGAGGTCATAAAATGGAGAAGAAACAGAGACACCATGTTGCTGCCAAGGAGCTGGTTACTGGTTGAACCTGGCATGTGACATTGTCTCACTGAGTGACACAATCTGCAGGAACAGCTCAGAGCTGTGGCTTTTTCCAGCCACATGACTTGAAGCACCAGAAATGCCTGTAACCTCATGGGAAGAGACAGTGCTCTCTCTTGTGCCTCAAAAAAAAGAAATCTGAGAAGTCTGTGTGTGCTCAGCAGCAGAATGGCTGAAGGAATTTACTGAACCTGGTTTCTAGTATGAATTTGCTTAACAAAAGCATTTGTTTGTGGTTCTGAACTGGGATCTCATTTTAGGTGTTCTCAGAATTTGAAAGGAGACATATCTCACTTCTGGGCTGTGGTTGGAACCATCTCGAGCCTCTATAGATCTTTAATCAGTGGGGATTTTTTCCCCAAGAGTTATAGCTATGTGTCGTGATAGCTGTTACAGTTCAACATAGAAAACAAAGCTCAGTTTATAAAAAAGAAGAGCTGTGAAGAGGCTATAAAATATATAATGCTATTTTGTGAATAATTTTTTCATTTAATACAATGTTTTATGTACTGACTAGCTTTCTTTGATCTATATTTATTATCTTCCACTTGCCCTGAAATGAGAAATGTAACTACTTTGATAAATGGATTTGAAAGGTTATCTAGTTTCATGGTAGCTTCTCTAAGTTACCATTACATGCTTTACTGAAATGTTATTTGGTAACTTTCTGAAGGAATACTTCAGTGCTCAGGGGTAGTGATAGCTCTCTCTTTTTCACTATATGGATATACGTGAGAGGACATGTGAGGGGCAGGAACTCTTCCACTTTCCTCTGTGCAGATGATCATTAAAATAGTCTAGTACTCTCTTCACTGGCATGTGGAGGTCAATTATTTAAAACTGTTCTACAGAACTTTAAAAGCCATCCTATTTTTTTTTTTTTTTCTTAAACTTGAAGTGATTCATGACATTTAGTTGTATTTTGAGCTGAATTTCTCAAACAAAATACAAAGTTACATGCTTGCAGATTTGCTTATTACATTATATACTTCAGGGTTTTTAAAAATAGTAATCATTTTTACTTAGATAAGAAATGTTTCTTTGTACTGGATCATTAGCTCAGCAGTAGAATTTGTTGTATCTGAAATTATAGGGTGATTCAGTGAAGGTTTTTCAGTCTCCATACTTATATTTGTTAGAGAATCAGCTACCACAGAGGGCTCACACCGGAGATTACAAGGTCTTGCAGGGCTGACGCTGAGCTGAGGGAGGGAAAGCCAGATAAAGGACACTCTCGTCATGGGTTTCTTCCTCACTGAAGATCTAGTGAGGACTTTCCCGTTGACTACAGCAGCTGCAGACTCACACTGTATGACCAGTTGTTCACACATCTTGATATGGAACTGCCTAAGAAGATTCCATATGCAGGATATGGCCCTAGCTTGGTGTATCCAGAGACTTGCACCTGTCAATTTATTCATTAGAGAGCACTCTTGCTCCCTAAATGTTGTTACTCCTTCAGCCTGCTCCCTGTCAGGAGATAGAGGGCTGGTAAAAGTAAGATACATATCTGGGAAAATAGTCCAAAAAAGGAAAGCTTTCAGGCATTTTCTGTACTTTTGTTTCAGCCAAAGACACACTGTGCTCTTGCTAACTGTTAAGAAAGGACTGTGTTGCAAATGGCACTCTCTAATGTTGACCAAGCATTTGTCTTATGCAGATAATTAACATTTTTATATATCTACATCAACTTTTGTCAGTATCATTTATCCTTCACTCTGGTTTCTTGGATTTCTTTTTCTTCCTCCCTTTTCACCAACAGCTTTTGTTGGCTAAAACACCTGTCTTCTCTATTGATCACAGTTAGATGTGCAGGTTTATAGTGCATCAGCTGTGCACTGTTCTACGGTACCTGCTTTAAGTTTGAATCATCCATCTCAACACAAGGGGCTGAAGCAGGACAAAATAAAAATATAAGTACCATACCAAGCACTCTGCAACTTAAATAATGTCTTTTCAAATATCCTGAAGGAGATTGGCAAGGATATGGCAATGAAATATAAGTTCATTATTCATCATAATAGAGTGATCTAGGAGGGACCAAAACTGGCTTGTGTGGGTGCATTCATATATAACAGGCAGGAGAGGAAGCCAGACTTCTTAAACTGAAAACAATAAGCCATGTGTTTCCAGATGGGTCAAGCGGAGAAGAAAGTTCAAATTTTGGACTTAAGTATTTTGAGTGACTATTATAGGCATGCCATATATTTTTTCACTGCTTCTCTAGCTTTTCTTTCCAGTAGTTTTGTTTTACTTGCCTACAATATTTATTTGAAAGCTACTTTCTCGACTGCTTCTTTACACAATGCCAAATATTTCTATGCGAGCAGAAAGGACTGCGCTCTGGTGGGCTGAGAAGTTACTGCAGCTTAAAGGACTGCAATAACAGGGCCTTTGTCAGACCTTGGCTGTGCTTAGATTAACTGACAAAAATATTTTCCTTTGGAATGTAAAGTCCAGACCAGTTAGAAAACATGTCAAAGTGCCAGTTCAGCAGCGGAAATAAGTGTGCCCTTCACCACACATTCTTTCTTCTGGTATTTTAAGATCTTTCTTCTGCCTTGCTTAACTACAGGCAAGGAAGTGGAACTCTGCTGAACCAGGGTCTGTGTGTGAAAGGTAAAATTCTAATATAAATATGGAGGAAGACAATTTAAAAACAGGAGGAAAAAGTAACAAAATCTTTTTATTAGTGTTGTATTGCTAGCTGTCCTACAAAGGCCTTTCTGCTAAGAACAGTGAAAGAGATGCAGGTCCCAAAGAGCAAAACTGATGACAAAGAGTCACAGGTTTACATTGATTTGCCTGAAAGAGTAGCAATTTAGACCCAAGTGAATAATTCACAGGAAACAATTTATCTGATGAGGTTGGCATCTTTCTTAGATCATGAAATATCCATGAGCAAATTGTAGCTTCCTTATATGTACCCATTTTTTCGGCTTGATGAGTGCACATTTGAATTTTTCTCTTTCAATCCGTGATTGACAGAAATGCTTTAAATACAGACTGTGTTGTACTTGGTCATATAAATCAGGGAGTTTTTGTGTTTTCTGACTCTTTGGGATGGTCTTTTGCTTCCATTGTCTCATTCTAAATGTGTGATGGGAACAGTCAGTGAGTCTAGAGCTTTGTGATTTCTCCCTACCCACAATTCCCCCTCCATCCTTTGCCTTTTCAAACTAAATATGCTAAATGTGAACATTTGTGTATATATATGAAGAAAACATGAAAGAAATATGAAGATAAATTATGCTGGTAGGAAAATTACCAGAGGGATGAGTGAGACAATTGTTGAGAGAAGGATGATTTGAGTTTCTGGGTATCCTATCCATCTGCCTGGTAGGTTATATTTAATTGTCCTGATTTGAAGATAACTTTTCTGTCTGACAGTCTCTCTCTCTCTCCCTCTTTTTTTTTTTTTTTTTTTTTTTTCCCCAATCACTGATGCCAGTAAACTGCCTGGCTAAAGTCCTTCTGTAACACAAAACCAAGAAGAAACACAAGTATTACTGAAGCGGATTTCATTAAAACTATGAATGAACACCAGTGGATTTTTTTTTTCCACTCATTTCTTCAGTTCCTGTGGTAACATAAAAGGGCTGCATACATGTGACAGCTGAGGAAGGTATGGAAAGAAGCGAGCTTATTAAAAGCTTTTTGTGTAAAAAGATATTCCATCATAGCACTAGCAAGATCTTGTTATAGTTTTCTGTGTCAGCTAATCCTTGAAGATAGAATGATGAAGCTTTTGTACAAAAGGAAGAAATCACCAGCTAGAGAAACAAGAAAAGGAGCAGAAGGAATGGAAAGCCAGATGATTATTATGCCAGATGTTCACTTGCAGCTGATTGATTATATAGAGTCATTCTGATGCAATGTATTAACTTGTCCAGCTGGGTATGTGCCTGCCTAATATGATGGTATTAGTGTTAACAAGAAAGAGGTCCTGGGCTTGAGGGAGGGTTCAGATAAGGATTCGGAAATCTAGAGTGTTCTGGCTGAGACATCTGTGCTATTTTAAACAAGTCTTTTATCATCTCGTGTACACTCCATGTGTAAAATGAGTGTCTATCCCTTTTTCTTACCTGCTGTCGTGCCTATATTGTCTACAGTCCTCATGGGTAGGAACTATTTCTAGGTGATCCTTTTAACAATCAGATTTGTGGGTAAAGTTAGTTACTCAGTAGCACACATCAGGCCTTATATTCAAAGCCTGGCTGTCAGCAGTGCCAGCTGAAAAGCACCCTTGTCCACCTTCAATTCAGGAAGGGCACAACCTTTCCCACCCTACTGCCTCTGGCTTCTCACCATCACCTAGCTCTGCATGGGACCATGTTCATCTCCTACCCTCAAGCCAGAGCTAGCCTTCACTCCCCAGTACATGCTGTGAGATTCTCAGCAAGCAGAGAACCTGGTACTCATTGTCCATCTGGGGAAATAACAGTTACTTGTACAGTGATCAAGTTCTCTTCTAAAAGCCATATAATATTTACTTAAAATAAAATATTTTCAAGAAAAGCGTATCACAAAACCAGAAAACCCAAAACGTGTGTATACTTGTTCTTTTTCCTAAGTCTTGGCATTTCCAGGATCCGAGAAGTCTCAATCTCTTTAGGCTCCCTCCACCGACTCTGCCTGGCAGCCTGGCAGCAACTCTGGTAATTGACCTTCCTACCTATCTTCAGAAGTGCTTTAAACCATGTTACAGTTCTTTTGATAGGAAACCTCCTGGCTTTGTTAGGAGAGGAATTGCTATCTGCTGGAGCTGGGATACTTGAAGCTAGCAGCCTGCCTGCCGCATTTTCACTGGAGAGCTTGCTGTGTGTCTCCTGTCTCCTCTAGATATGTTGTGTAGCTTTTTTGTGTGCACTCCCAAAACCCCAAATCAATTTTTAATCAGTAAGATCCTGTAAGGCACAGTGATACCTCACTATAGGTATACAGTGACTAACCACCTGGGCAATATTCCTACTGTAACCTGCAATATTTATGCCCAGTGTTGTGCTTCAGACAGTGGCACCAGGACATGTAGTCTGGAGAGTGTATGTCAGTCTTGATGCTTTCTTCAGTACTTTCCCCTTATACTCCATCCATCCATCCATCCATCCAGGATTATGGTACTAGGGTTGTTAGAGGTATCTGCTTAGAGATCTATTGCCCATGACTTTGTCTAATCATTCTTTTAACCTGCTGATACACTGTCTACATCCACAACTTCCTTTGATGTTAAATTCCAGAGGTTTGTTACCCTTTGTGTTAAGAATTACTTTATTTTATCCATTTAAAATTGATTTCTGAATAGTTCTGATGGGTATCCTCTAGCTCCTGTATAGTAGTATGTTGAGTAACTGTTCTTAATTCACTTCATCCATTGCTTTAATTATTTTATAAACCTTTTTCTCACCTACCATCATCCTTTTTCTTCTTCAAATTGAAGACTTCCAGCCTTTTTAGTGTCTTCTATTGAAGTAGCTGCTCCACCACCATAATCATCTTTGCTTCTCTCCTCTATATCTTCTCTAATTCTACTACATTCATCTTGAGTTGCAGGGACCAGAACCTCATACAGGACTCAAGATGTGGGCAAACAAAGTTTTTAAACAGCAATAAAATAATGCCTTTTGTCTTGTTCTCAGTACCTTTCCAAGTGATTTCCAGTATTTTTTGGATATGTTGACAGCTGTTGCATATTGAATTGGTCTCAGCTGTTTCTGGGATCTTCTTGGTGAACTATGTCTGGCAGTTCTGAGTTTAGTATCCTGTAACCATGGTTCAGGTTATTATTTTCCTAGGTTCATTGTCTTACAGTTGCTGCAGAAAATATATCTACATTCCTGCAAAACGTTTTTCTACACTGTAACTCTATTTTGTGAAGTTCTTTTGGATTTCTGCGCTATTGACACATCATTTGACCACTTGTGAATCTCTCAAACCAACATACATCACTCCATCGGAAAGAAGTGTGTTCCCAGGGTGTGTACAAAACCTGCATTTTCTTACTGGCTGCAGAAATGCAAGAGCAGATGGGAAGGCATATATACCATATATTTTCAAGACCATGGTTTTGTGCAGGGCTTCAAAGACATGGCCTCAGCAGTTTGATTCAACACAACTGCCAGAAAATTCAGTGCCAAAGCAACTATGTTTATCCCCACTTCTTTTCATGGAGCCTAAGAAAATAAAATAAAGTATATGTAATGTTACACTAATTCTCTTGACATATAATATCCTGAAAGCTCACTCTTTGAGTTAAGAGCCACATTCCACGTTGTACTCTTAGCTCTGTTATTCTATGCGTCTTAATTTTTGCCTTCAGTATTACTATGTATAGAACTTCAGCTTTTACAGCTGCCTTCCTTTTCAAATGAGTGAAGTACAGGTTTGTAATTGACAGGATGAGCAGGATCCTAACTGTCATTTTTGCTTCATTTGAAGGTTTCCATGAGTACATGTATTCCAGTTCTTACAATAGGTGGGCCTAGTTCATCATGCTGTCTTGTAATTCTCCAAGCACACATCAGATTACGCAGAGAACACACTTTGATGTAATATGCTAACCCTTACAGATGGCTTTACAATGGTTAGCATGAGTCACTCCTGCTTTATGAGGATAAAGAGGTAAAGTAAGCAAGCCTGTGATCACTGGGAAAACCTTTGCCATGTCCTAAAATGCAATAGCCTGTTATAGAAACTCTTTAAAATGCCCAGATGTCTCACACAGCAGCTGTAAATTATGGCCCTTTATGCCTTTATGCACATGAAGTGTCCTGTCTAATGCTTTTTTCCCTGTGGTTTTAGGGGATATATATATATTTTTTTAACTATCATCAGAAACTACAGCTTTTACACCACAAAGGAATTAAATGTATGCACTAACTTAATGAATACATTTTCAATGACAGTTTTCTTTGATGATACTGCTGCAGATTAGTAGTCCAAGATGTCTTTTGTTCAGAATGACATGCTTTTTAATTTATTAGCACATGCTACCATCCTGTGCTTTAAAATTGGCAGGTGGAGCTTTTCAAAGCCTCAGATGTCATTTACATGCCTAATTTCTACAGAAAGTAAATGGGAGTGAGATACACAGCTGTCATTCATGCCTTTGAATATCTTTTCTGTTCTTATTGGTCCTCATAAATTGTTTGACTGAAACTACCATATTTTTAAAAAGAGTTCCCAGAAGCCTCCAGTAACTTCCCACACAAATGGTTACCTCATGGGTGGCCTGACCAGGAATATTTGGCAGGATTTTATGTTTCCACAAGCTACACTAAACCAACAATTGTGGCTCTAAATATGGGTCCTGAGTGCTCTGGAAGATGCTTTTCAAACTGCAGTAGGGAGTTGGCTTGCAAGTTTACTGTCAGCAA
Organism: Caprimulgus europaeus; assembly: GCA_907165065.1. Next base: position 57,716,726 of record OU015528.1, on the reverse strand, counting down.
AGACAATGAAGCAGGTTTTAAGAGTGCCTTTGGGTGTTCTGAGAAGACAGCAATAAGCATACTCCTTGGAGCTATTCCCTGCCCCATTTGTTTTTGCTTTGTCATAAACATTTGTCAATGAAGACTGATTTTCAAAAGAACCATGTTTGGGAGCCTGGAAGGAAAGAGCTATAATATGAAACATCTTTAAAGGTAAATCAATTTTGTGGCCTAATCAACTGAACAGCATCCCTTTAGCTTCATCATCAGAAATGCTGTCATGTATTAATCTGCAGAATTTTTATTTTCTTTTTCTTCTTTCTAGGGGACAATATGTTCTTAAGTACTATTTCTATGGCAGGAAAGACAGACATGTATAAATAACTGTGCACACAGGGGTAATTTCTAATAAAAAGGTAATGAGAAAGGGCAGCCAGAAACTCATTTTAGCTCTTTATCCTAGTAGCTGCAAGAAAAAAGCTTTAAATATAATAATGAAAGATGGATGTGTCTGCTTTGTTGAAAGTACTTTTCCATTGTGTTTAGAAGCAAACAATAAAAAAATGTAAAAAGGAGGTAAAGAATGAGTTTAACACTCAAGTTCATCAACTTGGGTTTACCTGTGATCTTAAAATGTATAACAAATATCCCCAAATATTGTTTTAGCAATAGCTTAAGATACTCAGTTTGGTGAATTTCATTTTGGGGCAGATTTTAACTCAGATTCCAAAGGCCTATACCCATGAAAAATTACAGATGCTCAACTCATTCTGTTCTGTTCTATTCTATTCTATCTCTTGTTTTGGTGTGTAAACACCTCTCTGGATCAAGTCTCCAGTGTCTTAATCTAATTTCTGTTGAATGAATAGAAGTCCTCCCATGTTCCTAGGAATTAATAGTCTTTCTTAAACAATATGTTTGGACAAAACAAACATATGGTTTACTTTAAATGTAAGCCTGAATCCCATTACATTTGGTTAATTGAAAAGATGAGTTTAACTGAAGCCTAAAAGTGAATATGTGATTTAGGATAACTAATGTCTATACTGGAGTAAGATTGTAAGAACTTTACTGAAGAAGTCTGTCAGAGGGAAGGAAGACAGTCCAGGTTAGCAGGCAGTGAAAAATCCTACTTTTGCCCAGTTCTACTTCTACAATTTTAAATTGCTGCTGCATATATTGATAGCCACACAGAACTTAAGTCCATTCTACCCTTTCCTGCTCATGCATCCATGTCCAATATCCACCAGAGCCTTTTTGTCAATTTCAGTTAAGGCTGATGATTGCATATTTTCTGGTACAAGGACAGTTTTATCTTCCTAAATGTCTGAGCAGTGCAGCTTGCACCTAAACCACTTAAATAGTGAATGTTGATCATTATAGCCACCTACTTGTGTTTTCTTCATAGGCTAAAAAGAAAAAAAAAAGCTTTCTGCAGAAGCAATAGCAAGCTAATTCATGTCATGCAGATATCTTTTCTGTATGTAAAGATGAACAATTGTCACGTAAGCTACTTTTAGAAAGAAGATTTATTACTTACTTCCCAAGTGATATGACAATTATTGAAATCTTAATAGTGAAATTCCCAGTTTGCAATTAACAGGCTTTCTGTTAGAGCAGACAACAGTAGTAAAGCTTAAGCCTCTTTTTTTGCACTGCAGTTTTTTCCTGAAGAAATATTATAGCTGAATATTAATAGTTTTTGAAGAGTGATTAGTCCAGCTGCATAAATAATAATAAAATCAAATAGCATAATCCAGTGATGTATAACTACATGTGTATAAATATACAAATGACTGCATTGCTTTGTGTATGTATGTATATAATAAGTACATATACTTAAACAAATTATGATTTTATATGTTCTAAATATACTTAGAGAGAAAGAGAGAGATATTTAAAATGGTAATAACTGAACATTAAGATTGCAGAGACTTCAAAAACTCAAAAGCAAAAAAAAACCTGATTTAGTTTTTTTCTTTTCTTTGTGTACATGCATTATTACTTCATGCCTTCTTATACAACCACTCACTATTTTTATGCTAATTTTGAGGGAAACAAATCTTAGGAAATCACTCTACCAGGGTGTGATATCACCTCCTAAAAACTTCCATATCCAGTGGGGAATTTCAATCACTTTCCAGACATGGAGGCTTCAAAAGCAATTCTGTTCTGCTAGATTTGCTGAAGAATGGGCAGTCGAGGGTAAGAAACATTCATTTATAAACATTTCTAACTTTGTCCTGGATAAGTTTCTATTCTCTTGGATATCACTACTTGTGTATATACAGGTAGTGAGAGATAATATAAGGGTAATAGGTTACTTTAGCCTAATACTTGAGATGCTGGAGTAGACAAAAGAGAAAGTTTCTTTTGTTCTTATTTTGCTGGAGCACAGTTGGAGTGGGAAGAAAAGGGAAAACAGGTTACCTCAGCTTCATAATCCAGTTTATATGGAGATAAAATAAAATGTTGCTATAATTCAGTTAAAAAGTGAATCAAAAAAGATACATAAATCCAGAAAAATAACCCAAGGCTCTATCCATTTTGATACTTGCAGTAAGATTTATTTCCATGGGAAAGGCTAAAGAAGAAAAAATTGCTCATGCAGTGACTGGACCTAATTCTAGTTCCATTTTTACTTTTTGTAATTTGTGGCCTGATGGGATACTTTAAACTCTTCTCTCCCTTGCTTCAATGTAGACAGAATTAGTCATTTCCTTGGGGCATTTTTATGATCTCCTCACTGCATTAACTTAGGTCTTTACATTTCTTCATGGATTTAGCTGTGTAACATCTCAATGAGTTGAGGAGCATTTATTATGCACATCTTACACATCTGGAACTGAGGTGGAGGGATTAAACCGCTCTGCCATTAATTCATTTAAAACAGGGCAGAAGTGTGTGTCTTTAGCATTTTCAGGACATGTTCCTCTCCTTGGAGCTTTTCTCCACCTACTGTTAAAAACCTCCCCAGGCTGCCTTTGGCCCCCAGCTCAATTCTTTCTGTCACCAGGGAAATATTTAAAGGATGAGACAAGGGACAAATTGCACAAGGGACAAATGTAAGTGGCTGTGGAGCACAGTATGGAGTGTGGGGAGGAATGGAGAGCAGGGAACAATATCTTTTAAGCCCCATATGCTATCCTTTGCCTTCACAGCTTTCTTAGGCCATGGCTGCTTCTGTAGAGCAGTTCTCAAGCTGTTGCCTGTGGAGTAGCAGTGGAAGACAATGAATTGAGCAAGGCTTTTTCCAGAAGTGCTAGATTACCATTCATTAGAAGTCTTACTACTGCTTACCTCCTATTTCCATATCCTAATGTCCTAATAGCTGCATGTTTAAAATGTCCCTTAATATCTGGAAGATTTGAAAAAGTAGGAGAACGATTATATGTGGTTCTGGAGCCTCATTCACTCTTTCTAGATGTTCCAAAAAAAATTTGTTGCAACATCAAATTAAGAGAAGTGTCTGATTCTCTGAGGAAATTGTGGCTTAGTAGGTGAAACAGTTTTTGCCAGTTCTACAGCATTTGCCATTTTTTTATTTCGCATAGGAAAAGGATATGTCACAAGCCATTTTGTAGCAGAATTGATTTCCGCTTTGATTAACACTGACTGTCTGCCCCTTGCAAAGAAATAGGCTACACTTCCTTCCTGTCCTCCACCCTAACATACTCCTATTTCCCTTCAAACCTGACTCCTATTACGTACATACAGAGATTAAATTATGAATATGCCTGGAAAAATGTTGCAGAAGGTAACCTGGGATGTTTATATTGACATCCAGTCTCAGATCAACAAGGTTTTGGTTGTTTTTTGCTCAGAATAGCAAATGAGAGAAACTCTGCAGCCTGAAATCTGCTGTTTACTTTAATTAGTTACTTGTAATTAAAAGAGGATCTTATCTCTATGAAGAGTTTATACCAAAGCACATATTTAATGCCTCTACCACCATAACTCAGTCCCAAATTCTAGGAATGCCTTAAACACATACTCAACTTGAGCTATGCTTTAATTACAGTCATGACTATGGATGTGTATCATCCTTTCTTGAGGCTGGATTTTCTCACAATACCATCCCTTTTCACACACCTGAGTCTTGCTGAGAACAGAGACTGCAATAATTCATGTTTTGCCGTAATCAAAGAAAAGCAGAACACAGACTCAGCTGAATGATTTTCTTGGTGGTCTAGGGGAAGCATCACTGCTCTCCCTATTTGTCTTGCGCATATTTTTCACACTCTGTCAGCCTTTGTGATGAGGAGCAGTAAGTGGAGTACTACTGTATTAGTCAGTGGAGATGACTTCTTCTTGGCCATGCTGAAGAAAAGACAGCAATAGAGCAGTTAGCATGTGGTACCTAGAAATGGGGATAGGAGGCAGAAAAATGAGATGGAAAATAAAGGGAGAAAAGGAGGAGCAGGGGAGTGAGAGTGTAAAGGATTATCCAAAAGGATGTAGGTGCAGCAAAGCCCTACACAGAACATGGCATGTATAGGTCAGCCTGTGGAAGGAAATAAAGACTGCAACTTTGCTATTAACTATGGCATCAAACTGTGTTCCTACTTGTCTTCTGCCAAAGTTAGAGGACAACCAGAACTTTGTGAGGTCTGGATTGAAATCCAATTGTCCCCGAAGTTTTACTTCAAAATAATTGGACTTGGGTATTGAAAAAGACCAAGAGCGTTTTCTCCTTCTCCAACAGCATTGCACATGTGTTAGCCTACTCATTTTTGTATTAAAGACTCACTGTAATTTTAACCTCTAGTTGACAGCAGTGGCTTGATGAGCATGATTAATCATCCCAGCAAGCGATGAGCGAAGCTGCTGCTCCATCCTCAGCTGCAGCATTGGCAGCTGTGGCCCTGCACCACTTCCCTTCACCCCAGGGGCCACAACAAAATCTGTTTCTCCTGTAACCTAACTCTTTTTATCTGTTCTATGAACAACTTATTTGATGGTGATGTTCACTGCTACCACTGTGCCATGATCACACTGGGAATCCTTTTTTCTGAAGGGGCTTTCATGCATTGTGAGTGCTGCCAGGGAGTGAAGGCGGAGAAGGGGCCACTGAGAAAGGCAAAAGCAATGCTTTTCCATTTTACCAATTTAATTTTATAATTAACATCCTATTCCAGAACAGCCTATAAATTATTCCTATTTAAGTTTTCTCCATTAGTTAGCATTTATGAAGGTTAAGATAACAATCCCAGTGGAGCAAAAATCCCAAACCGAAACTGCAATCTCGGAAGAGTGAGAACGCAAGTGAAAGTCAGAGAGAGCCAAAAGAGGAAGAGACCCTTGTTAATATACTGGACATGTCATTATGTGATATGGAATATCTCATTGGCATATACAAATGCCAATTTAGCTTATTAATTTAAATATTCCTCACCCCCTTAGATCTTGCACTTGTAGACTAACAAAACATGAAGTCCTTCACTTCCAGCAACAAAAATGAAGACATTGGAATTTTATCAACACTTCTTTCAGAATAAATCCCACGCTGAAACCATAAACCAGCACTATAAACCATAACACAGCACTATTCTAGCTACTAAAAAGAAACCTAGCTCTAAAAACCAGGGCAGAGGGGAAAGCAATACAGTTGGAAATCCAAGTCTTTGGATGCCAGTCTACAAACCCCTGAAGACATCTGTGCAAACACAAGTGTCTTGTTGCTCTGACACTCACAAGGGGCTCCTTCTCCCCCTGTCTTTTCTAGATCAATATTAGATGTTTCTAACATATAAGTACAAGTGCAGTGCTTGCATTTTTGAGGAATGCTATAGGATTACGTTGATGTATGTGAGGCTTTTTCATAGGCAAAGCTTGAACATAATCTATCCGTAATGGAGCACTGACTTATGGTACAAGCCTGGGCTATGTGTGCATGAAAGGTTATGGGACACATTTCAAAGGCTTTTAGATGCCTCATTCTGATTCCCTGAGTGCTAGATGTGGAAATGTCTTAAAAAATCTGGATCATAGTTCCACAAGTCTACAGGCTTTTGTGAACTACAGCTACCAAGCAGGGCACATAATGGGAAGAGATGGCTGAGCATTGAATCATATTACTGCCTCCAGGAGAACACAGGTAGCAACATTTTCAGCTGAGTTTCAAGAACTTAAATATAAAACTCAAGGACACTCGTATATACTCTCTCTTCACCTTGCCAAAACTAGAAAAGCCTCAGAGGTTTTGAGTTTCTTTGTTCCTGTTCTAAACACCTTGGTGCTAATAAATATCCTTTACAGATGAGAACTTAGACTAAATTAGAAATTGGCAGGATTTTTTTGTATTTATCTTCTATAGCTAGTGGGTATACTGGAACTGATTTCCTTCTTCATTTGTTGTTAAAACATGTTTAAAAGCTGTCAGTTTTGCTGACATTTCAATTGGAACCTTGTCTCTTCCCAAATTATACACTCTAGTAACATAATTTTTAGTTTTGATGCTGTTGGAATATTTGGGGCTTTTTGGTCCAAAAAAAAGTTTTGAAATGAAATACAGAGAAGTTCTACGTAAAAGGCTTGATGCCAGGATAAAACAACAAAACATCCTCTTATGAAAACAAAATATTTTGATCCATGTCCATTTTTTTTTTCTTTCTCTGCTGCTCCCCAGCTTGTGTTTACTTCACAGCACAGCTGCTTCATTTGCAGTTTTTCCTTCTGGTTAAAAAATAAAATATAGTGACACGCAATTATCTCTTTTATCCCTGCTACCTGCCCTTCTGTTCACTCTGTTCTTAGTTAATCACTTAACCTTTTCAGTGTCAATTCCTAGAGACTACAACCTCAAATACAATGAAGGTCTCTCATGGGTTACAGGCATGCTGACACTGAGGTTATAATTGTTAACTAACTATTCATTTGCAGTGTCTCAGACCACACGAGATATATGGAGAGTAAAAACCTTAAGCCCTGTATTTTATTGACTCAATGAGCAATAGCAGAGACCCTACTACATCTCTAACAGACAGCACAGTAAAAGTCCACCTGCAAACAAAACTGGTGAAATTCTGATATCAGACACACAGATAACAAAAGCATGGCTCCAGTCCAATTACTTCAAAATTATATTCGACATCTGAGAGTGGAAGTTAGTTTACAATAGTTGAAGACTTTATTTTCCAACTTTACAGTAGCAAATGTGTTCAGTATGGAAAAAGCTGTTGCAATCACACTTAAATTTTTGAATGATTTTTCACTTTCCCTGTGTTACCAGTTGCAGGTGATATTTTGTGATCATTTCACTTCTGGACTGCTCAACAAAATTGTTTATTCCCAGACCTAACTGAAGTCAGTGAGAGCAAGTTGGTGGTTCTGGATGGACCATGTCACTGTACATGTGGGCAATGTTAATTCCCATCTTAACTGCGGGATCAAATTCTGCTCTTACTGTGATTGATTTTGCCACAGATTTAGCAAACTCTACAGTACATTTTCTTTATTTCTATCTATCTGCCATCTGTTGTGTAGCAATCCAACATATAATGATGCTTGAAATAAAACAGAATACCCTTCTTTCAGCACTTACTATTTCTGATTTCTCAACCATGTAGAGAGAAAATATCTTTTGGTTTTGTTTAGTTCATTAAATACTTAGAAAATGTAATTTTTTTTTTTTTTTTTGCAATGAAATTATGAGCCTTTTGCTATCAGGATGATCATGAGTATATAAACAAGGATACCCACACACAGAGGTTTATTAGACTCCATATAACATTTCAGTTGCAGGTTTGTCTCAAAGAGCTGACCAAAAACAAGATTCAAAGTGTGAGTGAACTGCCTGGGGAGTTTCACAGGCTAACAAAAAACACTGAAGCTAGTAGTTTTCTTTAAGTCTGCTTATCAAACATTTAAAGAGTTTTAATGGGATTCAGAGCAGTGCCCAAATTACTCAGAAAATGAAGCACAACCAGAAACAGATTTCTCCCTGGTAGCTCAGTAGACCAAGCATTAACCTAGCAATAACATGGAGAAGAGAAGGTTCAGGGGAAGATATTGTCAGTGCATATAAATATCTGATGGGAGAGAATGAAGATGAGCCAGGCCCTTCTTATAGTGCCTGGTGACGGGACAAGAGGCAATGGACACAAAATAAAAATTGGGAAATTCAATCTGAATACAAACAAATCTTTTTTTTTTTACCATGAGGGTTGTCAAACACTGGAACAGGCTTCTTGGAGAGGATACGGAATCTCATCTGTAGAGATATTAAAAATCTGACTGGACATGACCCCACACAGCATGCTGTAGGTGACTTTGCTTGAGCAGTGGGGTTAGTCTGGATGATCTCAGTGGATCCTTTCCTACCTCAATTGTTCTCTGCATGGTAGATGCTCCTTGAATAGATACTCTTATTATCAAAGCAATAACATGTATTGCAATGCAGAAAAACTTCTGCTTTTCATGGAAGTCCTAAATCTTCTTCAGGGTTTCAGAAAATAAGACAGGACAACTACATGGAAGAGAGTCAAAATAGTCTAGTGTTTCTGAAATACAGGTTTCAGTCCTTGATGTAACAATATTTAATTTAGTTAGGGACATACTGGAAAATGGATTGAAACCAAGGCCTACAAGTTCTTGGTAAATACCCCAGCCATCAAAGTAACTTCAGTAATTTTTCTTTGTTATCCCAAATTAAATCAAAGTCAATTCAAATTCATGATGGTTGCCTTTTTGACCATTGGAACATTAACAGTCTACTGAGTAATGCCTCAGTGCTTTCACAGGGTCACTTAGCACAGCTTTCTTGTAGCTGCACTTGAGGATCTCTTAACAGGCTAGAGGGTCATTGGCTTGCTTTCAAATGTCAGCAAATGCTCAAATATTCTTCCATCTGGAACATTTTCAAAAAGCATGAGGACCAACCTCAGGTCACCTGATAGTTGATGGCCTGGAACACATGGACTACTCACAGATTAGATGAGAGCCACCCCTCACAACCCAAGGAAGGAGGAAGGGAGGCTTATGAGGAGGAGAGCACATCTCTGGGCTGCCGTGTGCTGTTTGTGTGTGTTTTGGGCCAATCCAGTACACAGGCTCTGGGCAGGGCTATGATTTTGAGCATTTGACCACTTCAGAAACCAAGGGAAGAGCAATAAGCATATAGGATATAAAAAGCTGTTCAGATACTGCTGGTAAAAAGCATAACAATTTAGATAATTCCCTATTTAGGTGGCAGCAGAAGGGGCTTTTTAAAATCCTTACACTGGAAAGGAGTACTAACAGAAGCAGTTATGCCAAATTCAGCTGCTTACATCCTTTTGCATGTAAAACTAAATGGCTTGCTCAGAGACCATGGAGGCACTAGGGAAAAAATAATACTAGGTCTCCCGAATTCCAGCTGGATCACCTAGCCATTGCACAATGATGGAGAAAGGAATGATGTAAAAGGCACCAGAAGGTGAAATCTTGTGTTTACATAATGAACAATTAAAAATTGTAGAAGATTAAAGTAGCTAAGGTATCCATAGTCCTGGGGTTTTTCTAAGAAGTAGGTATTTGTGTTCCCCTTTTTTGAATCATTAGGAGCCACACTTTCAGCATTTTCTGATGCAATGACAAAGGATGGGCTTGTGACTTACTGAAAATGAATATGGCATTTGAGATTATGACAAGGTCTTTGCTTTTGTTTTAAAGTCTTGGAAAGGAGCATTCCAGAGAAATGTTACAGTCCCACTTTCCAGGCAGTTTTGAAACTTGAAGATTTTATTGCAGTTAGAATCCAGTACAGTCAGTTTACACAAGCTGCCGTGCTTGGCAGGCTGTCTGGAAAATCCAGAAGGCTTCTGGGAACACAGTGTTTGCCATACGTTTCGTCTTTGCCCTTGGCAGCAAGCTCCAGTAGCTCAAGTGACAGGACAGAGTAAAGTAACATTGGAATACCAGAAACCACACAGAAGATACATACACATCTCCTAGTTTGTGTTAGAACTTAAGTGCTACAGAAACAGAAAATATTAGGAAAGTCACAGTAAAGAAAAAGAGAAAGGGTTAACTTCTAAGCTGATTCTTTAAGCCATGTAGAGCTCCTTTCAGTCAGTAGGACTTCAGTGGACCTTAAGCAGGTAGAAGAGCTCGAATGCTTGTAGTTGAAAAGAGGACGTTGCACATAAAAGTAGCCTAAATAAAATCATCTCTTAGTCTCATAAGAGCAGAGATGAAACTGTTTAAAAATTGCTCAAAAGTATTGAGTGATTCAGGGACTGGAGTTCAGGTGTTATGAGTTGTTTTTCTCCCTTTTCTGTAAGTATTGATGGTCGTGTACCTGGTCTTGCTGACTGCTATACAAGTTTAGTGAGATGAGCAGCACTCAGCTGAAAGACCTGTAAGCAGTATTAATACAGTATTGTTGATTTTTTTTTTTTTTTTTTTTTTTTTTTCTTTTGCCTCTGGCATCTGGAGAACTCATTCTGCTATCCACCTTGGAGACAATACAAAAAGCACTTTCAAACAGAATTGAGAGCATGATGTGGTCAGATTTAGTCTTTCTGGTTGTCTATGTCTACACCAGCATAAGTCACACAGGCGTATATGTCAGCTGGTTCCCGTGGAGTTTTTGGGTTAAGAATAAGGCAGAGACTCTTTGTCTCAGAATAATGCCACATTCCCCTCAGCAACCCACAATTATTGATAAAGAAAATCTAATAAAAATGACATAGCTGGGAAAAAAAAATCTTCACTTTTTCTACATTTGTATTATTACAGTTTAAATACAAAATGCTGCACCGTAAAAATAATTCTCTGCAGTGTGATTAGACTCCTCCTTCTTCCTTTGTTTTTTCACAATTTCATAGTTGCATGGAGACACAATTGCTGTTTTCAAAGAAGATTAAGGTACTGCTTCATGAAGACTTTCTAATCATCCAAATCCACCATACCTAGTGATTTCAATTAAAATCATTATATGTTTCAGATTAAGTTGGAAAATGGAGAAAGAAAAGATTAACAGTAATAGGAATGAAAAACCACAGACAAACACTTGAGCAGCATGAAATCTTAGGTCAGGACTTGGAAACATCGTTTCCCCAATCTCAAGGAAAGGAAGCATTAATGCTACAGCAGAATTGGATCCTAAATATTAGGCAATTGCAGGGCACCTGCATTTATGGGTGACTACAGTGGAATCTAAATGGGCTTGGCACCTCCTGGGGACTAGCTCATGCTACAGAAAACAAGATTAATAAGGCTGATGTTGCTTCCCATACATGTCATCTTTGTACAGCATATTACTCTCAGGTAGTATGATACTGAGACATTTGAGAAAGGGGATTAGATAAGATTAGAAGTGAAGAAAAACAATTTTTTTTTTAGTTTAGTTCTTAGTTTAGTGTCAGGAGCTGCTGTGTAGGAGAACGATAGAGGTTATTTTATTTAGACAAACTATGACAACAATATCAGATTGAATCTGGAATTTGAAAGTAATTTTGAAAAATGGACTACAGCTTACAGGGAAAAATAAGTCTAACAAGCCTAGCAATTAAATAATGTGGACACATGAAAGAATAAATCTGACAGTTGTACAGAGAAATAAATAACCATATGAGAAGGAAAAAAACCAAATTCCAGAATACTTCTGAAAAAACAGCATGCTAAATCAAGAAATATTTAAGAAGTAGGAAAATATGAACTGAGATAGGATGGCTGGATGTGACCCTGACTGTTGTGACATTTATAGCATTATTTGTCATCAACATCATCAGTGGGGTTAAAAAAAAAAAAAAAAAATCTCTACTGTAGATGCAAGAGGTTGAATGTATTAGATAGCTGCCCTAGATGGGCAGAAACAGAGTTAGTGGTAGTGAGAGATGGAAGAAGGATGATTTGAGCATACTACAATTAGTGTCAATGAGGACTTCCATTGCTAATGGGTCATTTGAGATACAGTCCAGGATGGATACATGACTCATTCTCAAAAGGATTAAGACGAGGCTGCATGTCATATTCACTGCTATGGTCTGGAGTTCCCTGAAACTGTGTTTGAAGTAAAGTTAATTATGTTGGAGGGTTCGTATTCTTTCTAAACCAGTAACATTTAAACAACATCCACTTAAGACACACAAAAAAAGAACTAGGGAACTGCACCGGGCAAACGCAAAATGTTAAGAGGACTAGCAGAGCCAAATATCAAATTCAAGAGGAGCTCTTTGTAAGCATCTCAGAGTGTCTCATTATCTCCCTCAGCCTCCTCACTGAAGTGCCCTTGGCCTCAGGAAGACTAGAGGAAGATTTGGCTGCTGACACGCCTTCCTTTTTGATCATCATGTTGAGTGATATTTTCTCATATGTTGTTAGGCGTCTATGTCTGTCAGCAGTCATTTCTCCTTGCCTTAAATTTGTTTCTCTGGGGCCAGGAACAAACTCATGTTTTCTGAATAATTGGCTTTGCATGGTGACCTGGGTCCATCACTACTGCTTCTTTTTCCTGTAAAGCATAAGGTCAGCAGTCCTTCAGTGGGCCAGTCTGAGACTCAGCACAGCCAAATGGACAGGGAAGGAAGCCTTCCTATTCTGAGAAACATCTGTATAGCTTCTGACATGCTCAGGTCATCATGCAAAAGCCCTCTGCTTCTTATCAAGCCACTTATGATGACTGCAGAGAAACTTGTGCTAAAGAGCAATTTTTGTTATTTTCAGTGTGTCCCTTCATTAGGCTTTAAAAATAAAAGAAATAAAATCCACATCAGCTTGGCTTCTTTCCATGTTCTGTTGATCAGCTCAGGCAGTCCACTGTATGAAAGGCATTTGATTTCAAGGTTGTTTTAGAGAGTAATACTATTGCTAAAACAAGAATTATCAGTGGTAGTCTTGTTGTAAAGTCTGTCCTTGGGCTCCCATAACTGTTATAGAGCTTTCTGAATTGTAGCTGTGTTTAACTCCAGTTTCTATTAAAATTTTATAGGGGATTCTTTTTTTTTAAATCGAAAACCCCAAATCTGCAAATAGTTAAACGTTTACTTGCCTTATAGGAGTAATTTGATATAATTTGGAATATTCGGCCTTAATTGTCAGTGGAATCCATCGTATTCAGTTAAGTTACCTGGCTGGCCTGACCAAGGTTCCTCAAATTGATTCCTACTTTGGAAGAAGCTACCATTCCCAAGTTGTGGCACAGGCCTATAAAGACTAGCATCTACACTTTGCGAGCCAAGTAATATATCTCGACTTAGTCAATACAAAGACCTTCTTTAGCTCCAGGGCTGTGTGACAGTACAGATGCAATATGGCAAACTGCAATTTTGGGCTTTTAATCTCCAGCAGGAACACTTTTTGGTTAAGAATTATTGTACAGGTAAATATTAATTTAGATGATAAAAAGAAAAATTACTTAGGCATTAGCTGAAATGTATTAACTCCTTTGTGAGTAAGTGCATTGGAATTCTGATACTGAAATATGCCTGCTTGGAGAATTACTGCATTACCTGAAAATTCCCTGAAAAAAAAAAAAAATCCATTAAACTTTATCCTCTTTGGGACTCCCTATTAACTATGTTCACTTTGTGGAAGAAAATGTTAAATCCAAAATATTTTCACTATTAGTATTTTAATCAAGTGAGAGACATCCCTTATGGGTGGTTAACTGTAGACATAAAAATCTGCATTTAAATTGAGGTTCTAAAATATATAACTCAAGAGATTATGAGTACTTTTTTCAGACATATTGAACATGAAGAACATGATGCTTTAACATATTTGTCATAACTTACCAGTTATCTGGCAGCCAAATTGGGGATTTAGATAAAAGGAGAAATATGAGGTTTGGGAAAAATAGCTGAAAATCTATTAAGGATTGACTCCTTATCAGCTTGAATAAATGAAGAATTAAAAAGTTAACTTTAAAGATAATGATTTAGATTTACTATGTCATCTTTTCACTGAACAAGAACAGATATAACCAATTTGGAAAACATTTTGCACTGATCTTTCCCAGCATAAATATGTAGGCAGAGGGTAACAGAATAGTGAACTACCAGTTGTGTAGAAATTTAACTGTCTGATATTCACCACAAACTGATTCTTTCTTCCACTGGTACAAGCAATTGTCACTGGACATTGAGCCCAATAACATGAGAAAAGGCTCTGATTCACTGGAAATATTTTCTTTTGTATCTTCCCAAGTTGTCAATGTGGCAGTAGCATCACATAGACTTAGTAAAGGTTTAATTGAGGAAGAAAGCCAGATTCTACTCTTCTGTAAGAGCTTTTACTAGTTAGGTGAGAACCAGTAAAAACCCCCCAGAAACACAGCCTTAATCTGTGAAGGGTCGGATATTTTCTCCAGCTAGTGGCTTCAGCTGTCTTCCATAAAGCCCTGGAATGACTCCATAGCAACATCAGAGCTTCAGTAGTTTGATTCTTTGATGTACATTGGTGTTTCCACACCACAATACAAAAAGTGTTCACATACATGAGTGGGAAAAGCTATAGAAAAGAGGGGGTAGCTGTCATCTCTGCAATATATCTTTTTAGAGTGCTTTACATGTTTTCAGAATTGGCAGTAGTAAATTTTACCCTTTCTTTCCTAAGCTTCTATAATAATCAGGTCCAGCTGCAGTCAGGTCCTTCCTTGTAAAGTAGAAATAGACATTTTGGTTCCCACAAACATGGGAAGCCCCTTCTTGTCCAAACACTTAACTCTTTCTGTAAGGCTTCTCCTCACTTTGACTTGCATTGTTCAGATATGCTGTACATCCTGAAGCAGGAGAAGATTAGGAAAGAAGAGGAAGAGTTGGGAAGGCTTAGGACACCTTAGAGTACTATAAAGTCAGAAAAATTTCCTGGAATGTCAAAGAACATTCAATTAAAAAAAAAAAAAAAGGTAAAAAAAGACCTTGGATTCCCTAGTAAAGTTTTGGTTGCTTGAGCTACAATGTTTATTGTATCATCACACCTGTGAGTAGGTGGTCACAAGAAGAACCCCAAATTGTTTCCTTCTCTGCCTGTTCTGCAACCTCTCCTCCGCAGCTAACATTGAACTGCCTTTGCATGTCCCAGGACAGACTGGTGATAAAAATCTTTCTTACATTTTTATTCTTGACAGGTACGAGTGGCAGGTACACTCTAAATCACTGTAATCTCTGCTGGTTTTAATTTGGCAATCTGTTAGTACTAACCCTTGGCAATTAGAATGTAATTCCAAAGTTTCCTGGAAAGATTTACAGATAAACTAATGTACAAGCTTTACATTGAAGCATACGAAAGTGATATTGTATGTTTATATTACAAAGATGTCATCATGTACCTGCCAACCATATGAACTATAAAAATAAGAAAAACAGATGTTAAAAAATTCTAATAATAATTTACATTTTAAAAATTGCAGTGATAAACCCCTCCCTGTTGCCTTGAAGTAGTTCAATTATAACTAAGTCAATAACATACAAGTTCAGCAATCCATCTGAGGAAATTTTGTGGTTATTTTCATGATTATTGTTATAGTGGACAGCGATCAAAGGACCTCAGTAATATCTACTTGTTTACCTTTTTTAATGGCCACACAAGAAGTGCTATCATATGCTACTTTATTGTTCACCAAAACTCCAACAGAAGTTTTATTCCATATACTGCAGACTAGCACTCTTTGAATAATACTCCTTTTACTCAAATATATTTTATTATTTAGCAACCTGCTACAGGAATCTCACTGTGGTTTGACTGTCTCAATCAATGCCTTTGAACTCTGCAGGAACAATACCTATTGGTGTAAGAAAACTGTATCACCAGGTTTGCACTCCTAGTCCTTTTTCTGGAGAGGAAGAAATCACTATGTTGTAATCCAGGTCATAAGTTTAAACCACCACCTCTAGCTATAAATTTAAAAACTATAATTTCCTCTCTGAGAGCCTTACTAGGTAAAAAATGTTAACATGAGCATAAGAAGTAGAATGATTAAGATGACCAAGGGGGGAGAAAAAGTATTTACAACATCCAGCTTCAGTTTCTAGACTCTCACTGTATCTAGGGTCATCCTCACCTGAGTGCACTGAATTATCACCTGGAAGACCCTCACTCTCTATATTTATTACAGAAGAAACTGATGGTACCTATTGCTCTAATTGAAGCAGATTAAATTAGGTGCCTAAAGAGAAACAGCTGTGAGCTTCCCCTTAAATATGTTGTGTCTCTCACACAAGCAATTTATTGTTTATATATTAGAAAGTGATTAATAGAATAATGAAAATAAAAGTAGTCTAGAAGTTGAGAAAGGAGAAGAAGATTGATATAAATGGTGATATGGAGGAAGAAAGGCTATTCAGAGCCCAAGCAGAGGAAAAACATCTGGTTAAGTCTTTATACCTAGGCTTTTTGGAGAATATTTTATTGTTCTCAGACTATTGCTTCAGGTAAAAGTCAACAGTCCTGTCCCTATGCTGCAGCTAACCTGGAGTGCAGTATTGAGAGCCACAAAGCTCTGCAGCATTGTAAGCTTCCCATTCCAATAGCTTTTGTAGTCTAGCCCAAGCTCCCTGCTGCTGCGGTTCTGTTTCTCTTGGTTATATATATTAAACTGGGTTTGCCTGTAAGAATTGTGTTGCCTTTGATTCCAGCATTGATAGAATAATGGTGTGCAATTAATGACTGCCCTCGTTCCTGCCTGGAAAATCATGAAAAAGAAAAGACTTCTGAAATGTTTTCTCTTGGACTAAGTTATAAAAATACATCACTTTGGTTAACCCAAATATTTTGCTTCTAAGCCTTTTCTTCCTTTCCTATTTGCCTGGTGTTTTTTTGTTTTTTTTAATGTTTTTTTTCATTTTAAAAATAGCAATCTTCTTCAAATTGAGAATTTTCTTTAGGAAATTAAATATCTTCATTAAAAGTATATTATTTCTCCTTTTAAATCAAAACTATTTACTGAATTCCACCTAGATTGTCATACGATTGTGTATTCCCTCTTTTTTTTTTTTTTTTGACTAAACTTTCTGAGTCTCCAACTCTAGTGTATAATTCTTTCTTGTTACTTGTGTTTTGCTGCTGGGTGAATGAAAACCACCATCTTTTATGGGGACTTCAAGCAGAACTTAAATCTTAATTTGTTTTCTTTCAGTAACAGTGTCATAAGACAAATCCATATTGCTGACCAACACATATCTGTTTTCAAGAGGCTGGCCTGAATGACCAAGCCAGGTTGGATATAAGACTGAATTAGTCACTGTTCAGTGATCTGAAAAAAATGTTAACACTACTTTTTTACTAATAATATGTGAATTATAATGTGCCGTAATTATAAAATAAACCCACAAAAAAATCAGCTTTTCCTGAGATTGGAGAGAAAGTATACTAAACAGCAAGAGCAGTGACGACTTCTTCCCCTGTTCTCTGCAAAACTAAAAGGAAAGCAGCAAAAAATGATTCCTTCCTATGTGCACACAAAACATAAATAATCCAGAGCATGAACATATTTTTGATGTGCTGTGTATGTATGACAATTTAATATTGTTTAGCTAAGCAGAGGTACAAATCCTTTTGATGTTTAATTTAAATATATACTACTTGCAGAGCAATAATTTCACACACTTTGCAAGTGTTATCATCTCTTTATAGATTATGTTGTAGTAGAAAAGAAAAAAGGGAGCATTTAAAATGGGTCATTTAGTATAGAAACCAAATGCACTGGTGGTTATCATTTGAAGATCATCAGAATGTTTTGTAAGGAAAATAAATGAAAAGGTTCAACCAATAGAAAGGTTATAACACCACTTTTAATGTGGCAAAACTAATTTTGTCCAGATGAAACATCAAACGTAGAATCTTATTTTGTTTATAACTGAGGAAGTTTCAATTAGCTAAAGTGCATCTCATAATCAAGATTTCCAAAAGTGTTAGCAGTGACCTGACAGTCCCACTGATGTCATTGCCCTATGTATACCGATTTCAGTACAGAAATGTAAAAGTCACTGGTGAAACTTTTTGGAAAATACACACATCTTTGATTTGTATTATATGACACAACCTCCAGGAAAGGAGTTGTTCAGAGGATGTCATATTGATGACTGGTTTGACGGGGGGATAAGAAAAAATTTAAGCAATCTCCATCTTAAAGTGTACTTCTGAAATTTCAGTTTAGCTCCTTTGGATGCAGCTTAAAAGAGAAGTTTTTCCAGTACTTATGGTTTGTTCTCATGCTTTTCCATGATGTAGGTCTGCGTGTGTGCATATATATATATATATATATATATATATATATATATATATATATATTGTAGTCCCATATTTCAGAGGCAGGAGAAAGAAAGGTGAGAAAGGGCTGAAGTATCTTTCCTATGAATATTACATGAGTCAAAGAAAATAGAATTCAGGCCACCAGGCTGCTATTGGCAGGGGACAGAAAGGTCTTTGCTCCTGAGATCATCTGCGATAGAATCAGTGTTGAAACACGGGGAAGAATTATGCTAATAGAACCTATAGGCATTAGACAGCAAGCCAGGATTTTGAAACCCTGTGAATCTCTTTTCAGCCCTTCAACAGAAAAAAATCCCCAAACCAACCAAACAAAACAAAAAAGAAAACAAAAAACCCACCCAAAAACCAAACAAACAAAATTTGAAGGTGAATTCCTGTCCCTGTGGCTCACAGCTGTGGCCTACTCACTCCACTGACCCCTGTGACCGGTTCCATCAGTCTCAAGTAATGATTTGGAAGTGAAGTTCAGCCACCTCCTCTGATTAATTCCCTGCAGCAGCCACAATCCATTCAAATCACTGAATACATGAGAAGAAGAAACATGTAACGATTTTATACCAAAAACCAGAGGCTGGAAAATTGCTTTGGAAGGCTGAGAATGATTTCTCAGAGGCTCTTCTTGCAGTAAACATCATTCACATTTTTTAACATAGTGACTTTAGGATCTAAGGAGCTTAGGAGTGTCACTCATAAACTGAATCCAAGAAATTTTCTGGTTTTAACTTTTGCCCTAGCCATTGATTAACACTTTAAAGCCAGTTGATGACATCTCCAGGCTCCCTGAGCACCTGCAGCTTAGTAAAACTTGTCTTCTCAGGGAAATTCTATTTGACTCAATTTCAGCAGCATAGACTTTTACAGCAGCACATAAAAAAAACCAAACAAAAAACAAACAGAATCCTAGAATTCAGCTAGATGGCATGCAAGTTGTCATGCCCTGTGCTGCAAATTCATCAAGTCTCGCAGGCTGAGCAGCCATGGACTGTACCAGTGCTTGCATAGGAACCTTCAAGAAATGTCTGTTACCAATTCAACACCCTTTCAAGGATCAATGAATCAATAATCCATTCCTGTATGTGTGATCCAGGAGTGCAGGGAACACTTTTTTTTCCTAACACATCAATCTATGGTCTTGTTCCTCTGTGGCCAGTGCACCTATGACACTTTCATAAGAGCTACTTCATAAAAATTCTCAAAGACATAAATTCATAAATTTTCTACTTTCATCCTCAAAGTATGCTACTTCTTTTAGCTTTCAAAGCCAGGCACTAATTTAATCTTTTTTCTTTGAACCTCTCTTTTTCTCACCTGTTATTCCACATGATATAATCTATAATCAAGTAGTCTTTGCAGTCTTTCACATTCTCTCAGATCTGTGCATTCCTGGACATCCTGGGATACCTCTGTCTCCATCTATTTATTTAAATAAAACAAATGAGAACTAGCTTACTCAAAGGAAAATGGCAGACCTGGGCAAACAACTTGGAGGAAGAAGATACAGACTAGGTGAGTGAGTACAGAGAGATCCTTCAGTAGAGAAGGGACATTCAGGGGAGAAATGAGTAAACTATGCACAAGGACTGGCTTCAGCAGAAGAGATTATACCTTTGCAATGTAGTTTCTTCTGTACAGAAAGTGCTGACAGTTGGTCATGTGGATATGCCCAACATCTCAAACCAGACTCACTGTAGTAGTTGCAGTTCGTTGCATAAGGGCATGTTAAGAGAGGCTCTGAGACTCTGCATTTGCCCTGTGCCAGTGTTAGCTAACCTGGTGACACCTTTGTATAACACTATGTTTTCAAATGACAATTTTGTTCAATACAGAATTTTATTTTGTATCTTACTGGTGATTGTGCTGTCTGCAGAATCCCTTTTCTTTCCCTGTTATAAGACTATTTAATATTGTTGATGTGCTTTATTAAATTACACCTTTGTTCCAAAGGCTGCACTTTGGAAGAGTATGAAATTATCTCTGTTATTCATTTGTAAAACATTTTGTGATGAAAGTTAGTCTACCTGTATAGTCTTATTGTTGGTATATGAATTTGAAAAGTAACTCTCCACAAAGGAGGAATCCCATGTATATTTTTTTTTTGGTTTCCTATCCTGTTTGCCCACATATTTTTGCTCCCAGTAATTTTTTAAGCTATTGGATTCTAGTTATGATTCAGGTACGTGAAAGATATTAAATTCCTAGTAGCACTGTGAGTATGGATAGCAGGCTGAGGGAGAGATATAAGCAGTAGTAATGCTGCTGGTAGAGAAGCAAGAACTTTGCCTCTTACCCATTCTGAAAGGCAGCAAGCAGCTGGGAAGCTAATGTACACCCTTTGGCTTGCCAAGCCTTAAACATAAAGTCCCCAAACAAAAGTGGATTAGTATAGGCTGGTAAAGGAAAAACAAATAATGAAAAGTCCAGAGCCATGAAGCAGTGTGGAGAGAAGTGTCTATACTCTTCTTCTGACCAGCATTACAGAACAGCATTATAATCCTAACAGAAAAAAGCCCATCACATTACGTATGGCCCTTCTGATATTTGTGAGCAACACAAATTTTACGACACAAATGTGCTTTGTGTAAAATGTGCCTTGGTGTTTATGTTTCATAGAATCATGGAATCATAGAATGGTTAGGGTTGAAAGGGACCTTAAAGATCATCTCCTGCCATGAGCAGGGACACCTTCCACTAGATCAGGCTGCTCAAAGACTCATCCAGCCTGGCCTTGAACACTTCCAGGGAGGGGGCATCCACAGCTTCTCTGGGAAACCTGTTCCAGTGCCTGACCACCCTCACAGTAAAGAATTTCTTCCTCATATCTAATCTAAACCTACCCTCTTCTAGTTTAAAGCCATTTCCCCTTGCTCTATCACTACCTGCCCTTGAAAAAAGTCCTTTCTCAACTTCCTTGTAGGCCCCTTCATGTACTGGAAGGCCACTACAAGATCTCCCTGGAGTCTTCTCTTTTCCAGGTTGAAAAGCCCCAACTCTTTCAGCCTGTCCTCATAGGAGAGGTGCTCCAGCCCTTGGATTATCCTTGTGGCCTCCTGTGGACTCGTTCTAACAGGTCCATGTCTTTCTTGTGTTGGGGGCTCCAGAACTGGACACAGTACTCCAGATGGGGCCTTACAAGAGCAGAGCAGAAGGGGAGAATCACCTCCTTCAACTTGCTGGCCACAAGCTTGACAAGCTTTAGCGCATAATTTCACTGTATGTTGATCTTTGCTTCTATATTCCTCAGCTCCATCTTGATACGCATGCCCCATATTGGAAGGTAAATTAGATACTTGCTCTAGTCAAGTGTAAACAAATTCTTCCTTCGTGAATGTGAAAGCTGTTAAGAAACATGGAATGGAGTATATGATTAAAAATATATGTTTTAGATAAACATAGCAAAACCACTTATCCACTATGTTTGTCATCTCAAACTTGCCATCTGTGGATGATGAGTGAGGGAACTATATATAGAAGTGAACTCACTGTGTACAAGCTTTCC
The DNA here is from genome assembly GCA_907165065.1 of Caprimulgus europaeus. The sequence continues at coordinate 57,695,056 of OU015528.1, read as the reverse complement.
TGATTTTGGAGTTAGAAACACATTAACATTTCCTGATGGCTTAAAATAAGCGGGAAATTACAGTGCCATTTTTCTGGTATATGTCCTCTTAACCAATGTCTTAAGAAAGTGAGCTTTTCCTACCTATTGCAGGTTAAGGGGAAGAATAAAGGGTCAACACATTTCATATTGTGAATGCTAAGGAACCACAACAAAGCATTCATGAGAAAAGTAGATTTCTGTCATCTACAGAAATCCTTCAGCCCAGCACTGAAACATAAAACATTCAAGAAAGTAAAATATAGCTTGAGGAAAATCATAAACAAAAAAAAGGTCTGACCTCAGACTGAACTATGACATCATTTTCAATAGAGAGTCTTTATTCGCTTGAATAAATGGAATGTATAACTCAGTGGGAATATTTGTGATAGGTTGTGAGTGGAGTGTCTGTTGGACGGTCTGAAATTACTGCCTATCTTTATGCACATTGAGGTACTTAGCATGTCTCTCTTTATCATGTAGATTCCTGTACAAAAGTCTGCTTTCTTGACTGTGTAACCTGTGTTGTGCAATCAGCAGCTAAATGGTCAAGAGTGGAAAAATACCCTCCCACACAAACAAAGCATGTTACAGGCTAGGTGCTGCTTGCTTTTTTTTTGTTTATGTGTTAGTGGGAAGAGGAGGGGAACTGAGTAACTGTGAATATAACATTCTGGCCTAGCAGATCCCCGAGAGTGGTCTTTTGGTGTCCTGGCATTGCAAAACATGCTGGAGATAATCATGAAAGCTGTTAGAGAAGACCAAGTATAAACCAGCAGGATGACTCGGTGGATTAATGGTGAGGTGCTGCATATATCTGACTCCTGAGGGTGTTAATTCAATTCTGGACACTGATGGTCAGGAAATCATCTCTGTTATTAGTGCAAAAAAGCCTTAAAAGGCACTTGTCTAGGGAGGACATATAAGATGTTCTTTAAGAGTTTAAGTTGTCTAACATTTGCTATAGTCTTGCATCTCACCAAGTGTGCTTGCTAAGTGTTGTGCTTGCAATTAATTTTCTTCCTTAATGTTTGATTCTTCAATTTCTAATGCAAGCAAAATTCCCACTGGTTTCAGGGAAGAGCAAATATACCAGCTGGCTGACTGAAAGATCCACAATAAAAAACTACAGGGACTTATCACAGAAGCAATTGGACCATTTTTCTGAATTATTTGTACCTGTAACCAAGATGTCATATAATTCCTGAAGTTCATACCCATTGTTGAGAACTTAATGTTTGACATCAGCCTTGTCTGTGCAGTTAAGTATTTTGAATAAGATTTTTTGCAGCTTTTATAAGGGTTTTGGAACCAGTTTTCACAATCTTGTATATCTATCCTTGATTAAAAAAAACATAGTCCTGACTGCTTTTATAACACATCTCCTCCTTTCTGTGGTTTTTATTCTGGTTCCTTAGTTCACAAGGTTATCCTTTTTGAAGGAGACATATAAAAAATAAAATATCCAAAGTTTAGGCCCAGTCTTAGGTTTCATTTTTTATTAATATTAATGAATGTAAATACTGATATTTTTTTTCTCCTGTTTTTTATCTGTGTTGTCTTTTAGATTCCAAATTCTTCAAGGCAATTACTGAGTACAAGACTAGAAACTTCAGGCTATGATCTCAACTGGTTCTGCCTTAACTCAAATATTTATTTCAATTCTTGATGCTGCTTACAGAAAAAAGCTGTTCTGTCATTAAAAGGACCTGGATTTGAGCTGTAGCTATTCAGAATGTGCTGGAGATTTAGCCCTATGGGTTCAGGTCACAAGCCTGAAACATATGATGCTGGTGGAGGCCTACCTGGTTAAGAGGTGTTAAAACCTACTGATCCAAACAGAAGTGACGATCTGCCCTCCTTAAGTAAAGCACGGTCTCTACAAAAGGAAGAAAGGAAAGGCTCCATTAGGCAGATGGGACCATGCCCTGTTTTGTGCTGTCTCCTGAGTCTCAGATTGCTTTAATCCACCAGTAAAGGTAGTTTCAGGATTGGACCTTTGGATGGAAATAAAAATAATAAATCAATAAATAACAATTGATTTCTTGGATTTTATTCAGCTACGGCTTTGTGCTGTTAAAAATTTATGCCACCTGCTCTATTTAAAGCCCTATAATTATTAACTGGTTGTAAAAATTAAAAAGATTGACTAAAAAACTCCATAAAGATAATATTGACATGCTGAAGGAATTACAGTTGTCCTTTAAGGGCCAACCTAACTGAATATAAAATCTTGAATTACAACCAAATAATACTGTGTTTGTGAATACATCCATGCCATGTTTCTGGCTTTATTCTTGATCTTCCAGTTTCCTACTGTTTTGCATGTGTTTTCTAACACTTGATAAGCCTTGTAAGGTCAGACATTTTAGGAGCAGGCTGGTCTGGATTTTTAAAGAAACAGAGCTGTAATTCTCTCCACTGAGTTTTTAGTTCTTAGTACTTGTTTTAAGGTTTCTACCCCACATAATGGAAAATAATTAAAACACCTCATTTTGTCTCTTCGGAGCTGAAACATCGAATCACTCTCTCCACTGGTGATTCTTCTCTGCCAGGGATGACTAATACCATGAGCTTCCAAAAATATTTTAAGGAACATTTGTACTCAGTGTTCCTGGGAGTCCTTTCTACATCTCTCATTGCACAGTCTATGTCCCAAGGATTTAGGAAAGCAAACTGTGCAGGTTGACCAGGCATTACATTTTAGGGGAGTTCCTTTAGTGACCAGCTGTTTTGAGAAAGTAACCACTTCTCTTTTCAAAACTTCTAAGAAATGGTACAAATGCAAGAGTTACTTGACCAGCTTACCAGCATTATGTAGAAGCTGGTCAGTAGAAACAAACCCAGTGATGTGTGGTGTTTTCTGTTACAGAATATAAAGGATCCATGCATGCATGGACAAAAGCCATTTCTGGGCAGGCAGTTGCTTTCTATGTATCATAAGACATCTTTGTAGTTCACAGCATGTATAACGAGGTGCTCCTCAGGGACAAAATAGCAGAATTAGACTAATATGGGCTTTTGCAGAGATTGTTTCCTTTTAGCTATCTCTTGCCCAGTATAACAACTTTGTCCCCATTTTATAAGTGGGGCAGCTGATACTTTAGATGGGGGAAATGTGGGAAATTCCCCAAGCTCATCTTCTCCCATATATATGTAAAGCCTATTACTTTCACAAGAGGAATTAAAAACTTCAGAGCTGCTGTTAGCTAGATTTCACCCTGACATTCCAGTACCTTCCAAAATTCAAGGCCTTCAGATCTTTATTTCTTAGAGTGTTTTCATCATTACATAAAACTGAAACCTGTAATTAGCCTTGCATGCTGTTCAAAATCTAGGTCAGGAGACAAATTTTGGTAGCTAGTTTATTTAAGTAGCAACTATGGGAGTGTTTGCTTGTTTTATTTTTTTGTGGGAGAGGGAATGTTGAAGCCATGTGTCCTTTCCTCTGTCTTATAACTCTGAAATTTATTATTCATTTGGTTTAACATGCATATTGTTTTAATGTGAAAGTTCCTTGTTTCCCTAACTAATGTCAGAGTGCGGTACACATTTGCCTTTAGCTTGGTTGTTGCATCTTTCCAACTCTATAAGATGTTTCCTAGGAAAAGGTCCAAGAACATCCTTTGGCTGTCACATTACCAGCACATAGAAATGATTCATGAAATAACTGTATATTATCAGCAAAGACAGGAAAAGTGTGTCAGGAACATAAAAAAACAATCAGCCTTTGAGGGTATTCAGAGAAAGATTCCTTCCTTTCCAGGTTATTAGACTAAGTGAAAACCTGTTTTGCCTTGGTAACAAGTCCTTTGCCTGCTAAATGTTCATCAATTAATTTCTTGTTTTGCTTTGTCTAGAAAACTTTAGCAAGTGCAGTTCATACAGCAGTGGCAATGGCAGCTGCTTTGTATTTATATAATGTGAATCAGTGGTGCATATACACAAAGGGAGCAGCTTTTGATAACCTGTATTTCAATAACCAGGCTGCAGTGTGCCGATTTAAATCCAGGGAAGAATGGGCTGAGATGCTCAGTGATAACATTTCAATTATTTCCTGCACTCTCATCAGAGACTGTTAATCTTCTGCAAACGACCTCTGTGGTGTGTGCACAGGCAGGCAAACTGACCTTAGGTGAAAAGGAATAAGAAACTTGGACTGCATGAAGAGAAGGTAGGAGGGATGTTGCATGGAAATTGCTTTCTGTAAGGGCAAGCATGCAGCAGTCTTCTTTTTTATTATTATTATTTTTTTCCTATTGTCAAACTCCATCCTGAAGAATTCTTCTGTCAGTCTTGGGCTGGTTTAGAGCCCTTTCTGTCCTGTCCTTCCTGTGAGCTTTTATATTGGAGACCGCAGCCTTAGCTGGTTAGTTTGAATTCCTACTCTGATCAGGTGAGTTCTGGTAAGTAACACGAGGAAGTCATGTTGTGAGGTCACCAACTCCAAGCCGCAGTTGGTTTGGAATTGGGAGATCACAGTGGCAAAATAAAGACTTTTAAATAATAGTTCAAGATATATACCTAAGGTTAAATGCTGCAACAATGAGAGTGAGCTACAGACACCTGACTTTCCCTCCTCAGTATGAGTGAATTGCTTTGCTGTGCATTTGGAATAGAGGATTTAATTATAAAAAGTGATGTATAAGCCTGACTCAGCCCAGGAGCCAACCATCTGAACAATTTATCCAGTCCTTTTAAAATATTGATGTCATGGCAGGTATAAAATAAAAGTTTCTTTCTTTTTTCCTCTTTTTTTCTTTTTTTTCCTGAGTCATCATCCCTTGCAGGCAGTGCACAGTAACTGTAGGGATCAATGCACTATGGATCAGGCCCTATTCTAATACTTCTAGAATTGAGAGGTCTGTGTTTCATCACAGCTATATAGCACCTCTGAGTCATAGGTAGGTAGGTGTCTTCTAAGAGCCCAGGACACCCCACAGATGTTCCCACTGGGTCAACTGCAGCCAGCTCTAGGAGCATTTCAGCTATATGGAAAGCTGGAGATTTTGGCCTTGAGCCTGTTCTTCAAAGACAGAGTAGTTGTTCTCCTCACCAAAATTAAAGAGTTAGGAGAGGGAAAAACAAAGTACCAAAACCAATAGTCTAGTTTTTAATTTTAGTAGCTGAAATTGACTGTAAAACATAGGGTGGGAAGTTACAAACTTTCTTTTACTTTTTCACTTAATGTTCACTGTCCTGATTTCATACAGGCACCTTTTTCATGAGGTCTTTCTCATCAACAGTTGAAAAATGTTGAACAATTTAAGTAAAAAGAATTTTCTCTATTTTATTTTTTCCACCTGATGTAGAAATAAAACAAAACTCTGAATTTTGACATGGTACTATGCTGATAGACATACAAATGCCTCAGGGCAGAGAGTGAATTGATACTAGGATCAAGGTTGGAGGGCGAAAATGCTTCTTGTATGAAAAGAATGGCTCGGCTCAGCTTAACCTGGGTCATCTCAACAGATAAGCACATGGAAAGTTTGGTAAACTTGTATTGTAAATACTATTGGCCCCTATAGACCTGTAGTCCAGGAAGGGCTGAAATCTCTGGCAACATCTAGGTAGTGACTGATATCACACAGTTACACACTAAGCTACACAGTTGTGTCGTCCAGTATAGACATCGGGTCCAGCAGATGTTCAGTTTCTCCCAATTTCTTTCTGTCTTCTTATCTTCACTGTATTCCTGCTCCCTCCATTAAGTCTATTGTTTTCTATTTTCTTTTTATTCCTTTTTGTCTTTACTTATGCCTCTCTTTCTCTTATCAGCTCTGGTTTTACAATAGTCACAGTGGATAAATGTCACATAACCAGTTTCTTCACCCTATTCATCTGTCTAACTCCTTTTGTATAGGGACCATTCTTGGATTGCTTAAGTACCATGCCGTTTAGTTATAAAATAAATCACAGGCAAAATTGTATGTGAACTTTTTTTTTTCCTCACAGATACTGGAGTTCAGCTCCAGGTTGTACAGGGAAGAGTTGCCCAGTTGCTGAAAATTCTTTAGGCCTTGTGTCTGTAGCCTGCTTCCATCACACTTTCATCTTCCATCACACTTCCAGCACACTTGTTGCTACCCTGCCCCTCTTTCATCTCATGTTCATGGTTTTCTCTGGCAGTTCAACATCTCCATTACTCAGTTCTTGCACTCTTCTGCTGCTTTCTACCTCTTGTTTACAACCTCAAACTCTTCCCAGTTTCCTTGAATCATTGCCCTGTTCTACTCTTGCAAGCTTCCTTTCTACTATCCTGTTTCTCTTGCACATGACCTGGGCCCCACTGAGAAGGGATTTCTGCTCACCAGTCTGTGTTCACCCCAGCATAAAGTAACACATGAGATCAGACAGGTACTTGTCCTACACTCAGAATGGCTGGGCATAGGGCTCAACTTCTTGTGTCTTCCTGAAGTCTTGGTGGAGAAAGAAGGCAAAGTAAAGGGAGTGAGGGCACAACCACAGTTCAAAATTGCCCTGAGTCCTGCAGAGGATCTGTGAGGCTCTGCCACAGAGCTCCCTTCTCCCTTGTGAAAGACAATGCTGAGGAAAAGACCTGTTCTGTCCCTCCAGACCCAGGTAGGAACACTTCACTGCAGACAGGCTCTCTGAACTCTTAACAAGTTTTGATTGTACCTGTGCAGACTTTTCAAAGCTTCTAACCAAATGCGGGAGAAATTTCCTGGGAGCTCTAAGATGCATATCACTGCCTTATGCAGGAGAGAGAGAGCAAAGAAAGAAAAAGAGAAGCAGCCCTGCTGAATTTCAAGTGTCATCTTCAAAGGACCTCTCTATGAATTGGTTGTTAGGGCATATTTCAAATGGGCAAACCAAGGATATTTTTCTTTCTTGTTCTCTGAAGTACCCATACTATTTCTTGCACTACTTTCAAAAAAATATTCACCTTCTGTCCCGGCTTCCCTTGGGTTAACTGAGATTCAGAAAAGGCTGCATGTGGGGATGCTGGGATGTCTGACTAGCACTGCACTTTCATGAGCTTTATAGAGTCTGTCCACTTAGCACTGTTCTTCAATGACTATGCAAGAAACAACACATGATTATAAATGCCTTCCTAACTACAATGCGTGAAGGAAAAGTAATCAATTTTGTCCAAAGTGACGCCAGGGAATCTCCTGACAGCTCTTCATTCATCAAAAAGACCTCAGGGAGTAGAGACTTAGAGAGACTCTAAGATTTCCACAAAGCAAGATTGTTTGACTCTTGACTTTCCAGCAAGAAATTCTGGAAACTAATCCTACTCTCATCTTGGTGAGTAATCATTATGCGATCTGATACATTTCCTCACTGCTGAATGATGAGGTTGCCTTCATGCAACCATGTTTAGAGTAAAAAGAGACTGTTCAATTGTGCAATGCACTGAACAGGAAGAATTAAATTTTCATCTCTCTTAGTAGTGTGCAAAGTACCTGGAAATGTTTACGTGAAGAGGTATCATTCTGGAAGGGGTATAGGGAATAGCACTTCACTCCTCCTCTATCACTGTGCACATACATTATTCCCACAGAATGGTCATTTCTCCACCTGATAGGAGAAGTAGTATTTTCAGACATGGAAGAATACAGAAACCTAAATGTTCTTGAGGCAGAATACAAGACAAACTGGCTGTAAGTAGCTTCCCTCCCCAAACTGACTATGTTCTCCCATTTGGCAATGTAGAAGCTTCAGTACTAATCACATTGTTCTGATGCTGCCAGAAGAAGATGGAGAATACCGAGGACAGGAATGATGGTGTCATTTGCATTTACTTTCATCTCAGGAAAACTGCCCTTGAAAATGGAGCTATTAATGCTCATAAAGACATTTGAGAGGCGGCAAACAGGAGAAAAAGTGATTTTTGGCTCAGTAAATGTTTTTAGTTTGTGGTTAGAATATCTGTCTGTGTTAGTAAATAAAGTAGTGTAGCTTCATGAGAGCATTTTTGTGATCCTAATTTAACTTTCCTGTGAGCAAATGCAGTTACGAAAATGTTGGCTTTGCAAAAAAAAAACCCAAAAGGAAACCAAAAAAACCCCAGCTTTCTACAAAAAATGTGAGGATTGTAACATGGAAAGCCAGCACTCTAAATATATTTCAGAAAAATGCTTACAAATGTCTTGTAGTCATGAGAAATGTGTTAATTAGGTAAATTCAAGAGATTTTACTTTGATTTTGAAACTTCATTTTTTTAAATCAAAGTAATTTTAAAATGCAATTTTGAAATGTTTTCTTCTAGATATTTAAATATTTCATAAACATCTATTAGGTTTTTTAATACCATTTCTAGTTAGCTTTGTCAGAACTGCATTTTGGTAAATATTTAATCAGCTCCTAATAAAATTAATATGAAATTTTTATTCTTTCCCACTAGGAACACATTAACTTTAAGAAATAATTTAATTACAGGGCATTTTATGTAAAATATGAAATAAGTGTAGATTATGGCTGTAGCTTCATTTGTGTTACAGGCTCAGGGACATACATCTAGTGTGGAGAACTATGTTCAAGCATCTGTACCCTCAGCAAAAAGCTAACTAAGAAAACTAGTTTGTCCTCCAAAACTTTTGTATTTACACTGAATAGAAAAAACCCCAAACAATCACAACAAAACCCCCCAATTTTTTTTGTAAATATGATGAGCTTTACCTGATTTTCAGCCATAGGCAATTAAACCTATCCTGATGATTATCAGCATTTCCAGAGATCAGTTTTATCCTGAAGATTTTCAAAGGTGGTATAATAGGAGACAGGACCACACTCAAAATTTTCTTTTCAGGTAGACTCCTGTCAGGTGAGTTTGCTCTTCCCCAGGGAGCTTGCTCTCTTTCTGTCTCGAGCCCTCAACTGGTCCCTCCAAGGATGAGATCCCTCTTGCTCTGTGTTCGTATGGGATAGCAGGTCCCCAGGCTGGCCCATGGTTACCAGGCACGTCTGCATCCCCAGCAGTGTAGACAGGCATCAGCCTTGCATCTCATCAGCTTGTTATTCTGTTCATGGGGTTCATGACTGTATCCTTGAAGCCAGACAACTATACTTTTTGTGTATTTTCCTTCTGCCAAAACTCAAATCAGCACTACCATTTTGCCCTTTAAAAAAAAGAGGATTATTTACCAAGAAATGAATGAAGATCAATACCTGAGCTGGTCACAGAGTTACACTTTGTAAAAGTGTGGCTGCTTTAGTTAACAGCAGGAGCAACAGGCCTCCAGCATCTCAGCATCGTCGTCTGTGATCATAGTGGGTTGGTAAGCACAGATGAAGTTTTAAAAGTGGGATTACCTTAGGGTGGTGAAAGAGAGACAATCTAGAATATGAAAATTTGGAGTTTTGGCTGTGGCAGTTATGAACAGATGAAATCTGAGCTAGGGAGCTGATGAAGTTTGCAAAATGTTGGAAAAACAGAAAGTGGCATGATTTTGATTTCTTCAGTTTTAACAGGATTTTCCTCTTCATTTGTTTTATATGTCTCATGACTACCAGATCTGCTTGAGCTGAATCATTTTAATGAGGTTTTGAAACATTGTTTCCTACTGTTTTATTATCTCCACTAAGGTCACTAAATTAGACCAGCACATTCTCATGGATGTGAGTGGAAGAAGAAGAAGAAAAAAAATAATAAAGAAAAGGATAAATAAGGAGAATTGTTGCTATATCACAAACACAACAAATATAACAGCATTACTTAATGTCACGTGTGAAAAAGAAAACATATATATTCAAGAACTAATGAGAAAACTGAATCTTCAAAGCAGTCTGGCATAATTCTGAACTTTATTTCTTACCAGAACTGGGTAGGGTAGATTAGTTTTTTCAGGACAAAATCATGAATATGTGTGGTAAATGGATGGCTGAGAGCTGTGTTGTTTCCAGCAGTAAGTGGGGAGCAAGGCATGGTGCCCGCTGACACAATTTGCTCAGGCAGCAGCGAGTTATTCCTTTAACAAAGCAACTGTGCCTTATTCTGAAGCCCACAAGGCCAGCAAGTCAGTGAAGGGACGGCTGGTTCTGTGCATTCCCTGTTTCTAGGGGAAATATTCTCAGTGGAGCATCTTGTTATATTTCCTAAACAATAGTGTGCATTTGGAGATTATCCACCCCAGAACTGCACAAGAAGACCTGATAACTACCTGCACATGAACATCCCAAAGCATAGCTATATGAGACATACTAAGGATTATAGTTAAAATCCATACTCATCACATACTCTTCACAAACTTCACTCATATAAGCAACAACAAAGAAGAATGCCCCACAACAAAATCAAAATCATGAAAACACCAGACAAAAATGGACAATTTACACACAATCCACCCCTCAACTCTTCAACACAATTAAACAAAAGAAATCCTCCACAGTCATTCCACTTTTCACTCTAGTTGTGTTCAGTTCATGTTTTGCCCTCTCCTCTCTCATAACCAGGACATACATGCCTGCTTGTGCTACAGTGGTCAGTATTTTGTTCCTCAGAAGAAGGCACTGCCCATTGCTGCCTGTGGGTACGCTGTGCTGTGCAAAGCCTTTTATAGTAGGGAAAGATAACAAATTGCTTTCCAACTGATCCTGCAACTAATTTGTGACCTGTGTCTGAGACAGGGCTGAATGTCTTACTCCTAGAGGTAGATATATTTTAATACAGTTTTTTTTTAATTGTGCAGTCTTCTAAAGAATTTGTCTACACCGATTTTTTTTTTTTTTTAGCCTATGCAGTGAAATCCCCCAAGATCCAGATGTGATGTTGTGCAGTCCTACAGTGTAATAAATAGTTAAATACGTTTTTAGAAAAGGGAAATGGTGGTTTGATAGCTCTTTACCATGAAGTAATTTTACTTCTAAACAGATCGTTCTCTCCATACTATTCAAAGCCAAATTTGTCTAATGCAAATCAGCCATTTAAATTAACTGATTCTTGAAACTTTACTTATTCTGAAAACAAAGTTTCTGTAGAGACCAGGGCTTTTTTTCTAGTTTTGGAGTAATTTTTTTCTGATTCAATCCCATATAAATAAATTATACATATGCCTAAATCTGAAAACTAACACTCATCAGAAATACCTCTAGAAATCCAGGATGATGACAGCATAAAGAATTGATGAAATGGTTCAGATTCCATTTAGATCAGGAGCTAGAAATCTGCTTCTCAACCATAGATACATATGGAGCTCTCTGCCTTGGTGTGTTTTAAATAAACATACTTTGTTTTAATTCAGAACAACAATACCATTTAGTTGGCATTTAGATTTATGATAAAGAAATGTTATAGTGCATTACTTTTACTTTACTGTGTCTACTTTCCTATTAAGCACATCTCTATGCCAGTAAAATTACAATCAATCCACTGATTTTGTTTATTTTGTTTTGTTTGCTGCTTTACTTGCTCACATATAGCTTCCAGAAAACAGAGCAAGAGTGAGTAATTGTTGGACTACCCCATCCAGGGCTGAGACCTACTGCTGTGCACATTTCTCGGTCTGAAAAACTAATCTTCTTGGGCTTTCATGATTCCCAGGGAGGAGCTCAGCCACATATATCCCTCCCATATCAACTGGTAAGAGCTGTGCTCAGCTTTTCATAAAAGGACCTCTATTTTTTGTTATATATGGTGCAGAGTAGATGGAAATAGAGATGTAAAACACCATCTTTGCAGGCCCTTAGCCTCAGGCACTTTAGTGGTCAATGCAGCAGTGTGCTGTGGTTTGGATTTAACATTCCACCAGATAAGTTGAGGGATCCTTAAGATAACCATATTTTTGTTCTTTTGGGAAGAATATTGATTCAGTTATGTCTATGTTTCTAGAACTCCTCGCTGGATTTCAGTACAAGACTATTCCCAGACAATGAGGTGCACCTTAGACTCTGACTTTTCCAGTGCAAAGAAGTAAAACTTGCCAAGTGGTATCACATTATGTCTGGTACACACTCTGGTGAGAGTACCACACGCCCTGTGTTCAACTGCAGAGGGGTGTTTTTAAGGAATAAACACTGCATTCAAATTATAATGTGAAAAATATTGGATGAGGAATTTTGATAAGACATGAGTGACAAATATTACATACAGTTGTTACAATCTGCAAAAAATGCTTGCCTAATACTATACTCCCCTCTGTGCAAGACTTTTTTTTTAAGGTATCTATAACAAAGTGTTATGCTGCACTGCAGGCATCTACAAAGCTTCAAGATGTTCCCTGCTGAGGCTACAAGTTTTACTTTATTCTTGTTAAGAGTATGACAGGTTGGAGCATGGCTGGTCAGCTGCTAGGGGTGGTTTACAGATCAGGGTAAATATGCCTGTGGTCCCATGGTAGGCTCAGATCCCAGCAGTTTGCAGAGAAACTCAATCCTTTCTTCTGCTCAGGTCAAAAAAGTAACTCTTAAGCTGTTTATTTTTCCATTTTGCAAGAGAACAAAGGTTTCTTAATTTGTATTGCAACAGGAGAAATCTGTCCTCTGTGTCCTGCTCCAAACTCTTCCTCCCGTTGCTTTATGGGTGGGTTTGCCTTCTTTTCCTGCAGATACATAGAACTAAGGCTTTTTAAGATTAAATGACATTGTTTATTTTTAAAAAATTATTATTTTTATATACACACATATATAAATAAGTATCAAAGCAACAGTAATAATATTACAATTTCTATTGCCAAAGCAGCCAGATTACAACACTGGCTTACGCTCTTTCTCTCTTTCTATATATATATTTCCATTTGTACATATATATATATATATATATATGTAGACAGTGAGTGACAGTCTGTGTCCTGATGACATAAAGCAGGCAGTGAGGTGGTTGGAGGTATGTTCCAGGAAGAGCATAAGCATCATCATCTCTGTTTTACAGCCTATTTGACCCCAACTCCAGGAAAGGTGCATGTGAGTTCTTAAGCCTTCCTAATACATGATGCTGCACAAACATATCCCTAGCTTTTAAGGAGCTGTTTAAGCCTAACTGCAAATTTTATTCATGTTTTCATGCTTGCTTACATGATTAAGTGCTTTTGTAAATTGGGTCCTAAGTCCCTGGCCACAATTACTAGTGAATTTGGGTTCTGGACCTGTATAAGTTAACATCAGGTGAATGCATGTACCCCTCCAAACACCCTTCCTTTCTTTCCTGGTATTTCCCACGACATTAAATACATGATTGGTCAATAGCTGCCCGACATGTATTTACTTTGCCATGTTCATGACTGCGTCTGTTGATGTGGGTATTGGATTTACTTTTTTCACTGCAATTAGAGGCCATCCCCTGAGCCAGTTCATAGATTTGATTCAATATATTTGTGTTACTGTTTCATTATCAGCTGATAATTAACACCTTTTTCATTATTAGATGGCAACAATATAGCTGGATGTTATTACAGGATTTCTTCAAGGGTGACAAAAAAAATTTGTTAATAGGCTCTTCCTTCATCAGTTGCATGTTTCCTCTGGGCTAAGGGATGAATTAATGCCTTAATGACCCTGACCAGCCTCACCTGGGGTCTTGCCATGCTGGTTATGGCCCCAGGGGGTCTATCTAAGCTCAGCCCTGGTCCTTTAGCCCCTGCCCAAGCTGTGTCGGCGACAGTGCTGGTCTCCAGTTTAGCTGTGCCTGTGCCTGTGCCTGGCCATGGACCCTCCTGACCCAAGCCCCAGTTTGTAAACTGGCCTCCTGGCTTGACCTTGAACCTGACGCATTCCCATGCACTTCTTTGGTGATCTGGTCTCTTGGTTGGACTTGGTGACCATCTGGGTCTGCCCAGAGCACATGCTATTGAAAACTGATTAGCATATGTCACCTGTCACAAGCAAAAATGTGGCTCATTTACCCAGCATGGACAAGATGTGGGGGAAAGAGGGGTCTGGAGGACCAGGTGACTAGGCAGAAGAAATCACCAGTGCCAGTGCTCCCAACATGTCCCCGCCTTGCTGGCAGGGAAGATCAGTCTGTTGTCATTCCTGTGGAAATAGGTACTATCAGTTTGTTTCTCACCTTTTATGTCTATTCTGTAGTATGAAGGTGTTAACTTTAGTGCAGAAATACTGTGTCTCTACTGGGAACTGTTTTTAAGGGTTTTTTTCTTACCACTTTCTGAAGATGAGGGACAATTTTGATACTCATGAATACAGATACACACTGTATTCACTGTAGGATGGTGCCATGCCTTTCATTTTACTCCTCTGTGTTGTTAATAAGGGAGGACATTTATGCTCAGCATTGACTCTCATTAACCTCCAGCTCAGGGCTGATCCTGTGAAGTACTAGGAGTCCCTGGAAGATGGTTAGCATCCCTGACTGTCAGTGGCTCCAGAGAGAATCACCCATCAGTGACAGCTGCTCATACTGCTTGAGCAGTACTTGTCCCTGCTAGGAGAATAACTAGTTCTTCAGCAGATAGAAAAGAACAAGGAGCCTATTACAGATGATGGAAAGAAAAATCTGTAAAATGCATCTGCAAATGTTCTTTGAAAACAAGCTTTTCTAGTTAATGATACATATGCAGTGTTCCAGCCGAATATCTCTCTTTTTCCCTTGGCTGTTCATAAAGTCTAAAAATAGCAGTTGACTGTTCTGCAGCTATTTGGGGGAATTAGTCTTATAAGTTCTGAACAGATGTGCATTATTTGGATAGGTGGGACCTTCATCTGCCAAATAGCTTTATTTTTCCAACTAATTTTATCCTCTGTGGATTTTTTTTTTTAAGAAGTTATGAAAGAAAGGTTTCACAGTAGTAACTAAGTCTGATCTGAGCATGGGCAGGCACCAAGTAAGATTTCTACCTATCACCCTGCTGTTGTTACAAAATTTTTTCACTCTTACCTGTGTTATTACTGTGCTGGCTTTTACAGCTACTCACTTAGTGAATTCTCCCCAAGAGATGCATGTTAAACCAGATACATTTAAATTAATAAGCAGATGGAGCTAGTAAGGCTGAATAGTCCCTACACAGATTTAAAAGTGCTTCTTTCTTCAACTTGTGTTGTACACAGGCTGGAAACTGTACCTTTTCTCCTTTCTGTAGGCAACACTAGGGTCATTCCCTCCATGGGGAGGCTGAGAAGGTCTCACCTTTCGTGAAACAAAGCTCCTAGACTGCTTATGTGCAGAGCTGGGCTATGCAGACCTTATATAGATTTCTTAATATTGCTTCTTCGTGGCAATGAGTAGAAAGAAATATCTCCTATTACATTTAAGTTTAGAAATCCTGGAAGTAGTAACTATGGAAGTAAATTTAGTCTGGTTGGTTCAAGCATAACTTTGGTGATTCTCTGAGAGCATAAGAGAATGAAAAAGATCTTGGCTATTAAATAAATAAATAAATAATGAAATGCTTTTGCTATGCCAGAAACATACTAAATGGAACTGCAAACAGAGGTATCCTCTACCCCCACCAATTACTTTATGTACTGTGCATTCCCCAAGCAATATTATCAGGGTATAAATATGTTTTCTAAAACAATGTCAACAAGCAATATAGTTTTTAGAGAGTAATACATAGCCTAAGAGGGGGAAGGAAATTACAGTATCTTATTTTAAAATTAAAGGTGAACAGATCAACAGATATGAAACCTGTCTGCAGCTTTCATTATATTGTATTAGCACTTAACAGAAGGAAACAGGAAATAAGAGATAAGATAAATGCAGACTATATTAGTATTAGGGAAAATG
The DNA here is from genome assembly GCA_907165065.1 of Caprimulgus europaeus. The sequence goes on along the minus strand of OU015528.1, from coordinate 57,679,392 downwards.
GTGAGTATGCTGGACAAATAAAATCACTTAGTAAAAAAATATAAAACACTGACATTCACATGAAAATATAATGCATGTCAAAGCACTGCACAAGATGGACCACTTGTTAGGAAATCTGAGGTCTCAGGAAATGTAGATTTTTCTTTTAAAATCCAATATAGAGAACAACTCAGTACATGAACTGGAGTACAGTAGTGGTGTCAGTCACAGCCTATTGCAGTACAAAATAAAGTTAGTGGGTGTTGTTCTCACTTTGATGGGTCTCAAATTCAGTCCACTGTACTTAGTGATAATGACAAATCATGGCTTTTTTATCACCTGTGAAGCAACCTTCTCTGATTTGAGTGATAAAGGAGAGGTTAATTACTTTGGGGAGTCACAGAACCACAGAATGGCCAAGGTTGGAAGGGACTTCCATAGGTCACCTTGTCCAACCCCCCTGCTCAAGCAGGGCTGCCTAGAAACAATTGCCCAGGATCACATTCAGGTAGCTTTTGAATATCTCCAAGGAGATATTCCAGTTTGTGCTGGGGTTTTTGGGAACCTTTTGGGATTTTTCCTTACTATCCTTTTTTCCTTATACTTACATATCTTTATATATATTATTATATATACTTATGTATCTTTATATATATAAGGAATATATATATATATTCCTTATACTTATGTATCTTTAAAAAACACCCACTGTAGGACAAGACCAGGTTCAGGACCAGGTCTTGAGGGAACTGGCAGATGAAGTTGCAAAAACACTATCCATCATATTTGAGAAGTCCTGGGAGCCTGGTAAAGTTCCTGCAGACTGGAAAAAGGTGAACATAACCCCAAGTGGAAACTGGTGACGAGTGGTGTCCCTCAAGGGTCAGTACTGGGGCTGGTACTGTTCAACATCTTTGAAGGAGACATGGACAGTGGGATAGAGTGTACCCTCGGCAAGTTTGCCAACGACACCAAGCTGTGTGGTGTGGTTGACACACTGGAGGGATGGGATGCCATCCAGAGGGATCTTGACGAGTTTGAGAGGTGGGCCTGTGCCAGCCTCATGAAGTTCAGCTAGGCCAAATGCAAGGTCCTGCACCTGGGTCGGGGCAATTCCAAACATAAATACAGGCAGGGTGATGACTGGATTGAGACCAGCTCCAAAGAAAAGCACTTGGGAGTGATGGTAGACAAGAAGCTCAATATGAGCCAGCAATGTGTGCTTGCAGCCCGTCAACTGTATTCTGGGCTACATCAAGAGAGGCGTGGCCAGCAGGTCAAGGGAGGTGATTCTCCCCCTCTACTCTGCTCTGGTGAGGCCCCACCTGGAGTACTGTGTCCAGTTCTGGAGCCCCCAACACAAGAAAGGCATGGACCTGTTAGAACGAGTCCAGAGGAGGCCACAAGGATGATCCAAGGGCTGGAGCACCTCTCCTATGAGGACAGGCTGAAAGAGTTGGGGCTTTTCAGCCTGGAAAAGAGAAGGCTCCAGGGAGATCTTATAGCGGCCTTCCATTACCTGAAGGGGCCTACAAGAAAGCTGGGGAGGGACTTTCTATAAGAGCAGGTAGTGATAGAACAAAGGCTTTGAGCAACCTGATCTAGTGGAAGGTGTCCCTGCTCATAGCAGTGGGGTTGGAACTATATGATTTTCAGGGTGCCTTCCAACTCAAACCATTCTATGATTTTATGAAAACATAAATTTCTCAGAAAAATTCATAGTTATTAGACAACCTAGTCATATGTAGATCACCAGTTAAAAAAGCACTAATGATTCTATATCACATAGAATGCTTCAGTATTAGAGAGAGAATTTAGAGGTACCTAACACAAGTAAGTATCAAATTATACATAAAAATAAGTCCTAATGCTTAAATCTTGTCACTGATATCTGAAAGTTAGAATGTGTAAACACTGTACAGCAGTATCTTTTCCTGCCTTCATTATCATAATGAGGAAGACGGCAATATAGCTTATTTATCAATTTATTTTAACTATATTTTGTCCTATTAAGTATGTTTTGTCTTGCTTGATATCACTGATGCTATGCATAGATTGAATTCTCAAAGCAGAATGTTTAATATCAGTTTTTTGTTTCTTACTCAAACATGTGTGTGAAGGCTTACATTTAACAGCTTAAATGTGTAGGACAGGAGCCTAGTATTAAGCACTAAGGTTTAGAAACATTAGCCCACTCTAACAAGCTATTTGGACTTGTTTAATAAACAATGGGCAATATTCACTGTTTCCATCCATTTTGTGGTGGTGTAATTTTCCAACAATCAAGGCACTCTTAACAATCCCTCCTTTATTATACTGTGGATTGCAACCAAAGCAGCTAATATGAGCAATACTATAGGGATTAATGCTAAAAGCAGACTCAAGCAATGCTGTATTTGGCATCGTAAGGACAAGCTGTACCCAGAGAGGGCTAACCTGTACTGCTGGGAATGGAGTAGCTTTATAGGATGGAGCTGCAACTGATGATAAATTGCCTGTCTGGGTTCTTTTTGTCCTTTGGCCTCAGTACCATTGGGTGAATACATACCAAATTGGAGAAAAAGAAGGATATGTGGAACAAACAAACCACCTACCCTGTAAAGTTACCACATGCTCAAGCTATCACACTTGGAATTTGGAGATGAATCAGAATAAATACATTTAAAAAAAAAAAAATTAAAACCACGGGAGAGACAGACAGATATTTGGCTTTTTAAAGCCTGTCCAGTATTTCAGCATTCAGTGAATTGCTTGCATGAAAACTCTGCCAAAGATATGTGACCACAGAATTGAGCAGTAAGTTTTTCTTTCAAAAGAAAAAATACAGTGTCTGATTGTGCAGCCGAAGTAGGAAGGGAGAAAGAACCCACTCGTGAACTGTTTTGCTTGGCATTTTCCAATTGTTCAGAAATTACAGTATAAAAGAAAACTGAATGCATAAGTACAAAAATGAGGAGAGTGGAGTATAGAAGTACCATAGCAAGTATTTCACAGAAAGGCAGCATAAGTATGATATATGGAAAGAGCTATTCTGGCTATGGGGAGGGATGAGTACTCATTAAAGAATTTGGTGTTAACACATGTGAATACTCCTCAAACATCCCAGTAAAAACTATGGAGTGATTTACCCACCAGGAAAAGAGGCAGTAAAACTACACTAAAATTCAGAATTTTGGTGGAATCTGAGTGCGTAATTTCTTTTGTTGTCAGTGAAGCATCACATTTATTTTGAGGAAAAATGGAAAAGGTGACTCTATGCCACAGCTTCTGGCAGAGCTGAGACAGGTGGCATAGCCTTGACAATGTGGACAACTTTTAGATGAGCTTTATAGAGTAGATTTCTCAGTGTGGTAAATAAGACATGCAAGCTAAAAGCCTGAGAAGTACTACTCTGAAAGAGGCTGTGGATTTTTCCCCAAGTCAGGTAATTGCAAAAGACCTGAAAAAATAAACTATAGATGGACAGTGACAAGCTCATGAGGTCATCAGGAACTCCACAGACCTTACAATAATATAGAAATGTGCCAGGGAGCTGGGCATGTGTTCTCTCAGAATGAGGTAAAATCTTACTTGTATTATTAAATTAGAGCATAGTTAGAAAAGTTAAAAAAGAAAAAAAAAAGACAAAAGAAAAGAGACTTTATTATACTGCCCACTATGATATGTAAGTGGATAGAGATGACTCAGTGTCTGCACTGGTAAAAAAAAGGCACAAGATCTTGTATGTACTTTCAATAAGAAGTGTTAAGTGATCCCTGTCATCCCTCAGGTTAGATCCACCCTTCCCTGCCACTTTGGCATCCTGTTTTTTTCAGCATTCCTGCCTTTTTCATTATACTACATTTAGCTCTTTTTTCCACATCCACGTGTTAACTTTTGAATTTATTTTGAATGGCAACCCTTTCTCAGAAGAACAGGCTCATGCTGCCAGTATACACTAGCTCTGCTCCACACCAGTAGCTTGTTCTTTTTTCCATATAGGCACTCCACATCCTTATTCCTTCAGAAGGTTTGGATGAAGGTTAATAGAGCTGGAAAAAGATTGTGTGGTTGCATTTTTCCCTCTGAACTGTTCCTTCTTTCAAGTTGCTTCTTTTCCACTAGGTGCCACTGAAGTCTAGGGGAGCAAATAAACCTTAGGAAGAACATCTACCTTGCCTGAAACACTGAGCTCCTGAGTTTCCTTGTAACGTAAGGGTGGGGTTTTAAAGCTCATGGAAGTTGGATTCCTAATTATAACCTGTACTGTTGAAGGTTGTACTTTTCTGTACTAATCCCTGGAAGATGCAGTCTTTGGAAGCACATAATAAATGCACCAAAAGCCTATATGGGAATTTGACAGTGGTATCACTGTGGCCATCCCTTTGTATGACTGTGAGGACTGCTGCTCAGACCCTGACCAGCTGGACATGGCTCACAAGTGCCTGAAGATGGCTTAAAGTAGCTCATAATCATGGAGTACTGGAAAGGATAAAGCTACTTCTGGCTTTTCCTTACCCTGCTCCTGATCCAGTGCTAGCTGTAAGAACCATGCCTGGGACATTTTAAAATATCTACAGTTGTCTTGCTCTGCAGAACAGAGCAGGAACATTTGCTAGAAATTTTAATATCAATGTATAATTTTTTAAGATATCACTGATGATGAATAGAAAAGTTTTACATGAGGAGGGAAATTAAAGTGTTAAAAGAGATCTATTTTTAAATGTTAACAATATTAAAATATTAGCATTGATTCAGATTTCCTTTAAAAGAGGCTTTTTTTCAAGTCTGACAGCTACAGAATTGCTCGACAAACTTATCTTCCAAATTCCCTCACCCTTCCTAAAGAAGATTCTATTAGATTCAGAGTACTCAAAAGCAAACTTTATTCCAGTCTGAAGTAATGTAGTAGTAGTAGGGGTATAGGTATGTATAACCAACACATAATCTAAAATTTGTGGTAATAATATTATTACTTAATAATTATTAAAAAATTCCTTCCAAAAAGAAGACCACTTTGCTCATAAATGTGAGAAGAGTAAAAAGTTACCTATATTTGTTCACTTGCCCAGTTCATGCTATGTGTGGTGCTCTGTGGGTGAATAGTTGCACTCAGTAAGTAACAAGCAGAATGAGCCAAAGAAATAACAGATTTTAGCAGCATTCTTCCCCATCTTCCCATCATACAATAGTTATGAAGTGACTGCCCAAACTCAATCACCTATTTCAAATCCCCTTTGGAAGTGGAGTCTGAGTATGGAGGCATTTGTAATGATCTGTCCAGAATGGCTCTGTCCACACTACTTGAGAACAAACTGCCTTAGGAAAGCCTGGCAGTGGAAATAGAGCTCCTCTTCTGACAACATAAGGCCTTCTGTGTGTTTGACTCCAGCAGACATGTTATTGTCCTCTAAGGAGAGATCATGCAATATTCATGGAGGTGATGCCACAAATACAACTTCACTGGCAATTCTGAAATTTTAAGGAAAGATTAAAAGGGAGAAGAAAGCCACACAGTCCCAGGGTGGTTCAAGGAATATGATGCTGGAGAATGGTTTATGACACTTGGTTTCCATTCTGGCCATGTTGAATTACCGTTGACAAATCACTATACCTCTCTGTTCCTCTGATTCTCTCTGCATAATGTACTGCTCATAACTTTTTTTTCTACCTTTGCTCAGTGTTTTATGATACGCAGGTGAAAAATACTCTCAGAACTATGACATTCAGTGTTGTCATGGTCATGTTATCTAAGGTAAAACCTAAGATTTGCCTAAGAGTTTGTGTATCCAAGAACTTGCTCATTCTCTCCAGCTACTGGCCTTTTAAAAAAAGGAAACCCACAGCTACTAGAAAATGTTGTCTTTTCTGTGATAATTAAAAAAACCTCAACCAAACAATAACTGACATGCAAAACTCTCAACACTAGAACTGTGTGTACATCTGCTTCCAGCACTGCAAATTATTTTCTCTTTTATTCTCACCAGATTCCCCAGTAGTCTCAATGCATGGAGCAATGACTTCCTTACAAATGCCTCCATTTCTGCATGTCCCTTAATGTATTAATGTTATACCTGGTGAACTTAATACATTCACTGAACAGCATGCCAAGTGCTGTATCCTACCATCTTGCTGAATACCATCTCTGTTGACAGGTGGGTTCTCAGTGGTGTAGAAGTTACAGTCAAGGACCAAAGTTACCATATCTGAGAACCTCAGCTCTCTGCTTACGTATAGCAACACTTCCTACATGTTTTTTTGATGTGCTGTTCCTTCACATTCAAAGTTGGAAAAATCAGTGCAAGACACAGTGATGGACTGTATCATTTGCAATAGAGCTGTGTTAGGGTGAAACAAGGATGTATACATTTATTTTGTCTGACAACACAACAGCTTGCCCCCACAGTTTCTGCAAGCTGTCAGCTCTTCTCATCCATCAACCTAAACAGCATTCTGCTCCAGCAGTGTTATTATCTGTCTTATCTTCCTTTCTGTTGCACCTGGCAGAGAAATGATGCTTTTTGATGGATTTTTCACTTAGGTCTATTGTTTTCCTTCCCCTCTCTTTTAAATAAATATCCTGTTGAGTGCAAACTTGGAAGGATTTCAGAGCAAATTTTACTGGTAGGGGTAAACAGAATTCTTTAACATTTATTCTCTTCAAACACTACTGGATTTGTGCTTTGGATCAGTGTCCTTGTGTGGATGCAGTATATCTGTGAACAAGTATATAGTGTGGAACAAATTCAGAGATTCTTGGTTAGTCCATACTGAGCTTTTTTTCAGATGGTGTCCTGCTGGAGTTAAAAGGAGCTGTGCAGAATAAAGTTCAGACCCTCTGTATAGACATGGAGAGATCAGTTGACTTGCAACAGGGTAGAGGAAAAGTCCTCAACTATGTTCTCAGTACTAAAATGGACTTTCTTTCTACTCTGCTAGCAGTAGGATCCTCTTCCTATGTCTGTCCTTTGAACAGGACAGCAAGACCAGAGCAGTAGTCCCTGCATGGAGGGTAAGGGACTTTCCACACACAGGAACTGAAGATACTAAAGTTAGGCTCATTTCAAACACTTCCTTGAAACCTGGGAATAGGCAGCATGCTGAAGTTAGGCTGCTCAGAGGTGCATGTCAATGGAGATGATGTCGTGGAGAATTTATACAGTTCTGGAAGTCTGTGAGCGACTGCTCTGTTATAGACATGACCTGCAGAGGGTCTGTGCTGAGCACTGCAGGAAGGACGATAAGTGCCTATTGCTCAGTACACTGACATCTTTGTGCTGTGTTTATTCTAATCCTACTCCAAGACCCACTCTAACAGCAAAATTTACAGACCTTGGGTACTACAGCTCCTTGACAGGGCTGGGAATGGCTACATGCCCTTGCTGCAGCTCAGTGCAGTCTCTCATCATAAGTCCCTTTTATCCATTGTTGGTTGGGTTTGGTATCAGGACTCAAAGAGGGCTTTTACCTTCTGTGGAATAGGTTGTAAAAAAAAATTTCTCCCTAGACATCTCTACTTTTTTAACTTCAGCTTCCCCTTTGGCAAGAAAGCAATAAGTATCATTTGTTTTCTCTATAAGCACAACCTGGAGCACATCTACAGTATCTCAGGTTTCCGGGGATTCCTGGATCAGTTTTTTCCTCTTTCACTGATGTCCAAGCAGACTGCAAGAACAGAGCCAGGATGCAGTGATAGCTTCAGTATTTTGTAAGGCCACTTAATGCTGCTTGGGCTATTACATCCAGAGGCCTACAAAGGTCTCCCTGCAGCAACTCAGTGACTTCCAAGAAGGAAGAGGAAATAAGGTCTTTTATCTATTCAGGTCACTATAAGCTAGCACATATTTCTTTAATGTTTAATCAATGTTCTCTATTGCTTTGTGATATATAAAGCAAAAAGCAAATACTGGAATTGATTAGGTGAAGCATTCAGTTGAAACTGAAAGCTGCCTGCTGTGGAGACTTGCAAGTAACAAAGCTGATTTTCAGAAGACCAAACATACAGCATTTTTTTTTTCCTGTTAATTTCAAATTAATGTTTTTAGTAGTATTTAAAATTTATAACCTTATGGGTGTGTGAGAAGATGTCTAGAATAAATAAATGCAGTGATAAGTTTAAATATTGATTGTTGAGATGAGTGTGGAAGTTGCCTAAACCAGGTTCTCCATAGATTGCTGCTGATCTAGTCCTCCTTGAATTTCCAACCAAACTGGTTATAATGAGAGCATAAGCTACTAGTAGATGACTTTCCTCTCAATACTTACAAAAATCAGTCTTGATGTCCCTATATGAAAGTGGGAAGGTAAAAGTTTCTTTTACTCCATTTATGTGAGCTTCCCCTGAACACAGGCAGTGCAGCAGCTTCATCTTTCTTGCAAAGCCCCAGCACACTTCATCACCAATCCTATGAAAGATGCATCTTGGAAGCAGCCAAAGCAGCTGCCTCAATGGCTGAATGAATGGAAGCAGCATGGGGTATAGACACGGGTGTCTTATCATGTTCAGAGTTTGTGTGAAGTCAAAAACTGAATTATGACATCAAATTTTCCTGAAGTCCTCCATCTGACATAGGGCAGTGCAGTCATGTTCTATTTGTTATGCAAAGCCTGTGGCAATTTCACTTTCAGTCCCTAAAGTGGTACTATTAAAGGACCCGTTGCTTTGTTGGGTTTTTTTTCCAGGTAGAAAGACAATAGAATCTGGAGAAATGGATCAATGGGGACATGCAAGCAAAAGAGTTAATAGCATTAATCAGAAAGAAAACAAACTCAATAGTAATTCCTGCAAAAAACTGCTGTTAAATCCCAGCAGCTGATTGTATGTTGTTAGCATAAACTGCTTGCCAACTTCTAGGTATGGCTAATTCTGAGAGGCTCATTTTTATTGCAACTGTGTTTAAATGAATTTATTTATTTAATAGTTTAAATGCTGCAGTTAAATAATCTTAATTTCAACCAAAAGTATTTTAACCTACTGGCTTCCCATCTCTGACTGTCATAATTAAAAGAAGAGCCAGCATATAACAACTAGAAGGAAGCCAGTTATACTGAAAATTGCCTGTGGTACAGTAATGACTTAGAAGTGGGTGGCAGTAAAAATGTATGATGCATTCAGAAAGGTTTATGGTGACAATTATGTACTTCTTGGAGTATCTAATCCACCATGGATTGCTTTATAGCCAGCATTGCCTATGTGTAGTCTAGGAAGGACAGCGAATGAAAACCACTGGCATGCAAGAAGTTGATAATAGAATATATCTGCAAAACTGGAGCCATTTCAGCTTGCTGGCTGCACATCAAACACTGTCAACAAAATTATATTTGTCCAATAAAGAAGGAAATGGACAGTCAAGTCAGAGGTGACAATTAATCTTTAGGACCTTTTAATTATCTGAGGTAAGGGAAAGCGGGTCATCTGTAGACAAGTTAATGGACTTTAAAAAAATAAATTTGGTACTGATAACCCAACATCTAAATTAAAGTGGGAAGGTCTTCAGTGTATAAATACCTTCCTTTCTTAGGTGGCATAACATTTAGCCATGGTGACATTTAATTTTTCTTCATTATACTTCTGAGGACAAAATTCCAAAAACTCACTAATGATTTGAGGCTCTTATTTTTGTGATTGTTAAAAAAAAGAGGACAGAGTTTTGAAAGGCAGAATTAAAATGGGGTATCTCTAAAGCATTTCCTCTTGGGCCACTCAGAATTCAATATCCCCACACCACTAGACAGTTTTGACAAACTGATGTGATGGTAAGTGCCAGCACTCTCAAAGCCTGTTGTTTCATGTTGCCTCCTGATTCTGGAGGACACTGTCCTGCCAGCTATGGGCAGTACATGCTGTGAAGTTTACGTGCTACCCTGCCACTAGCAATGTTTGGTTATCCTTGTGTTTCATTGTTTTCCAAAGGAATGTGAAGTTCTGGTTCATAATCTGAAATCTGCATCTTAAAACTAGCCAACAAACAAACAAACAAATAAATATTTTCAGCTTGTTTTAGTGCCAAGAGGCAGTACTTTTCAGCACAGTGGGCATAAATATGTAAATGCTTCTTATTAGTAGAATTTATGCTTCTTTGTTTTCCTACAGACTTAAAATAAGATTTGCAAACTCTAAATAATCTCCGTATTTTTTATTTTATAAACATTCTTTCACAGAGTGGCTAATTCATGTCATTAATGATTTCTCTGTTTTGGGCTCACATGTATTATACAAATCAGCTACATTATGCAGGATGTGAAAACTTCCTTCCTGAGGAAGAGGTGGACACAGAGCTGCTGTAATATCCTAGTGTCCCTAAGAGAGAAAAGAAATGTTACAGGAAATGAATTGTCGTTCTTTCAGTGGCATGTCATACTTAGGATCACTGCTGAGACACGTTGGGATCTGACATTTCTGGGATGTGGGGTTTTGTCTTTATACAGGTTCTTTCTATCAACATGAAAAAATTGATTCATGGTTTATTTTAATCCCTGAAGCACTGAGCATCATGTCCAGTTCAGAGCTTAGAGAATGCCGACCACAAGCAATGTGCACACCTGCACTTACTGACGCATACCCCGCACCCAGGGGCACCTCCATAGATTGCCATTCCATGGTGTGAGATGCTCGTGAGAGCCTCCTCCTCCTTGTTACTCACATCACTGAAGAGAAGATGCAGGTCTAGTATGCCTACAGACTTAGAGATCAACACCCAACCTGTAAGTCTTGTGAAGGTCACAAAAAGCCTTCAAACCCCTAAGAGGTCTGCCTTAGGGTAGTGTGTCTAGTGAACTTGCTCATGCTGCTTACAGCGTAACATGGATTTAAAGGCAAACATAAGACAGCAGGAGTGAAAATAGGCAATGTGGCATTTCATGTTGTTACTTTCTCTTTCACTAGCAATTTTTTTATTATCTTTTCTTTGCATTTATTATTTATTCAGTAAGAAAAAAAGTAAAAGGATGATTTTTCCTCTTTGTTCAAACCTTGTTTGACACCTCCCCACTGGTAGAGGGTGAAGCTGACACCAGTGTAAGGACAACTTTTGTGGATAATTGAAGACCGAGGTCAGAAAGATGTGGAGAAAGAGTCTCCCTTCATTTGTTTGTTTTGCTTTTATGATTTTTATTTTTAATTCTGAGCCTTCTTATTTCAGTGCACATTTTTTATAACCTCAGTGACATGGATTTACAAGTGAAGATTATTTTTCAGTTTGTATCTAACATCAAAAGATGTTCTGAGAAATCATATTACTGTTTGCAATTTAAGATTTGTTTATCACACATGTATATATATAAATACAGTTCCAGGTCCAATTCAGGGACAGCATAACTTCTTTTTGTGATTAATCTCTGCTAATAATCCCTTACTCTCCAATGAAAATTGCTTTTGGATCTATTTGCATGATTTGACTTGCCACTACTGTTTCTGTCTCTTCCTTGATCACCAGAATACAGAATATTGCAACATCAGTTCTATGAAAAAGTTATTTATGCCTTAATTTCCTGCTCACCTGACTGTCAGTGGAGCAGCTTCTGGATGTGACTTACAGGTACAGGACATGGATGCTCTTAGAGAAGAAATGGAAGAGCCTTTCATGGCTTCACAGACCAGGAGCCTGATCTGATTTCTTGACTGTGTGCTATCTGGTTACATCCCTAAACAGCCAGCTAAGGTTTCTGGTGTGATGGTGACCTGGTCTTTCCTCCCAGTGCTGGCTACAGTAGGCTGGAGAGACAGTGGAAAGCAAGGAAGTTATCAATAAAGCAATCAAGTTTTCACTAAAGCAATCCTTACTTGGCCAATATCTGGGACAAATAAATGATCTGCTATACACATCCATCAATTTCAAGATCTTTGTTTCCCTAAACCCCAGGACAAACTTTGTTAGATGGTGTCTGTATTCTTTACAACAACAAGGTTTTCATAACCTGGATAGGCTCTCCAGGGACTTCTGGTTGGTCAGGCTCTTGTGCCATGTGGAAATGCATTACTTGTTCTTTTTGATTCCATTTGTGACAGTTTATCAAAACACAGTGCTTTCTAGCTACTAAGAAGAAAATTAACTCTATCCTAGCAAAAAACAAGTCACTATTGAATTGGGACTTTCACATGCTCTCTGGAATAAATAAAAAAAAGATAATGGAGAAAAAGAAAAGAAAACAGCTACACCTTGAATTGACTGCTTGGAGTGTAAAACAATGTCCCTATTAACAATATTTATCTTCGTTACTCCTAAAAAGCCTAAATAAGTAGATAAAGATGATTTCCAGACTGCTCTTCATCCTGAAACCATCAGTAGCAGCCAAGATTGAGACATCATCATTGAAAATACCATTTACAAGGCTGGACTGATTAAAGTGGTGGAACTGAAATGTACAGAGGTCACCAGGTTAAAAACAATGTGAGGCAAATGAAATATGTGGCCTGTCTGTGAACCTTAAATGCTCCAAAAACATGTTTGGAAGTCCAGTGGAGGAAGATATGAATTGATTGGTTGTGTTTGAAGAACTTTTGGGAGTAGATGTAGATGTTAGGCTTGCTATGTCTTAACCATCTAGTAAGAAATTAGAATATATTCTTTTTTGTTCAGTTGCAGTTTTTCCTTTAAATTGGAAAAGGAGTCAGGAGCTATGAAGTCAGTAGCCTCACCTTAGACCCTGGGGAAATCATGGAGCACATTCTCTTGGTGTCCATTTCCAAACTTATGAATGGCAATAAAGTAATCAGGAACACTCAACACAGCTTTACCAAGGGCAAATCCTCCTTGACCAAGTACAGTGAAATGACCAGCTCTGCGAGTGAAGAGAGTGTAGTGGGTGTAAAGATTCTCTGATGAGTACTTGCTCATGGTTATGGATCTAGATGGGATGTCATTACTCCCTGAAGTTGTGACATTTCCAAGAAAATTCTACCCTAATTCTGAGAAATGAGTAACTAAGCGCTTAACTCACCCTCTTCCAAAACCTCATGAGCCTTTCTTTATGTCTGTCTGAGGTCACCAAAACCCAGCAGTAACTCTGCCACTTACATCATAAATGGATTTATTAAAAAGCACAAGTGCTGTTGGCTTCTGCAGTGTTTAAATTTAACCACAGTAAGTTCTAGTGAGAACACAAGCACACATATAGCAATGTTGGAATTCCAGACTCTTCTCATTTCCAGAGCAAATTATCTGAGTTTGCAGATTGTATTGCTGGTTAAGCCTTGCTCGAAATTTTTTTTCTGGATACTTTCCATGGTAATTCTGTTTTCTAAATATACATTTGGTACTTCCTCCCTGGCCACTTTAAATTGACATCAGCTAAAACTGACTAAACTAGAATTGGCCGGTCAGAACAGAATTGGTCAATCTGTTCTAAGCAGCTTACACTAAATGCTAATGCACAATTCACGGTATTCATTACTCTCTAAATTAAGTTGCTACATTTGGCATTACTCTGAAATTCCACCAGGAGTCCTGGAGCCTACCTCAATTTTTATGAGATTAGAGGAACATGAGGCCTAGTTTCTGACCACACATAAGCAAGAAGACAACCCAGCCCTACTTCAGTTTGAAACTTTGTGCATTTTGCTGGAAGCTTTGAGCACCTTGCACATCTTCAGAGATTAGACAACAAACTGTCTCTTCCAGGAAACCTACCCATAAGGATTTGAAGAGTGATTCCTTTGGCAGCTTCTATCTTCCTGAGATATCAGAGGCATTCCTGCAGTCCTCTAAAAAACTAGTTAATGATTTTGAAAACTCTTTCAAGGACAAATACAAACCATTATAAAGATTTCTGCAAGGCAACACTCATGCATTCTGGCTGCCAATACAGAGACTTAAAAGGATGTTGATTTAGGGAAATGAACGTTAGAGTTAGATTCCATGCTCCCCAAAGATGATGGAAAGAGTCCTGTTTGCTTGAGTGAGGTTTGGAGCAGGCCAGGATAAACAGTTAATAAACAACCTTGCTCCAGTCCCTCCATTCTAACAGCTTAAACTCCCAGGAAGGACAAGAACTTTTGTTCTTTCAAATCACACTTACACAGAATCTACTTTTCTAACAATAAAAATTCCATCAACTTTTCTCTCAGCCTTTCTGGTTTTTTTCTGTATCAAGCAGATATTGTGTGTGTTTGTGTGCATATATCTCTCAGGTCTGCCAGCTTAGATTGCTTGACAAGGAACAGTTTCAGAGCTTGGGTATCAAAGCCCAGTTCTTTTTATTATTTCTTTTCTCATAAAATGTAAGGCCTGTTCAACTTTGTATGTCGGCCAGCAGTGCTACAGGGCTGACACTGTTATCACACAAAGCAGAAGACACCTACTATGCTGCTTGGTGGGTCTTCTATGCAGAAGCTCAGTTGTGTTGTGCAAGGGTATCCCACACCTGCTTGTCAAATTGGCTTGCTAGTTCTGAGCATAACAATGCTTTTTAGACTTAGGTTACAGGGAAATAAGCTTCTCCCTCTGTTCCTGTGGGAGAGCTACAGAGGATAAAGCAAAACAGCTAATAATTTCAGTTCCTCAGGTGGTTGTTTGGCAGTACCTTGCAGGGAAGCTGCTATTCCCTTTGCACAATGAGTTCAAGCTCTTCCCTACCTTGCCACAGGCTGGGCAAGAGAGAAAGAGCTTATGCATCTCAATATGTTTCCCTAGTGTAAGGTCAGGATGCAGTCGGGGTATGCACCCAAATCTGGGAAGGCAAGATCATTTCATGGACCTTCAGTATAGTGTCTTCTAGGGCTACAACAGTAAGACATGATTTCTAAGGCTCTAGGAGAGTCAGAGCTTTTGTTCAGTTATCAGAAATAGTTGCTATTCTCATTACTTTCAGTTTAGACCATAGGTGTGCAAAAACTCTTAAAGAACCAACTGAGGAAGAGTAGATCCATTCCTACTTACACAGTTCTCTATAGGGAGTAGATCTGTGACCACAGGTTCATGCCTGGATCATTAAAGCCTGAATCAGGTGTCATTAACAAAACAATTACTCCACAGGCTACAAGAGTGAGGGGGAAGCATTCCTGCCTGCTAGATATTTTTTCAAGGTGCTTTATATAGCAGAGTTTTCAGAAAGGAGGGAGATGGATGTGCAAGAGTAAGAATCCTAGTTCTTACTCAAAAGGTAATGTTAGTCTCTGTAGCTGAAGGCTAAAAAGGTTAGGGGAATGTATCTGCCCCCTTGGTGGGTGGATATATTCAGCAGTCAGGTTCTCTCACTTCGACAGGGTGATGTCTGGGTTATTTCTGTCTGGTTATTCAAAAACCTTAAAACTCAGTGCTAGCACTTAGTTCTGAGAGCAGTCCAGTCATTCTAAAGGCAAGCTAACTGTGCTTAAGGGGCAATTTTAGAAAACTCAGAAGTGTTTGGTTTGAAACGAAATGATAGTAACCTCAGCCAGTGTTAAGAAAGAAGAAAGGTTTTTGCTTTGTTTGCTTTCTTTTTTTTATTTTTTTTAACTTTTTTTTTCCCTGGGGGTAAGGGGCAGAGAAATGTCTTAAAAGACAGAAAGACTTTTAATTAGAAGAAGAGAAATTCTCCCTGCCTGAAGGATAACTGTTGTGGGAAGGGTACTGCATTAAGGGTACTGTGGGAACTCTGCATTAAAGTGTTGTCAGAGATGGTATCTCTATAGCTAGTGCTCCTGTTAAAAATGCTTACCTTTGCATTCATGATACTCTCCCAAATTTCTTAATTTCAAATATATTTTAGGGAGAAGCCCTAGTAAGGGAATTCTGCCTTTTGTAAGAAATTTGTTTTCTAGCTATGTGCTAAAAGTGATGGATATAATTGTCTACCTCCCTGTGAAAAGATCCCTTGAGAAAGGAAAACACTTGGGTCTGACACAGCACTGTAATGTTTGCAACCAGCTGTGTGTTTGCAACTAGCTTTCTCTCTCAAGCTTCTGATTCCTGTTGAATTGCTATTGCCTTTATCTAGTGTTCTCAGATTGCTGACTGATAATTCATTTCCACATTTGCTTTTTGAACTTGCAGTCCTTCAATTTTAGTGCTTTCATTTGTTACAAGAGGAGAATTCAAAACATGGAAATTTTCTCTTTCCCCAAGGTACACCAATGAGGCATCAGATGTTTCTATTGAATTTCAGCACTCATTGCTCTCGAATGCATGTTAAAGGCTCTAGTAAAAGCAAGCATGCAGACAAATCTGAAGTTATTTGAGTGAAGCTTTCTTCCATGAAGCAACTGAGCTGGGTATGAAAACCTTTCACTTAGAGAAATTTATTTCTTGTAGTCCTTTGATTCTTTATCATGTTTCAGCAAAGAACGTTTCCATAAGTGTTTCATCATTTGGGAGTGTGTGTGGGAAGAGTATCTTCTCTTAACTTCAAGTCAGCATAACTTAATGTCTGGGTCATCTGGGGGGCACTTGACAGTTGATACTACTGTTGGAGAAGACCCTCTAGAGCCAGTATAACACTAACAGATTTAAAAGAGGCAAAAGCAACAAAATACTCCTAGCATAAGAATATGTTTTATCCTCTTTTCAGATAAGAACTTACTTCTTTTCATGCCATATGTTTGGCAGTCAGAGAGGGAATCTGAAGTGACTGAGAGGCTGGAAAGATCTTGCCAGTTTTATGAAGTGATCAATGGCTGAGATGAAAGCATTCTCTAGCTCATCACAGCCTGTTCTCTTTGATTAAAATGATAAAGTGAACCATCTTGCACTGTTAAAAATAAAAAGACATAACTGGGAGGATATTTCAAGCTGTGCTACCCCTAGCCACATCTGCCCTGAGGATGAGCAGCTGTTGAACACTGCAATGTGCTGCTACGTTTGCTCATCTCAAATAAGCCTCTGGGTTGTGACTGGTTATGCTGTACACAGCAGCAACAAATCTCATGCTATGGGTTCATATAGCATCAAAAAGCTTTATTATTCCTCACTGGGATAATGAATCTTTGCTTCTTTTTTTTAAGAAAAAATAATAAATTTCTTTTTACATATTTCTTTTTCCTTAATGATAAGGATCAGCAGAGATTAAAACCTTTGACAGTCACTTATACGTATTCCTCCTCAATAGTCTGAGCATGTAGCATCCCTAATTGTATGGTTTTTGATAAACAGCTTTGTCCTGATAGCTATCTGTAGTTGTAGAGTTCTTTTGCTGTACCCTGGAGGTGTATACTATAGGTCAGTATGGATAATAAGCTCTGTGTCTTTTGTAGGTCCTCTGTCTGTCAGTGTTTCTTCTTTAAATGGCAGTGTCTGCCTGATGGTTTTTACCATTTGATCTCTCTTAAGAACATATATTTTCTGTACAGCTCTGTCTACAAGGCTTGCCTATCAAGTGAGACATTTTTCTTCCAAAAATCTCTCTAGTAACTTTCTAATATGAACAGGCCCCTCCTCTGCCAGTGTTGTGTGCCATTTGCCTGCTGAATCTTTCCTCTTCTGCTGAGCTGACTCTTTAAATATTAGTAGGTCACATTTTGTGTAGTTCTTAGAGGCAGCTTCCAATCACAAAATGAAGTCCAGTGAGAATCAACATAGAAAGATGTACTACCCATGAAATCAAAGAGAAGAACTAATGAACTCGGATTCCTAAGTTAATTAAGATAATACCCTACTTAGCAGAAAATCAGGTATATGCAAGGAAGTAGGAAGATACCTTTTCAGTTAGAATCAGAAATTTTTGAGCACTGGGAGGAACGTCTTTGTTATGAAGTTGTAAACATATGCACTTGTAGAAGGATATGCTTCATCCCCACCTTAACCTTTAATGGTGCCCCCAGAATAAATGAAATAACCTGTATTGTGTCTATAAAATTTGTATCCTCATTAATGAAGAAACCAGGGAAGAACCTACATAAAACCTTATTCTCCACTGGACAGCAAGTATATAATCCACTTTTAGCAGAGTAAGCATAGCCTTCACATTCCATAGTGGAGCTAGATCTTAGTGAAGTATGTATAACAGAAAAGCTCCGGTCATTTGTATCTTATGTGCACTTGTTGATTGTACCTGAGACTACTGTCACTGTAACAAGTATTCAACATGTGTAGCTGGAGACAAGGTTGAAATGACAGGGAAGAGATCCCTGAAAAATCACTGTTAGCAAAATGCTTATCAACACGTGTGAGTTTCATGATAAACAGAAGTATCAGGAAAGACTTTCAAAGAAAGTTCACCAAAGAAAAAATGGGATGCCTATCTGTGCTACTAAGAAAACAAGATTGCAGCTGAGGCAGGAAAAGTGAAATTAGAATGGATTTGGTAATAATGTCTCAATGCTAAAAAAAAAAAAAAAAGGTTAGAAAAGAGGGATTTCTCCAACTTAAAACACGGGCAGATGTGACATTAACTTTAAAAGCAGCTTACTATGACACTACAGCTTTTCAAATCAATATTCCCAGCAGAATACAATCAAAGAAAAGACAAAAAGCCCAACAAAATTTGGCAGTGTCATAGACAACAATTCTATACAACACACTCGGCAAGAGTTTACAGCAAATAGGAGAAAGAAAAGTAATTCAGGATGGAAAAAACTGGGCAGCACGTTGAATTGGAAATTTAACCTAAGAATAAGGCAGTACAATTGGAGAACCAATTACACTTGAAAACACTATTAAAATCTGTCAGTCCTACTGGATTTTACAATGGAGAGCTTAATAAATCACATAGACTAGAAAATGATATAACAAAGGGAATACTGAAACAATACATTAATTGTGGTCAGTAAAAATTCTCTTTTCTGGTTCATCCATCCTTTCAAGGTATTTAACCTAACTTTTCTATTTAGACATCAGTTGGGCTAATTGATCATTTCTGCAAATGGGAAATGCTGGAGTTACAGGTGTACTACTCTGAAGTATTCATGACTAAATGTACATTTCCCAGCCCCTGGAAAACAGCTGTAAACATAGGGCATGATGAGAACCATGCTAAACTGTGAAAGCTGTCTGATTGTAACCCTGAGAAATGAACTGTATTGATCACCCTTAAAACTGCTACAATTAAGAATACTGAAAACTGCATGACCTTGCTAAATTCTTGTTATCAAATGAAGAATTAAAAAAAAAAAAGAAAAAAGAAAAAAGGAAAAAAAACCATGATGGAAACAGATTACTTTTAGGAAAAAAAAAGCATATGAAAACAGAGTTCCTGCCTCTATCCTGACTCTCATTAGCCATTACGTGAGCAGTCTTTTAGTCAGACAAATATAGAAGAACAATTAATGTCTTGTAAGACAAAACTTTTGCTGTGAATTGATGACCTTATCCTCCCACAATCTAAACTTGACTGTTCTCAAATACATTTATAGTAACTCAAAACAGGCTAATCTGTAATAAGCAAATTATTTTTTGCAGTCCCAAAGCAGACAACAAAGACCAAAATATTAATGCTACCTAGAGTTGAGCACACCTTCCATTCCATAAGCTTAAGCCTCCCAGTAAATGTGCCTGAACTTTGAAATAACTATCAAAATATTGTAAGAGGAAAAATACACTAACCTGCAGATGGGCTCCAGCCACAAGGAAATAACTCTCTAATATCCAGTTCTCCAGCAGAACTGTTTCTGTGACCTTTTAAAATTTTTTTTTTATCTGACAAGGTAATTAAATCTGGGCAAATAATTTATGGAATAATAGAACCATTTAGGCTGGAAAGTACCTCATGAGGTTTCTAGTTCAACTCCCTGCTCAAAGCAAAGTCAACACTGAATTCATACTAGGTTACTTATGGGTTCATCCAGCCAGGTCTTGTAAACCTCCAAGGAGAGGTCCAGTCACTCTGGGCCTTCTTTCAGTGCTTAGTTATCCTCACCGTGATTTTTTTTTCTTCATTATATCCGGACATAATTAACACTGTGTCAATTTATAACTGTTATCTCTCAGTTTTATCCTTTGCACCTTGGTGAAGAGCTTGTTTCCTTCTTTATTTTTGTTGATGTCCTTGTATGTACTGGCAGACTGCTATTATATCTCCTCAAAACCTTCTCTTCTCCAACCTAATGATCTCAGTTGTCTCAGCCTTCCTCACAGGGCATGTGCTTCAATGGCACTAGATACTTACTGGAACCATGTGATGGCAAACATACATACACTGCAGTAGCAGCTCTAAAACAGAGGTCGTGCTGCTCTCTGTGGAGTTAATACTCAACTTTTGGTGCCACCTCAGCCAAAGTAGCAAACATTTCAATTTCCCTACTTCCCAAAGCTGTAGAATGCCAAAATAAAGTCTTAACACACTCCACCTTAAGACTGGTGTGTCATCTGATATCTCTACCAGTAGTAAATAGTCCTAAGCAGTGTAGAGAGGGGTTCAAGAAGTGTGATTGACTGCAAGAACACAAAGAGTTGTTTTTTGGTTTTAGTTTTGTTTTTCTTTCCAACAAGCTATAATCAGTTGCCAGTGCTTGTTTTGTAACATGTATAGCCAGCTCCAGAGGATCCAGAACCAGGGACTGCAGTTTACTGATGCCTAATGGACAACAGATTTAATCACTGCCCTATTGGCTTCCTGTAGAATATCAAGTGTTGGGTTGATTTTGCTTTGTTTTGTAGAAGTTTTGCAGTTCATAAAATTTGCATCTATTTTCTCTGTTGCAGACAACAGATGCTTTCATTTTTTGAAAGACATCCTCTCCCTTTCAACCTATGGATGTTGTGGAGCTTTCTTAATGTTAAGTGCCCAAATTGTGTCTGGGGACCTTGATTTCAGGCTGCCTGATTCCTTAGAGTAGGAGTATGACTCACTTTTACTAGTTACACTGTTCACATAGTTAGCTTTGGACTAGAAGCTTTCTTTTATGACAAACCAGGAAGGATACAAAGACAATTAACAATGATTTACAGCTGTCTTTCAAGCACTTACTAACAAAACTCAGATACCATCTTTTTTCAAGATCCTCAATCCTCTTGTTAAAACACTTCTTGTAAGTTCTTTTTTTTTTCTTAAGAAAGATGAACTGGGAAGAAGTCTGTAGACCTTTTCTCACAGGGGTTGTGTTATCATATTTGTCAGTCTGATTAAGTCCAAGCTGTTTTCTCAGGGTTGATTTACCTTTACTGCTCTGTTCATATGAATTTGGCCTCTCAGACTGATCCAGCTCAATCAGGTCTGATGACAGTGCCAAGTTGTACTCCCGTTTCTCACCCTCAGCATGTTCATGTGAAGTGGTGGGATCTGGAGAATAGGGCTAGGCATATCTTCTGGTCCTTATAGTGGACTTTTTTTTAGTGATGTACTGTGAGATAATCTGCTTTTTCCTTCAGAGAATGTGAACGATAACTTGTCAAAATATACCTCTTCCCTCCTGGCATACTTGGGTTATATTTAGTCTGTATTGCAACTGATAGCAAAAATGTCTCTCTCTCATGACTTGTAGTCATGCAACTTTCATGCATTTACACGTCTTCTGTCATATCAGAGATACAACAGAACTTATCTGTCAGTGTGTAGGGAAAATGATCTCCTGAACACACTTCCTCACTAGCGCCAGAGAAGCACGGAAGAAGTGACAACACAGGTAATGTAAATTGCATGATAAATCCCTCCTGAGGTGATCTAGTATTTGGGAAGTGATGTCTGAAGCAGAAGCAGAGACCAAGTACAAGCAAGAGAACACAGCTCTTGAGCAAATATGGGAGATCCTGGAGAACCAGCAATATTGAAATCGTTTTATACCTCCATCCTCATTCTAGAATAAGCCTGATAAAAGCATTCTCCACCATTAACCTTCACTTCTCTCAGGCCACCTGGATCACATTAAAACAAAATTAAAATCATCATTATTCTTAAGAAAGGGGTTTTTTTTAAATTGTATTAATTAGAGGTAGCATTTGAACTGTAATGGCAGGAATTCTGTTTCATTACTCTGATGTGTGATTGCTTGTCCACAGGGGTTGCACTGAATAGAAAAACCATCAATGGGTAAGGTTAATTATTTTTATTTCCTTTGTTTTAACACTATATGGCATGGATGTTTTATTTTTATATTATCTTTGAGAAGTTTGAACTTTCTCAGATTTTGAATGACACTTTCATATTTCATGTCTGTTCCTCCATTTTATTGTTTAATTATGATCAGGAAAATGTAATGGATTAATTTGTACTAGCAATACCAGGAGACCTGGAAGGTTTCCTTAGTCAAAAGGGTGGAAATGAAATTTTGCTTGCATTAGTTTTAGTCTTATTTTTATTGCATTCCTAATCCATGACAGACTCTCTTTTTATTTTCTGATGACTCAGTACTGTGAGGAAGAATTCGCAAAGCCTTTAGGGCTATGGTAGAGGTAAACAGAACTGGACTCTACAACAAATCAATTGGCTCTAACAAACTCAGCCATCATCCTCCTGACACCTGGCATGGGGTTTGGTGCCCTGCACTGCCCTCTTATCACTTAGAGGCAGACTGTCTGATTGGAAGCTATGAGCATAGTCCTGTAACTTTAGTAAATCAAAGTTTCTTTTAACAAACTAAACCACCAGTCTGTTTATTCTCCAGAGATGGTGAGTGATGTTATTTTAACAAGAAGAGGCAGGAGATGGCTGTCTGAAATGGTTGTGTACCAAAATGCATTAAGTGTCTTAAAACATGGCTGGAGCTGGAGCACGTGTTGTTCATAGATTTGAGCAATTACGGGATGGCTGTGGGAGCTTTAGTGTTGAAAGAGACATTAACATCAAATACAGCAAAGAAAGTTTAGCTGAAAAAAAAGTGCTTTTTCTTTTCTTTCTTCTTTTTTAATAAAATTTCTCTACCCTCCATGCTCTCCTGCAAGCCTTCTGCATTTTGCGTGGCTCCAGTTGATTACAGAACGTATTAAAGAACACAAAATGCCTTATGCAGGATTACTTTGTCCTTCTTTGATGGATATGCCTTAAATACAGCAGTACACTCATTTGAAGGTATTCTCCTCTTCTTTCACACTTACTTTAAGCATTTAATTAATGAGCTACCCTTTCTCATTGGATTATATGATTGCTGAGAGTTATTTATGACAGAAATCAATGTATTCAAACATTCCTTTGGTGTCAGTCTCTGATAAGGTAATCTGGGTATATTCAAACTGTGATAAGCATAGTCTGCTGAAATCAACACTGTGATGCCTATTTCCTGTTAACCATATAAATAATTATGCTTTTCACTTCTTCATTCAGGACAGTATGTCTTGTTCCAATAGTGAGAGGGACAGCACAACATACTCTTATTTTTACAGCAGTATGTACAGATCAGTCTAGATTATTTCATTGTATTCTTTGTGAATATAATCCCTGTTTAACTTCAGCCAAAGAGCATGTTATTTTCTGATCTGTGTGTTTCATTGGTTTGTCTAATTTTGTGCTCATTACTTAGTTATTAATAAATCAATATTAGATGTGAGAAATGAATGGAGCTTGGCAAATGAAGTTTTGGTAAAGTAAAATAAAACAAAACAAACTAAAACATTGCATCTGTCTGCTTAGAGAAAATAGGTTTCCTTAAAATATTATTTAAAGATAACATGTTTTTCTTAAACAAAATTATTTGCTGGAATGAGATTTTTGTTTGGTTTGATTGTAAACCCAATAACTCAAGTTTACTGACAGCTTGTTTGACTGAATCACAGCTTCAACCTGAGCCTAGATGACCTTTCAGAAAACACACTTCAAATAAACACATTTTGTTAGGTTCAGTCCATCTACAAGCAGCTCCTTTTAACAATCTGGAACTTGAATCACAGCTGAGCTTGAATCTTAAAATTTACAATGCAACACTAAATCTAACACTAAGTCTGATTTTTTATTGTTTTTGTATGGCCTATCCCCTACTAGAGAATTAATTCCACTTACTGAAATTTATAGTAGTATGTTCTTGTAGACAGAAATATTTTGTTTGCATTGTACATTTTAACAATTATACAACATGTACAAGAAAAAAAAGATTAATTACTACATTAAAAGACCTCCAAGCCACATATGCATTACTAGTGTTGAAAATATTAATCATTATCTCATAGTTTATGAACTAAGTGTTATGAAATTAAGACAGCAAAAAGCTAGTATGCTCCTGTCATCAGTAAGGAGAGAGAGAGACTACAAAATCAGGATTTTTTTTTTTTTGCTTTGTAGGAGCATCAAATTTCCAGTGTCAGGAATGTTTCTTTTAGCAAAGTCTGTGATCTCAGGTTCTCTCCTCTTTTAACAGGTCAGGGATAAATTCCTTTCGTACTCCTGTGTTAAGCCTCTGTCATAAGTCTCTATTCTATATTCTATTCCTTTACAATTGTGTTCCACGTCTGTGTTTCAGTATCTTAAACAATCACCTCAAAAATAGATCCATATTTGTTTAACAGTGAAACATGGAGGTTCAGCATCAAGAATGAGTTACTGCAGCTCAACCTATCCAGCAAACTGGTCCTTGGAGTTCACCCCTGACAAAAAAGCAGTTTGTTTCACAGCAGAAGACTAATGGATGAGCCAAGACAGCATTATGCTTCTTCCCTTTCAAATGCTATTTGTAAAGAGGAGAGAAATAGTGCTGTTTGTGGAATATTGGTGTATCTAACACCGCTCTTCAAAGCATCCAAAGGTACCAAATCACAACTTGGAAGGTTACCCCCATCAAGGGGAAAGTGTTGAACAGGATCCAACTGAGTTCACTATTTATTTGTTGGAGTTTGTAATTTTTACAGTAGCTAATGCAGTGCATTGACTTGCTTTGGTATAATTAACATCCT
Organism: Caprimulgus europaeus; assembly: GCA_907165065.1. Next base: position 57,654,769 of record OU015528.1, on the reverse strand, counting down.
TAAAAAGAACACTTACTACATAATGATCTGACAAGGATATCTGAGTTTAGAAAACAGCAGATGGATTCTAAGGCTTTTGAGTCCCTTCAGAAAAACAAGAAAACAAGCTAATAAAAATTGTCTAGGCCAAATCCATAGCATGATTGTATCTTGCAAATTAACTCTAGATCAAATTCTCAATGCAATTAAATTTCATGGAGAAACAATCAGATTTGATTTAGTTTAGCAAAGTATTAGCATCTTCAACAACAAACCAAACCAAACCAAACCAAACCAAACTGTACTCACAAGTCAATGATGAAAAAATGACAATCATTTTCCCTATTTGAATACACCCTGTGGGGCAAAGCAAAGTCTAACACTCTACCTTTAGTTTGGTTTTTCTTCTACTTTCCTTCTGTCTGCTTTTGATCTCACAAATTTAAGAATTCTGGAAAAAACTATCATCATTTTGGTGCTGGAAAACTGATCAGAAAACATTTTGGACTTGGCAGCTGCAGAGGGAAATTTTTAAACCAAGGAACTCAACTACCACTCAAGCAGGTGTGGCTATCGGCAGCTGTGGCTCATGAAACAGCAGCAGGCTCCTCCATGTGCAACAAGTCCCAGCATAATCTGAGCTTTTCCCACCATAATAAGGTATAGCACTGTGATAGTTTCACTGGGCTAGCCCTTGGCTAGCAGCCAACACAGCCGTTCACCCACTGTCCCCCCACCCACAGTGGATAAAGGAGAGGACTAGGGGCACTAGGATTAGAAGGTTTGTAGGTTGAGATAAGAACAGTTTAATAATAGAAATGAAAGAAAACTTTAAAAGACCCTAATATTAAACTAGTAGTAATAATGATAACAGTAATAAAATATACAAATGAGTGATACAAGGTGCAACTGCTCACCACCTGCAGACTAAGCCTGGCCCATTCCCAGATAACGATCCCAGAGGAGTGACAATCCCAAACCGAAACCACAATCTTGGAAGAGCGAGAGCCTGAGCAAAAGCCAGAGAGGATCACCCGCCTTTCCAGTCAGGCCCAGATAATATACTAAACATGACGTGACGTGATATGGAATAATTCGTTGGCACATCCAAATGCCAGTTTTGGGTTTTGCTATTCACTACACATCTCCCTCCCAGTCCTAATGCAGCTGTGAACCAGCCAAACATGGTGGCCTTGAGCTCCAGCAGCAACTAATAACATTAGTACTTTTATCAATGTTGTTCTCATAACAAGTCTTACACTGAAACCAAAACACAGCTATTCTGACTACTAAGAAGAAAATTAGCTCTATCCTAGCAAAACCAGGACAATCACAGTCATATCAGCACTGGTTTGGTGGTTGATATGAACTCCCATACTCTTACCTGTGCCCTGCAACAACTGAGTCTCTCAAGTTGGCCCAAATATTTTTGTATTTTCAGTCTTGTGATTTTCTAAAGGTTGGTACTTTTAGTTTGCATGCAGTTGTTTCTCTTTCCTAAGAATCTTGCACCTCAGTGGCTACAGCAGGAAGACATAAAAAAAACAACTAATGTATTTTAATCCCACTAGTTATCAAAGCAAAATTCAAACTTCATATCTAATTTAATATGTTACTCTGTCATTCACAGAATATTCCTGGCGCTCTTTGACAAAGCATTTCAATAAGGTTTGTGAAGTTCATTTAAGAAAAATTAAAAACATCTGACCCACAAACTTGGTGACTGTGGTGTCTTCACAAAATACATGGCATAACAAATGAAAGTTAGGAGCTGTGAGTGAATAATGTTGCTAATGTAAACTCTAGTCTGCTAATTAAAACTCCATGGGAGCAAATGTTTCCTACCGTCTGCTAGTAGCAGCAGTAAGTGCTAAAATTAAACTATAGTGGACCCAATGTATTGCCCTTAGAACTAATTGCCTCTGTTTAACACTGCATTATACAAATAAATAGCTTCCTCCACTCTCTTCACTGATAGTGCCTGATATATAATGGAGCAACCTTTTGCTAATACACAATCCTGACTTAAGCTGATGCAGTCAGAGGGAGGTAAAGTATCTTTTTAAAGGCCATGGTGGGCTACACAGTCCCATACTAGCTTTATCTGTGGGCTGGTATCATAGCTTTTAATTGCAGGGTACCATTTATTTTTGAGTATATCCCTATTTTGGAGGGAGAATGAGGGTAGCTGACACACGTCCTCCAAATGTAAAGTGCCCTTGTGCCCTTCCTTCCCTGCCCTCTGGTGAAATATTCTTCAGGACCTTTTTAAATATATCTACTTTTAAGAAAAAACCCAAACTTTTTTTTTTTTTTCTTTTTTAATCTTCTGTGGAAGTGAATACGGGGTAAACAGATTCCAGTAAGAGTAATTCACATGAAAACAACTAAGAACCAGTAGAAGTAAATCCCATTTGTATTTGATGAAGGCTTTAACGCTGACAGGACTCAAGATTTTCCCATCCTTTTGACGGTATTGATGGTAGAGCCTACATCCCAGAACTGATGTGAATGCAAGTAACAGGGACACAGCCAGAAGGCTATGGGAGAGGCTAGGATAAAGTGATTATTGTCTGTGGGACTTGATAGAGTTTCTGTCACCTCTGTTATTAGTCATGCTGTGGACCTTTCTTCCCTGCACTTTCCTTAGAGGAGTGGCTGTGAACACCCATCCTTTTAACAAGATGGCTACTGGAGGAAATGGCTCTCTCATAATTGATGGGTTGTTTTATCACAAGAGAGATTTCCAGTCTTCTTGGATTTTTTTTTTTTTTTTAAATGCCATTTGCTCTGACTTTTTATAATACAGCATGTCTGCAGATGTTTTTTGCATGTTTTTTTTTTTTCTACACATATACTTTTCAGTTTTGTCTTTTTTTTCAGGGCTGTTATGACAGTGTAAAAAAGATTTAATGGAAGCATTTAAACAGAAATAAATATAATATCAGACCACAAAATGACTTCATATGCCACAGAAGCAGTTCAAAGGGTTTGGTTATGCCTTTGTTTTGAAAAAAAAATAAAAATAAAAATAAAAAAAAATATATATATATAAGAACTACAGGGTTTTGTTAATATGAACTGAAAACCCTTAAAAGGGTTTCTTGCACCACTGGCAGCTTTCTGTAAGGCACCTCAGTATTGTTTAGGACTGCGAGGGAGCAGGAGGGTGTCTCTGTGAGACCCTAGTGGCTACAGTTTCATGCAGTCAGCAGTCTGGACAAGGAGATATTTGGAAAAGAGGTGGTGCATCCCTTAAGGTCATATTCTTTCTTCAGCCATGTCATTAGTAGTGAGCAAGCTGGAAGGAAACCACAGGGAAGCCAGGAATAGGGTAAGTACTTCATAACAGGGCTACAATGTGTGTCAGAAGAAACACTGAGCATTTTAGATTCCCTAGTTTTGCCAGGTGGTTGAAGTTGTGCTGGATTTTCATTTGACTCCTTAGGAAAATTTCAAAGAAATTTACTTTGCCACCTCTTTGAAATTATTCTTCAGGAAAAGAATGATCCATACTGGGGCTATCAGCATCAACAAGCAATATAAAAATACATACAGAAACTAATATAGTGCTTCTCAGTTTGTCAAAACTCATCTGATGATCCTATTGACCTGCAGTAGTACTAATTCCAAAACCTTAGTAGTATACCAGAAGAGCTGAATAAGTTCATGAAGCTGAGAAGAATACCCAAAATTACTATAACAAATAATGTTAAAAGTCAATTTTTTTAGAGAGATGTAAAAGGTCAAGTTTCTGGATGTAAACCATCCACTTTGAATTAGAAGTTGGGAAGATAGGTACCCAGGGGATAACATGTCTTATTTTACCTTTCACAGGAGTAACCAAAATGTAGAGACATTGAAACATGGAGACTCCATGGGCTCATGGAAGAAGCATTATCAATTAAACTGACAATCAACCTGTTTCTAAGTGTCCTTATCTAAAATGAGATAAATATATAACTCTGGGATTTTATCATTTGCATTATCACTTCCCAACTTGAAGGAAATCAGAGAATACCAAAAAATACAAGAGTTTTTTCTTCAATAAGACATTGCGTATTGTAGTAGCACTGTTTTAGTTTCCTCTCCTTTGTTTTACTTTCTCAGTTTTAACTAAGCAGGATTCTTTTTCTTGGGTGTAGAATTTAAATAAAAGGTCTGAGATATGAGATTGAGTAAATAACAAAAATGTCATAGCTAATATGCATAAAGCTGTATTGGTATTGTGCTATTAACTATAAGAAGGCCTGATGCAGCAACAGATAATTACAGAAATGTTTCTTATATATATTTTATGATAAGAAATTTATAATGGAAATCAGGATAAAATCAGATAAAAGTTCAGTTTAGTAATGAGCATCTCAAAATGTTTAATATGAAATTATTAATTAACCAAAGTCCTGATTTAAGAGCAGTCTTTAAATTCATTGTTTTTCTTTCCATGATTTTGATTACCTGGTTATATATTCACTGAGCACAAATTAATAAAACATGCACAACAATGTCAGTGTGCTTTCTGCACTTTCGTGTGTTCTGTGAATGTTGTCCTTTTTTTCAAAAGAAATAACAAAGAATATTTAAAGAAAATTAGCAAATTATACAAATATTATAATATTACTCGAAGTAGCATGATTCTGAGAAAATATAAACAATATTAGAGACCTAACGTGCTAGATATTGCATTAAATCACAATAAAAGTTGTTTCTTGCCCTCTCCTTCCAAGATTACCAGTTCTGAGACAAGACAGAGCTCCCATTTGTAGATGAAGAAAAGCAGCACACACTGTAATACATCTATTTATTTGTAGAGTTTATGCTATATTCTTCTGGGGAAAAATAAACAAAATAAACTCTGTTGTGTGGGCATCATGTACTTTGAATTATAGAAAAGCATTTTCCAAATTTTTATGATTTACATTTTGATGAATATAAATACACCATCATCATCCAAATAAACCAGTATGAGGAATTCATAAACAAGGACAAAAAAAAGTAACCAGTTGCATTGCAAGTCCCCTTTTGTTGAGCAGAACCAGCAACAACATAACTAAATGGCCACCAGGAGTCACAATATTTGGAATTACATAGGAGCCAAAGAAAATAAATATGTGGTTCTTGACTCACATATAAGACCTAGCAGGACCCCAGGTTTTCTGGCAACCAAGAGTGTTCTTGGTTCAGTTTCAGGTCACAGTGGAAAGACAGGAAGGAAGGTTATTTTTGTTCTGTTTTGGAGAAAATTCTCTATTTGTTTAAAAATTGCTATCTGAATTTCCATGCTTGCTTTCAACTTTATTTTAGGACTTAGAAGTACTCCAGATACTTTGTACAGGCTATTGCACCAATATTGTAACATTGGTTTTGACTTAGCTTAACAGTGTAATGCTTTAGACTATAAAATTATTCCTCCACTACATTGAGTTTGACTGCCGGCAGGGTTTAACTTAGCACGGGTGGGCAGGGGGGAGGTGGGGGGTCGGGGAAGCTTCAGGAAGGAAATAGACAAATCAAGTGGATAAGCTTTAGCAGTCAGATGCTATTAAATAAGGAATCCTAGGGACAATGTTAAGATTTATTTTCTGCATAGGTGTGGAAGGCAATGGGTAACAAAGCACATACAAGAAAGACAGATAAGCATTCAATTTCAGTTCTGGTAAATCTGCACTATGACAAAACCAAACTGTTTCAAGTTTGTGATATCTCAGCCTTCAGTTAACAGCAGCTAGACACTTTCATCTGCTTGCTAAGAAATCTCAGTTCTGGTGAAGTGGTTTCCATGGTTATTTAAAAACACATCTGATTTCTTGAATGTGGTAAAATACCTGTGAACACACATGATGTTTATCTATGTGAGAAAGGCAGGAGATTAAATGTTTATTTCTAAGGAAATATTGGTGCGGCCATGCACACTTTCTGCTCACTTGTCTTTGCCTTTGGATAAACCATGTACCAGCACAAAAACATCAAGCTGCCTGATTGAAAGAGCTAGTTGCAGAGCTACCTAGCAGATTGTAAGTAGAGAAGCCAACCGCAGATAAGAGGTGTGCTCACTTGCCTGTTATCAGAAAACTGTAGAATGGATACATGGTAAACGTGAACACTGTTGATAATTTTTGTATTTGAATTAGTGTCTATTACAACTGCTAAGAAGGACTTTAGAGGCTGGGAGGGAACATCTGCCAAGGTGGACCCTACCAGGCCATGCACTCTCTGACCACGCACTAGTCACCTCGGGGTATTTGACAAAGCCTGCAAGAGGGACATTGATCTGCCAGCAAAAGGGAACAAATAAAACTTCAGGTGTTAGAATGACCAGACAACAGGGCTTGTTTTGATTGGACTGGTTTTAACAAGTGCTGTCTCTTCTAGACAGACATTTAAATTCTTGTTCTTTTATTGATACTGCTCGAATAGAGGGAAAAAAAACCCAGTCCTCATATGTAGATATTAGATATCTACCTTTTCTTCTTCTTCTCAAAAGGGGATTTTTTTTTTTTTTTTCTGTGAGAATGTTACAAATTTTCAGAAGAAAATATAGTGTTAATGATTAATATAAAGTAATATTTAACTTCCAAAAATGAGTGTGGAAAATAGCTTTAATATCTGAATTATGAAATGTTTACCTCTAGCTGCCTCCAGTAGCCTTTCCTTTAGACAGACAGTTGTCATCCACAGGTGTCAAGGAAAAGAATAAAAAAAGAATAAAATTGAGATTCAGGCAGTTAAATTCTGATTCAGATAAATGAAATTATTTGTCTAAAGATCTGCACTTAGGTCAATGATGTTGTTAGAAACAGAATCCAAATCGTTGCAAATATCTGCTCTCCAAAGAGGTTATATGACCACCTGGTATTTCTCATTGTGTCATTCTCTTGCCTGGATTTACGAGGAAAGAACTGTCCACTAACCATTGCCATTTCCCTGAAACAACCTCTGGGAATCTGTAAATGAAATTCTGATTTGACTTATTTTTTCACCTGTGCAGTAAGTGATTCAGCCCAGTGCAGGATCTGGTTGTATAGTGATCTTCAAAAAAGCTACTAATTGCATTGGCTGACTAAACAGATTCAATGTATCAGATGCCTTGTGTTCAGAGCCTAGTTATGTTTAAAAACTATCCTAAAGTTCTCCCTGGAGATCAGTAAAATCTCTGTGGGTCTTGGACTGTCTGGCTGGTAGACACTAATTCACAAGAAGACCACTCTGTGGGAGACTGGACACCCCATGGAACATACCTGGTGTGGCAAAAATAATAGAAATTATGATGTCTGCCTTGGTGGCAGGCCCATTGGATCAGAGATTTAAAAGAAGCCTGCGAAGTTGTGTCCTTTCAAAACGTGGTTTTAAATGTGAATCCATCACCAGCTTTCACAAATGCAATAAAGACTGTGACAAAGTACCTTTTACTGGATTGATTTTTTTTTTTCATGTTCTGGGGAAGTTTCTAAACCTGTCATGTCTTTGTCTCCCATCTCTAATAGGAGGCTTCACTGGTAGGAGGAAACAGACCTTTTGCTGAAGACCCCCTTCATGTCTCTGTCTCTCTAGCATCCTCTGGAAAGGATGCTACCTTGACGGCTTTAGGGTTGCATAGAAGGAAAGAGAAGAACTATGACAACTAAATGAGTTGGTCCATATATTTTGAAGTGAGTTCACAGAATATTTCATTTTCACAGTCAATTCTCATAAAAATATCCTTCTGGCAGATTTTCTCATGATCAGAAGCTGTTCCATTCTCTAGAAATGCAATGTATGTGATGTATCATAGGGAATACAAAAATGATTATTCAGAAGGGACTACTCAAGTAAAGATGTACCAACTCTGTCTGGAGCTATACAATGCAGTCATCAGCCAATTGGTTAGAAGTACATTCTGTTTTCTCCTTGTTGCCTACCTCTTGTCAGAAAAGAGCAGCCTGCAGTTCTAAACGTTCTTTTGTGGGCACTGGTTTTGTCTCTTCTATTGGCAATACAACTCTTCTAACTGGGAGAAAAAAGACATATCATGATTAAGGACCTTTAATTTTTATGCAGATCCTGCTGAGACCAGCCTCTAATTCAACAAATGCTCCTCGGAATAGTCTCTTCCAGAGGAAAACAAAGCAAAATCACACCCCCAGCTAAATCCCACATGAAGGATTGTTGCTCTATGAAGACATAATTTTTAAATGAGTTCATCACAGAATTCCTGCTGCTTTTTGCCTGGTTCCACTCACTGACTCAAGCCAGCAGTTGAATAGCAGGTATATATGTTAAAATAGAGAGCAAATGTTTTGTGTTTCTTTGGGGGGAGAATGAAATATGGCACACACATTTATTCGTGCTGCACTCCTAAAATTGGCTTGTTCAGCTCTTTAATCAGGTAGCTCTGAGTGATTTCAGACGCTGAGGATTTGTTCAACAAACTGTAGCAAAACAAAAAACTGTTCCACAAATACATAACCTGAACATAAAGTACAAAGTTTATTTACTTTCAGGTCATATTGATTTCAATTTAGTCCCAAGATCTTGAGGGTTGCAGGTAGTTCAATAAAGTATTTCCAAACATTGGCTTCCTAAATCCTAGAAAACATTATTTTCCCACTAAAAATTTGTGATGAAATGTGTTTATTTTGTTATTATACATTTATAATTAATTTTCAGCTTTAAAAAGAAACAATCAAGTCAGGAACATAAACATCAGCAGGTAGCTTAACTGACCTAACTTGCAACACAGGTAGAGAAAAAAATTAAAATAAAGAGTAAAACTCTCACAAACCAGCCAGAGACTGAATGCCTATTTATCCATGTTAAAATAATATGTTAAAAATAAAAGGAGAAAGGAAATTAAAAAGCTTGGAAACTAATATTGCACTAACTCCAGGAAGAATATTATTCATAAAATATTTCTGAATAGATTTGCTTGATGATCCAATCTAACAATTAGTTTGGATAAGATACTGTTAACAGATTCATGGTAATTAATTTGTTCTTAAAACATGAATAGTGCTCTGGGTGCTTAACAAACAATCCAGGTGGCTATAAAACCGAGGTACCTGCTGTGAGGAGGCTGTGATCTAATTATCCAACAGTAACCTGTTCCAAGATAACGGTGTCAAAGAAGTGCAATCTTTATCATGCTCCATTTTCATCTTTCTAGTGGCTCAGAAATGAGTACAGATGAAATGATAAGATTATTTCTACATTCTTCATGTTGTCAGTTTGGGAATGACTGAGAGCATAGCTAGTCATCCTCTATAGTAATATCCAGTGTGTTAGAATGGAGGAAGAACAGCAAATGTCCCTGTTGCTAGCGGAACATGGTGTTCTTGCTGATTTATGCATGAGATGTGAGAAATGGCACTGTGTTTTGTGGTGATGCGAGTGAGCTGAAAATGATCTCTTGTCATCCTCTCATAGGAAGGTAGAGGATTTTCTGTCAACTAAACATCTACAAAGCCTGCATTTGAGAAAACAATACCCAAACAAAACAAAAAAAAAAACAAAATACATGCATAGATGTGTCCTGAAGTTCAGACCATTGCAGTTTTAAATTCCAGCTGGATATCGTTGTGCTGACACTGATTTCAGAGCATATGTCTATCAGTGGCTGGAGCACACATTTCAACTTGGTTTTCTGACTTCAGTAGAAGCAGTAGATCAAATAATTCGATTGGACCACTAGTGACCTTGTCTCTAGAGGGCACCTCAGGCGGATCACTCACTCACATACCTCTGCATCTCCCTCCCTGGCATATTGCATCATGAACCACTTTCACCTTGTTTGCTCAGTATTCATATCATCAAGTCATATGGATATAAACTGTTATCAGGAGCAGAAGGCCAGGTTTGGAGCCATTTGTACTCTTCGTGTTACCGTCTAAGGTACCAGCTCTTGAGTCCATGATTGACCCCATTATGGTATCCTGGTTTCCCTGCGCCCCCAGCTAATGATGGCTGGAAGGGAACACTAGTGTGATTGCGCTGCCCTCAAAACTTGCATAAAAATTGAATAAAAGTGGCTGAAGAGCCTGCAGATTCAACAAGCCACCCTCTACAAGGAAGCTTGTGTCTGCCCTGCAGCAATAACATATGTTCTTCAGGATCCCAGTCCCCCTTTCCACCCACCTCCTTCTAGTCAACACAGATTTCCCAAGCATGCGGCTTATATATGGCCATATATTAAAAATTCTAGGGGACAAATGTGCCATCTGGGTAGCTTAATCAAGAAGGCTACTGTTTATTCATCTGGAAAGGACTGGTGAAGCACAGGGGAGGGTTTATCCCTGACATCCTGAGTTACAGTGAGTGCATATGTGTCTTGCATATTTAGAAATTCATCACTCTGCATTTCAGGCCAGGAAAAAGAACCTTTCTTTAGTACACTATCCAGGCCTTGCAGTCTTAGGTCATCTCACACAACCATTTTTTTTCAGGTTCTGAACTAGAACCTGGTAGCAAAAGCATATGTGCTTGCCCATGGGTTTTAAAAGGGCCTACTCTGAGAGACAAACTTAATGTCTGTGTCAGTGTTGTAGCACCCTGTTTTGCCATCTACAGCCTTTGTGAAGAAGGACATAGGGCTCTTCAGATACTCTTCATGGATCCCAGCGGAATAGCTTGGTTTTCCCAAAGGGAAAATGAGCCCATGAAACAACGTACTCACACATCTCCTAGAAGCAACACGCTTCCCATCATCCAGACTCATATGTCAGTAAAATTTTGATTTTATACCCTCCCTTAAATTCATTGCCTCTTCCATATAGTAAATAAATCTTCTTCTCTTCCCTGTCTCTCATTCTACTCGGTTTCCTTAGGCAATTTCCATTTCTAAACATATTAAACTTTCAAAGCGTCTTACATCTTATTAAAAACCTAAACTTAAGCATGAGAAATCCTGCTAACATGGACCCTGAACTTTGCCACTCCCTCCTGAATCAGCACAGTAAAATAGTTCAACACTGGGTCTACATACAATGTAAATGTACTTCATCTAGCTGACCTAAAGCTGGCTTGTTTTCAGGTATTTTCATTTTGAGTCATCAACTGAGCTTCTACTTCATGAGCCTTCAACCACTCAAGCAGAAGAAGATCTACAATATATCTGCAGCCTCAAGTGCTTAGAGCTGTGGGAGTGATGAACACAGAGTTCACCACTTACCTGTAAATAATATCTGTAAATATCTGCTGTGGGTTTTCTGCATGCCTCCTCTATTTTGACTGAAGACCTTTTAATGCTATACTGCATGGAGGAGTCTTGGTATCAGAAATCTGGTCTAAACTTTAGGACCCAATAGGTCCTAAAGTTTAGGACTGCTTGTTCTTCTAACATGAAGACAGAGAACATCAGAGAACTTCTATATTTGTAAATTAAATTGTTCCATGACAGTCCACACTCAAGATCATTTTGTGTAACAAACAGCCCCACAAGTAGTTTTGAGAATTGAAAATACTCGCTTTCCCCCTTACCGTTTGTTCTGCTTCTAGGCAAGGGGTGGTGAGAAAAACAGTGCAGGGTTCTTTCGGTATCCCAGTAAGAAAGGGCCAACAATGAATGGTTTAATAAAATAGTTGTTTTAATAAGATAGCATAAAAAGAGGAATATAGATAATGAACAAATTTAAGTCTTTTAAGATACTGGGAGCCCTGCTTTCATGCAGCATTGGATGGATCCCAGAGGATTTTCCTATGGCATGCTGCACAGATCCTATGGGAGGAGAGGTTCCTCCTCCTTCCCATGCCATGATGTCTTTTATTTCATGAAAAAAAACCCAACCAAACAAACAAAACATCATGTATCTTCTCCTGATGTCATAACGTCCACCATTGCCCAGCACGTGCCAGCACAGGGCACTCCATCGGATTTTGTTAGAGCAGATATTCATATTAACAAATGGGCTGCTAAGGCCCTAGGTACAAGACCCACTAGAGCAAGCAGTGTTTGCACAAGATCACTGACTCCTCCAATATAATATCTTCTGCAAGCTCCTGATAGACTATTGTAATGACATGTAAATTACTGCATCAGATCAGAGTAGCTGTCCATCTGCTCGTTTTTTTTCCTTCAACAGAGACAAATAACACATTTTCAGAGAGCAACACAGAAAAAAGAGGTTGAAAAACTTTCCCTGTTTTGTTAGAGGGAATCGAAGTACTTTGCCTTGAGGCTGTGACCTAGTAACCTAGAGTGCACAGGGAAAAAGGGATTATGGAGCATTATGGAGCCTGTGTTGGCCTGTCGTTGTCTGCTTAGATGTCTGGCTGTAGTGTCTCACTTAATGGCTGTACTGAAGACGAATATGTTAAGGACATTCAGGTAATGAAGACCATATGACTTAGATTAGATTCACAAGGGACCCACTTGTATTTTCTTTTAAAGTTAATTTGACTCCAGATTTGATGGAAAATTTACTTTTATGCTTTGCTCTTCTACTTCTCTTTCCAGTAACTTTAACTGGCTACAAAAAAATCTCTCAATCTGTAACTTAGCATCTTCTATAGTTACATATATACACATCTGATAACAAGATTTCTAAAGTCACCACAGGTCAGATAGGTAGGTCATACTGCTACTGCTATTGTTTAAATTGCTTGCAGTCTCATAAACATTGCAGCCATTCACAGACAGTTCATGGTCAGAGTCAAATGTGCTTACTAGACTTACATCAGCTGTCACCTGACAAGAATTCATATAAATGCACAATTTAATTTACGTTGGTTTTTTTCAGCATAGGGAAACTTCAGTCACCAGGAAACAAAACTTCAATATTTTTCTAATGGGGTAGTGTCTGACACATATTGGAAGTTTTCCAGATGCAGAAAGGGATAGTCTATGCATTGAGGAGATTATAAATTTACAAATATAATGTTGATTACAGCTTTAATAATTCATGACAGTAATTCTCATACCTGTTGGATGCACAAATTTTAGGGAAGGTAAAAAAAAAGAAGAAAAGCTTAAGCTACCAGACACTTCATCTTTATAGTCTCTATAAAGAAAACAAGAGTATATTTTTTTATTATTATTTATATATCTGCATATGTACAGATATATACTTGTACATATATCTGTACAGATGAAGAACTGCTACTATCACCTGGACTAGTGTGATGTCTCATTTTGATTATAGACGTTGCTGAAAATATAATGAGGTCTGACATGCAGGTTGTTTCTTTAGTTCTCTAGCACTTTTACTTTGATAAGGATTTTCCAATCAATGCCTTCCATTATCTGCCAGCAATGTTAATTGAAGATGTATTCACATCAAACACTTCTATCTTATCTGAAGAAGGTGTGTGGAACAGAGTTCCAGAACAATAGAAATTGTAATATTCTGAGACTGTAATTATATTCACACTTCATGCACTGCTAGAATTACTTGCAAGGTAAAACTATCAAATGCTGCAGTTGTTATGTGTCTGGATTAGTCATGAAGAAGCATTTAATATTAGCTAGTAGATGGGAACTTCCGAAACTCTCTGAGGTAGGTTTTATATTATTTATCAGTCTTTATGAAATAGAAAAGTCTTAAATTTTTTCTGGAGGAAAAGAATGTTGTAGGAGTAAGTTTTCTTTTCTTAAATATCAAGACAAAACCACTTTTTGGTCCCCCTTTCTACTTCAGAGGAAAAGAAAGGCCCGGATAAATTGTTACGCTAAAATTGCAGGTTATCTTATCAAGGTTCTTTGGAGAGTCTTCTTGGCTGGTGCTTCAGGGTTCTTTTCTTGATGGTTACATTTCCTGAGCCTCTGCAGTCTCCATACATCCTTGCTTACTCTTCTGACCCTCCAGAAGAGCAGAAGGAGTATAGCCCAAATAAACAGTTAGTGGCACACTGCTGAGAAATCTCCCGACTTCTCAGCTGTGGGATAGTAGCCAGCGTGTGATTGGGTTACAAAGCTCTTATACAGCAGCTTGAGTGACACCATCTTCTGCAATAGTAAGTTATGACCTGAGCTTCTTTCTTGTTTATTGAGACTGGACTACCTAGAAGGTAGGCCCTTTCCTCTGTGATGATCCTCATTTGTCATCTCACTAGGACAATGACAATCACCTGAGCTTCTGTGGTCAGAAAGGGAAGCAGAAGAGATGTTAAGGATGCTCATCTCCATTCTGCTGCAGCCTTACTTCCTCAGACACAGTCTAGGTCTAGCCATGTCTGGGAGCCAACCAGTGACATGGTGCAAAATTATTTGGAAACTAGGACTGAAAATGGTGTTGCTGTTGAAACTATGATGAATATTCTAACTTAAAAATTGTCATTCTAGTTCCTCCTCTCTACAAATAGCTGAGATGCTTCCAGGGTACATCCCTTTGGGGAGCAGGACAATGGGAAAGGGACTACAACAGACTCCATCTGAGACAAAACCTCTGCTTTCCAGGGGAGAAATGGAGCAGATCTGAAAGATAAACTGTCACTGGGCCATTTTAAGAGTTGCTGCAACAAAAGCCATGAAACACACATGAGCAGAATGTGGCTGGAGGATGTACAGAACACGTAGGGAGGAGCTGCATAATTTCCATGTTTCCTTCCCCCAGCAGCCTTTGTGATCTGTTTGTTATAGACTGGAAATTGGCCTTGCATGCATCTTTCACGAAATATGAGTTGTTATCCTACCTGGGAGTGTGAGAATTCCTTTATGAATTTATCTTTGAGAGTGTGACTGTGATATTTTGGAAAGAGAAAAATTAAAGTAGATATAGATCTCTCTTTTTTTTTTATTCACATGATTAAATGACTAAGAGCTGGGAGAAAGTCAGCGCTTTGAAAGCTTACTTAAAATAAGTCCTGTTTTGCGTGCCACACAGGAGAAGTTAGTCTGACAGAAACTACTGAAATCAGGCAATTGAGAGAGATGTAGCTATTAGCACCAATACTGAATAGTAGTATACTTATAGGGAGTACTGAACTCATGGAGGTAGCAGTAGGCCTCGGATTAACCTAAATGGAACAGAATCAAACACACTAGAGATTCCTGTTTCTGTAGGATATTTCAAGTGGCAGCAGTATCTCTTGATTGCTAATTACAAATTAGGGACATAGAAAACTGTAATTTAAATTGAAGTTGCTCATAGTTAAATAGGGCCGCACTGATTAGCTGAGAACTGATGGCCTCCACCTGCTGGGCAGGTACAACACAACTAGAAGTAATGCAAACTCCAGGGAAATGAGATATAAATTAAGACTTCCCTTCTTTACTTACCTTTCTGTAAAAAGCTTCCTCTGGAGCTAAAAGACATCTTTTCATAGGATGATAATCTTACACTTCTAGAGAAGAATGCCCTAGCTGTGGTTGTTAAAATCAGTACTTCTTGATACACTCATGATTTGTTATGCCCTGTTCTTTTTTTCTAAAGGGTTAATCTTGGTAATGTCTGGGTAACTGCCTTGAGACTATTCTGTTCCTATCCTCTTTCCTAAGGATGTCAAAAAGCTGAAAGATTATGTGATATGTCCATATTTTTATTGAGGATAAAGATAAACCAGCAACTAACTTGTCCTAACAGCCAAAGAGAAATCAGACTCTTCTTTCTTCTGGCAAATGTTGACTTGAATTAGACTAAAATCAGTGAAATGCCCTAAACACTCCTCTGTGTCTCTTGAACAGTTGTTTCAGATTTATTTCCAATCTCTTCAAAACAAACTTCATCAGGCAGGAAAATACATGTGCTTATGGATTGTATAACTCTCTACTGAAATTGCTTAGGATTTTGAAATCAAAGAATCATGGACATAGAGTTTTGAATGGTGGACAAAAACTTAAGGAAGAGAAAGTCTTTTGTTTTTAGAAATGAGATCCCCAGTCTCTAACTATAGAGCTGAGCATTTGTCTGAATTAATTGTTAAAGTCTAAGGACCAAAGTAGGAAATACAACTCTACTGCTTTGATAACCAGGATTGCTTTCAAATCTATACTCTGTAGTACAAGAGTAGCAGGAGTATGTGCTACAGAGCTAAGAGGTCACTCCTTGGAGTACTTGCCCTAAAGCCATCTGAGGAACAGAGAAGAGGATGAAGTAACCTTGCACAGCTGATTTGTTCCTCATTTTGACATGGCTTTGCTGTAAGGGTGCTTATGGCAATGTCACACAGTTACCTGCAAAGATAATGAAATAATGAAACACACATTTGCCTTGTTCCACAGCACTTACTCTTCAACACAGAGGAGTAACTTTGGAGAAAAAACTCCTTTTTTTCTTATCACATTTTACCCGTGTTTTTTCATCTTCCTCTCCTACAAACATGGTATGAAGTTAAAGCATCTTTTCAAGGAGATACCTGACTTCTCAGGAAAAATAATACTGGTATACTTTAGTCTATATTAGAACTCTAAGTTAATTTAATTTTAAAAATATTCCTATTAAGAAATTTAGCATCATTGCCATTTTACAAGTGACATAAATCATGCTTGACTTGTTTATGAACTTCATCCCATTTTTTTCTGAAACCAGGAATTACGAGATGGAAGACTCAGGGAACTACAGGCCAGTCAACTTCACCTTGATCCCTTGAAAGGTGATGAAGCAGCTAATCCTGGAAACCACTTCCAGGCACTTGAAGGACAAGGAAATCATCATGAATAGTGAGCATTATTTCACTAAGGGGGGATCATGGAAAGACTTTTTACTATGGAAAGACTGCCTTGTTGGATGAAAGGAAAGCAGTGGATATTGTCTATCTTGAGTTTAGTAAGATTTTCAACACCGTCATCTCTAAGATCCTCATAGAGAAGATGATGAAGAACAGGCTGGATGAGCAGACAGTGAAGTGGACTGAAAACTGACTTGATTTGTGGGGCCTAAAGGGTGCTTACCAACAGTATGAAGTCTAGTTAAAGACCTGTAACTAGCAGTGTACCCTAAGGGTCAGTTCTGGAGCTGATCCTGTTTAACATCTTCATTAATGATCTGGAGGATGGAGCAGAGTGTACCCTCAGCAAGTTTGCTGATAACACAAAACTGGGAGGAGTGATTGATACACTAGAGGGTTATGCTGCCATCCAGAGGGACTTCAACAGGCTGGAAAAATGGACTGACAGAAACCTCATGAAGTACAACAAAGAAAATGCAAAATCTTGCACTTAGGAAATGCTGAGAGTTGACAGTCTGGAAATCAGTTTTGCAGAAAAGGACCCAGGGGTCCTGGTGGACACTCCGTTAAAAGTAAGCCAGTAATGTGCCCTTGTGGCAAAGGCAGCTAATGGTGTTCTGAGCTGCATTAGGAGGATTGTTGTCAGCAGGTCGAGGGTGTGATCCTTCCCTTCTAATCAACACTGGTGAAGCCACACCTGCAATACTAGATTCAGTTTTGAACTCTCCAGTACAAGACAAATATAGAGCTACTGGAGGGAGTCCAGTGAAGGACTACAAAGATGATTAAGGGAGTGAAGCCTCTGTCACATGAAGAAAGGCTGAGAGAGCTGGTACTGTTCAGCCTAGAGAAGGGAAGGCTCAGGGGGATCTTATCAATACATATAAATACCTGAAGGGAAGGTGCAAAGAAGACAGATCAGGCTCTCTTCAGTGGTATCCAGTGACAGGAAAAGAGGCAATAGGCACAAATTGCAGAAGGTTCCCTTTGAAAAAAAGGAAACATTTTTTTACTGTGAGAGTCACCAAGCACTGGAAGAGGTTGCTCAGAGAGGTTGTGGAGTCTCCATCCTTGGAAATACTCAGAAACAGTCTGGCCATGGTCCTGGACAAACTGCTCTAGATGGCCCTGCTTGAGCAGTAAGAGGACATCCAGAGTTCCCTTCCAATCTCAACTATTCTGTGGTTCTGTGAATTCAAACTCAAAAGCAGGAAGAAAGAGATGTATTGTAGAAGTTATTCAGTGTTGTTACTTCTTTTGTTTATGTGCATATAGTTGATTTTATATATTATAGACGCAGAACTGTATCCTTCCCCAGATAATAGAAGTAAATAGGCATGATAAAAGCACCTAGATATGGTAAACACACTTGTATTTTTTATTATTTACATGTTTTTAAATAAAATTGTTTTCCAGTTTTACTATAAAAAAGTCACAGAGGAAGAGACAATTCTGATGCCTAGTTTAAATAAGTGGATGATGTCCGCTTCCTTTGAAATCATCATAGTACCCTTGTACCTTCTCCCTGTGCTAAATCTTTCTTCAAAATTGATGACAACCTGAAGCACCAATATTTCTAATACTTACAAAGATGAAACAGGCAGCTCTTGTCTACCAACATCATTCAGAAATCCTAGCAATAAGTTTCATTTGCAAATTTATTTTTTTTTTTTTATTCTTTTCTACCCAAAGATGTTTCCAGCAAACATTTGTTTTGTGTGCAGGATGCAACATTTTGAAAGTAACACTCCTTCTCATTATGAAATAGTTTTTTCTAAATGCTCCTTATTCAGTCAAGTGAAGAAAGCAATAAAAGATTTTTCAGCAAAGCAAGTATTGAAGTAGAGAATAAAATAATTGCCTTCTCCAAAAGTTTTCAATTATCTTCCTTCACCTTATCTTTCAAAACCCAATACTTTTTAGAAATCACTCATGACATTATCAAAACAGACACAAGGCTTTCAGACTCTTTCTCTGGAAAGACCGTAGGAAGTCTGAACATCTGTGGAGTATGGTGTGCTGGGGAAATGGCAGGGCAAGCACCTGCGTGAAGGGGATCACTCTTACTGAAAGAGGGAATGAACATGATGTGACACTGGTCTCTGCATATTTTAACAGATCCTCACTTGTTTACTTTGTTGCTCTCTACTAACAGAAGTTGCTGCGTATCATCAGCATGTTGTTGCTGAAATAATTCATACTGAATTACAGAAACAAATTTGTGAAAGAGGCTTCATGGATGGTCTAACGTAGGATGATGCATACTGTGAAGCTCTTTCATAGCTGTTTGTCTAATAAAGACCTCTAGCAAAAGAGATTTCCACAGTTTTTGTAGTCAGCCAGCCCTGATGCCTTAGCAGTCACAAAGCTCTTAATAATCTTAATTGTACTACAATTGGGAATAAATTCTTCTTCCGAGTTCATCGTCCAGATCCTTTAATCACCATTTATTATAACAACTTATGTAATTTATTATCATATTGACTCCAACATCCCTCCTTTTTCCTCTATAAACTCATTCCTCCAAATTTTTCACTGAAATGAACTTAACTTTCCTTGAAGTTATATTTTAGAGACCTTTTATTCTTACAACTCTTCTCCAAAATCTTAATTTATTTTCCCAGATATTGGCAGTTCTTTCATTTTTTTTCCTATTAAGGAACATTTTTTTTCAGGTTTTGAAATCACAAGGCCTTAAATTTAGACTTCCTTTTTTAAAAAGAAGCAAAACTGAGACTGTCAGAAAACCAAACAACTCTGAGGGATTTGACTTCAAGAAAAACGCCAAATATCACGAAGCTGGTGATTAAAATTGCAAGAGCTGGCAGCATGACAATTGCAGGTGATGAATATGTATGCCAAGGCTTTCCAGACATAGTAATTAACAGATTGATGTGCCTAAATGCTGCATGAAACACATTTAGAAATGAGAGTAACTCTTCAGATTCATGCTTTGTTCTGTACTGAACATCCTGCTGTACCTTGGAAAACACACAGGAGTCACAGCTGAAAGCCACCAAAGATAAATGAGAGACCAGACCTGTTTGAGCAGCACACCACCTTCAGCACACATGTAGAATATCAGCCCATGTATAGAGGATGTGATTTTTCTAATGGAAAGGAAGGCATTTTAGATGTCATTGTGCGTGGATATGGCTCATCTCAGCACTGTCTCCACACCTAGTTGGGTGGGTCTCTGCACTCCAAAACATGACAACCCTGTTGCATATATGCACCATATGTGCAAGAGCCACAGCCTGGGTGTCTCAGACCAGAAACAGTTCACCTTTCATTACCAAACATCTCCCTGTGGTTTCACTCTCTGCATGGCCAGTACTTTTAGTTAGGCTGAAGACATGGTTATACTGAAGGTGTAACTTCATCTTTCATAGTGAGAACACAAGAAATGCCCTGAATAGCCAGGGCAGCGGTCCAGCCAGACCAATATACTACAATGTATAGGACCAGAAATGGATGCAATTTTGGGAGAATATGTGAGCCTATTCAATTTTTTTCCCCTCACATTTCTTCAGGAACCTCAGCTGTTGTGCTGGGGATGTCAGAACTGCTTTCCTGTTTATTCACTTTGCTTCTCTGTATATGGAGCCATGGTCCTGGAATCTTTCTAGACCATTTCTAGACCTACTGTTGATATCTGCCTTTACAACGTCTACTGGCAGCAAATTCACTATCCAGTCTGCAGAGAAGTGTTGTGTTTATTTTTTAATCTGCTTAAACCCACCTGCTGCTAGTTTCAGTGTGTGTCCCTTAATATAGTGAGTGGTAAATAGATCTGCAGTCACTACTGCTTCTCTAAAAAAAACCAACCAAAATCTAGTATGCTGGTGTAAAATGCACATTTAGCTTGACACTGGGTCTGGAGAGGGCAGAAGGGAAAAAATAGAAAAGGGATTTGGGGTAAATCCTAGACTGATTACTGTAAAGAAGGCACAGTATCAAGCAGGTAGGTGGTTATGAGAGATAGCAGGAAAAAACATGGAAAATTATTGATGCTGCACAACGAGCTGGGTAGAGATCATGTTGGTGGACAGACAGGGGACAGGTGGACATCAGTTTCAACTAGGAACAATTTTACATGAATGCCCCACCACCTGCATTCCGCTGACTGCTTCCAGGATCTGTTATCAATGGGCACACTGAAAAAAGCGTGAGGGAGAGCTTATGCCATGTCAGACAGGCTGCACACTGCCTAACATGGCTCTTGATCACAAAATGAGAAAGGAATAAACAACTTAAAAGTCCTTTTTGTTTGAGTTTGCCTTACAGCACTTTAACCAGACATTGCTGCAGGTGACATGGTATATCCTCAACCACATAATGATCCTGATTTTTTTTAATTTTATTTTTTATTGGGAATGGGGGACAGGTTCTTAAATGTCAAAATCTTAAAAATTTAGAGTCCAATTCTTTTTGGTAAAGATTGATGGTGAATGAATTGTGCCTGTCAACTGCCAAATTAAGAGTCTCACAGATCTTGTTCTTTTGAAGACATATTAATATAAAGACAAGAAGAAAACAGACACACACCCCTGTATGGAGTCATATTTAAGTCAAGCAAAGTAACAGAGAAGATTCAAACAGCTTGGTGTGTTTGATCGAATAAATGAAATATGTAGATTAAAGAAGATTCAGACACTTCTGTTCCCTTTCATGTTTTTCCTTGGAGAGGAATTGGGAATTGGGAAATAACATCGTTTCAATGTATGTCTGTCTCTGCTTTAAGCAGGAATGAGTTTGTATAGTAGGGACAACCAGAAGAAAATGCCATCTAATGTTTAACATCAATATGGAGGCACACAGGATCTGTAAATATGCCAGAGAAAAATATGTTAGATTTTCATCATCTTTCCCATTTGAAACTGAGGACAAGATGTCACCTGAAAGGGTAGTCTGACTCTTGGACTATGGAGAAATCAAGAAACTCAAAGTGTTGTCTATGGCCATTATAGTCAACTGAGGTATGAAGAAAGAGTGGTTCCTTTTTAAGATAAGAATTAACAAAGTTTCCTTTGTCTAAGGTGGAAAAAAGGAAATAGAGTTCATCAGAAAGGTCATATGAAACTCCTAAGGACCTTAAATGTGTTTTCTGTGACATAAGTATTTTCCTCTATTGGCTGGTAATTTCATCATATTTCCATGTGGGGGTTTCACCCTTTTGCCTTGCAGCCAAACCTAGTCTGCTCTCTCACTCTCTCATCCCTGCTCCAGGGAGTAAGGGAGAGAATTAGAAGGAAAAGGGTAAGGAGACTCATAGGTTGAGATAAAACCAACTTACTAATTGAAATAAAATTATAATGATGACAGTAATAATAGAATATACAATTGAGTGATGCACAGTGCAATTGCTCATCACCTGCCAACTGATGCCGAGTCTGTGCCAGCCAGTGATCCTGGAGCAGAGACAGTCCTGAAACCGAAACCATGGAATAGGGAGCCCAAGCAATCCCCAAGAGAATCCCCAGTTTTCTGTTCAGCCCTAGTTAATATACTGAACAAGACATGATATGATATGGAATATCTCATTGGCACATCCAGATGTCAATTTTGGGTTTTGCTATTTACTACACTTCTCTTTCCCAGTCCTAATGCAGCTGTGAACTAGCCAAACACAATGATCTTGAGCTCCAGCACCAAGTGATAACATTAGTACTTTATAAAAAATACACATTCTACACTGAAACTAAAACACAGCTTTTCTAACTACTAAGAAGAAAATTAAACCTATCCTAGCAAAACTAGGACATTCTATAATACATGCAATATAATGTATTGAATTTTTTTTTCAGTAAATGAAATAAATTACATGTCATTATTCTGTTATGTTTTAAAAATGTTCTTATCTTTAATAACTGACTATTGTTATTTGGCAAACATCTTGCAGATATTGTAAAAGGAAGGGGGTTGCATGAGAAAAAGACAACTGGGCTTATGAAGTTTATCAGATCAAGCACTCTCAAAGAAGCTAAATAATACATTTGCTCTTGCCCATGTGCTTCCATAAGGAAGCAGCTCTTAATAGCTCTGAGAATGGAAGAGAAACGAGTGCTACCTATCTTTGAACTGAGTGAGGAAAGCTCTCAGGGCAGGTGACTTGAGTATGTACTATTTTATGTTTACAAGAATAACTTGTTTCTGTTTAAAGAAGGGTCTATTTCTGTGACTGTGATCCCCTTTTTAAGCAGAACTGTAATGTGCAAACCCACTAGTGTCTTCAAGGCTTTTTTACTTTCGAAACTGTGTGGCCAATTGGAGAATTTTCTAAACAAACATCCATTGAATATTGCTGTATTTTTAGTGGAAAGCAACTGTCTTGTTCCTTGCTTCTCTTTTTTGAAACAGTGGCACAAATCTAGCCATATCTAGCTTTTCAGATCAACCAACAGTAACTTGGTAAAAATTGGGGCTATTATCTTTTAATCTGTCCAAAGAAAGTGATCTGCACAATCTTGAAAAAACCCTGTATTAAGTTATTTAGTTTGTTGCAATTAAAATGGTCATAAATAACTGCCCTTGAGTCTTTTCTTAACAACTGTTTAGTCAGTACATGCTAATGAACCCTCTTCATTTCTTTATTTGAAATACCCTACTGAGGGGGAAAAAAAGTGGCAGAGACAAAGAGTCATGTTTTCAGACTGTCCTTAGAGATTTCATAAACGTGGCAGCAGCTGCAGGTGCTCTTTACATTAAATTCCAAGCAGTTGATCTAATAGGAACATCGGTCTGTGTCAATTCAAAAAAGCAAACAAGCCCCAACCTAGAAATCTCACCTCTGAAGTAGTAATAACTCTCTCTCAGAAGCCCACTAAAATTCCAGGGATTTTTAAGGATTTGTGTACCTCTTTTGAAAACCCACACTTTTAGACTAGAAGATTTTCAAGAGCCACATCGCTGCTGCTACTGGCATCCGTCCCACGAGTTCCTTCCTGGCCCCCAGAAAACATGGCATGGATACACTGGACACCCACTCTCCTAAGCATTCAGAAAGATCCTCAGCACTATCTAACTAGTCTTTGTACCCCTTTGTGACATGCCTGTTGGCACAAGGCATACATCACACTGCCCCTCACAGGGGGCACGTACCCCCCTGTCAGCTGCTTCCCGGAGATGATGTTGTGCCCTGTTGCCAGTGCCACTCCTGCTGTGGC
This sequence comes from Caprimulgus europaeus, assembly GCA_907165065.1. The sequence goes on along the minus strand of OU015528.1, from coordinate 57,631,049 downwards.
TTCGGCCAGTGGGTTTGCTGCTTCTGTCCAAGCCACTCCAGACTTTGTAACATGTTGGAAGGTTGCTTGGATAAGGTAATGTCTTCAAAAGTTTAAGCAACAGGGGGTAGGAACAAACCAAGAATGAAATTCAATAGCGTATTAAGCAGAAATAATAGTGAGGTACATTATTTTGTGCCTCCCAATAGTGCCCATCATTTAAAAACTTGCATGTTACTGAAATGATTGACCGGATTGTGTTTTTCCTTCACCTGTCTGTTTACTGTAGCATTTTGATTTACTGATCATCGAAAAAAAAACAAAGTCAAATCCCATATGAGGGCCCATATAAGAAGTTGTAGCTTCTGAAATGGGTGCAAATACTCCCCTATTGTTAAATAGAAGGCTACACTTGTCTGCTGACACAAACATCAAAGCAATAAATAGAAACAGGCCAGTAAGAATTATAGATAGGATAACAGGTTTTTCACAGTGCATTACTAAAAAAGAAGAGTAGATTGGTTGCTACACAGGACATTAATTCTTTAGCTATAACCTGAGCAGTGTGCAAAGTTTAAATTTATTTGTCCCAGAAGTATCTGAGAAGAACAGTTAATTTACAGGATATTTTTTTTCTTATTTACTTATTAAAAGATACACCTCATAGCACTCATTTATTGGTCTATTTCTCTACTTCCTTCCACTGCATGTGTTACTGTATTATCCAGACTTTTGCTCTGATGTCTGTATTTTCATTCAACGAGGGGCTGTTTGCATTACAAAAAATGCAATAGGTTAGTGCCTGTCTGCCCTCCCTGGCTCCCTTCACATCCTGGTAGTGGGCATCTCTAGGAAATTTTCTAAACTGTGACTACAGTTTGGACTGAATGTGGGAAATGGATGAAGTCAGTCTCATTTACAGAATGCTCTAATATATTCAGAATGTCTTTGAAGAAATACACACTTAAATCCAGGCTTTTCAGAGTATTTCTGCCCTGCTAACAAGGACCATCCTTGATTTTTAATTCTCCTGCTTTCCTGCTTCAGGTCCTAACTACAGCTTTCCAGAAGCACAGCTTCTTGCCACAAAAGTGATATGCAGTGTCATGTGTGTGCAGGTCTATCTGCCACACAAATTCCATATCAGCAGACTTTCTGTTGAGGTCATTGCATCATACTGGAACTTCAACTCTTGGAGTCTCTTCCCGCTTTTCCCTGGCTACTTCTCACTAAACTCTCTGTAAACCTTCTCCCCCATACCTCCTTGAATGCCAGACGTGGCACATTCTCACACTGGACAGCTGTTCTTGAAGCATTTCTGAGCACCGCTTCTGTTCTGGGATCTCATCAAACTATCTTTCATTTAAGCAATAGAACGGAGACAGTGACTCTAGTGTACTTTGCCATAACATACAGGGGAAAAAAAATCCTCTTTCCTAATCTCCCTATTATTAGGATGTCCTGTTGCTGGCCTGAATGGATTTCAGAGCTAAGATTACAGTTTTGCTTCTGAGGAACATGCGCTATTGAAACTTAGAACATCTCTGTTTTTCATATAAGTCTGATATGTTTGTATTTCTGATACGGCTGATTTAAAACTAACCAGAAAACAAAGGGCTTGGTTAGAACATAGTTAAATTTCCATTCCTTCATGTGCTTTTGAATGAAGGTTTCAACTTCTGATGCTCAAGACAATGTTCAGGTTGTGATCCAGCATTGTGAGCAGTTGGCATAAGCTAACTGTGTCTCCCTGGTTTTCTAAAGCTAGCTGTTCAGCTCCATGGCTTAGGCTGCCCTTTATTTATGGCTACTGTGTGTGTAAGCATAAAACCATTGCTTGCTCTTTGTAGTTAATGTTGCAGCACACAGAGGCAGCCAAGATATTTTGGCTTGAACCTTGTATTTAAATTTTTAAAGAACATTGATCTTCAGGATTTCAGAGATGCCAGTGAGGGAAATAATGATCTCAGTGCTGGATGTGTTTGCAAAAGCAGAGATAGGTGAGGTGAGCAGGACTCAGCGTGACAGCTCTCCCTATGCTGAGAGGAATGCCCCATGCAGTGCTGTGAATCATTTCCTTCAAGAACAGGGACTTATCTCCACACTGACTAATATTTAACTTAAAAATGCATTTTGCTGCAGTGTGTGTTTGAGTATTTATTTAAGTATACAAACACTCTTGATAGTTACATATCTGTATATACCCTTTCACAGCAACTCAATCTGAACTATACATTTACCTCCCTCAGAAGTAAGAGGTTTGGGAATTATTGAGGGGATTGCCATTTGCTCTGATAGCTGCCTCTGTAATTCCTGTAACACACCCTTTTCACTCAAGTGACTTCCCTCAGATTCTTTTTTCCAGTCACCCTCAGTCAAGGACACACTGGGTAGGGCAGCATCAAGAAAACTCAAGCTACTGAACTTGGAGGAACTGGAATGTATCAGGAGTGTGGGAAAATAACAGAAGATTGGTGAGGAGAACTGTAAACACACTCAAGTGCCTTGCAACAAAGGTGTAGAAAATACACAAGTATCATATTGATTGTCTTTTAACCTTGTGTTGGACAAGTAGAACATATGTGTTTAGATGACATAGGCTTGTGGTAGACTTAGAGGCATCCTGTCAAACATGCTTGAAATTCCTGCCCTGCTATGGAAAAGATCAAAACACAGTGGTAAACCACACCTGCATCAATCCTTGAAATACAGGTGAATACAGCCGGGTCAGCGATCCTCCAGCATGGACTGATCTCCACAGTGCCCGTGTCCTTGTTTGTGTGCCTTTGTCTGGGTGCTCCTTTGGGGAACTCCAGTTGGTGAGGTAATGAAAATAAATAAACTCTTTGCATTTCATCTGTGGCTTTGTGGTTGTTCCTGTGTCCTGCCTGTGCCAGCTCAAACATTTGGCATACTTGGCAGAATCCAGGAACAGCTATGCCATGGCTGGCAAAAAAGTCATTGACTGGGGAGTCCACAACAGTGACTCCCTGTACTCTGGAGTGGCCCAGTACCGAGTGCTGGACGTCTGTGGCCATTTTCCCAGCTACACTGGCTCTACTGGAAGCATGGCCTGAAAGAATTGATGAGGCAGTGGTTACCCCCCAGACAATTGAAATGGCTATGCACAGATTGCTGTGGAAAGCACCACTGGAGTCTTCTTTCAAGTTAGTGTGGAGATTGAGATGCCTATTATTTACTGGTCTTAGAGCTCTTGATCATGAAGTTTTTTCATTATGGAGTAAATTGAGAGAATTAGAAAAGGAAGTTGGGACTTTATAAGATGCAAAGGCTATGACACAAAAAGTAATTAGTACTCAAGCAGAGTGGTGTCATGGCTTGCAAGATACTGTAGAGCGGTTGATAACACCTATTTCTAATAAACAGGGTGAGGGGAGTGAGCGAATGGCTGTGTGGTGCTTAGTTGCCAGCCAGGGTTAAACCATGGCAGTCCTTTTTGTCACCCAACGTGTAGAATGGAGGGCTCAAGTTAATGACAGATTTGATTGGAATATGCTAGATCAAATTTACAGTTGTTATTATTGATTAGCTATTAATTGGCAGGCTTCTGTGCCTGCTATGGGGCTGGCTTGCCTTGCTGTATTTTAGAGTCTAGTGCTTGAGGGTGGCTGCTTTTTGCTTTCACTGCTTGCTGTACTGCTGTACTGGTTATCATCATCTTACTCTGATGTGCTGGGAATATTTTTATAACAGCAATGGCTCATGCGTTGATTACAGGATTCAGAGTAGCAGTAACGAGAAGCATTAAAATGCAGCTTTTGAGAGGACTGTCTGCCTCACTGAAATCTTTGATTATAGTAGCAGTCACAAATACTATGGGTAATATAGGTTCCCTAGCAAATACCTTGAGGGAAATTTGGGCTGTAACTTCTGGAACAACTGTGCAGTTGGTGGGTAAAGGAAAGCTGACAAAACCAAACAGAGTTACATCACAGGTGATGAGGAAGCAAATGTAGAAAGATCTTGTAAAAGCTGGTGTCCCACAATCAGAAAAAAGTGGAATTACATCAGAAATATATCACCGATGCCAAAAGTTAATGCCTATGCAAAAAAGCCAACCACCCTGGCTCCATAACCAACTCTGTGCCCACCCTCCAATCCTGCTGGCCACCTCAAGGCAAGGCACTACTTGACAAATGCCATAAGAGCAGAAATGAAGGTTTGGCAGGTCCCCCAAAATTTATGCCACTGTAGCCTCTTACTGTGAGGGAGACCGATGCCCCTATGTTCTTTTAACTATAAAGTGGCTTGCACAAAATAATTGCTTGCTGAAAGGAACAGTTAATTGGTAAAGAGGAGGCTGGGGTAGACTGGGCCTTTGGCCCACTGGCATAGCTGCTTTCCAGAAACTCCATAGCTGCTGGAGGACATAGAAGTGTTAGCCTATATATGAAGCCTTCTAAACTACCTTTGACAAGGATGCATCTGGGTGCCTAGAGCAGGCCTGGACTTCATTTGAGATTGGGAGTGGACAGAAATGTTTGAAGAGTATTATGATAATGAATAGTTTCTTCTGACCATTAGGGAAATGGTTGTCCTTGTTAGTCTAGCAGGAATATCTAGAGAGTGATGCCAAAGGGAGAGTCTTACCTAGGGTGTGCTCTCTGTCCTACATGCAAGGAAACAGCTGAGGTCTCAAGGCAAGGAAACAGAAAGGTTTCAAAAACCTTTTGTAGGAACAAAATAAAGTGCAAGTTTAGAAAGATACTCAATAACTTATTGAAGTTGGGAGGAGGGTAGCCGTCAAAAGCATCAGTAATAAAAATATGTAAGTCTCTTGACAGTGTTTATTTAGTGATTTTCAGTATTTAATAACAATGAATATTGATTAAGTAATGAATAAAATTTATTAAGCTCACATAGTCAAGTTAATTAGATTTTATTATTTGAGTAAGGAATTGGATATTAAAAATTCAAGTCTTCTGCCAGTAGCTGGCTTCACAGAGTATCAGAGGGAACTGTCAATGCCCCTACCCAAGCAACTCTAATGTTTTCACCACATCTCCAGTCTTAACGTGTACGGAATGGAGGAGGAAGGGGAGTATGAGTGTTCCATCTCCTCCAAAGATCATGTATGAATTATAATAGATGTTGTCATGGAGTGGAATTAGGTGATAAATAAGACCATAGAAACTGAATAACAAAAAAAATCCTGATTTTCACTACCCACTCAGACGTGCTGATTACTGCCTAGAAAAGACAAAGGCATCATAATTTTACATTTTTACTGTAAATGAAAAAATGTTGCAAAGGGAGACTATAAACGAAACATAGCCATATAAATAAATTAGACTATGCAACAGTAATTTAGGGCATTTTCTAGCAGTCCTCCACTATGATTTCTTAAAATGGCCCTTTCTCTTCCATATAGATACCTTCTTCAGCTCTCGGCTGTGTATATACTCAGATGTCCTGTAGAATGATGAACCAAATGCCAGTTGCTCTGTCTGCAATGCGTGGTGTGCATCTGTCAGCACAGGAAAAGAAACTTGTGCTATTCTATGCTGTAGCATAAAAAAGCCATCAGGACTTTCTTCTGTACCCCAGGGCTTTCCTTGATCGACACTGTGTTAACACAGGCATTATGCAATAGCACTGCAATGGTTAAATGATAGCAAACTTCCCAAGTAAGTTACTATTAGAGCGCCAACAGTCAGAATTCCCACTTTGAGCAGGCCATTCTGTTTCCCACCTCTCATTCTCCCTGGGGAGCTGGGGCAGCATCAACTGCATAGCCCCTACATCTCAACAGTGAGGAAGGCAAAGAGTTGAAGGCAGGCTGTGCCCAGGGCAGGGTGGAGTATTGCAACATCTTTTCCAGTTTAAATGGTTCTCTGATTCTATGAGTCTATGACATGCATGCAGATGCTTGTGAGGGGACTGCTCGGAGCAGAAGGTCTGATCCCTCAAAGAAAGAGTAACAAAGCAATGAGGGCCTCAGGTGCAGACATCAGCAGGGCCATCTGTACATAGCAATACAAGCTCCATATCCATTGCCCATAGCCTGGGAAGCAGATACGGCTCTGTAAAGGTGAAGAACATGGCAGAGCACCTGGCTTTGGGTGCACACCACTGTCACAGAGTGAACAGGTGAAGGCATTCACACTTTCACCTCCTCCCAAAGACTCAGCCCTTGGGCTAGCAGGGAGGTAGGGTGTGCCTGAAGCAGTGTTCCAGCCACTGGGCATGGGACCAAGGTAGCCATACACTGTGCCTTGGTGCTCACTCAGAGCTAGGTCATACCTAGCCTGTGCCTTTAGGGGAAGCAAAGTATTTGCTATAGGATACTGAATCACTCGTGTGTGACTCGAATAAAAGTAGAACTAAACCCCCATGCAGAGCATGGTGCCATGCAGTATCTGGGAAACAGCTGAACCCACAAGAACTTGTGATTTGCTACAGCCACATAGAAAAAGACTTAGAGTAAACATGAGGGAAAGGATTAGACTGGGGTATGGTAAGAAAAAGTAGAACATACTTCAACCACAAGAAGTTTCCCTCAGAGCTTTTTCCACTCTTGCTTTCTGTACATAGATAGATGGTTAAATAAATAAATAATATTTCTTTCTTCTTGCAAGCTGTGCTTGACAGCTTTGAGGGCTGGGGAATAGATTTGAACTGATGCAGATGTGTGCATCTGGCATATTGCTTCTTCTATTTTCTTTGTTTTTAATATCTCTGACACCTTCAAACACAGACCCTTGAGGTAAATCAAGTTTTTCATTCTCTCTTTTGGCATTTATATGCTGCCTATTATTATTCAATACTGGCACTATGACAGTCCATGAAAGCCATAAATGGGACTCAGGCCCTACTGTGCTGATATTTACATAAACTGATATCTCTACCTCCACAGTACCAAAGAATATTATTATTCTCTCAACTTTTTCCAAAATTTGTTTAAATGCATATATACAGGGAAAACACATGTAATAGCAGAACACCTGCTAAACAGCCACATGGTATATACCTGTGCCAGTCCAGTAAGAAGTTGTCCACATAATTCAAAAACTCTTAGCACATCTAGCAATGCTGGGAGCTATCACCAGAGGAATTGAGGGTTTTAGGGGATGAATATTAAACTGTCTTTTAGCCCAAGGTAAGTTGCATAAGTAAATAGTAGAAAATTATATTGTTAAAGAAAAATTGCTGCCTTGGGTTTTGATAGATTTTTCTTACTTCACGTACTTGAGGAAAGCAGATCTTGGTCAGTCAGAAATGTTTTGCAAATTTTATTTGTTTTAAATACTCTGGACTGAATTCCTTTAAGTCAACCATACTTATTCAGGGTGGGTGTTTCTTTCTCTACCTTTTAGACAAGGCTGGTGTTCAAAAAGCAACTAAAAAAACCCAAAACCCTGAATAAATTGCAATTTACTCGTGATTGCTGCTTTTTTTTTTATATTTTTCTTTATTAAAACTTAGACCCTTCAAGTTTTTGGAGGTTTGGGGATTTTTTTGTTTGTTTGCTTGTTTGTTTTGATTCTTTGTCATAAACCTTTTCTATTCTTTCTATAAAGAGGTCTGAAAGTCATTTACACATATTTCACTATGGTGATTTCACAACTAAAATCTTGTACTTGATTTATATCAGTGAGATTTGATTTAAAAAAAGGTATGTGGTGTTTGTTTTTGCATCCTGACTAATCTCTGCTGTGATTGTGAAATGACATTTTGCCAGAGATACTTATATTGCTGTTGTTACTTCTGTGGTTATTGAACTAGAATCTTCCTGAAACTGAATCTAATAGAGATGAGATTTAGCTAAACAAAGTTGCCTAAAAATCTTGAATATTTGTAAAAGAGATAGATGGGATGTGCTTTTTATCAGTTTGAGCAGAACGCATAAATCAGCTCTAAAATAACTTATTGGAAAAGACAGACTTGCCTCAGTTTAGTTTAAATATGTTTTCTGTTGGTTGCTACCCTGTCCTTGCCTTGAATATGCAGAATACTTTTGGACTTAAAGACATTCTCCTATGAATCAAATCAGTTTTTTGTCTTCCATTTCAACTCTGGCTGCTTCAGCCTGCCTGATATATATATATATATAGCCTTCTTTGTGTGGCTGTGGTAACAAAACAATTCCAGCTTGAACTAATTTCAAAGATGCTTACCATGTTCATACTTTAGTCCTATGTGCTCCATATGCTGATGAGAATGTTGACATCTCTACATAATCTATTTAATACAAAATAGAATTCTCATATCAGAGACACCAGGGAAGCTATTTTTGAACCTGAACCCTTCTAGGTGTAGTAAATCCCAGGGGCCAGGAAAAACTCTATTAATTCCCCACCACACATTTCTTCTCTCATCTCTGGTTTTGGAGGGGTTTTGGGGGGGGTGGGGGGAGGAATGATGGAAATGTTTTCTCTAACTTCTGTTAATTCGTAAAAGTCTAGTAGGTTATTCTTTTCCTTGAGCCTCATGAAAAGTTCAAATCTGCGTGTTAATCCTATTTGCAGGATGCTTTTACTGTGCATTTTTTTAACAATAGTGTGAATAATTTAAATTTTAATTTAAGATTAACTTCATCATAAATTATAGTGTGGAGTTTGAAAAGAAAATCACTCATTTAAAAAAAAATGGAAGGTAGATTTTCGGTAATACTGATGATAATATATATTCTTATACTTGGGAATTATCAAATTTCTGTTAGTTATTAAGACTTAGCCAGCATTAATTAGCAGATCCAATGGATCTCAGCTGGAAACATGACACAGTGGTGTCTCAAAGACAGCTGCTGAAGTGCAGTGGGAGTGCAGGAGACAGGGAGGGAAAGCAGAAGGATGTTTAGTTCCTAACCATTTGCTTTCTGTATGCTGTCTTCACTCTCCAAAAAATGATAGGTTTTGGTAAAAAAATAACAATTTAAGTAGAGGAAGGAAAGTGAGGGGAAGAGAAAGAAAAACAGAAACTGGGGGTGATCACCAACCACTAGCAATACTGTCCACTGTTGTAAATATGGCATGGGGAAAAGGAAGATGCTGCTGGCTCCCAAGTTCTCCTCCACTGAAATCTTACAGCTGGAGCAGGGAGAAACTCTCAAAGATTGTGATAGTTCAGGTTTGAGGCATTTCTTTTTGATTCTGCCTCTATGCAAATAGATTGAAGCTAGCACTTCCAGCCACTCTACTGCTATCTAGTATTCACACTCAAATATCAGGTAGTTCAACTGAATCAGAGGTCCTGTTGATTTAGCAAAGTACAGAAACAGCATGTGCTGTTGTCCATGACACAGAGAAGCTACATCATACTGAACAAAAAGGGCAAAAAGCAGAGGGAAATAGAGAGAAAGGATATGGTGCACAGACAGAGCCTTTAGGGTCATGGCTAGCAGAGACTGCATTGAGGAATAAAAGGGAGGCAGGAAAGAATTGAAAGGAAGGAAGAAATACAGCAGAGGGACAGGGAGAGCAGTGTTTATTGAGACTAGACTGGAAACAGGGAACTAAGAATATAAGAAAAAAAATTCAGACCTCCAAATTTAGTGTTATTGCTCAGTAGTTATGGAGGGAAAAAATGAGCACATTCTTTGGTTTCCATGACACAGGAGTTCAGCTGACCCAAGCACAGGTACTTTCTATATGTCTATATGTCTATAAACAGAAACCTTTATTTTGAACGATCTTCCTGCTTTAAATATATTAAAGATGAATTCTTGTCTTATGGCCAGTTTCAGAAACTGTGCCATCTTTGTGGCTGTTTTGTACCATTGCCACTTCACTTCACTTCACACCTTGTATGCCATTTTTCTAAGGTTCTTGTGTGGCTGTATCTTGTGCTATTTAATAATTTTAATATTTTTTCCTGCTCCTTTCTGGAGGCCATTGTCCCCATTTGGAAGCCTTCCACAATTGTCTTTCACCACAGTTTATTGGAGTAACTGTTTTGTGTTTGTGACTGTTCAGTGAATGCAGCATGGCTGAATCCATACAGAACTTTAACAAACATCTCAGATGTTTCTTTTATTTGCCATTAAATGGAGATCCTCTGTGTCTTAGTCATATGCATATTTATACATTAACTTGCATAAATTTGCACCACTGTTGGGTCAGTTTAGGGGAATGACTAGTTCTCTTCTCTGCACTGGGGCTCAAATGAAAGGAGAAATGTTTATTTTTTTTCTAGCATGTCTTTGGAAAAATACTATAAAATGTTTGCATATTCTCATCCTTGCTAAGCTACCTTTTGATTTATAATTTCAAATAGAATGTAGTAATGAAAGAGAGGCATATGTGCCCCTCCACTAACAGACCCTAGAGAAACATATTGCCTTTTTTATCCTCAGGTTTCTTGTCTCTACCCTAGTCTATCTCTACTGTTTTATTCCCTTTTAAGTTGGTAGCCAGCGTGGAAAATAGAGAGATTAATTAGTATTTTTTAAAGAAGAAGGATATAAAAAGAAAAATGTTTACTAGTCAACTGACAACTGAGAGCTGACTACTACAACAAGTTCTAAGCCAATTCTAAAATAGACTTTATTTTTTTACTCCATTTGTTTCAGGTGAGATTTTTGTATTTTCTTTAGATGTGGTGAGTCTTGCAGTGGTTTCAGATGACTGAAAATTATGTTTGCAAAGCAAAAAATACAATATCAATAAATCAATTTTGCGACATAGTAAAATGTACATTCTTAATTTAGTTTAACAAATCGAGAGTAGATGATTTATTCTAATACTCCTGCACACATTTATTGGCCTCTACAGAGTTAAGATTGAATTCCAACCAACTTGTTAAACCTACTCCATCATTTTTCTGTAACTGATTTTAAGGTGAAAAATTTCCATAACTATTCTGCTGTGAAAAAATATATTATTCTTCAGAAAGTTTGAATACAATAGTTTAAAGTTGCTAGGTCACAGAAAAAAATGAATCTTCTTTTTATGTATTTTATATTCCAAGGAGGATAAACTCCCTCAGTGGTGTTATAAAAACTTTTTGACTGCTTAAACCAATGTAGCTTTCTTTTACCATCAGAAGAGATACAAGCTGGTTATTTTGAGATTTAAGAAATGTTTTTAGACAACAGATTCTAACCTCTGAAAAGAACACTTATTTTTTCACTGAAAAATCTAAATTTAAAAAGCCCCAAAACCTTCTTTCATACTGCTCCCACAAGATAATTCAGATCCACAATCACAGGAATCTCAGTGCCAAATTCTTCTTTCTCTTTGATGCTTTTGCTAAAGATTTTTAATATTTTATTCCACATTTTCCCCCTCTTTTCCCTGTCCAACAAAAACAGTGATAGAGTAGAATAAAACTTCAGAGCTTTGATGCTGGAAATTGATGCTCTCATCAGCTGCTGGTCAGCCTCAGAACCCTTGAATATTTTTATTTTTAATAGTTATTGGAGAAAAGAATCTCTTTATGTCCCTTTTCCTGTTATTCCCATTTAGAAATTGTTTTATATTAATGTACAAATGGCAAATGGATGTGATAAAACCTACAGAGGGGTAATTTCCCCTTCTCTCTAAAGCAGTCATGAAGAGCAAATCTGTCATTCAAATTCTTGTGTCTGGCAGCATGAATGGACAAAAGGCAGATAATAATGGTTCTCAGGATCAGAAGACCCTTTCTCCACTCACTACCTTCCTTGGGAAAGCCAAGTGGCCACACTCCTTAGTGTCATGAGGCTACTTGCATAAAAGGAGACAGATTTCCAAGTTATAGATGTGATAAGCAAACAGCAAGCTGAAGACATCATCAAATTACTTTTTGAGTTCTATTGCCTTTAATTTTCATCTTTCAGTATATGAGGTAGGTAATAACAATTGAAAACTTTTTTGTTGGTGGTGGTGGTTTTTTTATATCCATCCTAAAATAGATTTAAACCAGCACTAAAGAAGGAAAGATTTCTGGTCTGGCTTTAACCTAAGCTGTAACTAAGCTAGCAAAGCAGAGCTGAAAGATTTTGTGTACTGCTCCTCCTATCCTGAACTTTCTACAACTAGGTATTTTTTCAATCATTTGCTGTCCCTGCACAGCAAAGAATATCCAGTCTTCCTGAAACTTTAGTATTTTGTGCAGTAGTTCCCAGTGTTATTAGAATTTTCAAAACTAATTCATGTTTGTGAAACAATCTTTTATTTGTAATTTCTGCTTCCCACAGTACCAGTGGGAACTAACCACTGTTGTTTTTTTGTAAAGGAAAACAGGGCTTGTAACTTTTTCAGGCAAAATCAGATAAGGACAAACAATCATTGTCATTATTGGATTTTTTTTACAAAATAAGTTTCAGTATGAATAGAAAATGTAATTACACTAACCAAGAAACACATGCAGGGGGCTCCCAGTCCAAACCTAAACTGATCAGAAGCTGTATCAGCTGTGCACTCAGTTCACCATGGAGTAATTAGTAACTCCCTGAGAATTTGAGCTTCCTTTGAAACATTGGTCATTAAGTATCAGTAAAGACAATAAACTAGCCTGTGTGGGCATTGGCCTGCTCTACTGGGGAAATTCTGCTTTGGTAAGTTCACATTATTCAAGATTAATTGGCTTTTCTGTCACTTAAAGTTATTTTTTAAGCTTGCTGTTTCACTAGACACTATACAGATTTTGGATCTGATTTAAATGTCAGTGAGAGAGAAAAAAAAAATGCTTTTTTTAATATTAGTTTCAGACTATGCTTTAGCTACTGCATGCAGTAGAATCCCAATTATTGGCCCCCCTCTGAGAGATGCTCCCTTTCCCATAAATTATTACCTCTTTGATTGGCTCACTGTTCAGTCATCCAGTTAGACAAATATATTTGGTTTTACTGGAGAGGGTCAGGTGGAAAGACTGCACTGCATCTGCTTAGCCTTAACAGAGAACTACCTATATAGGTCAGTTTGAGGCATCTGTTATAAAAGAACACAGAGGCGGTATGTTAAGCTGCAACTATGAGACAGCTTTTGTCCAATTGAAGATCTAAGAGAGTTCTAACCATCTCTGCCCAGAAGGACTGCAAAGCCAGGCACAACAATTCTTGAAGCAAAATACTTAACAATATCTTCTTCATTTTATAAGCTTTTCTCTTGGAGACTGATGTCCAAAAGGATCTTCAAGACATGAAAGGCAGTTCAGTCTCATTTATTCTATCTCACTTGCCCTCTTGTTCTCCTGTTTCTGCTGTTATGAGAGAACACACAGCAAATACTCTTTTCCTTGCCAGAAATGGTTCTGTTTAACTGGAAGAATAGTTGAGTTTGTCTATAAAGCACCATGCCTCCTGTTTATTTGTGTTCAAGGAACAGGATCTTGTGGTGTGAAGTGAGATAGAGCTTGCTTTCTCTCATATAGAAAGATGTACTGGATGACCTCTTTGCTATGAGTCTCTTCTCATTTACTCATAGTGCACAATACTCCCTGTGTTTATTATTTGTGTGTAAATATAAAGTGGGAAGTCTTTGCAGATAAGCAGGATAAGGTCTGGAGAGTGAAAGTAAGATCAAGCAATAATTTAGCATTGTTTTATTTACCCAGAGTTTAGTAAATCTGCTCCCCAGAGTATTAGCTTATGAGAAAACATCTTTACTCACAGAAATTAATGTAACTCTTGCTAGGTTGTCTGATTAACAAAGAAACTAGGTTCAGTGATGGGAGCAGCATCAGTTGAAGAAGTTACTACAGGGAGGACTGTCCCTTTACAGTGAGTTTAGTAGAAGCAACACACACTCTAATCCTTACACATGTATCTGAAGAACCTACTCATCTGTTCTTCATAATTAAAAAAAAAGGATGTCACTTAGGAGCACCAGTAAAATAATACTGATTTTGCTTTGGTGCCATTCTTTAGTACATAAGGATGCAAAACAATAAATTTGTCCTTCTGTAAATTTCTATCAAGAAAATCTGGACTACAGGGTAGTTGTAAGGTTTGCCCCAGCTTAGGTGGCCAAGAGTCCATCTTTACATGTCTTTACACCTAGATCTGCCATTCTTGGTCTAGGAACATAGGTACAGAATCAACTATATACACTCAATTAAGCTCTTCCTTCAAGCTTTATGTCAAGCTGTATTTTATTCAATAGAGGTTTGATGAAGGTAGATTGTAACCAAAATAAGTTCTGGAGGTGACATATGCAGAAAAGTGGAAAGGCCTGAAGAGCTCTCCAGTGTAGAATACTGTTGTACATTGAAGTCTCTGACAAAGTGTGCTCAGGCAGGGAACTTGTCAACCAGAAGTAAAATCTAGATGCTTAGAGCTGGAAATAGTTAAAGATCTGCCTGAACAAAATGAATTTGAGAGGATGCTAAGATCTGAACATTGTTCCCTAAAAGGGAAGATGATAACTTAAGGCAAGCCAGCAAAGAGGTAACTAACTAATCTTAAAATCAAATAAAATCAGGGGACATTAAAAGATGGACAACAAAAAAGACTGAGGAGAGAGAATTTTAAAATTTATTTTTAGATGCTATAATTCATAGGAAGTGTACTAAAGGATGATCTGGAAGGAAAAGTTGTTTCAGCCTTGGTGAGATTAATCTGAGAATCCTTGCAAGGAAGAAGTATTGCCCATATGGACAACTCGGTTATAAGGAGTTATATCAGCAGAAATTAAGATTTTTAAAAGTAGAGTATGAGGAGAGAGAGATAATTTTTTGTTCTACTGGAAGAATGTGATCTCTCTCTGCATAAAAATGTTTAGTACTTTGTGCTTTTCAGGGGGCAAAACCTGTATAAATAATGAGTTTCTAAAAGGGACTGGGGATACATTATGTTTATATTTGTACCAGGACAGAACAAAAGGCAAATGTTGCTTATTTCTCTCAGCGTTATGAACTACAGCAGCAGAGGTTATATTATCAATACTAATTTTCTCAGTTTGATACCAGATCTGAGCATGATATTAATTTATGTGATACAGTAATTCCTGATCTGATCTTCATCTTAGAGCTTATGAAAAATCCTCCAGTAAACCTCTTTTTTCATACTCGTAGACTTAGAAAGAATAAAATTAAGACTCTAATAAAAATTATGTGAAGTTTGCACAATTTTCTGTTAACAAGATCATCTGAGTATTTTTCCCATATCTAGTGCAGAGTTCTTCAACTTCTTGGCCCTGCTTTTCCTCAGAGAAAGTACAACAATCTGTCTGGAACAAAAAGCTTGTGTTGAGAGAATACTGAAATGTTTACCAGTCATTTTACAAAGGGCATAATCAATATTTATTCAGTCACAATTAATATTCTGCAAACACAGGGCACATCATGTCCTTCTGAACCCCAGTAGATTTTCTTCATACCAATGCAATTATATAAACTGTTAATTTATCTGGCTAATTATAAACATAACAAATCTAGCTCTGTATATGAGCTAGTTTCCTGGTAAAACAAACCTTGACTATAGCTAGGAGGAGACAACAAGAACAGTGAATATTTTCAGCAATAATTAACCAACTAAATAAAAAACTGTGTTTCTAGAGTAGAAAAAAACCCAAAACAACCAAATCTGACACTTTCAATGAAAGCATCTCTAAAAGTTAATGTTTGGGTGTCAAGAGGAATAGAAAGTTTGTATTAAAAAAAAAACAAAACCAAACAACAAAACACAAAAAAATGTGTCACCTTTGATAACAGAATGTTTTTTCATTTGTATTTCACTGACCTCAGAGAATGAAATTCTATTCATAAATCTGTTTACAAAACACATCTGGGCCCCAACACTAATATTAAATTAATCACAAAATGAAATTATTTAGCCACAAAACATTTTTTTCTTGGGTGAGGTAGAGTCTGATTCTGATCTCATTTACAATGGTTTTACATCAGTGTAATTTGATTTCACTGAAGCTTATGATGTATAAAAGAGAAGAGAATATGGCTCATATTTTCTATATGGCCATAAATTGCACACAATTGAAAAAAAGAGGCATTTCTACTCTGGAAAGAAATCCATGTAAATGTATTTTGTTAAAATTGGGCTGCCTGTTTAGAGTATGCTTTTTTATATTTTTTTTTTTTTACAAGCTTAGCTCCAGCCAGAAAAGATGCTAGATTTCCAATCCAGATGACTCCAAATCAGTCAAATGATTAGTTTTGTTAAGGATATTTAGGATAAAATGGAAAAAAAAAAAAAAAATTAGAGAATTTATGAGAGAGGAACCATCTTAATTTTAGCCAGCTCTAGCAATGTTTCAGACACTTTTTTGCCTCTGTGGGTTTTGCTGGGTTTTTTGGGGTTTTGTTTTGTTTTGTGGGTTTTTTGGTGCTTTTTTTTTTTTTTACTTTCTAGCCTGAAGAAATCTCTGTTACTCTCATAAAAAAAGCCTCCAGCTAGCAGAACACAAGTGACTACTTAGGTCACTTGCAATGAAGGCTGTAAGTTGCAGACTCTTATGACGACATCCCAAATTGTGCAGTCATGTCTCCTTCTTTCTCCTCTCTTGAAGGAGTTTCTTCTTGGTGCTTGTCAGCTAAGAAACGTGCTTCTACACAGGCCTCTGCATGATGGAGGTCAGGGGTGCCCTCTAATCTTTCATGCATATATACATGTTAAATTTTAGAGAAAATGAAAAAGAAAAAAAAGTACTTTGGACAAAAGGAAAGAAATTCAGTAATTTCTCTGAACAGTTTTCCTGTGTAAGGGAACAAGAGCTGTTAAACGTGCATGTAGCTTGGCTGTGATTCTTCTTTTGGAAATGTTGCATAGGAATATGAATAGCCCCCCTCTAGCTCCACATCTGATGTCAACTCCATAGTTCAATGCCTGTCCATCCAGCCACTGCAGGTGACTCAGAGAAGAAAGGGCTTTTAGATTACTACAGAGCTACAAGCACCTAACCATCATCACCATTTTTCAGTATCTCCTATTGACTGCATTAGGAAACTCTTCTCATGACTCCCTTCCCTGCCTGTACACATGTACACCCATACACCTTAAGCATCAGCTGCTGTTGTGCCCATGCCAGGCACATGGATGTCCCCTTTCCCTGCCAGCACCTTATTCACCATGGTGAGTTTCTCTCCAGGAGTCAGATTCAGATTCTCTTCTGGGCCTGGCCTGCAATCTCCAGTGATAAGCTTCATCTCCCTAACAGGGAGCAGAGGCCCCAGCAGGATAAATCCATCACCATCCCCGAGGTGCTCAGACTGGTAGGGAGTATTCAACACCTTGACTAAACTTCATAGTCTGAGTGCTCTTCTGAAGAATTGTGAAAAGAGGTTACTACCATTGTCTTGCACACACAAGTGCTCTTTGTGGTCACTGGCATGCCTATCTAAGTGGTAAATATTTCCTCAATGACAATCACATAACAAATGTTGTGTTAGACATCAATAGAAAGTGTGGGGTTTGATGTGAGAATTTTCTGTTTCAATTAGAATTGATCTAGACTTAGAAACATTGTTTGGTGCCAAAAAAATCCTTATGTGACTCAGATCAACAATGTACAGAGCAAAAGAGAGTTTCCATTTCTAATGAAACAAACTTCAAAAATACAGAGATGACTTCCAATGAACGGCAAAAGGAATCATTCAGCTTATATGTCATCTCCTTTTTTGGATACACTAGAACAATATCTTCAGGAGTAAAAGTAACTCTACTAAGGTACTTAGGGCTCCAGTTTGGCAGCATATTAAAGTCTTCATTAATGTGATTGAAATAATAAATTATAGTTGCTGGGGTCTTATGCTTATGGGCATTTTTTTTTTATTATCTGCATTTTTTAGGAAGTAGATGAAATGTATGAAAACTAAGAATATTGGAGAAGAACTAAGATAATATTATTTTTAAAATATAAGTGAAAATAAAGTATCCTTAATGAAGCAGAACAGCTTATACAATAAGATTCTACTCTACATGAATCAGGGTAATAAAATTAGAGATTTTTAAAAATGGAAAATGGAAGAAAAATTATCTGAATAACAAAATAACTTCCAACAGCTATTCAGGTAGAGAAATGACCTACAAACTCATAGTGCAGAAAGAGGCCTGGGGGATATCAGATAGCAAATTTTACCTGAGTTTGTAATATACTGTGCCTACAAACTAGCACTGGCTTGAGTGTTTGTGCTTTAAAAATGCAGAGACGAGTGGTCAAAAAATAGAATGGTAAGTCGTCCTCTGTTGTTGCTCTGCCACAGGCTTATAGAAACCTGACCCTCTTTCTTGGTGTTGTGTTCTCAAAAATGTGATAATGAATGAGAATGAGAGAGTTCAGGAAAAGACATAGAAAATCTTGAAGTAAACAACTTATAAAAATTGAAAACAAACTGAGAAATAACATATTTTGGCAACAAGATGCTTTGAGAGCAGGTGGTGAGCTTAAAGGATGGTAGCCTACAAATATTTGCTGGTTAAATTGAAGGGTAAATACTCTCATTGTACTGCACAAATATTTCTGGGGAAGGGTAAACGACTCTATGGAGTGACAAATATTCCAATTCATAAAGCAACATTTACATTACAGATATCATAGGGTAACTATTTTTGAAGTGTAAATATTCCATGGAAAAATACTGTTCTTTGCTCTGCATAGAACAGTAGCTAGGACCAAATGATTGCAGAACTCTAATTATAAACCCCAGCATATTATGGGAAATTTCCTACACAGTCTACTCAGGAATATGTGGGCTGATTGGAACTTCTTGTTTTGACAGAAAACCTAAGCAAAAAGTCCCAGCAACACATAAGGAAACAAAATCACATTGTTAATTAATGACCAACCTCCTACTTTTCTGCAACAAGCTTGGAGGCTGGCAATATACCAACAGCAACCTAATTTATGAGGTCCTGATTTTTCTTCAAGGGATTACCCACCACCCCATAGAGTTAAACAAAATAACTCTAATATTGCCTCTTGACAAGGTATTCTTATTCTCTCTCTAACACCCAGTAGCATTGTAAATCCCCAACATTAACGTGTCCAGATATTCCCCCCAAAAATAACTTCAAGTGAAAGAAAATGCTGTTCTTCTTCACTTAATTGCTGAGGTGGGATATCACTCTGGAGACCTTTAGCCCAAGACCTTTGCCCAAAGCATAGTGAACCAGAGCGCTCACCACAGGCTGTGTGCACCCATGGTTTTAGTATATCCAGGGAGTGAGACAGTCTTATACAGCTTCTTTAAGTGAAGTAAGGCACCACTAAAATCTTTATCACAGTTAATGACAGAAATGGATTGCTGCACCCAAACCAATAAATCACTGCTGGTAATTCCACAATTGTGTCTCGAGTGAAAATCGAGGATGAGCATCCATCTAATATCAAACAACAAGATTTCAGAATTAATCCACAAGTTGGAAAACTACCATCTACAATTTATTAGTCTTGTAACGTTAAAAATAATTTTCTGAAACGCTTGGACCATACAGTGCAGCTGCCTTTTGGCTGTTGTTAAGAAAATCAAAAGTAGAGATTTATATAATCAAGATGTGCTCATTTCACACACAACTCTTTCAGTACTGGAAACCCAGTTGAATGCAAAACATCCACTGAAGGAGGAGTGAATGAAGAAAGTTACTGAGGAATGTGACACTTCATAAAATACCTTTACTACTGGCTTCTTCCAGCTCCCATCCTTCTTTATACTAGACTTTCTTTTAAGAGTAGTCCAGCCTATGGCCTGTGGTTTTTAAAAATGTATGTGACATTTTTCTATATAAGAAAAATCTTGCTGTACTCTTTAGAAAGGAAAATATTATATAGCTTATCGTAGTAATCCCTTATTAACCCTCTTTCTTCTCCACTGCATGGAGGACAAGGTTTACCATATTCTGAAAAATTTTTTCCTAAGCTTTCTTCTGTAGCTATATTACAGTCAGAGTCATGCTGTGCTATCCGTGCTGCTTATTTGACTTTCTAGCCTGCCTCCTTGTTTCTAGATAGTTTTTTGAATTTACACAGAGGCAAAACTTTCAGATTCTTTCCTGAAGTTCTACTGTTTCAGCATCTCTCAAATTCTCAAATACATCCCTCCCTTATTAAGCATGTCTAACGCTGATTGAGTCCCTAAAACCACAGCCACATTTCCTTCCACTGGTGTGTCCCTACTAGTGGATACCGCACCTTGTTCAAGGCCTCCAGTAACTCATGCAGTTCTTTCTGCTGACTTCACAGTCTGTTGTTTACAGACTGTAATACAGTGGTTTAATAGTCTCTGCTGATGTCTTTGCCAGAGCAAACAAATCAATGCCATCACCTGTGGTTTCCTCTCACACCCACTATCTCATCTTTCAGCTTCCTATTCCTGCTTTAGGACCCCATATTTTTGACTGTAGGATGCAATGTGACAGTTTCTATTCAAGGAAGAGCAGCTGTTTGGCCCCATGCTTAGCTCACCAAAAACAGTAAGGAGAGGAAGTGTCCCTAACAGAAAGAGTGATCTCTGGAAAGTAGGAGGTGAATGCCTACCAGGACCTCTAAAGTTAGACTCAACAAAGAACTTTAAACTGTGCTTCAGTGGGAAGCAATCTAGGCTTGGCAAGGTAGAGGGAATTGAAAAAACTATATAGGTGTTTTCCATCTCTAATATCTATGGTTCTGTTATACTCTGACTAATCTCATCCTGCTTTAATATTCTCTCCTGTAACCTGTTCCATGTATAGAATCATAGAATGGTTAGGGTTGGAAGAGGCCTTAAAGACCATTTAGTTCCAACCTGCAATGTACTTATTGTCCTTTCAGTAATGCAATTATCTAAGAATCGATGGCCATCTAGTCCATACTAAACATTGCCATAGGATAAACTACATTATTTCCGAATCATCTGCAATAATGGATTGTGAGGTCTAGAGCTGAGTATCTCCAGTCTGCATGAGTTCTGCTTCTTAATTCCATTTGCCTCATTTTCACTTAAATCACCAGTGTGTGAACAGGGATGCTAGAGCATAGAAAGGGAAGAAAAATGAGTAAAAGACAAAAATTAAAGAAATACAAAAGTGTTTTATGAACCAGGTGACCATGGAATTAGAAGTGAAACATCTAAGGGAAAGAAAATAAAATAAGGGTGAAAAAAAAATTAAAACCCCTCAGCACTGAAGGAAGATATACTCACTGGATATTAAGAGGGGGATACAGAACTTTCATTTTGATATCGTTAAATCAAGTTCATGATATGGGTACACTAAAGCCCATTTAGATTTTAATTGCTATGGGCTGCAAGAAATTTGCTGATGACTTTCCAGTTTTTGCTGGACAGATGTCATATACACATCACAAACCCCACCATCATCATAATTGGTAGCCTTGTTTACAAGCTTTAAAGAGATGCCAAATCATGAACAGTTGTGGAGACTCAGCTGCCAAAAATGAAAATCCTTAATGCATTTTGTCATGTATAATTGTGCTAGAGAGGTGCCAGGGAAGTGCTACCAATATCAAATTAAATGCCAGCAGAAGCTAAAGGCCTGGAAAAAAAGGCCAGAGCAGATGACCTTATAGATGCTGCACAGGAGGTTGGATGGAGCCAAAAATACAGGAGGGTGGAGCAAGAGTGCTTTAAAGGAAAATTCTTTACCAGAAATATATTCATATAGAATTTTAGCTTTCTTTTTTGATAAAAGTTCCCATTCTATTCCTTTGATGTGTCACAGGATTAAAAACTCACCCATGGAATGTAATTCTGATAAGTTTGAGTAGGCGAAATAGAAGAATTTCAGGATTAAAGTCCCAGGCATAGAAAGGAACAAAAGTCTCCAAACAGAAATGATGGCAAAGGACTGTAAAATAGACATGAGCAATGTCAAGAAATGCTGATTAACACGGTGCTATTAAACACACTAAAAAGATTTTAAAAAGAGCGAGTTAAAGACAGAAGAAATAGTGACAAAAAGAGAGGATAAGACAAGAGAGAGGGAAAAATACAGATCAGTATAATGAAAAAAGAAAGTGGCCCAAAGGGAAAAATCTAACCAAAAGAAACCAATAAATTATTTAGATTCAGTGGTTAATTTTTTTCAGAATGTTGTCTTGTACCTTTCCCGGCCAGACTGCAAAGGTACTTTTTGCTGCTGCACCTCTTGTTGTTATGCTGTTACACTTTCCATGTGAAGATATTATTGAAATCCCTCTCCCACTACTTCACAAGGATTGCACATGCTATCACCTGTGTTGCTTAATTGCTAAATGCTCTCAAAACATTAATGGACAAGTAATGTGCATAGGAGAGCCCATTTTGTAGATTAGATTTCTTAATGGAACTTCTGGAAGCATGAGAAGTAATTAATCTCCACAGTAACATAATATTACCTGGTGCTGTGGTTTTCAAAATGCCTTTTACCAACACAGCATGGGGTTTTTTTGCACAGTATTTTGTCCATTTGCTTTCTGAATAGTGTACTTGTGTTGGGGGAGGGGAGATGTTGAGATGTATAACTTTTCTTACTGTTGCTTCTGCAGGAAAGGAGATCCACAATTTAA
Source organism: Caprimulgus europaeus (assembly GCA_907165065.1). The sequence continues at coordinate 57,608,694 of OU015528.1, read as the reverse complement.
CACAAAATATGCATATTTTCCTCCACAGGTTACATCAAGTGTTAAGTAGCATTTAGCCTATTTGCAATTTTTCTGATAACCTCACAGCTGAAAAAAAAATATTTCCTATCCAATGTGTGACAGTCCAGTCTCTACAGCCATGTAATGCCTGAAGATCTCACTAAAGAGAATGCAAGGTTCTTTCATTTTTTTCCCCAAGAAAAGCAAAGACCTAACTTTGTGATCACCTGCTGATTTCAGTGAGAGTGTACAGTTATACAGGACTTTCAAAAAACAGCTCAGTAGTTTAGGCTCAGTGCAAGACACATGTTGGAAAACTTTTGTGTTTCATAAATCCCTTTAAACTCCCTCAGTAAGTTCAAAAATAATTCCATCATTATTTTTGATGTTGTGCCTATGTCCAGGTTATGAAACTGTAAAATTGCCTCAGTGCTAGCATAGGTGGAGTTAGAGGCTTTTGGCAGCTCTTGGAATTGACTGCATAACACGTGTCGTTAGTGTATTACAGAAGTTTTGTCGTTAGTTTTAAATAGGAATACTCTTTGGCATATCTGTCTTTAGACAGAAGAGAAGAAATGTGGAGCCAGACAGAGTTATGAATACTGATACTGAGCCAATGTTGTTCTGGGCTTCTTTGTTAGAAAGAAAAGCAAGATGAACTTCTAAATCACATTTTTGCATTAGTACCCAACTGAAGACTTTTTCTTTTTTTTTTTACTGTTCAAAATGGCATAAAGTAGTGATGAACAGAGTTTGGAAAATAGAGAATAGAACTTCCAAAATAGAATAAAATATTGAATATTGCACACTTTTAAGTGTGTCCTGACATGATAGTTAATGCTGAGAAATAAGCCGAGGCAGGAGCCCAAAATGAACATGTTGTTTCAGGATAACAGCTACATAAAAAAAAACCTCACTTGAGTAGTTATCCTATTTTCTTAAGGAGACTAAGGTTTGTGTAATGATACTGTCTATGTACATCTGTCACCACACAGTTTTGGACACTCTCTCCCCCTCTGCCCCCACCCCCAATTAGCTTCTGGACTATCGGGAAATTGTGACAGTTGTTGTTAAAGGATAGAGGCTTCAGTACTGTGATGGATCATTAGGCACTTAAGAACATCACAGTACTTACGAGACAACAGAGGAGGGAGACCCACACATCTTACATACAGGAGCAGCTGCAGCAGAAGCTCATGCCTTGATAGAAGCGAATCTGCATATGAGCAAGGTCTGTGTTTTCCCAAGGGGAATCCCAGAGATGTCTCTCTGGGACACACCAAGGTCAGTGAAACATGAGGCTCATCTCCGCATGAAAAACAGATTGTTTACCCGATGGAAATGCTTGCTAAGGATCCGAGCTGGGTTCAGAACTGATTATAAGGGAAAAGCATCCTTTAATCTCTACTTTTGTTTAGATTTGAGTGAAAAGTTTTGACCACTGCCATTTCAACATCATTTGATATATAATGAGTTAATTAATAAATCAGAGCCATTTGTGAAATTGTGTTTCATTTCTTAATGGCACAGGAGAGGCAAAGTATTTTAAAATGGGTTTATTTTTAGTTTTCAACTTAATTTTGCCTATTTGGAAAAATATGTGCTTGCAGCTAATTACAAGGTTAGAACTGCTGGCCTGCTAGCCTTTTTTTGACATGAAACCATCTAATGTTGTGCTGATTTTCTTAATGGACAGGACAGGAAAGTTCCTTGCTATTATTGCAAGAAGCATTATCTTGCTCAGCCTAAGGTAACCAAAGAGAAGCTTTCAGCAGAGACACATTTAGAGACCTTTTTTCTGGGTCAAGAAAAGGGAGAGAGAGAGAGAGCCTGAATGTGTATGTTTTTGGTGGAAAAAGGACAAGTTCACATCTGCTCTATGGTAGATTATAGAGAGAGAGCCTACTGCCTGGTTGGTAGTATATTTCTGTCTTGTTTTCTCAGTTGCTCTACAGGGATCTTGGCAGCTGATAGATCAGTTACTGACTCTGTGAGGGGTCCTGCAAGACTGATTTGTGCTTGGCCAATGCTCTGCCCCTTGCAGATGAAGAGCATGGATTATGGACGGAATAACATCTCTGCTGGGAGTCCTGGCACTTAAAGATGGGCTACATGAAAGAAGCAAGCTCTTAACTGCTCCTTTTTTTTTTTTAAACACATACACAATTTTCACACAGATATCATCCCAAAGTACAATTAATGTGCTGCATTTGAAAGTTGTTCATGTTCTAGCAGCAATGCTGTTCATCCACACAGCTTTTCCATTTTGGGAGCACGCCATTAGATATTGCTGAATTTATTTAGAAACCATTTCCACACTTATTTTTGTCTAGAAATGAGTATACTTCAGCAGTGGTTTCCTTTTCTGTTGGGTGTATTCTTTGTGACTGAGCTTTATGGCCTGGTTTGACAAACATTTCTTCCAGAGAAAGTGGAAGCTTACACTGGACGCTATTGCCCTAGACCAAATCTTTCTCAGAGTGCAAATATTTTTCTGGGGCAAGGTAGTGAAACAAACCAAGAAACTAGAAAAAAGGTCCATTTTTAACCCATTCCATGGTTAACTTCACCATACAGCCCTTGAACTGCCATAGCTGAGCAGTACAAAGTTTGAGATGGGCACCCAGGGGTTATTTAATCTAGCAAAAATAAACGTTCATAACATCGTGGATGTGAGACAATTTAATTGTTTTGAGGGTAAAAAAGCAGCCTGAGCATCTTGTAAAGTTTAATGCTCAGGACAAAATAATGTTTCCCATCTTCTAACAGCGTGTACATGGCTAAGTGTGATCCCAGACAGGGCACATCTCCTCTCTGTGCTTTCATTTACCTGCCTGCAATAGGCATAATATATACACACCCCTTTGGAGATGATCTCCAACTACTTTTTGTAAATAATTTTGCAGAAAAAAAGCACTGTACAATTGCCAAATAAGTACATTTTCTCTGAAATTCTGAAATGAACACTCAGATGTGTAGTAAAATATTAACTTGTCCTCTGTGTGGGGAATTACACTGTTCCGGGGAACTGGTGTGAGCCTTTGCAAGTGAGCTGGTTCACAACACAATCTGGTCTTGTGTTATATGGTGCTGGTGAGTTAGCCCTCACACAATGAATGTGGGATGACTTGGCTCCGAGTGAGTGATGGGGAACAAGATGTTGAGTGAAGCTGTTAAAACTTGCACCAGAGCTGAAACGCTTTTGTAATGTGGAAGAGAAATGAGAAAGGCTTAAAACAGTCTTTCACTCTAAGGTTGTAAGTAAAAAGAATCCAAAAAACAAACAAAAAAAAAATAGAAAAGGCAGCTTTATTTTTGGTGATACCTTGTTGTTAAGCAGCTTTCTGTTAAATTGGGCAGAGGTTGTTAAAGGTGACATTATAGTGTTGACATTTGAGTATTTCTTTGTAGATATTAAATATGAGAGTGATGTGAGTACATGAAAACAAGTTGAAAACTGCAGATCATCCCAAGGATTGCATATTTGACAGTTTTAACTGAGCTTCTGCTAAGACACTAGAATTTCAGAGGGGAGTAAATATCTCAGAAGATTTCTAGTCTTTTAGCAGTTAATTCTTCATATTGAATTAGCATTTGCTTAACTAAAAGAAGTCTCTAGGCCAAAACAATTTTAATGGAAGTGGATAATGAAAGCACTTTATGGCACTCTGTTTTGTATGCCTCACTGTGTATCTCGCTGGAGATAAAAGTGCCAAATTTGGGGCTGTGATAGATAGTTGATCACTATGGAAGAGAACATGGAAACTTAGAGCTTGGATGAATAAAAGACAAGCACTTGAGTTATAACCATAGGTAATGAAGTAGACATTAAAAACCCTCACTTTTGGGGGGTTAAAATATGTTTTCATCAAAAAAGCATTTTCTTAGAATTAAAACAATGGAACTGTTCAAGGAAAGAGAAGAGATGAAAAGACCCCAGCTCATTCTCAGTTCAGGATTTAGGTTACTTTCTGTTCTCATAAAGTTGAGACAAAAGCAAAAGCTGTACAGAAAAAAATTGTTCTGGGTATGCTAAAGAAAATCCAGCAGAGCTAGTAAACACTGTGTTCACTGGAAGAAAAAATATTGCATTCCACTGCCTTAGTAAGGAAAAAACCCAATGAAATACGTATACAAAAAGGAATAAATTTCCATTTCCTGTGAGGTAGAGTCATTCTCAGAAAGCTAACTGACATATTGAAAGTAGTAAAGCAGGTGATATCAGCAAGGCTCTTTCCTTGTTTTGCCATAGCATTTCAAATACACTATAGGAAAATAGCAAACCTTTATGATGGTACACAAGAATGCTAAAGTCTTTGCAGATAGCACTTCATCTGTGGAAAAGCATACCCGAGAGAAAGATGGACACAGAGAGGTATACAAGTACTTGATTTAAAAAACTGGTCCAGATCCCTTTGAAGTGTGGGCTGTGATCACCACAACTGCAAAATAAAATCCTATAAAAAAGTAATTAAGCCATAGCACAGGGTGGCTGGCATCGCCCATTCTTCACCCCTGTAACCAAAGTACTGCTAGATAGGCTGTTATTTAAAGGCCACAGGATGATGATTACTAAAATGTTGCAGAAAGCTTTATTAAAAGGATATCTGAAGGTCAGACAAGTACTGAAAGATCTCAGAACAGTGAAGGATATTTGATGCTGTCTCCTTATGAAGTGTCATTGAGAAAACTAGTAAGGGTTCATTGCGTATGCCAGAAGTCAAATAAGAATCAAATAAAAATCAAATAAAAGGATCAAGGTTAGTGGCTATGGGTAGGAGAAAGCAGCCTCAAGTAAAATAGATCTAGAGCTGTGGATGTTGGAAAGAAATAAAAGTTCCAGAGGGCTGAGTTAAGTTGTTCCTGTGTATTTACAGTTACAGATGAATTTTTGTGATCTCACAAATACTACGCACTGTTACAACTTAAAAATGATTTCCCATTTTAAGCTCCAAAAGGTCAAGTCAAAGGTTACCCAAGCAGTACTTACTTACTTTCTCTTGTGTAAGAAAATAATTAGAAACATCCTTTTGAAAGTATGTTTTCAGATACCAGGTAATCAAAGCTCAGTTGTGTATAGATATAGCCTTTTTTTCTTTTTACAAGAACGAATGAAAATAATTACTTTAAAGTACCCACTCATGAGAATAACTTTGCTCATCAGTCTAATTGCAAGCAGACGTTGTCTTTCCATCATAGTAAATTCACAATGGTTCATTAGCTTCTATAAGAGGATGAAATGGATCATCTTGTTAACATTGACGATGTTTTAAATGGTTGATTTTGCTATGTATGTGTTGGAATTTTCAGCATATTTGTACAAAAAAAAAAAAAAAGAAGGAATTATTTGGAAGTCAATGGCAGAAAGGAAATATAAAACTAATATTTCCTGCAGATCCTGGATCTACAGCTTAACTGAAAGCTGAGAGGTGGTTTAAATAAATATGACTGAATACAAATGTGTTGAATTATTAGCACTCACCTGAAGGGCAATAACTTGCTAAGTTGCAGTAAATCATTTGTTTTCTATCACAGAAAGGAATGATTTTTCCCTTCACATGAAGAAAATGTGTGTGTGAGAACAAAATAGGGAAACTGTGCTTTTAGTGTTTTCATTATGATCACAAAAACATCCTTGAAGATATAGCACTCTCCTGGCATTTATATTCCAGATAGAAGTGTTCCAGCCCTAAGGTGACGGTTGTTACCTAACAGGAGGGATGTGGTCATTATTTTGTTTTATCAGCTTTTCTTTCTTGCCCTTTTGCAGGGATCTAAACACATTGTGGTCTGACTGAATCCTTCCATTTCCCTGGCTGAGGCTGGCAGTACACTCAGGATCTGATGGAGGGATTTTATCATGGACCTGGCTCTGCATGCAAATTAGGGATGCTAACTGGGGAAGGACAAGGAGAGAGGAAAAGCTAGTGTAATAACTGAAAAAGGAATAGAAAGGACCTCAGCTCTGATTCTTTTCTTTCTTACTTTATCTTTCCTAGGAGTAACTTTATTGACTTAACTGAATAAAAAAAAAAAATAAAAAAAATAAAAATTCTGCCTGCACCTCTGAGAGAAAAGAGTCAAGGTCATTGTTTCCAATTTATACCTTAAGACTCTAACTTTTGCTGTAGATAAGGAATGTTAGTTTATTATTTATTTTGGTAGATTATCCCAGATCACTGTAAACTCAAAATACAATATAGCTCACTTATTACAAAGTAAAGTTGGTTTGGGGATTACATTTTCCCTATTACATTGTTAATACGTATTTTATTCTGTTCCTTAGCTCTATCACATAGACTGATTGATATTTTCACATCAACCAAGCAAAACTGCCACTCAGGTTTAAAGTAAAGAATTAGATACTTCTCTTTCTGGTCTTATCTCCCAACAGCTTCCTCCTGGCTTCCAGTTTGTTTTGATTCTATCTACTCCAAGGCAGCTCAACCAAAATTCACTTAGAAAATTTAGTTTCAGAACGCAATCTCAGTCCCTGTGGGAAGACTGGGTGCTCTGCTATTGACATCAAGGTTGCCTCAATATCATGGAGCACATGTCCTGGGCTACTGCTGCCCATGTGGTAGCTGGCAAAGTTTCCTGGGCTCTCTTGTGAGAATCCCTTAGCTGTTCCCACTTTATGCCATCTGGTGGAATATCCACAACTCGCACCTGAGCGGTAATGCAGCAGCTTCTCTCCTGTGCTGAAATGTCAAATGTCTGACGTAGCTGACTGCTTTCTGAAACCTGAATAAGTGGCTGTCCAAACTGACTGTGACCCTTACCCCTCTGCCATGACAGATGACAGACATGTGACTCATGATGCACAACCCAACACAAAGGTGTTCTCACACTGACCAAGAGAATGGTAGAAACAGATTTTGGAGAAAATATACCTTTTCTTGGAGCATTAGGAGCCAAGTTCTGTCAGTTCTACTTCTGGGCAGCAGCTGTTTACTCAAGTGATGAAGTGAATGATCTCTGTGATACTGTATGACACAAGTGAAGGCACAGGAATTCAGCTATATGTGGACAGTCCTCTATAGCATCTTCTAGGAGAAAAGAATTTCTTGAAAGAATCCTAACAGCTTCACACACCTGTAGCCCTCCACAGAGACAGGGCCTGTTCCAGCCATTGTATGGATGGTATAATTCCCTCTCAAAACTCTGAAGATGCCTGTGCTGTTACTGCATAATCTTTCAGGATAACCCATTTTGCCTATTTCCCTTCTCACACCAAAATATAAAAGCCTCTGAGGTGTCCACCCTGTGAAAATAGTGGAGAAGAGAAAGCGTCCATATACCAGTCTTAGATAAATTGTCATTTTCACTCTGAAAACTATTCTCAGAGGTTTTTGCAAGGTACGAATGCAGGATCATTCAAGTGAAAAGGCTCATTGGTCTTTTCCTGACAAAAACATTTAGAATGAGAATTTTTCTTTTTAGGGATCTATTGCATTCAAGATTTCTGTGTCATTTTCTGTTTACCAAGGCTCAAAACCATTAATAAAGTTGCTGACCTTTTTGTTCAAGCAGGGACAACATCATATGCTAGTGCTCAGCTTGAATCTTCAAAAGATGGGATCTTCTAAGGGGCTATAAATATCAGCCTCTCAGCTGCTGGCCATGCCACGGAGAGGACCAACAGCAGCTGTGCTCTTCTTCTAGTCTAGAGCTGAGCCTACTCTCAAATCTGAGCTCTCCATATAAAATGAGAGCAAGGCCTTCCTTAATGAGGCATTTTAGGCAGCTTCAGGAATGCCTAGGTGGATGACTGCATGAAAGATGGTGTCTGCGCTTTCCCACAGCACTGGTCCAAGAATACCTGATTGCAGAGCAGGGAACTTGTGCTTGGCCTCATGAAACATCCAGGCATTTGCTTTTAGGAAGATACCACATCTGGCTAACCTGCCAGATGTGCCTCTACCACAGGAACACCTGGGACTTGTGGACAACCTCTGTTTGATACCTTATTTATGTAACTTTGCACTTAAATCAGTGGCATGTAAGCATTAGTCTGTAAAAAACCACAGGACTGTGGCCTCTTTCTGTCCTTTTCTCCTAGGGTACAGTACAGATACAATACAAAAACCCTGCCTTATGTGCTTTATGATATGTGCATTTTCTTTCTTTCTGCATGATACCTTGTTCTCAGACAAAAAAAGGTACCAAAATGACTGAGGAAAAGCTTTTGAGACCCTCTAAAGCTTCATCCATTGTATTTCAAACCACAGGTTCCATAATGACACCACCATTTAATTCTGTGGAATTAATTATCATTGGTGCTCCCTGCTTCTGTTACCTTAAACCTTTTCTCTTTTTAGTAAAACTAATTGCAGCTCCTGTCCTTGCCACCAACATATCACAAGCTATTAAGTGTAGCCATTAACTGCAGCTAAAGAAACAAAAATGCTTTGTTCATTTCACCTGCAATCCACAAATGATGGACCTGGGTGAATCATAACACTCTGAAGAGATTTATAAAAATGTTGCAAGTGACTTAAAGTATCTGTTGATTTCAATGCAATGGACTCTATGGACTCACTCCAGCCACACAGCTCCTCTGCAGCCACTCACTTCACCTACCAGTGCACCTTTGTGTATTTGTGGATTTTTCCATCCTGTGCAATAGGATGGAAACTAAGAAGCTCATTTTTTGTTGCTGTTGCTGTTGTTGTTGCTGATACACACATGAGTTTTGGACAAGGGAACAACTGGTTCTGTTATAATGTGAACCCAGTGCCAAATGGTAAGTAGTACAAGATGTTATAATGAAAAAACTCACACTCAGAACAGTCCATGGAGTATTAATTTGGATTCTAGCAGAGGCTTGGAGTTGTGGAGTGGCCCAAGGGTGATTCTGAGTTGTTATTCTCATGTCAGGCTCATTCCAAAGACATTGCCCTTGATCTCTGGTACCTTTAGACAGGGAAGCAAAAATGAGGCTTGAGGCACCAGCAGTGACTGCAACTGGAGACAGAGGGCATGGACATGTTAAGGGTTGTTCATGTTAGATCTGTAGAGGGAATGGTCACTCAAGGTGTCCTTCACCACTGGGGTTATTTCAGTGAGGACTCTGCACAGGAGAAAAGCAAAATTCAATTATCACGAGTCCTTGGATCTGAGAGCCAGTCTCTGGGGAAAAATATAAAATATGTATGATACTGAAAAGAAATCAGAAGTATTAGTTTGACCCAGGGCATCCAGTTCTTAATCCCCAGCTCAGTTGTTGCAACATCCTTTGGAAAGCTTAATATGAAATCCAGCTCTGGAGACGTACAAAATTTACCGAACTATTCCAAATACCAAATCTTTAATGAGGTTATTCTTGTGTTTTATGGGATGCAGAGCAGTAACCTACTTTCTGCTCTGATTAAGGATAGGAAGTGACTACCTTTCAGTGTTGCATCATTTATCAAAAATAATAAAAAATATTAAAAATCCCTTAGAAGCTAGATGTGGAAAATTAAAGAAGTTTTGACGAATAAACTTATCTCCAATTAACATAAGCAGTACAAATCCTTTAGATGAGACATTGAAATGTTTTTGAGACACTAAGTTAATTTGGTGAAGTCTAGTAACAGCATCAGACTTTTCTGAACAACCTGATTTTCATGTTACAGATGTGTCAGCATAAGTATGGAAGCACTAATCATTCTAGTATAATTAACTGCCTGGTGAAACGTCTCATTAGCGTGGGGAGTTACTGATGAATAAATTGTCATAGTCTAATTATTCCTTTCTCACCCCCCCTTTCTTTAAAAATACATAATTAAAAGCATTTAGGAAATAACTTACATGGTGTTGAAAATCTACCTCATCATTTAGATCCTTCCCATTTTTCTGAAGAGCAGTTCATGCTAAGTGATAAGAATTAAGGTAGCTATGGAAAGAGCTGTTCTATAATGTTGCAGCACTGCATAAGGCATATAAGGGACTACATGTGATTGGGAAAGTTCCTGTTTGAGGAAGGCCTCCTTTGTGCCTTAATATCCCAAGGAGAAAAGCAATGAGATATAGTATTAGGCTGTGCACAGACTTTGCTGTGAAGAATATGTTAAACTGCTCGCTGACCAATTTAAAGACTGTAATGTGGTATCAGCTCCCCCTTCCTGACAAAGCTCCCCTAATGTAATATGACCATATATTAGAATGATAAATGCTTCAAGTAGGTTTCTTCTGAATAGGGATAGGAAGAGTTGATATGTCCCTGGCATCTGGAAAGTTGAGAGTGAGTTAGTTTATGTTGCATACACATATCCAGTAAACATTCGAGTTATATGGGAGATGGGGTTTACAGCAAACCTTGAGATACATTGATCAGAGCTGAAGCTGGCAGACGAATGAATGATGCACTCTCACTGTGCTGCCTGGGGATACCAACAAGAGCTCTAGTTTCAATTCATACATGTACCTTGATAGCACACAGTGCCAGAGTCAAAACGTAATGAACTTCACCTGCTTTGTATTGTAGCATGTCTAAGCAGACGGGGCAATATGTACACTATGGTTCTGCTCCACGCAGTTGTCCCAAGAAATTGCTTCTCTGCTTTCCTTTCCCCTTCTACTTTTATTCTTATTTACTCTGCAAAATTTGCTGAAGTGGGGCAGGAAGTAAACAAAAATGGTTTTATGCTGTTGTGCTTACTTATACACAAGACCTCCCACAGTGAGGCATTTGCACAGTACTACAAATATAGCCTTGTAACAGGTTCACTGGAATAGTACTATTAACTAATTCTCCATCTTTCAGCGCTCTTACACACTATGTGAAGTTCTAGATACAAAGAATTTACAATAGTCTTTCAGTAAAATTAGAGCAAGGAGAGTAAATTTAAGTGGTTGAACTAACTTCTTTGAAAGGGTAGCGGGGCAAGTAAGATCAGTTGACTGTGCATGGAAGGCCAGTTGGTTACAGGTCATCTGACTCTAGAGAAAGCCAGGACTGGTCAGCTCTGTTGGTGAAATTGTGAATCTCAGCATCCTGATTCACAGGATAAAGGGTAAATTTTCTTTAGTCCATCTCCCAAACAAGTAAATGAGCTGAGGATTTGCACCCTGTACTCACATTGCAGATGAAGCACAAACTGGTTTCTTTCTCTTTATTCTCTTTGGTAAAGAGGAAAGAAATAGCTAGACCTTATGATTCAAGACAAAACTAATAACCCTTAGGTTTATTGTCCAAGAGACAAATAAACCATCTTTTATTAAAAAAAAAAAAAAAAAAGATGATGTTGAGGTTTTTTGTAAGTCTCTTGACCTAGGGACAGTGAGGGTGACTTCAGAGCGTTCACCAGATTGATCCCTTTTATCCCAAATTCACTTTCATTTCTGTCACAGTTTTCATTCTCAAAGCTGTTCAGCATGCTTCTACAATGTAAAATGCTTCTCCTAAAGTCTCACAAGTCCAGTTTTCATTGTTGTCACAATGACTCTGTCCTTTTAATAGCCCAAAGAGGAAGATAAAGCATTTTATTTCTGAACATCCCCTTTGTAACCTTGCTGAGTATGAAATCCTGAGAAAAATATGGAACATTACCCTCCGGATGCTTTTTGTATTAGCCATAGTCCTAATTTTGTATTCTGGTATTGACTGAGAGTTCTGGGGTGATAATAACTCAAATCAAACTTATGAAGCAGAGAGAGTGCCTTCTTTGAGTTCTGCCAGTCTCAGTTGTTTCCTATTTTTTGTCATCCTTCCATACTTTCAAGTGATTCTGTGTTTTTCGGTTCCTCCCACATTTTTATAGTCAATCTGGAAATGCAGTAAGTCAAAACTCAATGGAGTGTAAGAACAGCTGGTGAAGAGCAGAAAACTTAAAAGCCTCACTCACCAGTTTTTCTGCACATGTTTAATCTTTGTCAAGGAATTAAGTATTGTGAGGCAAATGCATAGACCACACAAGGAAAATACCTTGCAAACCATATTCATTAAACATTCCTATCCCTGTGCTCTGAATAATATGACTGTAGATTCAGTTCCCTGGAATCTCCCCTTTTGCTTTCAGCATGTTGTGGCAGCCCATGCAGTGACAGAAGAAAGGAAATTTCTATAATATATTCAGGGCTCTTTAGAAAGCAATCACTGTAACGCCATTAAAAGAAAGAAGCGGGACCTAGGTGGGCTTCATTCTGAAGCTGAGCCACACTGGTTTAGTGTGACTTTAGTCTCTGTAATGTTCAATTTAACCCACTATGTCTCATATTCCCATCATAAAATTGGAATAATGGTGCTACCTTACTTCACCGTGAGCTTTTGAAGCGTTTTTTTTTTTTTTTATTTTTAAGGTTTATTCAACTCATAAATGGACAGAATAATAAAAAGGCATAATTATAGACCATTATCCTCCCTGCTTCCACATCCTTCATCAAAACCTGCTATATCTCAGAAATCACCAGTGCTAATAGCTAGAATGTCAAATGGTATTACAGGGTTTGGTTTGTTTGGGGTTTTTTTTACATTTTCAGTGTTTTAATGAAGTTCTACAAAATTGCTTCATTTAAATAGACAAAATAAATAAACACTTGTTAATGCAATGACCTTTATCCATCTTTCTCTCCTTTACTATTGTTTATTTCATGTCTAAGCAAAGCACTCTTTCTTTCTGGCAGGAACTGTATCTGTTTGCACAGCATCTAACGACACAATGAGTTTATAATGTGAACAGTGAACTGCTGAAAAAGTTTACATTGAAGATTTTTCATGACATGAAATACCTAAGGCTCCCAGTCAAGAAAATATCCCCATCTAAGACAGAATTTAAATGAATGCTGTCCCCAGAAATTTTAAGTTTAAATGTAGACTTGAGAATTTTCCCAAAGGGAAGCTTAGGTGCTCTTTAGACTTTTTCTTTTCTCCTTCTCCAAGGACAGTCGTTTGTGTCAGGTGTCATCGTTAGCAGAGATGACTGCTGTCTGGGGCTGTGGCACACTCCAGCTGTATTTGGTGCGTTACTGTCAAACGGTAGCTATGTCCCTAGCAGTGAAACCTGTATGTAAATACAAGCTGTCATACTTACATGAATGATTGGCTGATGTATTATGAATTATATTATGTGGAAGGCAGATAAGAAGATCTCTGCATGTAACTTTTGGCATTAAATAGCTCAAGTAATTGATTCTTCTAATCTTTGGGAATGCTTAGGATGTTACTGTAATAAATAAATAGGCAATAAGTAATTTCCTGAATTATCTTCATGACTGAAGTATGAGACTTTGCCAGTATACTTGAGAATAAATGCTATCCTGGTTATCTTTACCGCAAGTAGCCTCTTTTTTTCTGGAAATTCCATATCTTAGGGTAAACCATGACAGTTTTATTTATAGTTTCAATACAAAAGTACCTCTGAAAGTGATAGCATAACCTTTAATAGTATAATAGCTGGGAAATAAGGAACGGAAGTTTATTGGAGACTTTGAATTCTACCTTGTATCTGACAATTTAGTGAATGTCTATATAGATAGCATTCAACTTATTTTTCATTCTCTTTTGTATTTTGATTTGCAGGTTGGAATTGTTTTTCACTCCTCCACTTAGGAAATCAAAAACATTAAAATTATTAGAGTTTGCTGACAGCACTGGGGAAAGTTTTAGAAGAAACCCCGCCTCTATAGTTTACCTATAGTTATTTCCCAGTTGCTTGCTGTGGAAACAAATGCCATATCAAAAGCAAAGAACTGCAGTCCAAGTACAACAAATGCAACGTGTGATCCCTTGAGAAAGGCAATGCACTGGGAGGGGGATTTGTCTGGCAGATGACTGATGTGTGTAGTTTGGTCCATTTGTTCCCAACACAGCACTAAAGACTGAGAACAAACATGAATTTCAACTAATTTTAAATTTGTTTGGGGGGGGTTGTTTTGTTTTGGGGGGGATTTTTTTGTTTGTTTTTTTGCGTGGATAGGTATTGATTAGGACAGCTTAAAGTGTCCTTCAACTTGTTCCTGTCAACTCATGACCCTAGGGAGTTGATCTGACAAAGAAGAGAGAGTGGCTTTGGCATTACCTCAGCCCCGCTCCCCAGAGAGGTTTATCTGTATAGAAAGGATGACCAAGGAGTTGGTTTGACTAGTTTCATCCTACTGCAGGAGTGGTTCAAAGCAAACAGGAAGAACTGTGTCTTTTGTCTTTCTGAGCTAAAAACCTGTTGTTTGGTCCTGCTGGGCACTGTTCAGCTGGTGAGACTGTGATGTAGCAATAGCTTACCTCACAGAAATAGGTCAACAGAAATTATTATTAATTCAAATAGCATAACAAATTTATCAAGTAGCTTTAGGTAAAAAAAAAAAAAAAAAAAAAAGGAATATTTGAAGGCAAATGTTAAAAACTTGGAATTAAATGTACTGAATTTTCTTTTCAAAATAATAATTATTTCAAAATATAGGTAAAAACTTTGAAAAGGACATTCAATCAGAAAAAAACCCCACCCCCTCCCAAAGAAAAAGCACAATAGATATTTTGCTTGGGGTTGACAGATACATTTGAGGTTGACTTTAAATAATATAATTTGACAGATGTGTTTCTGTCAGTAAACTGAAAAACAAAACAAAACAGAACAAAACAAAACATCCTAGAGGAGAGTTTTGGTTCTTCTCCTCCTTTCTTGGCTTCACCAGGTCCAATGGGCAGGATGATGTCTTTTAAACATCTTTGTTTAAAACATCTTAAACTATGCCAGATGATTAAATCCTCCAAGCTGGCAGTAGTTTTTTATGTTGCCTCCACACATTACACTGAAACCCCTTCTCTGCCTTTTCTGTACTCCATTTCATAACTATCAGATTGCATACTTTTAGGTAGAATATCCTAGCCCTTATTGCCTTAATTTTTTTTGGTGACAGGGATTTCCCAAAACATGAAATACCTACTAGCTGCCAGCCAGATCTAGTCCACCTGAGCAGTACGCAGCATGTTGATCTTTTCGTTTCTTGCACAGCCTTAGCTATCAGGCTTGATGATTTTTTTTCAAAGACACTAGAAATTATATGGTTATAAAAAGTTATGCAAATTTTATAAACACAGTATTTTACTTAGATTATAAGATCATTGAAATAAGGTCATCCTTGTTTGTACAATGAGGTCTCACATATTTGAAAGTATGATGACATTGAAGAAATATTTCAGTTTTCCATAGAACAAATAACTATTAATTGCAAAGTGAGCATATACCATAGGCTTTCAGAATTCTCGATGTTACCCTTTGTTTTTTGAGGGTTTTTTTTGGTGTGGGGTTTTTGTTTGGGGTTTTTTTGGCAAAAAATGAAAGGGAAAAGAAGACTTTTTAGGACTAGTGAGATTTGCATTACCACTGGTGGCCACAACAGAGAGGTCTGCAGACTGGAGGTGGATCTCAGGAGTGAAAACGTATCTAACACAAACCTCTTATTCACCAACCCTCACAGACTATATTTGCAGCAGAAGGATTTGGCATATATTACAGAGTGGGATTAGTATTTTAAGTATGAAAAGGACACTTAGAGGAGTTTGGCTAGTTTTTCTATGTGTAATTCCTTTACATAAAAGACATTAGACTCTCAAATTTTGTCCTTATGGATGAGTTGAGAAAAAGTATGAACTATGTCTTTTTATTTACTGCACATCAAAATGCTTAAACATGAACTTTGGCTTTAAATTTTTATGTGTGCATGAGTTTCTGAACCCTGTAGGAATATTAATAAATCATAGAATCATAGAATGGTTAGGGTTGGAAGGGACTGTAAAGATCATCTAGTTCCACCCCACCCTGCCAGGAGCAGGGACACCTTCCACTAGATGAGATTGTTCAAAAGCTCATCCAGCCTGGAACATTTCCAGGAAGCGAACATCCACAACTTCATTGGTCAACCTGTCCCAGTGTCTCACCACCCTCACAGTACAGAATTTCTTCCTAATATCTGATCTAAATCTATCCTCCTCCAGTTTGAAGCCATTACCTCTTGTTCTGTCATTACCTGCCCTTGTAAAAAGTCCCTCCCCAGCTTTGTTGTAGCCCCCTTCAGGTTCTAGAAGGCCACTATAAGGTCTCTCTGAAGCCTTCTCTTGTCCAGGCTGAACAGCCCCAACTCTCTCAGTCTGTCCTCATAGGAGAGGTGCTCCAGCCCTTGGATCATCCTCATGGCCTTCCTCTGAACTTGCTCCAGTAGGTCCATGTCCTTCTTATGTTAAGGACCCCAGCCCAGGTGAGGTCTCACCAGAGCAGAGTAGAGGGACAGAATCATCTCTCTCAACCTACTGGCTACGCTTCCCTTGATGCAGCTCAGTATACGATTGGCCTTCTGGGCTGTGAGCGTTCGTTGCCAGCTCATGTTGAGCTTCTCATCCACCAGCACCCCCAAGTCCTTCCTCTTAGGGCTGCTCTCAATCCATTCTCTGCCCAGCCTGTATTTGTTCTGGAGAAGCACAAATGAAGGAAATAGCACTAGCTCCCTCAGAGAATGGCATTTGCTATTCCAAATAGTTGTGCTGTTCTTAATGGTTTTGTTTGATATTCCAAACTGATGTTGCATCAAATTATGTACTTGTTTGTTTATTTCTTTTCTACAGGAGTCCTCTTGTAAATTAGCAACTGTTAATGGGGAGGTAAACTAATCTCAAAATTGACTAACAAATTCATTCAGTAGAGAAAAAAAATGACCTTTAGAGAGAATTGACTGTTACAGAAATATACCCCAGAGATCACTGAGAATGACACATGAGGAATAGTGGCCATCAGGATAAAAACTTATTAAAAGTATTTCATAAATAGCAAAGCCCAAATCAGAGCCTTTTCTCATCCTTTCAAAAATAATTGCTTTCTTTAATTGCACTGGATCATGCTATCTGATTTGTTATTGGCATTCAGAAGTAAATATAACATCTTCTTTTTGGTCCATAATTCGTTGTGGTGCTCCTGGTGGTATCGCTGATGTTTGCAATAGGGAGGGAAGGTGAAGATATACACAACTGTCTGTCAACTTGTGCCTTAAAATTTGCTTACTTTAATTACTGTGAACTGGATCAGGTACAGAATCAGATGGAAATGAAAGAATTATGAACTTGTCTGAACCATTGTCCAAAACTGGAACTGGTAATCTCCATCCTCTAATGTACACAGAAGTTTATCTGTCTTTTAATACCTAATTTTCTCTTGTATTATTTGTCAGAGAGGCCAAAATATGATGAAACCTACCCAGAAAGAATAAGCACTAGAAATTTCACCTCAAATACCCTCCAATAAAGAAATCCAGATACACCTCCAGTTCAACACATAAAATATACATTGGCTGTCATGGAAGATGGGCACTGATAGTGTAAAGTAACATTTAAGTCTCATTTTGCAAATGGCAGAGATCTAGAGGGAGTTTGCAAAATCATGTAAACTCCTCAGCCTCGCAGGAAATTGAGACTCCAGTTCCATTTGAAGATTTGACTAGTGCTAAATTTAAATACTACCTTATATTCAGAAACAACATAGAATTTTTGTTATGAACTAATGTTTTTTAGCATATGTGCCAGCTTAACTCTGAAATATTTTTCTCAGGTACTGTCAGCAAGATCAAATTGTGAAGAGAAAACCGTCCTTTTACATTCCAATTATGAGTGAGCTGTAACATATAGATTTTCTGCAACATGCTTCTGCAACACTGCTTCAGCTTTCTCATACACATAGTTTATAACAATTTAAGATACTTACTATATAAAGTAAACATCCAACATGTCTGTAAGGTTTAGTGTTTGAAAACAGAATCTTGAGTCCTGGTTTTAAATTTCTTGAGAAGAGTTTGGTGGGAATCTCATTCGTAACTCGAGTTAAAACAAAAGTTAGATAGAACCACACAAAATGTAGAATAGGTTACGTTTCCAAACTTGGCAGCTTATGTGTCACTAAGAAATTTCTTTCTAAAGTAACATATCATAAACTTAATATCTCTTCCACTCTAGACCCTTCTACTGTTCAGTTGAAAAAGGTTAAGTATCACAGATGTATTATACAAGCCCAAGTCATTGATACGGACAATGTGGTTATAATTTTATTAATGGAGCAGTTTACTAAGAAAAGCATAGCAACATGAAAAACCTCATGTTAAGAGCATTAACCAGGCAGTTCAGCAATTTTATTTGGGAAAAAAAGATCACTGGTCAAAATTAAGATGTTCATAATTCAGTTAGAACCTCAAAATATTACATAAGTGCATTGTGAGCTAACTAAAAAAAGCAAAAACAAAGTTACATATTTCAACCTAATATATTTTATATCCTTGTTTTAGTGGGAAACAAATATCTATGTTTCAGATCACTGGAATCAGGTAACTTGTTCTCTCCCTCTCCCTCCCTCTCTCTCTCCCCCCCCACCCCTCTCTCCCTCTCCCTTTACTTTTCCCTTTTCCTTTCCTTTTTCTTTACTTTCATAGAAGGACAGAAGCACAGAAAGGACGTCTGGAGGTCATCTCCAACTCCTCTGCACAAGCGAAGGCCACCTAGAGTAGGTTGCCAAGGACCGCATACAGATGACTTTTGAATATCTCCAAGGATGGAGACTCCACAATATCTCTGGGAAACCTGTGCCAGTGCTTGGCCACCCTCACAGTAAAAACATTTCAGTTTGTGCCTCTAGTCCTTTTACTGTGTACCACTAAAAAGACCCTGGCCCCATTTTCCTTGCATCCTCCCTTCAGGTGTTTATATACATTGATAACAACTCCCTGAACATTTTATGCTCTAGGCTGAACTGTCCCAGCTCTCTCAGCCTTTCCACATAGGATAGAGGTTTCACGCTCTTAATCACCACTGTGGCCCTTTGCTGGACTCTCAACAGTATGTCCGTGTCTCTCTTGTACTGGAGAACTCAAGACTGGAGACTCCAGGTGTGGCCTCACCAGTGCGGAATAAAGTCAAATGATATCTCCCTCAGCCTGCTGGCAATACTCCTACTAACACAGCCCAGGATACCATCAGCCTTTTTTAAAAAACAAAATAAAACAAACCCCAGGTTTTAGAGAGCTTTCAATTCCTTCTCTGAAAAGGCATTGACCTGATACTTTATTATTATCTGAGTAGATTGTTTTAGCTGTAAGGATACTCATAAATTTCAAATAGGGTACTAGCACTCTTCTACCAGGCAAGTGCTTCAGCCATGTCTCTTATTAGCTTAAAAATACTCTTTGAATAAAAGCTATGCTCCAAACTGTGACTGGTGACTAGAGAAATCAAGTTGTCTTAATTCAGGTACCTGATGGATCTTATGAATCTTTGTCTTATAGCATCGCAAGTTTTTACTAAAGCCTTTGTTCAAATTCTTGGAAGGGGTACTTTTTGCTGTTGGAGGATAAATTATTTAACTTCTGTGTACATCTAAAGTGACATGCTATAATTTATAGAAATACCAGTGCAGTGAAATAACCCAAACACAAATGAATATACAGACAATTCCTATGTAATTACTTCAGAGCTGTCATTTTTCTGTGTGTACTCAGTGCATTAGTGCATAACAAATGTGAAACAACGCAGTAATCAATATTCCTTGTCAAGCACAACTGTATTGCCATGGACTTATTACCATGGTATTCCTTCTGATTCTTCTTTTCTACTTATTTAATTAATTTAAGTGCATTGCATTACCATTCCTAACATACAACACTGCATTTTAAGTTGAATCATTAGCAAATTCTGAGCAGGGTGACTCCATTATTTCACAACCTGTTTTTAAGAGGCTCAGCAGCAAGCCATATCATTTACAGCATGCTCTAGGAACAGATTGCTTGTTGAGATTCTTCTGGTTAACACAACATGGATGAAGGCTGTGCTGGATTGCTTTATTTTTGTGTGGTTAAGAGGAAAAGAACAATGGCTGGATTTACTGTGGTGCTGGACTGACTCATTGAAAATGCAATTTTGTGGTGAGCACTTCCATCAAAGTATGGCAGTGTCTTATCAGCCTGTCTAAATTTATCTCTGTGATAGCTGGCTGTTCTGTACAGTGCATTTTCTCTGTCTATGAATCTAGAGAATGTGATCTTGTCTCATCAAGCTTTAAAATCCATTCTATTCAGGAATTGATGTAGATTATAGATCTACCACAGGTCTGTAATCCATGTCATCCCCCCAGCATTGTCTCTCTTTTAGCTGCTGCTTGTTCTTTATTTCTATGAGGGCACTCTGTCTACAGCATTTGAAAGCTTAGATCCCCAGTTCACATTCTGCTTCCCTCATCATTTTTCCTTGCTACCTGTGTATCAGTCTGTTCCCAGGACTTTTTTGGAGTGAAACGAGTTCTCTGTGGTGAAATCCAAGAGATTATTTCCTCCAGGACCTGCTCTCAAAGCTAAATGGGAATAAATCTATATGAAAGCTATTTATCCTACCTAGTCCTCTGACACTATCCCAACAGTTGTTAGACCATTAAATACCTTTATACACTCTTTCTACTGTGCCCACACTGGTGCAGCATGTAGTCTCGGTGCCACACTGTAAAGCACCACTCTGGCAGGTTGCAGCATGACCTTGAAGTTACTTCAGATTTTTTTATCTTCCAAAGTCATGAAAAATATTGGTGATATCACAGGGTTACAGGATTCCTGCATAGGATGAAGGTAAGCCCAAGGTCAGGTACTGTGTTGAATAAATACAGGTAGCTCTAGAGAGAGCTATCTGTGAAAATGTAGACATGGCCCACTGTGAGCCACAGAGCTGGGACACAGCCTTTGTGTTGGAGTTCTTTATGTGTACAGCCAAACCTGCACTCTGAGAAGACAAACAGTGGTAGACCTTTCACAGATTTGAGTCCAGGCTTCCTATGACAACCATGTTAATGTAGGGTTCCAAGCTCTGAATCTAAATCTCATCCCTTGGATTGCACTAAGAAATCAAGAAAGAAGCTGAAGATGCTACAGCATGCACGGGAGGTACTTCATGTAAGAGTGAGCTGAATCTCAAGTTGCTTGCTTACTGACTACCAAGAGATATTACTATTATTATTTATTATTATTGGTTTTGTAATAATAATAATAATAATAATAATAATAATAATAATAATAATAATAATAATAAATATGAAAAGAACATATTTTTTAATTTCAGCTTGAATTACTTTTATATCAAGGGTGTAGGAGGGTACTGAACTCAAAATGTACAAACATAAGAAACCTGAATGAACATCTTGTCTGGTTCAACCATCTGAAAAGGCAGACATGTTCACCCAAAACTTCTCCAGAATGCAAGAATTTCCAACAGACAGGCAACCCCACAGAATTATATAAGTGTGAAATGCCTATGAAGGAAGGAATTTAATGTTACTGAGAGATTCAGAATCATATAATAATTATCCTTTTACTTCACATAATAGTTTGTGAAATGAGCTATTTTTCCTGGTGTTTCCAGATGAGTTAGCACTGTTTCTATCAAATTCTAAGTTACGGTCACAGAGATGCTAAGAAAAGTATGTAGATAACAAATATAGCCTGTGGACTATTGAGCAGAATCGCTGAAATTCAGTAAACTAAAGGTCTGCTTTATTGTATGAAGCAAGCAAAACAAACACTGCACCCAAGACTTTCAATAATCCACACTCTCAAAGGTATTATGCCTGGAAATAAAGGGCAAGAACTATACAAACTGAGAAGGAAGGTCTAAGGAATGCATTCCTGTGATCATCAAAGTAAAAATGGACTAGAAGTCGGATTGCAAACATTCTCAAGATCTGAGTTGGGGAAAGTGGAAGGGACTCAGCGATATACAGTATGAATACCATGGGCTCATTAAGTGCCAACAGAGAAATCACAAGTGAATATTGAACTCTGAATAAATTATCTTCCACAGATGGTGGTGTACCCTGGCAGCAATTACCACACAAAAGAAAACTCAACAGTCAGTGAAAACAGGAGCATAGTGCAGGTGCTGGGCGACTGGCTGCAGGCACTAATTGTTGTATAGGCTGGGTGTCATGGCTCCAAAGCCAGTGTTCAATGCAGGCTCCTGCTACAGAAGGCTGTTTTAGTCCTGCTCTCATCTCCGAGTTAGCTTTCAATTGCTACCCTAGGTAGATTAATGCTGATGTTATTCTTCCATATATGATTCCTTGTTCACTTCAAATCCTAAAATGGACCTTTTCTGAAGATCTTAAGACATTTCCTATATCATATTAAAATGTTTCTGCCATTTTACCTCTAAAGAAATTACTGAAACTTTAAAAATTAATTATTGTCAGTGTACTAATGATGTAGATATTTCTATAGAGAAATTAGTTGTAAAATATATACATATAAAGGAAAATGTGTAATGATTCCAGAATCAGGAAAACATTTTAGTTTGGATATTTGAACTTTCCACAGAAAATGCTGAAATATTTTGTAAATTTCACAATATTTTTACTATATTTCGGGCCCATTTCTTCCGGTTTTATGTTCTGTGTTTCTTGAAAAACTTAAGAGCAACAAATTTTAGTTTTGAAACAGATTCTTTTTTTAATTTCTGAAATTTTCTATATACAAAACCATGAACTAAAATGTTTTTATAGAGGTAAATAATAATTTCTGTTTCTTTGCCGCATGCTTGTGTAAGGATGCTCTTTATAGATGTAAAGTTTTATTTCACTTTAACTTATTCAGTTAAAAAATTACGAGCTCCATTAAACAATCTGGAAAACAAAACACATTTTCCTGAAAATATTGTCTGCCTTTACAGACAAGTCATTTTGCTTCTCAAACACAAGGATTGGTGAAAAAATAGTAACAAAGTGGGGAAGAAGTAGATTATGACAACAACAACAACAACAACAAGGCATGTACTCTGAAAAAGGCAAATCCACCCCACTTTCAAATGCTTCTGCCATGAATTGTATGAAACTTTCACAGGAGAGAGTGAAAAGATGAAATATAGTCTAATTTTATAGGAAACTGATGATCTCTGCACACACGTCAAGATATATCTTCAAACTCTATTTCAACCATATTGCTGGGTTTTGCTTTACCACTAGTTTTTATGCTGTACTTTAAATGAAAATTTACAAAAGGGTCAGCACAAAGGGTACAGGATAATTTATTTAAGTGCTATATGCTTAAAAAGAAACACTCTAGCTGCAAATTTGCTTTTGTCAAAGAGCAAGTTGAATGCAATCAATATCTGAACCAGGACAGGAAGAAAGGATTGAGGGGTACATACTTGTGCCCTGGACCTGGGATTCCGGGTGAACACCCAGGTGAGTGAGAACAGGGCTTTCAGAACTAAGGTCAATTCACTACTATGGCTTGTGGGAAGAGTTGGAGGATTCATACAGAAGGATGGAGAAGTGATAAAAGGGATCACAAAAGCTGTTTGCCTTACTGAGTAACTTCATTAGCATGAGCTTGTGCTAAGAGGTTGATAAGATAGGGAAACCACCTTTTCCAGACTCCAAATACATCACTGGTGTACTCCTCAAGGAACAGCTGTGTAGAAATAAAAGCTACTGATTGTACCTAGGAAACTGGTGGGTTTACACTAACCCTGAGTGTAGCTCTAGGAAAGAGCATTCTCAGAAAATCTCTGCAAAAATGACCCATAGTTATTTTAAGATGTTTGTGCTGATCAGTCAGATACTTCAGCCTGGAAGGCCGAAACTGCAGCTCAGAGTACTTGGCTGTCACTTGGGTGCTGCTGGGGACTGCCAAGGCTGGTGTGTCTCATCTGCAGGAGCTGGGAAGGCAGTCAAACAGCCCTAAAACAGGGGTGTTCAGACAGTCTGTAAGACACTAAACTAGCCTGGGTATCTTAAGACAAAGACAACACCAAAGCTCTCTTAACTCTAGAGGGTTCAAGGATTGAGGTCTTCCTGAGTGATCTGTAGACAGAAGAGAGCTCTCGGTCAGACCCTGTCACAGGCAGATCCTGGGCCAGCGCTCTTCACTGTGCATTGTGAAGAGGTACCTCTTGTCCCATGAAACTCCACCAACATAAACCCATGTTTGGTATCTGAAAATATTATAGCCTTACTTTTCCATGAAATTTGGATGGATTTCAAGCTTTAAGCCGTACAGATTGAAGAGCTCTTAATTACAGTGGTATGTCACAGGTACCTTCCTGTCTTGGTGAAGCCTGAAAACAGCTTCTTATTCTTCTTTCTACTGATTATATAAATATTTGGTGTCATTATATTAAAAAATATTTTTTTCCAACCCCCTTTTTAATAATTTTCTTAATCTCCACCAACATTACTGCCAAACAAAATATCCATTTTAGATATTCAGGGACTTAATGCTGAAGAAGTGAGGAGTGATTTCAGATGCCTTTATTTCTGGGGCAGGTAGCCTGAACACACTTTAAAAATAACTTGCAATATTTCAGAAAGGGATAACAATCAACCTCCTTTAAAGTTTCGCATGCTAAGCATTCAGAATTACACTTTACCTTTTCAGGAAAGCACTTGTGATGCTAATGTATTTTGCTTCATATACAGGAACCTCTTTTCACAGGACTGCATTAATCTCAGTTTGTGGGTTGTATCCCCATGAATGAAACATCCTTCTTGAACTTTTGTTTTTGTAAAAATAGATCTGCACAAATATTTCCAGGAAAGTGAAAATGATACTTGAATTCGCTGTGTCCTAGTAAAAATTTTGTTGTGCAGTTGGCTATAATAATGAGCATGCTTTTTTCAAGCTTGACACAAATCACTCCCTTTTTCCTCAATATCTTCTAGTGTAGGATGATTGCTATTTTTCACATTTCAGCTGCTGAAAAGCCCATGTGCAGTAAACAACTGTTCTTTTACATAGTCACAGATTATTAGAGTTTAGTTGGAGCTCCTGGACA
Organism: Caprimulgus europaeus; assembly: GCA_907165065.1. The sequence goes on along the minus strand of OU015528.1, from coordinate 57,583,934 downwards.
GCTAAGATCTCACTTTTGCCATACCCCATGCTTCAGTAAACAAAATGTGTAAAAGTGTTTTTTAAGAAAATACCGGTAACATTTCCAAAATATTGCCCTTCAAGTATGGAGCATAAAATCACTCCTTCCTTTCTTACAACTGACAGTTTAAAAAGCAGATGATTCAGCATGTCAGGGATAGGACATAGTTGAGAAATTGGATTTTTTTGCAACAGTTCTAAGTGAGCATAAATCCTGTAGCCCTTGAAAGAAGTATACAAATACCATGGCAGAGGTGAGCTGCAATTTGAATGACTCTCACCTCCTGCAGACACTTTAGCTTCTGTGCTGTGGGAAGCAACACAAGCACAGCTTTCCGCTGAGCTGTCATCCAGGGCTGTGGTGAAACCCATTGTTATGATGGGCAGTAAGTGTTCATATTTGATTGGCTTCCTTATTTTTATCTACAGTTTCCATCCCCATCTAACTGTAAGCTACTTGAGGCAGTGAATCAGTGTGATTTCTGAGTGGTTAAAGCCATTTGGATTTCAGCCTTGTGCCCCGTAACTTGCTCAGGGTGTCCATAATTGGCTGGCAATGCCCGGCCTGTCATCCCTTATTAGTTAAAAGGGATTATGAGCACAGTACTTCAAACAGATAGCAGAGGCAATGATGAGGGGTAACTGGCTGTGATTATGTCATGGACTGTAGCAGCAGAGCTCAGGGTATTGCCACTCGGTACACAACACTTCTGTGTGGTAGGAACCACAGGTTTTGGATGATATTTTCTTGTTGAAGTGACTGATGCCTTTAGACAGAAGGATGCAGAAGAGCTGTGATCAATGCTGCTCTGACTGCCAAGTGCAATTCTTATTCTGTCAAGTCTCCTATGGGAACTGAGTAAATCTATGCTAAACCTTTGGATTTTGCAATAATATAGTACCTTGCCTTCACAGAGGTCCAAGATGATCATCATAATCCCATACCCTCCAACATGTCTCTGAGTGCCCTCTGTGGCATGAAGTGCAAGAGCCACAAATTAACAGAAAGAGGAATTGAGTAGCTGCCCTTTGATCTGTACTTCTCAGGACTGTACAACAGACTTTGTAAATGAGCTGATTTTCCATGCAGCAATATCAGCTCCTCTGTTAAACCCCACATTATGTCTGTGCAGTGGCTTTTGTGACATGATCTTACTTTCTCACCTATCAACTGGACCAGCAAGTAAGAACATCTCTATAGAAAAAAGAAGTTTATCTGCCAGATTAGCATTAAACTGCAGAGCACTGAGGTGGGATGGGACTTGGAAATGACAGACCTTAGACAGACATGCAGTATATCCTAGCACCCTAAATTCAAACAGCAGCTGCAATGGAGGATAAGTATGAATGAAGAAACAGAAGTTAATAAAACATAGACATAGCTGTACAAATGGAACAAATGATGCAGTTAGACCTAGAGTAACATTAGTAACCATTTCTGAATGGCTCTTGAATATCACTGAGACAAGAAGTCAAGATAGTGTGCTGTTAACTTTCCTATAATGTGAATGACAGAGGGCAGCCAGATACAAGGAAAATCATAAATTTGTAGACAGAAAAAAGGTGGTAAATTTCTGAGGCAAAGAAGGGCTGGGATATTTGCCATATTAACAAAATTATTTTGTAGATGCAGCAACTGTACCCTTGTATTTTGCTGTATCCCTTTCTTACTCTCTTGGAGATGCTTTTTGCCATGTTAGTAGAGGAGTACCTAGGCTAGCATGTGTCCTGGTGCATGGTACATGATAGGGTCCCCTACAAACCAAAGCCAGTGCAGGCTCTACATTTGCCCCACAAGAAAGCCCAGTATTTGGGAGCTACATGGATCCTGGGCTGTTTGCATAACATACTTAATAGTGACCTACATTCCTCTTAACCACATAGTCCCCTATATTTATGAGATGTGTAAAATGGTGCTGGGTCAGAATGGTGATAGCATACTACACTGCACTATCCTTCCTGGAAAGTGAATGACCATGTAGAACAGAGTGTACATTCCACACCAGACTTCATTTGCAATATCCACTTGGAACAGCACCCATAAAAGTTCATACTGTGAAAGAACTGGAGGATCCACTTTGTCTTTCTACTACAGAACAATGTGATTGACTCCTTAGCTATAAAATAAAACAGCAAGTAAGAGAGGTAAGCCTTTACCCTCAAAATGTACGGTACGACCTGCATACCACACAAGAGATTTACAAATATGACATTCTGTTATTAATTGACATATAAAACAAGCAAATAAACATTTTAAAATAAAATTTGAGAGCCTTATCTATTCCCTAACTATATAATATATATAAATATTATATATATTATAATATAAAAATAAGTATTATCTACATTATTTATATAATATCAGAAGGAAAAAGCTGGAAATTCCTTTTCTAAGCTTGTTAATCCAAGAACTATTCTGAACGCCCTTGTCTTTCTTCTTTTTCCTCCTCTGTGTCCCACAGCATATGGAAAACATTCAGCCAGGCAAGGAAAGAGCAGCAATTGAAAGTGCCTTCATCCATGTGAACAATCTTAATGAACTGAGCACTGAACCTAGTAAAGCACAGAGCTTTTTTGATGATGATCAATCAGAGCAACAGCAAATTGTGCACAAGTTTTACAGTGTTTTTTCTCTGATGAAAAGAATTTCAACATGAGGAGTCTTCAGGCATCAAAAACATCCCACTGTTAAAGGGGTAAGCATTAACTGCTGTCAATTCTGCTACAACTATTCTGCATGGTTTTGCAGTGGATGGGAACTTGCCCCGGACTCTGAAATCAGTTATTTTTTTCAGGTCTTTCATGCCCTCCCCTAACACATATCTTTGTCTCCTGTGAGAGATGGTCACTATGCTTGCTCCTCTTGACACCTGGTTTAGAAGAAGATTGTCACTGACTATGTGATCAGTAAAACTGATCAGGTAAATCAAGTACTTCCCACAGTACCTGAATGGATGACAAGGGCCTTTTGAGAAGCCCTGTTAGAGTGCTTCTCACACCTGACCTAACTTATGAGACCAGACAGGATCATAGACCTTACTTGTTCATAACACCAGAAGGCTATCTGGAGGACATTTCACAGTCTAGTTAATAATGTAAGTTCATGAAAGATGTATAAATTCCGTGGGAAAATTCATCTGTAGTCCTAAAGCACATCTGGCAAAACCACTGAGTGAGTTTAATAGAGGTCTAAAATAATGTCAAAATAATATACATATTATAGTAATATATTTTCTATATAAGACACAAGGAAACTTTGTCTAGTGAAACAAAAGAAGGACAGTTAATGTGATCAAATAAGAATTAACATCCAAAAGAAGAGTTGGGCGTTTGTTTCAATCAAGCAAAATTCTTCTGTTAGTTCACCCATCTGGACTATTTTCCTTTTTTTCGCAGTACTTGCTGGCATTATGATGTTTACTCTCTCACAGGGCTTTTTCTTTAACATCTTTCTGGAATTAGCTGTAGTATGAAAATCTTTCAATACAAAAAATCTTGTCAAGAAGCAGCTTTAAACCTTGGCACTGCTTTTAGAGGTCATAAAGCAGCCATATGACATCACAAATGAGCAGAGTTTCAGGATTTTAATCCAAAAATTGAACTGTATTTGATGTATTACAAGGATGATAGATTCCTGTGGCATATACTGCAGAGACACATTTAATAGCTGCCTGTATTTCTTTGCACTTTTTTTTGGTACTAGTGCATGGGAACATACAAGAGATTACATGGCTATGGCTGTGATAATGCCAAACTGAAACATATCCCTGGAAAAATGCCAGTTTCCAGACTCTTTGGGTAACTTAATGCTGGGGGTGATTTTTTTCACCAGATCAGATGGACATCCACAGTTCTAGGAAGTGGAGAAAGGACTGTTTGATTCTGAAATGCAATGTGCTATCTACTTTCAGAGTCGGTCTGGGAATTTGACAGGTTCTCTGCTGGTACAAATACCTCAGACTTTGACAACTCCTTTGAACTCTTCGCTCTCTTCCCACAACATTTTTGGTTTATGAGGTGCCACTAAGACAACCAGTTTGTAACCTCATGCTAATAAACAACCAGTGGCTGATGATGCATGGAGGCACATGGAACTAATATTCTGCAGAATCTGCTCAACTGAATTTATGATTATGAGGGAAATAATTTTATGACACAGTTATTTTCCCCCTAGTGCCATGTTCCTATGAATGCCTTTTAGGGAATTTTAGTTTTATCAACATCCTTCAAAACGAAGGAACGGAATATGTACAGGTGACTCTCTCCTTAATATTTTGTCCTCTTCTGTTAACTGTGCCCTTTGCAAAATATAGGCACATTCGGAGTTCTGCTGTGCAGAAGGAGTTCTGGTGAGGAAAGGCACAGAGCTGAACAGAAATTTTATTACAACACTCCCCCCAGCTTCCTTCTCCCCTGCCCCCATTCCCAGTAAATGTCATAACATTCTCCAAGAAAGCTGTTGCTGAGGACATGCTCTGGAAAACCTCTAGTCTTTACAGACAACTTCAGCAGCAGGAAGTGTTTAACAGAAGTGATTAATACAAATTATATTTCGCTTCACCATGCAACAGTGATAAGAAAACAATGTGCAACATCTAGAGAAGTCAGACTCTGCTTCCTTCTTTATCATTCCTCAGTTGGATTTCAGGGGAAATACCAATGCAAAATGCATGGAATTTCTAGTCCCTTACACTGGAATATCTTACATCAATAATAATTATTTCAAAATATTAGTTATTAAGAATCACTCAATAGCAGAGGGAAATCAATGACCAGACAGTATCTGGAATAATAGTAATAAAAAATTCCTGGACTGCAAAGAGGAATAAATATAAGCAATTAGACATATTGAAAGGTGTAGTTAAGTGGCTTTTTTGTTATTTTTGTAAGATATGAAATAATGACTATATTCAAAATTTGCAGATTTTACTACTGTCAAGATTTCTAATCATAATGTCAATTGTTGTGGAAATTATTTTAAATAAGAAGGAAGAAACCAAAAGACCTTTTTACCATTCTGAATCATTTATTTTCTGCTTTCATGTTTATTTATATGTTGAAAGATTTGTTCAAGGCATAGATATAACAAGCCTACTTAATATAATTGTTGGTTATGCTATAAATTAGCAAACCATTTATTTCCTTAAGGAAGATGAAGCAAAGAATGAAGTATGTACCTTGAGAAGAGAATGAGAACTTAGACAAAAGCTAATGAAACTTGAGAAAGGAGTGGTGAATCATAGAACTCCAGTTCATGGAAGATAACTGTGTAAATCATTGATTTTTTCAGTTTCCCATCAATTCTGAAAAATTAGGAGAAAAGAATTGTTGTGAATTAATCTCAAATATGTTGTTTATCTGGAGCCAAAAAAAAGAAGAAAAAATGTTTTTGCAGTTAGAAATATGAATACAAGAGCCTTGTATTCATTTTGAAATGAGTTTGTTCTGAATTTGAATACTAGTGTTGTGTATCTTTCCATTTTTTTTAAAAAAGGAAAGAAATCTCAGAAATGACACTTATTTATAACTGAATTTGTATTTTCTATGCCAATGGATACATATCTGTTTTCCCCAGTCTGTCAGATGTAGTTTAGGGGAAATGATTGAGGCTAAGTTCTACCATTTTTTGTTTATTTAAAAAGACACAAGAAGACAGTAGCCATAAAGACCTATATAGCAGTCCTTTTAGAGATATGTAGGCCAGTATCTAACTAGGCAGCATTAAACTCCACAATTTTCAGGTATTTGGGGATGATCATAAATGCTGACTGTATTTGAAATGTTGTCTTATCAGTTTATAGCACTACTGTTTTGATATAAGAATTTAACTTTGTAAAAAAAAGTTAGATAAAGTGGGCTCAGTTCCCTCTGGAGCAGTCACAGAGCTAAGAAGTGGGTCCGTAACTTCACTGTAAGAGAGTAAGATAAAATTTGGGCTGTACTACTTCTCAGTCTTTGAAGCATTACTCCTTCAGCCAGCTGGACCATGACCCAGTCAGTATTTACTGTATTAAATAGAAATATTCACAAAAATATCAGTGGTCTGGGGTCAAGTTCAGAAGAGGTGCCATGAGTGTCCATTCAAAGAAACACTACCTGAGCTCTGCAAACTGAGAGTCAGAAAGTTCCAGCCCAGGAACATAGCAATTTTGAGCCTCCTTACCACCTTCTTGAGATAGTTTCATTTTTCCAAATGTTAGATAAAAGTGAAATTGAAGTAAAATATATGTATATTGGTTTCATATTACATATAATAATCTATCTCTTAGATATCTATAAATTACAGCTAGAGCATCATCTGGAAATTGTACATCTGGTGATAGATATTTGTATTTTAGAAGAAATTATGGAAAGAAGACAATCATAAGGGAAAAAAGGAAAGCATTGCCTTTCAAAGTCAAATCAAAATTTTCTTCCCGTCTAAGTAATGGATATAGTGGAAAAGTTGTCATAGTGCTAATACAAAAAGCACTAGCTAATCTGAAAAAACATGCAAATGACAGAATTTGGAAAAGATGACTGCCAGTGTTAGGAATCCCACTCACGCCTTTTCAAGGAGAATGTATGAAATCTGAAGTTACTTACTGAGGACAGTAATTAACTGGACTGTCTGGGAAAGACATACTTTAAAATGTGCTCTTTCCTGTTAAATTTGTCTTCCTCAAATAACTTCATGACTAGATGCTAAATTGTACTTTCTTATTAGCATAGAGCTAGCTAATTGCACATCAAATTGGGGTGCTCCCCTCTGAGAGATCAAATACTTCAAGCATCCAGGAACAGCTTCCAGAAAGTGGAGTGAGATCCTGAATTCCAATGCCTCCCAAAGGCTCCTTCCATTAATCACTGTGACAAATTAACACTATGGCAATCTCTGGAATGCAATGGAAATCTATATCCCAGACCATATTTGAAAAGGCTCCTATGAGATATTGAATGAGGAATTCCCTTGCTGAAAGGCAACTAATTAAGTGCCATTAGGAGGTGACCTAACAGTTGAGATTGAAATATTTATGTATTATTTATATTAATGGTATTTTGCCCTTTAGAGAAAAGGCTGTGTTACCAAAGACTAGTTCGTCCTGTCCTGCACTTTTGTTCTGTAATTGTACACAATAGGAATCAGCCTCTTCCTGAGCCCATCCTTTACTTCTTATCTATGCGTTTTAGTTCTGGCATGTTTTTCTAGAGCTAGGTAGACAGAGTAAGAGTTGGGGTTGAATTCTTTATCCTTTTTTTCTTTCTGGGAGAGCACAGAAGAGATACAGTCACTAAAGTGTGAATTATTTGTCCCTTTGAGAAATGTCTTAATATTTCTTCTCAACAGGAACTTGGTATATGTGCTGAAGGACAAGGGCTATATGACTGCTATATTTATCTATCCTGTATATCAATATAAAGGTCAATTGGCTTTTATGAACACTGCTAAGTTTATTCTGGCAATTATTTTGTGTCAATGGGCTCTGTACATCAGCCATAAGCTATGTAAAAAGTATTTCTATTGATCAGCTTCACCTTGTATATCATTTATTGAACTCCTTCTTGAGATATGAGGACAGTAGGTGCTATGTATCTGATATACGTACCCTGTATGTTCATTAGAAGCTTTTTCTACAGTCTTGAAACGCTCACTTTCAGTCATGTCTTCCCTAAACTGAACAGATGCAATCTTTTAAATCTCTACTTCTGTGGAAATCACTGTGTTTCCATCATGTATTATGCATAATATTTTGTCAATCCTTTCTCAACCCTTCACCTTCAGTGGTATCTTTTCTGAAATACAATGGTAAAACTGAATGAAAAATGTCAAGTGATATCCCACAAGCAAATTATGATATTCCACAAGCAATTTATAGTTATGTTATGAACTTCCAAGTATTCATTTCTTATTCATCCTTTATGCATCTTAACAATTTCATTTATGTGTTTGTTACTAATGCTGTATACTGAGTAGCAGTTTTTCTAAGACATCTGAAGTGGTACCACATTAGTTTTCTGGGGGTTTTCTGGTTGTTGGTTTTGGTTTGGTTTGGTTTGGTTTGCTTTTTTCCAGAATGGTTACAGCTAATTTTGAATCCAATAATGTGTGAGTAGTTCAGATTATTTCACTGTGCATTAACAAGCATTTGTCAATAATACATTTCATAGATTAAGTATTTCCTGTGAATAATTTATCTGATGAAGTTAGTTCTTTCTATGACTTACCTATTAAACTTTTTTAAATTTTGATAAAGAATTCGTCATCGGTAATTGTTCAGCCAACAGTTTATGTAAACACATTTCAACCTTCAATTTTTCACCTATTGTTTACTTTGACTAGTAATTATTCATTACTTATTATTTGCACTTCCTGATTGGCTATTTAACTCAAAAAGTATAATTTCTGTTTCCATTTACACTACGAAAACGTTTGGGCAGGAACACAATGCATAATGAACATATTGGATAGTAGAAAAAAAGGAAAGTTCTTATCTGAAGAACTGGGCTCATTGTAAGATTTCCTGGTGAAAACATCTTTCTCACTGGGATGTAAATGGAGGATACAACCTGACAGAGATTTCTATTCAGTCAGAACAAGGCAGTGAGAAAGAAATGAAATGAACTGGAAAATTTAGAAGTGATTGAAGCAGTAGAGAGAAGAATGCTTCAATAAGTTTAAACTTTAGTCTCTATTTTAAATCCAATTTTAAAATTAGTCTCCATGTAGCCAAGCAACTTGCAAATGAAATAACTTAATATACAGAGTGGGGTAATCATTATTTAACAAACAAGTAGGCAAAGAAACTGATGCCAGCAAACACAGCTAAATGACTTCCTTAGCAGCTTATGGCATGATATTTAATGAAGATTCAAGGCAAATCTCACTTATAACGTATCCCAGGGACAAACAGTTCTGTCTAACCCCAAAGGTACATGCAGTCTGTGCATACCTTACCTTTGGACACTACCCATATCACTGGGCGTGAACACTATCAGGTAAGTCTTGAAGTCACCATCTACCCAGGCACTGAAAAGTAAAAATGTAATCCTATTTGTTCTGTAGTGTGTTCTTCATTTCCACTGCTGTTTCAGGAGCTAAAATAAATCTACATGGGTAGTCACCATCTAAATATCTTAAGTCAGCTCTCCTGTCTGGATCCATGATCCCAGGAATGAGTCAGCAGTACTAAGGACTTTACCACCACTCGAGAAAGTCATGCTGCAGTGGGCTCTGCCTCTTTATAAGTGCTTCCCTTGCTGGGTCCCTGCCAGTTGCTAACCTGCTGATCCTGAAGCAGCAGCTGCCCTGACAAAAGCGTACAGTGAACACAAAACATCTGGATACGAGCTTAAAAAAATTAACTGGAGACAGAAGAAAATATGATGGAAAAAAAATGACATGAATAACTTCCTGAAGATTTATTGCAGAAAGCAAGACTCATTTCCTAAAGATGCACATCAATTCAGCACTTTCCTATCACTAAAAAAAAATAAATTACTTTTCAAGGGTGCTTTTTTCTACAGCTGTTATTGGTAAAGCTTTCAAGCAGTATAAGGTCATATAATGTTACTCGTCTGACTTCCACTTTGCAGATAGTTAAACTAAACTGCCTGACAATAAAATGTTAAAGATATAGGATAAATTTTCCATCATCAGAATAGGGTAGCCACAGATGTTTTCAGTTTAGAGAATTTCAAAGAACGCTTCTTAAATTTCAGAAGCAATTGTCATAAACACAAATCCATCTGAGAAGAAAGCCCAGTTCTAGACTAAGTAAAAAACTTATGAAGTGTGTTGAGTTCCTACCTATTATCAGCAATAATAATATTGAAAGATTTTTTGAATCTGAATTACCCAAACAAAATAATATATTATATCCTCCAACACAGAAAAATTTTTCAATTCTTGTTTATGGAGTGCCCATTAGCAAATGATCAGTGGAGATTCAAGGGCTACAAAAGTTGTTTCTTTCATTATCAGTAAAGCACAGGACAGTAAGAGGAGTAATATAAATTGTTATTTGTTTATCACAGTACTCAGATTTGCACATCAGGAATAATTCCATCAGAACTGCCAAACCAAAGACTTAGAAAATAGATCATAACTACCCGATCAAAAGCAGGGGGCAAAGAGGGAAGGAAAACTAGCATGATAAATCAAAAAGTGAAAATCTAAGTTATAACTTATAAAGGTAGAAAAAAAATAGAAGCAACTTAAAAGCAGGAGACCAAATAGTTTCATAAAATGGTAAGATGAAGCATGAGATAATTATGTTAAATGATCCTGTAATTTGATAAAAACAACCAGACTTTGAATGAGGAAGTAGATGCCTGTTTAGCCTTTGGCTAGTGTTCCATTATCTCTCAATGTCTCCAGAAACCCTCGTGCTAGAATTACACTTCCAAAGAATAGTAAGAGTGAAAAAAATTTTACTAAATCTGTCTTGAATGTTGAGGTGGCAGAAAATGACAACAAAAAATTATTTAAATACTTATTCTAAGAGGATTGAATTATATTTTTCTGATGAGGACTTTAGGTGACTATTTTTTAGTGCTAAACATATATTCTTAGAATATTAATTTCTGATAATGTAAAGAAATATATTTACATGCACTGCAGACATTGTACTGTACAGCAGGTTGGACTGGTATAAATATACTGATGTATCCAATGAGGAAAAGTCTATAGAAGTCCCCAAAAAATCAGGAGAAAGTCTGTGAAAATAATAAAGACAATAACTGAAGATACAACAAGTATTTACATTTGAACTGTAGAAATACTGAAGCTAATATTTCTCAGGCTTTTAAAACTAATTTCTCCACTTTGGTACATTAGCTCTTTGAGGCTGACAAAATTTTGAAAAGCAGCACTGCAGATGTCCTTTCAGGGACGTGTTTTCTTGCCAAGCAATATGAGCATTAGGAAACTTCCTATCATGTACTTCAACCATCCAGTCTGAAAAAGTGAAATTGAAATTACATGGTACCAAAAATAAAAACAAATTTTCAGGATTTTTTTTTTTTTTAAGGAGCCATACAATTCTGTGAATATTAGAATGTTTTAGTCTTCTTCCACAAACTAACTTTGCTTTCTAAAGAACAATTAGCATGCTGTTACCCACAATTCTTTGCAGTAAGTTCTTGCTTGCAGTAACTTAGAGAAACTTTTGATTCTGATTATATCTGAGGTAATGATCAAGCCTGTCATTCCCATATATCTTGAAAAATTCTCAGCAAGACAAATAAATTATCAAATGTCCATCTTAGCTTTGAGTGATAGTTCTTACAATTATTAACTGTAATTTAGGATTTGCCAAAATTAGACTGAGTAATATTGGATCAATTTTCATCTCATCCTTCAAATTGACAGAACCCACACAGAAAATATCCTTAGAAAGACTATAGAAATACGTCCTTTTTTTCCCCTATCTTTGTCGACTTTTAAGTCAGGTTTATTCAAGACAATTACTTATTTCTCTGGAAATATATCTTGGAGGGATAACCGTGTCATTGTGAAATTAAGCATCTGGGCAAACATGAAGTGGAAGTGAAGCGTTGTACCAAACTTACTTTAAATTGACTTGCTTTTTTGAATTCACAATTTGCATGTTAATATGTTTTGATTTAAATAAGCATGCTGATTCAAAATCACTCAATGTCTCCATGTAGGTGAATTTCTTTCTATCAGCAGCTCATAAAATGTGATCATTAGAGTGTCACAGATCATATATATCTGAGAACAGAGTGAATCTGCATTGGGTACTGCAAAACTTCTAGTTTATGTATAGCAGGTTGGCACTAGGCAGTGAGATAAAGCAGGTCTCTTGCAATTACACTGAATGCTGAAATCAGATTTCTCCTCCCAGAAGATACTCAACTGAGACACCTGAATTGGGAGCCACAACATGGGATCAGTGTGAGATTGTGTGAAGAGCTATGCATTTCCATTTTTAAAGAGGAGGAGTCCACTCTGCAAATGAGAATAATGTGGTAACTGGTACCTCGCGGTCCAGCTCTCCCTGTTCAGAATACAGCCTTGAAACATAATCAGTACAAGGGTCGATAATGTTTATCGATTTAGCAACAGCTTCTAAGAAACTAAAAAATCAAAAAGTCAATAAACTAGTTAACTAATGGACACACCACTGTTATCAATTTACAATTACATCACTTTGCACACCATTATACACGATTGTGAAGCTGCTATTTATCACTTTCAGATCTCATTAATTGCACACAGTTGTTATTAAAATACAATTCTGTCACCCTTTCCTCCCCAGTCCACTTAGTATTAGGATGTATTTATATCCATCCTTCCACACCAAGCTTTCCAGGCACAGAACTGATGGAGTTCAGAGGGTTGTCCATCAGGGTTCCCTCTGTCATCTTTGTGGACTTGGGTCTGCAGGTTCACAGAACTGTTGGCTGTAGGTGTTTGTACTCCTACCATCAGAAAATCCACCCTCCTTTGTCGTCTGGTTGATTTTACACCTTATTCTCCACTTCCTCCCATATCCACACACACCCTTTCATTGCTCATTTTCCCTTTTCCTGCCTGTTTTCCTCAGAAATAAGAAATATGGTTCTGGTCAATTTTTACCCACTGATCCTAATTTTGCTGCATCTGTAACAAATTTTGGCATTTTGGCTACTCTTAGCTGGGCAATCTGCATCTTGTATGATTAAGAGACTCCCTAACTCCCCTTCAATGATCCATTTTGTACTGGTTACATATAGTTTACCTTACATGTTTGATTGTAGCCTTAATTCTTCTACTTAATTCCTACTAAGTTCAAGCACTTTCTCATCTTGTATGCAGACAGTCCATACATCAGAGCAACATATTTTTCTCACTCTGTGTTTGAAAATACATAATCTCCTGCTCTTGTACAGCTGCTTAATTACAAATCATTGGTCTTGATATGTTCATTGGGCAACCTCTTAGATTCCTGCAGAATACCATGTTGTTTATTGGATCCAATACTCAGTGGGATATTTTGCTCACAACAATAAAGTAAAATGAAAAAATAACATCCTTTCAAATTAATGATTAATTTGTCATACGTGTTGTTTTGTTTATTTTCAAAGTACATTATAATTTTACTGCATTTGTTATAGAGCTACTCTCTGTTTCTTTAGCTATGTATTTTTAATTTATTTGATTTTACAAATATAGGTTTCAAGATCTCTTTGATCAGTCAGTAACATGAATCAGATCTTAACATGTGAAATATCTTCCTGATAACTCTGACATCCCCACCGAGACTTCTCCACTGTTGACAGCTGCCTAATAATCAAGTATGAGAGTGTGTGATCTTGTTTCGTGGACGAAATGCAGCTTTAGCACCTTTGGTTAAATTTAAATGAAAAAAATTCTTAGAAGTGGCAGCAATCCAAAGAATGAGTCTTGACAGAGTACAGCCATTCTGAGACAGAGAAAGGTGATGATTCTCTAAAGGATGAGGATCAGCCCTATTCAGTAGACATTGTATCATAGCAAATGTAGAGACCTGTCTCTACCCACAGTTGGCGAAGGAGAATAAATTATTTGATATAAAAAACTTGAAAAGAGTGGGACAATCTGGGCAATATGAATAGATGGAGCTGAATGTTTGACTTTTGTAGACCTCCGGAGGTGCAGTCCCTGCTGCTACTGATCTGAATTGTTGCAGCTTTGTCTGCTCCTTAAGAAGTTGTAGTGCAAGTATAACATTATCAATGCTGATGAGAGCCATGAAATAGAGTGCAGCCCTGACTAGCTGTACAGAAAACAGTACAGGTGAAATGGAGCCATGTTTTCCTCTATACCTTCTGAAATCATGTCAGTATTTTATGCCTCTGTGATCAGGCAAGACACTGAACTAGAGAATAGCGTTACCCTCTACTGATATCCTTTGTTACTGACTTTATATCGTTAAAAGGATGTAAACATTTAATTGACAGAAAAAGGAAACACTTCATTAAAAGAAATATTAGTCCAGGTAAAAGAGCATACAGTTCCTCAGGTGTGGTTAATTGGGTTATGTATTCTTATATCTGTTCTTTTTTTTACTGCAGTTGACAAGAATGAAGAATAGAAGCCATGAAACAGTTTTTCTAAAGGAAAGGGGATACTTTGTGTCATTTGGTACTTAGGATTTATTTTCTTTAACATCTTCTAGAGTATGTAAAACACACGAATAGCTTCTGAGATTAATGACATCCCATGTAGCTAACCCACTGTTAAAACTCTGTGGTTTTTAGTTCTTTTTTTTTTTTTTTCGTCATTATTCATCAATCTGTCTCACTCTGGAGTTTTACTCTGTGTTCCTTTTTAATCAAATATGGTGTTGCTGTTAGGAGCAGATTCCTTCCCTTTTGTACTGATAAATATGGACATGCTTCATTTATAATCTGAATCAAAGCACTTGAATTTTTTGTCTCTTGAGAACTTCTGAATGTTACTAAAGCCAAATATTCTCCACAGAAAACTTCAAGGAAGTTCAAAAAAAGTGAAAGATTGTGAAGTGGTTCTTCAGCAATTAAATATTTTTATTTTATTTTTTTTCTTTTTCTTTTCCTTCTTTTTATTTTTTCTTTTTTATTCTTTTTTCTGTTTTTTTTTTCTTTTCCTTTCTCTTTTTGTTTTTCTTTTCCTTTCTCGTTTTCTTTCTCTTTTTTTTTTTTTTCCTTTCTCTTTTTTTATTTTTTTTTTCTTTCTCTTTGAATTCCGGAAAAGATAAGCTGAAGGATGGTTTGGAACTTTTGTTACCACTGATATCAGAAATCTAAACTTCACTCTCCTGCAGCTTACTATTATTTGATTTTCATAGATATTTCATAAATTTTTGTGATTGTCAAAGGCTACTCAGGGGAATGGGTACTTATATTCAAAGAGTTAAACATCATACTTTCAAAAAACATGTTAACAGATTGGAAGTCTATTCCTGATACCCACATTGCTTTTTCTGCATACCAGTCTCACACAGAGTGTCCAAGTTATTTTGTAGGGATTTGAGAAATTCTTTATCTTGGGCGGAGGGTGGTCCTGGTTATAAATTCCTATCCTGTGTTTCTGGCACGTCCTCAACACTGTGGTGATAAGTAACACTTTCAAGACATTGCAAGGGTCTTTCTGTAGCCCACATCAGGCTCTTAAATACATAACTTTTGTGCTAACCTCAGCTAGTGACAGACGTGACCTATTGCCAAAGATGCCAGCTACTTCTGAAGGCTCTGTGTTTGCTTTGAGTAATATGTACTTTTTTCACCAGTTTCTTTTGGGAAACTCCAAAGAAAAACTGAACATTTATGGAATTTAATTTCTAACTGAAATCTACTTTCTCTGTGTTAGTCTTATACTGGTTTTTGGAAGATGTAATGATTCCTGAGAAACTGGACTGAAGATATCAAAATTACGAGATGTCAAAGAGCTTAAAAGTCTGAGCAGTGTCTCCTAGTGCCATAGAATGTATGACAATGCAATGCATATGCATAATTTGATATATATCTCTTTTCTCACTCAGCGTATGGTGTCAATGTTGATAAGCTAGCCAGTATATTTTATCCTCCTTACTCAAAGGTTATTTAATGAATATCATACAGAACTCCAACTCTGCAAAAAACACAGGTCTGAGGCTCAAAATTGATAAAGTGTGCATTATGTAAAGCATGGAAAACATGACTGATTAAAAATATTCCAGTATAGGAACATTGCCAGTATCTTGGAGCCCTGGAAACTGATCCTTGGTTCTGATGCATATTTTCTAACATAAGCTCTATAGCTTATAAACTCATTATATCACTATTATCAAGTAATACTATGACTTTAAAGGCAAGTAAGTTTTAATACAACTAAAGAGTTAATTATTTTTTTGTGTATATGCAGAAGATGTAGTATTAGCAAAATATGTCTGAAGTACTGGGAGGAACAAACTTTTTAACCACTTGCACTTGCATTCTTTTTTCTGAAGTCTTTCTTTTCTTGAGACACTGCTTAACAACCAGCCAGCTGAGTGATAATCAGAGCTGGTTAGGCTGCTCTACAGTTCTCAATTACCCTATGTGAAGTCTTTTTTTCATTTGTCAGCAATGGTGAATTCAGTTGAGAAGCTGCTTTGTGCTGCTGTAGTGTATGTTAGATGCCCAAGTCACTGTGATGGAGAAAACACAAACATCTCCAGCAAAGAGTTGGTAACATGCATAAACTATAAGCCAGATCAAACTAACAAGCTAATCCATGTATGACAGAGCTATAAATAAGATAGCCTGGGCTTCTTTCTTCCAGGAAGAATTAAATTTTGTTTGAGGCAGTACAAAATAATAAAGAAAACCCATTATGGAACCTGAAGAAATTATATTTCTGATGTCCAGAATGAACTTATCATATCAAGCTTCATGAAGGAAAACTTTTATTATATGTACTTTTGGTGTTATTTGTTTTTCACAAGAGTTGAGCTTGATTTCTTTTTGGTAGAAATAAAACATGGGAATTGTGTGGTAGAATAAATTACTTTTCTTTACATGACATCCAGTCTTGAACTGGTTTTGAATCACAAAAAACTGGCAAAGAGCATTTTTTGACAAAGTGTATGTTGGCCTTTCATAGTGACAGATTAGACTAAGTAAGAAGTCATAGTAGTGACTATAAAAGAATCAACCCTATGTGAGAGGCTAGTTTTGTGAGAGGAGAGGGGAGGGGAGGGGAGGAGAGGGGAGGGGAGGAGGGGAGGGGAGGGGAGGGGAGGGGAGGGGAGGGGAGGGGAGGGGAGGGGAGGGGAGGGGAGGGGAGGGGAGGGGAGGGGAGGGGAGGGGAGGGGAGGGGAGAAGACAAGACAAGACAAGACAAGACAAGACAAGACAAGACAAGACAAGACAAGACAAGATAAGACTCCCCGGGTTGCAAGCTGTCCTCTTGGCTGCCAGGGCACACTGATGACTCATATTAAACCTACTCTCAACCAGCACCAGCAGTTCATTTTCTGCGGGGTTGCTCTCCAGCCACTCCTCTCCCATTTTGTACTTTTGTCTGGCATTACTCCATCCCAGGTGCAGAATTCAACATTTGTTCTTGTTAAAATTCATATAGACTGATTTAATTTAATCTGTGGAAATTGGTGAAAAATGCAGAGATGAACACCATAGGAACTGAAAACTGATACCAAAACAATCCATCCTCATTTAATTTTTCACCTATATCAGGAAAAAGATAAGCACAGAAAAAAAATAAAGTTTTAATCTACAAAACAGATTTACATCTCTCAGTGGGAAATTCTGTTAAATTTCAGGGATTGCTTTTCCTTTCTTTCTCCTGTCAATCAACTCAGAAGTGGAAAACAGCTAGTAGGGCTGTTCTATATGCTCAATTTCTTCAGTCTTGGCTAGAAGGCTTGAGTACCTTGCGATGCCAGGTCACCTCCAAAGCAAGCACAGGATAATTCAAAATCTTCTCCCTGTGCAGATAAGCCCAAATAACTTAGTCTAGCTGAATAGAGTATATGTTCACCTCACACTAAATTCTGAAATGGACAGTTCAAAAAAGATCAAAGGGGTCCAAGTCCAGACAGCCTGGTTAAAATGTGTTTTGGTTACCAAATGGCTTACAATTCAAATAACAGAAGTGAGTATTCTGTTTTAATAACTCATTCCCCTTACTTGATGTTCAAGACATAAAACATAACAGCACAATTTAATTTAGTATAACATTAATAAAAAGATAACACAAAAATAATTAACAATAACAATATGACACTAAAGCTATCCTGGGAGAATTCTAATTTGCTTAGTTGGAGTCTGTCCTTCAAGTACGTTGACTTCTAGATAAGATTCCAAAAAGTAATTTGACCAAAGTATAAAAAGATTCATTAAAGTGTCTAGGGTAACATCACCCATAAAAAATCATATTTGTTGGGAGAAAATAATAGTAATTGCAATTTAAATGAGAAGCAGAAGCTAAATTATAAGTCAAGTGTAAATGGGCTTCCTTTTTCATCCATTGTGATAAAAGAGAAAATGAGTCTAAATTTGGGAAACTTTTGAAATATTATGTGTTGCAACTGCTGTAGCCAGCAAATCTCAGGTGGGAAGCCAGATCTTTTCACTATTTAATCCTCTTTCTACATCCAGCCTCTGGGAAGCAGGTAGAAGGAGTCAAAATCTGGTCTGTCATTCTACGAGGGCACCCATCCCAGTTGTGAACCCAGGGCAGCCACTCCAGAAACAGGCATCCTGTTATGTTCCTATCACAAGCGTGGTAGGAACTCCTGCTGATGGTGTTCTGGAGGTTTTATGCATGGGGTGAGGGAGTACTGTGTTGTGGTAGGTGTCAAAGCAAAGCTGAAGTGATATGCAGAAAGCTTAAACACAGATTTCTGCCCAGGAGCAAACTTCATTCTCTACCTGCATCTGAGCAGGCAAGTTTCACAGATATTTCTGATGTGAATTTGTGTGAGTAAATCTGAATTATTGGGGATGCTGTGGATGGAAACGACAAAATTAACCAACCAACCAAACCAGACTACTTTAGGTTGTACATATTATCAAAACAAATCCACCTGAAAATAAGGACAATATAACTATATATATATTTAAAAGATCATTTTTCTGTTTCTAGTCAGTTTCTCATGTCTACGTGTGCAGGTAACAACCTACAGATTATTCAGACCTTCTTTTCTTGTACCCATCACACCTCTAAAACAACAGCTGAATTGGGCCAATGACAACCTTGTAATGTTGTATATAAATTATCCAATTCAAAAGAAACCCTACATCAGTTTTGAATAGAAAAGATCAGCTCTCTGAGGAGAATGGTGCCATACATCTCCAAGTCTCACAGCACAGGCAATGCTTTCTAGTGATGGTGGCTAGGAAATCAGAAAACAAAGTAGACTCCAGCTGCTTTGTCATAATTATGTTGCCTATTTCTTCTCAGTTATTTAATGAAAAACTACACACTCAGATATATTTCTTTTGCCACACTTCTCATTCCTAATTGTACTCTCTGGACCTGGTTATTAATTTGAGGAAAATACAATTATCTGGCAATGCAGGGGTCCTGCAATTTCTTTAAAACTCAATTTTATTAGAAAACAATAAAGTTAAATTGATGATCCTGAGGGGGAAAAACCAACCAACCAAACAACAACAGAAAAACCTAAACACAACAAGAAGAGATAATTATTGCCAGCAGTGTTATGTCCTTACCATTTCAATAGTTTGGATTAGCTGAGAGCAGAGATGGAGCTATGTAAAAATAATGACAGGATAGACGTGGAATCTGAGACTTTAATCAAACAGCAACAGCAACAGGCAAAGTGACTAAACTGTCTCCTCATGGTAACACAGTAATAAAGCAGCAACATGACTTTTCTGTCCAACAGATGGTAGGTATACATC
Source organism: Caprimulgus europaeus (assembly GCA_907165065.1). The sequence goes on along the minus strand of OU015528.1, from coordinate 57,564,561 downwards.
CAGGCACAAGCAGATTTCATCACTCGTCTCCAACATATGAATTGCACCTTTGCTATGTTCATTGAGATGTGTGACCGCTTGGAGCAATTTTCCATGTTGAACAACAGTCTTCTCCCCCACAGGGCATGCTTTCTGCAGGATTTTCCTAGCTGTTTACAAAGTGTTCTATAAGCTGTGTCGTCTATATATTTGTTTTTAATCCACCAAAAGTTAGTATTTAATTCTGACTCTGCAGGGCTGTGTTATTGTGGAAGCAGAGAGCCTGCCTGCAATAGAGAACAAAACTAAAGCTTAACAAAAGGCAGCTGAAGATGCTCAGCCACACATGGGAAGCCACATGGACTCTTTGCAAAGCAATCATTGGTATTGCTAAATTAACAGCGTCTTCCATGCACACAGCACACCTCCCAGTGCAGTGTTTTTTTATTCAGCCAAAAGAAAGTCAACACTTTTGAAATGTAATTTATTCGACTTGTAATTTTCCTTCAGTGACTCATTCATACCAGCTCCTTATCTATATATCCCAGAGGCTTTTGGAGGTTGGATAATAGTGACAAGAAGAGTAATCAGCCTAGTGCCGGCCTCCTCCTTTAACAACCAGTTATCACTTGGAATATGTCCAGGCTGAACCCTCAGGAAATTCAGAGACACACAACTGTCTTCAAGCTCATTGAAACTGTGCATGTAAGTCAGAATTCAGCTTCCTGGCTCCAGTGTATTAGGTTGAAAATGTTTTCCCCATCCAAATGTAGCAGATTATGTAATATTCCATAGGCATTCTGAAACCTCCCTTTGGTGTCCATCTCTGAGAGTTCTTGTCTGATATTTGTCATGCTAGATTGTACATGTAGACACAAGCCTGATCCTCTCTTTGGGATGCCTTCACAGGCATCAAAGCACGTAGCACTCCTTTTATTCCTCAGAGTGGTAATTAAAAGTGTTCTCACAAGAGCAGAAGAAAATGACACTTTTCTGGGTTTCCCTGATACTCTCATGGAGAAAAGGTAAATTTGTTTATTCCCTCAGTCTACCTGGCCACTGGGGCCAAGGAAGGAACAAAGACATGGGCAGAAACCACCCCTCGTCTCCAGATCCCACATCCAAATAACTCACATGAGGCTTGATGGCTTTTATTCTTTTGTGTGGGTAAATAGTCCAAGCTACCAGCTGTTCATTATTCATTTTGACTTATAGTACTATAAAAAAGTAATAAAAGTATTCATGGTATTATTTAAAAATATATTGATTGACACAGCACAGAAGCATATCAGGAGCTACATCTCTTCTCATGCTCACAGCCATGGCTAAAGATGAATACAAGCAACAGTCACTGTCTCTCTCTACCTCAAACACCCACAAGAATTGAAGAGATTTGCCACTTGCTCTCAAAGTCAACAATTCTAGGGTTTTTTCAGATCACATTGGCAAGAATTCAAAAATAGGCACTCACAGAGAATAAGTTTTGCAAAATAAAGTTCAGCAAGATGCAGAATGAAATTTAATTTTAGCTTTTTAATTGTCATAATAAAATATTAATTATGCTGTTGGACTTTCTCCTTGTAACTGTATGTGCATATGTACCAGAAAATTTTTTGCAGAAATTGTCAAATGTATACTAATTGCTTGATTTTTTACAGAGGATCTGTGTACACTGTTCAGATAGACTTGTGGGTATTCATTGTCTTTGCAAATCCAGCCAGACATTTCAAAGGCTTAGGCTGCCATGTCTAATGGAGAGTACTCCCAAACAAACACCTCCCATGAAGTTGCTACACTTCAACCACTAGACTGAAACCCTCTCAAATTAAGGGAGTATTTGTGTCTAAAACCGAACATTACATATTGTACAGGAGAGAACAAATATATCTGAGACACTGAAATACTTAAACTGAGACTGTATTAATTTTTTCTAACTCTGGGTTAGGAGACACATCTAGAAAAATGGTGACATCCAGTTTGAAGTGAAACACACATTGCAAGCCTTTATCATTAATAAGAAATGTTATTTTTAAAAGGTAGAGATATTGATTTAAACAATTCTAGTGCCAAAACACCTGAAGCTAGGGGACATTGTTATAATTTACACACAGGTCCATTTTCATGATTCTGTCAGTGTCAGGTGGGTGTGAATTATGTACTCTTTAAAGCTGACATGACACACTAGGGCTCTGCACAGTGGATGCAGAAGAGGGCTCAGAGGGTCATGGAAGCTAATCTTTTGGAGTGAAAGCCTCTTTGAATATGCAAGAGAAAGTGGGCTCAGATATGGATGATTTAGGAGAGCCTGATTGTAACAGTTTAGTTAATCTCCTGTGACGTTAGCCATTTTGACCTTCCCAGTGAAGGAGATTAGGAGTCTGTCTACACATTTTCCAAATGACACAGAAAGGGGTAAGGCTTCAATAAAGCCTCTAATCTGCAGGGGCAACACGCTATGAGGGAAAAAAATAAACCTTTTTCTGCAGCTCTTTGAAACTGTTAAGAGGTTTCAAATGCTAGAGGGTAAAGGTGGGTCAGTGGGCAGGGTTGAGAAAAGGTGATAAAAGGTGGGAATTAAAGCACTTCATCATGTAATTCTAAAATTTATTGTATTAATTATATCACCACACTGCAACTACTGAAACTGGAAAAGAGCAGCAGTAGATGTCATATGTCATCCTAGAGTAGTGTGGAGAGGAGGGAATTTTGGCAAGAGCAACAGCCAAGCCTTATGGCAGAAATGTTCAGAGATGTTCATCAGACAGAGCATATGGACCTCAATTACTTCAGGCTTGTCTGAGAGTATCTATGTACTCAATTTATCTGACATGGGAGGACAGGAGCCTAAGATCAGCCTGAGAACATTTCAAACTGTGGTGAAGGAACTTGGTTTGGTAAACTTGCATGCATACTTCCAGTCCATGTGCTTTTGTTTATCAGTTTGATTTTTCGTTCTACAAGAGACATCTTAGCAAGAAGTGTTACTTCATAACCTGTGCTAAGCTGCAGCTGAGCAACTTTGATGCTTTTGTCTTCAGCTGATGAATTTTGGGAATACTTGAGAATGGGCTTGCAAAGCTGATTAGGCTGGTGGTCAAAGGCTGGGCTGATGCCCCATGCATTCAGTGGAAGTGGAATAAGTTTTGAAGTCTCAAGTGCCTGGGAACCTCTCTGTTATATAGGCATTATTAAGCTCATGAGCCACTAGAGCTCTAGTGGGATATTCAACTCACAAGCTTTCACTGGGATATTCAACTTTTACATATATATTGCTTGTTCTTCCATGCAACATTGAGGTTGGACATGCTATTATGCTATGTCCAAAAGTTTCAAGTTCCTGAAAAGAATATCATCTCACTTGCAACGTGTAGACCATAGTAGGAATACCATCATTTGTGCTGTTAAGCTAGATCTTTTCTGTTGTTTCTCATGTTGTGGTAGTTGTGGCAGTGTCCAAGATAGTTAGGCAATCCAAAAGCTTTTCTGCCTTTTCCTCTTGGCAAGAAATCATGTGAACAGAACATAACAATTTTTTAACTCATATTAAACATTATGTCAAAAGCGACACTGAAGTACTGTAGGTTCATTTATATGGAAATTATATCTTTTACACTTAAGTGATCCTCTGGTCAACAGCATGATGGTTAAGGAGTGGATGAGAGCCATTGACAGAGTTTAAGACTTCCAGAATGCTGGAACGAGTCAGCATTGAAGTAAGAGAAGGACCAGGTCACTCACAAAGCAGAATGCATAGAAAGAGAAGGAAAATAATTCTTCACTGTCATTCCAAGACAGAAATGTCAGTCAGAAATGTAACTTCTCTTGGTGAGGGAGGAATTTATTCATAGAACAGTGAGCAGGTTCAAAGGTTTTATCTGATTCTCTTTTTATGACCCATGGGATCATGAGGACAGATAGTTTTCCTGCGCTAAAAATTCATACTCATTAGTTATCTACTTAATATAGAAACTAGCAATGATTTTTCAGTTTCATTCAAAATGCAAACAAAACAATATAATTTAATTATTAACAATTTTAAATAATTTTCAGTATTCAACATTGTTAATGTTTAACTGAGGTTATAAATTAATTCTGTGTATCTCTGTGGTTTGGGGGATACCTCTAGCAAAATAAGACAGTTAAGACTTAATTTAAAAATAAAACATGTATTATTTGAAGATTCAACATTGGTTCTTAAGAATGTTCTGGAGTCTTAACCTGGTACGTATTGACAGTGAGGAGCATGTAAAATTAGCGGCATGAAAATAAGAAGCAAACATTTCAGCCAATCAGACTAGAAAGCCTTAAAAATTAAAAGCATCAATAACATTAGTCGGTACTCTGCATGACACCTTAGGGAAGTTATTAATACATTTAGAGTAGGTGGTGTGTTGAAAATGACTTGCAGAGTTACAGAGTAATACATTACATCCTTTACCATAGCTTCTCTTAAAATAAAGGGAAAATATTTTTAATGTATTCATTTCCATGGTAGTTTTAAATACATACAAGCTTTGTCTCTTTTTTGAAGTATTATTTTGCAGGAATTCACATTAATCAACCACTGTGTTATCATTTTCCAATAAAGAAATAAAACATATTAAAAGTTGAGTTCGCAGTGCATAAAGCCATCACATGAAGTAGTTTATTTTTTAACACATTTACTTCTGTAAATGTAAAAGAATATAGAGAACATAAACATACCCTTTCAGTGATAACCGGAATTAGTGAGGTCTTTTCATGGTCATCTCCTGACGAGTTGTTTCTTTGTTGTTGTTGTGTATAGACTTGTATTAGAAACTTGAATTTTTCTCCCCATTCTTCTCCAAGTCTCCTGTAATTGTGTGTTAAAATGGCAGAAGTAGGAGCCAAAACAAGGTTCTTTGTCCAGACAACTGGTCATTGCTAGAAGCAATACAATTTTATCCATCTATCTCTCTGCACACCACCCTGGACAGATTTACCAGAGAAGTAAAGGCCAGATGCAATGTCTATTAAGAAATCAAAGTGTTTTCTGCTGGTTGCAGTGGGCTTCATTAAGCCTGAAGAAAATAAACTCTGCAGATTTTGAGTGTGTTCCTTCCTTGATTCTCTCCAGAAGGCACTCAGTGTTGCAGCTGCCAGTGCCAGTGATATGGACACATCTACCTGCTTTTGGTCTCCTTTTTAACAGTTAATAGGAAACAAGGGCCAAACCTAGAACAGAGCCACAGCAAAAGCAGTGCTCTGCTCTTGGCCAAGAATGTCTCCACAACCACCAGTCTCCTGTGCCTCACAAGCACGGACCTGCAAAGCACCACACTAAACCCTATAGAAATCACCCAGGTCTGAACTGCAGAAGCACTTCAAAGATTTGAAGGTTGTGGTTTAAAGGGTGGTGACCGCTGATTTACATTAAACACTATGTGAATTTGCCTCAAGCATCTGTTTCTATTTTTCTCCCTTAGGATAAATATATATGGTATAAGAAGATTGAAATATTTTAATGAAACATTTCAAAAGACCAACCATTCCATAACAAGCTTTTAACATCAGCTAAAAGTGGAGCTTACTCAGGGAGACGATTGGAAGTCCCTAGATATATCTTATTAATTAACAGGAGAACATCAATGCCAGCATCTCCAAATAATTTATCCACTCTATTAACTATTTTGATCCTAAAATTTTTGTAGATATCCATCCTCTGTGAATGATTGCAGGAAGAATCTTGATGCTCTAACAGTGATATCGATCATTTTTATAGCACTCGGCAGTGATTCTTAGTAACAACTCATAAAACTGGAGGAACAGAGTGATGAATAAGGACTTGCAAATTCAAAGAGCTGCACAGATATTAACTAATCACTGCAACATCATGGTGGATCACTGAGCCAATATGTTGTTATGCTGATGGGAGTATTAACATAGAATGACTTTCCATATCTTGAAAATCAGAGCTTATGACTTCCCACTTTGTTCTCATTCTTTTCTCTACTGTGCTGCCTCTGCTTGACATGCACTAATATTTAACAAATAACAATTCAGAACTGCTGAGCACATGCAGTAATTTGAAGGGTGTCCACCATCTCTGAATCTCTCACAGACCTTGCAGAGTGTTTAGACTCTCAGATGCTAGCAGTTGTGCCCAGCTGAGAAACTGAAGCAATGAACAGCAGAATGTGTTGATGCCTGCAGACACACTCACAGACAAGTGCATCGCTTTGATGTTCTCTCCCACACTCAACTCACCTTGCTTTTGACACAGAGGGAGGAGATGAGCATTGCTCTGCAGCAGCTGAAGCAGAATGATGGGCATCAAGAAGGGAAGCACCAACATATCTCCTCATGGACGCATAGCAAAATCCTTCCCCAGTGTGTCATTGCCCTCAGCATGTGTGAAGGAGTGGTAGGGTGTTATGGGCTTGAGCAACAAACTGCCAAGGGCTTTTGGCACTGCAGGGCATGGACTTCCAGCCCTGTCACAGACTGCTTTTATTTAAATGAGTGCCCTGTCAATTTTTCCCTATAGAGTCAACATCCAGAATTCAGACTAAAACTGTTAGGATAATATTCTCACTCATGAAGGTGCCTGTTTTGTCACTACTTATATTTTTATCTTTTACCTTCATTTTATGTTTTCTTCTCTTTCATGTACCATTAATTTTCAGTGATTAAAGAGATTCTGCCTTCACTGATCCTCCCCAGTTGGGATTGGATGTAGCAAAATTTAACCTATCATGAATACCACTGAAATAAACAAGCCTGTCCTGGAAGGAACTGGCCTATGTAGCAGGGCTAGTAGAAAATTTTATCTTAAAACAAAAAAGCTATTTTATTTTTCTAGCAAATTAAAAAATAATCCACAGGATTATAAATTAAAAGTCTCAATGTTTGCTAAAAAATGTAGGGTCCTTCAATGTAGCATGTCTGGATAACTTCACAAAAATGCTCAGGACATTGCTCCCTTTACAAGAGGTATTGTAGATTTCCTTGGGCAGGAAGGAATCAGGAAACTAACTGTGTGTGATGGTTTGTCACTGAAATGCATCTAGCTGTGCAAAAGAGTAAGATATAAATTAAAGGTCTGAACTGTTGCCTCCTTAGGTGACTAGAGACCTTTACACTGGCTTTAGTAGACATTAAATCAGGTTCTGTGGGACCAGACTATATGGATAAATCTGCATTGCTTTGGGCTCTGGCAGCTCTTGATTTCACAATCTTTCTTTGAAGGAGATTCAATAACTCAAGGTGTTTTAGTTATAATGCTAAAAGATTGTGTGAGCGGATGGTCTAATTAGCCACTAAACAATGCATTGCTGATGTGAGTTGATGGGTGTGAAGCCACAAAGGAAGTGACATTTGTAAAGATGTTTATACCTGTCTTCTGATGGCAGAAACTTCTGTCCTGTGAAATTTTTCTTCTTGAATAGGGAGCTAGTTTATATGTAACCACTAATCATTAGTTACTGTTGATGGTTTGGTTTCCCAAAACATACTTCAGGGCTAGTATAAGTCAGATGAGAGGAATAAGATCTCCTGTTTTAAAATAGGAGAACAATGCCCAACACTGGCAGTGAAATTAAATGCATTGAGAACTTTTCTCAATGGCCTACTGCATTATATCTCATTCTATCTCAGGAGCTCTTCTCAGCTGAAACTCTTTTTTAAGAGCCCAGGCCTGATAAAGATGGGAGAAGAAGAGCCACGGCTTGGCAGTGAGTTAGGCTGAGTCACAGAAACCCTAAAGGCAAAAAATTTGCATGTAAAACATACAGTCCTGTGGTGCACAATACAGCTTTTGATAGTGTGAGGTTTTAAAACAATACAAAATTGGTTAGGAAGGTCATCTAATCCATCCCTTGCCTCACATTCAAGCCAGATTGCTATTAATAAGTGGGACTATGCACAAATAACTCAGATCACAGAATCCTTATGCCACTCTCATGTATTTTCTTTCTGCTTCTCATATTTTTGCAGCCACAGTTGCACTTGGGGAACTTCAAAGCCAAAATCAAGTGCTACACATTCTTTTAAAAAAATACAAAGTAATGATTTAACATTTCCTTTGTTGTAGTTATAAAATAAGATACAAATTTAAATATGCCCATGCTGCACTTCGTACCGTCCTACATGTACAAATGCAGTATGTAAAAGCACATCAAAAGACTTCCATTGAAGTGGCAAATTCACTACTCAAAATGTAATTCAGGTTGTCTTAACCCAATCCATTTGTCCCTATGTTTTATGGTATAACCTTCACTGCCTGATAACATCCAATTTCTTTCTACATGATGCTTGATTCATTGCTATGCAGAACAGCATTTTTTTCCATTCAACAATTAAGTTTTGGTTAACAAAGGTTTATAATAAAAAGCGTTAAACTTTTACAGTAATGAGCACTGCCAGCCCAGCCTCTAAGCAGGGATGGCAGTTTAAACAAACTTGGGGGTTAGCATTGTAAAAATAGGTGCTGGAAGGAACAATCACTAAGCAGACTGCAGGGGATGTAGGTTTAGCAGCATGAAAGGTGCACAGTTACAGCAGGCCTCCTAATTGTTCTGCATCACTGCCATCATTTCACATAGCTATCGTTTCCCTAATTGCCATGGCAGTTGTACTAAGAGTTGGACACATAAAAAAAGACTGGGTACAGCATAGAGGACACACTCACACTGCTTCTTTCAATGTTTTCTCACATCTTTAAAAATGTATGATTTTTTTTAAAGGCTCAGTGCATCTGTGTACTTATTTTATCAGAGAGTGGAAATGGAAGCTTAATACCTGTCATGCCTCCCAGGGTCCTTATACACAACAAAATAAGTCTCTGCTGTAATTCTTATTCATTTCCTTTTGTCTTTCACATAACTTTGCTCTTTACAGTAGATATAAAATGAACCCAATGTATGGACTGCAGAAAATGGGATGACATTTTTTGATGCCCCTCTACATCTCACAGTGATACTCGTGACCAAGATGTTACCTTGTCAGCTGCCAGCTTAGTATGTGTGCTAAGCATACACAAGTTATACTGCAAATTCTCAGGGAGGATCAGGGAAACAAAGCAAAACAAGAAAAAAAAAAAGGAAGAAAAAAAAAGAGATGCATAGAAGAGAAAAAAATACTAATAAAATCAAGCATCATGCAATAGATAGTAATGTCCTTCACTGTGAAATTGTATGACAGTTCCTGCTCTCACGGTCCATCTGATAATACTATTCTAATAATCTGTCAGTTCTAATCAGAAGGAGACAGTCAACCTACCAAAATGTTGTGTGCAGCTGGGAGCTTCATGTCAGGACCAATCAGGCACTACTCTTTCTGTCACTTTATCATATATGTTTTAAATAAAGCAAAATAAACTCTGTGCCTAAGGGTTTTTTGAAGATTCTTTCTGTGTGAGTTTATGGGTTGTTTTTTGTTTGGTTGGTTTTTGGTTTTTTTAATAATTTGGTTTCAATAGCCAAAAGTCTTGCTTTCCTTCAATAGTCTGAGCAGCTTTAGTGAAGTAAAAAAGCAGAAGAGAATGAAACAAATGATGAGACTTCTTGTTAAAAAGTTTTGGTTTGGTTTGTTTTTTTCCCCAGGGTGATACAACTCGTTTGCACAGCTAGAGTGATACAACTAATTAGCACAGATCTGTTTCCCTACACTGTTTAAAACACTGCTACACAGTAAGTATAAATAAGAAGTAATTTTTTTTTTTTTTTTTTTAATGCATGGTGCAAAATTTGTACTTCATATAAGGTTATGAAAAATACTCCAATTCATGTTAAGGACAAACTTGGTATGGCAGCCATTTTTTGTAAAAAAAACAAGTATAACAGTGAAATCCAAGTTCTAGACAGGATGATAGTATTTTTCCCTCAGTGAATAGGTATCTTAGGGCCAGCATTCATGTATACTTAGTAGGAGGGCATGTTGAAGGGTATTGACTTATACAATCACTGCAGTACCAGTACCCTACACAACTTTGGAACCTCTTGGCTCTGAAGGAAGGTAGTCAAAGTTCAAGCTCAATTCAGCTTTCTCTGAACATCTTAGATATACAAAGGACTGGAAATGTTAGTAACTACACTGATAGACTGTCAAAAAAGCATAACTTAAAATAATGAAAGGATAATAGAGGGCATAAAACAGGGACAGAGGAAAGTATAAGGAGCAGAAAAACTAACTTCACTCTGTTCTTTTTCGCAGACTTGCCCTACCTCTCCTGAAGAACAGTTTCTGTAGTACTACAAGCTACACCATGTCTGTTCTTTCTTATTCTTGTTTCCTTTCAGAAGGTTGTCATCTGAATTTTCCCCAAGAAAAATGCTTTTGACTGAAGGATCTCTTCCTTATAGTCTTGAGTCACAGTATGAAGATTTGGCCTAGAAACTGCTAATGGAGAAGCAGTCCACTGGCAAGAGAAGAAGGAATGATTTATAACAGTTAATTAAGTTAGTTTTTTCTAGCTCTTACCTCAACCCATAGATTACAAAGTCTTCAAACGTATAATAGTTTTCATTTTTTAACAGATTTTGGTAAAAAATTTCTAGTGAAAATTTATTTAGGAGTAGTTTACTCAAATATCTAAGCAGGAAAACAAAAACAACCCCCTCCAGATTAGTTATTTAGCCACAGAAATGTCATGGTTTTATTCACATTCCTGAGCTTCAAAATTTTCCTTCTTAAAAGCACTCCAACACAGTAGCTGTCCTCCTCTAAGTACTCCATAAAGATTGTTACCATACTAAGCTGATAACAGACTGATGAATATTTATAGTCAGATATTTTGTCTTGTCTCCAACAACTGTTTGTGGAGGGTGCAAGAGAAATGTCCAGGATAAAAGTCAGTCTGGAAAAAAACTTGTTTAATAACCCTATCTCCTGTTGATAAAACTCCAGTTACTTTCTGAAGCTGATTCCTAAATACTCCATGAATTATCAGGAGCAGTTCTTTATGAATATTTAGGATCCAGGCCTTTGTCCACAGTTTGGACCCAAAATCATCATCCTGTCACATCCTTTCACAGGCCATGATCCAGACTGGAATGTTTTTATTCTTTTTTAGACAGACTGGAAAGCTCTTCCTCCCTGAAGGGTCTCCTTAGTTATGTAGCGAATTTTTTTTCTATAAAAGCTATCTGGATGGACTGGTACTGGGTCTCAATCAAGACTGAGGCAGAAAATCAGATGTTCCCCTAAAAAACCCTGTAGGAGTTAAGCAGGTACTTCAGCTATTCTTTTACCATCTCACTGATCCAACCTCACAGAAACTCAATGACTTTTTCCTTGGAATAGTGCTAAAACATTAGTTATTGTCCCCTCATCCTCAACAGCCAGAAAGATATTTCTGCATGCCCTCACCTTTTCCTTCAGTCCTCTGTTAATCCTGCTTCAGGTGTCAGTGAGTAGATATTGGTGTTATAGCTAAGTGTGTTGCAGGAACTCTTGTCTGCAAAGACTTCTCCACCTGCCATGTGAGTGAACTGAGCAATATGTGAATTGAGGAAAAAATCTTGTTTGGAGTAGTTGTATCACCAGGTGTTTCTCAGACCTATCCTACTTCAAAGAACCTCTGTTCAGGTACATAATGAAAAACTAAAGTATGTTATCTTCAATAAATATGGAAAATTTCCCTGTTTTTGCAGAAAGCTGACCTTCTAATGTTGTATAAGATGAGCCTACCTCCTGCTTCAAAAATTGTACCTTCCATTTAACTCTGACAGTACAAAAAAAATCTCTCTTAATATGTTATCTGAGGGACCTTTAACCTCTCCTCTTTAAATGCATATTAGATAAGCTTCTGTTTATCAGCTTTCTGTCTGTGCAAGGCAAAGATCCTTTCGTTGCTTTCTCTGATCACTTAGGGTAGCTTAGATTTTATATTTCTAATCTGACACAGAACCTTTTATTTTGTATTTCTCATATTTCTAGTATCTTTCTCTAAATCAACACAAAAAACCTTGCCAACCCAAAGCCAAAGGACGCTACAATTCCTCATCACTCCTCAAAGCTCGTTTGAATTCTGGGTTGCAGGATTCCCTCTAATAGGAGATCACACAGTGATGGTTAGCTGTCCTCAGCTCTGTTTCCATGACAGTCTAGTAAACAGAAAACATCAATCACAATTGGAAAAAAAAAGAGTAAATTAACATTTAGTATTGCAGAGCATTTCCATTCAGAAAATACTGATATGCTTGAATAGCATCAGCTTAATGCTATCTGATAAATTTTCAGAATTCCTATCCAGCCTAGGAGCTTAACCCTCAATGGCCTTCTTTTCTTTGCAGCTCAGATGTTTTTGGATATTTTTATGGTTCTTGGAAGAATATAAAATTATTTATCCTATTTTGTTTATGAACTAACTCAGACAAAGCAAGGTGAAGAGAGTTTTTCCCTTAAATTTAGGTAGGACATGTAGGATTTCAAAGTTTAAAGAATTTTCAGTTAGATTTGTGATCTGTCTTGAAACAGTTGATGTTAGTCTGATAGTGGAGAACACACAGACCTTCTCTCCATCCCAAGTCCCTTCCTCACAAGCAGACGTTAATTACATTAAGGGTGCTCAGAAAATGTGTTTATGAACTCTTATTAAGGATTCTTGGGTCATGAGACTGAACACTGAGATCATCATGATCCAAGCCCAGCTACAAGCTAATGTTGAGCTGGGAAAATGTTTGAAATATTTCCTTTCCAGATTGGCCCAGGCAGGTGCTCAAAAATGAGTTATTCCAGGGCAAGATAATGGACAGAGGTGGTGGGGTGTTCCTATCCCAACCTGATGCTGGGTGCTCTGTAGCTGAGCTTCCTTAAGACAGAGTTACATATGCTGTTGGAGGATTGCAGCTTATGGTGATCCTGCCTGTCAGGCTCATGTAGTTAACTTGTCATCTTTAATAGTCCCGGTGTGGGGATTCCTGAAATAATTACACCAAGCTAATTATCTGAAGTCTGAATCACCGCAGATGACGTTTGATTGGTTGGAGTGCAGCACAAACTCTTCTCTCCAGCAGCCCATTTATCTGAGATGAGTCAGAAAAGCAGTGATCTCATTACTCGTACAAGCACTATTCTGAGATATGGTTTAGTCACAGGGATTATGTTGGAGTTTTTTGGGGGTTTCTTTTGTTTTTTTGCACAAGGATTAATATGAACAACAAAGTCATTAAAGCAATAAACATGGTTTAATTCAGGTCCATGCCATCTGAAGAAAAGTCTTAAGGCAAACTTGTCAAAAATAAGCAGATGAAATTATTTTAAGTCATGCCCATGGTTTTGGATTCAGGAGCTTAGCTCCACACATATTCTTCAAGATGTTAGGCGTGGGGGTACCTTTCTACATCTGATTAGAAACGTGAATTATTGATTTGTCAGTTCAGTGAAAGAATCACACACACACAAAAGCCAAAAAACCCCAACCAAAATACTGAAAGGCAGAGCACTCAATTCAGAAAAGGAAGTGTATCTCCCAGGAAGCATCTGTGTGGAAAACCATGAAGTACTGTGGCACTTAGCTGATATCTGTGTGGTAGTCTAAATCCTGCATCACACTGACATGACTGTAGTGCACCAAATAATAGGACAGAGAAAAAGACTTTTCTGCCTGGTCACATATCCAGTAGTTACATACAGAGGTGAACAGCATGTCCACATTCTCCAAGGTAAGTCCTCATTGGAAAGAGACGAGAGAGAACAATGTCTAAGCCAAAGGCTGAGTAGTAGAGATAGGTATAGTAAAAGACTTATCTTTTTTTTCCCTTTGACAGCAGTAGCCAGAAACTTGTTAATGGTGATAGCTGGGACAGAGATCATTCCTTGGCATGGATAAAGCTGCTGGTTCTGGATATGCTGGCAGTATCGTGCATCTTCTTATCCCAGTGCTTGGCTTTTGGAGGTTTTCATACAAGCTAGGAAGAGGTCCAAAAAAGAATACCAGCTCTTTTGTGTGTGTAGGTGCTTGTGCATGTGTGAAGAAAGGGCCAATATGGCTTGTCAGCACCTTGTTAATGGAATGACCTCCAAGTCTTATGAAAAGTATTCACATCTTTAAAGCATTGCTACTAGGTAGGCCTCATGTAAGGAAGCCTCACAGCTGATACTGTCAGATTTACTGAAGGTCAAAGAAGCAGTGAAGGGATTACTTTCTCCTTCATGAACACTTAACTTGCAGTACTCCAGTATTTGTGTATCTCTGTGGAGTGATCCAGATTTGCCTCGCTCTCCTACACTCTCTCCTTGGATCCCACTTCACGTTACCAAGAAGAAGAAAACAAGCAAATAAACAATATAAATATGAAAGAAAGAGTCAGATAAGAAATTTAGAGAGAAGAAAATCACCATTTAAAAGATTTGGGAATTTTTTGCTTTCAACTACTTCTACTTTGGATATATACTTAACGTCAGAGCAGGCCCAGAATGAAAGACAAAGATATAAGATTTGAAGTCTCTAGTGGCCAACAGCTTGAAGAGGCTGAGCTCTGCCTGCTAGCCAGTTTGATTAGCTCTCGTGATAATACATCCAGGGTGTCTGTAGACCTAGTATTTACAAAACATCATCTTTGAATGGATAGCTGAGGAGCCTTGACACTTAATTTAGAGGCAGCAAAGTAAAACAAGGTGTTGAGTTCTCAAACTTGAGTTTCAAAACAGCTGCTGTTTCTGGCTTTCATTTTCTTGCAGATACCAAAATTATCTTCTGTGTTTGTACCTTTATCTTTTTCTTTCTTTTTTTTTTTTTTTTTTGCAAGGTACTTTCACATTTCAGAGCTGCATTAATTCTATATCTTATCAGTCATGTAACTGGAATCTTGTATGACATCAAGACTAAATAAAGACTCTGCTTCTACCTATCCCTGAAGTCCTAATCCATATAGTTTTTCAAAAAGTAGGTATTTTTCTTGGGAACCCTTCAGGGCCAGCAAAATTTTCACCAGAAATTTTCACTGGCTCAGGGGCTGGATAGTGGACTGAAGAACAGAGAATTCATAAAAGGCAGATATATCAGGCATTCACATTGGATATAATGAGCTGCAGTCCTGGTCTCTGTCCTGCATTGTACTTCTATTGTATGCCAGGTGCCTTTTAGGCCATTGTTCTCAGTATCTATCCACAGCGTGGTTTTGGTGTGTTACAAAGTGTTTCATTAATGCACGACATTCAGTTGGCAATAGAAAGACACTGTAGTCTCTTGTGTTGCCCTTAATCTGTGATGCAGGAGCATGAAGGCTGCACCTCTCCAGCAGGGAATGTTATTGGGCAAGGACAGTAGCTGGAACAGAGATGCAGGAGAAAATCCGGAGACCTGAGGATGTGGATGGTATTTAGTCACTTGATGGCATTTTTCTGTTTAAGTCAAAGGGAGCCAAGGGCATGTAAGGGCTCTGTCAGCTCACAGTGGGAAAGGAAATGCCTTTGTCAAATCTCCTCAAATGAAGAATGAATCTACATCTAAAGTATTATCATGGGACATGGCCAAAATAAACATTTCACCAGCTGGTTTTATCCACTCTGCAGTGGCTAAACAGGTTACCAAAATATCTAATTACAATGCCTGTTGTAATTCTTGCCAGACCATTTCCCATGGCAGGAGTTTAAGCACAAGCAGTTGTTCAACAGCCTGAAAGATTTTCATCACTCACCAATCTTATCTCACATTTCAGTAGCTGCATAGTACACAGACTGATTTGTTTTCACCCACCTTGCCTTCAAGCAGCTCAGGGCTGCAACTGAGAGTTCTCACTTTTTACCCTTTTTGTACATATCTTATTCTATGTTGGTTTTAATCTGGAATCTGCAGTTCCAATGCTAGTTTCATTTTTTGGCCATAAGTGAGTTCTCTTTGTTGGAGTAATGCTTTGCAGTTTGAATGTTCAGTGTTTTCTGAATTTCTGGTAAGTCCTCCCTTTCACAGAAAGGGGTTTTAAAGCAAATATTAATCTATAACATCACATTTTGTGTTTCAAGAGCTTTTTAAATATTTAGAGTTGTCCCTGCTCCAAGAATGTCACAACCTACAAGTATAAGAAGGATGATACTTATTTTTTATCTTGTTAGAAAGATGTTAATTTAAATTATGTTTGCTCTATACAGAATGGTAGGTTCTTAATACTGTACAGGAGAGTGTGGAAATACCCTATATATTGAGGAACTCATATTGTTTATTTGTTCTGTGAAAACCACCATTGAGACTATTCTGAAACTCACTGAATTTAATAAAAATGAGACTCGAGGACATCATGGACTTTAGATCATAACGTCTTCTGGGGTAATAGAGTGTTTCTTAAAAACAAGATCTTGATACTGTGGCAGCTACAATTCTGTTCCTTCACATGACTATTTCCATCTCTTTCTAATGTATCTGTGGTGGACTGGGATAACACCCATGAGAGTATTTGTCTGCACTGCACCTGTATTCACTGTGAAAGATAAAAATCTGTTTACATGGTTGCCCCACCTAACCGCTGCATCAAAAGTAGACATTGTTCAGCACTCAAGTTGTCTAACCCTTGCTTACAATCAGAGGAGAGATACAGCTCCAGAGAGTGATTTATCCTATTTATCTAAACAGCTACCAAATTCAGGCTGGGAATCTCCCGCTCTTTAAGACTCCTGTCTCTCCAGGTACCCTGAACATTCATTTACGCAAGATATTCAGATTTTTTTTAATTTTTTTTTCCCCGTAGTACTCAATGACAGGACAAGGGGAGATGGGCAAAAACTGGAACACCAGAAGTTTCATACAAACCTAAGTAAAAACTTCTTTACTGTGAGGGTAATGAAGCACTGGAATAGGCTGCCCAGAGAGGTTGGGAGTCTCCTTTTCTGGAGATGTTCAAAACCTGCCTGGACGCTTTCCTGTGTAACTTGGTGTAGGTAACCTGCTTTGGCAGGGGTGTTGGACCAGATGATCTCCCAAGGTCCCCTCCAACTCCTATGATTCTGTAATTCTGTGAAATATCATTCTTAAGAATTTTAAAGCAAATTGTCATTTTACCTTATTTCCATCTTGACACCTGAAGATCTAGTTTAACCTACAACACAGAGAAGTGACACTGTCATGCAACACAGAGCTGGTAGTTCTCAGGGCTACAATAACTCACTCCCTTGTTCTATAAATAAAACCAGAGGAAAGGCGAGGTAATTTGTCTTTGCATGTGACAAGCACTGATATTTTATAAGTGGCAGAAGCTAAGGAAAACACCATTTGATTTGCATGATGAGCAACAGTGTTACTGGGGCTAACAAATTCATTTCAATAGAAGCGCTTTGAGCTGAACAATACATTCATTAAAGAATGGTTTCCTGATTAGACAGTGGAGCAAATAGCACTTTTTTCCTATTTCACCGTCAGAGAAGCTTTACATAAGCAATAACAGAGAACAGGCTGTATGTTTATTTGGCTGCCACTTGTTCTGTGAGTGTACAGTGACAGTGTTACAGCTTTTCAATGCCATGGCGGAGTGGAAGGGGTGGTGATACCAGATCTGTGCACCCACAAGTATACAGTAAACAAAGCTGAGCGTTACAGGCAGGGATAATGATTGAGGTTGGCTGGATTTTTTACCCTTCCAAACCAATTACAAGGCAATTTCAGCTGTAAGAACATTACTAATATTGAAGCGAATATGAGCAGGTTCTGGAAAAAGGAACGTTTCACTGGGCTGTACCAAATATTTGCTGTTGCCCTTGCAGTCATGACCTCCACGTTAGATGTTTTGCTCATAGTATCTCTTGTGGAGATTTATCTGCAAAGAGACCTATGTGACTCGCAGATTTCTTACAGAAAACTATAAGAATTCTCACTTGAGCTGGAGGTTGCTTACTCAAGATTACCTGTGCTCATAGAGCACATGTACCTTGTTTCAGTTGGATGAGATAAAGAAGGTCTGTCCATCTTTTAATGTATTTTATTATAAGGAGTGAGTAAGAAAATATAGACTTAATCCACCATATTAGTGAGATAATTTCTGCATTTTACTAAGCTAATTAAAGGTGAAGCAATATAATAACCACATTTATATCACAAATAAAAATAAATAATTAAATCAATAGATTCAAATTATTAACTCTCCAAATTAATGCAACGGCTAATGAAACAGCATTATCATGCTGACAATTCAAAGAGAATGCTTTACATTCAACTTGTTTTGCAGAGAGCTCATTTCTTGTTAACTGAAAAACTAACAAGTATTCTTGTGTACGCAGTGTATTGACTCAGTTTGTGGAGGATAAAGATATTAATACAATCTATTTTTTGCAGGATAGAAATATTTATTCTAGTTTGTGGAAAAAAAAAATATGACCCAATGGAAGTACTCAAGAATTTATTTCAAAATTTTCAAATATTTCTTTCAAAATTGCCACAGATCACCAACATCAAGAGGTCAAAGGTTATCTCAGTTGCTAATACCTATTGGCTTTCCAACCATACTATTACCTACTTATTTCAAACCAGTCTCTCAGAGCAAGATATTGTTTCAAAAAATTATTGAAAAAAGGGTAAAAAAAACATTAAAATGTATTGCTCAGAACTGACATTATCAGAAAGGGAAAGAATCGGATAACAAATGAATTAGCTTTCCTTGCACAGAAAACTCAGAATAAGCTGTTTATTTGGAAAGATAAAGAAAGACTGCAAATGGAAACAAAGCATGGAATGGGGTAGAAGAAAATAAAGGGTTTAGAGAGATAGAGATTTTCTGTACTAAACCAACAAAGGAGGGAACAGAGCAGAAGGAACAGAGAAATGGTAGCAGCAAATAAAAAAATAAAATAAATCCAAGGGAACTGAGGGCCCACAAAAGATTTTTTTTTTTCTTAATGAAAAAAAGCAAAGTAAAAACTGATAAAAGGTGATTGGAAAAGGATAATTGTACCATTGTCACACCAAAATTTAAAAAAAAAAAAAGGAAACAAAAGGGCAATGAGGATAAAATATAAGAGCAATAAGAAAAAAGTAAAAAGGTGGTAAAGAGGTGTCTGCACTTTAATGTACCCCTCATTTCCACATGGATGTCCATCGCTTCTGTTGTTTCCAGTGTTGACCCACTGACTGTCATCACTGTCGCCATGGGTTTTCAGCAAGCATTACAGAAGTGAGGTATTTTCAGCAATCTGGGAGTGGGATAGCATTATGCAATTATTTAAAAAAAAATGGCATGACCTGAGCAATTATAGATCTGCTTAGACTGATATGAATCATTGACGAAATAGTGGAATGACTACTAAGGGATCCTGATTGATAAAGAAATTAAAGACTTTACAGAAGAGAACATTAATCAAACTGACTGGATATGTTTTGACAGTACTATAAATTTAGACAGTAAAAGCAAAATTGTTGTTGTAACATACTAACGCAGAAAGAAAAGATTTAACTTGATATCTGATGACTTCTTGATTAATCAGTTGGAATAGTATGTAATCAACAGGCTAGAATGTAAATGAATCAAAAACTGCTTAAATAATAATTCTAAAATATTCTTAGAAACAGGAAATCTTGCTGAGCTGCTGTCTCTACTGTGATCCCATAGGGCTTTGCTCTTAGCTGAGTGTATTAACATTTTTTCTCATATTTAAATAAATTAATCTTCTATCATAACCTTGAAATATAGCTGTAAATCACGTTAATAATGTTTTCAGGTGACATAAAATGACAGAAAAGTAAAATAATGCCCAAGAGACATCAATGACAGAAAATACTGAGATACAAAGATCACTATGAAGAGGCAAAAATTGCAAAGAAACAGAATTTCTTGTAATATGTCTAAGTATAAAATCATACCTCCCATAAAAGAAGGATACAAAACGTAATTGCAGAATAGAAAGTCTAATTGTAGGAAACACTGGTAACAACTTGAGGTTTATGATGGAGAATGACAGTTTCCAATGTAACAAAAGTGGTCAAAGTTGTTGCCAACATCTTTAAATGTGCAACTACAGGAGTGTTGAATAGGAGAATTCACATTTTTTCTTGCAATTAGCACTGAAGTGACTGCTATTGGAGTACCACATCTTGTTATGGTCCATTCTTTAGAACGGGAATTTAAGAGGCTGGAGAGGGTTCAGAGTATATTGAGAAAAAATAATGAGTTAGAACCATTTCTTGAGATTTTAATCTATTTGCATTACCAAAAACCAACTACGGATGAGTTGTTTTCAGCCTATATACTTGGGGAACAGACCAAAATCATTAGTAATTTGGGGCCCCTTTTTTTTTTAATGTTTCATTCAAAAGCAAACAATGTCTTCTTTTTCTTCTGTGTAACAGGGAAGATTCAGACAAGAACAAAAATGTTATTTTTAACAACAGAAGTATTCAGTCACTGTAGCAATGTATCCAGGCAGGTAATACATTCTGCATCACTGAAAATGTATATAGGAATATTTGATTTTTTCCTCAAAGAGATATTTTAGCTCAAGGACAGCTAGTGGATGTGAAGTGGGAATTAATAAAGGGCAATCCAATGGCCTGTGTTAGGAGGGGGTCAGACTTGCAGGCTGTGATGTGCTTTCCTGGCCCTGACATCTATTAAATGCACATAAGCACATACTCTGGAAAAACTTGACATTGCCATTAATGCCTCTCTGCTAAAACAAGTCAGATTATATAGGTTTGTAACTGTGTAACATATGTATAGTGCTGTAAATTAAGGAAATGCAGTAAAAATCTGATAGAAAAGTAAATAATAAAAAAGAATGTGCAGTCTCCTTGTCCTTGAAGCTATAAAGTAATTTTAAAGTGCTGACATTCAGGATCAGTTCTGGGAATGCAGCATGGACTTCAGGTCCATGTACCTCTCAGAGTATCTTAAAGATTGGATGCTGCTTTGTTAGCGCTTCCACATTCACTCAAAACTCAGGGTAAGACCAACATGCATTTAAATTTGAATCAGAAAATACTTCTTAAAACAAAAGTTCAGCATCAACACTTATGCTGCAGGGAGAAAAATAGGAAAAATATTTATATGGTATAAGTAATGATACTCTGCATCTCTGGTTCCAAAGCCTTCCTTTGAGACTTGGGGAAACCTTTGCAACTTGTGCTGACTTTGCAGCTAGGGCAAGAGGGAAGTTTGCATTTGCCTGACACTGAGAGGTAATGCTGCCCTGCAGGACTTTCTGCTGTCTGTCAGTGAGGAACACGAGTATGCCCTGTGTTTGTATCCCTAGGTGTCAGTGGTCCTGAGCTCCCTCTGCATATACTTTTAATATATTGAAATAAACAGGAACTTTTGTACTTTGATTCATTTCCTCCCTGTAGTGTGCACAGGTGTGGCATGTCTCCCTCCCTCCTCCCCAGGCAATTACAGTGGTCCTGAGTTAACTATATAACTATTCTATGTAACTATTAACTATATATAACTATATAACTATAACTATATAACTATAACGTTTAACTAATATATAACTATTTTCTATTAGGATCTGGAGTAACTACAATGAATTTGGACTTTTCACTGAACATTGTGGGCCTGAATGGTAGGCCTTCCTGCCTTCCCTGCCTCCTCTGTCCAGGGAAGGAGGCAATAACCATCTCTCAGCCATGCACAGCTTAGGCACAGACTGACTATACATAAGAAGGGCAAGGATTGTTCTGGAGTCATACCCTAGCAAGGAAGAGTGGTTTGGCCTCAACTGTTAAATAACCTCCCATGCTTGTGACTTCTTCTATTCTCTCCACACTAAAGATGTGACTCCAGCCTGCATCTCATTAAGCAGACTGGCAAGGCAGTCCGATAGCAAGCAGATATTATGCTGATGCATCCTTCAGAGACAGCTTTCAGTCCATAACTGGTGTCACATCATTTACTGAAAGTACCAAAAACACCCACACCACCTCTGTCTTTTGCCATGAGGCTTTTTTCTGATTTCTGTTAGTATGGTGTAGCACAATGTCTTTTAATAGACTGCAGGAGCAAGAGAGAATGCTGTGCAAAATTTTCCCAGAGAATGAAAAGCTGTTTGTATTATTATATAAGCACTGTCTTTAGAGGTTGTTCACTTACAAAACTATTAACTTCAAAGAAGCCTTAACATGGCATAAAAGTTCCTGTAGTCAGCAAAAGTGATATCCATATATACTCCACCTTTTGATCTCATAACTGACAGCTGCTGCTAAGATTTTGTGGCATGTGATACTAGGAGCAGGGAAAATTGCCTAACTGAGGAAGATATATGCACTGATGTGCTTTAGCTCCTCAATGTCCAGAGATGATGAGGGAAAACCAACTCTGTTCAGGAGCTAAATTAAACTATGCAGTAAGTTGTGGAAGAGCAGCTCTCTCTCTGGCCCACTAATGTTGTGTGAGGGACACTCGAGTAATACCACACAAAATAAATTATATCATTGCTAGTTCTTTGCTAATAGTTCCCAGTAGATGCCATTTCTCATTTATATCCAGTCACTGGTGTCTCCACGGGCATAAGGCTAGCAAGGCATTTCAGCACAAAAAGATCAAAAAGAGGTGGAATTCAGAAGCAAGCCTCCTCCTCTGATGGGTGGTGCATTGGGAGAGTTGCAGCCCACTTCAGCATACAGGTCGCCTTCCTAGTGCTGGCATGCAAACACATACAAAGGATGAAGGAACCATCTGACTTCAGGCAGCAGGCTGGCCATTTATTCTTTTTCTTGGTTTTTTTTTTTTTTCTGCATTGAAGACATTTTGAAAAAAAAAGGTGTACTCATTTTTATATATTTCTTTAAGTCCTACTAGTTCCTCCCCTTATATCCAAGGAGCCTGAAGGCACAGAGCTCCCATGTTTATGCTTATCAGAAATCTTCCTCGGGAGCTGCTGTGAAACCTGTGACTTTCCAGAGCTGAGTCTGATAGGATAAATGGCTAGGCTCCTCAACTGGGCCTGACATTTCTGTCCTATGTAAAAGTCACATTTCAGAATTTACTGTAGAACAGAAATGAAAACTTTCATAAAAACTTTGAAAAACCAACAAGGTCTTCATGTGCTATTGATTTTGCATAAATCATTGGTAAATATGCTGTTTAATATATCCTTGTTCTCAAGCATTCAACCATATTACTTTAAATGAATACCTAAGAGAAAAAGGGAAATTTCTGTTCACCATTTGCCCCATCTACGTAAACCCTTGTGCCCACCTGAGGTTTAGGCAGATAATGCACAATGGGCTTTTATGGCATGCATCCACCGATTGCTGCTTGCGTTATGGTTCAGGGGCTGTTAGAAATAATTCTTCTTAATCATCACGGCAGAACTGGAATTCAGCCCAGATGCTGGAGAAAGCTTTGGGTTTATCATATAGTCTATAAATAATTTGTTCAAACACTGCCACATCATCCTTGCACACAATAGGATGTGGGAGAACTTCTCTTTGCCACCTATGTAGCAACAATTTCTCATACAATGCACTGGTTGTGCAGCGTTTGGGGAGTGTTTTCAGGATATATCACTGGCTTTGCTTAAATCTGAAAGATTAAGTGCTGGAATTGCCTAGGTTCTTTCTATGGCAGTCTCATATTTCCAATATCCTCTCATATTTCCAGCTTTTCCAGGCAGAGAGGCCTTATAATTCTCAGCGATCCCAGTATAAGGATTGTAAAGACTTTCTGTTGCAGAATACTGAAGTGAATATTGAGTCTAAATGCTATCACTGGGGCTAAACAGCCGTCTTACTTTGAAGCTCTGCTGCCTAGTGAATTAATCATAGGGTAAATCACCTATGAAATCTTCATATGTAACCCCAGTTCTTCCACTATTTCACTGTGTAGGTTACAGCAAGCAACTTAGTTCATGTTTTCACTATGTTGTGTATTAAAGAGCTGACAGTACTTACCTGTCTTAAAGACATGTGGTGAGGTTAATTAGCTGATGTTTGTGCAGTGTTTTGACAAATTAAAAGTGCTATTTACAGTCTAAATGTTATTATCAGAGCACATTGAAACTTCAGCATAAAAGCCATTTTCATTGGAAAATAAAATATTGTCAAAAGAAACATTTGTCCTGGGAAGTTATTCTCTTTCTTTTATAGGATGTAGCAAAACAGAACATGGTCTCTTTCCTCTGACAGGAAAAAAAAGAAGAGAAATTCAGTGGTGTGAACTACGAAACAGGTTTCCTCCCTGCAGATCCTGCCAGTCTACTCTTTGACTGACATGGGGATCCGATCCTACATCACTGCCATAACCACCCTCATCTGAAGCAGTTACACAAGAAAGCATCAGAGCCATCCAGTGGGAAGGTGACAGAGCAAAGCCTCAATTACATGCATAAATGGGATGGAAGATTAAAGTTTACATTCCCCAAACCTACGTGTGACTCGATATTTGAAGAACTGGCTGGAGAAATTGTCTTCTATTTATTTCCTGACTGTATTGGAAAGTCTGAAAAGCCCAAGTGAGAAAAATGGCGTGTCTCCAAATATATGGCAATTTGTCACAGGTATTCCCACAAATTTTTTATTTGATGGTGTAGCTATAGCTTATCATTTTCTTGCCTTAGTGTGGAAATGGAACAGAAATCAAAGTAAGTTATAAAGGGATTTTCCACTGATACAAAGTTCACTAAAAGTTTGCCTTTGGCTGCCTTAAGTGGCTAATAATAGAAATGAGCTACTTATCTTGTTTATTTTTCAAAATCTGGAGGGAAAATCTTGGATTCCCTTATGCTCCTCCTACTCTCACACTTTCTATTTTTATCTGCTTCAATGACACTGGAGGGGAATGATAATTTTTAGTGTGATAGGACAACACTATAAAGTCTTTGACAGATGAAAAGTTTGACTTCTGGTTATTCTTTTTAGTTTTGCAGACATTAGAAGAATGACTGATTTTACTCTAACTCCACATAGCTATAATAGACATATATAGATTGAGGGGGGTGGGAGGTAATGTTTTATTTCCTGTTTTAATTTTTAGTGAAAATCCTCACTGGAATATAAGTAGGAATAAAAAGAAAGTAAATTAAAACCTTTAAGCATGTTTCTCTACTTCCCAAACCACTCTAATTCAGCTTTTCTAGCTTATAAACATTCAAATGAAAGAAGAATCTGTTTTCAGCAGGGTTCACTTACAGGTTTTCTTCTCCATAGCAAATACTTTTTCAAGTGGATACAGGGAACAAATCAGTCATATAAATCTTTATAGAAGCCATTATGGATTTAAAGAAACATTTCTTTCCCTCCAGCCTCAGAATTCTGTTTCCTGAGTCAAACACACCTGATCTTTTCCACTTTTTCTCATGGGCAATGGCTGCTGAACTGCTTATAAAATTTGTTGATCTCCTCAAGAATTCCTCCAGTTTGCCTACAGCTTTTGTAATAATGATGCCCCAAAGATGAGATCATATTCTAGCTGAGGCCTGTGTAGTACTGACAGAAGTCCATTAATTATTTTTTGTTTATGCATCTCAGAATGATGGTTCTTTTCTCTACCACAGCATCATTTTGTTGACTACTGTTCAGTTTGGGATGCATTCTAAGCCCTGTATTACTTTTTTCTGTCCAAACAGTCTTTATTCATTTCTACTTGTGAATTAGAACTTCTTGAATATTGAGCACTTATTTTTGTTAAATTTCTATGCTACGTTTAATCTAATATCTCAAGATAACTTTGAATTCCACCCTCCCAGGTGTTGACAGCCTCTTGTCATTTACCCACAATTTCGTAAGTGGGCTGTCTGTTTGGTTATGCATCTTCATAAAAATACAGAATTCAGACTTAAACATGTCCTTCCAATTCCCAGGTAATAAGCCTTCCCAGTTCGGTTGCAAAGCACTTACGATAACTCTGATACTGATAACTGTTTTCAAATCGTTCTGCATTCATCTAATAAGACAAGTTACAGCCACGTCATTTGGAACATATCCTCTAGAATATTGCCACAAAGACAGCATTTAGAGCCCTTTTTTTTTTTAAGAAACAAGACTTCTACACTTTTTTATATAAAACATTCTTCTAATAAATACTGTTATTATCTAATACATCTATTTGAGTTTTCCTTGAGGCTTAATTTCTAGGGAATATATAAGTCAACCTCAGAATAAAGGAAACATTTTTACAACTTTTATTATCAATAATACTATCAGTCTGGAGTTAAAATCAGGGTTTGGAAGAGACTTTGAGTTAAGTCCTGTGATTGGTCAGAGTCTCAAAAGCTTTGCTTCCCCTGTGTTTTAAAATTCATTTTACAGCTGTATTTATAATCAGTAAAAATATGGCTACAGAGAAATTACTGTTTAATGCACTCTGTTTAATCTGTCAGGATGGACAGAGATAAGCCCTATTAAAGCAGTATTTTTAAACATCTCTTAGACTAAGGGTTTATTCTTCATTTCTCCTCACCTTGTGCAGTCATCTGCATCTTTGTAAAGACAATGCATGTACCTGTTCAGATCCAGCGACATTTCACTTTCAGCTTGCATCCACTGAGACAAATCCTTAGCTGGGGAATATTGGTAATGCTTTATTGCCTTCAGTGGAATAAAATCCCTGTTTCAAACCAGCTGAGGATGCTCTGGCCCACTTCCTTTAAGTTTTGAAAATAGCACCTACATCCTTCCTTGCTTGGGCCATCATCCACCTACCCTAGTAGGTGGGTTTATTGTATAGTCTGTTTAGTAGTGAAAGCAAAGGACTGAGTCACTGCTGATCATTGCATTACAGCAAAGGGAGTAAAAAAGAACACTACCTTTTTCAGTCCTAATTGCAGTGTAGATCACCTGGGTTACTGCCTCTAGCTGAATCTCCTAATTACCAAAAAATGTTTTAATCATTATGTACTGTTGAAGTGAAAGTAACATTATGACAGCTGCTTCCAATACAATGAACATCAGCTGAACTGCATCACCACTGCATGGAGCAAGTCCCTTCAATGATTTTCTTCCTTTCATCATTCAGCTCTGTCCTTTATATCATGACTAGCTCAGGAGATTTTTCTCTCCCTTCTGCCAGCTGCTGTTCTTCAGTTCCAGGAGGTGATTACAGGTGGGATTTGCAGACAAGTACGGTCACCTTCATATACTTGACTGGCTCATTAATGTTGCCTGCTTAAACTGCTGGTGGGGGAGCACAAGTAGCTGAGGACAGCTGAGATTTGCTATGCTGGAGGGAAAAGTGCTGCTGCTGTTACCCAGAGTGAATCTTGGTTGTCTTGGAGAGCTGTGTTAAAACTCATAGGCAAATAAGGGAAAGATCTCTCTCTTTAAAGAGAGAGCTAGAGCTCCTGGCTACACTTATAAGCAATATTGCTAGTGTTCAGAGCAACAGTTGTGGACCTATTAGGCAGTTTACAACCGTTAAAAAAAATTATAAAGGAGTGATGCATGCCCCCTTGTGCCAGGATCTACTACATGATGCATCTATTTTTGCAACTACACTCCTGCAATTTTTGACTCTATCAATACCTGTATGTTTTCTTATAAACACTACTAAATGTAACTGGGGCATATCTCATTACCAGAAAGGTACAAAAATGTGGGAGCTGTTATTGTAGAGAAATTCATAGTGTGCAAGTTGCTTGGATAAGTTAAAGACTTTTTAATTCTTCCCTTAAATAGAAATGAAAGAATTTGTTTAATGTAAGACTGTGTTTCTCACAGAAATCTACTCACTTGATTGGGTAGTGAGAGAGGTACAGATTGATAAAACAAAGGAGTTGAAGAGGCTGTATACTGGGGATGCTTAACTTTACATCTATAAAAAGAACTGCTGAAACCGACCCTGACACTGATTTATCTACATGGTAGACATTCAGAGACTTGTTTCATTTTTTAGAAATGGTTACATGAAGGATTAGTGGAAACTGTTCAGTCATTTGCTTTATAACTAGGAGTTAAGTCTGCATGTGCAGCACCTTTTCAAGCCTCCTTATTCTGATTGCCTGGTGTGGAATTGCTCCTTTCATTTCTCTGTAACCTGAGAATAATGAGCACAGTGCACAGAATATCACTCTAACTACAGCTGAGGTAGTCTGAAGCCCATTTTATGACTGTACTTGAACTAGAAGCCCGAGTCAAAGCAACTAATCTGAAAGATTGTTCCCCAATAGTTTTTACCAGGCAGTGTTTCACAATGATGTCATTGAAAGATCAAATACTACATAATTTTGCTCTGAATCCATCACTGTTTTTATTTTTACTGAGTGCTTGTTCTGATCTGAGGGCTGCAAATTCATTGCGGTTTGCCTGTCCACTTGTATTTGTATCATGTTTGTATTTCTTTCTTGGGAGGAGTACATTGTGCAAGCAGATGGCAGGGAAAGGGGCACTCTGACTTCATCCCTTCTCTAGTATCTGGGACAGGAAAATACCTTTGGCATTTCCACAGCAAAAAGAAGTTGGTTTTTCCAAACTCCTGTGCAGCAAAGAGCTACTCTTAAGATCATGTCTTTTACATTATATATATATATATAAAATAAACAAATAAATATTTGAGCTCAATCTCCCCAGAAAACTAGAGCAATCAATGAAGAGAAGTAGCAAATTTTGAAGAAAAAAAATAAAAAAATAAAAAAGGAGGAGATAGCTTTACCCTTAATAAAAGAGAGTGAGTTGAACTCATATTTGCCACAGGTTAAGACCATGTGGGCAATCAGGTCCTGTGTTTCAGCTGATGTGGTAAATTGTTAATCCACTGTAATTCAGCAGCATATAGGGGTGAAAGAGAAGGGAACAAGCAGCACTGGAAACATGTGAAGGTCCCAGAAACTTGGGCTGAGCTGAAATTTGATGTTGTTGACTTTAATAATAAAAATTGCAGTGACCTATCAGCAGCCAGGATTTCTTCCTGGGTGTTAAAAATAATTAACCCATGAGCCAAGGAAGTGGACTTAATACCCATGTTCCTATTTTCACAATGTTTTTCTTTTGAAATGATGGTACTAACCAGATGTGTTGGCCTGTTGGCTTCCTCCTAGTGCCCAGGCCCTGCTGTCAAGTGCATCATCTACAGACCACAAGATCTTTCTCTACACTGTTCTACTATCTTTAAATCTTACTTAAAATTTTACTAAGCCCCACAAGTACCTCTGAGAGCACTAGGGCTTTGGATTTTTCCTTTAGAAGCTGGATAAGGTGAGAAACAGAAGTGTCCTGAGACAGATAAAAAATAAGTTGTCTGCAGAGCCTGGGATAGAAACCACGTCTGGGAAGTCTTGCTGCCCCCCTTCCCCAATCTCCCTACATTTTCATGTGCTGAAAAAAAGGTCCCTAGAAACCTTCTGTGGAATTTGCTTCATTTACATTATATTTTTCAGCTGACAATGTAAACAAAAAAGCTCTTGCAGAGAAGGGTATGAGACTATTGGGGAACAGTTCAGAGAGGAAATTTTGTCAGGGCATAAGTATAGTGACTTTTTAAAAATTATTATTATTTCTGCAGTAGATTCTTGAAATTCCCAAACACTCTATTTTCCTTCCTCTACCAGCTATTCAGCAGCTCATGACCCCGTTGCAGCATTGCAGAACCCCAGGGGTGGACAAGAAAAACTGTTTCTGAACCTGTTCATTTTGTAACTGCTTGAAAAATGTGTAATAACTATCCAAGCAAATCAGTGCTTGTTATCTACTGCTTGCTGAATGAAGCACAAATACAGACTTAAGGCCCTCAAAATGTCAACACAGAATCTCATCAATAATGCGTAGTGGTTTTCCAACTGACCCATCTATGCATTTTCTCATATGTTTTGATGTACACCTTTTTGGGGAAAATGGAAAAAAACAATCCTAAGGGCAATGTTGCTTGGCATTTTCGAAATGGCATTTAGTCTTGAAGTGCTGGAATTCTTACTGCTCTTTACAAGAACACAATAGTTATAATCTATTAAGTGATCTCTTACTACAGTGAAATCTACCCTTAATTTTTAATTCACTTACAACTGTTATTGTTGTTGTACAAAATCATTCTAGTAGACCCTTTCCACATTTTGTTTTCTGTTGTTTTTTTAGAATAAATAATTAGATTTCAATGAATGACAGGGAAAATACCCAAACAAAAAACCTGTGAACCCCAAAAGGCAAAGAGTGGTGGGGTTAGCATTTACAGGCAACAGCAAATAGTAGGGAACTGAAGACTTGATTTTCTTATAGGTGCTCAAGCTCTTTGACTCCTCTTGACTTCATTTAGGGTCGTGGGTGTTCTGAAACCCATCCTCTCACATGCATATGCCAGGGATTGCAGTACTAGCTCAGCTCAGAATAGATCTCAGGAGGTCTGACTCATGGTCTTGCCCTTATTGCTAGACATTGCAGAGTTTGCAGGGAAATTACTACTGTTGTTCAGGAAAAGTGTATTGACCTGTATATATAGATGCACGTGCTCGACTAGTGCAAATTGCAGTAATTCCGTTGACTTCAACCAGCTGAGAATCTTGTCTTTACCTTCTAGTAACTATTCATATAAACTTCTGACTATTTTCACATAAACTAGGCTTGATTTATTGGTTTATGATTTCCTCTCCCATCCTTCCTAACTGTCCAGCCACAGTAACAGTGTATAAATAGACACACCATCATGGTTTCTAATTAATAGCTGCCTTCTGAAATGAATTCACAGGTATGATCACAATCCTATCTAGATATCACAGCTAATAACTATCACCAGGGAATGATTAATATATGAGTAAAGATGATCAGAAAGGGTATTTCTTTTTCCTTTTTTTTATATACTCTGTATATGGATTCACTCTTTATAATATAAAGATGAATCTTCAATAAGGAGAGCATTCTAGCTTATAGGAGCAAACACATCTTCCTAGTAGCAGTTCTTTAAGTATATGAATAGCTGTTTGCTGTTATTGATGTGTCAATTACAGAAATGAGGACTGATACACTGAAGGGCTTTTGAATGGAAGCCCACAAATCATAACCACTTGTTTGTATTTCCCAGTGCACTACAAAAATACAAACAGTTATTAATAGTTTATAACAAAATGTGGTTGTTCCTCCTTTTTCTTGGATGCTTTCTGGTATGATTCTCATTTCAAAGTAAAAATCCAACCTCATGTTGTCTCTAAGATATTAGCTAGGTTATATTGTGCAACATGAAAACAAGTGCTTGCTAATGACATAATGCAGATCACTGTTGCAAGCAATATTTTGTTTTTGCTCATGTTAGTCCAGGAAACTTGGAATAAAAGACAAATTTTTAATAGCTCTTTGCAGCAAATATAAGCATAAGAAACTGCTCTGCAAGCAAATTCTGATTAAAAAAATTACTGCCACTTCTTCCCTCTTTCTAACACGTACATCTTCAGCACAGATTGCAGGGAGAGAAGATAAAGCAGCTGTAGAAGAAATGTCACACTCACTCCAAAGAGGTCAAATGTTGAACTGAGACCACTTTCATCCTAGGGGAAAATATGGCCCAACTCAAAAGAGACCAGCTTTTTTTCCACAGGGTATGGTTTACTGCTGTTGACTTTCCCTTTTTCATGTCAGCCTCAGTGTACAAGTATATCTTTCCTTCTATTTTTTTTCTCCTGTATTTTACAACAAAAAGGCAAGAGGTACTCTGTACTGGCAGTTGTTCTGAGAACTGCACTTACAGATTGTTGTAGTTACAGTAAAATCAAAGCCTGAGTGCAAAGACCTGTTTCTTTACTGCAGAAGGAAGAACTGACTTGAAAAAGATAAAGAGCAAGCTGACTTCAATGTCATAACTCAAATCAAATCCAAATTCTGATGTTGAGGACAGCTAAAATACGTAAGATTTAAAACTTACTAGACATGACCAAAAATAAATGTCTTCCTATTATTTTTTGACTAACAAAACCTGTGTGTGTGTGTGTGTGTGTGTGTGTGTTAAGGTTAGTCCTTCTTTGAACCTTTGTTACTGGTTGTTTTTCTTCATGTTTGTGATTCCTGATGAAGGAATGCAAAAATTTTGAAATCTATCCGGAAAGGCAATAAATTAAAAAGTTAGTTTAAGCAAAATTTCATAAGTACCCTGTGATTTTCTTCAAACTTTTTACTGAGTTTTTCTTATTTACAAGGTTTGGGTAAGCAACCTCACATTTTTCAGTGTTAATTAGAACCAAGCATCCATGTCTTCTTGCAACTCAGGCTACAATCACTTCTGAAGCAAAAAATGGGGTTTAGGTGCCTAGGTCGGACCTCTGGGCTTCACCTACCACTCTAGAAAGGGCAATCTTGCATAGGTTTTGTCATGTCTGTCAGCCTTGTAGAGACATCATGGACAACATGCAATGTCCAAGATGACTAGAGGCCTGTGTCTGGGCACCAGAATTGTTCTCAAGGTGTCTAGACATCAATTGTCACTACTACTTCAGGGAATGTGTTGTGATGTTTCATTTTTCCCTCTTTCTCTTTGATGTTCTCCACAGTTGTTCAATCAATAGGTCTTGATGCTTTTATGACATTTGTTCTTGGCCTATATTATTTTCATTTCAATCTTGGACTCAAAAAGTTTCCTGTAAAAGTTCTCTCTGGATTTATTGTTTGACTTCTACAAGCCTTTGCTGGTCACTTCTACCCCTTGACCCCCGCAAGACAAAATCTTTCTTCTAGTTTAATTAGGCTTTGTTTTAATTCATCTTGGATATACATTAAAAAAAAAAGTTTGTAATTCAACCCTTCAGCATTGGGATGAATGTTCAAGGTCAGTAAATTTGTTCTTTTCTCTTTGCTCATTATGCACTCAGTGTTCAGCCTAGCACCACCTAACAGTAATCTTCATGACCTAAAAGCAGATTTCAATCCCTTATATAACTCCTGAAAACTTCCACTTTAATCGGGACATTTAGAGACCTGTGATCTGAGAGCAAGATTAACATCTGGGCTTTCCTAAATTTAACCCCAGTGGTGGCATTGACTTCTTTGGTGACCTTGGAGAAGTTGTTTGGATCAATCTACCCTTGGATTCATAAGCATTTAGGTTGTAAGAGACAAGGATAATGGCCCACATGTATCTGTCAAGAGTAAGTGGTGCAGAGAAAATGAGCCATAACTGACTATGACAAAGTACAGATTTTTGTTTAAGGAGAAGCAAAAGATACCTTTGAATCTGGTAGGAATTTCAGGTAGGCAGTCTAGACTCCAGGTAAGTTCAAAAGCTCATGAACAGCTATACTTGCAGAGTAATTATCAAGTAGACAGCTGCAGAAATCTATCCTGAACCTAATACTGATTGATCACTATTTTTATTCACATGGACTGTGATGGCATAGAACATATGAATTGCAGGAGAACATCAAATTAGGGAGAACTGTGAGCACGTCAGAGGGCAGGAGCAAAATTCACTTTTTTTTTGACCAGTTAGAGAAAAAAATATGTGATTCATTAAGGATAAATACAATCTTGTACACTTAGGAGTAATTGTCTGCCAAAATACGAGTGGGGAATGCATGGCTGGAAGTAGGGTTTCATTAACCTGGAGTATAGAGAGGAACACAATCTTAACACTAGTTGACAATGCTGCAAAAAGCACAAACACTGCAAGAAAATTTGTAAAAAGGGTATCTGCTACAAGCCACTTCAGATGATCCTTCTTTTGGTGATCATAAGTCATCATTTGGATCACTGTATACTGTTTTGGGCACAAGATGTGACAAAGATGTATGGGAATGATCAGAGTCTGAATAGCTTTGCTATTTAATTGATTGAAATGACAAAGTGTAATGGATACGTATCTTAAAGAATTTAAATTTCATTTTCTGGTGGCTAACTCAGATGCTTTCAACAATTAGCAAATCTTGGAAAGAAGACTGGGAATTCTCCTCTGAATTTGCCTAAATTGCATAATAGGTCCTTTGGACTTTACCAAAATATATAATTGATAAAATTAGGGAAAAGAGAAAATTCCATTTACAGAACATTCATCTTTTTTCAGCAGAAGCATAATTGCTCTCCAAAAGGAGAAGGGATAGTAAAAATTTCATTTTCAATATTTTATTTTGATATGTATATTACTTTTCACATCTAGAGTTAATTGATCTAAAGTGTGATTCTGGTCTCTGGCACCTCAGGGGCTTTGTGTTTATTTCCTCTCTTTAGTTCTGAAAGCAAGATCAAGAGGGAATGAACAAATAATAATAATTTAAAAAAAAAGAAATCTATCTGTCAGTTACACAAATTCATTTCCAGTCAAGATTGGTTCTTTTATTTATTTTTTCCAACGCATTATTACAGTTATCACTACAACTGTCATTTTTCATCATGCTTTTTATTTACTTCTTAATTGTCCTGAAAGGTATTCAGTGTTTTGCAATAAATCCTTTTCTTTGGTCATAGCTCACCATGTACAGCTATTTTGACCTCTGGATGATATACAGCAAATGAAGTTAAAGTGTATCTTTAGGAAAGCCTTACACTAATGTAAGAACCGTGCAGTACTAGCAGATATCTAGCAGAAATGAAAGAGTCATCTTCAGTGACCAAAAATATAGGCAAGATGGCTATAGTAAGAAAGTGTAGGGAAATCTTGGAGAAAGGTAATATTAGTTACTTGTATTGCCTTTGCAACTCCTCTGTTGCAAGGTCTATGTATGACTTGTGTACAGAGCCAGAGGAGAGTTGACCTCGGGCATGAATCTCGGATGTCATTCCCCATGGCATTTCACTGATGAGATCCCTGAAGTGGAACAATAAGAAAACACTGATAAATATGTTTGTTGCCAAGTGCTGGAGACTTTCTGTGTATTACTGAACAACTCAATGCTTTGTGAGGTGGCAGAGCTAAACAATGGTGTAAAAGAGAAGAAATTTTTGCAGCAATATATAAGGCAAATTTTAAGGATATTTAGATGCTTATTTTCTCTCTGTTGTTCAATTAACTCTGAAAATCTTCTCCAAATCCCTATGATGCTTCTGAGCAAAATCCTCTGAAACTGAGAGATTTTCTCAATTTCTCATGAATTTCCCGAACCCTGTATTTAAGAATCTTACTCTACACCTGATTCAAATTACTATATGACAAAATATCTTGATTCTCTGAGAGGGCATGCATTGATATAGTATAAATGCACTTTCAGCTCTCACAGTTTTCTATTAGTGGGATTATAATTTACTTTTTTAATGCAGTTAATTCAAACAACAACTGAAAACTTATAACCAAAAGTATTAGGAGGTCTTGCATAAAATAGATCCAGGAACTTCTAGATGAAAGATGAATCAAAAGGTTGTGTTGAATTTTGAGGAAGAGCTTAAGACCATTAGCTCCCAGACAGTGGCCATGAAGCTCTTCTGAGCTGTCACTACCAACAATAAGAACAAATATTTTAATCTGAAATTCTTTTTGAACTGAAAGCTTGAAAAGAACAACAACATATGAGAAGCAGCTGAGAGAACTGGGATTGTTTAGCCTGGAGAAAAGGAGGCTCAGGGGAAACCTTATCACTCTCTACAATTACTTGAAAGGAGGTTGTACAGAGGTGGGTGTCAGTCTGTTCAACCAAGTAACAAGTGATAGAACAAGATTAAATGGCCTCAACTCATGCCAAAGGAAGTTCAGATTGGATATTAGGAAGAAGTTCTTTACTGAAAGGATTATCAGGCATTGGAATGGGTTGCCCAGGGCAGTGGTGGAGTCACCGTCCCTGGAGGTATTTGAGAGTCTTGTAGACATAGTGCTTAGGGACATGGTTTAGTCAAGGACTTAGATGTAGTGTTAGGGTAATTACTGGACTCCAAGATCTTAAAGGTCTTTTCCAATCTAGGCAATTCTGTGATTCTGTGATAGTGGACATGAAACCAGAATAGCCCTAGGTCAGTACACTTTGTGATTTCTACTGTTACTATTGCTCAGTCACTTTTACTCCTGGCTGATACCAAACTGGATTCAGCTGAAGATGCCTTTGCCCCGTGTTGATAGTGCAGTGCTGGGGAGTGGTAGGGGTAGCTGCTGCACTGTGAGAACACAAGTTGTTCAGAGGACATATTAAATTAAGGATTTCTTTCATTGCTCATGTGGAAATTAAAGATCCCATGGTAAGTTTTAAAAAGAGTAGAAGCAAGTAGTGATTTGCCTTCAGAGCCACAGGACCATTCAAGCATCAAACTCATTTCTGTATAAAGTACATGGAAATACTTGCACAGTGTATGAAATTCACTAATCCAGCCTTTTTTTTTTTTTTTCTATTTTTATACCTGGAACTATGTAGGTTACACAATCTCTCAGCTGAGACGTGTTGTTTAGTTTAATTTCTTTCTGAGCAGGCAGAAGTCCTGCTAGCATAGCCAATTCAGATTCTCCCTGGAGCATGGAGGAGTTTTCAGGCTAAACTAACATTTTTGCAGACATACTGGTTTCATTTGTCTTTCTGTGTTTGTTACTTGAGAGCAGCTATAATCTCCATAACCACAGCCGCCTCTCAAGACTGTCCTGTCCCACATGCTCTCCCACAGCTGAAAGTATTCTAGAGCCACAAATTTCAATTGCAGGTATTCAGTACAAGCCAGCTCGACTTAATTTTCTATTGATTTTACTTCAAGGCACCTATCCAAGAGAAGTTAAAATCTCATAACTGAAATAAGATGATCTTGATCCTCTCCTTTAAGAAAATAAATTCTTGTTTTCTTATTCCATTCCCAATTTATGAGGCAGGAACGCTGATCACTCTTCATGATTTTTGTCCACCACTCTTTCCACTCCCTACCCCCCTCGCCCCCTCTGTTAAGGTGACTATTATCGGAGTACTATTTCCAGACTATCAATGTATTTCATCTTCACAGTATAAGACTTTGTATCAGATGTAAATGATGTACATAAAAGGTACATAAAAGAGTAACTCACAAACTGATAAACAAAACCTATGGTCATAGTAGAAATGGGGATAGCCATGGATTATAGCTAGGAAACTGAGGCAGGTTGTATCCTGTGGACCCTTGAAGGCCCTAGTAAGATAAAATAACTGTTGAGGACCAGAGAAAAAATGTGGTGAGACGCTTGCACTCTCTTGTACATGCATTAAAGCATGAAGGACATTAGCTGTCTCGGGACATAGGCTAAAAGACAGGCTTGTTTGGGGAAGCAAATGGCAGAGCAGATTGCGAAGGATCCTGAACTCTTATCATCATAAAGTCCACTCTGATTATTTTTGTGGTTTACTTTTAAGTAGAAATCTACTGTGTATTTGGAATGTCAATTATTTCATTCCTTAGCTCCTAAATTATGGAAAAAGCTCTTGAGCAACTTTGGGACAAGCTTTAGCTTTACCATGCACTCCTTGAATTTTAACCCAGACAGGAATATGTAGCCATTGTAAGTTACACAACATTAAAGCACTTGACAGTTTTCCTAGTTGGAAAGCATAGGAGTTGAAGAAAAATATCCATAAAAGTTAATTAAATAAAGAAAAATATTAGAATTGGAAGACAATTGGAAGACAATTAATAAAATCATCAGGATCAGGGAAGCAGTTTATTCACTACATGGAAATATAACTCTTTAGAAGGCATCAAAAAATAATTTGTGAGATATGGGAAAAGAGTTTCCTTCTTAGACAGGATAGAGATATAACTACTGTACTCTTCTTTAGATCAGAGATTTTGAACATAAACTAGAAAACTTTCTTTGGCTCTGGCTAAAGTATAATTATTTACTACAACTGACAATCTGTTCCTAATACTTTTTAAAGTGTGCTAAGTATAACTTATGAAACAAAATTTAATGATAGGTTGTATCTATGTTGAGTTTTATGAGTTTGACATTTTGTGAAAGTTTCTTGTCTGGAAGATGCAGCTGAAGGATCCCTAGCAATAACTGTGTGACCTCAGGATTGTTCAAATGATTCCCATGATGTAAGAAATTACATTAAACTGTTTAATCTATTGAACTGACCCAGAAAGACACATTTGGATATTTTAGGATTGAAAGCACCAATCCTAACCATTGACTTTGGTTGAATTAATTGGGATTTACACTGCTGGATGGAGTCACTGGCAGTATCCAAGAAAATAAAGAGCAGAAGAAAGCAGTGCACTTTACCCCAAACCCAAAATGTTTTGCAGAGAAATAAAAACATAATTAAACTTGCAGCTCCATGTAAACACCTACTGGAATGGCTGAAGGGACATGGCAGAAATAAACTGTATTGTAAGCTGAGAAGAAATTTCAGGGGACACTGTCCCTTGGATGTCTTCTGGGCTTAAAGAAGTTTGACAAAGCTTGGATCCCACTGTACTGTGTATAAGAATGCCTGCAAAGTAATTGTAGGGAGGCAGTTGCTGTTATACTCATTAAAATTACTCATGTTGTAGCATAGTCACAGAAATAATAAGATTTCTTGATGTGTGTTTATTTCCCACTGGTACGGTATGTTGTATTATGATAGCTTTTCAATCACAGTGTGCTTGTTCTGGTTGAAGAGGCACATTCATTACAAACCCTTCTTTTCAGACGCTTATAACTTTCTGGAAAAGACTAATCCTTTGGCCTGACATTTCCTTTGTTCCCATCAAACAAAAGGTGCTGATTGTTTTCACTCTTTCTTTTGCGTTTGTTAAAACAGATTGGTTGCTTTGGGGTTAACAAGCCAATAAAAAACAGTTTGCCATCACATATTCATGTAATATTTTCACCCATAGATAACCCAAAATTTACTGTATTCTAATATGTTATATTTCATGTGGATATTATAATAGTGACAAGCTGTCTGGGGAAATCTGAAGAAAATTGAAACAAAACTTGTAGTGATCAGAAAACTCTCCTGCTAAATAGCTTTCAAGGTTTGTCTCTGTTGGTTATTATTCGTCTGTCTCCACTCACTACACTGTTAAATTCTTGATATCCAGTATATGCTTTGTGTGCCTGCCACAGCTGACGTGTCTGGAGCATCGCTCTCTGAAATGCTACAGCAGTTGTTTAAGAGGTGTCATTTAGTCTGTCCTAAGATTAGCCACTCTTGACCTTCTGCACACAGCCATCCTTCCTGTGAAACCCCACTAGGATGTTTAGATGAAAGCATGATTATCATAGCTTTCATTCCAATCAACTTTTTTTCATGCTTCAGGGCTCTGCATCCTGCAGCACACCCCAGCCTACACTGTACGTGTGTGCCTGCCTCAGACTTGAGCTGGGCATTCAGCAGCAAAAGGGAAGGAAAATAAAGCCTGGTAGATCTATTTGGTCTACCATATCCATTCAAGGCTAATCTGTCTATTTTCCCATGTTGCTGTTATGAGCTGAGAGAAGTTTATAAAGCTGGTGGAATTAAGTAGATTGAAGACTGGCAGAAAGACCAAAGATCAGACCAAACAAACTCTGGGCCACAGTTTTAAAAGTTTCTGTGTTTTGCCCTGGAAAAGCAAGGATGTATACAGTTCAGATTACCCTGTCCTTTAAATTTTGAATAAGAAATGTAAAATTCCTTGTTCATTGTACTTTACTCATGAGATCCTAGGGGAAAGATTTATATTCAGATATGTACAGCCAAGCCTGTTTAAAGACATTAGGCATTTATCTTTTAACATGAGTTTCTGAATTGCACTTGTCTCTAAATGTGCTAGCTCTCTTGTTTCTTGAAATATGCTGAAGAATTAGTATTACACTTTCTTCACAAATTTAAGGGTGCTTCAATAGCTGGCATGAACTGTCATAACTTTTCTGAAGTGAAAGGGACTATGATAATTTACAGCAGCTTTTCTATAATGTCAGTAGTATCGTTCAAATCTATGTTCCCTGGCCCAGATTTACAGTTACCTTGGGAACAATTATTCTGTATTGTATATTTAGATTCTCATTGTCACATCTTTTCTGGTACTGAATTCCAGCAGTCACTCCCCCTGTAAAATCCCCAACATGTAACATGATGACAGATGTCCCACAGCATAGTTCATGAGCAACAGAATAAGAGGAAATTACATAATCAATTAGAAGAGGCAACTGGGAGGGTCTGGTGTGTAGAGAACCTGCACAATTAAAGTAAGCAGATGTTCTACTGTTGGTGTTAGTGGGAACAGAAAAATACTCTTTGTTGTGAAAGGTCTGAGGGTTTAATGACAAGATGAATACAACAGCACAAAAGAAGACAAGGAGGAGTCAGAATAAAAACAGGGAATGATGTGTTGTAGGGAAATAATATCATGGAAGCAATAAACTCCTCAAGGAAGGAATTAGGGGATGCTACTGACCTCAGACCTCTGATCCACAAACCTGATCTGACAGCATAATTTGAAAAGATAACAAGGCTGAATATTGATTTCAAAGAGTAAATTCAGGAAAGCTTCCCATGTTTATGAAGTCGAGGAACTTGAAAAAGGTGTACATATGTTTGCAGTGTATGTGGAGGTTCACCCGCAGGATTGCGTCTAACAAAGAGAGAGACTGGCCGTACAAAAAATGCAACGTACAATATTTTCTGTTGCAGAGCAAGAAAGAAATACCCACTGTCCCAGACTGCATGAATGGGTTCTATGACTTTTGAGCCTATTGAGCTCTTCAACTGATTAAACATCTGTTTGTACCCTACAGCTACATAACAGCAGTCTGAATTTAATCGAGCCACATGCTCTGTATCACAATGTTCCACCATGACATAAATGTGTATAAAATAGTTGGGAGTTACTGATCTTGAATCTTCTAGAACTAGAAAATATTCCCACAAAATTGCACCCATGTTTCCTCTCTGAAGCTTTGATGTTTCTGGATGGCAGCTGCATCCTCATGGCCTTGTTACCTGAGTTACATGGCTCAAGGATACCTCAAGTGACCTACATATACTGCAGATATATTTCATTATTCCACCACAGAAAGAGCCTAAAAGCTCAAAGGAAGAAATCGGATTGCCACAGGTATAATGCATTTGTAACAGGGTTAACTGTTAGAGTGTAGTTGTACCATTGCCCAGAGAAGTAGGGGATAAAGAAGGTGGCATATTCAAATCATATCCTAGAAATCATTTTTAAGTATCCCTGGGTTATAACCTGTAACTGACACAAGTTTGGTTGTTTTTTTGTTTTGGTTTGTTTTTTTCTCAGTATTATTAAATTTTATTTCTGTTGTTCATTGTTCCTTTTTTTCAAATGTATTGGAGTAGCTTCTCTTCTTTGACCAAATCATGCCTGGTGTACATCTACCAACTTCCAGAGCAATTAGCATAATAATAGGACCTTCTAGAGATGGGAAAGTGTGTTTGGAACCTGAATTTTGAGTTTTTCTATCCCTGTTTTAAATGGAACTAATCTGCCACCAGATTGGTGCAGCTTTAGATGCATTTCAGGTCTCTGGTCCTTGTCTTATTTTTGACACAGATTTTCAGAGCAGACCTGGATATCATCACTAAACTCACAGCATCAGTTTTCTTTATGGGTAGAGTAGAAGTTATTACAGACAGTTCCTTGCCAACTTCTGATTGGGGTGTGCTATGCTTGTTAAGCAATTTATAGTTCAAATGAACTATGTGAGCTTCACAAGGGCTAGGGTAATGTTCCCTGACTGGGAATCCCCTCAGGAACTGGAGGAGTATGACAAAAACATCTCCTCTTTGCCACCGTAGTAATTTTTGGTGCTGAAGCAGACAGATATGAAATAGACCTCACCCTCTCTCCAGATCCCATTTGACTCTGAAGGTCTGGAATTAAAAATCCAGTCTAGAATATGTATTTACAAAAAAGTGTCTCATGGACTCTATGATTCTGTTGTCAATATGTCATTGTCAAACACTGCTCACCCCTTGGTCCCCCTGAGGACAGTGATAAGTATGTTTCTGCTCTTGAAAGGACAATTATGTGTTTTTTGCCATTAAAAGAAACAGCCTGTAACCTTTCCAACTGTCACAATTTTTGAAGTGATACTGAATGGATCATCCACATCTGTGATGATCATGACAAGCAAAGGAGGGCCTGGCAGCACCAGTGATTTTCCGTAGTGCAAGAAAGTTGAATGTTTACAGTTTCAGACTGAGTATATTATACATCCTTTGTAGACAAACCTCATTTATGTAGCTTGTGGTGGTTTCACTTGGCCTGCACTTGGCTAGAAGCCAAACACAGCTGTTCGCTTACTTTCCCCCAGGAGATAGGGGAGAGAATTGGGGGTAAGAGTAAGGAGACTTATAGGTCGAGATGAGAACAACTTAATAACTGAAATAAAACAAACCATAAAATAATAATGATGATAATAATAGTAATAAAATATGCAAATGAGTAATAGTGCAATTGCTCACCACTTGCTAACCAAGCCTGGCCCATTCCCAGGTAACAATCCTGGAGAAAAGACAATCCTGAAACCAAAACTGTAATCCCGGAAGAGAGAGAGCCCAAGCAAAAGACAGAGAGAGCAAGAGAGGGAGAGACCCTCATTAGTAAACTGAACATGAGATGATATGGAACATCCCATTGGTATATCCAAGTAACAATCTAGCTTATTACTTTAAATATTTATCTCCCCGCCCTCCCCTCCCAGCCCCCCTTGCACCTGTAGACTAATGAAACACAAAGTCCTTCAACTTCCAGTGACAAAATGAAAACATTGGTATGTTATCAAAGATTTTATCATAACAAGTCTCATGCTGAAACCAAAACACAGCATTATTCTAGCTGCTAAAAAGAAACCTATCTCTATCTCAGCTAAAAACCAGGATGTAATAGCATCATGAAGCACCTCTGTGCTAAAGAAAGCTGCTGTAAAAGATCACCAGTTTAGTTTTTGCCTGGCTAGCTTGCTTTCTCTTTCTCCCTCCTTTTTGAATCTTTGAAATTAGCTGTGGACCAGAGTGCCATTTCCCAAACTGTTCTTCAGAGACACAGTATCAGGAATACCAATCCTTTTTCCTCTACTTTCCCTTTTTTGCCTGACAGTGATTTTTCTTCTTATAAGCTCCTTCTACATCCTTGCTTTCTGAACACACCTCTTGAACAACAAAAGCCTTAGTACACTTTCCCTTGCTATGCAAGCAAATATCTTGCTTGGTTAATCATTTATTTGCAGACTTCCTGTCGTAACACCTTTTTGGTTATTTATCCCTTCATAGCACTTTTATGAGATTTTATGTATCTTTCCAAGCATGAAATAAGTACATGCATTTCCAGGAAATATATTTTACAGACCAGTGGGACAGATATTCTCACTGGAGTTAACAGCTTTATTTTTTACTCACTATTTGCATGGTACCAGACATAGCTGGTATTCATTACTACATTTTCATCTTATTTTGGTGTTATTATTTTTTAAGAGCATTGACAAACACATTTATTAATTCACTGAAAATAGCCTGAGAATAGTAATTTTTGACTTAAAATCTTAATCCCCTTGAATATATCCTTGTTCTAATAGAGCAGTACTTGAAGAATTTAGTGAAGCTAAGCACTTTTTAGAAGTGCTTTTGTGATAAATGAGTCAAATACTCCTCTCTCCCACAAAAGAAGATACATCTGGGAATTTTTCTTCAAAATGCATTGAAAATTTTTTAGATGTTTTTAATAAACTGTATGTCAAGATTTTCAAATCACTTACCTGGAAAAAAAAAAAATCAAATCCTGGAAAACATTTATTTTTTAGTGTTTAAGCATATACTTAAATTTCAACACGAGCTTAAACCTTACTGCTGTCAA
This sequence comes from Caprimulgus europaeus, assembly GCA_907165065.1. Next base: position 57,521,144 of record OU015528.1, on the reverse strand, counting down.
CAGGACAAGAGCATGTCACCAGATGTTTTCTTGAATCAAGGTTTTATCTCAGCTAACTTTATCAGAAACACTTTTCCTGAGATGGGATAAATTTAACTGTTGTTTTCTTGGTCTTTGCTGAGCCCAAACTACTAAACTATACAAAGCAAATAACTTGTATAGATCAATAAGTGGATCTGATGCTTAGAGATTTTAATAAAATTTTAAACACCAGAATGTCACCAAAAAAAAAAGTAGGGGAGGGGGAGCACACAAGGAAAGCTTACAATCAACTTGAAATATTATTGGAGATGCACTTTGATATATCCACTGTTTGTCCCATTACATTCAGGAGTACATAGTACCCTATTAAATCAAGGCTTACATCCCACCAGAGGCTCAGTTAATGGTCTTTTGGCTTTCAAAGATCCTTAAAGATGTTTAGCAAGGCCTTTAAATTGTACAAACAGAAATCAACAGAGTTTTGCCAGTTCACACCTCTTGATTATTCAGCCCATGGTAGCAATGTCGTAATTCTTCAAATGTATGTTTTTAAGCATATAACTTCTTTATTTGTTCATTCAGAAGTCTTTCTTTGAACACTGCCAGACACTTTGGTGTGACCTCATTTGATTTCTACAGCAGCATACCAATTTTCTTGGGGCACTACACAATTCAGAAGGAAAAAGATGCAGCTCTGCAGAAAGCAAACTCACATGTGTCACACCGTTTGTTCTCTCTATTGACTTGAATTTCTCCCAGGGCTTGCTGTGATGGCCAGAGCACATGCTGAACTAGGGCTGGCTCGGCTGTGTTAGCAAGGCAATTGTTAATTATTGTGCAAGTGTTTCCATATTCCCTGTACTCCTGGCTCCTGTCGACACTGTGAAGCATGTCCAAACACGGATAATTTCATTTCAGTCTTAAAGCGCAAGATAGAGATTCCTGTAAGCTTTGCATAAAAGGCACCATACTGTTATTTTTTTTACTTATCTGCTTTCTATTCTTTAATCCTCCTCTGTCTTCCCCTCAGTTCAGTGTTCTTAACACCTTGCTCCTTTTAATTCACTTCTGGGGCCTTCTGGTTATTAATTTTAAGTTAATTTAATACAATAGTCTAGATTTGATTATCTGAGAGGCTGTTACCTATGAATGCCTCCATGGTAAAGACCAGAAAATTTCAAGTTTAAAACAGGTTTGAATGAAGCACTACCAAATGGCTTTGGATAAACTTGGACTCCTTCCTAGAACTTTTCCTCACTGCTAGTACCACATGTAACTGAGCTTTTTTTAAGGAGATACAAATTTTATGTATGCATGCATACGTACATATATTAAACTGTGTGTGCGTGCTCACATTGGTAGGCTTCTCACAATGACAAAATCAATTCTCTTGATATTTCCAGGTGGGATCAAAAACAGAACTGTTAGGCAGGTTTAAGCAGGATGATGAGATTTCAGGTCAGGCTTTACAGACCAGATATTTATACATTTGGGATATTGATTTAACTATATGAAAAGCACTAACTGTCAGCAAAGCTATAGAGGGTCACAAATGTTTCCAATCTACCACAGTTCAAAACTTCACAACAGGCTAGGAAGATACACATGAAGTGCAACTTTTGTTCCAAAGACATCATGTTTTATACTCTGTAAATGATTCTATCCAGGTTATATCTAATGCCGGGAGGGATTTGAGCAGGAGCATACTCCAGAACCAGAAAAAAGTGATGTAGTTGATGCCTTTTTGAAACAACAGGAAAATTGAGTGACCAAGAGCTGCATTCTTCATACTTTTGTAAGGGGAAGTAGAAGGGACAAAGCAAAAAAAATTCACATAAAGGTCAGAAATACAGACACCTACATAAAGCCTGACTGTAAAAGCTTTACCACCTAGTGAGTGTTGATTATACCTTCATCTGCATGACATTCACTTCAAGTAAAATTAAATATTGCATTAACTACCTTTCCAAATTCATTACCAGGTAGCACTGCCAAGACAACTCTGTTCCAGCCTCCTCTTTTGCATCATCCTCAGCAAACATTGATTGTGCTGCACTTAGGCAGTAGCTCAGTGAAAAAGAAACATTTTTGACCTTGGTGGCCTAGGCTGTGGGCTGAATGCAGACTACAGTGATTTCTGATACAGCCCTGTGATGCTCGCAGAGCTGAGGGTGAATAGTGAAATATGCACAAGCCTAGCCACTGGCACCTCTCTCCAACTGCCTGTCCCAGGCAGTTGCTGGGACTGCTCAAGCCTCCATGCTGTGGACACATCCCATATCTGCAGTGTACTGGTACTAGAATTTGGATCAGCGAAGGAAGACCATCCAGCAGACTCACACTCACACTGCAAGCCAGGATTCACAATCATCTTGTCAGATTTATGGCCTCTTTGATGCGACTGCTCTCTTGTTCCTCCTCACTCTGCTGCCATCCAGCACACAGAAATCACCATTAATGCTGCAGAAAATAATTCCTTCCTAGTTCCTGCTGTCTGAACAAGCTCCTTGAAACTCTTTGGTTCAGTTGATTTCTCTCTTTGCAGATTGAATCTATTGTGTCAGCTTGCTTTCCGACACACCTAAACTTTATAACATTTTGTTCCTGCTTCTATTATTTGTGTAATTGTTTTTACACTTTTAAAAATGAAATTTATTCTACTAAATGTCAATGTACAGCTACATTTTTAATACTTGTGCACAATAGTTATATGCTGCTGTATCTCTGTGAGATGTCTTTCACTTTAATTAATATTTGATTTTAATTTTGGTAGAGCTGCTTATCTCACAGATGCTCAGACCTCACTTTAATTTCAGTGGGACTTTACCTGGACTAAGTGGAGATAAAGCCACTTACCTCTTTTGAAAATTATTTTAATCTGGGACTAGAAAAGTCCAAAGCTCAAGGCTTATTTCTTTTTAAAAACTGACAGGAATGAAGCTTTGCAGGACTGGGTCCTCCTTTGTGACAATGTCAACAATAAAATTATTCTGTTAAATAAAAACTTATGGAAAGTTATTTCAAAATGCAAGGTTATATGAAGCATCACAAAGAGACTGTAAAGCACAAACAAAGCTTGTCTACACAAAGACAAGCCCACAAGACTAAAATAATTCTGTTTGACTTTGGTTCTCTCCTATATATGACCCTGGATGTCTAAATGACACAGATGGTTAGCAAAGCTACTGGAGTCCCTATCCTCCACCAGAGATAGCTGATCACAGCAGGGAATTAGAAGTAAGCCCTATAAAAACCATGGCACTACCTTTCCTAATGAAAGAGATATTTTCGTGTGTATGTGCCTGTTTGGGTTTTTTTTTTGGTTTGATTTGGTTTTTAACCTTAGGTGCTACCTAACAAAGTACTGAGCTAATGCACAATTCAGGGGTGGATTTGTTTTCCCAGTTTACCAAATTTTTTTTGGCTGCAATTCTTGCTTTCTGGAACTATTTCTATTCCCTGTCTATTCAATGGATGTAAATGGCAAATACTGTGCATGACAAGAACCACTAAAACTGAGTGCCCAAAGTCAGAAGTGTAATTCCTCTAATAACTTCCCTCCCAAAAGGTATTACTGCAGAAAGAAATAGTCATACAGCATGTGCACAGCAGTGGATTTGTAGTCATTATCTCCCAAATGTGTTTGTTAACAGCTAGATTCTGGGCAAGCAACCCAATATGCTTGTGTACCAGTTTATACTCTGGCTCAAGAATTAACAATGAATGTCATAAAAATATTATCCTAACTCATCTGAGAGAGTATTATTTTCTTAGCAATTTCATTTTCTGTAATACCTTGAAGCCATCATTTTCACTTATGTGCTTATTTGGGAGCTTGCAAGATTTGGAAGCAGAATGCTGAGCGTAGGTAAGATCAATATGTAGTTTTTCTAGCATAGCAGCCTTGCATTTCTGTAACTGATGGTATCACTGTGTTTGAGCCTCCGGTAGATGAAAATCACACTGTAGCCTCGTAAACAATTTAAGATTATACTCCACTGTAAAGTCTTCTAGGGAATTAACTCCACAAGCCATTCACTGATACCAAAAGAAAGCAGGTATGATCATATAAATATATATACAAAGGTTTACCAAAATTAGACTGGATTAATTCTTATGCAGGCCATGAGATTAGTTCCAAAGACAGCAGCTTTTTTTGATAGAGAGGAAGGAAGCTGATGTGAGGTTTTTGGCAATACCTATATAAAATCTAAAGATAATACCCCAGGTTTAAGCACATTACAACAGGTTCAGAATCTGTGAATTTCATATCAGCCTTATCTGAGACCTAGATAAGTTTAAGGAAGTTCAAATTAGTTTTGTCTTAACATGAAATAGTTTCATACCTATAAATAACAATATGGTATACATAGTTGACTCTTTTTCATAGCAATCAGTGAAACCCGAAAAAGTAACTCAGTAGTGAGCATTATAAGCTATGTTTCTTTTCAAATCACCTGATCTTTTTTGGTAGCGCCGCCTGATGGATTTATTATTTATAGACAGCTCTCCCACTGTAACGAGATGTGAAACCTCTTTCAAGGCATTCTTAATTATTATTTTTTAATAATCATAACCACCCAGAAACTGTAATTACATGCATACACCTCTGATACATGTACTTTTATATACATGCATGAACAGGCACATGGATATAAACATGTGTGCATGCAAGCACATGTACCTATACATATACTCATGAATTCATGCGCTCACAAACAATAGGGTATGCAAGTGTTTTATGACAGATAAACACTTTAGTAATCCTTGAATTTCTACAGGAAAACTTGAAATTACTTCAATTTCTTTGTATTAACATGCATCTCGAAAAAAGATAGAGAGAATTATTAACAATAATGGCATGAATTTTTAGGCATGTGCCTAAATATGTTTTATTATTATTTCCTGGTAAAATAGCATGGAGAATTTCAGCTTTGCAGCAAAAGTGAGAGCAGAATATTAGGTCACTCTTTAATGACTGACAATGTGTCTGCCTGTCTAAGGAAGACTACAGAATAATAACCTACAGATTGACTCTATTCCTAGTAAATTATTCTTATTATTTAAAAATTTACAATAAACCATAGAACTAAAATTTCTTGGAATTCATCACACTGCAACTGAAAATGTCAACTTTTTGACAAAACAAACAAGCAGATAGATTTGGGATAGAAAAAAAGTGCTGAATTTGAAGTCTCATGTTGTAAAAAACCCGAACTTCTAATATCCTGCAAATATTGTTTTGATTCACTTGTCCTATTTCTGCAGTAATTTTCTTCAACTGAACTTAACAAAATGTCTAATGCAAGGGGCAGGAAGATGTTCTCTGTATGGCATACACTGTGCAAATACATGATGAGAAAGAATACCTTCACTAAGATACTTTTCGTCCCAGCTGGAATTTCTAAAGAGAGTTGTGTTCCATACCCTGCAGCTATTCAGTAAGTTCTGTCATCTTTTTATTTAAATCCCTTGGGAAATTTCATCCCAGATTTCTATCAAAGAGAGATAAAGCAGAGAAGTACAACAGGTTGGGAATTGAGGCATAAAAGTACCTGATTAGAAGATTCTCTTATACTGAGGAAGGACATTTAAGTGCACGACAGAGTGGTTTCCATGTAGCTTAGGGGGTTTTAACATTGTTTCCAAAAGCAGTTCTCTCTACTAATTTTTAGATAATCCATCACAGCTTAATCTATTAGAGTTCTTATTTGGAGCTGTAGAGCAGTTTTGAAGCAAACTGCCTGGTCTGAATGAATTACATCCAGAAGCTCCACTTCAAGAGTTCACCAAATGCACCCCACTCCCACAGGGACAGGAAGGTCCAAAACAGGACCTGGTCCATTGAACAGTTTCAAACGATTTCTTCAGTGGTGACTTTCAGTCCATGGGATCAGACTAAACCTAGTGTGAAGCAAAATCTCAAACTGCAGTGACTCTATAGGGAGCTCAGCAGGGGCTAGGTCAACCTACTACTTGCAACTTGGTTCCTGTTGCACCAAATTACTTGGGAACATAGCCATCAAATGTAAGCATCTGACTATACTCTTGGGGTGACCATAGTTCCTCTGATGCCCTGACTGAATTCTGACCTGATCATCCAAGTCCTTCCTGAAACTGCATCTATGAAGACAATAATTCAATGTGTCACTTAGCAGGTGTCCAACATTAAGCAAATAACGAGTATCACTGAACAAATTATTTAAAAGTATTTAAGTGTTTTGCTGACCTGAGGCTGAGCAAGACTGCTAAGGCCTCTTGAAAATCCTCCTGACTGGCTGAGGAGCTGAACTTTTTGGAAAATCTGGCTGCTATTAGCTTGATTGTTTTTATCAGACTAGTGTTCTTTAAGTCCCGAGTTTGTTGTTTACCCACAAAACCATTTATGTTGTCACCACACCACTCTTCATCCCATTTCCTATTATAAGTAACTATGGCAAAGACATTCCCTAAGCATATTTCTTTGAAGGACCTGTGCTGGTGGAATCTCATGTGAATTTTTTAAAATCACATGGAAATGAAACAGGTCAAATTTCTCTTCTCCAGGATAAAATGAGAGGGAATTTAAAGGGAACAAAATAAGACAATATATTTTGCCTATCATATTTTGGGGGTTAGATTTCCTTAAATGGTACATTGTATTAAGGTAATAGGCTTAAGATTGAGAAAAGTTATGAAACAGACAGTTTCTTCTTTATGTTTTCTTTTAAAGATTGATCAGAGTATTTTTTTAGCTTTTTAATACTATTAAGCAAGGATGGAATTTGCTGAAATGGAATAACCATTCCTGACTTTTAATAGACAGTTTTGTGCTATTCTACTATGTTCTTTTGCATCTTAGCCATTGTTACCTAAAACGACTAGAAGTGGCTTTGGGTAGTAAGAGGACAATTAAAAAAATTGTCGGTGGCTATTTCATCTTCTGGATCCCAGGTGCTTTATATTCAGGAGTTGCTTTAGCACTGAAATGGACTGAGCCTGTTGCAGAGCACTGGGGAACCAGAGACAGGGTTGAGGGGCACTGAGTAGCTCACACACACCTGTCAGAGGCCTCAACTAGGAGACTACAAAATGTTTCATACGAACCCCCCTTGGACTCTATCCTGAATTTCAAATGTCTGTGGAAATACATGCATATAGAGTGTTTTTTACTACATCCAGGGAATCTGATAACTCTGCCCATATTTAATGTAAAATATTCTTTGTGAATAGGATTTTGGCTATGTAACATTGTAGCTAAATTCTCTGCCTTTTATTGTAGAGGTAGAGAGTTCAAAGCCCAAGGGGTTTTAGTTTATTAAGAATGCCTCTTAGCTATTATTCTTCCAATTTCAAATAGATAGCTACATTTTCAACACATAATTAATTTTGATGTCCAAAGGTACTCTTCAGATTTAACAAAAATATTCAATCTTTCATTTATTTAAGCAAGCACTCATTGTAATTATAAGTTTATTAAATTTGAAGAAAAAAAAGTTACTGCATTGTATCAGGCACATCTGTATGAACAGTAGTCACAGAGGTCAACAAAACGAGCTGTCTGGCCACATGCATGTGAGTACCTGACAGATATTTTCTACTGACAAGAAGGAAATACTGAATTTCTCAATTTCAGGAAAAAAGTCAACCTCTTTTTTCAGAATAATACTCAATTTCCTGCTGCTCAGATTGGTGTGCAGGTACCCCACTCCTGAGCAGTGAAAGACAGCTCACCTCACTGCTCTGTGTCTTGATTTCCCCATTCTCCACACACGGTAAGATGAAGAGATCAAAATTTCCTTTTGTGTCGGTTTAACTTCTCCTGGTGATAAATGCTTTAGAATAGGCAGGATTTGCCAAGAATCTTAGTGGTCACCTTCTCCATCTCAGTGCTTACAGCCAGAGTTGCAAAAGAACAAAATAAGTTGAGGCAGATAATTAATAAAAAGTTACTATTAATCTCTTTTTATGCCTAAATTGGAGCTGATCCCTTAATATTAGTCTTCATTCAAAGTGCTGTCCTCTGTTACTGTTTGTGGCAGAGATGTTTCTTGGAACCTGCATCCCTTAGGGTGTTTTAACTTCGATAAGAGCAAGTATCCTGAACCTGTAGGTAATGCCTGTAACAGCACAGATTCTACTGAAAGCAGAGAGAGAGAGAGAGAAGGAATGCATGCATTTGTTAAAAAAAAGTGGGTTTTGTATGGTGCTTGAAAGTCCACTTGAGAAAAAAATCTTATGTTTTTCCTTAAATGCAAGTTTTGTATGGTTCACTAGTCTTCAGCTGAAGCACACAAAAGCAGAAGAGACATAGGAAACCAAGCCTGTGGTTGCATTATGAGTATCTCTGCTCCTTCCTAGTAATGTTGGAGTACATTGGCCAGTTTCAAAGTAAATTTAATTTAATAAGACAGGAAAGGCCTCACAGATATTTGGTTTCTACAGGTTTGAGGTTGGGGCGGGGGGGGGGGGGGGGGGGGGGGGGGAAAAGGACGTGAGTGAAGGAAAAGATCCAAATAAGTATCCCTAGCTGAGAGGAAGGTTGAAGAGTGATCTCAGCACAAATTAGGCATTGATGAATCTACATCATAATATGGATTCTCCAGTCTTCAGAAAAACTTGGAGCAGAGAAATATAGCACAAGCATGAAACAAATGTCTGAAGGAAATCAGGTTTCATTTGATCTGTTGCTAACAAAACTGTTTTTCCCCATGCATAGCTAACAACAAGTCATTGCTCCTGTTGAGACAGGAGCATTTCTGTCACTGGTACAGCTGAACATCGGAAGGAAGCAGCAATATCATTCTATCCTCCTCAGATCACCCCATTCTTTCTTTCAACTTGGAGACTGCTCCTCAGATGACAGCTGACAGCCCTCTTGAGCATGATGGAGGTGACCTTGGATAAGTCACTTACCTTTTTTTTTTCTTTTTAAAAACTGATATAATAATAATAAAAATCTAATATGTACTTCACAGGGGTGGGAGGCTTAATTAATGTTTATGAAGTGCTTTGAGATGAGACGTGAGGATAAAAGCACTGTGCAAGTGTTATTTTAATGTTTTGCAAGTGCTAAGTATTATTTTTTTATTATAACTTACAGATATATAACTGATTAAATACTCCAAATCTAATCCCACAGAGACTCACTTCTGTACTATAAATGATGATTATCTTCATGCACAGACAGCTAATACTTACTTTGGCCTGATCACATTAACTGCATCAGTGCTCTTTTTTTTTATCACTATTTCTATGGCTCAGTTGCCAACCTAGTCCTTCATTATTTTATTTGGCTTTAAATTCAAATTATTTGCTTCAGTCACCAGTGAATGCTAACAAAGGCTGGTTTTGGTATTAAATCACATTTTTTTGGTGGCAGATAACAAAGTGGCCTTGTTTAATCATTAGAATTACTTAAGCCTGTATAAATCATACAACCTTTCCTGAAATTTGTGGGGTTGTGCCAACACAAACCAGTGGAAGGTCTAGGAATCTTCACTTTTACCATGGTGTCTGCATGGGAGAGAGGAGCAGTAGCCCCACTTTAGCTGGAGGAGAGAGGATAAATGCAGTGGACAACACAAATAAGTCCCTGCAAAAATCCGGAGACCTAAGCAATGGAGAAAAGTGCATTAAGGGGCAGGACCATTAACTGCAGGACACATGGAAGGCAGTACAGCCACCCCAGAACTTAAACCACTTAAGCTAAGTCCAGAACTGAGCCCTGTCCTCTGTATGAATGCACCAGCCTGCTTAGAAATAGTGTGGGAATCTCTAATACAGAGCTCATAGATCAGCCGTACAAACACATTGAGTGAAGATACTTAAGAAGTGTTTTTTTCAAGGGAAATAAAGATATGGAGGACTTCTTCAAGGGAAATGAGGATATGGAGAAAGGTAGACAATGACAAACTAAACAAAGTTGTAAGAGAAGGCAAAATTAAAGGCAGAGGGTGGTAGAATAAAAGTTCTTGACCTTTTATCTAGTTTGCTTTGACACTGAAGAGCTTTCACAGAGATTTATTATAAGACAGTAGGAAACATAACCCTGTGAGGAAACTCCCCAGTGGCAAGCTGAGTTCCTGACCTGTGCCTGGTGGTTCTAATGGCTTATGGTTGCTCTGTGTGAGCCTAGTGCCATACAGGAATATCACAGCAATTACAGAGCAGAGCATTTTAATTAAATACATTACCAGGCATGCTGACATTAGCTGAGTAATTCATGCCAGCAGAAAGGAAGAAGAGAGACTACTTTAAAATCTCTTCTATGCCACCGCACCTGCAAAAGAAGCCAGATTTTGCAGTGAAAATGAGACATACTCTGTTCTTCACAAGTGTGATGATGAAGTCTTACGATAGGTATTGGTCCTCCTGGGTTGGTCTTGTATCAATGTGCCTACAGCAGGACTGCAGTAGGGATGATGATAGACAAGCCCAGGCCAGAAAAGCCCAGGCTTCATAGAGCTGTCACCAGATTGCTGGCATGTCTGAGTTAGCTCACCTAAAGCTATTGCAGCATCTCTATGCTACCACCCACCAGTGGCCATCAGTAGTGTAGACAAAGCTGTAGTCGTCTGACCTCTACGCACAAGTGGGGCAGCAAATTAAAGAGGGAGTGACAAGAACCACTGAGTGTCCTGTTTACTTAGAGATCCTGAAACAAAGTCCAAGTGGTGACAGTATCCCTATTGCAAGTGAGGGTAAGTTTCTTTAAGAGTCACAAGCTTTTATAATTCATCTTTCCCCTACCACTTCAGTGTGTGAGGAAAAGATTATGTCCTTGCTGAAAATATACAAACCAATGAAGTTTTGCAATCTTTGGAATGACAACTTTACAGATTTTTACAGCCAAATACAGGTAGTCACAGGATTTGGTTTTGCTCCTTTTTTCAAAAAAAAGCCTTTGTGCCTGTTTAATTATTCTCTGATTTTACCTGGTGTCTTGTCACACCACTTTACAATCTTCTTGGTGCCCTTTTTTCTCAATAATTTGGGGCCTCCCAGGCACTTTATTTCAGCTACCCAAATGTTGGCTGAAAGGGAGCAAGGAAGGAAAAGGTGGTTCTTTGCAATCTCCAACAGCAAACAATCCTCACACCCTGAGAGACCCTCGAACCTGACTGAAAGAAACAAAAAGTCTGAGTATATACAGACTGTCATCCTCAGCACTAACAATGTAAAAAGGGGACAGGGGTTTGCTAGGGGGACTTAATGAGCAACTTGTTTCCATGGCAGCCAGTTTGGAAATCTATATCTTGCTGCAAGCTTTGTTAAGAAGAACCTATTAATAAAGATCTGCCCTGAGATGATGGAAGGTACCAAAAGGTAATGGCTCACAAAGCAATTCTAACTGCAGAGATATATTTCCAATTTACTGTATCCTCTTGCCCTTTTCATAGCACTGATTTCCTGCCAATCTCATAGATACTCAATTATCTGAAAGTTAAAAAGATGCAGAAAAGGCTACAAATGGGTGCTACTTATCAGCTAGGCAGAAAACTGAGAGCTTAGAGAACCCATGATACATCTTTCTCCATTCTACATGCCCCCTCAGACAACAGGATTTAAACTGAGTGATATTAGACATCCCTTTGATTCACAGAAGCTACGAAATTAAATATATTTTTTTTTATTTTATGATCATGTCTATATGTACCTCCTCCCTCTTTTTTGTTTTCTTGTCTTTTTGCTTCTCAGAGAAATTGGTAAATGTTTGTATTCCCTATATCCTCTTCTGCTTTTCAAAGTCAATTCCACTCCATTGTCCCCAGATTAAACTATCATAGATAAATGCCCTATAAATTATGGGCTTTCAGTATTTAAACACAGAAATGAAAGTTAAAAGTTAGAACAAGAATGCAGCAATGGATAGAGATTTGAACTACGTACCTCTAACTCTGTGTAAGCTACCCCTACCTTGGCTTCCCTTATAGAAGAGGACATATTCCTTTCCAGAAGTGTCTGGGCAGATGCTGGAGTAGGTGGGGCTTTGCAAGGTGGGCAACTGCAAGGAAGTGTCATGGTTAATGGCCAAAAGCAAAGTTTTGTCTTGCCCCTGGAGAGAGGAAACCTGACTGAAGTCAGATTCAAAATAGCTTCCCTAGAAAGGCAGGTAGCCTTGCAGGGGCACATATAGATCTCTTTTTGTTCTCGCACATGTTCATTTGGTACCTTCCACCAGTGTTTAGTTGATCAGATGCAGCCATAGAAACAAATAGCTTTTTGTGTGCTGTGGTTCGTGGAGAGATAAAATCCTCCTGTCATGTTTCCTTGATCCTTTCTCAATGTGAATCTTTGCTTTCTGCTTTATTTATACAGGAAACTCCCCTCAGCATTGAAAGGACTGCCATGCCAGCAGCTCCAGTGAGAGCAATCCGTATAGCATTTGTAGAAGAAGCAGCTGGACCTGGATGAGTATTAATCATTAATTGTAATCTTATAATGAGCATGGAAGCTGTTATGCTTCTGCAGGATGCTCTGCCAGGCTTTTTGCTCTCTGACGATCCAGCTGTGGAGATCTTCCCTTCACAATCTAGTCTGTGGGCTGATTTTTGCCTGTTAGGAATGTAACCATGATCCAGGTTTTGTTTTATTTTATTTTATTTTTATTTCTTTCTTTATTAAAGTATGTGAATGGTTCTTGTTGTTCCTGAAGAAAAGTGCCTTGCAGTCTTAAATCTAGTGCATTTTATAGTATTCTTTTAAGTTCTAAAACAAAGTTGCAGAATTTATCTGAGAAGACAACCTGGTGACGGTCATGTCATGTAAGGTGGGAAGACTGCCCACCTTAAGTGACATGGTATGTCAATGGACCTCTTGATGGCCCTTCCTCCATCCTGTATCCCTTTTCTCTTGACCTCAGCTGTGATAAAGTCTCTTGAGGTGGTATGATCATGTCCCTTATCCACAACCAGATAGAAGCACACACTTTGTCTTGCTTCAAAAACCTGCCTGTCAGAGGTCAACAGGTCATCCTTCTGCATGTGACATGTGGGAGGAAGGAGTCAGTGAGACAGTCAGACTGCAATATCCAGTGCTTGCACACCATTGTGAGAAGCTAGGACCAATGCAGGGGCTTCCCCATGGCAGCAAAGGCTGGCTTGCTAAAGTCACAGGAGTCACAGAGAAAATCCATTGTGAAGCAGAGATTTGAACTTATTTCACAGAATGTTATGAGTTGGAAGGGACCCACAAGGATCAAGTCCAACTCTTGCCCTAGCATAGGACAATCACAAGATTCAGACCAAGCCTCAGAGTTATTGCCAACTTCAAGACGATAAGCACTGAAAATGCCCATGGACCTCAGTACTCACCCATTTCCAGGTGGGCCTCCTCCATGTCCCAGCATGTTAAGAAATATTGTAAGCTCTTCACGGTGTTTCTGTTTGGTGCAGATATGAGAAAACATGTCTGCAGAGCTCTTTAAGGAAATCTTTGCAGCCATTTCAGCCCCTTCCTTATTGCTTTCCTGCAAAGAAGTGTGTCAGAATTAGGAAATTTAGGTTCTTTGTAATTTTTCTCTGGGCACACCAAACGGAGCACACCACTCTGCACACCAGGTGGTGTCCCTACAGTGGAACCACCATGGCTGAACTAGGATGGATTGATCCCAGTATCGTGTTGACTTAGTGGTTTCTGACTCATTGACAGGTTTAGCTATGACTTGGAGGGACATGAACATTTTTCATAGGCCATTGAAATGTCTAGTGCAGATCTTGCTTTGCAACAATATTTAACTGACAAACTTGTTTTCTAGAGACATGCTGACTTCAGAGGCCAAACTGATACCCAGATGAAGATAAAACCCATCAGTGCCAAGCAGAATTAACAGTGGCTGGGAAAAGAAAACCAGTCACAACTTTCCAGCATCTGAAATGCAATTACAAGACAGTGTGTTAAAAAAAAAAAAAATTGGAGCAACTTAGTGAATCACAGAATTGACAATGCACTGTCTTAATTTCATTTTTGCTTAATACATAGAAACTTCTTTTATTAGGCAAAAACACCTCCCTGTTTATAATACTAGTTGCTTTTTTTCCCCTCCTCAGAAAAAGGAAACATTTGGAAAAACATAACCTGATGTCTTGATTCAGTTTTTGCAGTGAGCAGGCTGGGCTGATGGTCCTCTTTGCAAAACAAAGAGGCAGACAAAACACAATGAATACCCAGGATGGCTAAAGCCCAAGGTATTTTGGACTCAGAGGCAGGAATAAGCCTTTAATTGGTGTTGAAAAATAAAATGGGCAGAGCAGAAGAATAAATAATATATATGCCTTGTGGCAACACAGCACGAGACTGCTTGTTTGCCTGCTTGCTTCCAAAGCAGGCCAGTACATCGTGTTCTCCCCGCACAAGTTCCAAACAACTTTGTTTGGTTTGAAAAATTTAGACCCATGTTTCTAAAACAAATCTATCTAAATATTTTTATATTAACAACAGCACAAAAAACCCAACCTGTCTGGACTTTCTACACAGCAGTAACGTGTTATTGTTACTATTAATTATAGCTGCTATTATTACTAGTGACAGAAGACTGCAGTAGACAGTCCATGAGCACTGCAACTCATCCCCCCAGTGACAGATCATCCTTGCTCCAAACAGACTGTAACATTATAGATAGGATATAAAATGTTATCTGCACTTTAAGGATGAGGTATTAAGAGTACAATTAGTATCAAAGACATTTACAAATCTGCAGACTTTTTAAAGAAATTGTGACAGGAGTCTCTTACTGGCAGCCTGAGAAACTAGTGTCTCAAAATCACAACACTTATACACACACAATAGTACTTGTATGCATGTCTAAATGCTAGTTTCAGAGCTATTACCTTTAGAAAGAAAAACAATTTGTAAATTCAGCCCAAAGCACTGAAACTATTTTAAAAATTAAAAAAAAATAAAAATCATTTAGTCTTTCCACTCAGGAAGCCAAAAGGTAAAATTAAATCTAACTCTACAGTCTTTAGGATCCCTATAAAGTCCAAACTGTTCAGAAGAAATGTAGTTTGCTGATCAACAAAATGGTTATGGGAGCAACACTAAAGTAATCCAGTTGGTATGGTGAGGTGGGGAGTGATAGAGAAGAAGTATCATTACATATTCAGCAGTCTATTTATGTCTTAGTTTTCCAGAAAGCCCATTTTCTCTCCAGTTATGGAAGTTCATCTGCTACATAATAACAGCAATAATCTGTAAACGAACAAGAATAATTCCATCTCCTTTATTAAAGAAGCAGTGAGATCTATTGTTTATTCTAAATGTTACAGGCATAAAACTTACGAAAAATAATTAATTAGATACAGTTGGATCTTTGGAACAAAGAGCCTTTATCTTGAAACACGTGCTGTATTTTTCCAATTAAATATTTAGCAAAAAGTCGTTTCTATTGCTATTATTTTTCATGCTTTATGAAAAGTGTTAAACCATTAAAATTTTAAGCTTCTTAAAATGATTGTTGAAAGTGATTAGCAGGAGGAAAAAAATCCATTATAATTTGATTCAATTTCTTAATAATATTCACAGAGAAAGTCTGCAGGTAAAGGTTATGAAAGAATCTTGATGAAATGGAAAATGACCCTAAACTTTTCAAAAGAGAATAATTTTTGTTCCTGATGACTTAAGTCTCTGTGTGTGTGAGAGAGAGAGAGAGAGAGGGAGAGAGAGAGTAGGGTAATTATCCTATTTTTAATGTTTTCCTCAAGCTTTCTCCAGAAAAGTTATGTTGTTTTTTGAGCTAAGGATAATTCTAGTAACATTTAGAAAGGTTGTTCTGTAAGGAAAAATATTTTTTCAGGATAACAGGATGAGAAAAATAAAAGAGGTCCCATGTGCATACTGGGAAGCATCTGGTTATCAAAACAGACTAATGGATCTGAGGCATATGTAGTATCTCACTCACTTTCAGGAACCTGAAGGTTAGCTGAGGCAGCTGAATTCTGTCTATGACCAATGGAGGGAGACAAGAGTCGTGGGCCAACAACTCATTCTGTCCCCAGTTAGTGCCTGTGATAGATGGGATGTGCTTTCTTCAGGATATACCTACACCTCTAGCTTGGCTACAGTTGGACCCTGGATAAATATAACTTTCAGACAACTCCTGCTTTGTCTGTCTCTGTCTAGTCATTCCTATCAGCAGACAGGAACCTCTGCCTATTTCTGACATGGAAAAGAGATTATCAAAGCTGATTGGATGATGAAACAAAAAGACATTACTTTGATATGTATAGTAATAAAATGTGGAAAAGGCTTTCTGACTGTGTACATGAGTAGATGTGTATGTTTTATTTAAATGGTAGCAATTTCCACCAACTCATTCAGGACAGTACTCAAGTGTGTTCATTCTTTGAAACACTGCTTTTTTGGCTGCCACCCTAAATTTATGACAACTGGATATACAACATAGTTTTCTCTGTAACTTTTCCAGCATATGCAGTAATTGAATTCTAAGGACTTTACATCCTTGATGTGATAATTGTTCAGGACAACAGAGAAAGAGATAAAATACCTTCATGTCATAAAAAGGAAAATTGCATGTAGTCTTAAAAGGCGCTCTTTCATTAGTGAGAAGTTCTTAAACTTGGAAAGAGAAGCTGTTCTTCACAAGATCACTTCAAATCATTTAGATCTTCCCATTTTGTAATTTTATTCACGCAAGCCACATCTGCCCATTCAGACCATCTTGTCTTCCAAAGAGGAAGTTTTTTTGCAGAAAAGAAACTGTAATAAAATTATGTGTCACTTTAAACTTACAATTCTCAATTCTGAAAGAGAACTGACATCAGCATAAAAAAAAAAAAAAATCCCTCTCACTGCTATTTACTTTAATTTTGTGCAAATCTTGTTCCCTTTCCAGGCTTTGTACAAGCAGATCTAGACAGAAACAATAGCTTTCTGTTTAAGCTTGCAGCTTCTGGTGCCATGCAATAGTGACAAAATCTCAGCTTAAGAAACAAAAACAGAGCTGTAACCTTTAACTTTCTAGAATCAGTGTTCCCTAACTTATATGAAACTCTCCCTGTGTTATCCGGCTGAGTTTGCTGCTGCTCAGCTGTGTGGAAGATAGCACCAAGATGTGGCAGTGGAGTTATTGCAGGCGGAGTCCTGTCTGATGGGGTGTGAAGTCAGCGGATTTCCACCCTGCAGGCCTCTAGAAGTGCTTTCCTCTACAAATATGATGAAAGAGCAGCAGTTCTGCTTCTATAAACCTCAGCCAGGTTTTTTGATTTGCAAAGAGAAGGAAAAGTCTAGTTGCCATTCAATAACATGGACAAAAATACCCCAGCAAAGCTAGCAGTTTACAGTCTGTAGTAAGTACCTGCTTCTAGAATGATAATTATAGTTACAAGGAAAATTTGACACAGAATTAAGGGAGAGGAATGAAAACTCACATATAGATTTTTTTTATTTGGCTGCAAAGAAGAAAAACTTTGCTGATTCTGAGTGGTTCTGGGATTTGTAACCAGAGATTTTAAGCAAAGCTAAACACTTAGCTGTTTGCACCAACTTTTAAAACATTAACCACTGAATCTGACCTAGTTATCCCTACACTGAGCTGAAAAACATGTCAAAGGGTCTGATCAGAGACAAGACACTGGTTTTGGACTTTCGGATTGTTTGTTTCTAACTAAATTCAACCTGTGTAGAAGAGATACTACTACCTGAGGTTTTGGCCACGGAGTCATTTATTTACCTCTCAGCTTCCCTTATAGCTTTCAAAAGATAACTCATTCAAGTTTCTATAAAACTGGTCTTAGGTTTTCTTCATATGTAAGGAGATGATCTCATGACAGTATGTGTGTTACCTGCCTACAGTAACATCGCAACAGCACATGTTGTAAATTTTGTACCCATCTGTACTTTAACATCTCTCCTTCACAAATTTTCTTCATTTCTTCAATATTTTCTTTATTTTCCTCTGATTTCCATACTCCTGCTGCTTGTATGAGACTAAGTTAATGTTTTAGGCTTAAATTCTTGCAGAATGAGGTGTACTAGAAAAACACATACAGAAACACTGGTTCATGGGAAGGTGTGGTGGAGGGCATTCACTCACTGTCCACTAAGTAAATTCAGAGCAGACTTGGTGGAGAACTGAGATAGGTTCTTGTCTACTGGTAGCAGCAAAAATCTCCTGGGCAGTCAAATACAAGGCATCTCCCTTTGGAGAAACCCTGCTCAGTTAATTCTTCTGAAAAATTGAATTAATTTTCTAGAAATTTCAGAGCCTCAAGGATGTCTTCTCATTCTCTTGCCCAGACAACGGCCAAGCTACCTTTTATTCATGACTGACTCTTACTCCCACTTGTCACATCTGTATTTCAGAGAACATCATGTATGCCTGAGAGAGAGGTTGGAAGTTCCTCTGTTTTTTACCTGTAGCTCCTACCCTCTGCCCCCAAAGTTCACAGGTATATACACCTGGGTTTCTGCCAGTGGATAACCTTACTGATAGTTTGGTAGCTTTGATGAAATTTTAATGTCCTCATGGAATAACAGTTGCTCTTTCTTACTGGTCACTGAGATTTCAAAATGATGTTTTAGTTTATTTGTTTGGTTAATCTTCCTCGTTAAGAGATTAGTGTTAGATTACTGTATCTCCACTTCTCCCAAAATAGCATGAAAAACCCTATGAACTTACATACCAGCTGCAAAGAAAGAGGCAACAAACAATAACCACTACTATTTCCAGATTGTCTCTTTCTTTGTATTACCCTAAAGATTATAACAATAAGAAATTAAATGAGGATGGTATTAAGGTAGGCTAGAAACAGCTGTTCACAGGGGCTGAATCAAATTTTCAGCTGATATAAATCAGGTAAAACTAGCAAGTTTAGTAGACTGATGTTGATATTCTCTGAAGATTTGGGCTGCTGCATTTCATGTCTGGTGAGTTTTCCTTACAACTTCCTTTTTTAAATGGCTTATAAATGACTCACATTATAGAGAGAGAAGGGAGCAGCAGTCAGCTGGTTTTGTTAGACAGAGTTTGTGCCAAGGCTATTACGTAGAATGATCTGCATCAGTAAACTTGTGAGGAGTTAATTTTAAGTGGTTACTACTGGTATCAAGCTTTTTTTACCACTTCCCAAGAAGTAAGAGCACTTCCCCTGTACTCAGTCTAATGGAGTTTCAAGCTATTATTTTAAGTAAATAGAAATAAATTTTGGAGATGACAATATATGCAAGAAAGATCTAATGTAAGAGAAAGCAGCCAAGTATAGATGTTCTTCGTCAGTCAGAAAGCTGAAAGGCTTCCCAGATCTCTTGTTATTAGATGGTACAGAAGTAGGATCTGTTTTTGCAGAAGACATCTGCTTAAAACAGCTACCCCTGCTCTCTTCATCAGTTTGGAAATGTTTTAATGTCAGTATGAAAACCAGAAAGCAGTTCCAACAGCAGTAACTGATATATGTTTATTTCTTTGTGCTTTTCTGTTATAGTCCCTGTGATATGATTAAAATACCCTTTAATATGCAACTACAACCACTGGCTGTTGCACTAGGCTAAATGTTTGCAAATTATACAGAGGATCCTAAATGTCTTGGCCAGGTCTGAGAATAGGATTTCAGAATCTGATTTGTTTGTTTGTGTTTTGGTGGGGGTTTATTTGTTTGTTTTTAGTGTTTTAATGATGGGACTCTTAACCATGCAGAACAGAATAGCATCTAAATGTTTCTACAAATTGTGTTCATGAGAACCTAAGTCGGATGGCAAATCTTTGCAACTGCAACTTCTAAATCTCATGTGCAGCTTTTCATAGGGCAATTCAGGTGGGAAAGGACATGGAGTGGTCTCTAGTTGAATTTACTGCTCAGAACAGCTTATTAAGAGCTTGATGAAGTTGAGTCTCAAACTTCCAAAGATGGAGATTCTGCAAACTCTGTGTTCAACATTTCCCAATAGTTAATTGTCATCACAATTAAAAATTTGCCTAATATCCAATGGCAGTCTCTCCTGGTTCCATTTAGGAGCTCTCCTTCCACGTACCCTAGGGAGGATAGGGTAGGACCCAGCTTTCTCTTCTTGGTAACCTCCTCCTACACAGAAGGCTACTCCTAAATCTTCCCTAAATCTTCTTCTCTTCAGGCACCCTCAATCTCAATCCAGGAATTGAGATGGTTGGTTTGGTTTTTTTGGTTGTTGTTTGGGTTTTGGTTGAGGCTTTTTGAGGGGAAATAGTGTTTTCAAAATGAACAACCAAACTCAAATGTTCAGAAAATATAATCACATAATGTCCTTTATATAAACTACCGTATATGCTGGTCTGTTTATAAATATCTACATATGTAATAAGAAGCAGCAGTAAGGTTTATGACTCCTTAGCATGTATTATTAATCTTTCTGTCTTGCTTCCCTCCCCTGCTCACCGCCCCCCCCCCCCCCCCCCTCCCCGTCCTTTGTTTTTCTCATTTTGATTGTAAATTCTTCAGAGACTGAATTTTCTCATTTGGCTCTATAGAACCTAAGACAAAGGTGAAGCATCCCATTTGTGGTGTTTAGTTGTTAACACAATAGAGGTAATTATTAGAAATATCAATATTATTTTATGTCAGCTAAATCCCGCCAAGATACCTCATTCTCTGCAACCATCTCTGGTCTCTGTCATTGCATATAGCAAAAACTGAGAGCTTATTTAAACTGAAAAAAAGAATATTTAATCTAATTATAGCTGAAGAGAGGATTTGAGGTAGACGGAATAACTGCATTTGTTATACAGTTATGTATTACAATCCTCATAGCAGTGCAAAGAGAAGTCCAGAGTATGTTTGCATACTTGTTTTTGCATTATAAAGTCAACATTTGATATGACACAAAAGTAGAAAAGATTCTTCAAAGACATTATTAGAGATACGGACAGAAAAGCAGTTAAGTAATATGGACAGGTCCTTGATAGCCACTGCCTTACGCCATGCATAATACACAGCTATTTTATGTGAATATGACAACCAAAGATGCAATACATAATCAGACTTTCTTCTGAAACTAATGCACCTGTCAAGTTCTTTTGACCCAAAGAGAGAAAAGATTACAAATATTTCAAATTTCTCAATAGTTGCTTGTCTTGCATTTCCTGTTAAGTAGCATTTCTTCTACATTTCTTTGATTGGAGAACTGGTAAAGACAGGAAATTTCACCTGATGGATGAAACTTCTACCACAAATAAAGAAATAAATCAAGATTTCTTGTGACCTGTTGCTTCTAAGAAATTTAAACTTTACAAATATCAACAGAAGGTGATTCCTAAGCTGGAAACCAGTTACCAGCTGTGACCCTACTGTCTTGAACTTACACATGATTCTGCAATGGTCTGCTGTAGGTACAGTGATGTATGTTGCATACAATGAAGCAACTGACTGACTCTAGCTCCTTCAAATGTTCTTCTGAATGCAGCCTGCAGGATGAGGGTTTACAACAAAAAAATAGTACAGAAGTGACCATCACTTGGAAGGCCAACCTCAGCTAGCCAAGTTACTCTGTCAAATACTGACCATGACAAAAATATTATTTATCCCCAATCGTTAGAGTAAAATGATATCGCTCAGTTCAGTATTGCAATATTGAACGGATGCAAGGAATGCTTAGGGGGCATCTGAGTTTTGTTAGAGCGTAAATTCTCTACAGAAGTTACTGCTGATAACTATTCAATCCCCTGTGATCATTACTACATTTAACACTGGCAGCATAATGGCAAAACTTTCAAATAGAAAGGAAAAAAATGCACTGCACCTCACATCAACATCATCTGGGAGAAGTCTTACAGACTCATTAGGCAGCAAATTAACACTGTTTAGAAAAATTATGATGCAAATGTGAAACATGATAATCAGCTACAGCTACTGAACTTGGATCCTTAGTTTAGCTAATTGAGGAGATCTGTAGATTAGACAGATATATTCCATCCTTCACTTTCCACAGAGAACTTCACCTGTGCTTCAGATGTACTGGAAAAGTCCCTGTGACTAACTGAGGTCTGCAGCACCAGTGGGAGTTGAGTTACCTCAGCAATGTGCACTCTTATGGCTGGTCAAGCCTTTTGCAGGGGCAGTCACAAAAGCAGGGTTGCTTTATATTTAAGGAAATCTAAGTTTTCACATCTTTGTAGGAGACAGGGTCCTGCTCAATAAAGCACTTCAGCATTTCTACAATAATGGGAACCATCAACCTGGTTTTCACAGCAACAAGTCAGGACTCAGAAATCAATGATGAGCTTTGTCCACAAAGTGTTGTGAACAAATGTGATCTGCTTGATAGTGTGCAGTGGGATTTTTCAGATAGCTCCATACCAAAAAGTTAATGAGAAACTAAAATTTCAAGAAAAGAAGGAAATTGTCTCTATGATTTAATAGCTTACTACAAGCTAAGAAAGAAAGGGAGGAGTGAGCTGCTTCCTGAGTTTTCACAGAGGGTGGACATTACCAGTGGAGCCTCAGAGGAACCTATGTTGAAGCCCATGCTGCATCTCATTCTTGCAGTTATCTGGCAAAAAAAGTGTAGAATGAGGTGGCAAAAATCTGATGACACTAAGTTAAGTAAGGCAATAAAATTGCTATGTAGAGTAACAGAACCACCTCACAGTACTGAATGACTGGACAATTAATTTGGCAGAAGAAATTTGGAGCTCATAGATGTAGAGTAATTAAGACAAAGGAAGCCTGCCATAAATACACACTGATAGACTTCAAACTGTCTTTCAAAAAATGCTTCCTGGAGTTGTAGCAGATAATTTTATGAAAATGTCAGTTCAGCACTCAGTCGTGAGTAAAGAAAATAACTTACTAGGAAAGAAATTGAAAACAAAGCAGAAAACATTATGTCATAATATAAATCCACAGTGTGAACAAAAAGCAAAAGCGTTTCTGGCTGCAGCATCTTGAAGAACTGATGCTGCAGAACTAGAAAAGGTGCAGAGAGTGGTGATAAGAATGATCAAAGGTATGAATGTCTCCCATTTGAGGGAGATAAAATAAACTAGGGCTCATCTGCATGAAAAAAGATATAATTAAACAAGGTAGAATAGGAGGCTGTGAAATTATCAGTGGCAAGGAGATGATAAATGAGGAACCATTATTCACTTGTTTTGATAACAGAAGAATGAGAGGCCATCAATTGAAATTATCTGGAGGCAAGTTCCACCTAAATTATGTTATTTTAATTTTGTTCCCCAACTTTCAATTCATGAAGTGTTATTAAACCCTGAGATAACACCTTTGGCTTAGGAGGGTTTTGATGCAGGTATCATTGGATCTGGGCCAGTAGATAAGAAGAAACATTATGTGACTGGCCTGTTCTTGGGGTTTTCCTTTACTATGCATGACTAGACATAGCTGGAGACTTTTTGTGGGGCTAAATGAACATTTGGCTTGACTCTCTATCTGTTGTTCTTAAACAGTAGGTACTAAAAAATAGAGCAGTTTGGCACATTTGCCGACTTTCCATAACCAGAACACTTGCCCTTGCTACAAAGGCTCAAACTGGATTTTTTCATCCAAACATGAGCCAGCACTGTGCCCTTGTGGCCAGGAAGGCCAATGGCATCCTGGGGTGCAGTAGAAGGGGTGTGGTTAATAGGTCAAGAGAGGTTCTTCTTCCCCTTTACTCTGCCCTGGTGAGGCCACATCTGGAATATTGTGTCCAGTTCTGGGTCCCACAGTTCAAGAAGGACAGGGAACTGCTTGAGAGAGTCCAGCGAAGAGCCACCAAGATGATTAAGGGAGTGGAGCATCTCTCTTATGAGGAATGGCTGAGGGAGCTGGGCCTCTTTAGCTTGGAGAAGAGGAGGCTGAGGGGTGACCTTATTAATGTTTATAAATATATGAAGGGTGAGTGTCGGGAGGATGGAGCCAGGCTCTTCACAGTGGTGTCCAATGATAGGACAAGGGGTAATGGGTGTAAGCTGGAACACAGGAGGCTCCGCTTAAATTTGAGAAGAAACTTCTTTACTGTGAGTATAACAGAGCACTGGAACAGGCTGCCCAGGGAGGTTGTGGAGTCTCCTTCTCTGGAGACATTCAAGACCCTCCTGGAAGCCTTCCTGTGTGATCTCATCTAGGTGTTCCTGCTCCAGCAGGGGGACTGGACTAGATGATCTTTCGAGGTCCCTTCCAATCCCTGACATTCTGTGATTCTGTGTGATTCTGTGATGGCTCATTCATGTGGTGGAGACTTCTTGGTGTTTTCCTTCAAGCACTTAAGACTTTCTAGGTAACTGCTATAGGAGACCCAAAATCCTCTTGTGGTATAGAAACTTATTCTCTGATTATTTTCTAAAAAGCATAGTCTGGAGTTAAGGTAGATATGATATACTGAAGAGAAAACACTAACAGAGATGCAGCAAATTTCAATTTGAATATTCTGGGGATCTACACATTTATTTATTTATTTTTAATGACAACTTTTCCTTAATTGGCATGTGTATGCAACCTTAGTACTGCTCCTGTACGCCTCCTAGACCACCTTTCTGGGACAAACTTTACTAAGTGGGGCTGCAAAGAGCTAAAGTTCCTCTGTTAGTGGTGCTTACCTTGTTGGGCATTCCATGTTATGTGCAGCAGAACAGCAGTTCTCACCCCACCATCTGCTTTCCTTTTGAATTAGGAGGTGTCTTACATACATAGACCCTGAAAACTGAAATCATTGCTGAGACATGTAATTTAGCATCAAAAACACAAGAGGAGTTCTTGAGTACCCTGACAGTAACCCACGTGCAGGTGCATGGCCAGAAAGAATATACATATAATTAATGAACAGAGCTTCTATTTTTGGCATCTGTCATTAGTTATAAATGGTATAATAATGGATTTATGCTGGAAAACAGCTTGACAGGACATGTTACATGTTACTTCATTTTCTAAGCTGCTGTTTATATGGCAATATTAAAGCTGCTACTAGATATGAAGAGCTACTAAAGAATTACACAGAAGTAGTATAATGCTGTTACAAAAAAGGAGGTTATCTCACCACAATATAGCTTTACACTTAGCTTCAGGCCATGGTTCAGCTCTGCAAAATGACAAAGTTATGATTTATTGTTTTACAAATCTATTCCTTCAAAGCTGCCTTTATTTTAGTGACAAAGTTGCTACTCCTTTTAAGTCTGACAAACAGCCAAGATGAAGAAAGGAAGGCTAGATTTTTCTCCTTACAAACCTGTCTTCAAGAGAATTGTTAATTAATTTTCAGCCATGATGGTAGAGTCTGCTTTCAGTCACAGGCAGTTCAGGTTTACACAAGTTATGTGGTACACAGGATCTTTATTACTGGTAATGATGAACAAGATATAGACAAAAAGCAGCTGGGCTTTTAAACGTCAGGTTGTTTGTAGAGCTGACAGAAAAATATTCTTTTCTTTTTTTTCCCCTTCAACTGGAGAAATTGCTATGGGAGTTACTAGGAGGTAAAAAAAATGGAGCTTAGTCTGATGTTTCTTAAAAAAAAAAAAAAGTACATTTGAAGAAAAAACAAAATAAAAAAGAAATATAAGTAAAGTCTCCTAGCTTATATCCAATCCTCCAAAACACCCTGATATCAAAATCTGTTATCTGAGCTGCTGTTACTTTTGGCTACTACATGGTCAGTTCCTAGAGATTGCTTTACTCACCAGCTAAATGTGGGCATCTGTAGGACTTCCTTGACCTCAGAGGACCCCAGGTGTCCTGAAAGGTGTCCTGAAAGTTCAGTGTCTGAAGCAATGGGGAATGTGAAACAAATTCTAAACTTTCCTGTTGGAAATGAACAAGAGGAAGAAAAACATAAAATTCAGTGTTTCCTTTTTGCTATTCTTTATTTTTCCACTCTCCTTTCTCATCTGAAGCAGAGCCAACAAAATGCTCCAAACTCTCTCCCATGTATATTCTTGGTATTAAGATACAGACCCCATTTGTTGTTGAGTGATCCCCTAATGGGCATCTTTCCCATTCTATATTGCTGGGAGAATACTTTCCCCTTAACATATGGTTCTTGTTACACTGTAATTTATTGGTACACAGCTATTTGGTTGTTTAAAAAAATATTTTAATTACCTTTCAGAAAGGTCATGCATGATTATTCTTGTCACTCTCCTTAATGAATACAAGTGGCTGGGAACTTAGGCTAAATCCAAAAAGTAGCAGTGAAATCTTAGTTTACTCAAACTTAGAAGGAAGAAAGCATATATTTGTCAAGACACAGCACAGCTCTAAGGCAGTTACTCTGCTGTCAGCACACAGGCTACTTCCTCTGCTGCTGTACAGCTTTCAGACATCATGCTGCATTGCATGACAGGAGTCAAAAGCTTTCTAGTGTCATGCAATGTTTTTATTTTACTTCTTGACTCAGCAGTGTTAGTTCTAAGATTTATTTCTCTCTGTAATTTAACTTTTTTTTGGATGAAAAGAAGTTCACTTTTATACAGAGATCTTGTACGCTGTTAAGTCCCACTTAAGCCCTTTATGCAATAGTTTATAGGCAACTGAATTAAAAAAAAAAAAAACCAAAACCAAAAACTAGATTCCTAAATTCAAATATAAATCCAGCCTCTCTGAATAACAGTTGCTCAGCAAATATAGAAGTTTTCAGTAAAAACTCATTAATTCTTCAGCTTGTTTCAGGAAGTCTGCTCTTAGCAAAATACCCGTTCAAGAAGTCTATCACACAAAAGCCTACATTAAAGAGCCAATTATAACATCTTGGTGCACAGTTTGTTGTCTGAAAAGGAAAATGTTCATTTTGGGTGTTTTATGTGTCTTATTTTGTGTGGAGTTTTTTTTGTTGTTCACTTAAAATACGAGATGTGTGGGAGGCATCTTGATATCCCATCTTAGATAATATGCAACTGCATAGGGAAATGTCTGTGAATTGTTTTCAAAAGCATGGAAGAACTGCTTTTGTTCTGTAGTTTTAGCAAGAGTTGCTGTGATTCTTCTTGTAACAACATGAGCACACAAGACACTCTGAATGTACTCCTTATGGCAATGGCTACATCATGGCACTTCTCAAACCAAGAAGTTTTTAATGATCCCATGCAGGTAACCTTGCACTCTGTCCTGCAGACATGAAACCCAATATAGCACCCAGATGCAAAGGACATGTGGTCCTACTTTGAGCCTTTTAGTGGAGCCCAGAAACCAAGCAGCACAGCATTGACTCGGCAAATGTAGCTGAGAATTAACGTATTTATCTCTTAAGCATGGTTATTTCAACCCTACATCTATGCCCTTTTACATACTTTTATTACTCTCATATATCACTGGAGCTCTTGCAAGATGTCTAAGCACCTAGAGTAAGGTATGCTGCACATGGCCTCATTCAAGATTTTTAATAACAGTGGCCAGTGTAAGGAGAGTAGCAACGTTTTCAGTTAAAAAAATACAAGTATGCAAACACCTTTGCCTGTAAACTTAGCCTACCTCACTGAAGGCTTTAACAGCCCACATCTACTCTTATCCTGGTTTAGGGTCAAGAGTAACTGAGAAGGTAATATAGTGATGCAGGAAGACATCTGCACTCTACATGACTGTATAGATGTGTTGTCTTCACCTTAGCCATTCACTGAGGAAAACTGAAATGGCAACCTGGTTCCTTGTAGCAAAGTTCTTCCCAGATCTCAAAATTTGGCAGAGAAGCTTGTGACTGCTGTTATTTTTTACTCTTGTTGTGCACTAGCAATGTGTTCTTCTTGGGCCATGTAAGTGATGGAGTCACTAAACTGCATTTCAAGTCTAGTTTGTTTTCTTCTTCCTCCAATTAAGACACATAAAAAAAAAAAAAATCTTATTTGGAAAAACAAGTTTGAGCTGGGACCAACGTACATACTTTCTCCTTTCAAATTTTGAAGTTTGGATATGAGGTTCCCTTGCTGATTTGTTGGCTTTCTTTAGTAGAAAGGCCTCAACAATGCAAAGTGAGACCATAAAAAAGCTACTGCTCTAATTCAAAAAGAAACCAGGTAAAAACTTTGCTTTCCGTCATTGCTGCAACCACTCTTCCCACGTTGCTTCCAAGTTTTTCCCCTTGTCTATTCTTACCCTTTTCAACTCTCTCACACAAGCTGCCTAAAAACCTGCTTTCCCCCCAACCCTTCCCACCTTATTAATATCTCTCCATGTATCATTCTAGTTCTTAAAGTCACAATGAGGAGTCTGCCCAGCTGAAGAGAGGACAGAAAGAGACTGCTGAGCTTGTCCTAGTAGTTCTCTTAACTCTTACACAAGTTACATTTCTAAGGTTCATGTAGGCTGTGTATTATTAGGTATCACAGAATGGTTGAAGTTAGAAGGGATCTCAATAGGTCATCTTGTCCAACCATGTGCTCGAGCAGGACCACCTACAGTCAAATGCTCAGGACCATGTTCAGATGGCTTTTGAATATCTCCAAGGATGGAGATGCCACAACCTAGTATATCCTCCAGCATATGCTCCTGCTGAATTTGAAAAGACAACAAAACCAAAAATAGAACAGTTTTGTTCTTGCATATAAATATTTGTCAACCTCTTGTGTCACATCCTGAACACAGAATAAGACAACAAGAAAAATGAAAGCCAAGGAATAGCACTACAAAATCTGGTGATAGCAAAACATTGGAACTGAAAATTGCATCCACAGCAATGGTTTTTAGAGCCTTCCCAGAATGATAACTTAAAAAACAAGATTACAGCAGTAAATGTAGAAACACAGCAGCTTCTTGAAAGTTACAGCATGTTTTCCCAAGTTCTTTAGCCTACACAGACATAGATCTGTGTCCTGGTTTGTATCTGTAACAGAGCTGGGTTTCTTTTTAGTAACTAGATTAGTGCTGCATTTTGCTTTTGGCCTGGGATTTGTTATGAGAGAAACACTGACAACATATCAGTGTTTGCATCTTAGTCACTGGAAGTGAAGGACTTCGTGTTCTGTTAGTCTACAAGCGCAAGATCTAAGAGGGTGAGAAATATTTAAATTAATAAATTAAATCGGAGTTTGGGTATGCCAATGAGATATTCCATATCAAATCACGTCATGTTCAGTATTAGTATTGGTGAGAGTCTCTTCCTCTTTTAGCTTTCTCTGACTTTGGTCTTCCGGGATTGTGGTTTCGGTTCAGGATTGTTGCTCCTCTGGGATCATCATCTGGGAACCGGCCGGGCTTGGTCAGCGAGTGGTGACCAGTTGCACTGGGTATCACTCATTTTCATATTTTGATAGTTATTATTATCACTACTATTTTAATATTAGTATTATTTTAAGTTTTCTTTTATTTCTACTATTAAATTGTTCTTATCTCAACCTACTAGTCTCCTCACCCTTGTCCCAGCCCTCTCCCCTACCTCCTGGGGGTGGGGGAGAGTAGGGGAATGGCTGTGTTGGCTGCTAGCCAAGGGCTAGCCCAGTGAAACTATCACAATGTGAAAGGGGGGAAAAAAAAAATCATATCAAAAAAGCACTAACAAATCTTTTTAATTCATATTAGATGTACTAAATTGCTTCAGTTAAAATGCAGAACAAAGACAAATGAGAGAAAATGTGAATCTTTCATCTAGTATTTCCCAGGCCAAGTATTTCAAGGCTTTCAATTCCAAATGTTTCCTTTTGACATTTATGAGGCAAAATATGTGTCTTTGACTTTGCAATGGCTTATGTTTCAAATTTTATTTCATTTATTGCATAAAAATAGCCCATACCACTACACAAAACTCTTTCTTCCATTTGAGATGAATACTTTTTGAGTTTGCAAGCAAATTGTAGACTCTAAGTAGACTGGTAGAAGCCTACCCTTCTGCGTTTCTCCTGGCTTTTTTTTTTTTTTTTTTTTTTTTTGGTACTGACTTTTAATGGATAAATAAGTTTCTTGTGTAAGATTGCACTGAGATGGACAGCAATAGTGATGTTTTGACTGGTTTCTCCTTGAAGAAACATTCAAAACTGAGGTCAATGTGCTGTGTTTTCTTGGTTGGCTGTTTTTGGTTGGGGTTTTGTTGGGGTTTTTTTAGTCGCATCCTTTTAAAATTAATGCTGAAATAAGGTCTAAATGGTAAAAATTCTTTAAAATTAAATCCATTGCAAGATAATTTGGCAACAGGCAGATACAAAGTAAGGAACACTTTATTCTGTTTTATGTAATCAACATAAAATATTAAGTGCTGTTAACATCAGAATAAAACCTTTAGTTGCATTCTCTGTGTGTAATTCACTTTATTTTAGGCTATGGTGCATAACTTTAGATATTTAGCCACATTCGTGCAACCTGATCCTATGATGACGCTTGTGCTTACAGCAAAATGGAAATACTATTTCAAAGATCAGAGCACAGATGACTGGCAAAATAAGTCAACTTGAGGGGAAACTATGGAGAAATCTTGATGTTTTCATGTAATACTTTAACTTTGATCACAGAGATCAGAGTCTTCTAGTGGAAAAGCAAACTGGGAATAGTTTAAAATATTTATTTTAAATGGAACAGGGGAAAAAAACCCTATCGTAATATGTACTTGCAAGCATATTTTGGGAGAAAACATCATAAATGCTAGTTGATGACAAACCCTTTAATTAACATGCAATATCTGCTTAGGTATGCAGCAGCGGAAAATTAGGCAGCTTTTAAATATTTAAGAGGTTGGAATATTAATCAAGAAAGAGCTTATTATTATTATCAGGCCAGAAAGAATGCAGACAGAATAGTTAAACAGAGATTAGCCAGAATACATTCTTCAGTGTAAATCAGGCTGCAAATACATAAATTTCACAGCTAACTAATATTTATGGTACCAGATCCTCCTCCTGTTCAGCACGGGAAATGGCACAGACAAGTACATCTTTTTGATGCTAAGGCAAGATTCATGTCTGTTCAGTCCCTGACTGGCCTCAGTCCTCATCTATCAGAAACTTCTGCTTGAACACATCTCTTTAGTCCACCTCAAGGACCAGAAGTACATTAATCACATTCAGGGCTCAATTAGCTTGTCTTTCCAGGAAATGCTGGGTATGACTGAAGTCTTTAGTCAAGGAACTACTTAGATGCCATTCTAGTCCTAAAAGTTAGTCTGAAGCCCTGCAATAGGAGCCATGGTAAGAAATACAGCTTCATCCCCCTTCTCTTATTCCAGAAGGAAAGAGAAATCATTATCTCGTGTTCTGAGGCTGCTGGAAAAACTGCCCATAAACAAAGCCCAAGTCAGTTTGTGCTACTTTCTGTCAAAAGGGACAAGCACCCTCTTCAGTCTCTTGGCTAGCCAGCACATATGAAAGCAAAACACTGAAGAAAGCAACCATCTTCTCTCCTTCAAGTAGAGAGTGAGAGAAAGCACAAATCTCATGTGATAGAAGGTATCTGTACTCCTGAGCCTAGTACTTGATGAATGCAGAACTCAGCCATAAAGAACCTGTCAAGGACAGAGTTGTTTCAGACAGCTTGCAAGGTACCACAAATTCAGCAGGCTGGGGATTGCCCCAAGAGCACATCTACTGCTGGGAGCAGTGGGAACAAGGCAGTCGTGAGCTGTCCTTGGTTTTCTCGGGATCGATACTTCTCATACACAGCAGCATGAGAAATGGTGTGAGCACCACTCCTTCAAGCTACTAGCTAATGACTTATATATGTTGGAGAGCATCCAGTGCAGAGGATCAGTGTAGAGAGAATGAAACAGGCCATGAACATAGTCTCACCATGACCTCCTGGGAATAATTAAAACTGGGGAAAATGGGGCCATGCATTTTGTCATAAAAAGTTAATTGCTGTGGCTGTCTGAAGGGAGAAGGATGTATAATTTAAACTGTTTCTTTTCCATTGCTTTCAACAAGTTTCTCATCTGTTGCTTTTGAGAGGTATAGTTCTCTTCATATCGAGGTTTTGTTGTTTTGGGTTTTTTTTGTTTGGTTTTTTTTTTTTTTAGTAGTTAATGTTTCTGCTAAGCAGTTAGGAAGCTTCCAGCTGTTAAAAGCCTTTAATTGGTGAGTCTGCATTTCTTCAGCCCCCTAGGTGACAAATAAATAATCTTGGCTTTTAGAAATATCAACAATAACTGCAGATGTTATTGAAGTCAAGGTGGAAACAGATAATTGTGACTTAATAAAACAACCAATTCAGGGACTATGCACACCTTGTTCTGTGAAACTGAGTGGGATACACAGAATTTTCCATGCAGCAATCCAATGATTTGCTGCTAACATTGTTTTGCCCTTCTTCATTAGACCCCAGATTATCGGTAACTGCATCACCAGTAACCCCAAGAAGTGACCTGGAATGTTGTCATTTATCTCTGTTCACTACACTGGAGCTTGGAATACATCTGTATCCATCAGTACATTCCTAACTTCTTGACATGATAATTTGAGACTTCTGTGAGTTTCAGTGCACTGAAACTGGTACCCCACCAGTAGTGGCTGATTTACAGCTTATCTTCAGTTTATTCAAACATTTTAACAACTTAAATTATTTCAGAAATTCAGACTTTCTCTGACAAATAAGACATCTGTTCCCCACCTGGAATCTGTATTCTTTGTTTTTATATCACTTCAAGTTGCAAATCCTGCAGCAGCTTCTTTTAAATTTTTAGTGGAAGTTTGTACTGCTGTCTGTTGTACAAGCACACAGGAGTACAATAATCTTCCTGCTGCCTGGCTTAAAATTAAGCTGAATGCATTTTGTGTCATTCTCACATTTTCTTTGTGCTGTGGCTGCTTTAATTTGTTACCACTTAATGGCATTGTCAAGACTGCTTCAGGAAGGTGACTGACAGAAAGAAATGGAGTCTGAGGGCATAAAAGAGGGGATGAGAAACATTTTGGAGTTATGGGAGTAATTAATTAGAGAGGTGGCTCTGGAAGATGAGTGGTCAATTCCCCAGGAAAATGTCTCCAGTAATCTGTCTTTGCCTCATGCTTCCTATAACAAGACTAGTGTTCACCCTGTACCATCAACTCTTTTCAGCTCACACAGACTGCTTGCCAAAGAGGGATTGACTGTTGCCTAACAATGTAGGTGGTGGGCAGGATGATGTATAGCCCTACCACATCTTTCTTGGCTCCTGCAAGGCAAAGCACAGGAATCTCCTGTTTCTGCTTTCAGTCCCTGAAGGACCTGAAGCCCAAGTCCCTGGGACATCAGTCTGGCCTGGACAGAGACACACTGTCCACAGAGTCAGATTTGCCTAAGTCAGCAGATTCTCATCTAGTTTAATCTTATTACCTGACAGGTTATAAATGAGATCAGTAGATCAGGTGAGAGTTAAGCACCTATTTACAACATTTACTAGATTATGAAGAGATAAAACTGTAAAACATATTAATACCTTCACTGCACTCTTAATTGAGAGGTATAAGATTTCTCCCTCAGGTAGCTGCTCAGTCCTTAAGCTAGAGGCATATCCCAGCAAATCTTACCTCTGCCAGGACCAAAATTCCTCACTCTGTCCTTTCCTTTAATTCCAGCTCACCAATTGGACACTTGGTTTCATCAGAGCCATCAGGAAAAGTGAATGGTATCTCAGTGGGGTTTCTGAAGAGTAGACACTGCCTGGTAGAGTTAAAGCATGTCTCAATAACTCCTTTTCCTTGCAATATGCAGGACCTCTGTACATAATTATCTTTGTCATGTGGTGCTGTTCAATGTCAGGAGACTGCTACAGGAATGCTCTTGCATTTGTGTGAGAATTCATGTTAAATGAAGAGGGTTACTGATGTGTTGATTCCTTCATTCCTTTGCATTTAGATATCGGTTGCACTGTGATCATAAATCTCTATTTTTTGTAAATTCTTCCACATTCTGCAGTAATTTGCCCTTCATTTTTCTCCACCATGCTCCTCCTGTCCCTTAGCCAAAGCAAGATGTTACATGAACTTTTTACTTGCTTCACAGTAACCTTCCATGTACCTATTAATATAAGTGCACTAGTAAATTAATGTATCTAACAAACCTAACAATGGTTTGTAATGCCAAAACTGTGTGATTCCCATGGACGCCACACAACAAGCCAGAAATTACATAAATCACTTCGCATTTAGTATCTCTCTATCTCTCTGCTTTGGCATACCTAATCAGTTCTGTCACGTTTCTTACTTACAAAATAGTGATCCAACCTATAAAAAGGCATTAATAGAAAACTTTTCAATTTAATTTAGAAGGACAAAGGAATTGAAAAATGTGGTTCTTTACAAGTTCTGCCTTTCTCAAAGGCTTTTACGTCAACATTGTTGATTTTACAAATTAAAACTTAAAGTCTCTAACTGCCAGTGTTGCAAACCCAACCCACAGTGGAAAATTGATCTGCATTCTTTCTCCATCATCAGAAATAGAATTCCTGCAATCAGAACTGAACTGACAGGTTTAATGATGTGTGAAGAAAAACTGAATCCAGCTCAGCCTTCCATGGCTGTGTTGGCTCTTCAGCGCTAACAGTGGTAAAATCATCATTACAGTTATCACTAAAAGAATCCCCAAATGCAAATCAAAGAAACAAAGAGGGAGTCAATACATTGAGTATGATGTAATAAAATGTAATTTGATGACATTGACTTCCTCGAAGAGTGAAGCTACATTTATAATAACCTTGGAAGAAAGCCAAAAGGCTTTCTGAAATAACTGAAAAACACCTAGTCAGAATCGGGATCTGGAACAAGAATTTAACATGCTGAAAAACTGGAGAAAACATTCAAAAAGATGATCTTAATCTTCAGGATGCAGGAAGCCATGTAGAAGCTGTGAAGTTAAATATAAAAAGACAAAACTCTTTTAACAGGTAAGAGAAATTCTGCATAATACTGGTAAATGGCTATGGCTCATAGGTTGGAGATTTTGCAATAGAACGTGTAAGAGAAATAAAAGAGCTGAATTCCTTGAAGAATGCCAACCACAAAGTATTATACAATGCAGTACACTTTCCCATTTCCTCTTATGATGATGTGATTAGGGCTGACTTTGGAAGGAAAACCTTATGGGTTTATTCTTCTCTTATTTTCTCTCCTTGGATTTAATTGTAAAACAGAGCTGTGAGAATGTCAATGGCTGTTTGCTCGTCATTGAAGAAATAGTAGCAGACTATCTGAATTCACAGTTTTGCATTACAAAGCAATTTAAAGTATTTAAAGAATTAAAATATCATTTCCATATAATTTTTAAAAGGGGAAGATAGCCATCCAAGAGGAATACACTAGATAGTGCTAATTTAGTCCAATTCTATCCCTAAATAAATGTTAAACTGTGAATAAAGAACTTGGATGTCATCCAAGTATAAAAGATTGCTAACAGTAATTCTGCTATATAAGCAAATTGGAAATCATAGAATCATAGAATGGTTTGGGCTGGAAGGGACCTTAAAGATCATCTAGTTCCAACCTCCCTGACATCAGCAGAGACACCTTCCACTAGATCAAGTTGCTCAAAGCCTCATCCAGCCTGGCCTTAAACGCCTCCAGGGCGAGGGCATCCACAACTTCTCTGGGCAACCTGTTCCAGTGTCTCAGCACTCTCACAGTGAAGAATTTCTTCCCAATATCTAAACTAAACCTGCCCTCTTTCAGCTTAAAGCCATTTCCCCTTGTCCTGTCATTAACTGCCCTTATGAAAAGTCCTTCCCCAGCATTTTTGTAAACCCCCTTCAGGTACTGGAAGGCCACTATAAGATCTCCCCAGAGCTGTCTCTTCTCCAGGCTGAACAGCCCTAATTCTTTCAGCCTGTCCTTGTAGTAGAGGTGCTCCAGCCCTTGGATCATCCTCATGGTCTCCTCTGGACTCATTCCAACTGATCCATGTCTCTCTTGTGTTGGAGGCTCCCAAATTGGGCACAGTACTCCAGGTGGGGCCTTACGAGAGCAGAGAAGAGGGGGACAATTACCTCCCTCGACCTGCTGGCCACACTTCTCTTGATGCAGCCCAGGATACGGTTTGGCCTTCTGGGCTGGAAGCACACATTGCCGACTCATGTTGAACTTATCATCTACCACCACTCCCAAGTCTTTCTCTTCAGAGTTGGCCTCAAGCCACTCATTGCCCAGCCTGTACTTGTGCTTGGGGTTCTCCTGTTAATAAATACATCATCCTTTTATTTTTACTATGAAAAATACTTTTGTTTCATTACACCATTCAAAATACCAGACTGTGAATAAGAACATGCTTAGGGAACATAAGATCCAATGTGTCATTTTTGTTCTTTATTCATACCATTCATTAACTATTTTTAATTAAGAGCAAAAGTACAGCTAGTTGGTCTCTTGAGTTAGATTCAAGGGCATTAGAAAGTTTGTTTGTTTGTTTGTTTGTTTGTTTTTAAAAAAAAGTAAATACAACTGACTATTCACCTGCTTATAACTTGTTTAGATTACAGCAGTGACCATGCAGTTTCCAGATGGAAAGAGTCACAAACCACAGTTCAGCAATGCAGTAAATGCTGGTTTAGGGCCTCCTGTAGTGTTCAATGAAAGATAATAATGCCATATAGTATCCTACTGCTGTAAATTAACACAAGTAGTTGAAATTTGTTCATTAACTTTGTATTTGTGATTATGATGCCTGACCAGGTACTTTCTATGACATTCTGATCTTATACTCTCCCAAGTGCTGCAGCTTCTTCCACAGCTGATATCAAAGCAAAAAGTCAGCAAAAACTTTGTACTGTGTGTTCCTGCATATGAGAAAAATTAAGTCATATGCACACACTTGTTGGGATTAAGTTTATACTGGTAGAAAATTTCTGCCATGGTTGATCAGATGTTCAGGACTATGAATCTAGAGCAACCATCCCCGCCACAGACCATGTTTAGTGTTTATTGTGGAAGAGCAGGGAGCTGAAGATAAAACTCAGTCATTTGCTGCAATGGCAGGTTGAACACTGGACAAGTACAGAGGTTCACCAGTAAACAGGCCAATATCAATGGGTTGCCATCCACTAGAGTCAAACTGACACACACACCCCACCCTATCCCAATAAAATGCTTTTTTGTGTATTGCACTTCACGAATAGAGTCAAAGCTAAATTATTTTCGATTGAGTCTAGAAGTCCAGTCTGTCCTGTCCCAGGCAGTTGGATCTACAGTTATACTCCCAACTTCTAAAGGAATAAATTGGTTTCCTGCCCTGCCCTGCTGGTTTAGGAACCTTGCTCCTGAAGATTACTCCTCTTGTGCTTAACAATCTTTTTGAAGTAACCTGGATGTACTCGTGGGTAATTTATTCTTATCCTTGTCTGGTTTTGTGCTAACATAATTCTTTAGCTCAAATGATGCTGCCTTTTTAATTTGTTTTTTGTACATACTACATTTAAAATGAACAGCTATATCTTCTATCACCTTCCAGTCTAGTACTCTTAAAATCCCAGATCTTCAAGTTTATTTTGATAGAATAAACTCTCCTTTCTTCTGCTCATCCCACAAACCCCATTCCTTCAAGTTCATACAGAACCTTTCTGGGCAAGTGATCAAACTCACCAGTGCTTTCCCAGTTGCACAGTTCTTTATTAAATATTGCCCACCTTACAGACTTCATTTGCTCTATGTAACGCTACGTCACATTGGTGGCTTAGATTGTCAGATCCTCATCAACCAAAGTGCTTAGATTTTTCTTCTCTTCTCAGGGTTCCGATAGGGAAGACCCAGGTTATAGTAGAAGTATCTAGTATAAGATCTTCTGCATATGGCCTTGCATGTTGCAATGTTAGTATTTCACCTCATAACAATATCAACAGGATCACCCGTTACTTTTTGCAATATGCCAAAACTTATCAATATTAATAACTTCCAATATGATGCTGTCAGCAAATTTCATGAAAGTGCACTCACACTCTTTCTCTTAGAATCACTAATGAAAAACAGTAAGTAAAAGAAGAGTAGTTAAGCTCCAAATAATCTGGTCTACCTGCTCTATAAGATTGCATACACTCTGGTAATGCTTCATATTATTTACAAGGAACAGCAATGATAATTTCCTGGTTTACTTAGTACATAATCTCTAAGAACATACCTGAAAGTAAATTGTATACTTCTGCATGATTGCAAGGCTAACACAGCAGTGAAGAGGGTGGTCACTTGCCTAAAGACTAGTAGTTGCTGACTAAGTACTGAACTTTTTCAGAGCATCAAGAATGTGATAAAAGGAATTTTGTTTACAGTTTCTGCTTTCTACTCGGAGCCAACTCTTAGCCAGTCACCAAAGGCATTAACTCCTAGTTCTTCTCGGATTTTGTAGCATTAATTAGTAGACAGATTTTTACATAACATATGGTCATCAGAACAACTAGCATTGGTGGTACAGAGGTTGGCAATTTAAACTGAAAGACTAAGAAGAGAGGACTAGAGGTCTACAATGCAACCAGCAATCCATTCTTCTGTATCTGGTTCAGGATTTAAAGCATGGGTGATAACTCTGTAGCAGAAAATCTGCTCCTCCTCTAGCACATGGGAGAAATGGGAAAGTTGGTGAGGTTGTTTGTCCAGCATGAACGGTCTCTTGTGCATTTGTTACACCTGAGCCCTGTCTTTTCTTATTCAGGGTGGACATGGTAAGATTGACTGATCTGTTTGTCCTTCATTACTTCTATAGCTAAACCAAACACAGCTTTGAAATGAATCAGTGCTTAAGAGGATCTTAGAGGTAGAGGCTACAGAGATATAACTGTGATTAACCTTTTTGGCCAATGAGTACCTCTGATACTCCTTGTAAACCCGGTAGAAAT
Source organism: Caprimulgus europaeus (assembly GCA_907165065.1). The sequence continues at coordinate 57,482,567 of OU015528.1, read as the reverse complement.
AACAGAAACTTACAAACAAGCCTCCTGGAGAAAGGAAGAAAATCCAGTGACATTTCTAACAGGCAAGAGAATTATGTTACACTGCAGGACCAAGATGGCTTCCTTGGCATAAGAGACAAATCTTATGTAGGTTCTCTACTAGGACATGAGGAAAATAAAGGGATGGTTCCTTTAGGATGTAATTTCTTTGTCCTCTACAGATCCTTTAGATGTACATGCCTGGGGAAATTAGATCTAGGGGGGAAAGTACATTTTCAGGCAGTCTGGGCAGGAAACATGTATGTTATTCATTTTGCCCCTGGAAACCTGTACACTTATAAACACTGCAGAAAATTCCAACATTTTTTTTTTTCTCCAAATCACAGCAAAAATAAAAAAACCCACAAAAACAAAACAACAAAAACCAAAACCCAATATGAAATAGAACATTTAAATGTTAAAGATGTTGCATTTACTTGCAGACTGACATTAGTCCAGCTGAAAAGCTGCAGCCCTTCAGCACAGTTCGTTTTAAGACTTATGCCCATTTTCTCCACTCTTGCTCATTCATGCACTTTTATGTATTCATGATGCAACCACATCAGAAACTGGAAACAAAATGTTTTCATTATCTTCCTCTGGTGAAAAATTCAATTAAAAACATCCAGTTTTTCAAACAGAAATATGTTCAAACTGACAAAGCTCTGTCCTGACATTAAAAATATCGTTTCAGTATAGTGTTATAGTCCTAATCGGAGCCCATTTACATGGATTTATTTGGCTGGCAAAGAATCACATCACAGCTTTGGTGTTGTATATATAAAACATATTCCTTCTTTGAAAAGCACAGTGCCCTTTCCACAAAGAAATTAGAGCATTAGCATGATGCCAGAGACAAGGCACAGCCAGACGTGTTCATCCAGCATGAGAGAATGAATATTGGTTTTGTTTCCAAAAACAGTCAAGGACATGATGTGTGCACGGTGAGTGGCAGGTGCACAGGAGGAGCGTAGATCTCTGTCCCATGGCTGAGATACACAGCCCCATTACTGGCTCATTCAAGTAGTATTTTATGTTTGTGCTTGGTCTGCTTACGAGCATAAATTGCTGCCTTTCTACCTCATAAATACTTAGGGCATATAGCTCAAAGGGCAAAGTTTTACTGATGATCTGTTCTTGTTCCAAGGCATCTCTCTATGTTTTAGCAGTGTTTGGGATCTGAATCATAGAATCATGGAATGGTTTGGGTTAGAAGGAACCTTAAAGACCATTTAGTTCCAACTCCCCTGCCGTGAGCAGGGACACCTTCCACTAGACCAGATTGCTCAAAGCCTCATCTAACCTGGCCTTAAAAACCTCCAGGGAAGGGGCATCCACAACTTCTCTGGGCAACCTGTTCCAATTTCTCACAGCTCTCACAGTAAAGAATTTCTTCCTAATATCTAATCTAAACCTACCCTCTTACAGTTTAAAGCCATTTCCCCTTGTTCTATCACTACCTGCCTTTGTAAAAAGTCCCTCCCCAGCTTTCTTGTAGCCCCTTCAGGTATCGGAAGACTGCTATAAGATCTCCCTGAAGCCTTCTCTTTTCCAGCCCCAGCTCTCTCAGCCTGTCCTCATAGGAAAGGTGCTCCAGCCCTTGGATCATCCTCGTGGCCTCCTCTGGACTCATTCTAACTGGTCCATGTCTTTCTTGTGTTGCGGGCTCCAGAACTGGACACAGTTCTCCAGGTGGGGCCTCACCAGAGTGGAGTAGAGGGGGGAAATAATCTCCCTTGAGCTGCTCTCCACGCTGCTTTTGATGCAGCTCAGGATGTGGTTGGCCTTCTGGGCTGCAAGCACACATTGCCAGCTCATGTTGAGCTTCTTGTCTACCACCACTCCCAAGTCCTTCTCTTCAGATCTAGACTCAATCCACCCATCATCCAGCTTGTATTTATGTTTGGGATTGCCCTGACCCAGGTGCAAGACCTTGCATTTGGCCTTGCTGAACTTCATGAGGTTAGCACAGACCCACCTCTCAAGCCCATCAAGGTCACTCTGGATGGTGTCCAGTCCCTCCAGCGTTTCAACCACACCACTCAGCTTGGTCAGCAAACTTGCTGAGGGTGCACTCAATCCCACCGTCAAAAGCTTACTGCTTGAGTGGTGCCTTTAACTGTAGGTTAGCAACAAATATGAGAAAGCTGGAACCATACCCAAGTCCTACTATCAGATAACACACGATGTTGGCTAACTGAATTTTAGGAAAAAAGGAACCACATCTTTCAAATATAATATGCATCAGGAGTCACTGTTCTGAAATACAGCTATTTAAGCTGATGTTGATACATGACTGTGAACTGACTATGAAGGAAATTTGCTGGGATGCAACCTTAGTGTATTTTTCCTGCTTCCTGTTCTATTATCTACCAGTTCACCAAAAGTTATCAAATTGCCAAGAGGCTCCTAAAAGCTCAACCTTCATGCTTTTCCAAGTCTTATCCTGCACAGAAATAGTTCTTCTCTCTTTTCATGAGCATTTCAGTCATGAGTGCAGGTATTACTATTGTCATCTTCCTGATGACCAGATGAATGCAAATGAAAATGAGTTATTGGTGGCAGGAGATTTTCTACTTCTTTTATTATCATGAGAAGAAAATTTAGTCTATGCCTGGAATCTGTATAATTACTTTGTACTGGCAACTGTTTTTTCTTGCGTTCAGTCTGAAGATCTATCCAAGTATTCTGCTGCACTATGATGAGCTGCACTAGAGAAATACATCAGGCTTCAGCAGGGAATTGCACCAGTAAATGATAATTTTGGCTTCTCACTGTATTTAAGATGGGACACTAGATTTAAAAATTCCATTTATCTTTTTATAACTTGAAGCTAATTAAGCAACTTCTCACAAAAACTAAATTGCTTTTTTAAAAAGGGAAACTCTGCCTGAGAAGAATGAGAGGAATGCTTTGAATGCATACATTTTTTCAACATTTGGTGTATCTTCTGCTCACCTACAGTTCTTCACATAAACAAAAAAAACTGTTGATCATTAATAGTTATGGTCACTGCCTGTCAGGTTTGAGTAAAATATTTTACATGTTATTATATTTTGACATGTTTGTCCGTTTGGTTGGTGAATTTTTTCTGAATTTATAGAAATAACATCACAGTTTTAAAGACTTCCTTGCTGTAGAGTGAAATTTTCCCCACATTTGCATAAACAGAATACTTGTACATTTGTCTTTTTGTCATTGTGTTGCTCCTATTGTATTTTGCTGACAGTAGCGAGAGCAGGAGAGCTAACAATGTGCACAGAAACAGTCTTATTATTTGTGAACTGATTGTGTGGAAAACATCTGTTTTCTGCCTAGCTCCACTTGTTTGTACACACCCACCGCTTCCAATGATGTGATACTGAGAGGAAAAAGGACAACAAAACATAGCAAGTCTGCCTTGCTTATTGGTTGTCCTAGTGGCTCTCAACCCCACGAGTGCAGTAGCTTGTAGTCCGTAATCAAGAAATGATGAGCCACTGACTAAGCGTATTAGCTGAATTCAAGTCAGTACTGTACTGTCATCTAAGGATTCTTTATTTGTGTATGAACACTAGAAAGCTTTGTCTTTGCCTGTGGACCTCGGGAATTCTTAGATAGACCCATTGTGCAATTTTGAGAGTTCTGCTTACTGTTTGCCTGCTGGATATAACGATATGATGACATAAATGTGAATGGTAGATGACAAACAGTCAGGACTATTCAACTGTATATCAAGACTGGAATCAGGGCCATGAAATGGGAAAAGTATTCATTATATTTAAACAGATTGTTAGATTTATTGCCTTTTTAACCTGTTATCAATTCTACTTCCTCTTTTGCAATGGAAGTGGTAGATGAAGTTTCCCAAATTTTGACATTTGGTATTTGGAAAAAAAGAAAAAAAGAAAAAAAAAAAAAGCCAATAGCATTTTGCTTCCTATATGTTTCCAGTCACCTGCTTTTCTTCATTGCTTGATTCTATTTTTCCTTAAAGACCACTTTTCCTTTTTCAAACTGGGATGCTCATGAGTCTCATTGAGCAAGTTCAGCAAGGTCCTCTTTTCTAGTCAGGTGATTTTTTTTTTTTTTTTTTTACACTGGCCATCCTCATTGTAGACTTACTTGACCTTGAATCTGGTGTCATTGTTTTCTCCAAAATGATGTTTCTGCTCGAAGTTCCAGACATTCCTGTACATTATTTATGCTATACTGCATGTTTGACTGAGCATGATGATATTTTGATGTTTTCTTACAGTGATACCAAGAAAGACCAGGAATTCAGCTGCACATTCCAGTTATATAGCAAAATAAAACATTGACCAGAGAACTACCAGTCCAGGAACAGGGCTTTTATCTCCCTGGGCCAAGCATTACACTATTCATACTTTCCAAGACTTACACGCAGTGGCTTACAGCCTCTTCCATATTGAGATTAATTTCTGTATTTATAATCTCTGTTATCTGTTCATTATGCATGTACTTCCCAGAGCAGGCATTTCTAAAATGTCTTATCCCAAAGAACACATGCACTCGTACATATTCTGTTGTTGCTAAGGGACGCAACTTCTTTCTCATTTATTCCCTGAAGAAAGCTTCTTTTTCTTCTGATGGTATGTTTCTGACAAGCAAGACTGGATAAGGAGCAGCCCTTACATTGTTCCTAAATACTATTTTTACTCAGTCCTGCACTGTTTTAATTTGGTCCCAGAAAAAGGTATTTTGCAGAAATCCCACAAGGACATGCTGTCCTATGCTTTCAGTCTTCAGTGTAGACCCTGGCCTCCATGAAACACTCACAGTTGGGAAGGGGGACTGGACATGGGAAGATAGGCACATCCCAAAGCTGTCCCAGATCACTCCTTGTTGATCTAATTTTGTGCCCCTCTGATAGAGTGCTTTCCAACTGAAATGAAACTTGTTTTACAAAGGCACTATGCAGTTTTCCCAAAGCTTCGTCCTAGCCTCTTTGTTGCAGTGGTTGGTGGTTTGCAGCAAGAAGTGTTTTGTGGGAGAACCTCAGCAAGCATAACTCAGTGTAGCTCTAGTAGTGTCAGTGGTGCTATATCGACTTACATCAGCTGAGGTCTTCGAGAGATGTTTTTGATTGACAGGTTCTGTTTCCTGGGAAATGGATGGAATAATCAATGTCTCAGGTTAGCATGGCTTAATATTAATACCTCTCTAAGAGACAAGTGCCCCCAGAGCTGACACTGGCTTTGTTCAAAGAGGATAGAATTGTGTAAATCCTGAAGGATGATTGTGGTTGAACAAAAAGGAAGAATAATCTTTCTTGAGGAAATCCTCTTGCATTTTTTTCAAATAATATTCATGTCAGCCCTCAGAAAAGGTTCTCACAATCCTCAGCTTTTGTAGGGGAGTTATATTAAAGAGCATGGCTTCTTCTTTAGGACAAATACTAAAGGGAAAAACTTCATCCAAACTGGAAGTGGAAGAATTCCTTTCCTCCTGACATCCCCAAAAATAAAGTCTTATAATCTGCTCCTTCAGTTCTACCATAAATATCTTCTCCTTCATTAATCACTTATAATACACCTGCGTTTAATGTCAGTTCAATAAGCTTGTTTTTTAAAAAAAATCTTCTATCTTTTTAAAAAATTATTAATTATTCTCACCATGGTCAAAAACAGCAGTCTGGCATCCACAAGTAATCTTAAAAGAGAAAATAAGTGCAAAATACACCACTACTGAATAACCTGCTCAGAGCTAATGTTGAGTGAAAAATAAAAGGCAGTGAGGACACTTATTTCACTCACCTGATCTCACAGACCCTGTAAACAGCATGGGAGCATTGTTTTACTGTCAAGAAGAATATCAGTAAACATTCTGGCAAAAGTAATTTTGTGATTCAACATGTTCTCTCTAACTTTTTAATATGTATTAACATTTGGTAGGCTGAGCTGTTCTTTTCTCATTTCATTTTTCTCCACTCTTCAGTCCCACGTAAGGTATCAGTCTGCAAAGAGCTGGCTTTTTTTCATGGTTCTTGCGGGACAGTACAGCTTGCTAGCTTTTGCCTCAATGCACTTCTATTGTTTTTCTTATACAATGCATGCAAACCACAGTGTCAAAGACAATTGTGTCACAGAACTAATAATTATGTTCCAGTGTTGGAGAGGGCAGTGATCTGTTTTTTTCTTGGACACAAAGTATTTGGCTTTGTCAACTTTTCTATTTAGAAGTTGGATTAGTACCCATAAAGGAGTGCTCTTGGGCTCTTCTCACTTAATTATAGCTCACAGCCGCTGAAGGTAATTCTACTTCGAGTTCCACAATCATGACAACCAGTTCTTGCAAAGCACTTTCCTTGCATAGATCTCAAAGCATTTTATGCGGGAAGTAAGGGTCATTCTGCAGATGTGAAACCTGAGAAATGAGGAGATGGAGTGAGTTCCTGAAATTCATCCAGAATTTGAGTAGACAAATATTAGTCCTTAGTATTCTAGTCATTGCACCGTAGCTATCTTGAAGGAAAAATAGTTTCAAGTCTAGGGGGCAAGTACAAAGATATTAAATACAAAGGAATTAAAACCATCCATCATAGTGTTTTTCAAAGTTTAAAATGCGTCTTTTTCTTCTAACCATTCCCACAGGAAAATGAGATGTTCTGGTACAGAATGAGTCCCTCCTATCCGCATATCTTTTTATAACAATGCCATGGATCTGGACGTTGTATCTTACCAAGATTTTAACCAAAATTTCTCACCCTTTCAGCATGAGTATATAGTTCTGGAACAGTATTTTGTTTGAAGTAAAAATGATTTGTGGGTATTAACATATAAGAGTGTATCTTCAGCTGTCCATTTTTGAAGGATTCATACAGCCATTGTACAGACATTAGCATTTTCAAACTGCCAAACACTTTTTGACTTGGATGGGAATCTCACAACTAGCTAAATATTTATCCACTGTCACTTATAGTAGCCATAGCAGAACTAGCATTTTCTAGATGAGTAGCCGAATTTATTAGACAAAATGGGTTTAGATCAAAAGATCCTCCAAAACATTGCAAGTAGTATAAATGAGCAACAGATCCATCAAGACTTTTCCATCTTTGTTGTCCAGGTCAGTCAACAAAGATGTTATTTGAAAATATCTTCACAGTGGCCTGTGAACTTCATGGTATAACTCAGTAAGACATTAGTAGATTAGCCTTCACATTCAAATCACAATACCCCTTGACACATTAAGAAATCTTACTAGAAAGGTGAAAAAAATAATTAGCTGACAAATGAATGTATCCTCTCATCAATATCAGAAGACCCAACCTTATGTAACCTCTCTGTGAGTTAGAATTTCACATTTAAAAAACTAAAACAGAACAGCACACTTTAAATCTCCTAATGCACATAATCCCAGCACAGCAGTCCACCTTGAAAGAAGGAAGCTAGGGACTCTTGTCTCAATATTTATTTCCTTCTCTTATACACATTCTAGTAATAACCCAAGTGTTTTATCATTGATTTCTGTTGATGTTGAAATCAAAGGTTAATCCAGGTAGATGACTGTCAGCATGCTCACATGCTTTTGCAGCATGCTTTGATCACTGGGGCAACAGAAGAGGCATGATAACCTCAAATTTCAGGTATGAGTCCAGATACGGTAGGGTCAGTTTCTGCATCTAAATCATCAGAATTCATCTGGGAATGAGGCATCTATACCCTGTTGGTTCCCTTTAAAAACTGTAGCTTGAGTCTCTCCCCAACTTCTTTTCTTCTTTTTTTTTAAAAAAGATTATTACCTCACTCTCTGTTTGTCTGCTTAGATGATACAAGCAGTGGGGTCAAGGATCATCTGCTACTGTGAGCTCCATACAACAGAAGTATATTCTTAAACAGAAATCTCTTATTACAACTATAATGCAAATCTGTCTGCTAATAGAAATTTTCTCCTCTGTAGGCTTGAATTTAATGTTGCCTGAGATCATTTAGCTTCAATACTTAAAAAACAGAACAATCCTCCCAAAAAAATATTCCTATATTTCTAATTACACTCCCCTTTTTTCCTGAGGAATACAGATTTTGAAGCAATAATTATTTTGAGATTAAGAATAGCATCTTAGCTAAGAAACTTTCAAGGTACTTTTAATTTGCAGATGAGCAGTACTGATTTGACTCTAACAGGTCATTTACATGCTACCCAGAGATGTCAAGTACAGAGATGTCATCTGGCCTCTCCATTTAATAGAATGACAGCAAGATGAAAAGAAAGCACTTGAGGGATTAATACAATCATTACTTTTAAGATTCTTCTGTTTGAAGGAATCTTGAAGAGGATTCCATCATTCTGCATAGATTAATTTCTTGAGGAGAGGAGGAACCTAAAACAGAGCCTGTAAGGGCTCATCAGCCATCTGAGATGGATCCAGGTCCAGAAAAGGCACAAGGAATACTCACTGAGTATGTTTTCATTAAAGCTTTTCACACTTAACTGCCAGTACGAACATTCATACCTGCCACCTTGACTGAAAAACTTCTTTTTCTTCTCTCAGACTCTTGCTTTAGCTATAGCTCATAAATCAAGTCTGTCACTAAATTCAGCTATTACTATCACTGCAACATACCTGAAAGCACATCCTTCTTCAGCTCCCACTAAAATAATATCATACATCTTTCATCACAGTTACTTCTACCTAGTCCTCCTAATTCCCAAAGTAGACAAGAGTTACAGTAAATCCCATAAAACACTTGTTGTTTGTATCAGTTTATACCTTGCTCAGCTCCAAAAGCAAAGCAGATGCTTGGTAGAGAAAAGCCTGGAACCACCCATGTGAGCACCATAACCCAGAAGGGTCCAGCTGCTAATATAAAAGGAAAAGGGAGCCCATTCAGGAGCTATATGGGGGTAGGGCTGGGTCTATGGAGGTGATGTTTTGGTAATAAAGATAGAAATACTACTTACTGATCTACGTCCCCTTATTCTCATTTTTTTTTCACTATGAACAGTGTACTAAAAGTGCACAATTTCTAATGCATGCATGACCAGAGTGTTCACAACAGCTTTCTGAGAATGGATATGGAGTCTTGCAGTATGGAGAACAAGGCAGTCTGACTAAAAGCTTGAAAACACAGGTAATTCAAAGTTCAGAAATACACTTTACTGCCTCCTCCTCCCAGCTCCCCGAGTTTTTCATGAGAGAATTTCTTCTGCATAATGTACACTGTGTTCTTCTCTTCCTGTCTCTTCCCTGTGGAGTCAGGTCACCATTATCATTTCAGTCTCCCTAAAGTTTCTTATGACCTCTGGTATCACTAAATGAAATATTTGCTCTCTCTGCATTCTTGTCACGTCTTGCAAGGAAGCACTAAGGCTGGAATTTAGCAGCCCTGTAAGGGAATGTAATTCCAGAAAATGTTCTACAAATTGACAAATTTCCTGTGCCTTTATACTGTGTAACCCTCAGTAGTTGTTGTCTTTCTCCAACTCTATTTTGTTTCTTATCTCAGTGAACATAGAGTTTCCACTGTGGGTTGTCTAGTGCACGTGAGTTTACAAGATGAGAGCACCATCAAACACTTGAGGCTTCCATCAGATTTTCCCAGCAAACATTGAGAGACTTGCACTGATTACATTTTTGGATTTTGAGGAACAGTCAAGGTCATGACAAGTTGATTGGTCCCTTTTTTTATACTGAGGTAACAGTTTCCTGTCTATATTTTGTATATAAACTATACAAGTAAGAGAAAATCACAGACTATGAGTAAGGCATACTTAGAAAAGTATAAAAAAATGAGAAAGTTTAGGATTTTCATGAAATCTGTGTAGATTACAACTATTTTTAAGGCTGCAAAATCCTGCCTTTGAAAGGTTGCACTTCATATAAGGGATGAGTTCATTATATTTAAAATCCTGAAAATAAAATCATGGAAGGAAAAGATCCACCTGTAATTTACAAAAATAAAATGAAATTATCAAGACCTTTCAGCTGACCTGAAGTGCTGTAAAACAATTTACTGTCTGAAGACTTGAACTATAATATCTACTTTTTCCCCATTCAAAGATTGCAATTTCATGTTAGAGTCATGTCAACAGCTCTCCCAGTGCCTTCATTTCTATCAGGAGTAGACAGGGACAAGTTATGAAATGTTTAACATTATGGGGTTTTTATTCTAAGACACTGAGGTCTGTAGACACTGTAAAGTATTAAAATAAATTGCCTACAAGAGAGACAAATATCTACACATTGAAGTTCTAGGAGTCCAGTGTTGTGGAAAGAATTTAGTATAATTGAATGACATTCTTCATTAATTGAAACTGATTAGTTTATGGTTATCCTCTTGCCAACCAATACCACTAGTATCCTCATAGACTACTGAGCATTTTTTCCCTGCTCTCATTATCAAAGCTAATATCTTTCCATGAGTCAGCAAATGCAGAGGGCTATTTTCTACTTCATAGTATGCTGAAAGAGCAATTTGTTAGGTGTTTCCAGCTCTGCCTGCGTAATCCTGCTGGACAAAAATTATTAAGCACTGTCATCAAATGAAGTACAGCAGTAGCTGCTTCAAAGGCTTATCAGATATATAAATAGTAATGATACAAAATAAAATGTGGGAGGTTCATACTGAGGCAGCAGCACCTATCTCACTGAAAAACCCCAACATGCTTTCCAAGACTACCCTCAGGGATTTACTAAGCTGATGCACGGCCCTGAGAACAGCAGAGACAGACAGGAAGCTAGATAGCCTGTCTGGAGAGATGAACTCAGCAGTAATGATGGCATAGTCTATCCCCAATGCCAAAAACTGGTAAGTCAGGTTTCAAAATATTCATGGAGGGAGTCCACATATTGTAAACTAAGAGTGTTTCTAAAAGTGTTTCTAAACATTAGGTTTTTAACAATCGTTTGGAAGACACAAAAGTGAATGCATGAAGCTGTCATAAAAATTTTGAGTTTAAACTAATAAAAACACAGACTTCTCCATCTGCTTGTTCTATCTGTTCTCTCACTTGCTAGGGATAAGCTATTTGTTTCCCTCACTTCTCATTAGTCTGCCTTTCTCCTTTTTATCACTGCCCATTTCCCATTTCATGCCCATTTCTCTCATCGTATACCCTCTCTCTCTCATTTTGTCTTTTAGATAAAGTATAGATTCCATCCCATTTCCCTGAGACAATTTTTTGTTCAACATTTCCAAGGATCTCCACGGTATTCTACACTTTCAAATTTAATGCCTTTGTTATTAATAAGTGAAGGATCTAGGAAGACTATGGAAGGAGCTAGTGAATGTGGCCAGAGTTTTATTTTTCCCTTTTAGATATCCTGTATTTATATTTCACCTAGTCTAGCAGGTGACAGTTGTATTTCTGTATGAGAGTAAAATACAAATAATTTTCTTGTGATAAAATACCTGAAACAAATTAAAAATAAAAAAATCCACACAAAAAAGTTGCATGAAAAAAGAAATGTCTTACTGAAGATATATCCTATTTGATTAGGGAAGACATTATTTAAGCACATGTAGCCTTGTGTTTCTGTAAGAAACTACAAAGGATTTGGATCGTGGTTGGTATTTAAGCAGCAGGCACTTACATGGTTTTAGACAAAAATGACAGCATTCAAAGATAAAGTACAGCTCCTGTCACAGTCAAAGGAAGTAAAATAAGAGTATTTGTGAACTGCGGAGTGGTAACATACACTAAATGCATTCATTATAGTCTTTATTAATTTAAATGTATTCACTTAATGCTATTCTAGATCTTTAAGAGACTGCCTGAAAGGCTTTCTTCTCTACATTTCTTGATATTTATTTTGCAATTAAAATGAAAGAAAATTCCATTGAGATGCAGGACAGAAACTTTGGTTAATTTTCACCTTTTCCATTTTTTTTCCTTGTAATCTAAAACAAGTTAGTCTCTAGCCCCTCAATTCAGCCCCCAGTCTTTAGATGGCAATAAGACTTCTTTTATTAATATTTTTTTCTATCATCTTGTCTATTTTTGTTTAAAGTATTTCAAGGCCAGAATTCTCTCTTTTTGCAATATTGCTTAGCCCAAAGATGCCTGATACTAGCTGATGTCACTAGAATGTGTTGTAAGACAAACAACTCACAATCTTACCACTTTTGTTAATAATTTGGTATAATTTATCATATACCTTTTTGTTTATTTGTTCCTGATGGAATTAAAAGCAGTTCATTGTGCAAAGGTTCATTTATTTGAAGAAAGTTGTGGAAGGCTCTGCAGGGAACAGCAGTGTTAATTTTCTTTTCTCTTAGCTCAGTTTTCTGTATTTAGGACTCAGCATATGCAAAAGTACCTATTGAATCCTTTATAGTGGATCTCTACTAATCAATAGGCAATTGTGCTCTTGCTGAGTCCAAATGGAAAATGATGCAGCAGAAAACAAAATGTGCTAGGCTAAAACTTGAAGTCCTTAGTTGTTCTCACAATTATTTAGTCACATCTCTAAATAAGCCAGGGGGATCGCAGGATTTATCTTCCTGCATTTCTCTTATTGTTGAGTTTGTCTGGAAGATTATTTCACCCTCTTAGTAAATGTGAAAGAGGCTAGTATCAACCTAACATTACCAGTCCTACTAGCTGTTGTAAATTTTGAAAATGTTAATAATTACATTACACTAACAATCTGGAAAATTTGCCTTTGGTAGCAGACTTCATCAGGCATTTAAAAATATAATAATAAATAAATTCTGGGTGCAGCATCAGTATTTCTGAACCAAAAAATTTTAATTAGATTACAAAAAAAAAAAAAAAAAGGTTGCAAAGTGATGAGGCAGGCCAAAGTATTTCTCCTCTGATCAGCCATGAATCAGCCAGAAAGGTTCAAGCATTGCAATCCGTCTCTCCACCTTCTTCATAAAATCTCAAACCAAAAAGTTGCAAGCCCTTGCTTTTCATGAGCTTCCTTTAGTTCCTCTGAGACTTAGAAAGGCTTTTTCAAAAACAGAAAGATTTTGAAAACCTTTTAGTTGGGGATTGAGTTGACGATATTAAATTTTCTTCATGTTCCTTTGCAAAGAGTTCTTCATGTTCCTTTGCAAAGAGGGTCTATGAGGAAAACAATTCTTCAGAGCTTAGAAGTTTTATCACACTATTTCTTCAGGTATTTCAGAAAACTTTTGTTCTTATTCTTCAATTAGGACAGTCCTGAGCTTCCTTCAGAGATTAATAACAAGCATTTCAAATCTTTTTTTTCCTTTTTTTATACCAGTATCTTCCAACTAGTCCCTCCAAGTATGAGACACACAGGATTACCGAAGCTTTATTGTAACAGACAAAATGTACAGGGTGAGAGGAAAGAAAGTTCAAGTGAGACATGAAGATGACGGACCTGAGTTTCAGCAGAGCCTGAGGCACCTGACTCCCGTGGCAGAAAATGCCCTTGATGCTTTGAGGTCATCAAAACAAGTGGGATGAAAGTTCTGTTTAAAGTTACTTGAAAGTGCTATCATCCCTGCAGATGTGAACTGTTCCTGCATGAGTCCTGAGACCCACATATCAGGCAGAAAATATGTAAATTCCTTTGTTTCTGTTTACTGCTTATTAATTAAAAAGATTTTGAAGAGAACAGGAGTGGGTCTTTAGAGTTGGTCCATGCCAGTCCTGAGGAGAATGCAAGAGTAGCAGCAATCCAGTGCATATCTCCACTGGATAAGGATGCTCTTGCATATCTCCAGTGAATCTTCACAGGGCAACATGTCTTTTTGGCATCTTCCCAGACCCTGCCTCAGGTACTTGTTCATGGTTCCTTTCCAGACTATGTGACCTTATCAAAGCGTGCTTTTCAAATATGGAGACATAATTAAAACCTCTGAATTTTTGCATTTGTACACTCAAACCTGGCACTAGAGGAGTTAGCAGTTGCACATGCAAATAAAAAGAACAGTTGTGTGTTTTAGTACAGCATCTGTCTTTGGCAAAGGTATCTTTGCTATGCCAAGGAGAATTACCACAGATAAGCAGAGAGCATGTTTGTGGTTTGAAACTTGTCTGTCCCTTTCCATCTGTCTCTAATGTAAACATAAACATCTCCACTGGAATTTCTGAGTGTGGAAGTTTGTTGCACTGTTTGTTGGTTAACAGTCATTATGACCCTGGCAAATGCACCCAGAAACTCAGCTCTTTGGGTTGAATTTAACACATTTTTATCAGTTTGGAATTCATCAGTGTGAAATATCTGCTTAAAGGAAAGGTTGTTAACACTAAAAGGCTCTATGCAGCCTCCCATCAGTGGTTACTTTCCCATGTGATGAATCACTACATCCCACATGGTCCAAAGTACCTGAGTGCAACCAGCTTTCCTGGGCAAGATAGAAGGGACTTAACAAATCCAAGTGATCCCCCAATCAAACATAATTTGCATGTCACTGACAAATGCAGTCTTATTGCTGTGATCAGTGGGGTGTTTAGAAGTGAAACCTCTCTGTCTCCTCTGACAACCCTCTCCACTAAGGTTTTCCTCCATTCACAGGTTCCAAGCTTAAGCCATTTTTCCAGTTTTAACACCAGATCATGCTGCGGCATGAATTTGGTCTAGATCAGAGGACATAGTTCTCTTTCTGTCAAATTACCCAAGCACTGATAAAGAGTGGAAGCTGTCTTTCTGCTCTCATGTCAGCTGTAGGAGGAAAGACAAGACTGATCAGGCATAAAATCTGTTCGTATTGCAACATTGTTTTTACCAAATAGTAGTCTTTATGGGATATATAGATATATAATTTTTTAGGGGTGTTATTTTAAATACAAATCCATTCCACAATCTGGTTTGCACACAAGCACACAAACAATTGTGTTGGTACAACTATAACTTGGAGGCAGGAACAGCTGGGAACACTCAAGAACTGGGATTCACTCTGATATCCTTGTAGTGTGCATTTCTGACCTCATTCTCTGTATAATTACACCTTTAATAACCTTTGAAAAAGAAGCAATCTCTGACCAGCTTTCCCACCCAACATAAAAAAAAATTCTCTCCTGCCACAACAATCTATCTGACTGTATTTTAGTACACTAACAAACTCCTCAACCTCTGCTACTGAGTGGGGTAATTAACACAGGTGTGTTAATTGTACAGGTAGAATTTATAGATCACAGTAAATACATTTACACAGTAAAAATGTTACTTATGCTTTTATATTTCAATGCAATTGTGGGCATTTTAATACCAGCTTCTGTTTCAGAATAACAATACATAATGGAAGGAAACTATACATAACAGGGTGGAAACCAATGCATAGTAATTTATAACTTCGTGCCTACAATTTCCATGCATATTAGTAGGTAAGGGGGAGAAATCTGATATTGCTACAGTTAACATTAGTAACTAAAGTTAAAACATGTTCTAAAAAATTGTCTTATTAACCTTCTCCGAGTTCCTAGGCTGGACAACGATAGGACTACAGCTGACAGAAAACATCTGGTAAGGAAGAAAAATAGAAAATCATTTGCAGGCTTGACCTAAAAATCTTATAGCTGCTCTGACACAACAGAACAGGGACATGTCAGTAGTAAAGGAGTTTTGTGAGGACTTGGCTGCTACATGATTTCATTATGCCTTAACTTAGGGCTGACGTGGCCTGTTTTTATGAGTAGCAGGGGGGATTAAAAAAAAAAAAAAAAGAAACATGATAAAGATGATAAAGGAAGTGATTTAGCTAATAGTAAAGTGGCCTTTAAATAGAATCCAGCTATTTTAAGTCATCTGTGCATCAGTATGACACATTGTCTTTATATCAATTTTTTTCTCCTTTGCTCATTCCTTTCTACTCTTCCTACTATGGTGTGAATTCCCACACATCCCTGCAGTTACCAGAGAAGGCAAATCCTGATGTCAGCCACACACTGTCATCTCCAAAGGATTTGAGCAAAAGATGCTACTGGCAAGGTGATCTACCAGTGGTTTGCTGACCGCTGTCCAGTTCTGTTTGAAACTGAATTAATCTATGAGCCATTAAGTAAATGAAATCTAAAGCTGTTTCCCTGTTTCTCTGAAGTATCAATACATTAGTGCAGTCTGCTTAGGCTCCAAGCCATTGAAATAATAGAGTTAGGAATACCCACACACTCATCATTTTCAAGGAATTCAGCCTCATGCCCCACTCTTCTCATTAGAAAGAAGGCAGATAATATTTGTCTCTTTTTTTTCTTTTTTTCTTTTTTTTTTTTTCTTCTGCTTATATTCCTCCATACTTTCTTCTGGAAACCTTCCCAGAGTAGCCTCCCTTCTCCTTACATGCCTTGCTCCAGGAAGCACCTTGCAGCCAGTTGGTTTCCCAGGGGAGTTCAGGCAGACAGATTTACTGCATCAAGGCAACTCAAGGCACTCTCTTGTCTGGTCTGTGAGTGAACAGGAACAGCACAACCTTTCT
Organism: Caprimulgus europaeus; assembly: GCA_907165065.1. The sequence goes on along the minus strand of OU015528.1, from coordinate 57,466,218 downwards.
CATCACCCTTTCTAGGCCACAAATGAATTTGGAACTTTCTCATCACCTAATGTAGCAATTAGCCAGTGCAAGTTTTGCTTGCAAAGTCCTGAAAATTGACACTGGCAGTTAAGATACCAATTAATAGAATAACATCTATGTTTAGGTACTTATATGTCCTCTGAGGCAGTTATATCTCAGCAAACCACAGTTTTTCACGTACTCATCCTCAAATAATGCCCCACAATGCACTGAAAAGAGTCTCCAAAATTTGTCTTTATTACTTGCCTAATTTGGTGAAATAGTTATATTTTTTTAATTAAATTATTAAATTATTTTATTTAACTTTTTTGTTATTGGAATGCAAAAGATGAATCTGTGGGGAAAATCTGTATATTTTGGTAGTCTTACTGACTTGTCTTCATGAGGAAAGCAAGGTTTGACCTTTTCTTCTTCTGTTTTGTATGTTGCACACTTCTTTTCTTTGCACTGCATTGCCTCTGAGGTGATGAGCAATTACTTTCCCTGTTCAGGCTTCGCCTGTAGCTTGCGTCATGCTCAGATTTTGAATATCTTCTGAGGTTTTCATTCTGGATGGGAAACAGTGCATGAGCAGGCATGAATGCCTATCTGTGGACTTGCAAATGCAGCACAACCTGATAGGAAATGGCTTCTATTCACTTGCTATGGTAACTAAGTTACCTGCTTCTCTGTGGCTCATTTATTCCTTCTATAAAATGGGAGGTGCTTAAACTTGAGAAGAAACTTCTTTACAGTAAGGGTGACAGAGCACTGGAACAGGCTGCCGAGGGAGGTTGTGGAGTCTCCGTCTCTGGAGACATTCAAAACCTGCCTGGACACCTTCCTGTGTGATCTCATCTAGGTGTTCCTGCTCCAGAAGGGAGATTGGACTAGATGATCTTTCAAGGTCCCTTCCAATCCTCAGCATTCTGTGATTCTGTGATTCTTTGTCTGTATCAAAAAAGATTTCTTCTTGACCCAGTCTTGGATCTTTTGGTCTTTCCCTGGATCATTTTCTCCATGCTGCTTATAAAAAAAGTATCTGTATTCTGTAGTCATGCCCCAAACCCCACTGAGAAACTACATGTCCATTGCTTCTGAACCTGCAGTCAAGCTGCTTCTTGTTTCCATTGCTGAAAACCCTAAACTCAAACTTGAACAAACTCTGTTGTGATTCCTGAAAGCCCCTCCAGGCAAGTGCTGCTTCATGCTAGATGTAAACTAATGTCTTTGGATGGGCTGCCCTAAGTCTATTTATTTCAAATCTAGCTCAAGTATTCTCACTTTTTGGTCATTACAGGCTTCTTATCTTTGGTTTGATTTTCTAATTCCCCGAGGCTACCACAATATTTCTTAGCCTCCCCTTAAGACAGGTTCTGGTTTATGAGCTGTCAGATGACCACTCAAGCAGTAAAGAAACCACAGCTTTGGATTATGTATTGGTAGCAGGTGGTTAAACAGTAGCCTATCTGTAGCTATGCAAAAATTAAAAATAATGTACAATTTTAAAAACAAAAGGTACGCTTAAAAAAAAAAAAAGAAGTAGTAAGCAAGGACCCATCAGTAATGATGAATGGAGAGTCATGTTATACAGTACAGTTAACCTCCAGTCCTGCTTCCCTTCACTGTCTCCTCTGGGGTATTTTTGATAAAGTTTGTTCCTTGGCTCTACTCAGGGGTTGGTTTCCTCTCACTGACCATTTGAAACACTGACTGTGGCAAATACCAACTTCTACAAAAAACGATGTTTATTAGACCCTTTAAAATAACTTAGTAAACACAACAGGGTTGCTACTTGTTATTTTTTTATTCTGAATGCAGATAATCAGAGTTTATGAAGCTATCTTGAAGAGAAAATGTCTAGATGCATCAGAATCACAGGCACTGGTGGCAGGACATACATGGTTGTCAGCACATTCACAGTGAGACTGTTCCTCACTGTTTCCATAGAATAGTAAGTTCTTCTCATTGGGTCACTACAGCTGTATTGTGTCTACAGATGATGGGATTGGTACTTTCCTTCAAAAATCATAGAATCATAGTGGGTGGAAAAGACCTTTAATATAATCGAGTCCAAACATTAATATCACTACCAATCCCATCTCTAAGCCATGTCCCTAAACACCTCATCTACCCGTCTTTTAAATACCACCAGGGATGGTGACTCCACCACTTCCCTGGGCAAACTGTTCCAATGCTTGACTACCCTTTCTGTGAAGAAATTTTTCCTAACATCTAACCTAAACCTCCCCAGGTCCAACTTGTAGCCATTTCCTCTCGTTCTGTCACCCATTACCATGGAAAAGAGACCAACACCCACCTCACTACAACCTCCTTTCAGGTAATTGTAGAGAGTTATAAGGTCTTCCCTGACCCTTCTTTTCTCCAGGCTAAACAACCCCAGTTCCCTCAGATGCTTGTCATAAGACTTTTGCTCCAGACCTTTCACCAGCTTTGTTGCCCTTCTTTAGAAACACTCCAGTGCCTCAATATCTTTCTTGTAGTGAGGGGACCAAAACTGAACACAGTACTCAAGGTGCAGCCTCATCAGTGCCAACTACAGTGGAATGGTCACTTCCCTAATCTCGCTGGCCACACTATTTCTGATACAAGCCAGGATGCTGTTGGCCTTCTTGGTTACCTGGGCACACTGCTGGCTCATGTTGAGCCAGCTGTTGACCAACACCCCCAGGTCCTTTTCTGCCAGGCAGCTTTCCAGCCGCATGTGGTTGTTGTGACCCAGGTGTAAGACCCAACACTTGGCCTTATTGAGCTTCATACCATTGACCTCATCCCATTGATCCAGCCTGTCCAGGTCCCTCTGCAAAGCTTTCCTTCCCACTGGCAGATCAACACTGACACCCAACTTGGTACCATCTGTGAATTTAGTGAGGGTGCACTCGATGCCCTCATCCAGATCGGTGATAAAAATATTAAACAGAACTGGCCCCAGTGCTGATCCCTGGGCAACACCACTCATCCCTGGGTAACACCACCAACTGGACTTAACTCCATTCACCACAAGTCTCTAGGCCTGGCCATCCAGCCAGTTCTTTATCCAGTGACGAATATGCTCGTCCAAGCCATGAGCAGCCAGTTTTTCCAGGGTGGGAAAACACTGTGGGAAACGGTGTCAAAGGCTTTACTAAAGTCTAAGTACACCATATCCACAGACCTTCCCTCATCCACTAAGCGCATCACCCTGTCATAGCAGGAGATCAGGTTAGTCAGGAAAGACCTGCCTTTCATAAACCCATGTTGACTGGACCCGATCACCTGGTTGCCCTGTATGTGACAGGACAACCAGGGGATAGCCCAATTCAAATTCTGTGCTCATACCAGTGTAATTAAGTACTCTCTGAAGGCAATAGGAAAGTTTCACAGTGAATGAGGAATGAGTGGAAGAGGATTTGGTTCAAGTAGGGCCATTTGTAGCTTACTTGGTAGCTGGTGAATTTGGTGCTACCCATTGTGATTCCTATTGTTGACTGGTTGTGTACTTCCAAATACATTTTGCTCTACTGTTGGTCCAGAGAAGTCTCCATATAGCATTTTCCAGATGACATAAACTTTTAGAAACTTCCCATTCTCTGCTTCAGAAACTTCAATAACAACCAACTGCAAACTCTTGGAATTCTTTTTTATTAAATTTGTTTTCTGTAAATTCATGCAACCCATTGTTAAATCTCTTTAGAACCCTTTAAAGCATGCTATAACCAGTTTGAGTTTTTAGGGGTTTTTTTTACAGTTGAAATGCAGATTAGAACTTTAGTCTGTTCTTTCATGTTATCTTAATTTAGTGTTAATTTTAGAATTATTTTGAATTACAAAAGAGATTAGAGATTATAATCTGAGTTCCCTTTTTGATTTGTTGATTTTCCTTCTGGAGCAGACACTGTTCAAAGACAGTTTTATACTTCCTTATAAAAAAAGACTTACTTTCACTCTGTAAACTGAATTTGTCACTGGTAGGAATGGTGCCCAATTACACTGAATAGTAAATGTGTCCTTTATCTATAAAGTTCCATGAAACATTCTTGGCAGCTACTCTGTAAGCTTTTCATCCATGCCTAACATTGCATTCATCCAGGTGGGAAGGTCAGACCACATCTTGGAGTGCATGGGAAATTTTGCTTCTTTAAAGGTACTGTTTCCATGCACGACTTTATCAGAACTCACCTTCTGTAGCTATTTCAGGTGTGTTTCTCACTCTGCCTATTTGGATGTTCAAGTGATTAGCTTGAAAGCAGGCACTGTCACATTGTGGACTGTCTCTGTCTATGAATAGACGATGCAAACCACACTGAAGGTTATAGAAAGCCTTGAACCATTGATTTCAGTGGTATTTGAGTTAGAACAAATTGAAACAAATAACACCTTGAGGGCTTGAGGCAGGTTGATTTTGTTAATGTTTGCCTTAATCTCCCTGTGACTGAAAAAAAATCCTTAAGGAATAAGCTAGTTTTTGTTGGTGGGTTATACTCGCACAAGCAAAACATGATATGATGCCAAAATATTATAGTAATGTTTCATTTGAAGTGGACACCTGCACACTAGGAGCTGGCTTGCAACCAGTGATTCATTCCTCAATTCAGTTCAATTCAAAAAGATTTAATCGGCATGATAAGCTACACAAGGGTAGCCAAAGGATTAAAGAGGCAGACCTTTCAGATACATGTTAGAGGATGGGTCTAATCTAGTCATATAGGACCTATATACTTGGAAGAGTTTCATCTCTGACACACATTTAGCTACTAGAGTCCACCCTTAATCTGATATGAAATTAATGTATGGGGTTTTTTTCTTATGGACTACACAGATTCTTCCTTTGCTTGTGTGTGTGTGTATATATATATATATTTATGTGGACATGAGTGTGAAATTTGTTCCTAAATACCTAAGTAAAAAGATTTCTTGCAGCCCTTCATGTTTTGGACATTACAATAGAAGTCACATCTTTGTCTTCCCACTATCACTTTGTTTGCAAAGTCAGTAATAGCTGGGTTAGTCCTGTGGGTTTGCCTAACTGTTTGGAGAAGCCGTAGCCCAAATGCACATATTCAGAAGAGAGTATTTGAAACAAGTGGCTCTATTTCTTATTAAAATGGTTTTTGAGACAATGTTTTTTTTTAATCCTTTCCTAAAAAATATGACTATCTAAATTCTAAGAAGTTCTTCTCCAATGAGATTAATCTCTGAAATATGAACCTAAAAATTTACAATATTTTGTAAAGTACTTTTCCTGAAACGAATGCCATTTGTGATGGTAGGCTGGAATCAGTGTTAGCATGGCAAATACGCTGAAGCACTTTTTGAAATCCACAATTAACATACAGCATAATACAGGTGAAATGTCACTTTATTTTTTTCTTGATACCAACTGTAATCTTGGAAGATTATCCAGTAAAATAACCTCCCCCCCCCCCCCCAAAAAAAAAAAAAAAGAGAGAAAGATGGTTTGCATCTAGTTGTGCCTAATATTTTTCTTAGATAACTAATTCTTTTCCCCTTTTCCACCTTTAATATGTCGCCAAAGACTTCAGTGAAGGTTCTTCAAACACATACTAAGTCAAGTACTTTTGCTGTAGTACCTGCAAATAGAACAACTCTTATTGCTGAACTTTAACCTTTCCATACTTTTTAAAAATATCATCTCTGAAAAATCTGTCCCAGACATCTTAACTGATCTGAAAGTGAATATGGATAGTATAAGAAAGAACCTCCTGGAAATGAAGAAGGCCAAATGTGGAAAACGCATTGAAACTAAGTGCTAGAAGTGTTGCTGCTGAATTGACTACTAGACATTGAGATCAATCATGATGACCTCTAAGAGATGCACTCATAACAGCAGAGTCATTTGAGAGCACATAACATCCATCACTGTTGCCCCCCATACGAAGAAGTGACTGAAGTCTGGCAGAGCTGTCAGCTTTTGAAACTTAGCCTTCAGCATAGGTGGCGTGGGAGTACGGTAAGAGGAAGGAGAACTTTCACTCTGTTTCCAGAAGTATAAGCTCCATATTTCTTCTAATTTAGCTAAATGTGTTCTGTAGCTTTATTTTGTGAAATTTTAAAGGTAGGGTTTTGGTTATTAAAGCTTGTAATGAAGACTACTGAAAGTAATCTTCCTTATCTTCACACTTGCATTTATGTAATAGCTACACTTAGTATTTGTTCCTGCATTCTATTTTTAAGATAGTTTCTCTTTGACTGAAACATCTCCTCTTCCTCATTTAAACATTTTTTCTGTCTGTTGTGGTAATGCCTGGAGCCTTCAGTTATGGATTGGAGTCCCACTCTGCCATGCTATGTGTACATAAATAAGAGAAAAAGGAATTCCTATTCCTGCAGATTTAAACTTTATAGATTTGTGGCCCTTGAAACAGCTTTCTGCTTTAACAACACAGCTGATAAACTGAAGGAGAAGGAAACTGTCTTTTAATCTGCTCTTTCATCTCAGATCATCTGAGTCTGACTGATACCATCCAGAACTGAGTAGGAAATGGTTCTTCATCCATGAACATTTTAAGGCTCTTTTTATCTCCTTCCTGGGACAAAACTAGGAATATGAAGGCTATTATGTGAGTCTTAGTTTTTTTCTTAGGAGGAAAGAAAACAAACAACTAAACAGACTGAGAGAAAGACACCTCACAAGAGCCCTATTTCACAATAGAGAGAAGACTGAAAGTCACCTAGAATCATAGAATGGTGTGGGTTGGAGGAGACCTTAAAGATTATCTAGTTCCAACCCCATTGCCATGAGCAGGGACACCTTCCACTAAACCAGGTTGCACAAAGCCTCATCCAACCTGGCCTTGAACATTGCCAGGGAGGAGGCATCCACAACCTCCCTGGGCAACCTGTTCCAATGTCTGACCACCCTCACAGGAAAGAATTTCTTCCTGATATCTAATCTAAACATAACCTTTTCCAGTTTAAAGCCATTACCCCTTGTTCTATCACTACCTGCCCTTGGAAAAAGTCCTTCCCCATCCTTCCTGTAAGCCCCTTCAGATACTGGAAGGCCACTATAAGGTCTTCCCTCAGACTTCTCTTCTCCAGGCTGAAAAGCCCCATCTCTCTCATCCTGTCCTCATAGGAGAGGTGCTCCAGCCCTGTGGTCATCCTCATGGCCCTCCTCTGGACTCGCACTGGACATCTCTGCAACTTTGTGGTGAGTATACTGAACACCTTCCCCTTCAAAATCATCACTCTCAGGATTTCTCCCACAGTTCAATATTCTTCTTCCAGAACCTTTGTTTCTGCATCCCAGCAGCCCGAGCATGCTCCTGAGTTAGGGAAGACTAGGAGATGCTATGCTCCACAGCCTGTTGAGCCAGAGATAGGAACTGAACTTGGACTGATCTGCAGCATGCTCTAGATCTGCAAAATCTTTATGATGAAAGTTCTTCCAGAACAGATAATTCCTTTCCCAATAAAATGTTCTGTTTCAATATTATTTTTTTTCCCCAGCAAGGAAATGAAAGATTCATTAAAAATACTTAATTAGTCTTATTCTTTATTTCTATTGTAGAACTGACACTTCCTAGTGTATTTTTTAGGCTTTCCACATCGTAAAATATCCTAAATATGGAGTCAGATCTTTCCATTTTATAAGCGAGATATAATCTGTCTAGCCAAATGGAAAAATAGAAGGCCAAGTAGTGCTAGACACAGACTGACTGGCTGAAATGAATGCAAGTATACAAACACCACATCAAACAAAGCAAAATGCACAAGTACAGTAGGGTACAATGATGTTAACTTGGAAATACTGAGGCTTGAAAGAGACATCATAGGCTTTGAAAGTTGCCTCTCATGCTGCTGGATGTGGAAGCTCTCTGCTTTATTAACATTCTGATAACAACTCCTGCATCTGCCTTAGTAAATACTGCAGAGAGAGGGCAGCTGCAAGATCCTATTGTATTCTGCTAAAGTGAATGCTAATGAGGCTCCTGAAGCAGCCCTCCTAGCTCCAACTGGAGATACTGAAAACATAAAAACTGTCCTGCAAATAAGAAAAAAAAAAAAAAGAAAATGAAATAAAAATAAAACAAAGGAGTAACTTAAAAACCCTCTATTATGAATTGACAAAATACTGTTTCCCAAGGGGTTTACTCCATCTATTTTCTAGTTCAGCTTGCTAAGTATTGGTTCTATTGGAAGTCTCAGCATATGTGGGTGGCAGAAGAAAACAAACAAGCCAGTTATCACCAACTATGTTGATATCCAAATGTTGGAAATTTCCTTCTTGCAGCAAGCTGTGTTTAGTTTTCTTCATAAATAAACTAAGATTTAGATGCCACAGAGCCAGGTGTAGAGTCCTATGTGCTGGTCTCTTGTCATTATTCCACAGACACAGGTATAATTTTCTGACTCCTTCTTTTAAAAAACTCCCCCTTCTATAAATATTACAGCAACATCTGTCCACCTGCAGAGATCTTAAACAATAGTTTAAAGGTGAGTTGCTTCATCCTGTCATCTCAAAGGCTGTTCAGCCCTGATACTATTCCTCATCTCCCACCACCAGCAGAGAGCTCAATGTGGGGCAGGACTGAGGAAGGACAGTAAGATCAACCAGCCCTCAAGTCTGAACTGCTGGGATTTCTTGTTCACAGTGTCCCCAAGAAAAGAAAGAATAGAAACATCTCCAACTACCACATATAGGGAGATGCTAAGAAAAAAATAAATTAATAAAGAGTATAAAGACACTTAGTGGAGGTGTGAACACCGAGTCCATGATTGGCATGGATATTGAAGTGATTAAACCCCAAAATCATGTTCATTAGTCTGTTAATAGGTGTCTTTTACCACTTTTTCATGTAGCTGTTGTAGTTGGGAATCATTAAAAATGCCATCATTAAAACCTTTTATTCGTCTCCATTGATTTCACTAGTATCCTCAGTAGTACCCTCAGAAGCCTGTGGATCAATGTATCTCTTTCTCTGACTCAAAAATCCAGTTGAAGTGATTTGATCATTTTTATCTACCATTATAGCCACTCACTATACTGCCAGTTCTATGCTGCAAGAACGCCAACAAGTCCCTGTTTAAAAATATGCAATGTGTTTTGACTTACTCTTAAAAATAAGTTTTAACTAGAAGATTCTTATCGTTTCATATTAGGTTAGATGTCTGGCATTCCTACCCTGGAAATCCCAGATCACATTCGCCTTCATTTATATTGCTGTAATTCCATTAGCCTGATGGTTTACACTACTGCAGCTAAGTGAAGGAGAATAAAGCTACAAGAGATATATATGTAATCTTTATTTACCTATAAATCACTCTGTGAATTGACAGGTCTATCACTATGGTAACGATTTCCAATTACTCAAAAACCTTTGTCACAGAGAAACATTTTGCATCTGTAGTGCTTTTAATAATACCTCAAGAGTCCTGTTTGCCTTCTGAGGGTATTTTTGCAGTTTAAAGGTGTAATATGTTACCCAGAAAGACAGAAATATGAGACTTGGGACATCAAGAAAAACAAAAGTGAATTTTTGAGAATATCAGGGTGTGAGAAGGCATCCTGATCACCCTCTTTAAGTCATGAAGGAAAAAGAAAGAGTTTAGGGATGAGCAGAGCTATGTTTTAAAAAATCTTCCAGCATCTCTGAATCTGTAGGGGGCTGTAGCTTTTGGGGAGATTTCCAGAAGATATGGGACTCGAATTAATGGATATTCAGTGACAGCAGAAACAGGTCGATAACTTTCTGTTATTGTGCTGCAGCATACTCCTCATGTCATTTGTCCAGAAGAAGTCCTCTTCAGTTGCATTCCTTTTCCTAGAACATTGTGTGAATATCTGGAACATGTAGTATATGCCAAAGATATGTTAGATGGACAAAAGGGTAAGTCCCGACCATTGTGCCAGTACTGCCATAATTCAGGTCTTCCCAGAAGTGTCCTTAAGTCAGACTGGTCTGATCACTCAAACGCCCTTGACAGTACACTCCATGATATTGTGAATACAGTCACAATGAAGCATCATGGGCAGAACTGTAGCAGTATCTGCTCCACACAAGACCTGTTACATAGCCTTCACAGTCCATAAAGGAAAGCTTTTGATGGGGAATGGTGTCCCATGAAGCATAGCTTATACCACAGCATTTTCTTGGCATTTCTACATCTTCCTGTATAGTGTCTGGTCACAAACTCCTTAACACAGGTAGGATGTGCACTTTTCTCGTTTGTCCTATCATGATACTTAAAACATTCTCCAGGAGGTGGTTACATTGTGGACTTCAAATCTGGGAAGAGGACCAATCCACAACATCATATGTATGGGATAAAACCATCAATTCTTTCCAAAAGAAGCATATGAATGAGAAAACTGTTTCCCAGGTGTTTCCACATAAACAGTAGTGCAGGATAAAAATTAATAACAAGCAAAAATGAAAGAAGGTTCATGACACAATGACCACTCCCATTTTGGAGGCAAGAAGACATTGCTGCCAGAATAAGGAACTCTTAAGGAGATCACCAAGATGACTATACTCGTGCAGCAACATGAGACTCATCACAGACAGAAGGCTGTCTTTAGAGAGGAGGAAAGTGAGATATCTCACCTACCTGTGTGGATGCTGGCTTCTTCTCATCACAGGCACAACAATAGCTAGTTACACTATCAGCAGAGTTGAGATCAGCCTATAGCTCCATCAGACCTCTAGTCCCACCACAACAGAGGTTATCATTTAGCATTACAGTTCTGCTATTCTACAAAAAGTTCTTTAGTACAAGGCTTCAGGGTTGACTTTCCCCTAATAAGTCCTCCTTCTTCTCCTCCTCTGACCAGCATCAGCAAGTTCTTCAGAAAGTGAGGATAAAAAATATCTCTCCTACAACGACCCTCTACAAGACTTCTATGACTGATTAGCTTCTCGGGGAAAGCCAACCACTGAACTTCATTGAAGAGTTATTGAAGGGCCTTCCAGAGTGCCTTGTCCTTGGCAGTCCAGGGTGTTGACAAAACTTTCTTCTGCCTTTGCATAGGTTGTAGAGTGCTCAGTAGTCACTGGTGATCAGGAAGGAGTTCTCTATCCTGGAAAACAATGTGACAATTTCAAAGGTTTCCCAACTTCTCCTCAGAATCAGAAGCCTGCACTGATGATTGTAAGCATTAATGTCTTCAACCTAGACAGTAATGATTGATTTTGTACCACCGACATCCATAAGATCTCCCCAGAGCCATATCTTCTCTAGGCTGAACAGCCCCAACTCTCTCAGCCTGTACTCATAGGAGAGGTGCCCCAGCCCTTGGATCATCCTCGTGGCCTCCTCTAGACTCGTTCTAACTGGTCCATGTCTCTCTTGTGTTGGGGCTCCAGAACTGGACGCAGTACTCCAAGTGGGGCCTCACCAGAGTGGAGTAGAGGGGGAGAATCACCTCCCTCTACCTGCTGGCCACACTTCTCTTGATGCAGCCCAGGATACGGTTGGCCTTCTGGGCTGCAAGCACACATTACCGGCTTACGTTGAGCTTCTCATCCACCACCACTCCCAACTCCTTCTCTTCAGAGCTGGCCTCAAGCCACTCATGGCCAAGCCTGTACTTTTGCTTGGGGTTGCCCCAACCCAGATGCAGGACCTTGCATTTGGCCTTGTTGAACTTCATGAGGTTAGCACAGGCCCACCTATCAAGCCTGTCAAAGTTCCTCTGGATGGCATCCCGTCCCTCCAGCATGTCAACCACACCACTCAGCTTGGTGTCATCAGCAAACTTGCTGAGGGTGCACTCAATCCCCCTGTCTATGTCACCAACAAAGGTGTTGAATAACACCAGTCCCAATACCGACCCTTGAGGGACACCACTCATCACTGGTTTCCACTCGGAAATTTCTAATTTTATGATGGGACACTACAGTTTCAGGACTGAACTGCCTTCTGAGAAGACAGCTGCTGAACAAGGACTGGAGAAGACAAAGGGAAGGGAAATAACAGCCTTCAGGTGAGTTCATCACTTGTTTGCCTCTCTCAAGATCTTCATCTCAGCACATGTGCACTGAGGCAGGCTACTTTTGCATTGGTCATAGACTTTGTGCTCTGATAAAAGATTATATTCATTATGTGAGTGTTATTAACTTAGAGGATGCTTCATTTTGTACTCACCTTCAAAACTACTGGCAATCAGCCTGTCCCAGGTGGCTCTGTGCCAGGCCTAGCAGGTTGTTGGATTCATTGCCGACAATCACCACTTTTGTCCAGATTTATCACACCTCACCGTGATCATTAACACCCTTGATTACCTCTTCATCTTCACTGAAACATGAGTCTGATGTATATGATCTCCTCAAGCCAGGACTTCTCCTCTCCAATATCAAACACAAACAAGTGGAAATATCCCATCAGCTTTTTCAGATCCACAAAATTTGTGGTAAGACTTTCACTCAGGTCTCTGAATTTCCTTTTAAGAATATAGAGAGGGTTTTTTTCCTGATGGCTATTCTATTCCATCTAGTAGCCACTATTGTATGCCTATGTTGTGCCCTTAACTTAGGACTTATCTCAGCGAAGAGTTAGTGATATCTAGCTTTCAGAATGAGAATAAAAACAAGATTTATCAGGTTTTTGCCCTCTCCAGCTGCAACATGAACCAGTTTCAGTAGGTTTGTGAAGTATAGAATTTTTCAGTTAGAGTAATCCAGATCCTGGACAAGAGTCTTAAATAATGAACAATAAAAGGATTGGAAGTTTAGCTAGAAGCCACAGGATCACTTTATTAATTATTCGGACAAAAATCTCTTCCCATACAATCTTCTGTGCTTTGATAAACCTACCCAGAAACATCTGCAAGGCTCCCCTAGAATTCTCCATTAGTTCTCAAGTGAACAGCAAAAAACAGGCTGAGCCTGGTATATTGAGGCTACTGTTTATCCCACTCACACAGAGTTGTTGCAGGTTTTCCTTGTATTTTCTTGTTTGCCTGAGTTCACCTGTTGTCTCTTACTGCACACTGCAAAACTGCTTGCAGCAGAGAACAGGTGTTTTCATCCTGTCTTTAGACAACACTTGGTAAAAATTCACGCTAGGCCATAGCTATGTATCCAATGATAGCACTAACAATGAAGATTTGCTTTAAGTATATTGTAGAATAAAATGAATTCTTCTACTGATCTTGTTTTCTCCTCCAGTGGAGAGGAGATATATATTCCTATTACAGTAGGCAGCAACTTCTTTGGAGAGATTCTGATGGTCAGAGTGCTCTGCTTCTCTGCCTGGCATTGATGGCAAGTAAGCTGTTTCATAAGACTCCTACAGGATTTGTGTTTGGATATTTCTTTTCTTGAGGAACATATTTCATTGCAATGCAACTCAGAAAAAGAAATGGCTGGAGAACTATAACAATTCAGAAGGTCTTGGGCCTGGCAACACTGGGACAACAGATCAGCTGAGTCACCTTGCCTCAAACAGCTTTCCCTCCTGCCTGGCACACCAAAAAACCCAATGGCAGGTGGTTGCTGAAATAGCTGTGAGCACAGCTATATGCAGGCACAGTGCTCATAGAAGCAAGGCAATGGACTTTGCATGAAATGGTATTCAACACATGAGGCAGTGCTTACACAGGGGATGTCAGCCTGGTAAATCCACCTCTGATAAAAAGCAAACCTATAGGGAATATCACAGCATGACATCTGATGAACTTTGCTTCCTTCACACTGGCTACTTTAGCTGCCTTCTATTCTCTTTGAACCGTAGAATTCCTTGCCTCTCCCACAAACAGTGAGGATCACAGGTTAAAAAAATAGTTGTTTGAGAGCAGTATTTAAAACTAACTTAGTGAAGAAAAAGAAGGCACAAAGTCATCTTATTAAGATACTGTAATAGGAAAAGGTATTGTAGAAAAGGCACCCCAATGAATGGAAACACGGCAGAATAGGCTGCACCCTCACTGGGCATCAGAAATGAAAAAAAAACACAATGCAATAGAAATTCAGTCGCAATGACGCTTGGAGTGCTTGTTTCACTAATGCCTTACAGGGAAATCCTTGCACATCTTTCTTCTCTACACTTTACCTCCAGCATCCCAAATAATTTTCATTCTAGATACCTCTTCTGCTTTTGTTCCATTTCTTCTTCTCCTAGCCTGGCAATTTCTTAAGTATGTGCCTTCTCCATAACTATAAATAGTCACACAGAGGAGGGCTGTTATGGCCATTGCCCTGTCAGATGGAATAAAGATTACAGCTGATGGATAAGGAAGAGGTTCAAACAGTAAAATTGTAATGAGTCCACCCAGTAGCCTGCATTGTCTTAGTTCGCTTGCCGCTTGTATCCTAACAGCCACCAGACCACCTGCTTTCTGTCACTGCAGCTCAGCTGTTCACAAATTTCAGATGTTTGTGCCAGTAATTAAATTGTGCCAGCAAAGCACTATTAAATTTAGTTATTGTAGAAAGGAGCTAAAATAATTTATCAGATCTGAGTGGATCATCAATGTGTTTTTGAATATAATGAAAATGAGAATTGGGTCAGCAGGAGGAAGAGGAGACATCAATTAAAAAATATATCTATACTGGAGTCTCAAAAGCCATTAACATTGATTTCAAACCAGGACAAAGGGCCTGGCTGGCAAAGAGCATGGAAGGCTAATTAAAGAAGCTTTTTTTTCTTTTTTTTTTTCTTTTTTTTTTTTCTCCTGTGGCAGAATACGATAACAGAGCTGCAAGAAGTGGAAGTAAATAGAATGTAATCACTCCAGAGAGCTACAAAGGGTTAGTTGTAGATGATGTTACTGCTTTTGTTTGGTCTCCTTTCATATCTTCATTTGCATTTTTAAGGTTGAATATTTGCTTTTAATGAACATGAATGCAGGATTAGAGATGGAATTCCTTCTGTCCCCTCAAGCTCCTCTTTCCACAGGCTCATCATTGCCCTGAAGCTTTGTGAGAGCTCCTGTTGCTGAAGATGATTCAGTCAACCAGTTTCCCAACTGTTGGATCCTGTTCAGGTAGGGGTGGTAACATGGATTGGCTTGGTTTAACTGTAGTTTGATGTTTGTAATATAAATAACTATTCTATTCTTGTGTCAAAAATGTGTCACTTTGGAGTCAGCCCACTCCTGTAGAGACTATAGATGACATAGATGTACTTCTTCCCTCTTCTAGCATGTAAGCCTTACCCCCTGCTCTTTATTTTCAGGTCTGTATGGTCTGCCTTGAATGACCCAGAGAGGATACACTTATCAGGAAAACACTAATCCTGCAGAAAACTCTCCAGGTTCAAAAATTTTGCTTGTTCACTAGTTTGAAAGGGTTCTTTTTTTTTCTTTAACTGAGTTGAGGTGGCTCACAGAAGGATCCAACAAACGCCAAGCTCCCAAAAGGTAAGCAGTGAGGGAGAGAGGCAGTACACTGCAGGGGCTGGAGTAGAACCTTCTCTTTTTGGCAGCAGCATAAAGTTACTTTGGCCCAGAATTATTGGGAAACACCTCCTTGAGTATCTGTGACACTCATTTCTGACAATCTTCTTGCAAATAAACCAATTCCTTGCACATATGTCCTTGAATAGTTTGACTGAAAATGCTGCAAGTAGCTGCCAAGAAACTTACAGTGTTATATTGTCTGTAACTTTTTTCCCCAAATGCATCTTTCACCCTTTGTGACAACATTCACTTTTTTTAAACGAGTTTTTGGACTGTGCTTTCCAATGATCTATAGATAACAGAGAAGTTTTGTCATCCCTATGGGATATAGATATTCCGTGTGAACATTGAGAGCAATATTGTGATTCGCTCAACATTCTGTACGTCCTCCAAATCCTTCCACGTTGTACCAAGACGTTCTTCTTGGCAGATATTCTATGTACTTTCACCACTGTCATGCTCTGTCTCCTTTTCTAGATGTAGTTCTGAGAAGGGTGACCTCAGAATATTTAATTCATACTTCTAGAAAATGAATAAACCCTAAGAAATAACATATGCATCACTTAAGTCTTTTTTATTCCCTACTTTAAGAGTCTAAGTGAACTTTAGGCCATTCATTGGTATTTGCTGGGCTGTCGTTGTAGGATAACATTCACAGTGAGGGAAGGTTTGTATTCTCCATAAATTTATTGTGATCAGGCTAGAAAAATTAGAACAAAGCAATTCTGCGTGTCCTCTGAGTATGGCCTTTGTTGGTACATTGTTGGCCCTAATGCCACTAATTAGTGGAAACCAGCTGTCCAAAGTCTCAGAGCATCCTATTCTCTACAGAGGACAATACTTGAAAACATTTTAATGCTATACCAGGCATATAGGTTAGCTAGTTTATGTGTGCCAAATCAAGTTATTAATCAGAACCATAATTAATAGCTTTGTTTTCTGAAAAGTATTTATTTCATTCAGAGACAAATGTAGTTTAAGATGTTGCTACCACTTTTGTTGGAACTAGTTTTCAGAAGACTGCCACATTTTGATCAAAGATGTTGTTGGTCTAAGACCTCAGAGCTGGTGGCCAAACGTCTTCTGGGAACCACTTTACTTTCTTCCATTTGTTATTCCCATTGACTGCAAGAATCCAAGCCAAACAATATTTAAGAAACACTGCAAAACACATCTCTTGCCAGATTGCTGCCTGTAGGTGTGGGAATTGGAGCTACTTGTTATTTTTGTGTCTAGTTATTTCATAGAAGCAGTGTAGTTAAAAAAGTTTTGTATCCTGAGATACACATTCAGGTCATTTAAAAGAAAAACTATTCAAATGCAATTGTAGTTTTGCAAGGTAAACATTCCCTGACATCTGCCTGGTGGATACATTTGCATCTGTATATTACCCAAAGCATTTCTTTGCACATGCATGAATCCTGCATCAGATGCCCACTCTATCAAGTTGGCTTAAAAAAATATCAGAAAAATTATCTGATTATTACACTGATTTTCTTCTCCTTGTTAGCTGAAAATCAGTTGTGGTATCACTACTGTCTTCGTTATGAGTTATTCAGTAATACATTGCATGTAACTGCTACACATTGTTGGGAAACAAAACTAATTGTCCATAAAATGGACAATTGCAGCATGAGTAGATGAGGGAGGAAAATAGGGATACAGATCTTCAAGAGAATACCAGGCTTTGTGTGTTGCTTTGGAAATTCATTTTACCAGAGTATGACTATACTTTTCAGTAAAATCACTTGACAAATAGATGGCCCAGCAATGTTTTACCTTTCTATCTGAAGTCATATTAATGCTGACAAAATATTAATTCTGTCATACTAATTCTGACAAAACAAAGAAGTATTTTGGTGCAGATTATGTGCACCTACTGTAATGGGAGTGCTCTACAGATCAGTTGGAATTCATCTCCTTTTGTTCACTTTTATTTGCTTGCAGCACATTTTGGCATGATTCTTTGTTTTACATTTACATCAGTTTGTGAAGAAGAACAGATGAGTGATCTCTGAAACCTCTGGAGAAAAACAAATATGTTGATTGGTTAGTCTTGATTTTTTTGCTGTATGAAAATTTGGTAAGTTCAAGGGAGTACTTTATTAACAATTTCCTAAGTCTTAGTAGAATTTTTATATGTTGATCAAAATCAGAGGCTTAACTTAAAAGCCTGTTGGCTTCATAGTAATGACTTTTCTAGGCTTAGCAAGCAGCAGACTGGCCCCCAAACCAGATGTTGGAGAAGCCATTCCATTTCTGCAAGTATTGGCTTAGGTAAATAAATTCCTTTTAAACTTTTCTCAGGTTTTTCTCTTGAACAGAAATTACCTAATGATGAATTTAGGAGTAAAGTTGGAATGGAGGAATTGACACAAGAATATTTGCCTTTCACTACTTCTGGAAAGATAAAATCTCATGAGGGCTCAGGCTCAATGGTACGCCATGTGATAACTCTTTGATCACAGGACTAAAATATTCTTCAGTGTTCAGATATAATCTCATCAGGACAGAACCAAGGTCAAATCAAATATGCAGCTGTCAGTGTTAGAAGATAAAAAAAAAAAAAAACTTTTAGGGGTCATGACTAGTGAGGTCAGGGTTTATAGGGTGGAAAATAAACCCACACAGCTTCTAACATCCTCTGGTTTTCCACAGACAGAACCAAGAATTTAACAAATCAGTCTGAGGATATTGGTCATGTTTATGAGTACAAGTCCCATGTGCATAGCTAGATTTGTACGTTTAACGTGTCACCCTTAGAAATGTAGATGCTAAAAAGGGAGTAATTTCTAAAACACAAAATGTCCTGAATTTCTGTTTACTGTCTGATGAACAGCACACTGTCATAAGGAAACCACTAGAAGGAGTAGGTCAGAGGTACAGTGGGTATACCAAAAGGAATTTGAAAAGCCACATCAGATGAATGGCCCTAAAGATCTGAGGGGAATTTATTGGTTTTTTGGTTCTATCTCTATGCAAACTGTACCTGGACTTAGTAAATAAGTTATGTCTGAAGATAGCCTATTGGGGTTTTTTGTTTAGTTTAGTTTTGGTTTTTTTTCCCTGTAGAATTCCAAGTTTCTTTGATCTAACCATAGAACCAGGCTTTTCTGCTTCTTGGAAGCAAGCAAAATAATGTCCACTGTCTTGTACTTGTCATACCTAAAACACCAGTTCATATCCCCTCTGTTTCCAGAGAAATCCCTGAGCCTCCCATTTATCTCAGGTACTGACTGCAAAATGCCTAGCTTGTTAGCACACTTCCAGACCTTGTGTTTGTCTCCCTGGCCTCCACCCTCCATTCATTTAACATCAGCTTCCTCCCAGTCCCTCCGCATAATATCTTGCCATCTGGAACAGCCTTCCTATGTCTCTGCCTCATCAACTCTCCATCTCTTTTCCTATCTCATCTGCAAACATCTCTTCATTCCCCTGCCTGCACCTCTTAATTTCTTTCCCTCTCTTCTCTTTGTTATAAGCCTTTATCTCTCTTTAATATGTTCTATAGGCAGAATCTTTCTGCCACTGTTTGTCTGTAATTTATACAATATAATATCCATGGTCTTGTATTGTTCAAATTTGTAATGCACTTTAGGATACAGTTCACATGAAAGGAGCTATGAAAAATAAAGTTGCATTGCATTATTGATAGACTGTTAAGCTGAGCTTGTTCTGTAGTCATCTCTTTTTTTTTTTTTTTCTTTTTTCTTCCCTTTAATATCTTCCTAGGAGAAATCACTTCTCAAAATATAGACAAGCATACATACACCCACAAGCTCCTACATTTTCTGACTTCAACTCGATAGTGAAGAAAGCAAATTTCAACAACTCAGTTTCTAGGAGGCAGGGACAGGTATCCTGGGAAGAGTATAGGAATGCTGCCCAGTTGTGTAGGGTCAGGAAGACCCAGGTGCAGCTAGAGCTGAATTTGACAAGGAGTGCAAAGAATAATAAGAAGGGCTTCTATAGGTAAGGCAACCAGAAAGTGAAGGTCAAAGAAAGTGTAGTCCCCTGATGAACATAACTGGAAAACTGGTAACAGTGGACAAGGAGAAGGCTGAGTTACTCAAGAAAATTTTTGCCTCAGTCTTCACTGGCAACCTTTCTTCCCACACCTGAGTGAAGGAACCGCAAGACAGGGACTGAGTCCTCCCATTGTAAGAGAAGATCAGGTTTGTGACAACCTGAGAAACCTGAATACACATACATCTATGGGACCTGATGACATGCATCCCAGAGTCCTGAAGGACTTGGCTGATGTAGTTGCCAAGACACTCTCCATGATATTTTCAAAAGGGGAAAGACTACACTCATATTTTAAAAAGGTAGAAAGAAGGATCCCAGGAAATACTGACCTGTCAACCTCACCTCTGTGCCTGGGAAGATCATGGAGCAGATCCTTCTAGAAGATATGCTAAGGCAGATGGAGGACAGGTAGGTGATTCGAGACAGTCAGCATGGCTTCACCAGGGGCAAGTCCTGCGTGACCAACCCAGTGGCTTCTATGGTGGAGTGACTGCATCGGTGAACAAGGGAAGAGGTATGGATGTGACTATCCGGACTTCTCTAAGGCCTTTGACACGGTCGCCCACAACATCCTTCTCTCTAAGTTGGAGAGATATGGATTTGATAGATGGACTGTTTGTTGAATGAGGAATTGATTGGATGGTCACATCCAGAGGGTAGTGGTCAACAACTCAATGCCTAGATGGAGATCAGTGATGAGTGGTGTCCCTCAGGGGTCTGTACTGGAACTAGTACATGTTTAAGAGCTTCATCAGTGACTTAGAAAGTGGGACCTAGTGCACCCTCAGCAAGTTTGCATACAGCACCAACATGAGTGGTGCAGTTGACATCTCTGAGGGACAGGCTACCATCCTGAGGGACATGAATAAGCTCGAGAAGTGGGCCTGTGTGAACCTCATGAAGTTCAACAACGTCAAGCACAAGGTCCTGCACCTGGGTCAGCACAATCTCCAGTATCAATACAGGCTGGAGCATGAGGCACTGAAGGCAGCCCTGCAGAGAAGAACTCAGGGGTACTGGTGCATGAAAAACTAGACATGAGCTGATAATGTGTGCTTATAGCACAGAAAGCCAACGGTATCCTGGGCTGCATCAAAAGAAGTGTGGTCAGCAGGTCAAGGGATGTGATTCTGCCCCTCTACTTCACTCTGGTGAAATCCCACATAGAGTACTGTGTCCAGCTCTGGAGTCTTCAGCAAAAGACAGACATGGTATTGGAGGAGAAGGTCCAGAGGAGGGCCACAAAAATGATCAGAGGGCTGAAACACTTCTATTATGAAGAAAGACAGAGAGTTAGGGTTGTTCATCCTCGAGAAGACTCCAGGGAGACCTTATTGCTGCCTTTCAATATTTGAAGGGGGCTTATAAGAAAGGTGAGGATAGACTTTTTAGTAGGTCCTGTAGTGATACAAGGGACAATGGTTTTAAACTACAAGATTTAGATTGGACATAAGGAAGAAATTTTTTATGATGAGGGTGGTGAAACACTGGCACAGGTTGCCCAGAGAGGTGGTAGATGCCCCATACCTGGAAACGTTCAAGATCAGGTTGGACAGGGCTCCGAGCAATTGCAGGGAGGTTGGACTACATGACCTTTAAAGTTTTCTTCCAACCCAAACTATTCTATGATTCCATGATTCTAGTCAAGAAAACTTAGTTGGTTCTTACTCCCCTATTGATCTTCTATCCTTTGACCCATCATGTGCTCCAGAAATGAGTCCAGAATATGCACCTCCTATTATCTGAACAGTGATTACTTCAGTTAATTAAGTATGTGTGATTGGTGGGATCTGAAAGCAATCCTGTCGAGGCCATGTCAAAGAAAGCATGAAATTTGGAAACACAGATCACCAAAAGAAAATGGGAAAAATAATTTAATGTAATTCTCAGGATTTTATGGCCTTGGAGAATCAAAGTGCATAGTCACACTCCTGGGCACAACAAAAGAAAGCAGCAGGAGGCTCTGACAATAAGATTTGTTAACTTGTAGATATACCAGCATCACAATCTTAATGTAAATGAGCTAGCAGGTCAGGCTGCATAAATAAGCACTAAGGAAAGATGAGGTGTACAAATCTCTGCCTCTTTCCTGAAGGTCATGTTTGGGGA
This sequence comes from Caprimulgus europaeus, assembly GCA_907165065.1. The sequence goes on along the minus strand of OU015528.1, from coordinate 57,444,716 downwards.
GCACGGTGGACAAGCCGGTGTCTCCAGAGCACAATAGTCACCTGGCAGACTTCACATCCAGAGTATTGACCAAAAACTTTGCAGTCACGTAGTTGCCCACAGCAGTGCCAGGCCTTTAATAAGTTGGCAAAGGGTCTTACAGAAAGGGAGAAGGTGCCAGGTGGGAATGAAACTTGGGAATTTATCTTGTCCTTCTGGTCAACTGAACAGCCCAGCTGGATAATTACAAAGCAACAGCAAAGGCAGTCAGGTGGAATAATTTAAAAATATATCTTCAATTTATTCTTTTCATTTCCCCTCCAATTCATTTCTCATGAATTGCATAAATATGAATATAAGTCATCAATTAGGGTAAAAGATCTTCAAAGTTTTTCATCAAATTCTCATTTTAAGTCTCCATTTTCATTTTGCCTTTCTGTTTCTGTTTCAAACTTTTTTTTTTTTTTCATTTTGCTTGCAATTACCTGCATGAAACTTATTTATATGTTTAATTTACTTTATGATTACAGGTACATTCTCATACTCTCTGGTAATTATCACTGGAGTAGGATGTGATTGGCATAAGTAATGATGGCTACTCTCAACAAAAGAGTCTGTGGCTCTCTCTGTTCCCTGAGAATTGACATATAGCTTTCCTCAAAGCTACACAATGAAAAGGGCATAAGATCACCTTAGTCTAGAGGCCAGTTGTTATCGTAGGTTGTAAGTCAGCTCCCAAGCTGGGGCAATTCATTTTAACTTTGGATTACTGTGAGTTACAATGTTTGAAGCTCTACTCTCTTATTTTTATATACTGCCTTTCCTGCACTAATATTGCAGAATATTTTATGGATACTTTTATGTTCTGCAGGTAAATGAGATGTTCTGAGATGCTCAGAGAAGCTAAAAAAACCCAACTCTCTCACATGGTAACTTTTACAGAGAGGAGAGTGTAGGAGTAACAGGTAAGGCCAAATTGCAGACAAAGAGTAGCAAAAATCCCTGAGCAAAACATGCTCTGAGATTTATTGTCTTAATGTAAAGAAAGTTAAGAGTTATCCATCTATGAAAATTATGTCCTCAGGCAAGGGGTAGAGAAAATGGCACTACTAGCTGTACCTAGTGCCTGCTAGAGAGCAACAAGAGAGGAGGCAATAGGTAGAAAAACACAGGGGAAAAAGGAGTCTGGCATTAAGCATCTTAAGATTTGTAGGTCAAATACAAACTCAGCCAAGGTAAGTGAGAGATATACCAGTTTCTTGGTGAGTGGTGGATCCAGATCTGGCTGAGCTGTCCCATTTGCTACAGGCAGCAGGTCTCCTCACCCCAGTCAGTGCTGGATCACTGCTAAAGGAGGGGTTCAAGTGAATTTCAGTTTAGGAAAACAGCTTTCAATAATATCAGATGGGCTTCCTTTCCCAGTTGCACAATACATTTAATGAATGAAAGAGCAGTAAAGGCAAATGACCTGGTATTTGCACTCAAAGTTGCTAGGAATAAATCAAGAAAAGGTCCCTGTTTATACTTCCAGACAAAGCATAATGTAATCAGCACTACATCTTCTGAATTTGCATTTGAGGACAAAGATGATGGATTTTTTTAACAATCATGTAATAGAAGTTGTGATGCAACAAATAAAAAATAGGGCTACACAATGGCCTGTTACAGATGAACTGTTGTGAGGACAAATTATTAGATGACATTTAACCTATGCTGACATTTTTGTTTGCCCTTAGAACATCACATAATTAAATGTGAATTTATTCTGACAAGCCAGATGGTTCTGTGGTTATTGCACAGGAGTCATGACATACCAGATCTATTTCTGGCTCTGGCACTTATCTGTTCTATGACCTTTGCAAATCACTTAACCTCTTCACACCTTCAAATTCCATTTGTGATACTAGAAGAATGTGTTTTTCACTGTGCAAAGGCTTTGTACAGTTCAGTGCATTAAGATCACTAGCTGTTTCACAGTTAATGAGAGCACAACAAACTTAAGTTTGTGGAACTACCTAATCAGCTGGCATTAACTAGTCCACGTCTCCTGACATAAATGGACTCTGACTAGTTCATACTGTCTGAGGATTTGCCTTATTTTGTGCTGCCATTTAATTTGTAGTCTGAATATTTCACTGGTTGCATTTTTCCATTAAGGTCCCAATCTGTTACAGTGTTGTTAATAACCTATTAATAAATTTATTAAAGGGTAATAAACTGTTATTAAGTCATACAAATCAACAACTTGCTTATTATCCTTTTTAATGGATACTTCACATTTCAGTAGTGTGCTTCCAAGGTACTTTATTTAAAAATAGTTATTGTTATGTCACTCTTTATCAGTAGCCTTTAAAATGTTTTAGTAAGCTACATACATGTTCTTATAGAAGCATTAGGGCCCGAACCTTAACATGATTCTTCAATTAAAAATATCATCATATTTCATACTTGATTTTTTTTAGTTAATACTTTGGATTAAATTTCAGATTAAGTATATTGGTGTATGTAATCGAGAGTTTGTTTTTGATTGCAGAGGAAAACAATATCCCATCTTGATAAAGATTTTATTTCAAATTTCCCTCTATCTTAACCTTGAAAAAACTGGTAATCTGAAAATGAGCAAAAAAAAAAAAAGTGTTAACTCTAGTAAAATATGTTTTTAGCAATGTTTTTCACCTTGGTGCATTTTGTTTAAATAATAATTAACTTAAAATTTTTAAATTTGAAGTAATTTTAATCTTTTCTCAATATTCAGGTTTTTTTATGAGACACTTTTACACCTATGAAACTTATGAGGTTTTTTTTTCCCTTCCAAATTGGGACATTTATCAGAATTGAGAAAGCATCAAAACCCACCCCTTCCACAAATTACAAAACTTAGTCAGAAAATGGCCACATTCTAGTAACAAGCAACTGTTATTATAGTCAGCATTTGCTGAAGAACAGATGTGCAAAGTGACTGTTTTTTAAGGAAGGAAATCTGGATAAAAAGCAGTTGCCATTACATGATGCAAGTACAACGTTCGATCCAAAAATTCCCTTCATTCCTTCATACTTTGCTTTCCCTGGAAACATAGGCTCAGGGATATTCCTTAGGCTTAAATAAATTTAATCCTTTCAATCAGACTAAATATGCAAACAAGTCAGAAATAGCTGATAGACTCGCGTCCTTCATCACTCCTCCTCTCATCTTCATCACCTCTATTTCTGTAAGCTTTACATACGTAAATATTCTGCTGCACATTTGCAGATGATTCCTTTGATCTAGAAACTTCATCAAATAACCCAACATCACTCCAGCAATAAATGGGTCCTTTAAAATATTCTGTGTTAATTTACTTGCAACTCTTCCAGTAAAGATATGCAGACTGAAAAGCGGAGGTAACTGCTGTTTTTCCCATGTTTTCCTGATGTTGAAACTTGCATTTTTCAATTTTAAAAATACAAATTTATGTATTTAATTATTTTCTTTTATAAATTCAACTTTTAGTGCCATTGTGCCTACATCTGGAACCTGGGGACTCTAAGGCAAGCAATTAATTTTTAGCACTTTTCTTTCAAATACTCTTTCTGTTGAATTATTTTCTTGTTAGATGATGGTGCTATGGATGTGTCTTCTGCATACCAAATAGCAATAGCAAAGTTAACACTCTTTCTGCAAACACTTTCTGCCTTCCTGATGCTATGGACACTTGCTTCAACCTCTTTAATAACAGAAGCAGTTTTCAATGTGTCTTTTTAAATAAAGGAATACAAAGTTTGAGCAAAAGGCATTATGGCATCACTGTTGTATATGAAACACCTGCAAGAATATAGCTCAGTTTATATCGTATTGGATTTTAATTGGCTACTGGAAGTTAAACTAGATAGAAATTATCAGGGTCAGTATCAGATTAGATACTTCTACCAGAAATCTCTGTGCTTCATCAAGTAGACAGATGGCTACATTTCTGCAGGGACCCAAGATGTATATTGGAGTTTTTATAATATCCTCAGGAACCCAGTTATAACAGCCTGATTTAAAACTCTTGAGAGGGTGTCTTTCCATTGGAACTACCAGGCTTTCAATCAACATGCTCACACCCCTGGAGAGCCTTTATTTACCCTGGACATACTGCTAATGAGTCACTACACTAAATCACTGGCACTGAGCTCAGGCAGCAACATTTGGCTCTAGAATCAAATTTACCTCAGGCTAGTGGATGTGTAGATTTGAGGTTTTGACTCAGACTCCTGAGTGAAATATTCCTTCTTATCTCTTAAATGAGATTTAAAATTATTAAAAGATAGCAACCACATGGTCTTGGTGCCCTTCATCAGCTATGTAATAGCACATCACTCCAGCAACACTGAGATACTCCATCTCACATGTGGCTTCTCTGACTCAACACCCACAGGGACTCTCCCATCACTTCAGTAGTATGGGCATTGTTAGGTGTTGTACTTTTCCACAGCTTTCTCCTGGCCTCTCAAAAGCCTTTCTCAGAGGTTTGCCTTTTATGCTGTACTTTGTTAAAGTAAGCATGTGTTTCTATTCCCCACCAATGACAACCCCATTTTCCCAAGGAAAATAATGACATTTGTGAAAAAGATGCACTTCCATGTCCCCAGGTATGTTTCAGCAGGTGCAAGAAGGGTGGGTCTTTCTAGGGCTCTTAACTCTGTTTTGTTAGTATGTGCAGCTCTGTATTGGAACCAATTTCAGGCCATGTAAACAGCATCCAAATTATTCAATCTGTTTGTTAGAGTCTTCTCAATTCAGTCATGTTTGCTTCTCTTGTCTTTCATGAATTTCACATGGATGCTTGAGGCATAGCTGTGCATCACTTAAATATCCATCCAAACATGAAAACCAGGATCTTTCTGTGCAAACAAGAGTGTTCACTCTCCCATTTCCTATTTATTGCGCATTATTTGCCAACCGTAAAATGTGCTATAATTCAATTCAGGAGCAGAAACCTTATCATGTGACTTAACAATTCACTCCCTGTGAGCATCAAGCATATGTAAATAAAGTTAACTATGTGTGGAGCTGCCATATGTTGAAATTTACTGTTAGAAACTACTTGATGAGAGCTGTGAGTTAACAGGCACTTGCAGTTTGCTTCCCAGACAGACTCAGAGGTAACATCTGTAGAATGAACACTTTCGCCCAGTTTTTCTCACAGTATATCTGGGTTTACAATAATATTTTCTGTGGAAAATGTATTCAGAAATCTCAAGTAGGACTTAAAGTAAAAATAAAATTAAAAAATCCTGAAAATTTGTTATTTTTTTTCAAAATAAAATATTCAATTAGTTTTCTTGGTAGCTTTACTGCTCTGAAAATGTGAGTCAAATTCCATGAAAAAGTTTGCAACAGTATTCTGAACAAAGACTAAACATGGTGATACTTGCTGAAAAGGTTGTATAAATTTTAAGTCTTCCTGGTATGAACAACACTGTGGGATTATAAATAAAGGGGATGACTTTGTTATGTTCTAAACTATATCTTTGCAAAACAAAGGAATAACAATGTAAGTGAACTCATCAAGGTTTAAAAAAACCATCTTTTTTATTTCCTGTGTTTGGAAACAGAACTGAAAGTAATCCTTTGCTGTAAAACTAAAAAATCAAGTGTCTTTTCCACAAGTACGGATGAGAATCTGACTGTATATAAATCAATGACACTTGGAATTCACATTAACAGAACCAGGATTTGACACTATCATGGTTTAACCCAAACCAACAACTAAACACCACACAGTCATTCATTCACTCCCCCGTGATGGGATGGGGGAGAGAATGAGAAGAGTAAAAGTGAGAACACTCGTGGGTTGGGATAAAGAGAACTTAATAGGTAAAGCAAAAGCCTCACACACAAGCAAAGCAAAACAAGGAATTCATTCACTACCTGCCATTAGCAGACAGGTGTTAGGCCATCTCCAGGAAAGTAGGGCTCCATCACATGTGACCATTACTTTGAAAGACAAGTGCCAACACTCTGAACACCTCCCACCTCCTTTTTATTTCCCCAGCTTTATATGCTGAGTATAACATCATACAGTGTGGAAACAGTGTGGAATATCCCTTTGGTCAATTGGGGTCAGCTGTCCCAGCTGAGTCTCCTCCCAACTCCTTGTGCACCTTCAGCCTACTTATTGGTTGGGTGGGGTGAGAAGCAGAAAAGGCCTTGACTCTGTGTAAGCACTGCTCAGCAATAACAAAAACGTCTCTGCGTCGTCTACATTGTTTTCAGTGCAAATACAAGGCATAGCCTCATACAAGCTAGCATGAAGAAATTTAACTCTATCCCAGCTAAAAACAGCACAGACCCTCTGACCACAAAGTCACAAAAGGTTGTTACAGGTTTTTCTTATTATTGCAGTTTGGTAAATTTTCTGCTTGGCTGCAAACCTTTTTTTTAAAAAAGCGGGGGAGAAGAGTGTTGGGTAGAAGCAGGAAGGAAAAAAAATCCTCTTATCTTTAATTACTTTTTAGAAAATCACCTCATTTTTTTATTTCTCTTTCTCTGACCAGAAGATCTCCTCCTTCAGTTTCATTTTTGGGTATGTTTTGAACGCAGGCAGCAATCATGTATCTTGCCAATGACTTTCTGTACTGTGGATCCCGTTTCCCTGTCTGTATAGAAAATAATAACATGGTAGCAAGTGCAAAAAATCTTTTTATTTTGTTCCCTGGTGCAAACACACAGAAATATCCCTACTTGGTATCATTTGAAGATGTTATCAGAATGTGCTAATAGCACATCAGCAGTACATCAATTTAAAATTTTTATTAAATGTTTGAACATCTGTTCTTCTTTACTTGTGGCTTGTGGTTACTTCAAATATATGGTGATGTTTGTCCCATGTGTTTGAAGAAATTGAACTTTTACGAAGATGTAAAGTGAAAGAATTTTCAAAAGGGTAAATGTAATGTCTCATTATACCAACCTGCAAACTAGTTATTATTTTCATGAGCCTTCATAGGATGTTTGGGTTTGGCAAAAATGTTCCTGCAAATTGAAGTAATGCTGAATACAATTAAGAAGAATCTAAAATGGAGTCAAATGTACCTTAAGAATTTGGCAAGTATGCTGTGCTTATTACAATCTTCTCTTGTTAGACCAAAGGCCAGGTTTCTCCTATCACTTATATCAGCAGTAACTGAGAATAATTACCTTAAAATGCATAGAGTGCACTGCCCTAGTGCAAAACCAGTGTAATTGGCAGAGAAATCAAGCTACATAGATTTATATTCATTCCATTATAATAAAATTGTTTGATCTTGTTTAATTTCTGATTCTGTTTTCAAAGATAGAAGAAAATGACCCAACATGTTTCCTCAGACACTCAGCTACAGGCTTCTTAAATTGATCTCCACTTTGGTACAAGTTTCAGAAGCTTTACCCTCATTCAGCAGTGAATTCTCAATGAGGCCTTGGGAACATTCAGTATCCTCCTCAAACAAATTAATCCCCTGGGAGATAAGTATCCAAGATTTTAGAAGGTATTAAAACTTTTTTTAAGTGAACAGTTTTATTGTCTCTTACACTCTTTGTATAAGTTAACACAACAGAGGTTTGCCTAGAAGCCACTAACACTTTGTGCAAGTGTTGATGCGTTCTCTGGAATTGACACAAAACAGCAGTAACTTTGTAGAACAGGTGTGTCCTAGTCACAGCTGTGTGTGTTCATGTCATGAGTAATTAGGCAGACACAGGAGGTGTATATAACATCTCTACTCCTTTTAACTGACAGTCCTTTCTGAAACTCCTTCCTGTTGCTTCCTCAGGACATGGCATGGAAGTTTCTGCTAGCACATTCAAGTAAGTAAAGCAGAGATTACTTAAGAACCTTTTAGTTCCCTGAAATTAAAACACATTCCTCCTAGGGAAGAGATCACAAAAGTTTTTCTTCTCCTGGTCATGACTGCAGTTTCTGAGTCCTAGAAACCTCCTGAATGCCTCTGGTCTGTGCATGGAAAGGCAAAGTTTGCTGGACTGGTATGAGATTACAGTGAGGGTCAATCACTCAAATGATGGCTGTTGATACTGTTTTCTCTGGTACTGCCAAAGAAGGGCTTTATAGCACAGATTTTAGGTGTATCAGTTCCAGAACTGATGCTGTCATAAATGCCCCACAACCTAGAACTGCTCTAGGGGTCTGGGCAGTAGTGTTCCTCCCTGGGAGGATTTGTATTCACTCATCATTGCCAGTGACAGTACATCCATCAAGGATGGTACTCCTCCAGCAGAACTTGTGGCTAGTTGAATTATTTTCTTTTATGAGGACTGACTTATGAGCCTACTAAATCACTGTTAATATTTCAGCATTTTAAAAACACCTGCTAACATGGAGGGAGAAGGAAATAGGTTGTTAATCTCCATTTAATGGTGTACTTTCAGCTTTACCATAGGGAGAGAAATGAAAGAAAAGATCATACCTCAGGTGTGGAAACTACTTTCCTCTTCAGTAACCCAATGCTCAGATTTTTCACTCACCATTTGAGGCTATATCCTTTGGTTTCTGCCAGAAGCAAGAAAAGTGGTAGTGCTTTTTAGATACATATAAGCCCTATTTTAGTCTAGACACTCTACAATGAGTGCTCTATAGTTTTTGGTGGGTTTTTTTGGTTTTTCTTTACTTCTGCATAGTCCATGAGAGATGAGCAGTAGGTAATCTAAAGCAATCCAAATCCATAGGTATTCCAATGAGTGGGATCATTCTACTAGATAAGCCTGGGCTTCCTTAGGGCTCTCTGAGCTGACTAATAAGATCAGTAGGGAGGAGTTTACTGGCAGATCAAGAAGCACTGTTGTTAAGAGCAGACTTTAATCTCTCCTTTTCACTCACCTGAGCTGTTACAATATCTTCTGTGTAAAGCAGTAGGTTTTTAGGAGTGAATATAGCACAAAGAAAAATCTAGCACACTTACTAGCTACACTTACAAACAGGGACAGTAACTGGTTCATAAAAATTGGAGAACAAGAGTCCCACTACAGCTGCAAAAGTCCAGTCATTGCATCTTCACTACTTCTTTCTTTCACCTTAAGGAGAAAGTTTGTCTTTCTGAACTGTCTGCACTGCTTTCCCATAGATATTTTTCATTTCTTATGATATATACGAGGGAACTTCAGACAAGGTTCAAACTCAGAAATGTCTACCACAAAGTGAGGAACAATTCACAAGTAGGAAAAATACAGAGGACCTTAGATCATAATATACATTTATTATTAGAAAAAAAAAAGAGCCTGTCCTTTCCCATGCAGACCACTGAAGTTATACATGCATATGTACATATATAAAGAGAGTTCTCACAATTTTTTTTTTTTTATCCAAGAATCCCTCAATCCATACATTTGCCCGTCTGAAGCCATTATTAAATAAGCCTGGAATATTTATCTAAACTTGATTTCAAATATAAACAATAACTGAGTCTGTAAGATCTCATTTTTAATTACTGTTGAGTTGTAGTAATATTTAATCTTGAAGTGTGAACTCTTTCTGAAAAAACAGATGTAAGTGATGCTTTTTATATTCAGACATATGCTGAAATAGGAATAAATAAGTACTTCCTTTTTCATAAATCTATTTCACCACAGCAAAGAGCCATTTTATGAGGGTGACATAACATTTAATTATTTCTCAGCTGCTGTTGTCACTGATATCCTTCTGAGAAATGTAAATCTGAAATAATTAAATGAAAAAATATTATATGCTACAATAATCAACCAATGCTGGTCTTGCAACCTGTTAAAGCACAATACACGTCTACATGAAGCTTCCTAAAAGGTGCCCCCAACTCTTCCAATAAAGAATTTTGTATGTCATGTCATTGTACATAGTCAGCCTTGAGACACTGAGATCTGCTCCTGCCAGCTTAAAAAAAGCCCTGTTATACTTAGTATAAAAACACTGTTTCTCTCTTTTTGTTACGTGTCAGACTGCATCAACTTTCTCCTACAAGATGTGTCTTGCTACCACAACCTTACACACATGCTGCCAGAGGAGCTTTCTCAAACCCAAAAGCTCTGCTGCTCAAATAACACCCGAAACTTTGATTCTAGCCTCAAGGTACAGAAAACCCATCTCCTATTCCTCTGTTTTCCAGTTGCTCTTCCACAGCCCCCTGGAGATACTTTGACTATTTCTAGGGAAGGCAAAAAGTCTAGCTAAGAAAATCTATTCTTGCTAGTCATATATTTGCAGCTCCATTAGAAATTTTTTTAGGATGTATAAATGCAAAAGTTTGAAAACTGCTGCTCTAGGATCTTACAGTCTAGATGTTAGGCACTTAGCAGTACATGTAAGAAAGACAAGTAACAAGGGAACTGAAGAAAAAAGGATGCAACTAGGTGGAGTAAAATCCAATAAATTTTCTCATTAGAAATGGACATCTCAGTGATCCTGTCAAAGGGTTTTGTTTTATCTGATGAAAAAATATACATAGCTTATTCTGTGTCCTTTTTCTAAAAAATAATTAATTTCTAATTAGGTTAAAATGTGCTGTGATGAAGTAGACTGTTAAATGGAGTTTTGCTCTTTTTTTGAAAAAACTCTGTGCTTGAATCAGTATTGTTTACCCACTTAATTAGTAGATTTCCTTGCCTCTAAGATATAAGAATAAACATATAAATTCTTAGGAGTTTCAGGATGGGTAGTGTTCTTTCCCTCATCCATCAGGGTGGGGTTTTTACTGAAATTGCATAATTTTACATGGATGACATTATTATTATTGTTGTTGGTTTTGTCATTGTTGTTGTTATTAATAACTTAAAAAGCAAACCATAATGCTTAGGTAGAAAAATATCAACGCAGTGAAAATTTTCCATGTGCCAGTGTATAAATAGATCTGGCAGAGAACATAACAATAGCTCTGCTGTTGTTCTCTCAGAGTTGGGCTGATCCTAATAAAAACAACGGGTGATTGTTCCTTGCTGTCTTTCACTGTAGATGGGAGAGCCATTGTCATGATACTGCCTATTAAAGAGGATGTAACCTAGTGAGGTAAACAGTAATTATACAACAGGAAGAACAGACTGGATAGGTTTGAACATGTTCATAAATAGGTTGTCTCTGTTGGAAAGCATTGGTGAGTTCTGTCTCTGCTCCCCAAATACATACATGGAAGCACAGAGTGTTTTAGCACTGCAAGTGGTCCCTGCCCTGTGCTGTGCTGTTAATCCCAGAATTACCACTTTCTGTGAGCAAAGTCTGTAGGAACCACATCCTTGCTCACTACACCAATAGCTGAATGTTTTGATGTTGAATTGTCTTGCAGCTACTGCCTAAAAGTTGCATGGTCTGTGTAGCAATGGTGAACTTTAATAAAAGGCAGTACACCTGCACTAGCAAGGGCAAGATAAAAAATACAGTCATGAGCACTGACAACAATTCAGTTGTTGACAATGGTCCCCAGAGCAAATGTAACTCTGTACTTTGTTATTTTGCTTTGCTATTTTGAGAGATTGTGTGGCCTAAAGGCTTAAAATAAGGAGCAAGTATCGCTTGCTAGTTTTCCCTGCCTTGTACAGCTGACATGTCAATACAAGCTCCTCACTACCAAACTTAAGTAGAAAAAAATTAGTTCATATTAACACATTTATTTGAAACCATGCTTGAATCTTCTTACTGTTGAGAATCTTTATCCCAAAAGCAAAAGGAGCCCAGTCCTTTGTAGATCCAGAGAGGCATGAGGAGCTCTAGGCTAATGGTCTAATCAACAACTTCCCTCAGCTAACTCGGTTAATCAGAGAGGGCTTTGAACCGTGGATGACAGGTGCTCAAATAAAGGATGCACAGATAAAACCAGTATTTATCAAAGAGGTCTTCCATATTAACTGCACTGAGGAAGAGGTGGAATAAATCTTGTAACAGACAAAAAGTGTGTAAGTGCTCAGGCCACAAAAAGTAAGTCCATGTTAATGATACAGTATAAGAAGAGCTGAACCTGCTCCATGGCCTCAGAACCAAGGTAGCTCAAAAGATGCCAGTTAGCTGATCACTGTAAAAATAAAGAGGGCAAACACACTTAACATTTAGCTTAAGCTAATGGGTATTTTCTTTCTCCTGAAAACAAATTATATCAAAATAGCAACTATTCTTGATTTTTTTTTCCTTTATTTTTTCCTTTTTTTCTTTTTTTGTGTTGGGTATTAATTACCTATATCCTAGGAGTCATGAACAAAGATAATACATTTTCATTTTGTGGTAATGACTCTGATTACACCGTGCAGGGGACCATGCAACAGGCAGTATTTGTATGATTTATTGAAGACAAATATTTATCTTCCATAGAGGTGTTGTGGCTAAGCAGATCATATGCTCATTACACAAATCACATCTGGGATCTGTTTCTTGATCATTTTACCTGCTGCAGAATCTGAGTGCCAGCTCTGAGCTGTACTTTTTTACTTGTCAAAGTCTGGAGTATTAATACACTTTTTTTTACTTTTTTTTTTAATCTGAGGATTGATAATGACAAGAATTATTACATATCTTTAGTTCTTCATCCCTTATTTTTACTGTCCTTACTTTTAATGGGCAGAGTCTACCATTTAGATCAAATTAAAATAATGTGTGCAGAAAATATTTTTTTTCTATGTTATTGAAGCATATGTTTATTTGTATGTGTTTTCAAGGCAGATTTTTTGGGGCATATAAATCTTTCTGGTCATTATTGGTTATGGAGAAAGACTCTTCCTCCATCCTCTTCCTGGAAGGCTGACTTCTTAAATTCACAAATTGATGTTTTGACATAGCCTTCTTAGAATAAAAAACTTTTTTTCAGTGTTCTCGTCTTTACAGTGAAGAGCAGAAACAAATAGTGAAACATTGATGGGTATCACCAAATTGGCATTCTCCAGCTAGCTCTTATTTCCACAGTAGGCTCACATGTGACTTGTTACTTACCTTTGTGAATTCACGTAATTGTCATTCCCTATGTAGCCATTATTCCATGAGCTGCCACACATAGTTAGTGTGTACTCAAATGGCTTCAGCGCCACTTACCTTCAAAAATCTTGTCCAAGAAAAAGATAAGCTGCAGTCCAGATTATTTTTCCAGTCTGAAATCCCAGACAAGCAGCACAGTCTACTAATAACCTTAGTTTTGTCAGATTTTAAAATATTAGCAAGGAAGTTCTATTAAAAACAACAGTAAATCAACAGAATTAGTTAATCCAGCCACTGTCCTGCTCATGATCACTTCTACTGAAAAAAATCAGATGTTCTACACAAAGTCTGGATGACCTGATTTCAGATATCTAAAGTACATCATCAGGCATCTAGAGCTCAGAAGTTCCTCATCACAGCATGGGAGCTATGGCTGGATAGTGTTGTGGTTTAACCCTCGTAGGCAACTAAGCACCACACAGCTACATACTCAGTCCCCTCGCGAGTGGGATGGGCGGGAGTATCAGAAGGATAAAAGTGAGAAAACTCATGGGTTGAGATAAAGACAGTTAAATTAAAGAAAAAAAAAAAAAGAGAGAGAGAGAGAGAAAAACAAGTGATGCAAAACACACAATTGTTTACCACCAGCCAACCAATTCCCAGCCCAGCCCCAAGCAAAGGCAGCCTTGGCAAACTTCCCTTGTCCCTATTTATTACTGAACACAACATCACGTGGTATGGAATACCCCTTCGTCAGTTGATTAATTGTCCCAGCTCTGTCCTCTCCCAACTTCTTGCCCAACCCTAGCCTCCTTGCTGGCGAGGCAGAGTGAAAAGTAGAAAAGGCCTTGACTCTGTGTAAGCCCTGCTCGGGAATGTCAAAAACATCAGCGCATATCACCATACAAGCTACTATGAAAAAATTTAACTCTATTCCAGTCAAAACTGATACAGCCAACTACCAACAACGTGGACAGAAACTGATTGGCAAAAAGCCCCAAATCTCCTTGCCTATAGACACACACAGAGGCTGAAACTTCATCTAATGATATATAAATAGCCAGAAGGATTGAGAATAAAGGGTCATTCTTCATCCAGATTCTTATTAGTCAATTCACACATTTGCTTGCTGACAGAACCATCTTTTATGAATCTTAGGTTTTAAACCTCTCCAGGAAGAATCAAGTACCTGGCTCAGGGTTGTGGAGTCTACAAGTTAATGTGGTACAAACTAGTTCATTTTGCAGGACTAGATCTAGCTTCAAAGGCCCAGAGGATGGCTTGGGATATGAAAAGAGAGTTTCTGTTCTGTATGTGTTTCCCTGGTTTTTATTATTGCATGGAAGCGAAGAGATTTTGTTCTTCATAGAATCATAGAACGCACTGTGTTAGAAGGGGCCTTCAAAGGTCATCTAGTCCAACCCTCTTGCAGTGAGTAGGGACATCTTTACTAGAGCAGGTTGCTTAAAGCCCCATCAATTATGTTTTGTTTAGGCTCAGTTCAGATAACTTGTACAAAAAACTGAAATTGATATAAGGAATGGTTTTTGAGGTATTGCCATTTTCTTTTCATAAAATCATGCTCAGTGTAGACCAGAAGTAGAAATCTCTGTCAGAGAGGATCATTACAGAATAACATTAAGTCTGTAAAATGTCAGAAGACTAAGAGGGAATCTTATCAATGCTTACAAATATCTAAAGGGTGGATAACAAGAAGATGGGGCCAAACTCTTTTCAGTGGTGCCCAACGACAGGACAAGGGGCAAAGGGCACAAACTGGAACACAGGAAGTTCCACCTGAGGGTGAGGAAAAACTTTACTGTGAGGGTGCCAGAGCACTGGAATAGGCTGCCCAAAGAGGTTGTGGAGTCTCCTTCTCTGGAGATATTAAAAACCCACCAGGATGCTTTCCTGTGCAACCTGCTGTAGGGAACCTGCTCCAGCAGGGGGGTTGGACTAGATGATCTCCTGGGGTTCCTTCCAACCTCCATCATTCTGTGATTCTTTGCTTGTTACACTCTCCCCCCCACCCCCAAGGTTGTTTGTTTTTTCTTCCCCCCCCCCTTTTTTTTTCTTTTTTTTTTCCCCAGAGTCTTCCTTATATTGCTGTATTTGTGAACATCAGCACATTTCTGTGATTGTATGAAATGTGCTGATGTTCACAAATACATCAATATAAGGAAGACTCTGGGGGAAAAAAAAAAAAAGGGGGGGGGGGAAGAAAAAACAGACCACATTGGGGGTGGGAGCAGGGTGGGGGGCGGGGGAGAGTGTAAAAAGCAAATATACAAATCAAATCACCATAGTTCACAGATAAACAAGGATGCAAAATTTCTGATGCATTTTTCTTTGATTTTAAAGAACAACATTATCCATGTTTCTGGTTATTGGTACAGTGGGTGGGCCCTAATTCAATGGAACACCATTACAGAGATGTAATATTAATCATGTGCTTGAATCTAATCCTATTTCATGAGTGTTTAGGCACATAAATTTTAACTTTGTTGAATCAGAGACATGAGTAGGAGGAACAAATAACCTATCCATTAAATGAAATAGGTACGTGCCTGGTTGCTGTTCTTTTAATATTTTGTGCTGTAGCACCTTTTCCACATGTACCTTTTCACTTGTTCCTTGAAAGTCTTTAATTAGTAATGTCTCATAACACTCACTTCAGGGATATAATCACTGTACTGATTTTGCAGATTAGAAAAGGAAGCCAAAACAGATTGTAGCCTGTATTTTTGTTAAGTGCTTCAGTTTTTTAACAACTAACTTTAAATACCAAAGCCCTGATTCTCAGTGATAGCTCCTCTACACAGCAACTCCACACACATTAAACATTCAGCAGTTCAGCCAGAGCTGCCTTGTGTTTGGAGCACAAGTGCTGTATACCTATACATGAAGGAACTGTTTTGAAAACTGCACTTAAGTGATTCATTAAAGCAATAATCCTGATGCCTGATCTTATTCTTTGGTCCCTGAGGTCCAGTTGAGAATATAACATCCCTACTCAGGAAAGCAACTAAAGATCTGTTAAACTTTAAAACAACATTTGTGCTGAATATTGAGTACTCACGTAGGTGTTTTCATTAACTTACATCTGATTACAGCATTGGAAATCATCATAAAACATCTCTGAGTGTTACAAAAGTTATCAATAAACACAGACCCTAGGTTTGGTTTTCATATGGAAGTAGGAATGAGAAAACCTCTCCCTCATGGTTTACGAAAGTAACCTTTTTACTTGGGTCAGTTGTCGCACACAAAGCAAAAGCTAACACACTAGGTTCAGCAGTTCAGGTAGTCAGGTGTGATTGTTCCCTAAAGGGACAAATCAGGAGTAGAATATTAGCAGTCTCTATTTTATTAAGTCTACACCAGAGAGTGACTTTTTCTAACGGTTCTAAAAAACTTTGACATATGAATATTCTGAATGGCTCATAATTAAATGCAACTAGATTTACTTCAACATGTTTGTCATGATGTAAAAAATGTTTATATATCTATTCTGGAAGAAAAAAACATACTTTATTCCTTCTAGAATGTTTATACAAAGTTCCACTGCATCATCTGTTGGCTCTACAAGTGATACAAGAAGGAATTGGTCTTAGCAAAGGCTATTCAGTTGTCGAAATGTCTGTGGTACAGTGAAGAGTACAAATTATAGTGATTTTGTATTGGTGGTAGAAAAGGAGGTTTGATGAAAAGACACTGGTTTGACCTAGCAGAAGTCCACACTAATAACTTGGAAGGAGAAAGAACATATGAAAAGAAGTAGATTTTAGCTATTTCTTGTTCTAAAGGTTCATACAGGAATCAGATACCAATGGATTCAAATCTCCATTGCTGTGAGAGACTACCACATGTTGTCATCTATAGTCTTGCTGGATCACCAAACTATGTTAAAAGTGTGCCTTCAAGATACATTTTAAAAGTATTCATTCAGGTTGCTGGCTGAGCTTGACTGCGCATGATTCATTGCTCTTAATAAACATTGCAACATTGTAGAACTTCACCTGAGACCTTTCTCTTTCTAATTTAAAGGCTTATTAGAAAGACTGCTTATACTTGATTTAATACCAGCTTGAGTTACAAAACTATTGTTGTGTCTTCTAAAAAAGCCTGTTCCTTTCCATGCAAAGCAATTCAGCCAATGGGCTACTGCACAGGAATTTAAAAATATGTAATTTTAAGATGTACAATATATAAATACTAACAGAGGGTCCATATGTTTTATGGCTGTGAAGTCAAACTGCATCAGAAATGTTTTGTTGTTGTTTTTTATTAATATTATCATTATTAAACATATCCTATAGTCAGGAAATGATCTAAAATAATAAAAAGAAGCAAGGAATGGCTTCTTATTTTCATGTTTCATGGCATATAATCCTTTTTAGATGGGAATAATGCAAAGTTTTCAACAAAGGACACGGGTAAATTCTCCAAGGTGCTTAGAATATACTTAGGTTTTTTTCTGGGATAATAATGAAGATGAGGAAGTAAAAAAAAAATAATAATTTTTATGGAAATATATTATTGTTTGAAAAGCTGTAGATATACAGCTGGTAAAAGTTAGTACAACTTCATTGCAGCTGCTAGAAATAGGAAGGAGGGGAAGTCTGAGCAACTCCATTTGGTGGGCTTCTTTTTTTTCCTTTCAAAGACTAAGCAGATAAAAAAGGGATTATATACTAAACTAAAGAAAGTGAGAGTTATAATTTAGCACTCAACTATTACTAATAGAAGTGCTTACCAATTAGTTCTGACAAATGGACTCCAGCAGCAGTTCAGAACAGTGCAGTGAATTCAGAAGGGGTTTTGTACTGGACTGGAAATAATAGAAAAAATGAAGAAGGCTGAATACATTAGCAAGTTTGGTGACTGAAAAACAGCACAGTGAATAAAAATCAGCATTGATAAATAAAAAGCAGTAGATGCTGGAGAAGGGGGAAAAAAAAATAAAGACCCCGCTGATGTAATTTGCTGAAGTTTTTCAGTTAAACATACCATGACACAGATATAATTAAAGACATTAGCAAAGATGTGTTCAGCATTCAGCTAAATAAATGAGGATCTCAAGCAGTGAGGTTTACACTGATTTATGAAATAATATTAGGCAATCATATTAGAACATGATACAGGCCACCTATTTAAGTCATGTGGTTTCATCTGGAATAGTAGCTGCTATAAAATGACCTTGTCTCAAGAAAGGTACTGTAGCCAGAAACTTTTGGCTGTACAAAGGGTGAAGAAAAAAGTATGGAATCCTTACCCTTAGAGAGTAGGTGCATAGGAAATAATATGGAAAAAAAAAAGATCTAATGAATAATTCCAACATGGGAATTTGCTGATTTTTCCATGTTGGACAAAGAAAAAGTGATGGAGGCCATCAGTTGAGGTAAAAGGTACCAACTTCAAAACTCATAAAAGAAAATACATTTTTCATAAACTTAACTGAACTGTAAAACACATAACTACACTATTGTTCTCAAAGTCAAGGATGACTCTGAGCCTGGAAACTTCACAAGGTTCAAAGAAAAACAGGGCGTTTTTAGATATATCAGTAATATCCTAAGATATAGTAACAAAAGCTAAAACAAACAGTAGAAGACACAATAAAAACGATGCAGGAGAATTCCTGCAGCTGTAATTAGCTGTGATTAAAAGGTAACTTCTTAGAGGAGGCAGATTATCTCATGTCTAGGGGAGAAACTGCTTTGTTCCTTCTATAGAAATACTTTATTCTGGCCATTATTGGAGAAAGGCTGCTAAATTTTCCAGTCTAGATTGGGAATTCTTTACTTTCCTCATGTTGTAAGCCTGAGACACACAATAAATTTCAAAAGAAATTCCAGCTGTGAGGGAGAGGAAGTGGAATATGTAGAGACAATGAACATGGAACTCAGTTTAAAGAGCAAGGCAAACAAATAAAATGTGTATTTATAAGGTCACATCTACTGAGGACAGTGAAACGTAATGCAGAAACTATCAAGCTAGCCCTTTGAGAGGTGGCATACTACACAGTACACTACAATGACTTGGGAGATACCAGTTCAGGTACTGAAAACAGAACAGTCACAACACAAAGTTCCATTTGAGTCAGTAAGCTCTGCTCCATAGAAGAGTTAATTAAAGAATATTGTCTCTAATTGCAGAAGCAACTTTGTCTCTTAATGGTTCAGAACTCCTTTCACTGTGCATTGCAAAGCCTCAGTGAGCATGTCACTTGTGTCACTATCAGTGGGTGAAAGGAAAAGGATAAAACAGTGTGGTATTGTTCCTGACTGTGGTGAGTGATGTCTGCCCAGCACATATGACAAATGGAATAATTTTCACTCTGATTCAAATCACCAGCTCATCAGGCACTAAGGACAAGGTGCTATCCAGCATAGCTAATGAAAGGTTATTGTTAATGTCTGGTTTTAAGTGAACTTGTTGTTGTTACTACCATTGTTTGAATTCTCATCCCAGCTGTGTGTACCTGTGATCACCATGAAGTTAAGCCATTTGAACAGTCAATGTTCTCCTGCAAACATAACTGCTCCAGTAAGTGAAAACAGGCAGAAAATACAACACTTCCAGGAGCAGAAAGACAGAGAAAACAAGTATCCTGTAGGAAAATGCTCACTGGGAACCTAGGAGGTGTGGGTTCCAATCCTCTCTCCCCCAAAGAAACTGCATTAATTTTCCTGTTTGCATTTTATATTAGGATGGATCTGAGCTGCCTGCAGAAGTAGCTTGCTAAAATAAATGTTCAGGAACTCCTATTTTAACAAATCTGTTCTGGATTTATGGGCTTTGGATCGGCTTCAAACAACCATTCACCCTGTGTGTGTTTGAGTGAGTAGCATCAGTACTAGAGACTTTGTACAAGTTGTGTGGCAGAATCAGAAGTACAAAGGGGAAGTGCCTACAGAGTTATGCTACAGGAGAGCTTGATTTCTGGGCTTGAAGTGCTTAAAGAGCAGCCAAAGCCTTTGACTTTATGCCCAGTGAAGATTAATTCTTGAGTCTGTTCATGAAGTAATATTTTGCATTTTGAATACTTTTTGGTCTTTCCCCAGCTAATTAAAATAAAAATGAGTGCATGGCCTGCCTGACAGCTACCTTACTATATCCATGAACCGTCCCCATGTTTAATGTAAGTGAAGTGGAGAGGTTTCTGAGGACAGGTGGACAGATGACTGAGGCTCTCTGCAGAAAAGTTCCACTGACACTTTTGAAATAACGCAACTATTTAGAGTCTATACTGGAAGGAGATATTCACAGTCCTGAGCTTCAGGTTACTCTATTCTTCAGTGTATATTAGTGCATCTCTGGAACTTTTAAAAGACACGGTGAAATCTTCCTCATTTCTAGCCACTGACTCTAGTTAATGTATACATGCAATGCCCAGGAGCAGCTCTCTGGAGCTTGCTGCAGGGACTCTTCTTCCAAGGAAGACAGGGCGAAAAACAACAGATGTGACCTCAAAGAACATCACACCAGATGTGCAGCTGATTATTGTCTTGCATTTGCCTAAACAGCTTCAAACACCCGTACGAGCAACGGCGGTATGTGCAAAAGCGTATGGGGACAGAGCCCAGGCAGAGGGACGGTCGCTCTCCAGGGTGCTGAAGGCTGCGGCTCCGCGCTCCTCCGGAAGCTTCAGCAGTTCAGCCAGTTGTAAAATTTTCCTATTTTCTCCCAATCAAAAGCACTTCAGACTATATACCCTTGAGTTTTAGGTCAAGGAGCGAATCTGTTTCTATGGTCAAAGTCAACTAAAATTTTTGTGAGGTAGATAACCCACTCCACAGGCAGGCACACCATTATGGGAGGATTTTATTTAACTCCTGGCCTTTTAAGAACTTTGTGCCACAGCTATAAAACACATCCTCTTATGAAACAATCGTACGACTGCTTTTCCCCTTGTTAATGTTATTGAACTCCCATATCACAGTAGTTGAGATGGTACACTTCTTTATTGTTTCCTTTTTTCTGAAAGTCATTTACCTGTCTGCACTCAGAAGTATGTCTGACAACCTTGAGTATATGCTATATCATCATTTTCGGTACCTGTCTTTATAAGTCCGGACAAAGGTGCCACTGGTTCACAGCAAATATGTTTTGCAGATTGTTCTGAAACTGTTTTCAGATCTACCCATCTATATACTTACTCACCTGGAATGCTGCAACGATTGCAAAAAGTAATTATTTGCAACTACACAAAACAGTGCAGATCTGAAATTTATAGGACTTTACTGATAGGTGAACTACTTGCATGTTTACATTTAAAAATACTCCCTCAGCTTTGCTATGCTTAGCAGGATGCTCTTCCAGGTACTGTGCTTATCCTTAATAAAACAGTAGATTTGATTTTCCAGTTCGCCACCTAGCTGCTCCATGCAAGAGGGAATCGGTTTGGCTTTGAAAATTAGACTCCGAGCCCCATCTAACCCTGCTGAGAATTTCCAGTTCATCAGTGTAGTCTGTTTTGAATAATCCCTAGTATGTCAGCCTTTGAGACTCAAAGGGGTTACAAAAACACCATTGTCGTGCAGGGTGAAAGAAAGTGAAAGAAAAGCTTGGTGGTCTTTCTGATAGTAAGGCAATGCTTTTATTTTGTTGGTGGGTAAAAGCAGTGCACTTCCTTGACAGCTGTGTTGGTGGGCTCAGAGTTTTCCACTGATGTGGAATGTTTCAGTGTCTTCCCCTGACAGATCTAACTATGCTTCATAACTGTCTTATGGATGCACTGCTCTGAACAGAGCTAAGTGATTACATGCCCTTTTCTGTTACAGGTTTGACCATCAGTTTATTTTACTCATTTAATTTCCGCTAGAAAGTGCCTATTAGCGATTTATTTGCATGGAGTCTGGCTCACTTTTGCCTCAATTTGGATTTGTTCCTTCCTTTCTTCTCTGTGATCTGCACCGTCAGGATGATTTGCTGTTCCTTTGAACCATTCTCGCCAGCATTTTCCAGTCATCTGTCAGACGCCTGCCTCCCCCATGTGCAAAACCATTAAAATCAGCTGTCTGTTGCAATGCTGAGGGTAAATGAGCATGGAAGACCCAGAGAGGGCTAAATAACAGCAGAGTAGTGTGATGGCTTGTGTCGAGCACAGGCTGTAGCCAGGCTGCAGCGGGTGGGGCCCAGGAACAGCAGCCCTGGGACCTGCACTGGTCCCTCCTGGGAGTGAGTTGTCCAGCTTGGCTAGGTGAGTGCAGCTGCTTCCCCCTCTCGCTTTGCATCTTGCTTAATGGCCTTACACTGCTCAGGTCAAGTGCCCACTTGCAAGATTCTCTTCTTCTGTGGAGAGATTAGGGCTTCTCTCTGCTCTTTCCAGTCCTGTTGGCCTAAAACTGGTGGCAAAAACTCCAAGAGAAGAAGTACTCTCAATAAAACATGGCTCTCGGAGCTACTTCTTTCCCCAGGGAGGTGAGGTGGCCACCTCCAGCAGGGAACAGGTAGGGGACCAGACCTCCAAAGGGAAGTCAAGTGTTTTAGTTTGTAGAGTTGGCTATCTCCTGGGCTTACTTTCTCAGTCCCCCGAGAAAGTTGTCTGCTGTCTGGGAAGCTGGTCATCTAAGCCATGGCAAACAGTTTAGAAGGTAGCTGAACCACCTGGACCCCTTTCCACCAGATATCCACACATCTAAGGGTGCACCCTTCCTCCTTCCCTTCTCCTAGGAAACTTGGCAACTCAGAAACAAGTGAGGGGAGCCAGGGCACTTCCCTTGACCGCCATCCATCTGGGGATAGAAGGAAGTTAACAGAGGGGAAGCTCTCATCTCGTCACTGGCCCCAGGGGGATATGAGTGCCTCTGGGAGTGAGAGGGTTGCACCTGGGGTCTGCCTTTTTCTCATACTCCCTCTAATCCTAACACTGTTACAAGGGGGTGAAGCAGGCATGGAGGGGTTCTGAGGAGATGGGAGGAGGTGCCGTGGGAGCACTGGGACCACCTGCCCAGGCACCTTGTCCCCAGCCCCTCTATAGCCTCCTTCACCCTTGAGGGGAACTTGTGTCTCTGCAGATATCTCTCTGGCCCTCGGGTGCAGGTAAAGGCTGAATAGGAGAGGGACTGCAGCCTCTCTGAGTATCACAGAAATTGTCACCTTGGAAGTAGTCCCCAGGGACACCTCTCCTCCCTCTCGACCCTTCGGCCACCTAAGCTGTAAAACCCTCGGGACAGGGCGCTCATCCTGCCGAAGCGCACCCCGATGAGGTAGCTCGAAGCCCCGGGGGAAGGAATCATTTAAGAAACGAGTAGCTAAAGGCAGGGACATGGCCCGCAGAAACATCTCGCTAGAGACCACTCGGCATCACTGGTAACGGATGCGATTTCTTTTGGAAATCACCTCTCTGCAAGTTGCTATCTGTCCCCCCCACCCCGGGACACCGCTTCTTCCCTCGGCGGGAGGAGGAAGATCATCATTAGCAAATACTCACTTCCTCAGGCACTTTCCTTTTTTATGTGAACGATGTGCTGAGCGCTGTGTTCTGCGGTTTTACGAAGGATTTGCCTCTACAGCTGCTCTGCATAGTGTAAATTACTCGGCTCCCCCGCCCTCCCTCCTTCCTCTTGCTTGAGCGGAGGCTGGTTGAGGGGAGAAGACTTTAAAAGGTTTTAGGCTCAGGAGCGGCATTTTTTTTTCCCCTCAGGAGGTGTGTCTAGTACTTAGTGCTCTAAGGAGAGGAGCAGCTAACAACACATGCTCCGTCAAACTTAACAGGCGCTGCTTACCACGGAGTCACCGGGTGCCATCAAGGTGTATCTGCTGAGATTGATGAAGAGCAGGGCTCCGTGGACTCAGGAAGGCAGCGCTGCGCACATGCGTTTCGGGGAGGGGGGGATCTCCCCTCTCTCCCGGCAGGCTGCGGACAAGGCAAGGTGGAGGTGGGGGGTCACGCGTCAGGGTTTTCAGCACCGCCCTTTTGTTTCCACGAGAGATCACAGGGGGTTGGTTGCGAGGAGATGAGATGCTCCCCGGCTAGGGTGGGGTTTGTGCGGCGGACGCTGCCACTCCAGCAGCCCGAGCTCTGCAGCCGTGAGACTCCCCCGGGGCCAAGCAGCGCCGCATTTGGGACCCCCCCTGCAGCTGTGCAGAGCCTAGCCCCAGCCCGGGGATACCTCGTGCCTTCCCTGCAGCAGTGGGAAGCAGCGAGCTGCTGGAAGCCGTCCCTGCCGCGAAAGCCCTGCCCCGCTCCGGCCATGGGGGAGGGGACGGTCCTTGCGCTGCCCGGGTCGCCCCGGGGCAGGGCCTCCACCCCCGCTCCCCGCTTTGGGAAGGGCTGACTCGTGCTCGCCGTGATTGAACTCTAATTAAATCTCCGGAAATCAACGTGCACAATCAAATACGAAGTCGCTGGGAAGGAATAAAATAACAATAATAAGGGGAAGAGGAGGTGGGTACTATCCCTTTTGAAGCTGCTGATCATCTTGATTAATGAATGTTAAAATATGTTAAACTCCAAAGTCTCGGAGAAAGCCCGCGGGAGGTGCAGGTGGTGGCCGGGGTTGAGGCTGGGGCTTTGCCTGGCAAAGGAGGGGCAGCCAGGCCCTGAGGGTGGCTGTCCCCTGCCCCGGCCTGCCTGCGCCCGCAGCAGAGTATCCCCCCAAGGCTACAGCCTGCTCAAGGCTTGCTTCCAACCTCTCGGTGCCAAATCTCACCTGAGTTGCCCAGAGAGCTGTCCCCTAACTCTGCAGTGAAGTCCAGGCAAAATTTCCCGTGAGGGCTAAGAAACCAAGGGACAGACGTCAGGTCCCAGCTGCACTGATGCTCCCGAAGAGCTTCAAGTGATCCAGCCCTCAAACCCTGTGAAAGTGCTTTCAAGTACAAAAACACAAGTGTGTGTTTCTCCTCCAAAATTCTGAGCTCCCTGCCTCCAAATTAGTCCTGCCACCTAAGGCAAGGGAAATATCCACTCCAGGGCCGAGCAGAGTATTCCCAGAGTCCTGCTACCCTGAAAGCACATCACCCTCTTGAGGGTAAATCCACCCCCGAGATCCTTCCAGGAGCAACAGCTAAACGTATGCGAGTAGTGTAGGCAGCTTCCCCGCCTGAGGCAAGCCCGGGCTGAGAAATACTTTCTGCGAAGTGAACAGGTTTTTGGAGTGGCGAGAAATGGTTGGCATGCAGCTCCGTCGGCCCTTCAAGAAGAGAAGTGGGACAAGGGAGACAAGGCAGGCAGCAGCCAGAAACCGGGGTCACCTTCATAAGGTGCATTTCTCTCCACTTATCACTTTCCCCCTATGTTTCTTCGGACAACAGATGAGATGGGTTCCCATCTCCTGCTTCCCATCCCTATCGAAAGGGGAAAAAGCATCACCTCAGACCACAAATCAATCCCAGTCCAGGAGTGAGGCAAACAAAGACAGAGCAAACCTAAAGATGTTTATATCTAGATTATTTCAATCGAATTGGTAAATTCCCTTAAGCAAAGTAAATACTTCTCAGCCTAGCAACTATCAATTAAAGGGAAACGTTTTACACCTTAGGAGAACTAACCCTTGTTCACAAAATGTGTTTCCCCTAATTTGTTTGTCATTGTGCTGGTGGTGGGAAAGTAGCTTTCCATTAATACTTCAGTACAATAACCAGTTTAAAAAACTAAACTGGATTTAGTGTAACAATATTTTTCCACAATGCATGGAGACTCCGATGGCTGCAATAAAAGCGAGATCTCTTCCTCTTTCTTCTCCCGCACGTTGCTTTAGACTGACAGCTATCATGGAACTGCGAAAAAAAGTAATCAGAAATAAAGAGCAGAGCTTTGTGGGGGAAGATGGAGAAGAGGTAATTGAGAAGAAAAAAAAAAAAAAAAGCCAAACCAAGGTTCTGATGTGCAAATTGTAGATAAAGACTTCTGATGAGGAAGAGAGGAGAGTCTGATGAGGAAGAGGGGAGACTGTGTTGAGAGATAACAAGAACCAGTAATTTCTATTCAGCAAAGCCACCAAATCAGAGAGCAGTGCTGATCTTATTGGAGGAGAGCCTTCAACAGCAACTAATCCTGTCATATTGAAAGAAAATTGTAAATGTTCTCTGCAGAAATTGCCTGCCCATTGCAGCTAATCGAGCCTACTTCGAGCTCACACCTCCCACACAGCCCGTGGGCAGCAGCGAGCTGACCCACAGCTGCAGCACCCCAGCAAGGACATTCGCCCGAGATGCTCACCTAGGTACCCCGTGTCCTCCCTCGCCACCACCCCCACGAAGGTGGCAGCTTGCCCTCATTTCTTCAGAAGCGCTGGGTCAAGTGTGAATTATTACCACCCCACTTACAAGTCCCAGCTTCTGCTATTTTTAATTTCTCCTGTTTTGTCTAAACCGTTGATCCAGGTTTGATAACACAGTTGCTCTAATTTTTCTTTTTGTTTTTTAAACATCATCTTGGCTGAACTGAAGTAGACTCCCAAGAGCCAGAGCCACGGAGAGTGTGCGTGTATATGTGCGTGCCTGTGCGTGTGGGAGGGAGAGAGCGAGCGAGGGAGAGACCAAAACTCCATCAGCCCGGACAATGCCACCTCTTCTTTAAAGCTTCCAAACTGTTATCCTTTCCCCCCTCCCATTGTCACGGTACCAAGTGTTTTGTCTTTCCCCCACCCCATCCCCCCTCCCTCCTCTTGGAAGATATGGAAGAGAAAGATCAAGCGGCTGCCTGCGGGCTCTGACTGAGCGCAGCCCGCACGCCTCTGCCGCCGCAGCCGGGGACGCTCCGCAGCCGCCTCTCGCAGCGAGATGGAATGCAACTTCTAGTAATTGGATCACAGGTAGGAAAGCTTTGTTTTTTACTGACGTTACTTTTATTTTTTTACATTTCCTTTTTCTTTGCTTCCTTTTTTTTTTTTTTTTTTTTTGGTCTTCTTACCCCCCCCGCCTTTCTTTCTCATTTTCTACCCTCCGCCCCTTCTTCGCCGCACCTAGGATTTAATCCACTGCTGTTATAGGAAAGCTCCCGCCAAGAAAATAGCGTCCAAGAAATGAGCTTACGTTTTTGCTTCCTGGTAGAAGAAGCAGAACAAAACATAGGGAAACTTTTGTTGAAAGGGTTCATAGCGGTGCCGGTCATCGGGGAAAGGCAGCGAAAGGAGAGAAGGCAAAGTGATTGCCCTCAGCACACAGCCTTCCTCTGTTGGCTTACAGTTGTGATATTAATCCTAGAATCGAGTCTAGCATGGTACAGCGGGGAAGGAGAGACGCAGCAGGCTGATTTGGAGAAATCCTCACATTTTCCAAGCGCTGTCCATAATTCTTTTTTTTTTTTTTTTTTAATAGAAATCCTGCATTCCTACACAAGGACATCTCCCAGATTACCCTTTCCAAATCCTATTGTGACATGTCTGTTGACGAGTCCTGCAAAATGTCAGCGGGAGCCGAACCCGGGGAGTGGAGCCTGCCCGCTGAGCGCGCTGGCAGGCAGGCGGGAGGGCAGAGACGGGGCGGGGGGTATCCCTGCCCTGCCGGGGACCATGAAGGGTACAAGAGGATGAGGATTCCCCTGGGTCAATGCTGTCTCCTGCCGCCCAGCATCCCTCCGGGAGAGCGTGCGCCTGCTGGGGTCCAGTGCCCGTCCCCGCTGCCTCAGGTCCCATGTCCTGCCTCGGGGAGGGGTGGCGCGGGGTGCCGCCGGAGGCGGGGAAGCTGTGCGGTTTCCCCGGCTCACTTCCGACCCCGCTTCCCCGGCTGGGTACCCCTGGGGTCTGGTGCCCGATAAGGCCAGGGAGCCGGGTGCGGCGGGGGCGGATGCTCCAAGGCCGGGTGCGGTTCGCCCCGCTCCCCTGGCCCGACTGAGCCCCGACAGGGCTGAGACGGTCCCGGCCGCTCCTCCGGGCTCCTTTTACTTTCGCCTGCGCTGCCGCCACGGGGTGCTTGTAGCTAAAAGGAGCGAGCTGATGCCTTGCGAAGGAGCTCAGATCAAGCTGTGGGATAAATACTGCCTCCCAGAAACAGCTCTGGGGCACCGAGGTCCTAGTGACCCCCCAGAGTCCAGCCGTTTCGGAGGCTCTAGGGAGGCAAAATGTTTTCCGGGCCGCGTCTTCTCTAGCAAAAGTCGAGCCCAGCCATCTCTCCGGCTCGGGCCACTCTTCGCTTCTTGCCTTCCCGCCGTGCTTCGGCTTCCCCACTGCTACCCGAGTGCCGGGTCTCTGCCCTGCCAGGAGCAGGCAGGCTGGGGGCAGCAGGGCCGCCTTCTCGTCCCCACTCATCTCCTCGCAAGGCAACGGGGCCGGAGGGCCCTGCCCCAGCCGGCGAGGAGCTCCCGGGGGGCGAGTTCACCCGCGGGCAGCTCCAAGAGGAGATTGCCAGGGCTTGGAACTCCTTCCGTGGGCCTGGGGGTGAGTCCCTACCCCTCCGCTGGGGAAAGGACAGGGGAGTCTTCCTGCCTCTCCCGTGAGATTGTTTTCTCCCTGCTATTTTTGTGCTAACGTTCCTTTAGGGAAAGGAGAGGTAGCTTTTTTTTCATCTGCAAGAGGAAGCTGGGCAGAGGGGTATTTCTTGTCACAAATCTAGCCAGAATAGCATCTCTCCCCACTTCTGTGTGTTTGCACACGCTGGCTTGTCTCTTCCCCTGAGAAAAATCTTCCCTTTGCAGAGGGCAAGAATGAGGAGGGGGGTGGGAGAAAGGAGAAGAGCCAAGCTCTCTTGATAGCCTGCTCAAGAAAATAAAGACAGACAATGAGGAAGGTTAATATGAGAGATCAGAAGTATGCATGCTGTCTGCTTTTATGGTATTGCATCGCCTCCAATCCCAACCCCTGTCTAAATACACACCAGCCTTAATCGTATGGTTTATGACACCAGCCGCTCTCAATAACTCAACAGCTATAAACCGTGTTATGCTACACAGAGTGTGTTCCCTCTCTCCTTAAGGCTTTTTAAAATTCTAACTTTGGTTTAACTTCCCCTTCGTGGGACCCCTGGACTGCAAAAGCAACCCTGTTTGCTTTTGCACCAAGAGACCTAGGAGCTCAGTGAACTCATTGACTTGGTGAGCAAGTGCCCCACCAAGCTGCACTCTGCCTCTGTCCACAGCACTCTGTGATTTCTGCATTGCAGTCCACCCAGGAAAGGGCCTCAGTACATGGGGAGGGGGGTCCTAGGATGTCCCCTGTTGCTTTGGAGGGAGGGCAAAATAATAAAAGGAGAGGTCACACTCTTCTCCTACCGAAACCCAAGATTTTAAGTAGTATCCTGTACCCAAAAGGTTGTAAAAAAGCTCTGCACCTGGGCAGAGCCTGAGGAGATCTGGACTATGCATGATCAGGAGTGTCCCAAAGAGGTGGAAGGGACAGCAGCCAATGCTGTGCTGTGCCATCGTGTGGGAGAGAGACCAAGCCATAGAAAGGGGCAAAACTGTGGCCAACAGTGAAAAATAGTATTTGTGAACAAAATACGGGGTTTTGACTGCATGTTCAGCCCTGTTCCCCACTATCATTTTGTTTTTCACCTCTGGGCTGACTCCCTGTGTGTGTTTAGTGGCTCCCAGTTGCTCAAAGTGCTTGGATCTTTCAGATCATCGGTGTCCTAATTCAATAGTCTTTTGAGGACATTTACTATGAAATCTCTTGCGGCTGTTGGTACCATCCAGGCAGTTACTCTGCCCTGCTTCACTCCTGTAACCCACTCACCCAGACTTCCTTTTCTCCACTAATATAATGACCTACATGCAGAAGACTTATTTTCTGGTCCCGTTTCCATAGCAATGCAGCATGGAAAGCAGGCAAACCAGTAATAATGAAACAGATTCCCTTTCTGTTAAATCAAGACTTCTTTGAAAGTTGAGTTCAATTTAAGGGAAAGCAGGCATCCGCGGAGAGTTGGATTTCCAGCCCAAAGCCCAGATATCCGCGCCATCTAGTGCCAGAGGCAGGCGAGGGAGGGGAGAGTATCCCTTGCACCGGGGATGGGAGGCTGGATAGCGAGTTACAGGGAAGGGAGAGAAACAAGTGGTATGAGATAAGGACATTCCTTCCAGGGTCTGTTTCCAACCAGATCTTCCCTCTTCTAAATACTAAGTTGCAAAAAAAGGCAGGTGGGTTTCAGCTGATCCTGGTTCAGTTACCCAGAGGTTAACTGGTTTTGTGAGATGGAGGAATAAATTGGAAGAAATTAGAGCTGGGAAGCTCCGTCTGTATCTCACCATTTTTTTACAAATTTTGGATATCTCTGGCTTTGAGATTCTCAGCTTGCAGAAATTTGCAGCTAATTCTAAGAGATTTGAAGGCACAGAAGAGGATTACTCACTTGTGAATATGCTGCCCTGACCTTCTATGGGCTCTTTGGGTGGGTGGATGGGTGGACAACAGTAATCAGGCCAAGAAAAGCTGAAGGGACTTGGATCCAGCTCATATGAATGACAGGGATAACTTTTTCACAAATGCTTGTAGCCTTAAATCTTAAAAAGCTTAAATTGTGTGGTACCATTTCAAGCCCTGTTAAATCTGAGCCTGGATTCCTGTCTCTAATAACCAGGCTGCACAAAGGACCCAGCACTGAGAACTGCTTTAACTAAATGAGACAATTAGCACACTCCCCTCACACCGCTCTGCTCATCTTTTCCAGTCCCTGTATTTTGGCTAAGATAGCTTTCAGTTTTGCCAGTCTTTACATCTTTTCCTGGGTTGAAGCTGTCCAGAAGATGCAGAGTTACCTTCACGCTTGTCCTCATCCCACCAGTTGAATGCAACTGCCTGTGCCTAGCAGATTACATTCCCTAGCCCTCTGTACAGAGTAGGGATCTCTTGCTGACTTATCCCACTGTCTTTCTTAATCTTCCTGATACAAGTGGGTAGAATTAAAAGATGAGGTCACTCCTGGAATTGTACTATAAGACTGCTTCCCTTACCACAGGCTCTGAGCTTGTTTCTATGTAAAAATGCTTTAAGCTGTGGAGCTGCCTGTTATTTAGGAACATCTGCTCTACCTTTAAAGCTGTTATCATTGCGTATATCTAACACCATCTATCCCCTGTAGAGAGAGATACATATCAGCAGGTGTTCCAAAGAGAATTCTTTCATATAACATGATTTTAAGTCCCAAGAGGATGGGACAGGGTGAAGTGAGTTTCATCTCATTTCTGTCAAGCCCTTCCTGAAGAATGCTTGTCAATGAGACTAAGATATGGAAATAGGATTTCACTAGTCTGTAGGCTTCATGTATTCATGTTTAAGAATATGATAAGGATAAAATGAAACAGACCATCATTTAGGACCAACTTGCTTTGCTTAGAGCTTTTGGATGTTTTCTTTAGTGAAGATGATCCTCTGATTCCTGTCTTTCCAGTATCTCTTTTGACTCTACGGGCTAGATTCTGATCTTAATTAGATTCTTTCAAATCAGGGGTGACTTCACTGACTTTAATTACTTCTGGTTTATTCTAGTGCAATTTAGCTCAGAATTTAACTTTCATAGAAACATAGTAAGTGTTGTAATTAGAATATGCTGGTGTTTTGACAACTGTTCACGGAACAGCTCTGTTTCGTCAGCCTCTGCTGAAAGGGAAGTGTAATGTGATAATGGGCACTGGGAATAGTATGGGACATCTCTGACAGTGATGACAATAAAGATCTCTATGAGTGGCTACAGCACAAATAGGTGAGAAATTATGTAAACTAACATCTCCTAGGGTTTTCCTCAAGCTCTTAGAAAAGCTCTGAGTAAACTGTAGGCAGGTGTGGGTTTTTGTTCTTTTTTTCAAGAAAAAAGTGAAATGAGACAAAAAAGATCTTCATAGATCTCTCTTCTGAATCATTGCAAAAATTAGTGTTGGAAACCAAGGAGATAAAATAAACCTAGTCATTTAAAAGAATTCTCTTGCTTAGTAATTTTAGTAATTTCTCTGGCTAAGGATCTTCAGGGAGTCTGAATATGTAAAACTCTCTTGATTTCAGTGGAGATAGGAAGATCTGCAAACTCTGAGGATCAGACCCTTCATTTTTATAATCCATTCCAGCATGTAAGAAATAAAAATTAGTAAAATCTGTCCATGGGAAACAATAAGTTTCTAGTACAGCCCATAACATTTTCATAAATTCTTGAGAAATTTACTCTCGGCTGTGCAATGTATTACTGTTGTCTATTTTATACTCATCTATCTCATATTTAGTCAATTAGAAAGCAGAGTGGTCATACATTGAAAATGATTCACAAATTAGTTCATGAATAATGGCAACAAGCCCATTCTACTATGATTTCTGAGGTCATTTAGTGCAAGCCAGTGACCAATGATTTATTAATGAAAATGTTCATACATCTCAAAAATTTCATGAACGTTAGTATGAATAATTAACTAAAATTGTGTTATTTGTTATCATTACTCATTATTTTCCTATTCAGAAAGGCATCAATCATTCAGTTAAAGAACATCAGAACATAATGATTGCAACATTGGATCAGGCAGGTGTTTTGTTTTGTCCAGTACAGTGTCTCTATCAATGTCCCTTACCACATGCTTCAGAGGCAAGTGGAGAGAATGGTACCCTAGATATACATATACTGCCCCCAGGTAGAAGGTTTTAATACCCACCAGATTGTATTTGCTCACTGCCTGGAGACCATATCCAAATGAAAACGGATACCCACCTTCCTCACCAAATGGAAACCTCTAGTGATTCTAGACAAACTGCAGATATATTCACTGGCCAGATAAGCAGCTAATCTAGTTTCGTCTCCCAGTAATTTCACTACCTTAGTGATAGCATTTAGCAGTGAGTTCAGTAGGTTAATTACTTATTTTCTTGGGAAAACCACACTCCAAGCAACCTTTGGTCTATTTAAATCAGTTGTCTTTCAGTGTTATTGCTACCTCTCTGTTATAGAATGTGAAAAGGCCAACAGAAGCAGCCAGCTCATTGTACAGGTGCCATTCATTTACTGAACCATCAACCCACCTTTTCTTCTCTCCGTTAAGACCTTCCCAGAGTTCCCAGTCACTTTGCATGTCTTAAAAAGTAGTAATTCTATCTCTTTTTTTGGTGATGGATTGAGCAATGTGGAAACTGTTTTCCAGGTGAGGACTTGTGGCTTATATAATAAAACCACTTTACTTTTAACACCTTTTACTCCTTCCATGCACTAATTGAAATTTTGTTTTGTTAATTGAGTTTTGGGGTTTTTTTTGGCCACTGCTGTAATGGAGCAGAATTTGCAACTGGGTTCTCCACAGTGATGGCAATATTCTTTCTTGAGTGGTTACAGCTGGGTTAGACGCCAGGAAGGTTTCTAAGTATTTCACTCCACCTGTGCTGTTCTGCATAAGCTAAAAATTATTTCCATTTGTGATCTGAATGCTAGATTCACTCAACTTCATTAGTATACTCTGAAATACTTCAACCCTTATTTGGTTTTTCTAACAGCAATAATTTCAGTAAAGAAGTTATACATGGTGTAAAGTCTTGAATAACCCAACTGTTAATCTTTTAGAGTGAAAAGTGATAATTTGTGTGTAGTTCCTGCTTCCTCTCTTTTAAAGAGTTTTCAACTTGTAATAATAAGCTACTTATTCTGTGACTATTTACATTCTTCAAAGGAAATTTGTCAAAGAATTTAAGGAGATATATAAATCCCTATGTGTGTGTATATATATATACACTTAGGTTGTTTTTCTTGATCTAATACCTTGATGTTTCAAAGAACATATATAAGAGATAACGTTTCTTTGGAAGAAACTGTGTTTGTTTTTTTTTTTTTTTTTTTTTCTTCTGTATGTATTTCTAGTTTTTGTTAGTTTCAATCAATTTACCTGGAAGTGAAATAAAACTTTTCAGTATGTGGTACCTAAGTGCCTGTCCTAAAGATAGATATGCTAGCTGCTACCCTTCAGTCCTTCTGTAGCACATCTGATTTCAGTGACAGCTTGCGTATTTTTGCTATCAGTGCAGCCACTTCATTTTCAAACGCTTTCCAAACCCTTGCATATATAAGCACGAGGTCCTTGTGACATGCTGCTATTTAATTTATCAGTTTGTTCCAGTGTTTCCCCTTTTAACGTTTCACATTCTGACAGCTCATGTCCTTTCTTGTCTTGAAAAAAATAGGTCTAGTGTGGACATTGGCACAGCATCATTTGTGGGGAAGATTTACCCAAACGAATCATTCAGAAGTTCTGTGAAGTCCTTTTGCTCATTAATTATTCCCATTACACCCTGGATGTGAAGCAGATCCCCTTGGTTCCCTCCTAAACTGGGTGAATTTAAGACCTTTCAGAATTGTCCTGCAGTTTCCTCTTCTGCCCCCCCGCCCAGGCTCCTGTCAGTTTGCACATCCTTGGTCCTCTTCTTTCACGGCTGACATTTTGTTTGTGTTTTATTATAATTTC
This sequence comes from Caprimulgus europaeus, assembly GCA_907165065.1. The sequence continues at coordinate 57,410,552 of OU015528.1, read as the reverse complement.
CCTCCCTTAGCCAGGGGCTTCACCAGAGCTGAAGTGTCATTTCCTGAAAGCTAGTTGCTTGGCTCAAACAACCTCTTGGACCTTAACGTTTCACAATATTCTTTTTTTTTTTTTTTTTCCCGATCATGCCTTTCAGTTTGCTTTCTGCATGACTTCACTGAATCAGAAACTGTCTGTTTAATATACCTGTTGTTTTGAATCTGTGGATTTTCCTCGCCTTTTATTTCATTCTTTTTTTTTTTTTTTTTCTTTCCTTATTTTCTTTCTAATTACAGTACTTTTTAGGTAGTTCACTAATTATTATCAGTTTAAACCTTGTGCTCTTAATGTAGTTATAAGTTCATTACTATTCAGTGGCTTGACTGTATCATTTCTTCAGCTACTTAAGACTAAGTTAAGACCACATACTGTTATGTTCTCCAGTTATTCTAGAAATCACCGAGAAACTGGATTTTTTTAACCCATTTGTACCAGTTAGCCTACCAATGTACAGGTGGGTCAAGTCACCCATTACCGTTTTATTAGATTTATATACCTCTTTGATATCTCTCCTGATGACCCACTGAATATCCCAGACATTTCTTGGACTAAGCATGCTAATGCTTTGTGCAAGCATCAGGATTTATTTAAAAAAGGATATTTTTATGCTTAGCACACTGGACCGAGACCAAGGAGATCACAGATAAGCTCCTGACCATGCCACCTCCTGCCTGATCTTTGATACATTCCTATGGCCTGACAAAGCCTGCTGAGGTCGGAGACTAACTCTTGTTACCTTTGGGTAGGCTTTGGCTTGGCATCCTGAGGTGAGGAGAGTAGCTTTCTGGTCTCATGACAGTGTTGTGAGGAGTCACTTGCCACAATTTGTCAGGTATTGAGGTTCAGCTATGGTGCTGCCACATGAAAGCAGGAGTGGACAGACTCCATGCACAGGGACTCTCTTTGCACTGAAGTGTTGGAAAATTGAGCCTTTAGGAGCTGATTATCTGGAAAGCTTCTGTTCAGAGCAGAGAATAAGCCAAAATGTTCAGTATCCCTTGAACAAAAAGGTACTGAAGATCCTAACTGCTCCAGATCTTAGTGAAGAGTAAAATAAAAAAATGTCTACCAAGGTCAGTTTTACATGGAATGAAATAGATCTCATAATCTGTTCCTACTTTAAAAAAAATGAAAGAAGAGAGAAATAAACTGAAGGTCATGTTTAACGACTGGATACAGGTCTTAGGCTTTACTAAGTCATGTGTGTTTTCAGAGTTAGCAAAAATTGTAAGGACCTGCTGGTCCTTCTGCTTCCCCTTGCCCCAACACTAGTTTCTCGTGTGAAACAGAGTAACAGAGTTAGTGGACTCTAAGAGCAATGTCCATGTGTGGACAGAGAAGGTACATTTTTCTCCTGAAGCATTATGTAGGGTCCTCGAGGACTTGCATTGTTACTGTGGGAGGTTGTGTAGTGCTTCACACTTCAATTGATACCAAGGCCAGATGACGTATTAAAAATGGTTGCCTCTGAGACTTGCTTTGCTGTGTGTCCAGCAGCATTCTACCATAGGAGAAAATTCAGTTTTCTTCATTTTATACATAATATTGCATGAAAGTGTATTAATACATGTGTGGAAAATGAAGGCAGATGAGGGCTGGTGGTGGGAACAGTGGGGAGGGGCTTGGTATGGAAAAAGCATACAGACAATCTGCTCACTGAACTTTAGAACTGTTGCTCAACATGGTCGTTGGGAGAAGACTGGCTTTTAGGGGAACAGGCCTAGCCAGGGAGACGTCTTCTCTGCTGCTGCTTTTCCATGTTTAGACTAAGCTGCAAACTGATCTCCTGATCCGTTACTGGTATCTTTCACCCACACTAATTTTACTTTTCTAGCAGTGTATTCTCAGTTGATGAAAGCTATCAGAACATGAGTGACATGAAAGGAGAGGCCATCATCAAAGTGCTATATTTAACCTGGCAATGTCATGCCTTCTCAAGTCTGACCTTGAGCCCTAGCAGTGAGGATATAAACAAGGCATCTGGGTTGTAAAGTTTCTTCCTTTAGCCAAGCACAGAAGGCTCTTAAACATTAAGAAAAGCAGGGAAGAAGAAAGGTAATATAAGTTACCCTTCTGCTTTTGATATTTGTGATAGCTGGCACACTTAGCTGTCACTAAAAAGAAAGAACACACGAAGGGCTCACTATTAAATTCTCATTAAAAATGTCTGCTTGATGTCTGCAAGCCATTTTCACAATCTTACCCACTGGGAGTAAAGGTAGGGATATTTACTGAAAGGTTTTGACATCAGAAGCAGTCCCCTGTGAGGAATATCCTACTGGTATTAACCATTTTGTGTTGTGATTCAGTAAAGGGAAAAAATAAAACCCAAAATTTGTAGCCTTAGACAAACTCAGCAACCTCTTGTACCTCAGGTCCTAACGTGGAAATTGCATAAAATAACATTTTATTCTCACATATTTTTTCTGCCCTTCATCTTTAGATTTTAAAGTGTTTGTCAGCAGTTCTGTAACAGTCTGCATAGAGGAATCTTACCTAAATCTGGGCATCTGTAGAAAGAAATGAATGATATTGGTATCAAATATTTGGTTGGGTTTTTTTCTATATGAAAATTAGCTTATAACATGGACACAACCTTCTCTTCTTTAGATCGTAAGAGCCTTTCCATTCACCCCTGGGTGCTGCTGGTACAGGCGGCTGGAGAGCAGTTCTGCCCATGCCAGGGCTGCAACAGTACAGAGGAAATGGCAGAGGTATGCAGGGATTTAAAGAAGATGGTGAGAATTACCTGCCTTCCAGAGCAGAGATGTTCAATAGACTAGGACTCATCATCACAGAAATAATATGACTTATGCAGAATACATGTAGGTCTAAACAACTTTGAAGAGAAGGTGAACAGGGAGATATTTAATTTTTTTCACATCAGACCCAGAGCTCTCAGGTAAATATTAACAGGCATAAATTTTAAAAATCATTGTGTGTTTGACCTGCGATATTTAGTGCCCTATGACGTTTTGCTGATTCCAAAGGTATAAATTAGTAAAAAATGATCAAACTAGGCAGAGTACAGCAAGAAAAAAATCAAAACAAACCACAAAATAAAACACTACCAAAAGATTTGTGACATAAAGAAGTTACAGGGAGCTCCCCACACCACCAACTTTGTAACAGCCTGAGATAACCTCCTTGCAGACACACTTCTCATTCAGGTTAATGCCTTTGTGTTCCCTCTGTAGGTGTTCCCTTTACAGAGGAACAGTCAGTAGAGAAAGGGAAAATGTGGTCACAGCTCTATGCCTTTAGTCTCTCATCTCATTCAGTCTTATACTTTCGCCAAGTAAACTGGAACAAACACCCTATACATGCCAAAAATGAGAAAGGATGTGACAGGCATTGAGAGAGACCTTTGCATCCCTTTAAATGTGACAGGAGAAAGCCTCCCTCGGCAGTTGCATGTATACAATGTCTTACCTCATTAGAGCAGATCTGCCCCTCCCAAATGCCAAAAGAGAGATAATTCTTTTTTCCTGCTTTTCTCTTGAAAGCTCAAGAATCACAGGCTTCTCAAAGCTCTGTTATCATTTCATGTACTTTTTCAAGATTTAGATGATAGACTTGTAAAACTAGTGAGTCTTAAGAAAAAAAAGAAATCTTTACAGAAAACAAAACTAAAGCTGAATTTATGATGAAGGGGATAAATACTTCCTGAAGGTGCTATCTGCTTTGCTGATGTCTTTGATGTCTTTAAGTGGTGGAACATAGGTTCATTGAAAAGATCTCTAGGTCAGAGTTTTCCCATAATGACTATGGTCCCATGGGAATCACAGCGTTGTTCTTTCACCTATGCAGGATTGCTCTGTACTGCAACTACACGCCAATTCAAAGGCATGAATTTAAAAGTGAGCTGAGAAGCTTTGAAATGAGCAGAAGCCAAGCTTTCTGTTTATTAAGAAACCCACACAACAGCACTGTTAAAATTACATTTTCACACTCATAATAGCTAAAGCCCCCACATTTTCTACTGAATAACTGTAAAAATTATTTCTGGGTGCTTTACCAGCTTAAAAATCAAGGTGTTAGTGTGTGTTCTTGACTATGGCTTTAGAAATCTACGTTTAGGTACAATATTTTTAACTCCTAGCCAAAATCTTTAACACGCAAAGTAAAATAAATCTCAGGCAAAATATGAACTTGGTTCCATTCTATCTAGAACCTAATCTCTTTCCTTGCTACCCACAAGGCTGTAAACAGCTGCAGCTCTGCTTGGGCTACACTTCAGAACTATTTTATATACATACAGATGACTGCAAAATACCAGAGGCAAAAGAGAGCCAGGCCTATACCACAGAAATCTGAAATCATTTTTTTTTTTTTTTTTTTTCTGGAGGCAGTGTTTGTGGGTTTTAGAAACGAGTGAGCAAATTTTCAGGTAGGTGAAATAACATTATGGCAGACCCCAGTGAGTTGGATTTTTTATTTCGACAAATATTTAAGTGTCATTCTCCAAGTCCTTCTGAAAATAGGACAAGGGAAAGAAGTTAAGCTGGGGGACACACAGCCTTGCTTTGCCAGGATTGATTAGGCTATTACCAATTTAGCACTGCCTTTCACCTCTAAGTTGCAGTTCCCATGATCTATCACCAGATCTGTTTTTTTTTTTTTACTTTTCTCAACCCATTTCAGGCATTTGGTGATTTCCTCAACACAGGTGGTGATACATACATAAGCCAAATAAACAACAGAAACCAATAAATGATATATGTTATATATGTTATATATGTTATATATGTTATATATGTTATATATGTTAGAGTAATAGAAATTCCTTTCCACTATGGCTGGTTTGCACAAGCAATGTTGAAACAAGTTCAAATGCTTGAAGATTTATTAGTGGAATCCATAGCTGTCTCTAACTGTGAAAAATTGGGGAAAACATAAGCAAGGGGTAAAAATAAACAAAGAGGAGAGATAGAAGGAAAAAGGAAAGTTCTCCTTGTAGCACTCAGCTGGGAAGAGAAGCAGCCAGGTTTTCTAGACCTCTCCTGGGCACCTATTGCTATCCAGCAGCTGATTCTCCCCATAATACTCTCCCCACAGTAACTATACATTTTCCATCAGGACATGCTCAAGCTCTTAGCTGGTTGTCAGTGCTTACCATTAGTGTTGATTGGAGCATGCATTGATCGGGGTAGAGGCTGCATGGCCAGTTGCTTGGATGCACATGAACATTATTGTGTCTCTTGCATAAACAAAAAGCTATAACCAAAATGTAGCGAAAGTGGCGGGAAAATGCTGATTCTGTCTCTGGTGGTAACCACTGCTCATGAGAACCCACCACAAGACTATTGGGGTGTGCATGTGCAAGGCTATAAGGATAGCAGCATAAGAATAGTGGAGGAACAACAAGGGGAAAACAGTACCCCAGGGGCTTTGAAAACATTGCCCCAGCAACTTGGATAGGAGGGTACAGAACTGTGAGGGAAAGGCAGGCTGCAAGGTTGCAGAGAGAAGGCCCTTAGGCACACAAACCAGCAACAACAATATTTTCCTACTGTGGGAATATGTGACAGGGTGACATAGTGGCACCCTAGAAGTCAAATGTGCTGCTGTTCAGGGAGAGGCATTGGATCTGCCTGCTTTGGACAAAAGGTGCCATTTCTGAAGACTCACTCCCACCGGAGGCTTCTGAATCACCTTTTCCTTGTGTGTCCGGGGTGCAAGCTGGCTGGCCCCTTCCTCGTAAAGGTGATCTTCCTGCTGGTGACTTGAATGAGAAGCAACACCTTCCTCTTCCCATCCCTTCTTTTTCCCCACTCTTTAAGTAGCAGTTGAAATATTGAGTTTGCCTACTGTATGTCAGCAAACAAGACTAGCTGAGGATGTGTTGATTCTGTGTTAAGGAAGATAGCATAATAAACACATACAGTACAACAGCAAAAGAGAAATGCATCTTCTGCATTTTCTGGTACACTTTAGATGCTATGTTCAGTTTGAATCAACTGGGAGGAGCAGAGCCTCCTGACTACATGTCTTAGCAGGTGAAAAACTCTCAGTTTAACTTTTATTCCAGCTTGAGTAGAAGGAATAAAGAAAAAGGTCTTCAGTTCTTTCCTTCAAGGCATGAGGAGGCTGTCATTGAGCTTGTTTCTTAACCCTCTGGCAGTGTTGTTAATGTAACACAACAATGAGAACAAGGAGAAAAACCCAAGAGAGCTCTCCTGTTTTTTTTGTGGGGGAGGTTTGTTTGTTTATTTGTTTGATCTGGTTATTTATTTATTTTCACAAGAAGAACTCCGTATCAAGATTTTATTTGTTGTGTCATTGCATCCTATTGCTTCACAAACCAAGGAAGAAAACTAAAAACACAACAGCCAGAAAGGAAGAATTTTTTTGCAGCTAAGCACATAGACAGAGAAGAGATAATAACTAATGAGGAATCATTTACTTATTTTGAAGGTCTATTAAGACCTCTTTGATAGGGATCACACCTTTTTTTAAAATTTTTGCTGCACTGAGAAACACCCCATCTCTTCAACCTGCTGTGCTTTGCCATGAAGCCGGTTCCTGCACTGCAGTATTAAAAAGTAATTATTACCCTCTGCTGTGTAATGATTAGTTTTTGCACAGGCCACGTAGAAGACTTCTGCAGTCGTCATGTCAACTCTCTCCTCTATCCTGATTTAACCCACTCTTCTCTGCTGCAACCATCAGCCATAGATGTTGCAGGGGGGGCATTCATGCTGTGCACATCCCATTCTGATTTCAGTGCATCCTGGACACTAAAAAAGCACATGGTCCCACTGTGTGTGTACAGGCACAGGGATTTTAAAGACTTGCTCAGCTCTAGCTTCCCTGCCGTGATCTGAGAGGATTACTATGTACCCTGAGTGCTAGACCTCTTGCTGCTTTACAGTGAACCCCTCTGGATGCTTAAAGTATGGCCTCAGAAGGAACCTAATCCCATCCTTGTCAGCTGGCAGCATGTTTCCTCTGATACAAGGGCCTGTCAAGCTGTGGCCTGATGAGTGTTTAGGAGAGATGCACGAAAGGAGGGGGAGAGGGGCTAAACAAGGCAGAATCTCACAGAGAACCCAGATGCACTTATTTGTTCTATTAGGAGCCAAAGTGTCTTTCCAGTTACCTCTCAGTGCTGCTGCTAGGATCTTAACCTGGCCGTTCATTGTTTTTTGGGAGAATTGCTTAGCTAGAAAGTGAGAACATGACTGCCTTTGCTTTAAAGTGATGTGTCAGTTCCATGGGGAGAAGGGTGGCATGTTGTCTGCTCTTCCACTCTTCCTTGAACTCTGATGTGAATTGCACAGAGAGGAAAATGAGAGCTGGTCTTTGCTTAGATAAGAATTCTCCAAGTAATTTTACAAAATAATGATCTATCTGTCTGCATTTCTTTAAGAAATTATGTACATGCCATCCCAGCTTTGGCTTCAGTCCTGCATGCTGTTGGGTGTAGAACCAGACCCTTTGTAGCTTGATCAGCTCATGAGTAGCTGGGATTTGATACAATACCTATATTTAATGCATCTTTTCCTTCTGCTGCTAGCTGATATTGTTACATTCAGCCCCTCAAGGAGAAAAGAAGAAAAAAATCTGTAAAAAACCTCCACATTCTCCACAACAGAGCAGATCATGTCATGCAGTTCCTCCTACTGTTATTTATACATACATGATTATGCTATCTGCCACACAGTGAGGAATGAAAGGCTTAATTGGAGAAATAATCTGAAAATCAAATCATTATTTTCTTGATGTTTCTTCAAAGAATAGATTTTGCCAGTGTTGCTCCATATTTACTTTAAAAAAAAAATCTATAAATTATGTAATTAAACTTCTAACTGAAAGGAGCAATATTTTTCTGAAAACAAGTAAAAGATTAGTTATTTTAGCGAAAGCAGTACTCTGGTAAGCAGAGCACATGGTAGGCATGAGCAAATGATAGGGAGAGGAGAGAGGAAAATGTCTTTCTTCAGTCTACATCCAGTAGACTGAAAACAGAGGACTCTCCCATTCAGTTTCTTACTACTCTCTCTTCCATATACCTCTCCCTTCCACTATGCATTTCACATGATTCTTTGAAAACAGACATCCCAAACAGTGATTAAATTACATCATCTGCCGTTTAAGTCTTTAAGTCAATGAGATACCTGATCACCTAAAAAATCCCAGTCACACATAGAGTTACTGTTTTGCCTAGTATCTCATTTTCACTGTAGGAGAGTTTCACTGCTCTGAACAGTTTGCAATCTTTCTCTTCTGTGGGGGTTGTCTGGTTATCTCCAACCTCTCAGTCTAAGGAAGTGAAGGTAGGACACAAAAAGTTGTCAAGATATAGTTAAAGAATAGATATGGGACAAAACCACACAATTTTCATATATTCCAGCCTGCCACCCTCCTGACTCAACCCTGCTCATGTGGTCATTATCTGCTTGTGCCATCCTCTGTGGTAACAGTGAAGAAATTTGTTTGCAAGCATGTCATCTGATCAGGCTGGTGTGCTGGAGTGTAATGCCAACACAAATGGTCATTATGGGGATATTAGTAGGCTTCTATAGAGGAAAATGGCTGTAACCTTTGATTGCCTGAAAGACATGATAAAAATTTTGGCTTTCCAATAGCCTCAAAGACAGTTGTGTGAAGATGGGCTTTTCTGAGAACAAATATTCCCTCAGTCTTGAGTGAGTGGTCATTGGTCTCATCAGACAGCCGATGCTCTCTTTTGCTTTCAGATCACTGAAAATGAAATGATGTATGCTGTACAATCTGTTAATTGCCATTAATTTGTCCACAGGAGATTTTCCCCCTATATTTTGAATTGTCCATCTGCAAGGGTACTGGCTAAGCTTAGCAGTCTTATTATTCTAAGTTTTTAATGTTCAGCATTGAGAACTTGGTACTTTTTGCATGATTGTTCACTTAACTCATGTGACATAGCTTTTTACCTCTAAGTTAATGACCTGAAGGTGCTCTAGATAGTGAGAGAAGAAGATAAGCTGGCCAACAACTGTTCCCTTTTGCTCTAAGAAGGGATTAAGAGTAGCATAGCTGAGGGGACAGACACCAAACCAGAAAGACTTTGGAGAAAAGATAAAAAAACAAAGGTGTGGGCTCTTCAGCAGGGGCTGTATTTATTGTCCTGTTTCCCACAACAGGTAATTATTGCAAATCTCTGGTGGCTGACTCCGTACCTGGATGATGGCTTGCAGCAGGTCCTTTTGGTTCAATACGTCTGAACATAATGCTGATACATTATAGTTTAAGGTTAGCAGGGGTATTATTTTGCATTGTCCACTTGTCTTGTTAAAAGGAAAGGTAAGTGCATTTAAAGATGCATTAAGGTCAAGTGCAGGTCCACAATGTGGGTATTTGGTAATGCTAGGTTTACTGTTGGAGTAGGTGATCGCAATGGTCTTTTCCAACCAAACTATTCTATGATTCTATGATCTTTGGGGCAATGTTGGGCAATACTAGAAGCTACCTTTGGGGACATTTTAGTTGCTTACACCAGAACTTCTGCCACACAGGACAGAAACTGTGCCTCATCAACTCTACCCTGGCAGTGGCACAGGATTTAGTCCACTCCAAAAGTACAAACCCGGTTGCCTGTGCGTGTACCAAGGGAAAGTGTACTGTCCAAAGACAGATCCGACTTCCCTGGGAAGTAAATTTCTGTCCTGTGGTTTCCTCCACTTCAGCATCTGTCTGCTCCATTATCCCTTTTCTTGAATGCTTTAGACCTGCAACGCAAGCAAAGGGAATCCAGTTTTATGAAATTTATACCATTTTAGCACAGAGAGGTTTTCTTTATCACTAACTGTCTCTTCTGCTGGCTGTAGGCCAGATGCTGCTGCTCTTTTACTCACTTTGAGTAGTACATCACTGCTGAAGAAATTACCCGGAATCATTTGCCATATCAACTGCTACATACTGTAAGTGAAAATCCCCAGGTCTGGCACAAAAAAAGGACAGAATGAAGTGGTATCTGAGCAAAGACTGCAAAATCTTTCATGATCTCTCTCACTCACATTTCTTAGCATCTCCTCTCCCACATGTGTAACCTCCTCACACATGCTGAAAATACAGAGCAGCACATTTGAAAATGTTTGCAAGGGATCTTACTCAGTGTCTTTTATGCTGTTAGGTGGCAGACTACTGGCAGTTACTAAACTAAGCAATGCACTGGAGTTTTAAGCATTGGTCAGTCACTTGGAAATAAGCATCACCTCCACATATACTAACTGTTATGCTTTCTATGATTAGCATTGATATGATTACTACTAGTATCAGTTCTTATGTGCCTGATTTCATATTTATTACCAAGTCACAGCTCAAAGAGGTGTCTTTCCACTTAAGAAAAGACTACTGATTGATGACCAAAGTGCATGATTTTCCCTTGAAGTATGAAATATAAATAATTACTATATGTCAGCATGTATAATTACTGTACTCTTGGGTAGCGGCACTAGTGATCTCTGCCTACATGGAAATTCTTATGTTCCAAAAATATTTCAGACTAGTAAAAGAACAACCAAAACTAGCATGGGATACTCACAGGGCACCAGGGACCTGTAAATAGTCAGATGAGTGCCTCAGCTAGCATGGTTAGAGAAATTTTGTTTGAGATGTCACTTCTAAGGGGTCTGTTCTTCTTTTGATGCACTTTGTTAGCAAAGCAGAGCTTATAAAATAAATTTCTCTGCATCAGAGTAAATGAAGGCAGAAGGAAGAATAAATTACTTTTATCTAATCTCATGCTGATGCCAAGGGGACCAGAACTCAAATGTCCCAACTCTGAATTCAGCACCATCCACCATGCTCTTATTATTGGACCATCATGGAGCTTCTATATATATTTTTTTAAATATATATGTTTGTTCACGTCTTCTGGAACTGAAGGAAAAATATGTATAGTTACAGAGCTAGACAGGCTAAAACATCACCTATCAGAATTATTTAATCTCTGGTATTATTCTCTGTTCTTACTCACTCTCATGTCAGTGCTACCTCTCCCTCCACCTCAAATCCTTAACTCCTCCATCTTCTGACAGGATGTACAATAGCCAGAGCAGTATAAATCAAAGCCTAGAATCAGGAAAATTAGAATAGATTGGAAGTGCCAGTTCCTCAAGAAGGAAAAGAAAGAAACAAGACCGCAGGAGATAGAAGAGTGATTGCAGCTTCATTACAAAGGTCCTTGTACCATCGGAACAGGTTATTGCCTGTCACAAGCTGTTTTTATTTTCTAGCTCCTGAGTGATGCAGAGCTTGATCTGAAATAAATGCCACCTATCCACTTGCTTTATAAATCTCCTAGCTGTAGTCACATTTAATGTTTATGAGTGTTCACATTTTTCAAGTAAAATATAATCTTATACTTGTGGTATCTTTATTGTAAAGCAGCAGGAGAGGTCGAGGGCTGCATAAGCAGCTCTTGCTGGTCCATGCTGAGGTGAGACTGAGAGGGAATGAACTCAGCTGCATCAAAAGGCAAGATAAAGCATGGTGGAACTTCCATGCAGTGCAATTTCAGTGTAAATTGTTTCCTTAATCAGGTTCAGACACTAACATCAAACAATATGAGTGATCAAAATACTCCAGTACTGAATTTTTAAAGATATCTTTCATGAACTTACTTAGCAGTTAAAAAATACCCCACAACTTCTTCCCAGCAATTTCATAATATCAAGTTTTTAATAACAGAAGGGTTTCAATAACATGTCCTTGGGAGTTTCAGATTTCAAGACACCAGTAAAAAAACAGCTGGAGCAGAAAGAGGTAAAATAAAGATGGCTGCTGCCTAAATGACAGTTCTTCCTCTGCTAAGAACCTTCCACTGAGAGCAGAGCTCCATAATGTTTTTTGCTTTGGAAAAAATAGAAAAAAAAACCTCGTTAAGAATAAGATTTTTTTAAACTTGAAAACCTATGTGTAAAACAATAACTGAACTTTAATTAGCAAGAGCTATAATTGTTAGACCTGCTACTTGCACAGCTAACACAGTATACCTGTACATGTTATTTAGAAGTGGTGCTTGGTGGTAACTGAAGCAACATTTGCAGTATAGCTCACAAATTAGTATGAAGGCTTATTTTCCCTACGCTCTGTAAATAGTAAAGTGCTTCAGGTTATACTTTTTGAGTAACTGCAGTCTTTAAAGCAGCCTCGGTGTCCTTAGCCTGAGGTAGAGTGGGTGTTTTTCTCCTGTTGACAGAGTTTTGAAGCTGTGACTCTCACAAGCAGTCTCTTGGATGTAGGTAGGAGATTTGCATGAGTAATGGTGGTTTGTTTGAGTGAGGACTGCAGAATTGGACTCCTTAACTAGGAAGGAGGAATGCTCTTTGCATGAGCAGCGACTGTCTCCAAACAGTGAGGGGGTGATCCAGCTCTGATTTCCTGCCTGTGTGTTGTAACTCTGTGGAGGAAGGCTGCTAATGACATGGCACAGGAATTATTATTTTTAGAAAAAGGTAGAATATGTGTATATGTACAAGCATGAGAAAATCTGCTAGCATTCAGTATCAGCTCACTGTAAAAGCTGGTAATGAACATACTGGTTAGATTAGTTATGTATTGGTGTCACTGCACTTCACTGCTGTAGTTTTGTCCTCTGGCCCCATTAACCATAATGTTTTTAGCACACAGCTAGTCTTGGAAGACAAAGTGTTAGCTCCATATTTTGCAATACATTGTTTGAGACCAAAAATGATCTTATTTTGGTACTTTAATGAAGTGTCTTACCGTTGCTTTAGGTTAACATGGCATTGACTGGATAATTGTCTTGAATAGACCAGTGTAGTTTCAAAGCTCACAGCAACAACAAGAGTTAAAAAAATTGGTTTCTTTCATGCACCAGTTTTACACCTGGGAGATGTTTTCACTTTCTACATGGAACTGAAGAGTAAGATTTCAGCTATGCTTACCTCTATTAAATGTCCAGATTTAAGAATAAGCATTACCATTTTAGTTAATATTTTGTCCCTTTCTCTTTCTTTATACTCCCTAATTAATTTTTAAGACTCTGAGCTGACACCCCAATTGCAAGGAGATTCCAATTCCAGATTCAATTTTTTTTTTTTTTTAACAATTTGCCTCTTTCATTTCAAGTCATTATAGTGTTTCTTTATGCATTAAAATTCCTTATTAGTATATGCATTATAGAATTACTACTGTCTCTAATTAAAGAAATTATTTTAGAGAGAGAGGGTTTATTTCTTTTCAGATATAGCAATTTTCTATGTACAAGCACTAGAAAACACCTAATAGGAGAGGAAGATAAAAAATAAACAGCTCAAACTGCCAATAACTGCCATTGATTTGTATTAAAAAACAGTGAACGCCAAATAATGCAGAACTAAAGAAAGTTGTTACTTTAATATACTTATTAAAGACTTCTCCTTAGTAAAATATTTGATTTTCTATTAGCTAAAAATTCTAGTAGAAAATATCTGCCTGGATTAAAAAAGAAAAAAGACTAATTGCTTCATTAGAAATTAAAAACAATTCATTTTCGCAGCTTTTGGCCAGCTCATTGAAATTATTTGCTTTGAATTTCTTTCATTTAAAAAGAAATTAAAACTTTGCTGATATTTTTTGCTTAATATTGTTCTGAGAGATGACAGTGCCAGCTCAGCAGTGTGAAAGGTATATGTGGAGAAATCAAATATAATGCCAGATCAAATTAGTGGGAGTAAAGAAGAGGAGAATGAGACATATATTCCTTAGGAGATAATGGTAATTTTATAAAAATATATTTGTTACTACTGTGCTATAGCCCATTAAGTGATAAGATTATGACCCAAAAAGTTAGTATTTTTCTTGAGTAAAATAGAGTATGCATTTTATTTGACTGGATCCATTTACATTTGTCATGCCTTGCAATTTCCTATACAATAGGTAATTTTATCTAATTTTTTGTCAATAGGCTAATATAAGAATTTCTTAGAAAAGACTGCATCAATTTGCTACAAATACACTTTCAGAACCTGAAAACACTTTTGCATGTCTAACTTTGAACAGAAATACTTTTTTGTGCCTTTTGTGGAACTGCTCATGTGTTTGGGCAAAGAGAGTACATATAAGCTTGAAAGTAGCCCTTGTTCCACCTTTTCTCATTGAAAGTCCTGCAGGATGATTGCCTTTCTATCACTATCACCATGAAACAGAAGTACTTGTGTAGGATGAAGTATTGTCACAGTTTGTGATTGCCTGTGTCAGGGCTTTGAATACCGGGCAATTGCATTGCAAGTCCATTTTCTTCAAATTGTCACCTGATTCTATTTCTTTCATCAGATGAAAACCTGGAGGAGGGGCAGCGTTTTAAGATTGTTACTTTCTTCTCATAAGTTTTCCCTTTCCACACAAGCACTAGCATGCATAGACACCTACTTATATCCTACTAAATTTAAACAACACTCTCAACTGACATTCTGCAATGGGGTTCCTGTAGGATGTAGCTTGGACAGCGAGATGAGTGAATGCAGGAGGAAACAGAGCAGTCTGACAATCCATCACTTGCACCAAAGCTGGTAGGAGCGTGTGGGTGGGCAGACGTTTGGCAGACTGTGGGACGTGCCTGCCTTGGTGCAGGCATGCATAGGGGTACGAGGAGCACTCAAAGTCTGGAGGGACCTGACAGTGCTGGAAGGTGGGATTTTGACAAATACTCAGGGAGAAATGGGAAAAAATAAAAGGAACTGCGGGCTTACACCAATACCAGCAGGAGCACATGCCATTGCAAAAGACAGAGAGGACAGACCATAGAGCTGGAGAGAATAATGCTGAGACAACACTTTTTCGGCTAAACAAAAGCCAAAGCCATCCTCATGGGCTGGGAACGATAAAATCATATTAATGACATTGCTGGTTTATGGTTTCTACTGTCTCACTGGCTCTGGAATAGCATGTGGGAGCAAGATAGAAGGGAGAGAGCCTGAAACAATCAACTCTGTTTCTTCAGGAAATAACTCAGCCTCAAAATCTATTTTCTGTTTGCAGCTGAAAGAAAATCATTATAGGAACTGGAGGAGGTCCCCCATACATACATACATACATATATATATATATATATATATAAATTATACCTCTGTAAAAGTTATCTAGCTTACACTATTTTTTAAACATGATTCCAAACCAATAAATTATGCCTGTCCATTCTGAGCTAAAGTCAGTAACTGACACCTTTTTAATTTTTATTGTATGCAAAAATGTACAAGAAAATAAATAAAAACATCAAAACGCTTCCTGATATCTGGCAATAGAGAATGTGATTTAAAGTTGAGGAATGGGTTAAGAAGGCAAAGATTGAGATAACCTCTGTATCCCTCCAACAAAACACAGGCAAACCAGTTGAGTGGGAAATGAATGATGTTAGTAAACTAAGCTGATTTTTTTGATTTTTTTTATTTTTTTTTTAAGATAAAGAGATTAAGGATGCAACCATCCCAGTGCTTTGGGCCAAACTCTGATTTGTCTGCTAAACTCTGTTTAGCTGTCAGTCATTCCTCATTCAGTGGTCTTCCTCCCTACCCCAGTTTTCTTTAAACTAGCTTACATTTTCATTTGGGGTTTACAAGGAGGTCATGTGTGTTGCCTAGTTTACTAGAGTTTGCCTTCTTTTCTTTTTTTCTTTCTTTTTTTTTTAAAAAAAAGAAATATATATTTCTGTTTTATGTTTCTTTTACATCCTTTTTTTTAATTTTTCAGGAGCTTTTTTTTTCTTTTTTACACTCACACACAAGGATTTTTCCACTTTTTTCCTGCCTCTGCTTTCTCTTCTCCGCTTTCCTACCATATATCTTATTCCCTAGAGGTGTATGTTCATCTGTAGTGACTTTGCAGAGTGAATGAGATGGCATAATTCTGTCCTCAGATCCTTTGAAAGCCATGAGCATTACAGAGGGAATCCTAAAACCAAGTGAAGTAGCTAGGATTTGGTTCACAAATCTGGGACTTGGTTTTTATTTTACTTTTAATATATACTCTTGAAAGTAAAATACAAACTTAATTTTCATTTTCTGGCTCTCTTTTTTAATACCAGCATCGAATGTTTTGGTATTCCAGCTTCTGTCACATAGGGTGACTGAAACAGACCTATCCCAGGATTATTTATATCTTGGTTTCCAGTAAAGCTGCACCAGCTTTGTATATTAAACCATCCCCTTCCATCATACCCGCAGATAGATGCTGGCAAAGAGAGTTCAGGCTCAAACCCATTGACATTACTACTCTCCACAGTTCTTGGAGCAGGTTCTTTCCAGCACTTGTACAGCAGAAGTCGTGCTGCTGTGGTAGCTTCTGTCAGAACACTTGTATTTGTATTTCTTCTAGAAATATCTGGATAGGAGGAGAGAGTAAAAACAATGTCTCCATCACACTGTCAGCTACTAGTAAGAGCAATTATTTCAGGGGCATTAGATGCCAGATGAACAACCTTTTTCTGACCACTCCCACCACCCTCACACCTACAGAGAACAACTTACCAGCAGTGGCCACAATTGCAATAATATAATGAACACTAAAATAGACAGACTGGCAATTGCAGGCCAGAGGGACTTCCAATGGTCTTTAACATTAAGCACTTCATAATGTTCCAGGCACTGAGCCTGGAACAGAAAGGAGATCATACCTGTGTCTGCTTCACCAAGCCACATTACCTTAGCAGAACTTTTGAGTCTAGGATATTTCCAGGCTTTCTGGACTGCCCATATGTATCATACCCACCTGATGCTGCCTGCTTAGATCCTTGACCTGACTGCTCAGAATATGTTGCAGCAGAGCTGGCAGAGGGTCGTTTCTCCATGGTCACAGTGCCCTGGGGTGAACAGAAGCATGTTCCAGCAGAAGAGATGGGAAAGAAATTCTTCCTAAAGCCCAGGCTTCACTGGAAATAAAAGACAACATGGTTCTGTTCTTTATGATTTTATCTATTAAAATCTTCATGTGCTCTACAGCAAAAGATAATTTTTCTGTATATTTGTAAGCAGATTTAAAAACAAAAAACAAACCAAACCAAAGGAAATGCACAAAGAAACTCTAGCTTCTTATTCTTTCTTTCCCTTTTTCTCTTCTAATTTTTATTCTGCATATGTGTGTGGATTTTATTCATGTTTTACTGAAGAAGCTCCTGGAAGGCTTAGGAGAAGTAAAAAGATTAATATTAAAGCCTTGCTTACTGTTCACTTAGTAACGTTCTTCGGAAGGAGAATTTTCCTTGTTAATGCTAATGTTTGAATAAAAATCTTTTTGACATCCATGGCTTCTGGCAGCTAGTATCCTTTTATCCAAGAACAGTGGGAACAAGTCTTCCAGTTTACCCTGAAACTATTTAGGAAGTAGTTTGGTCTTTTGATTGGAGAAGGAAAATAATTTACAAGATAACTGGAGTCTGTGGTGATTTAGATGCCTACATAGAATTACAGAGAGCCCTCTACTAAAGGAGAATAGCTTTGTAGTATGTTGGGAAATTATATGACAGCTGGTAAATTGTGCTTCTATGTGACATGTTATCCTGCTATTTTTTAAAGCAAAAAGTCCAGAAAATTGCTTAAAGCCTGGGATAGTAAAAAGCCCCACAAGAGCAAGGATAATAATTTTTTTTTTTAAAGAGTCTGTTGTTGCAGGATATTACCATGAGGTTGCTTGCTGTCCATTACCTGCTTTCTGACAGGATGCAAAATATTTCATAATACTGCTTAACTAACTCTGTGCAATGTAGTTCTAGGAATTAACATGACAGTGGCAGAAGCAATGAACATCTGTTCTGGTTTTTATGTTGGTGCACACTGAGCTGAGTTGTATTCTGAGTTTCTTACTGATATCCTGTACTCTATCAGGCTGTTCTACCCAGTTATTTCTGATATGCACAGCAGCCTGGTCCAAAAATACCATATTTCTTGGGAACTTTAGCAGTCAGAGAGGAAATCAGGTTTCCATCCATTTAACTGAGAAAAATCAGTTCTTCTAAAACAATGTTTCAAGTGGTAGGGAGAATAATCATTTTCTGAACGCAAAAAGTAATAAAGGGCTCATCTTCCAGGGTTTTGTTCAATTGTTGTTGGTTTTGTTTTTTTTTCCTTTTTGTCCTGCAACACATCACAGCCCTTTAATGTAATTCTGTTTTCTCCATTTTAATCAGTTTATGCTGTAACTATGACATATCTCTGCCTGCCTGTCTTTTCCTTTTAGCTTTTAGACAAAACTATTACAAACTAGGAAAAACAAAAGAAAAACATACCAAACCAAAGCTAGATTTCCAATTAAATCTCCAAACAGGACAGTCTCTAAATGAGAACATCCTTCTTGAGATATTTATGTTTTGAAAGAGCAACTCTCCCTTTAGATAAATGGCTAATTTTCTGGTTAGTTTGGTCAATATCATTAACAAGAAAAAAGATTGTCATCATTTACATATCCATTTTCAATCTCATGCACTCTGTAGTAAGCAGCATACGATTTTTACTGGGTAAGACTGCTGCCCCTTGGATTATTCTTTCTGCTTTAATAAGTGTTCTTTCTCTTTGCCACCTGTCATGAATGATGTGTAGCAGACTTACAGAAATTAGGAGCTTTCAGACACTGGCAAAGCAGCACGCCTCCCTGAAAATTAACCTAATTTCCTGAGCTTGGCATTACAGCAGAATAACAAGGCTGTGACACAAAAGAGTGAGATGTGCCCTCTTACCTTCCTCTCACTCTAACTAGTTTCTTTCTGGCACCATGACTGTTCACCCAGTGAAACAAACAAGCAAACAAATAAACCTTATAAGTAACATAAGAAAGGAAACTCCAAAGCCATTAATCAAAATTCTACTGTTAAAGGCACTGAAAAAAGCCACTTACTCTTAAGGCAAGTTCATGTCTTTCTAGAAAATGTAGTGTTGAATTCTTAATAGGTCACGACTCTTGTGAAAACCCTGGTTGTTCTGACACTGCTGTTACGTTCCTGTGAAAAATTGTCCTCTGCATTTCAGGATTGATGTCCTACCTTAAATACAGTTATGAAACACATTATTTCTATAAAAGCAGTATGAAAAAGGACTATTTCTGCCAAACCAAAGTTTTTGATAGTGTAATAGATATAGTGCAGTTTGTTAAAATACCATGTGGCTATCTCAAATCTGAAGTTCAGCCTTTTAGTGCACAAAATGGCTTCTGCTGTGCTTGAGATTTTTCTGTACATAGATGGCTCATTTGCTAGCATTAAGTAAATGACTAGTATATTGAGGAGTGAATTGTCAAGGAGTTAAAAATCTTAATGTGAAAGATAATCTCTCTTGAAAATGCCAGGGACACCAGGGTGTTCCTTGTCCCACTTGATCAAGGTTAAACTTCTCATGTTTCTCACAGCAGAAACTAAACTAATCAAAAAGGTAAGCTTTTTTAGCCGACCCCCAGCAGGCTACTTGTTTTCAATATGTAATGATACAGCTGGTAGGAGATATTTTTCAAAGAGTTGTCTGATTTAAGACCCTGAAGGAAACTACCACCCATGGACTGGGGTAGGATTGCCTCTTAGGTGCAAACAGGCAGTCTCTTATTTTCTAAACAAATTCCTCTGATTTTCCTGTGGGTAACTATCAGGCTGGTAATATTTTAGAATACTGCCCTATCTAAAACTCTTCAGGTTCCAAATTCTCTTCTCTCCTTTTATGGGTACATCTGATGAGCAATTGTTTCACAATGATTATGTTTTCAATTACACATCTCAGTGTGGATTAAATTATTTCAAACCTCTCTTTCTCTTGATTCTTGCCACAGGATTGCCAGATAGCTGCTTGGTTTTGTAAGACAATTAAAGCAATTGTAGTAAACCATTCATCATCTCAGTATTGGTTATAACTGTTTGATGGAAGAGGGCATGTGGCAGTATTTGAGGACAGACAGTTTGCATGGTCAGTTGCTAAGATATTTGATAATGTCAAAATCATGTCTGAAATGATGGATTGTGCTGTCCCTTAAAAAGATTTTAGCTGCATGTTGGTCTTTATTTGTCTTCAGAAAAATGCTGGCCCTTAGAAGAATCATTTCATTTTTGACATACTGCAAAAACTATATGACTCAGCAGAGTGAAATGCCTTCTAGATACAATATCCATCAGCAGCTATTCATTAGTTCAATAATACACAGTATACAGTTCACATGAAATAAATTCTGTCTGGCTTTGCCCATTAGGTAGAAATCTCAGGTCACAAGCAGCTGCCATGGGTGAAATCTTGTTTCTACCGAGTTCAAAGTAGATCTTTCACCTCTGATCATCACAAAATATCATCTTATGCCTTTGTGGACAGGTAGCATTAGACAACATCTTACTCCAAATTAAAATGAACAAGCAGAGACATACCCTCATTGCTCCTGAGAGATAAGGGACACTTTTAATCTTGTCAGAAAGTTGTATCTTTATAAAACAAGTATCTGTCTTAATCAAGTTCTCCATAGAAATTAGTGGAAATTCTTTATTCAAGTTCACTCAGACAAGATTTCACCCTGGTAAAAATTTTAAACTAATACTAATCCATTTCTCTGACACGTCCCTTTGACTAGTAGCTTTACATAGGCAGGAAAAGCCTTGACTTGGCAGGACTTTAATCTTACATGCATAACTTCCACTCTAACTTTCACTTCTGCGATGATTATAAAAATTACTATCTAATGAGGGTTTTCACTTTGTCTGTGCTGCATTTCCTCATGTTACTAGCAATAATTACAGGAAAGTCTTCAGTAGCATTTTAGGGAAGCCTATGAGGCTGACTTTCTGAGATTTTTGGAATTTCTTGCTTTCATACCCTTCAGTTGGAACCAGTAGAACTCAAGACTTCCAAAAATCATGTTAGATTCTCCATTATGTTTAGTCTGATGCTACTGGAAATGGTTTACATTTTCATATTATCTATCAGCTTAAGGGAGAAATAAAATATATTATAAATTGATTGGATTTCAGTACACTGAAAACTCCCCACTGGATTGTATTCAGTACACTTTTGGGCAAAACATGCCAGCTGGTTCAGAGTATTTAGCAGAATTACATGCTATCAAAGGAAATAGAGTATTGTAGCCCATTGCAATGCCAGGTAGAATTTTAAATATTGGAATTTAATTACCTAAGTTTTATTAGGGTAGCAGTTCTCTATCTCCTTTAATCCAGCTCATTATTATTTGAGAGAAGAGACTTCCGAGTCAAGCACAATTGCTAGTAATTAACTGCTGATGATACCAGTGGTCTCTGGAGGGAGTTTTATCCAGCCCTTGTAATGTTAAAAGAGAAAGACCCAAAACCAGAACCATTTAAAGGAACAAGTGAGGAATAAAAGAAAATCTGCTTTGAGGAATGTCTTTCACATAACTTCAAATCAATCACTGAAAGACTTTGCAATAACATACCGCTGAGGCCTAGTATTTTGCACACAGTAATATTTTGCAGCATTGTAACAGTAATCCAAACAAAAAAAACACTAAGAGAATTAATGAGGTTTGGAAAGAACAGAATCTCTTAAAATTCCTCTTTGCCTTCTGAGGAGGGAAATCACAGAGACTAGGTTATCTTCTGAGATGAGATCTACAAGAGAGCTTTGTTGTTTTCTCCATAGCAGCAAATTCTACTTAATAGTGGAGACGGACAGGGATTAGTCAGCCAGAATTTGCTATGTATAATAAGGCATGTTAAAGAAATCTTGGAGCAGATTCCCAGCCAGGATGTTTAACACAAGTAGAAAGAAAATCTAAATATTTTCTGTATCCCGTTCCAAAGAAAAAACATTTCAAGCTTTTTATTGGCACATTTGTCAGTCTACTGTGTTGTTGACAGTCAGGAAGCTCTTAAAAACTTTTTCTGGTGGTGCATTGGAATTTACTGTTATAGTGATAGTATCATAAGGGAGAGTAACCAAATGCAACATCAATTACATTTCCACAGTACTATGGTTTCTTGCTATCAGTCATCACTGCAGCATATTGGAAGTATAGGTTTGCAGTCCTACAAGAGCAGTGAAGGAGGCAGGGGAGGTAAGCAAAAATAAAAAGAGCATTGGAAGGTGGGACTACAGATTTAATCTGTCTTTCATCTTCCCTAGTACCATATGGCAGCTCCCTATCCCCATTCTTTAAAGATTTTCTCATGCCAATTGCTTTAGTACAACTTTGTTGAGATTCATGTTTGTTAAAAGTGAAACAGAGAACAATAAATCTATAGTGCCATTGCACAGTAAAGTGATCAAAGTGCTGTTGATGCCTTGTAGGAAACTTTCAGAAACATGGTCTTGTAATTTTGTTGATGTATCAGAGACTGTCTTTTATTTATTCTTTCCTTGCAGTTAGATTCTGCCACATTTTTTTCTTTCTGAGAAGAACCATTCTTCCCATCAGACTCACGTGTTTCTGTGGGTTTACTCAGCAGCATTCTGTATATTCCAGTTTGGCTATTTGAAGAACAATGTCTTAGTAAGCAGGAATCCCATACATCTCCATACAGCAACTCGGGAAGTAATGTACTATTCATTATATAAACTGAGTATGTCTCATCATCATAACTTGAATCACTGTGCATATGTTTGCTTGAAATAACTGTTGGCAAGCGCATGAAAGCAAGGAATGAGTTCATTTGGTTTTTTTCTGTTTACATTCATTATTTGCCCCTGCTGTGACATCATAAGCATCTTTGCTGCAACTAAAGTTAATGGCCTTGTAATTTCAAATGAAGAGTACGTAGCGAGAGCAGATATGCATCCCTAAAAACCCTCACCTTTACCTCATTTATTTTGTCTCTGGGCAAATATGAATTGCAATATGTTGCAGAAGAAAATAGACACCAAACACATCAATTGTAGAAACCAGAAATTTTTTCAAATCCAATATTTCTGAAGACATCCATGTGAGGCATCTTTATGGGGATGCACTACAAGATGCAGCAATAATTTCTTTGCCTTAAGTAGTACTTTCTTGATAAAGTGTACTTTTCAAAACTGAATTGTCACTGGCTTGTTTTTATACATTTTTATAAGTATTTATCATATGTATCAATGTTAAATGTTAGATACTGCTTTCTTGTAATGATAATGTAACGTCCTTTTCTATGGTTCTAGGAAAAGAGAGAATTAGAGAGTAACTTTTACTATGCTGTTGAACAGGAGCCTAAATGGGTGCAAAGTTTCCTCTCAGGTTTTTCCTGAATTATCCAGGCTTTTATAGAGTGATCTGGCTGGGTGTGCTTCTTCCCTGTGACAGGTTCGTGGGGCATGATGAGTCCTGTCTTTGAGTCTTCTATACGTGCCAAGAAATTCTCTCATGTGTTGTCATTATATATCAGTAGTGAATAATTATTGCCTTCCTCCCTCGAAGGAGAAAAAAAAGGTTATTTGGGTGACAGATAAATGAATGACCAACCTGCCTGACAGCTTACAGGTGTCAGAGCTTTCTAGTGCCTGCTTTTCTTTCTATGTGTAGTTGACTTGCTTGTGTATAGCTGCACAATTTACTGGAAACATTGATTGTGGTGATTTTTTTTCCTTTATTTTGCATTATCTTTCACTCAAAAAAAAAAAAAAAAGATTAAGAAACTGCAAATCAATGGGGGAGATGAGTTCCAAAATAGATGCCTGTTTGTTCAAAATGTCCTGCTATCACTCCCAAGTGGAGCAAGTTAAAAACTCTTGCCAAGAGTGTACCATCACACAATTTAATCAACACACTGGTCAGCTGTTTGCATAAAATAGTAATGTGGCATTTAGTCTTCTGTGGACCTCAGCATACCCATTTGTAAAATGCATAGTGTATTGTAAAATTCATATAATACCTTGCAGGGGTTTTGTAAAGCTAAGCTAATTAATGTCAAGCAGTCAGCTGAAATTTGCTTTTTAAGTGAAATTAATTTATCTAAATCTTCGCAGGAAGAAGATTTCTTAATACTTTTTCATAAAGCTTCTATAGCCATCATGCTGGCCATCTATTACTTATACATCAAAAACAAACTGTAGGAGAGAAATGAGCAAGTCAGAAGGCTTGAAAATAATAGCCATAGGTTGTAAGAGAGGTCTCATTAGGGACGCAAAAGTGAAGTACAGAATCAATAGAACCAAAGAAGTTTATGACATTGTACTTGAGTATTTTGCAATGGTAGGAAATTATATGGGAAAATCATAATTATTCCGTGATTGAATCTAATCTTCCTTGGACATAAGCATGTAATTTGGTGTTTGGAAAGATTCTTGTTTAGCATGTAGAAAGACAACACAGAATCTGACCATTTTGGAGACATATTGCAAAACCTTCTTTTATAAAAGTTTCTTGGCCAACCAAGAATACCTCTCATAATAATTTCTCACTTTCTTCATCATTCCTGCAAAACAAAGCAGTGATGCAATAAACTTATTCAGAGATGGTTAGATGTGAAAGGAATCTGAGATTTTGTAATTCCTGCTGAGGGTCTCTGCCTTGATATTCTAACTGACACAGAAGCTACTGAGTATGGAAGGTGTACAGTGACTGCTACTTATTGAATGCTAAAACAAAAGGTGTGTGTCACCTCTTGTCCATGTGTATTAAACTGTACAGTGATGGAACAGGGTTAGTAAAAGAAACAAAGGAATTTACCTGTCATAGAAGAAATGGTAAAGGATTCAGCAGTTCCTGGACTGTTCGACATACTGAGGATGAAGAGGAGCTCCTCATCCACTGGAGGCAGTGCTGTCTTCATAAGTTCATGGTTCGACACCATGGATCTCCAGGTGGGTCAAGATTATAGAGATACACCAACCTGGAGGACTCCATGCTGTTGAGCTGTTCACAAGCAGCGGAAGCCAATAAACTCCTCCTAGCTACCAGGTTATTTTCCCTGTCTGCCTCTGGAGCTCTTCTGACTGCATTGCTTGTGCTCACTTTGGAGGAAATTATCCATGGAGAAAACCAAAAACCTTCTACACTGATGAGAAGGAGCAAACCATCTCTCTCTTGGGGACTAAAGCACAATCAATACTGATACAGAGATAAGGAGATTTCCAGGTTGTTGCCATGTGCATGTACTTGTGT
Organism: Caprimulgus europaeus; assembly: GCA_907165065.1. Next base: position 57,385,526 of record OU015528.1, on the reverse strand, counting down.
TTACTTGCTTCTGTAGTGGATTTTCTTACACCTTTCTGTGAATGTTGTAAATTTTCATTCATTGTCAAAGGGAGAGGCTGAATGAGCAAATAATGTTTTCTGTGAAGTAGTTCAAACACTAAGTGGATACCTATCTAAAGCAAAGAAATCAGCCATTCTGGAAGGGTATGCCTGCACAATCAAAAATTTATGGATATGAGCCCATTCTCAAACTCACACCTGCCTTCCATCCACAGTGATTTCCTGCAAGGGTGTTAACAGCTCTGGATTTAGGTTATTCTATGATTTTTCTCAGAGAGGAGAGCCCAAGCCTGTTCCCAGCCTCTGCATGAACCCAAACTTTTGTTTAAGTGATATAGACAAACCAGGCTGTAGTGGGGCAGAGCATGTTATGCTCCCACAACATCAGCAGATATGTGAAGCACAGCTTTTTTTCATGTATAGTGTGAACATTTGAGCTATAAATACCAGTGTGGATGGAAAGCTTTGAGGTCATGGGGAATGACATTCTTACATCTATTTTTGAGCCTCCTTTTCAACAGAAGTGTTGACGTACCTATAGAGGATCATGCCTTCTGCATGATAGTAAGTATTTATATGCATTGGCATAATTCAATATTGAGTCCTCTATTGTTCACTTGAGTAAAGGGAAGTCTTGTCATACTGGAAGAGGGGAATTACCTTGGAGCATAAGGCAGCTGCTCAGGTTGAAGACCTTGGTGCTGCTGGGTCACTCACTGCACCTGAGAGCACTAAGTCTCTTCAAGGAGGTTGACAATTAGCCATTGCAAATCAGTTTTGCTCTCAGGAATTGTTGGTGGTAAAGCTTACTGGACTTATTTACTATACAGGATTTCTGTTTGAGTAGGAGGTTGGAAGAGAATATATGTGAGCAAGAACTCTATAAAGCAGGGTGTATCTTTATGCATTCTTCACACAGTTGTATTTTAAGCATGTCTGGGCTACCACTGATGAGCAATTTAAAAGTGATGGAATTTTCACAGACCTCTTTTGCTTTCCATAAGGCTTTTCTCTTTTCTTTAGGAAAAAAAAATGAAATGAAAGAGAGAGAAAGAATTCTGTGAGGGATAAAATTACTTTTGTAGATGAACATCTATACTATACAGTATTGATTGTAACGTGGCTTTGAGTTACATAGAATTACAAGCTCCTTTGCTCTCTGTTTTGCTAGGGCTGTTCCATGTGTTACAAATTGATATGCAACCCTCAGCTGAGTGACCATTTGTTTTATGCTTTTACCTGAGCCCTTAAAGCTCTTGGTAATGATTGGGAAGAGAGGGGAGCTGATAACCAAGGAGAGTGGAGGCAGTGTATTACTCACTTTCAAGTACCCTATTAACATACTGCTGAGTTGACACAGGGGTAAAGGCCCTCTCCAAAACGATCTGCAGTAGTGCTACTTGCCAGCAGCAGATGGAGAGCAAGAAAGTATCATTGTGGTTTAGTGTGTTAAATTCTGGCTGTGTAAATGGATTGTGCTCAAGCAGATCCCTGATATTTTTGAAAATAATGTTCACCCAGTAATGTATGTTTCATTGTCCTCAAAGAACTCCTGAAGCAGAGCGGGACTAGCTGAGGCAGAGGGCCTCAAATCTGTCTGCACCCATCTGTCTAGACATGCCCATGAAGAGTAGGGTGTAGTCATTGTCCCTGTTTTTCCATTGCCTTCTGAAGAAGAAATTATATTCCTACTTCCTCAGGTTCCTTTAAGAAACTCTGCGCTAACTTTTATGGGTTTAGGGTTTTTTTCCCCTTGTTTATGGCTCTTATTTTTAGATTGTGATTGGTGCTGACTTACAATACACCACGATAGCTGCTTATTCACGTGTTATAGCTGTAGCTTTAACTCCAGTTGCTCTCTGTCTTATTGCAACAGTCTCTTAAAAATACAAACATACTTAAAAAGTAGATTACATTTTGAAGCAGAGGGGGGGAAAAAAAAACGCTATTTTCATTGTTCATGAAATTTCATGGCATATGGATATTTCTTAGCAGGCAAAGCAGTTCCAGCTGGTGTGTTTCTTTTGTGAAGTGTAAGGCAGGCTGCAAACTGGCTAATCAAGTTGCCCTTTTTAACCTGCTGACTTTATAAGGATTATAGATCTATCCTTTCCCTTCTGGTATCGCTGGATAAAAAATGTAGCAACTGTTTGAAACTGGTCAATATGAAACTGGGTATAACAAACTGTAAACTGGGTATAATAACTGTAAAACTGATCCATCAGATTAATTCAGTTTAATATGGCAAGGAGGATGTTTCTAAATTTTTCCAGGAATCTTAATACAGGTTAGAATTTGCTTTTTCCCTTCCCTGCTTTCATCATACACACAGGGAAAGAAAAAGGAGTAGACACAAATGAAGGAAATCTCATCTTCTAGCATGTAAGCTAATGGAGTATAGGTTTTAAGTAATGCCACCAGTACCACAGCAAGGATTGCTTTCTTTCCTCAATAGAAGCACAAGCCACTTCATATGTAGGACACTAGACTACAACACAGAAACCTTTACACAGTGTTAAGGTCTCACCTAGCATTAGATGGCTCCTTTGTGATTCCTTTCTACAAATATCAGATATGGAGTCAGCCTCACCTCACCCCTGGGAATCTCTCCAGATCAGTGTTGCTGATATCCCTCATAAAGCACCTTTTAAAATAAAACATTCTGGTTGTTCTCACTTCCTTCCAGATGTTGGAATATTTTGTTAGAGCAGAAGGAAGACTGGAAACTTACTTTCTCTCAAAATATTAGATGCTATCATTACCTGAATTACAGAACTGGGATTTTAAGGGAGAAAAACCAAAAAGAACAAACTTATGACTCATGTTAAAATTACAGGATCTGGCAGCACTAGATTTTGCATCTGATTTATAGAGATTTTTTTTTTTTTTCTCCTACTAGATTATTATTCCCATTTTCAGAAAAAAACCCCCAACCAATCAAACAACCACCAAACAACCAAAACAATAAAGATGAGTTCACAGTAATGGCTTCTTCCCCCAGCTGGAGCTTCTGAGAAGATTAAAATTCTGTTTGTTGTTCCATATTAATTTTGGATAAGAAAATTAATATTCTTTGGACTTCAGTAAGATGAAAACCAGTTTTAAATAGGAACAGAACCTATTCACAAGTTGGATTATTACTCTCCCTTTCTTTCTATAGTTGCATGAAGAATGTAGCCATATCATTGCTGTGTTTTCTACTCAGAGAGTAGAAACCGTATCCATCATGCGTATTCCTTCCTACTACTTATTACAGCATCTGTGACACAGGTTGGTTTTTTGAGGGCTATGTGACAGGAGAGAACCTGCATTAAATTCCCAGCCTGAGCTAGTATCAGGCTACTCATGCTTACATCTCTTGCTGCTTTACGGAAGATGTATAAAAGGAGCTTTTCTTGCTACTTTGCATCAAAGATCTTCACTGTAGGCACTCCTCAGCAGGTGCTTTTGAAGGGCTGTGGTGGAGTAATACTGTTACCAATGCTATGAAGGAAGAGCAGAGCACAAGTTACACAGTTAATATAGTCTCAGTCTAAAGTGTGAAAAAAGGCATTTCTTGATCCACATTAGGTATGTGTCCTTGGAGATTTCTGCCTCATTTACTGACCAAAGCAAGACTTACTATTGTTAGCAATGCAGAGATATTACAATCTGAAAAAAAATGAGCTATGTTCTGTTCTGGTGTATGTGCCATCAGCAAAATTGTCAGCTATGTCTTAGTGCATTTATAAAAGGTTTTAGACATGAGGCTGGGTTTGTGGGGCTTGTAGATACTCAGATGGTCTTTTTACTTGTACACTGAGCAAATATGGCATAGAAATCTACATAAGCTAGTAAACATGGACTAAACCTCTATTTGATACTTTTACAGTGTGGCTTTTGTAGTTACTACCGATCTTTGGAGTGAGGGTAAAAAAAATCTCATTATTACTCTGTTTTGCTTCCAGAACTTCCATCTCATTTCCACCAACTGTGAGTTCTGTCTCACACACATAACAGAGAGAAGGAAATAATAGCTTTAGCTTGAAAGCTTTCTAATCATGGGCTAGAGGATTGATATTTTACCTAACAATAGCCAAAGAAATCTATGTGCTTTAAAAGCCCTTGCTAATGTCAAAGAAAATGAGTAATAGCTTTACTATTTAGCAAGCACAGAGACTGTCATGGTGTCTTCTGTTTGTAGTGGGAAGCTCCACAAGTGAAATTTACTTAGTCCAGTGAAGTACTCCAGTTTAGTACTGGAGGTGGGATTCCTCTCAGTTAGGTTTTAAAGTCTACTTACAAGTTGGGCTTCTAGTCTACAAGATCTGGCTAGGGTTTCTCTGTAGTAAAGAAACATCCCTCAGTGGCAATTAATTCCATCCTGTGGTGGAGCTAATGAAGAGGGGATGAATTACTACCTAAAGGCATCTCTGTATTGTCCTTTACTGTAGAGGACCCCTAGATAAGTAGCTTTGATATAACTTTCAGAACACTAAAATAGAGCAAACAGAATCCCTCTAAAGGAGAAGAAAAATATCTTCTGAAGTTTGTTTAGCATGTTGTCTTCTCTTTCCAGCCCCAAATCTCAATGAACATTTATTTCAACTGCATTTAATTTTTCTGTGGAAGTTATTGGGTTAAGATTTATTGATTTCAGTAGGACTTTTATCAACAGGGCAAGGTGTGTCTGTGAAGAACTTATTAATTTGCACTGTGGCAAGCATTTTAGTAGCCTCTGCTTTGGAAAAGAAAATGTCTGTGATTTAGGACCCTGAGCCTGGAACATATCCTAACCCGTAGCACAATATTTGCTAATATTCAGACTTAGATGTAAGATACAGAGCAAGCTACTGTATTAGGTGTTTCTAACAAGTAAAGGTATGCCCAAAATGGCTATATCTAATTCCTGTTCATGGTGCCACTAGAGGAGCATTCAAATTTCCCAAGTAAATTTCCCTTGTACTAGATGTTGAACTAACAGTCAGTTCCAGCTCAGCTCCAGGCAGCTCAATTCCCTGGACAATAAAGCTCCACAAATAAACTATTTTCAGAATTAAGCAGATAACCAATGTCCCACTGAGATACTGCTGTCAATGATCTTAGTCCCCCTTTCTAACTTAATGTTCTCTGTGCCTTTGAGATGTCTAATGTGAAAACGGATCTTCTGGAGACAGAAGAAATGTTGAGGGTTTTTTTACTTCTTTTTCTAACTCATGTTACTTTATAATAAGACATGCTGCAGTTGCATTTGCATTGTTTATCAACTACAATTATATTTACCTATGTATAAAACACTCTGATGTGTCAAAGGATTTACTTTCCCAGCAGAGAAACTAGATTTCAAATTGCTAAATTCCATATAAGGGTTTTATTTTGATCAGATATAAATTTTAAAATAAATATATCCAAGCAAGGTTTTGGGCAATGAAGATTGGATTTCTAACTTTTTTTTTTTTTTCTGATGCCAGGCAAAAAAAACCAGTGAGTGAGTCATTGTCTCCTTTTTGAAATGTACAGATTTAAAAAATACCATTAAATGGGGTCAGTAGTTTGTGTAGTTCCATTTTTATCTATCCCTTCTCTTGAGTCAGCTCAAACTTGCCTCAGTGCGAAGATTTCAGACTGTCTTTTTTCCACGTGGTTTTAGGTTATCCCAAAATGAAATTATTGTAATATAAAATATTGAAGAATTACTAAAGCCTACAAAATGCTGCCTTCTGCATACCCCACAATAGGCAAGTTCCATGTTACAAAGCCTGACAGATTTACATTATAACGTGGTTAAGCTCCATGAACTATCTTAATGTATGTATACTGACAATTTCTGGAGTTTACAGTTTTTCTCCTGCTGTGAAGGATTGCTTTGAACTGCTAATTCTCCTGATAGCCTTTCCAAAATGGACGTATATTTGAATGTAATGTCCAGCTGAGTATGTTTTCAGATGTTCTGGTCAGCAAAGAACTGAATGTTAAAGAATAAAAGTACTAGGGGATTTTCCTTTACTCTGAGGTCACTCGCCTTTGTCTCCATGCCCTGTGGCATTATATAAATATTGGAACTGGCATTTGGTTTTAGATTCCAAAGATCTATGCAAGAAGTTTTACATTATTTCCTATTACTCTTTGACTCATTTAATTCTTTATTTGATCTTGTCAAAAGTATTAAAGGAGCCCGGTAAAAGTACAAAGTACAGGATTTAGAAAACATAAATAGATAAATGCTTGTATTTTTAGATTTTACATAAAGGTAAACCACTGCAAGTAAAAATCATATGAAGTCAAAAGGCTTGGATCATCAGCCAGTGCTAATGTCAGAGTCTCAGCAACTGTTACTTGGCACCGTTCCATAACAGTCAATAGAAGGACAATATGCTGTAGCCAAGAAACAGGTTTGTATAACCTGATATTAATGATTTTCATGCATGGAGATGTAACAAAACTCTTTTGGTACACTGATACAGTGTTTAATTCTCTCTTTAGTTAGAACTTTTTTCCTAATTAGGATCAAAAATCTCTTTTGCTGCAGATCAAAGAAATTCCATGTGCTATTGCTTATGCATGTAGAGAACAGTTTCTCACCCTTTGAAACTACCTTCTGAAATTCAAGATTCTCTGGAACAAAAAAAACCCAGTTCTCCCAACTTTTCTTCTACTGCATAATTTCTTGATCTCTGATCAGTTTAATTTTACTGTCCTGGACCCCTGATAATACATCTGTGCATTTCCAAAAGTAATGTGCTAAATAAAATGCATTGTTCCAGCTGAGTACTCATTATTGTATGGTACTGGAATAATTATTTTCCTCAACTTGCAGATTTATATATTCCATAATCAAATTTATCTTTTCATAGCAAGGTTGCATATTGGCTCTTACTAATATCCAGGTCTTCTCCCTAAGCACTTTATTCCTCATTTTGTGTTTGTCCATCTAATTTCACTTCCTTTATGTAATACTTCATTCTTGTCTTTATTAAATTTTATTTTATTATTTCTTTTTTTTTTTTCCAGTGTACTGAATCATTTGAAATTCTGATCCTTATATTAGATACTTATTATTCTTACCCACTCACTAACATTGAGTGTGTGAGTGATCAGTTGTCATTAGCATATCCAGGGTTTTTGAGGAGAGAGATTGTCATCTTTGTGGAGCCCTCTGTAGTTTGTCTCCACCTGGTCCACTGAAAGAAATGCACTATTCCATGTTGTGGTTTCATTGCAGTGGTGTGGGAGGACGACTGATGCTTTTTGCTTGGTAAATGACCTTTCTAAAGAAAGCGTTAAATGACACTGTTCTTTGGTATCTATATTGCAGTGCAATACACTATCTCATTAATGTTCCATCTTCCTCAGGCTTCTCTTAATGTATTCTTTTCCTCATTTTCATTGCATATTTTATTTTAACTATTTTTCTTCAGACTTGACAAATGATATAACTTTTCTCCAGCTCTGATTCAAAATCTTCTGAGATCCCAATTCATGAAAATATCCCCTTGAATAAAGTGCTTAAAAAGGCGTTTAAAGGTAATCCTGAGTTCTAAATCATAATTACAGCACCAGATTTCACAGCTAAGGGGAAAGTAACTCCTCCATTCCTCTCATGTCTGTGGTAAAGTGCACTCATGAGACATATGACAAAAAGAGATGTCATTGTGCAATTACTTCCATCAATATCCTGGCCACCTCCAGATCTAGAGATATAGCCCTAAAATTTGTTATGTAATTTTAAGCATTTTCCTGAATAAGTGACTGCTTAAGTGTTTTCCCAAATCAGAGCTCAAGCCAATTTGTATTATTTTTCCTTTGGCTCTATTATTTCTGATAATATATTCATATTGTTTCATTTCTAAGCTGTTTATGTTCTTGTATTAATGAATATGTTAAATAAAATTAAATCAAACAGCTCTCCCAGTAGCCACATTAGAGGATATCACTCCCCAGATCAGACATATCACAGAACTGTTATCTTTATTTGCAGTCTTTTGTTTTTCCTTAGTTCATGGACAGTAGTGTTCCCATTTAAGCCAGATGAGGTTTCTGGGGAGACAAACATATAATGGAAATGTATGTTAGATACTTTAATATAATATGACTTCATTTTGGAAAACTATTTGATATTCTGTCTCCTAGAGCATTATGGGCAAAATTAATATGCAGATAAGGCATATGATAGAAAATAAAATGAAAAAAAATATATCTATTATTAATTTATCTTTTAGTACCTATAGATATTGAACTGAGGGTTCTTGTACTTATTAAACACACTGTGATCCTCCAGTGAAACTATGTGGTGTCAATGCACATAATTCAGAGCTGGATTATAGCTTCTCAGTTAAGACCAAAACTTGCTACTTCTATCATAGGGGCCAGGACCAGGTAGAGAAAAAAGGCATAACTAGGAGAGGGAGCCAGAAGGTGAGAGCCTTCGGGAAGAAGTCAGCTACTGCTTCTGTCAGGAGCCATCACTGCAGCAGTATCTGCTTTAAAGTGCCTTCTACTCCTTCCCCCAGCAGAAGCAACCAGGGATTTCCAGAGCTGTGACACTGGCAGAGCAGGCAGCAAGGCCTGAGCTGTGTTACTGCTCTGGTTACCTGACACTGCACACACTGTGTGGTTCTGGAACAATTTATCCTCAGTGCAATCTCTAGGCATATCCCTAATAATGACCCTATGAGAGGGTCATTAGAAGCACTCAACGTGGTTTTACTAAGGGGAAGTCATGTTTCACCAACCTGATAGCCTTTTATGAGGACATAACCAGGTGGATAGATGTTAGTAGAGCAGTGAATGGTTTATCTTGTTTTCAGCAAAGCATTTGACACTGTCTCCCACAGCATCCTTGCAGCTAAATTGAGGAAGTGTAGTCTGGATGATCACGTAGCAAGATGGATTGTGAACTAGTTGAAAGGAAGAAGTCAGAGAGTTGTGGTCCATGGGACAGAGTCTAATTGGAGGCCTGTGTGTAGTGGAGTCCCTCAGGGGTCAGTATTGGGACCAGTACTATTCAATATATTCATCAGCTACCTGGATGAGGGAATTGAATGCACTGTCAGCAAGTTTTCTGATGATATAAAGCTGGTAGGAGTGGCTGACACACCAGAAGGCTGTGCCGTCATTCAACAAGACTTAGACAGGCTGGACAGTTGGGCAGGGAAAATTTAATGAAATATAATAAGGGCAAGTGTAGGGTCTTGTATCTGGGAAAGAACAACCTCATGTACCAATATAGGTTGGGGACAGACCCGTTGGGGAACAGCATATGGGAAATGGACCTGGGGGTCCTGGTGGACAGCAGGATGACCATGAGCCAGCACTGTGCCCTTGTGGCCAGGAAGGCCAATGACATCCTGGGGTGCAGTAGAAGAGGTGTGGTTAGTAGGTCAAGAGAGGTTCTCCTTCCCCTCTACTCTGCCCTGGTGAGGCCACATCTGGAATATTGTGTCCAGTTCTGGGCCGCACAGTTCAAGAAGGACAGGGAGCTGCTTGAGAGAGTCCAGCACAGAGCCACCAAGATGATTAAGGGAGTGGAACATCTCTCTTATGAAGAAAGGCTGAGGGAACTGGGTCTCTTTAGTTTGGAGGAGACTGAGGGGTGACCTCATTAATATTTATAAATATATATGGGATGAGTGTCAGGAAGATGGAGCTAGGCTTTTCTCAGTGATGTCCAACAGTAGAATAAGGGGCAACAGGTGCAAGCTGGAGCATAGAAGGTTCCATGTAAACATAAAGAAAAACTTTTTCACTGTGAGAGTGACAGGACACTGGAACAGGCTACCCAGAGAGGTTGTGGAGTCTCCTTCTCTGGAGACACTCAAAACCCACCTGGACGCATTCCTGTGTGACCTACTGTAGGTGTTCCTGCTCTGGCAGGGGATTTGGACTAGATGATCTTCCAAGGTCCCTTCCAATCCCTAACGTTCTGTGATTCTGTGATTCTGCCCATCGTGAGACCCATGCCTAAAAGTACTGCAACCAAACACTTGTTAAATCTTTACTGAGCTGGTTAAAACAATACCACTCTCTAGACCCATCCCAGATTCCAGCACATGAAGCATCCAACTTCTTGTGCAACTGGAAAAACACAGGGCCCTGGTGACACTGCTGTGGGAATATGCAGTAAATATCATTTTGTTGCAAGCACCAGATGCTACCCCTCAGCTTAGGCTATGGAGGTGATAAGGCAGTGTACCAGGTCTATTTATAATTGTAACCTTCAGAGAGTTTATTTTCAGGACTAAGCTCAACAACATGATAACACCGAGGGGTTGCATCTCAGTGTGGTAATGGTGAAACACAGTGTTACAGTGGATTAGTATAATGGGGTGTTCTCATGTCATATACTAGCTCATATCACTTACAGATAGAAAGCACAATACCACTAAGTGCTCTGGGACCAAAATGCAGTCTCCTCTTAGAGTTACTATCTGATATTAATATGGTACTATACTCAATTGTATTTAAAAGCACTAGGATGAGTAGGAGAATCCTGAAGCACAGTGAGAAAGCAAGTTTTTAATGCTATTTCATTCTTCCATCAATATCCTCTATCAAGATCTACCATATACCTTTCCTGAGGTGGAATTTAGGGTGATTTGAAGAAAGTAGAGATAGGTGACACAGCTCTGTTATTTAATGATGTGCCTGCAATAGCAATTTTTGTCCTTAATTTTTTGTTAGCTTGAAAAAAATGCAAAGGAAAAATATCATCAACTTTCTTCTATCAATAGGCTCAAGCCTTTCTTTCCTACACATGGGAAGAACAAGGACCTTCACTAATCTTAGGCTGCTTCCAGCTGTTGTGTGGCCAGAAACCAAATGAAACTTCTGAAGCTTTAAACGGGTAATTCACCAACTACAAGCACTGGACAAGTCCTTCAGGGAAAACCTGTGCTATGTCAGTAAAAGCTTCAGAACACCTCATTTCCCTGTTTTTCTGGTTTTCATTTTTATGCTTTTCATCCTCCCCTTTTTTGTCCCTTTTTCCCTTTGTCTTTCTTTCTCTCTCCCTCTTTTCACTTCTCTATCGTCACACACTTCCCAATGCCTTCATACTTATGTGAAGGTTTCAGTCCTGTGATAGGGATTGAGCAGATGCTCTCACAGAAGGTACTCCAAACAGCTTAGAGACATCCAGCATGCTACAAGGGAAAATCTCTCAGACGCCAGTATTCAGCCAGGATTGCAGAGCTACTCATTGTAGTTCAGTTCCTGAGACCTCAGAGATCCGCAGTAACTTCAATGACTGTACCCCTGGTAGGAACCCAGCAAGGTACAACCAGCAACCTCAGGAGACTGCTGTGAGGTTTTGTTAATCAATATATACACAAACTTTCAGGGACATAATTGCAGAATAAAGTTCCACTTATTGCAGTAGAGCAAATCTGTGTTCAAACCCTCCAGGGGCTGCAGAAGGCTTTCAACAGGAATGTTTTTACATTGGAAGAAGATTTATATTCATTAGGTAGCCTCTAGGATCAGTGGTCCACCTTAATAAGTGTTTTGGTAAAAGAGGTCATGTCCCTCAAGGATATCTGACTGGGACATGTCATTTCTCCCATAAAAGATGATTACAATATGCAGACACTGATTGTCTTCTAACATTTCTAAGGTGACAATCTTTTTTTAAAGAAAACTAAACAAGTGACACTTCTCCTTCAAGTTTGTTCAGTGCTAGTGAAAGTTATTAGACTGATGACTGAGAAACAAAGTCCTCTGCCTCATAGCATAGGTGCAGTTGGTATAAAAAAATTTTGCATTTTTAGCAGCACTGCATGTCCAGTAGAGTTCAAACCCTCATCCAGGGACAATCCTCATAGTCGAGGATAATATGACTTTGAATTCTTCTATTCCAGCTAATGCAAGAAACTACTGTCATGGTGCTGCATATACTTTCAGTCCATGATCTCCATGTAGCCTTTCAGCTAATCATCACGTTGTCCCTTTTTCTATCTTTCTCTTGTGAATTTCTTTGCCAAAAAGGATACAAGCATGTTCACATTAGGTAAACTGAATGTACTCATCAGTAATGAGACCTCTCTTTGTGCACAGCCTGAAGGACAGCCTTTCTTAGGAGTTTTAATCACAAACATTTTTGAAGCAAAGAGACTTTTAATTGACTTCCCTGTCTAGATGAGAAACACCCTTTCAAGTTTGAGAGAGTAACACTGATAAGTTATTGCAAGAGTTATACAGCTGATTCAGAGTGATACACTTGGTATACTCAGCGGGTTTCAGGCTGGACAGATGAAAAGAGAGCCCCTTTAAAAACATTGGTCTGATGCTGTTGATGGGAAAGGAGAGGTAGAGATGAAAGAGAACACTGTATACAGGAGACAGGTAGTAAATATGTTTTGAGTTTTTTTTAGACAAAAACATAATAGCAATTTTTTTCTGAAGATGTTAAAACAAAACTATCTGAGGCAATTGCTCCAGAAAAAGTTTCTCAGTAGCTCAAACACTGCATAGAGGAAATCCCACCTTAGGCAGGACATAACCACTAGAGGAGAAAGTCTAGCCTGCAATTCAGTCATAAGAAATTTCAGATAGGTGTGGTGTGAGGTGTGTGATGCAGACAAATTTTTTCTGGGAGCCTCCTCTTTGCTGCATCCTCTCCCCATATCACCAGGCTAGAAGCGCACTCTTGTCTCCTGCCTGGATGTTGTGCATGTCATGCAGCCAAGATATCCTAGGATCGGGTATGAGCCTGGCATGCAAGGGGGTCTGAGGAGGAAAGGCCAGAGCATCTAGTCCTCACATGCTTTCATTAAAGGCAGTGACACCTCCACATTGCCTTCACAAGATGAAAGGATTTGCAGCCATGACCTCAGAAATTATGAGACCAAATGTGGAACCTGAGTGTTATTAGGTGTCAGAGAGTCGGAAAAAAAAATGTAGACAGCAGAGGAGGCAAATTATTGATTCTTCCATGGAAGACCAAATTTAGTAAAACACAGCCCAAAAGACAATATCAAGTGTAAGCAAACAATATTTGCTCCAAATAATTCCTCATCATCCAACTGTTTATTCAGAGCATATACAATAATGTGTCAACATTTAAGCACATAAAGCTAAAAGATACAGTGAATAGTTCACTATGTTCTCTTTTTCCACTGTCCAGTTGAGTTTTCATCTCCCAGTTTTCAGGAGCGTGGTGGGATGAACTAATTCATCTTCCAATGAGATTATGAAGTGTTCACATAACAGTGGCAGAGAGACTACACAAAACATATATGCTTATCATTCTTCTTCTTGTTTCCTCTTATATGCAACTTTCTCACATTGCAAATTAATGACTTTTTCATTGCCAGAATCCTAAATTCTCACTTATCCTCACTGGTCAGTCTCTGGGTTTTGATAACTCAGTACTCCTTTCCAAATCTACATACTTTTTAATACACCATACTACTAGTGCAAATAAAATGTACATATCTGAGTCTGATGGCCTATAGAATTGTTTTGCTTTCATTCTTCTTCTGTGCTGCTTTTATTTCTTTCCTAATACTGTATGATTTTTACACTTATATTTGGATGCTAACCTGTAAGGTGGTGATAAAGCTGCTTAGAACAGTCAAACCTTTAAACTAAATGAAAAAAAAGGACAAAAGACACCTTTTTAGACTAACATAATTGTTTAAATAAATAACTGCATTAAAATACCTATATACTAGCATGAGTAACATTTCCAAGTGAGCCCTATTCCATATGTAATAGACAGAGGTAGGAAGCTTTTGGAACTCAATGAGAATTGCAGATACACTGCTGCTCTTTTAAACTTGCACCCTCATGAAACAGCTAGACATGTTTCAGTTTCTTCTCTTTTCCTGCTGTTAATATGATTCACCCAATCTTCAGCTGGAGGTGAAAAGATTGTAGTCACTCCAGGTACTCTTTTACTGGGAGTCACAGGGCTGGTGCAAAATGCCGTGCCATTTGGTGACACTAGGAGGGGCTCATCGTAGCCCTGTTGCCAGAGCTTTCAAAGTACCTCTGCACAGAACAAGTCCAAACTTCCCTACAACAAAACTTCTTTCCACATTTGCAAACATAGTTAAAATGCAATGTTTATTCCCATCACTCTCCTTTCAGACAACATTACAGAATAAAAAGGATAGGAGAAGAAGAATCTGGAACATATTTTGCTTTCAGTTGTCTCCTCAAACTTACAGATTTCCACATATTCTTTATTGAATTTTAATATTTAAAAAAATCATACAGCTAAATGTGACAATTTTGGTGGCGGAACAGAAATAATTGCTGGCATTTCAGTTTAAACTAACACTGAATTCTTTCCTTCAACATGTGTGGTCCTCTAGAAGGACTTCTTTCTCAGACATGTCACATCTCTGTTCTTAAGAGGGGTAATTCCTAGTTCTATGAACAACACTTAAAATTTCTCTCCCTCTCCCTCTTTCCACTCTGCAATTTAATGAAATTAAAAGGATTTCCACTTTTTTTTCTCCTGATTTTCAAATATTTACTTATTTATCCACCCCTACCAGGTTTGAACAGACAAAAGATACTAAGACTCCCATTTAAAATAGTAACATTGCTTCTATGGCTGCACTTTGATAACCTCCCTCATCTTGGGCCTGCCTCAGAAATTGCAATTGCATCTTTTTGTGATTGGGGATTGTGAGCCAAGTTTTCTCTTCGTATAACCAACAGATTCCTCCAGTTGCATAGTGGAATTTTGCCCACAGGAGAATTGGCAGAGAGTCTGGCTGCTACAACAGAAAAATAATAATGGAATTTAACATAATGTCCTTGTATTGACTGTTAGAGAAGAGGGGAAGGGAAAATTGGCCAGCTACAAGGTCTGTTTTCATTTCGCTCACAATCTCTCAGATTGAAACCTAAACTTCTTGTTTTATGGCAGTTTCTCAGAAAAGGGTCATTCAAATTCCAGGATTGACTCTTCCTAGTGACCTTTTCCCTTGAATTTCATGTAGCTTTGAAATGTTGGCATTGATGGTGCCAGGGAGTTTGCAAAATGCTCGTTACTGCTGAAACATTTTGTCACCTGCGCTTCCATAGTAGGCTCTCAGCCTCATCCACCTCATTCTTAACCCAGAATCAGTAATAAGGTTGTAACTCACATCAGATTTACCTGCTTCTGGCAAGAAGAGAGAAGCAATATTTTATCTGAAAAATTTCTACAGCAGTGTTGTCAAATACGAATTAGCCAGGACACATATTATTTACTTTAAAAAAATTAGACTTCTAACATCAGGTCAGGGCGTACAAAGTATAGGGAAAACAATGTAAATAGATCTCTATTCAAACAGGTTTCCCACACAGAGAAAGGGGTCTGTGACCAGAAACACTAAGTTCAGTTACAATACAGCAACACCCACACTCTTAGGGCATGGCCAAGAGCTGCCTCTTCCAGGCGCCGCTGCTCAGTGAAAAGGAAATTCTTTGCCCTCTTTAGAGCTGGTGTTGGTTGCAGTCACATTTTCTTTGCTGACTCTTGGGGACATATAAAGGGACAATGGAATTGACTGTTTGCTTATAAAGAAGCCTTGTCTTTATAAGGCCATATCATTAGATTCATATAAAGTATGGTGCCTGTTGTATAAATATTATTGTCTCACCTGAGGCCTAGAGTGCAGGGCTTTGCACAGAAGTGGACTTCAGCCTCACGCATGCAGGTGGAAAGGTTTCACACTCTGGATGAAGCCCCTCTGCATAGCTCAGCTGGAATGAACAAGTCAAAATTATGCTAGAAATTGCAAGCAGAAACCTGCTTTGAAGTATGCAAACCCTGTCACCCATCATGATTTTAGGGACAAACTGGTAACTGAGAGGATTAAACAAAAGTAAAGTGTGTGAGACCAGCCCTCCACTGCTAGAAGTATGTTAAATAGGGTTCAAATATGGCTCAATATGTATATTATATAGTGAAGGACCCTTCATTGTTAGACATCCCCAGATTTATATATCCTTTATCACCCTCTGTAGCAAAATGCTGAAAGAACAGATTATTCCCAAGTGCTTCCCTGCTTTTAGTATGTAGCTTCTCCCTCGTCATCCACTGTACGTGTGTTTAAAACATGACAGTGGAGTATTATTTCTAATGCAAAAACAAACTCCACAGGAAACATTGTTTTCCACAGGAAACTTGATATTTTCTCACAGTTCTCTGTTATCTGTATATTGTCTGGAAGGAGACTGCAAATACTCAGGTCTAACATGATAAACAAACACCATCATTTCCTTTATCAAAATCCTAAATTTTGCATCTTGGTGAAGATTTTAAAAGTAATAGAAACAGAGGGGTTTTCGATTTATGTCAAATTCAGTGAGGGATTTTCCTCCAAAGTTTTGCTTTTTAAGGCAATTTTTTTTTTAAATATCTTTTAAAACAAAAATGTATTTTTTCATCTTTTAAACGGGGAATTTACATTATAATCCTGTAAATTCTTATATACACCTACACCATTAAAATAAACCCTTCAAAAAATCCTAACTGAAAATTATTTCAAAATACTTTCTGAATGTTTAAGCAATAAACAGCAATATACAAGGTCTTTGCCCCTTCTTACATTCTTGTGTTCCTTGGTTCCTTCAATTAATGTTTTGAAGGCAGTAATTTATTGCAAGATAAGAGTTCTTCCAATATGAATATCTATTATGCAGAAATTTGAATAATAAATTCATTTTTCTAAAGATAAGATTACATGCAAAATACATTTTAATTTGTTACAGACACTTAATTAATTCCAAATACTTAAGCCTACGTAAACAAGAATTTGACAATTGCTGTAAACAGTGGAATGAACATGGATGCCCCCATGAAATGGGCTCTGTGAAACTTCTGTTTTTCTAACACTGTCAAGATTCCATATAATTTATTTACCCTTTTGCCCAGATGCAATGCCTGACATTGTACTGAATTTTCTAATACAAGGAACTTTTGCCAGTATTGATTGTATTTTCCCTGACAAATATGAAACCAGCCATAAATAATGACGTCAAATTGTTTTCAAGAAATCCAATAGTCTGGAAAAGTAGCTCAGTCTTTCACATCTTTAATGATCAGTGTAATAGTACAGAAACACTTTTGACTTATAAAACACCTTTTAGTTAGGTTCTAGAAAATGTCTTGCATGTAAAGATATGCCCTAGGTTGCTTTAAAATGCAAACTTCATGTAGGAGATGATGTGCTGTTCTCCTTACACCCTATTAGCTTCAAAGTTTCATTAGTACCATGTGGCAAATTAAAATATTAGGTTTTGTATTTAATATATAATGCAGAGATTCTGATCTTTCATTCTTCCTCCCTGCTTACACTCTACAGTTTTTAAAGAGCAGATAGATGTCTAAGCAGGGAGTGTTTGCTATGGACAAGCCATGTAGATGATTAACCTTGGCATTGTCCCATATATCTCAGTGAAAATTTTCACTGAGAAGACTTCAGGTAAATCATTGAGGCTACTTCACTTATTATTACTTCTTTAACATGATCTGTAATTATATCATTTGTGCTGCTGAGCTTGGCCATTTTCATTCTTTGTTATTCACTTTTCCCAAAGGAATGACAGTCTGGCAGACATTTACAGTGACATAGGTAATTAAATGAGGCAGTGAGTTATCTCACTGACCACACAGTTTCCCTCTCACAGAAACCACTGCAGTCTGGTGGCATGTTCTTTTCAGGAAGAATGTGTCTTCCAACCTAGGCCACCTAGGAAGACTGGCAGAGGTGATACCTTCACTGTAAATGTGAAGCAGACAGTTGAACAGAGATGTCTGTGGTTTGTGTCCCATTCTGTTGTTCCTCTGGTACACCCATCCAGCCTCCAGAAAGCTCAGCAGCAACACTGCTCAGCTCCAGAGGGATCAGGCCATCAGCCGTTTATGTCTGCCCCACTAGACACTGATGTTGCAATTTCCAAATCCCTGCCAACAGGTTGCAGAGAATGCCACAATTCCAAACGTTAACTTTTACATGAGGTACCTACACATTTTGATGAGCACATTCTTTCCCTTTCCTGTAATTGGAACAGTTACCATGAGGCACAACACAAAACTATACTTACCTCACTCCGTTTAATCTCAGATCCAGCTCCTGGCACCTGTGGGTCACTGACTGGGTCATGGTAGCTTTTACCCTTCTGCTCAATGGTTTTATTTTTCTGTGGGGAGAAGACTTTCCTTTTCCTTCTTCTCTTCTCCTTCCTCTCCTTTGCTCTTTTAAATGGTGTGGTCATTTAAAAAGTGGGTTTCTTATGCAGCAGGGGTGTTCATGCAGCTGTGACACTCTCAAACCACTGCCACCTGCCTCTAGGTTACCCCTTAATTGCTTTATTAATTTGCCTTATTTTTGCAATAGGCAAATCCAAAATCTTCTGAAATCTACTGATAGGCAACAACCACTTCCTGTTTATAGTAAGAAGACAAAATAACTTCATGGACATGAAGGAGTGTTGACAGGGTTGTTTTTTCCATCATTTCTTACGTAAACTGCAGTGAGGGGTTCTGGTAGGACAGTGAAATAACGTTAGAGTTCTCATACTTGTCCACATTTGAAAAGTATTACCTCGTGGTTCACTATGTGTTTTATCTGTGACTCCGCAGAGTCACATAATGACCCCATAAATACAGCTAGGTTTATCAAGGGTAAATAGCTAATATATTTAGCAGGCATCCTGTATCAAAGGCATCCTGGTCTGATAATAGTTACTTTTACACAATTTTGCTTCTGTAGGAACATTTGAAGAGCTCTAGTTCTGTTTCAGTGCAAAGTAAACACCAATATTAAGATCACTAAAGCTGCCCTCAAACAGAATGGTTTCTTTCTGAGTGTGAAATAACATGCACAGACCCTGTGTACAATAAACGGATGCAAGTGAACTGAAATTCAGAAAGTATCATTCCATTTAGGATGGGTTTCTCTTTGTTTAAGCACATGATATTATGGCAGGATCAAGTGTATATGGAAGTGGAATAGTCAACAACTCAGTTTTAGTGGGGTATTTCAGATAGCTGTAAAGAATGCATTTATCAGTGGATAAAGTGGCCTTGACAACAGGGTTAATGACTGGAAGTAGAGAGAAAAGAAGTCAAGAGGAAATTTAAGAGTTTTCATAGAGAAGAGACAAAGTCTTTTAAATATTAGCAGACATAAACAAACCAACATAAACCAAACCAAAATATTAATAGGAAGAGGAGCACCACAGGCTGAAAGAGTTGGGGCTGTTAAGCCTGAAAAAAAAGGCTCTGGGGAGATCTTATAGTGACCTTCCAGTACCCGAAGGGGCCTACAAGAAAGCTGGGGAGGGACTTTTTATAAGGGCAGTTAATTATAGAACAAGGGGAAATGGCTTTAAACTGAAAAAGGGTAGGTTTAGATTACATATTAGGAAGAAATTCTTCACTGTGAGGGTGTTCAGACACTGGAACAGATTGCTGAAGGAAGTTGTGGATGCCCCCTCCCTGAAAGTGTTCAAGGCCAGGTTGGATGAGGCTTTGAGCAACCTAGTCTAGTGGAAGCTGTCCCTGCTCAAGGCAGGGGCGTTGGAACTAGATGATCTTTAAAGTCCCTCCCAAACCTAATCATTCTGTGGTTCTATGATTCTACGTAACTGAAATTAAAATCTATGTTCCTGTGATCTAAACTGAAGGGAAGTTACACTGAAGAATATCAAGGCACAAATATAGTAGTGGCTAAGAAATCTCTAAATATGTCATAGAATTATCTTTGTAACACCTAGTTCTTTTGTATCTATATTTGACTGACAAAATGTCATCATGCTTTTTTTTTTTATTTTGCAAAAAAATATTTTGGAGGCAAGGTTCTCTCATAACGATGAACAAGGATATAAGAAATTAAAAAAAAAAAAAAGATGAAGAGCAACTTCATGAACAGTAGCATTAAAAACATCCTCAAAGCTGGGTACCAAGCTGAACTCTTTTATTGACTACCTAGACTTTCTTTTTGGAAAAAAAATCACAGCATACCTTTCTTATTTTTATTTTAATTCACACTACCTGTGAAAAAAAATGGTGTCCTTGCTGCTTATACCTAAGGGGCATTCCTCAGTGCAAATTAACTACAATGAGAGTTTGCATCTGTCACTTTCCTTCTCCACTTCGAGGAGGAAGAATAGACAACAAATCTCTTTTATACCAACCTCCCAGCCATAGAAAGTCCTTTCAGGGGACACCAAGCATAAGTGCTATTCTAAGATATTGCTTGTCTGTGACTGACCATGTAAATTAGTGTGCTGCAATGATGTCCCTGATGTCTTCCCCAACTCTACTGCAGAGATTCCTTGGTGAAAATGAAAATGTAGCTCTCTACTATTTTATCCCTTAATTACTTGTCTGTAATAAGTAAGTTTTATTGCAGATAGTAGTATTTCCTTTCTTCCATCCTATCTATCTAATTGATAAACTCATTAAGAGGGAAGAGTTTCTTTCTTCAAATATTCAAGGGCAAGATGCTCAGGCACTGGTATAATTGGATTAAAGCCACAATGTAGTTAGGCTGATTTACCTGAGCTGGTGATTTTGCCTTGAAAATTTTAAAGGAACACATCCTGTTTCTGCTAGATCTCGGATCCCAAAGTGAGAAAGTAGTATTTTATGCCATGAAACAGATTTAAGAAGTACTGCCACTAGTTCAGACAAGCAGAGTGTTGAAAACTCTGCACTCTCCAGATCTTTTATGTGTTTAATATAATCTTATGCAGTCACCTTGCAACTCCTTACCTTCTTGCTTTCCATTAGATCCTGAAAAATTAAAAACATTGTCAAGACAATCATGCAGTCACTAGATAGTGTCAGTTCCTATGCCTTTTTCCTACTCTGTTTTACTTTTGGAGTAAGTGTACTGTCTATATACATTGGTGACTTAGATTAATCTCTCTATTAGAATCATTGTTTGGGCATGAACTGTGTTACCTGAAAGTAATTGAAACTTGGAGAAAGTTGTGTCTGTGAATACAGGAGAATGCTAATGAACTGCAGCTACTTCTCAGTTCATAAGCTTCCAAAAAAATTATTCCTGTTGAGAGAAAAACTCGCATTCAGATTAGGTTTTGGCTGAAGCTAAGATTGGTGTTTGATTAGTGGAAATAAACGGTTTATCTAAAATGAGAAATGACCTTAATATTAACCTAAAGCTCAAATTAAATCCATTTTCAATTATGAAAAGACTTAGTGCAAGTGTACATTTGTCCTTTTGTTATTTATCCATACATGAAAATACCAATAGAGCAAAATAGAGACTGTTCTCATCAATTGAGTTCAAAGTACAGAAGGAAAAAGAACTGTCAGAAATACCAAGGAAGAAGTGATCAAAATTTCAAGGAATGAGGTCATCAACATTTCAAATTCTAGTAAACAAAGTGAATAGTTATTCATTAAATAAATTTCTATTGTGTTTTGGTTCATTGTGACAAAATAAGTGATTTCCATGAGACTTTCAGTAAGATGTGTTTACCAAAGTTCAGAGAAAGTAAATTTCTCTTCAGGCAGAATTCTGATCTCTCGGATGCTTATCCAAATTTAGTTAATCAGTCAGTGTCACCTGCTGCAAGTTCAACCCAACACCTTAAAAAAAAAGTCATTTAAATGCTCAAAAAGGTCCCTTACTCGACATGATCCTACTTGAGCAAGAGGGTAGACAAGGTGATATTCAGAGGTCCTTTACAAACATTTTTTTACTCCATTATTATTTTTTAAATGCTACTATCCTAAAATCACTCTGGTCTTTTAGAAAAGTACAATGTTTTCTCTTTTTTATTCAGATGTCAGCACTGAAAATTAAAGAGACTGTAATACAGGTTTCTGGCACCTTCACTGGTGAGGTATTAATGTGTCATGATTTTGAAGGTTAAGCTGCTATGTGCATCTGTGTGCTTTTAATTTTATGTGCAAAGCATCAAATTTTCATTGTCAAAATACTTATGGAGTGTTGAGGCACTGACTTAATGTTGAGGTTGCAGCACAGCAGGACTGTAAAGCAGCCTGAGTTACTGAAGCTACTTGTCACATCTCTTCTTTGAATGAAACTCCGTGAAGGACAGTAGCAGATCTAGTGCCATCTCTCTCCCAACAACCTTTCTGGGTAGTGTAGCTATGCAAGGAATGTGTGGGCTGGCACCCCAGCCTCTGGTAGTATTTGTCAGTCATTGGTAATTTAGAAGGACTTCGGAGACCACAACCTCAATATCAGGAGGATATGGGTCTTAATAAATAGCAAAACATACATCTATCTCTGCTTTTTTTTAGCAAACTTCAAACATTTCAGGCTACAGCCCTAGGATTTCTGTGTCCAGAAAACACTCGTATTGGCTCCACATAAAAATTGCCTTTCAAGCATGGGCAAAACCCAACTACTCATTTAGGTTCACTGTGTGTTCATAGAGTTTGTGTACAGCTATATTCACTAGGAGAGCTGAAAAAATACCCAAGGCACAGCAGTGATGAATGCCTGAAGACTTGAACTCCTATTATCCCTCAGTATAGGCTTAAACATGCCATGCCTGCATTGTGTGTGGGGAGATACAGCCACAGATTAACTAGTTCTTCTACCACTTATCTCAAAAGCCAAAGCTCCATAGACAAAATATATCTTAGATAGGCCTAAGAAGGCATGAAACAAGGTGCTGTGGATGTTATAGACAAGTGCAATATAAAAATCTTCACTGTTGTGATATAGGCACAGATTTTGGATATTACGTGCTCTTCTCCACCAATATCAATTAGAATAGAGTGTCCTACTCCACTTTCATGTGTGTTCCTAGTGATAGCATAGAGATATCCCTGCAAGCATTGATGGGTGTGCTCATTCATACCTCATTTCCATGTAAAAGTCTGAATTCCCTTGTACGATGGTACCGGTTACAACGGTGCACCTTTGCACTGTTAGAGAGCTGTTGATGATGGCTAATTGAAAAAAATACAAATAAACAGCAAGATTTCAGCAGTCAAAACATTAGCAGCAATTGTGCAAGAGCTCATCATTCCAATGCATTTGCAGAGAAACAGTGACTTCTGTAGGATAATTCAGATGACACCTACCTGGACTGTGCTGTTAAATATTTTCTGGAATTAGTGTCTACATATTTTATTATAACTGTCAATATCTACTGCTCCTACTAAGTTCTTGTTTTAGGAGTTCCTTGAAACTGTCATATATGAACAAAATGCCTCTCATCCTAAGCCAGAGGAAAAGGAGGATAAAGGATTATGGGCCCAGCTTAAACAAGTGGACATACAGAATAATCACAAATATTTGTATTTTATAATGAGACTGTCCAAACTTTAGCTTCAGAATTTTTTTTTCAAACTAAAAAAGGATTAAAATATTTATGTGCAAAATACATAAACATGCACACAATATACATGTATAGATGCATACATATGTACACACAGACATACCTGAAGGGCTGGAGTGAGTGAATTGAGTTATGAACTTTGAAGCCCCGCTCATCACTGGTTTATTTCAATGTTATGCTACTATAATACAACTTATTTTGCACCTGGGCAGGAACAACCCCAGGTTCCAATATAGATTGGGAGATGATCTACTAGAGAGCAGTGTAGGGGAAAGGGATCTGGGAGTCCTGGTGGACAGCAGGATGACCATGAGCCAGCACTGTGCCCTTGTGGCCAGGAAGGCCAATGGCATCCTGGGGTGCATTGGAAGGGGTGTAGTCAGTAGGTCAAGAGGGGTTCTTCTTCCCCTTTACTCTGCCCTGGTGAGGCCGCATCCAGAATATTGTGTCCAGTTCTGGGCCCTACAGTTCAAGAAGGACAGGGAACTACTT
The DNA here is from genome assembly GCA_907165065.1 of Caprimulgus europaeus. The sequence goes on along the minus strand of OU015528.1, from coordinate 57,361,742 downwards.
GGGAGAGTCCAGCACAGAGCCACCAAGATGATTAAGGGAGTGGAGCATCTCCCTTACGAGGAAAGGCTGAGGGAGCTGGGCCTCTTTAGCTTGGAGAAGAGGAGACTGAGAGGTGACCTCAATAATGTTCATAAATATATGAAGGGTGAGTGTGAGGAGGATGGGGCCAGGCTCTTCACAGTGATGGCCAATGATAGGACAAGGGACAATGGGTGTAAGCTGGAACACAGGAGGTTCCACTTAAATTTGAGAAAGAACTTCTTTACGGTGAGGGTAACAGAGCACTGGAACAGGCTGCCCAGGGAGGCTGTGGAGTCTCCTTCTCTGGAGACATTCAAGACCTGCCTGGATGCCTTCCTGTGTGAACTCATCTAGGTGTTCCTGCTCTGGCAGGGGGATTAGACTAGATGGTCTTTCGAGGTCCCTTCCAGTCCCTAATGTTCTGTGATTCTGTGATTCTGTGATTCTGTGATTTTCATGTAGACATGCTAATATAAAAGTGAATTAATATAGAAAGTGTCAATATGCTGCATGTTGCAGACATAGGGGAATGCCACAGTGGTAGTAGTGTTCACTTCTGGAGTCTGAATGTCTTTATACCAATCCTAGTCTTTCTCTAGCAATTTGACACCATGATTCCCATGAAATGACTCATGGCACTGACCGGTACTCACAACGTGTAGCCGAGCAGCAGTTAGTGCTAGGTGGTAGGAGTCATTGTACCTTTGTGATGCTGTAGTCATAGGCTGTAGACCATGAGAGCAGCTGGCATTTATTTCCAATATGGTCTCTGACAAATGGCAGTTCAGATATTGAGGCGTGTTGGTCAGAAAAAGGGATTTGCGTGGCTCTCTCTGCCAGCAAGTTGAGGCAGAAAGCACTTCTTTGAGGGATACAGAAGTTTCTCCTTCCCTCAATATCCCCTACCATTTACAGAGCTGAAAACTGCAGAGCTTAAAGATAAAGAGTTTTAATCAAACTGCTTAATACAAATAACCACTGAAGAGAAACTGCAGTAATAGGGTTAGAGAATAGAATCGCTACCAGGAAAATGAAAACAGCTTTTAAAAAGAGAAACACGAGCAGTGCAAAAACAGCTTTGGAGGGAACTATGTTCCATTGACCAGCCCTCCCTTGCAGGATTTTAGCAATTCAATTAGAAGTCTTTACAGGTTTAGCAAATCACTGTTGAAAATACACCTCCATCCTATAATGCCTGCTGTTGACACATAATATCTGGTTCTGTATAATCAGGATTTCTCTGTGGCTCAGAGGGCAAGTGAGCCTGAGGCTCTCACATCTGCTGAAGAGCACTTGAGGTTTTAGAAGTTGGGCAAGGATAACCCATAGAGAGAAACGATGAACACCAGCATCTAGTCCCGGAATGGGAGAAGAGAAGGAAAGCAAGCCTGCATGGGAATTAGAACTAAAAGTACTCATCCCTAAAGGAGAAGCTGTCTCCTTAGGGCACAGTGTTGAGTTTCTGGGGTAAAGAAGTCTCAGTGTTGCTTTTTTAGCCATTGAAATGTATTGCATGGAGCTGCAGGGAGACGAGTGAGAAGGAGGCAACAGGGGAGGCAGGGGTTTGGGAATGAAGTGGTTGTCTAATCCAACAGATGGTCAACTTGCAGTTTTTCCTCAAACAAATTCCCATAGAGGAGAATTCAGCTTGAGTTTGAACAGTAATAAAAAAGTGTTATGAATTCAATTCTGATTTGAGAGGGAAAGGGGCATTACTAGTCTCTTAAGTACCTGGATCTTTTAGGTATGCTGCTAAAACTGGCATTTCTCAAGTGGCAAAGCATTCAGAGATATGTTTGTTTTTCACATAGAGACAGCAAGAAGTGAGGCAACAGGACCTGAACTGTGGGAGTATATGAGAATTTAATTTATAAGCTATAGCAGACCTTTCAATTTCAATTTACTGTTACTTTAATTTTAAATGTAACAATTAAATGTCCCAGAAAATCAAAATGGAACCTTATATTTCACCCCCAGTTTTCAATGGAAACTCTATGGGAAACAGGCTCCACAACTGCAAAAACAGGATATAAGAGATGATGAATAGGAATAAGGCTTTCAATATGTTGTGAAACATAGTCAGAGGCACGTTGCATGGGTAGAGCTTTACAGAGAACTGCTTACACTATTGTTGTTAAAATTCCTCTAACCCCTCCTGGGTTACCATAAACTTCACCAGTTCCCTTAACTTGGCTGCATAATGTGTAGATTTAAAACTATACACCCCATGCTGTTACAGAGGAGCTTTCAGAATTGATATTTGTGAAGGGCCATCGTATACAAGTAGTTTTCTAAACTGTTATATATAGCAATATTCTAGTCAGTCAGCAGTAAGAGCAACTAAAACCAAACCACAAAAGCACAGTTATACTGACTCTTTTCAGACAACGAAAGGGGATAGAATCAAGGTAGACAGACACTTATAATATGGATTTGGTTAACCCAAGAGGATGGAAAGTTGAATTAAAGGCCAACGCTAAATTAGAAAATTAAATGACTTCTTGATATTATTTCACTGTGCAGTTTAGTAACATCTGAAAGTACAGTAGCTGTGGCCTGCAGCTGGAAGAAAGAAAAAAACAAAATTCTGATTGTAGTTTACTCTGTGGCCAAATTCTTCAGTCACGTCTGATCTAGTTTCCCTGATCTGACAACCTCATATTTTATCACAATAAAATTAAAAATCCCATTCCACTGTCTCAGATGGCTCGGCTGGAACACTTCAGATTTTTGTACAGGCCAGATTAAAGTTAAAAAAAATTGGAGGAGGTAAAAAAGTTTCATATTAAATTTTTGTCACATGTGAAAGATCAGTACAATTAAACCAAAACCTGTGAATACTTTTGTAGCCTCTGCTGGCATCAGACATCAACTTATAGGAGAAACATCTTTTGTTTGTTGGCATATGGCAATGTCTTCCAAAACCAAAATTTCCATTTCATGTAGGCACAATACCCATTTGTGACTAAATTACCTGGCTATTCTTCCTAGTGACTTCTGTGATCAATGCAGAGAGATAAGCTCCTCCAGAGAGTCTCAGAGAAAGCACCTAATCTATGGGCTCAAAGCCAACTCACAGAGGCTCCTCTTTCCTTTGCCTCTAGAGAAGACTGCAGAGACAAGTCAGCTAATTCATGTGACCGTAAGTGGGAGCAATGAATCCCCCTCCTCCCTGTTCATGTGTCATATATTATTGTAGTTTCTCAGGGAACATCACTAGTGCAGGGTTAACTCAGGTTACCAAAGATGGAGACATGCAATTAAAAACAATAAAATCTTTGTGGCTTATTGAGTTACAGCTCATCAACTGATTAGAGGGAACTTGTTAAGCCTCAGTAACTCAATTGCTTCCAGTCATGTGAGTGTATACTTAGAGACATCTTGATTCCTCTGGAGCTGGCCTCCCTTGGGCAAACATTGATGCTGTGGGGAGACAGTGGCTTGTGACACTCTATGCAGGGGTTAGCAGCAAATGGCAGAATTCCCACTTGCCAGTTTGAAAATAAATATTACCCAACCTTTAGCCTGGGCCAGTGACAAGCCAGTTAATTCAGCTCTGTTGCAGTATGGCAGACTGCACACCAGCTGTTAGCAAGACCCCATGCCTAGAAAACCAAGATACCAGGCACTTCAACTCATCCACCAACATGGATGCAAATGCAACGAAGGCATCTAAATCATGGCTTAATTCAAGTTAGAGACCGCATGCAGGAGTTCAGCCAAGATCAATGCTGGAGTTGTACCTTATGCCAACACTTCGCTGAGGACAAGCCCTCCTCAGAGAAAGATTAAACTGCAGCGACATACAGTTTCTAGCCATTCAAAAAAGAACACCCACAGGATTTTTAACGCAGTTTAACTCACGCCATTAACTGATTCAGTTTGCCTTTGCTGCACATCCCCAAGTAGCCAAGCCTGCAGTGAGGGTTAGCACACTGTGAACTACCTGCCTGCAGTGGCAGAGATGAGATGAAGACCCCCCTGAAATCTGAAAGGTGGCATGTATTTTCCCACAGAACTCGCTCATCCAAACAAGCCAAGGTACTCCAAATAAGCATAAGTAGTTGGAACATTTAATTACATCAGTTTTCTCTTTTTGTTGTTCTTGTTAAAAAAGTTATTCCGGTTCGACAGATGTTTACCTGCCCTCAAATCCCAGATTTTGGTTCCTATTACCAGGGTATTAGGCTCCATTTCAATATCAGAACAAGATTTTCTCTTCCTTTTTTCCCCCAGTACTAAATTAACAACAGTAAATAAAGACAGTACTATCATAACTTATCAAAAGTATTTTAATAAAAGTGAAAACTAAACATAGTAAGGAAAACGTGCTAAGCAGGGTGTTAGCGATAATCCTTGGCCCAAGATTACTAAACAAAATCAAGTTAATTTATGAGTTCATGCAGAAAGACATGATGTCTAAAATGCACATCTCCAAAATGCCCCTTCCCTGGCACACTGTAAGAAGAGCGCTTGCATGGATCCTCTTGCATGGGTGTGCTCTATACCTTCAGTGAGCCACAAAGGAGTCCTCTGAAATATTGTCCTTCACTTTTTTCTGCTAGAAAATAGATAGAGTAAGAAAGAAGAGAGAACTCTAAAAACTTTTGACTGAATCCTTTCCTTTAAAATTTAGAATATCAAAGAAACAAAAAGAAAATTAAAATGAACACACCAGGGTGTTTTTCCTATAACAAGTTATATGATATTCCAAGTAGAAACTTTCAAATATTTTTTTTAATCTAAAAAAGCCCCAAACACTGATATTTCCAGTTGTCAGAAGTATTGTAGATATTTTTTAATAGAAAACACATCAGCCTTTTGAGATTAATAGTCTTCTCTTTGATCAAGAGAGTAAACATCTTGCAGTCTAATATTTCCAATTTGAGATTATTTTCCAATTTCTTTTATGTGAAAATAGTTGAGATGTCAAAATTTCATCAGTGTGGGTTGAAAACAAATTATTATTTCCTACAGGAAGATAATGTAATTTTCCACATTTCTCTGACTGAAAAGCTGTTCAGGCCAATGTGTGTTTTTGTAACATTCAGACTTTGAAGTACCTGAATACACTTTTTTCCTATTGAGACTTGGTTTACATTCTGTGTAAGCAAAGATTCCTCCCCTACATCCTTCAGCTCTCCTCAGAGATCTGTTTTCAAACAGATAGGAAGTCAACAGAAATAATATAATATCAAACCTCAGTATAACATCAGACAGATAAATGGACTACTACCCAGATTAGTTGCTCTTAATTAGCTGCAATTATTAACAACCTAAAGAAGTCAATAGGCTAAATGGAAGTGTTGAATTGGCAAAATTAGCTGATGGCAGTGATTTGGTTAGCCAAGATAAAGTAGGTAGGATTACAAGGTGATCCTAAAGAATTACATTACATACCAAGGTGTATGACACAGCTGAGACTGTCCATGTACGCTTACAGGCTTTGAAATCAAAGTAACCTTTCTAGGGAAGGAAAATAACAATTAAAGACCTCTAATTAATCAAGAACAAAACACTAAAAAGGGAGGAAGTTAATAAAGTGGAATGTGAAGTGTTTCATCCACAGTGGTTTCAGCCCTCTCATCTTTGGTTTCAGTTGCCTCTATTTAAGAAAAGACAGAAACGGGAAGGTCTAAAGCATTGAGGGAATGTATCAGTATAAGAAGGAATTGAAGAGGCTAAGAGAGTTTACTCTGAAAAGAGTCATATCAATCATGATAGTTATAAAAACAAATTAATTGCATAGAGAAATCAAAATAGAGATGTCTGTTTACCTTGAGTTCAATAATTCAGGATGCAATAATAAGCAGCAAATGTACCACAGGGGAAAAGAAATAGTTTCATGAAACATTTAATTAAATTGGAGCTTCTTACTGCAGGGAAATTTTGCTGTCACAAAAAGCTTGTCAATATTTTTAAAAAGATTTTGTTTGGATGAATTACATGGTGCATCCATTCCTGTGTTTTGGAAATTGGTTGATTACAGAAGACACATTATTATTGAAAAAGGTACATGTCTGGAAACCTGGGGCTTGATCTCACTGTCAGTGAAGTATATGTAGAGCTTTTAGGATGGGAAGAATTTGAAGCCCCTGTCTTGCTATGACCCCACTACTGTAAATGTCAAGAGTATTTTGTTATTGACTTCAAATGATAACAGAATAAAGCAAATTCTATTCACTTTTTGTAAATCCCTCTTTAATTCTCACTCTGAGACATTCAGTGGTGACCAAGGTGGCAGACAAGATATTGACTTTTTCCAGCATGCACCAAAGGGCAGCTAAATGCTTTACTTCTCATCTTTATTCCTTTAATACAATCCACCTCAACAGTACAAGGACTCTGCAGTCTATAACACAACTGCCCCCCCCCCCCAAAAAAAAAGTTTATATTGTTTACACCAGTTTGTTATTAGTGATTCTTTGGTGCATCTCCTACCATTGCATACTGTTAGAAGATAATCCACCAGTAACAGATCAGCACTCACACATAAAAGCAATACTAGGTTTTCACTAGAGACAAAGTAATTTTTACAACTCTTACCAAGTGCTGGTTTATACAACATAAAAATAATACTCGTAGAAGCAGAAGTTGAGTCATCTATGACTAACAACCCTATTTTGCAACATGTTGTATTTTATCTTACACAATTTAACAAGGCCCTAATCCCAAAACTATTGCAACAAATTCCTCTGAGTTTAGTAAGATTGGATTCAGCTCCAGAGGTTAATTTAATTTATGACATAACCTTTGAACAGCAAGTCATGTTTTTACATTCCTTTTCAACCCTGGGTGCCTTTCATTTGCATCTCTAGATACTTGTCCTACATAAGTATAGTTTGGGGAAGCCATGGAAAAATTCCTGGAGAACATCTACTACTTTGGAGAACATGTAGCAACAAAAGTTTTCTGCAGTGAGTTAACCTCACCAATATGTGTCCAGTGGTACTGCATAGTATTATCCCATATTCAGTTTTCATAGAGCAAAGAGTTAGTGAAACATGAGATTTTTCCTATCCTATTTACCATAATAATGTTTTCTAGGAAGTTTTTCTTTTCCAAGCCAGGCCTCAAGCAAAGAATTGCTCTCCTAAAGCTCTGTGGTGTTCTACCATGCTTCATTCTTATACTAGCTCCTATCTTGTCTATTTTACTTCTTCACTTCTGGAAGTCCAGAAGTGCAATTTTTAATAGTAAATAAATTTTGACTTGGATAAATTCTCTAAATGAAAGTGAAGGAAGAGCTCTTTTATCTCCTCTGATATAGTTCTGACAAAGTATAATTAAAATATTTTCATGCTGACTTGCCTACTCTGTCTGCCTTTCATGAATGATGAAGTCTATCAAGCTATTATTTGTCTCCACATTGTGTGAGGAAGGATTAAGCCACTGAAGTGTTCAATATCAGTAAATGATCTGGAACTCCATAAAAACATCAATTATTATGCAGTTAAAGATGTCTTAGTGTTCTCTCATGAAGCTGAAGTTTTATCTTCATTTTTCTGGTGGTGGAGAGTAGCAATGAGTGTCTCCAGAGACAGAGAAAGCATGTACAACTAAAATGTAAACTATGGGATTGTGCAGAAGAGAGGATTTTCTGTTATTTATTTAGATATATTGGAAGAAAATCAAAACCTAAGTCAGTGCAGAAGAAGGTGCCCTATCTCTGAAAAGATGGGGTCCTCTGTGTAAGCCCCTCCATTTTGAGGTAATACAACATAATGGGACCATATGAGTCACACAGTCTTTGAGATTTTTTGATGGAACAATCAAAAAGAATTGTAATTAATTTGAATGTAATGGTGTCCAGCTGAGTGGTAGACAGTCTGGAAACCTACTGACTGGGGAATAGAGACCTGCTCAAAGCCATATCTTCACCTTTTTTTAGCCAGTAGGGCTCTACTAGCTTCAATGCAGCTCTGCCCATTTACAGTAAAAGGAGATCTGAAACATCAAGCAGACAGATGTGTCACTAACTCCTCATTACAGACTCTGAAGTCTCAGCACCATGGCTCTCAGACGTGGTAGCACAGGAATGGCACCTCATATACAACTGAGGAGATACCACAGGCTTCACCTTTAAGACTCTCTGCCACTCCCAAAGTCTTTTCCCTAAGTATAAAACCAGACTGAACTAAAGCAAATAGTATATTTCTGTTTGGTGAGAATTGCATATGAGCCTAAAAGGAATTATAACATAAAAAATAAATAATATTGATGACCTTAAATTATAGAACAAAATAACAGAGGACATCTTAAATTTAATTCTGTCTAATTAAAAGCATTACTCAGTTAATGAATGATTCATGATTCATATTGCTCAAGTTGCCAAACATTACCTCAAATTATAGATTAGACACATCCTTTCACCACTATTAATAATTGCAATTATGTCAGTGTAAGTACTTTCAGCTACAAAAGCTAATATGCTATCACCTCAAAGCCTTCCTGCCTCATCCTCAGAGTAGGACTAAGCTAAGGTCCCTAAAGCACACAAGGATGCAGAGAGGGAGTACTTTTTTTTCAAGAAAACAGCACCTTTGGGAGATTTAATAGTCTAATGAAGGCTGAAAGATGTGCGTGATCAGAGGTGATCTCAGCGTGCCCTGTGCTAGCCAGTGTTGGATCATAGGAACATAGGACTTGCCCAGTGAGTTTCTAATCCTACCTCTGCTAATGTCTGATAGTGCTCTGAATAATCTTATAAGAGATATCGGAAGCTGCTAAACAACTACCAGGATGAATAGCTGTTATTAGAAAAATAAATAAAATAAATAAATACATCTGTGTAATTCAGACTGTTTAGAAATTGTCCTAACCTTAATCCAGACACAGGTGTGTTAGAAGACCAGAATGCCACCTCCCCCTGCACTTTGCAACCTTGTATTATGAACATTTTACATATATGCTCCTTATGAGCATGTAAGTTCAGTCCTTTATAAATGCTGATAAGTCCTTGATCTTAAACTTCTCTTTTGGCAGTGAGCACTGCAGCTGAACGCGCAGTACATGAAAATCCATCTCCTTGTACCAGATTAATATCTGTGGAGTTTCAAAGTCCCCCTGTTTGAAAGGTATGGGGCAAAATAAATGTCCAGTTTAACCTCTGTCTGACACTGTGCCTTTCATGTGATCAATGCATCTTCTTTTTTTCTCCAAGGTAGACAGTGACAGTCTCTGATCTCTCAGGAGGTAAACTGAATAAATCTTGGTAAAGGCAGAAGAGGTGAAAGAAGTTTTGATCAGAAATGTTCAGAGAGAAGAATCTTAACTCTGTGTAGCCATTATACAGCTTCCAAAGCCATGTCTAGAGTACTTTGTGGTAAATGCTGGAATGAATTTTCTCTTTCCCTTATAGTTAATTTGCTTATTTATAATAGCATTAATATTAATAGCATTAAAGCTAACTTTTGAGGTAATGAAAACCATAATTGAATCAGGGTATGAAAAGAGAGGTGTAAGTTGTGCTTGGATATTTTCTAGCAAGGAATTTTAAGAAACAAAGAGCAGGAAAGGTTTTTCTATAGTAAAGAGCAAAAAGTATCTGTTTGTTGTAGTGCCAGGATTACAAGTAAATATTGTGGAGTTGTAGAAGTATCTGCTTTAGGATTTGAGATTAGATGAATGGTTTGATCTGGGTTTCTGAAATATACCAACCACAAAAGTTTATTGATATTTCTAGAGGTGGTTATGGTTTAGTTTCATTATGTGCTAAAAATCAAGGCACTCTTTCTTCATGTTGAAAAATGGAAGAGGGCAAAGTCACTTTGCTGATGATTGAAATAGATGCTGAACTGCCATCACAGCTGCCATCCCTGCATTCACTGACCTTTTGCCTTGATCTGACTCAGGATGAGAAATTGAACAACTTTCATAGTAATTTTCACAAATAAAATCTACAGCAGTATACTTGAATTCTTCTCATTTCTTTGTTCCCCCTCTGCTTAGACAAGCACACAAATATACCCTTTTCCCTCCCAGGTGAATGTTACCACACTAGTGGAGTACCAGCAAATTTACCTCCTCACTTTACTAGTAAACTCAGTTTTTCCCTACCTACCCTCTACTATGTTACCACTGCACACTGCTTTGATTATACCATTGCTTTTATTCCCTACCCTGAATCCCCCTGCTATTTTTCTGGCATCTCAAATAAACGATGCATAGCTGCCTGACATGCCAAGGCAATGCATTTGAGGAATGTCCAGCTGCAATCATCTACTCCATAGCAACAAAACAAAAAGTCAAGGGAATGAATTATGGGGGAACCCTTGCAGTTTTATGACATAGTTTATGTGTCATGAGCTGGCCACTGCTGGGTATCTCTACCGCATGATATCTCAAGTGCATGCAGATTTGAGGTATAACCCAGCACAAGATAAATGGGCAGCATTAGGTAAATGACACTTGCAGCTGAACATAATAAAAAGCATCTCATGAGGGAGGCTGGCTGGTCAGCTTTATTGCCATGCTGTTTGCTCTACTCTTTTCAAGGTATTTATAACATACTTAATTAACTGTCATTTTTCTCTAGATGAGGTTGCACAATAGGTCATAAAGGGGAGGTGAGAGAAAGAGGAGAGACTGAAACGCTTCCTAAGATTAAACTGGTTAACAGAGACTATGTGGCACAGTTCACTCTTTTGCATGGGGATGATTCATGCTCCACAGCTGAGGTGCTTGGGTAAGAACCTAAGAGAGAGCAGAGAGAAAAACTTCAGGAGACTAATTCAGAGCTCTGAAGAGTCAAATCATTGTGAAGGAACATCTCGGTCTTCATTCATTGCAGAACTGAAGATGAGGCTGCTAACTTAAGTACTACAATTAAACATCAACTGCTACAGGTATGAAAGCTCTCTCTCTCTCCTCCATCCTTCTTTTGTTCTGCAGTAATTAACCAGTAACCATTGCTAGCAGCCAGGTACGAACTGCATGCAGGCACAGCAAGGCCCTTACACCTCTGTCACGATATCATTCTACATGCATGGCTTTTATTTCTACCCATTGACAAGGACTATTTTCCTACTTTATGCCCTCTTTGACTTTCATATTTTCTCTCTTTATTTCTTTACTTCCTACAATTCAGTTGCAAAATCCTTGAGTGGAGAATCCTGAGTAGACTCATGACATTTCAGAAAAGGGAACTGCTTATTTCTCACCCTTCACAGGGCTGAAAATGTCAGTAAAGGTTGTTACTATCACCATCGCAGAACTGACTTTAAAGCATGAAGGTAGCATGCTTAGCCCTGCTTGCCAGCAGAGATTAAATCTCCTCTAAGCTGCCATGCATCGCACATCTCACTTGTAATGTCGTGCCCTGTATGTTCCTATTTGAAGACCGATTTGTAAATAATTTTAATTGCAATTTGTAAAGCTTTATATACAGTTCTGACAAACAATAAAAGCAAGTCAACAGAATTAGGTAGGCTGACCAGATCAGGCCAGAGCTCTGAAGTCTTAGATGCTTGTTAACTGCTCTTCAAAGGTCAAAACCCACTAGTAGACTATTCTGTTATCAATCTGTTTCCAGTAATATCCTAGAAATATCTCATAAGCCAATGCATGCTATTAACCGTAAGAGTGAACACAGGTTGTTACTACTTGGATTTTTCTGCAGACAGGCACTACCCCATTGCTGAAAAATATCACTCCTGTTTGTAGGCATGTGACAAACACAGTACATTGCATTTTCCTGAGACAATCCAGAATGGATTCTTTCCTGTTGACCCTGAAGTCCACCACACTGACAAAAATAGGCTGGAATGACTGAAAATCTCTGTTGTGGTAGCATGTGCTCCATTGAAATACAGTAAACAGAGTTACCCTGCCCACTCTTGTGCACAGTATTACCGTGAAAACAGAAACTGTTGCCACTGAGGACTCAGCCTTGCATTTTTCTCCTTTTCCTCACTGGGTTTCTGATGCAGCTTCTATTCCTTCCAAAGTTGCTGTTACACTGGATCCCAATAACCAGAACAGGGCAATCTGTGTAATGCATATGTGAGGCTGCTAAAGAAGTATCTGGACAAAGGCAGTTCAGCTGCTCTTTTCAGTTGAACCTTTGTTCACACTCTTGGGTGCTCTGTTGTCAAGAAGGAGTATGGCTACTAAGTAACAGCTATTCAGTACAAACTTTGTCCACTCAAACACAATGGGGTTCAGAAAAGCATGGAAGTGTTTATTTGTGAGGTGAATGAACCAATGTTATGATTAGCTGGAATATTTTTTTGCAGAAAGCTGTTCAGGTTCCTATTGAATATTATCAGATATACCAGGAAATTAGGAGAAGAAAAAAAAAAAAAAAAAAAAAAACACACAACCAAACAAAACTACTCTGGGCACCCATACTTTGACTTCTTTATAGGATTCAAGTTAGTTACTATAATTAGTTACTACTCTCTTGCAAGGAGTAAATAAAATAACTTATTTTAAAGCTGTGAGCTTCTCCTTTTAAGATATATTTTAAAGTGGTATTTTAAGTATTTATAATGTTATTAAGGAATTAAATAATCTAAGTGCCATAAAGGAGATTTTAGACCATGAGTTTAACAAGATTTCTGGGCAACAATCAAATATTTTTAGAATATGTAACAAGAAGCAATGATCACCTAGAACAATTCTTGAGACCCTGAAAATACACCAAATAAGCATAGAAAGAATAGGATCTGTGCTAGTCATAGATGGTTCAGTGTAAAGAGCACTTCAGTGAGGCAAACTACTTCAAATCCTTCTGACATATCAAGTAGTAGAGAACATGAATGCTAGACAATGAAATTGGTGACAAATTTAGTCAGTCTGAACTGGCAGAATCCCAGCAAAATGTGGAAGTGTGCTGAGTGATAGCAGAAGAGCAAGGTATGGTAGAGCCCCTATTCACACAATACCTGAAAGGCCAGAAGAGGTGGAAGGAGGAAATAACCAAGTAGTTTTCTACTAGGCATCTGTCAATTGGTGTGACAAAGATCTAAGGGAATGGGTCAGAGAGTACCACTTGCACTGCTAAATGCTGCTTGCAGATAATGGAGGAGTTAAAGGTGATAGATTCCTTCAAATATCTGCTGCCTCAGGTTACTTGTTTCAGTTACAAGTGGAAAGAGTGTTTGAATAGGGCTGGTATGATCTGAGAGCTCAAAAAACTGAGGGCACAGGTATCATGTTGCAAAAAAGCTACCTTGGCTCACTGAGGCACCACTAACAGAGGACTGGAACTGAAGACACAGGATTGAGCAGTTACAAGTTACAGACTGGAACACTTGCTGCTAAAGTCTTTATTTTTTTTTTATTTTTTTTTTTTTTTTAACTTGGAGAGCTCTTTAGAAAGTTTGTACAGAAGGAGCAGCCAAATGTAGAGGACTTGCTCTGAAACCAAAGAATGCTAACCATTTGGTAAGACATTTCTTAAACATCTTCTAAGCATCACAGACCTTCAGGTCTCAGAACTGGCACTTTCTTTTCCTGCATGTCTACAAAATTAGAGGTAAAGATTAACAGGAAAAGTAAATATCAGGCAGAATGCATTTCAGAATTTTGTTACAGAAGGAAAGATATTTTCTCTGAGTAGAAAAAATTACCATTAAAAAAAAAAGCCACTTTGAAAGCAGCCCTGTGGAGTCATCAAAACCTAAATAACTTATCTTTGCTGATCTCCAGGGAGGATGACAAACGACCGAACAGAGAGAGACAGTGCAGAGCTTAGTGGATGCAAACAATGGAACACACTGTGGTGTGCATCAAACAACCTTTAGGGAAGCAAGTATGTTTGGAATATTTTCAGCAGTTTCATTTCAAATGGTGTCAGAGGACCAGTTAGGGAAATGGATGAATTAATGAGTCAGAATATATAGACATTCATAGGAGTTTTTCTGTGACTGAATTCACTGAAAGATCTTCTGAAACAAAAGAGAGGTGGTTATGATGACACAGTATAGCTGGTGTCCATGCTAAAAACTACCAAACCAGCATTGTCAAAACATATTATAACTGATCAAGAAAAGCAGAAATTGCTTGAGATGTTTCTGATCTTCTCCTTCTGTGTTATGCATTATGCTTTCCAACATCTTTTCTAAGGGACAGCAAACATGGATGAGTAATGATGAAAATCCCTGAGTCTGCATACATATGGCCTAAAACATGCACAGATAGACTCAATTCCAGAAATTCTTAATTTATTTAATCAACTTTGCAATCTTGAAAATAATAACACAAGACAAGGGTTTAGGATTTATTTTTAGTTTTAGTTTTTTATAAGAGGGAATTAAGAATGTATTAATCTGTGCAACTATCATCTACCACCCTTCCTGTAATCAGAAATAGCAGCACACCCCACCTGCTGTACAGGCTAGTTGTAAAACAATAAGACAGTTTAAAATTCTGGTTTACAGCTGTGTGTCACCCTGAATTTTCTTTCTCATTTCTCTCAGTGTATCACAAGATACACAGTTTTCAGCTCTTGTTTACTGTACCTTTCCGTGGCGTCCTGGTTTTTTTTCTTATTTTATTTCTTTGCATTCTACCATTTGTCCATCTACTGTCTGGTATATCCCTTATCTTTTTTTTCAGCTTCATCTTAAGATTACTGCTCTTTGCCTCTTGACCATACCTGTGCTTCCCTCCTCTGAACCATTCCAGCTCCTTGCTTCAGTTTCACATCTGGCAATGAATCATCCCAAATTCTCCCTGCCCTATGGAGGCACAATCATTCCTCACGTTCCTTCCATCATGTTACCGGCTCTATCATTCACACTGCTCTCTGATCACCAACTGCTGTTTGAAAAATGCACTATCCATAGCAGCAGAATTTTGTCAAGGAGGCAATGCAGAAATACTTCACCAAAATATGGATAAGAAATAGATTCCCCTATGTACCAGACCACAAGTGAATATGATTTATGAGCAAATAATTCAATGAAACAAGTACATAGGCAAAACAGAAAAGATGAGCGCTTCATGCCATAGGAAAAAAAATCACCAATGCAAATTAGAGAAAGTCGCTTTTTCCACTGTAGCTACCCTGTGAGAGAGATAATTTTCTCAAAATAAATAAAATCAGGCAAATCCAATACTCTGTAGCAAATAGCAACAGTGATTTTTAGCAGTGTTAAGCTTGTAAGTCCCTTCTGGAAGGGGGACGGTATGACATGACTCACATTGTAGCTGATGAGAGACCACCTTTCAGGGTAGCTTTCCACCTTTGAAAGGATACAGCTTTTCCAGAAACGATGATCTTTACCTTTCTTTAGGACTAGAATAGTGACACATTAAAACATCTTAATTGTAACATTCAAATTGGCAACATTTGTAAAATATCTACCCACTACCTCTTTCTTCCTCTTCATATGAACATCTTGGGCAACTTCACTCTTTAGTGAATTGTAAGATTAAGCTAAAAGCATGTTAGCAATTTTGAGAGGGGCTGAAAGTGCAATGGAAATGCTTTAAGAAGAAAATGTGTTTTAAAACACTTGCATATCATACAGACTGGCTTGTGAATACACAATAACAGAAAAAAAATTCCTTGTTTTCGTTAGAGCTATCTTATGGAGCACTCATGAAAACTGTATTGGAAAGGCCTGCAAGAAGTAATGATGTAAAGTATCTTCTGGATGAGTCATGAGCTGACCTCTTAAAACAGCGCCTGAGATGTGCTGTCATCAGGGAGAAAAATCTTGTCTGGGTTTGAGAGCCTTTGTCATTACAATAATATTCAAATAGCTCCTAAAAATGAAACCTTGATAGTTAGCTAGCCTACCGCTACAAATATGTGGAATTAATCTTTTCTCAGTATTCAGAAAAAGCTGAATGCTAATACTGGGCACTAGATATGCGGTTTAACTCAAACTAGCAACAGATTTATGCAGCAAAAGTCCTCACTTACAATGCAATTAGAGAAAGGAGGTTATTTTTAAGTGTGAGGGGATTCTTCACCCCCCTAAAAATCTTCCTTCTGATATTCTCTAGCACTTTTTGACTGGATGAAAATGTCCCAGAACACTTCCATCTTGTGCTTTTACAGATACTATATTTTATACAGATCCTGTGGGGCAGTGTGAAATGAGACTGCTCACACACAGTCCCATTGACAGCACTGGGATTATTTTCAGCTTTGGGACTAGGTATTGTTGAGTTATTCATGTACCTCAAGACGTACATAGTCACTTAATGGGGTTTACAAAAATGCCTAAGCAGGTTAGACAATTAACACATAGAAAATATAAGAATCTGGCTTTGGGACATGATAGAAGTTCATCTTTAAAATTAGGACTTGCTAGGGTTCCATCTTCCAGTACATTCGTGAAACACTTTGTAGCACTGGCCTAATTTCACCTTGAGAAGGGAGGAAAGAGATACCACCCTGCAATGACATCCTCTGCAGGGGGCTGAATTCCTCTTGCAGCGATTCACTGGGACTTAAATTGCTGCAGAGTTACAAAACTGCATACTGGCTGAGGATACAGGAGTGTTAAAGAAGCTACAGTGAATATCAGCAGCTTTATAGTCCATTTATCAAAGCGCCAGTGGCTCACATTTCAAGGCAGGTGAGGTAATAATATATAAGGATTGAAGAGATTATCTGTTTCCAGAATAGTTTAATATATAAAGACAGTGATGGCAGTTGCAGGTGGTGGGGTTCTTGTTTTTTTCTTGCTGTTTTTAGGGAAAAGACTGCAAACCTGTCAGGCTCTTGCCAGTTCTTGTTATTACAGCTGGAACTCAACACTTGCTTATTTACTGTTTCACTGAACAGTACAGTATGGAATAAGGGCTCACTTACTTTCAGCACATACAGAAAAAAAAGAAGGAGAATTATAAGCACGGACCACTTATTAGTTAGCCCTATTACTTGGGCCAGTTCTGCCAGGCTCACACCAACTTCATGGTATTGTTTCAAGGCTTTGATCCAGGTTTTAGCTCATCTCTACTGCATTAAGTGAATCTTCTTAACTTCCCTTACTGCTTTCTCAGACCCTGCTTTCTCCTTTATCTTGGAGTATTGTTCTAACCCTCCCTTAGCAAAAACTCTGTGTGTGTAGATGGAAATGCCTGCCATCAGTGATGAGCCCAAAAATCCCACCACTTCCCAGCAAGCACAGGCTCTGCGTGACAACGGGGAAACACAGAGCTACAAATAAACTCAGTCATTGCCCATTTCATTGGATGTCCTGCCTGAAAACAAAGAAGCAAGTGAAAAGGTGAACAAACCTTCAGTTCCCTCCCATACCTTTAACTGTGACATGCCATGTAGTTACTAGCTCTAGTCTTGAAGACTTATTGTCCCTAGCATTGCTCAACTGCCAGTGAGAGATCATCCCTCCCCTGTGGATTTTTCAGCTTTGAGGTGCAAGATAAAACTTGGAGCAGGAGAAAGAGATAAAATGGAGAGACAGGCAGGAGATTGAAATAGAGAAACAGATTGCCATAACAAAAAGTATTTGGGTGCCTGAGCTGCCTTTGAAGTCAAAGGTGATGTGTTGTGACCACATTTTTCAGGGACAGACGCTGATTCAGAAGTACAATCCACATAATTTTTTTTACAGCAAAACCCTTGTTCCTTCAAAGCTATGTGTCACCATGTGCAATATCTTCATCACTTCTAGTGTAACGGTTCTGCCATGACACATCCTCCCAGTTTTTTCATACTTAAATATTTTTGCGAGGCATATTTCTGGTACTATTAGGACAGCTAAAAAATGAGAATACTGATCTGGTTGCATTGTAATTAGACCTGGACTAATTATGGAGGTAACTATTCACTGAACATCAGTATCATTTTTGGACTATTCTTCAAATGGAGTGAATATGTATACCCTCATCCTCTTGAACAGTGGATGAAAATCAAGACCACCATGTTAACAGCTGAAATGATAATGCAATGAGCCTGGCTACTTTTCTGCAAGCCTTGGTGATTGAACCGTATGTGGTTAATCTTGATGTTTCTGTGCTGAGCCTTTACACTAGAAAATTAATCTAAGCTGAATCATCATTGCAAGCTGCATTCATGTCAAGGTTGTTATACTCGGAGAAGGAAGAGCTGCTCCTTCAAGGCCTCTGAGCTTGGGACCAGAGAAGGACAGCTGTCATTGTTGCTGGTAAAAGCAATTTGGAGGGCAGGGGAAAGGTACACATCATGTAGTAGGGATGTAAAGGCTTACCTCTATGTGATCCTGTTCACTAGTACTCTGTGGGTCTGCTAGAGCCTGCTAAAACAGTTATTTCTCTATCTTGCGCATAAGCAAGCACTCGTTTGGGAGTCAGACCTTGGGGTCTCCTTCTTTCAGACTGGTTGTAAAGAGTACCTAGTGGTCAACAACAGGTCAGAGCTGCTGGAATCAGGGCAGGGGGGATCTCTTTCAGATTCTCTGGGGGAATCTCTTAGTTTCAGCTCCTAGTAAGCAGAAATCATCTCACATTGCGGGGTACAGGCTGGTGACTCCCGTTGGGCAAACCCTGGGGAGGTTAGTTCTATTGCAGACCAGAAGGTTGGCTTGTATGTGTCACCTCTGAGTAAGAATCCAAGGATCTGCAATCATGCTGATTTTTTTTTCTCTCCAGTGTGCTTTTGCCAGACTCCCAGATTGCTTTCTGCACAATCATGCTGGTTGCTTTCATAATATCTAACAACATATTAAAGAAAGTTATATGTGTTTCTGCTTCCCTGGTCTGTTGTACCTGCAAACTTCATGGCATATGCTAGAACCACATAACCACAGAAGTACAGAATCGTTCAGTTGGAAGGAGCCTCAGGAGGTCTCTACTCCAACTTCCTGCTCAAAGATGGGTTACTGTTGAGCTCAGACTAGGTTACTCAGGGTTTTATCCATTGTGTCTTGAAAAACTTTGAGGGTGGAGCCTGTAAATTATCTCTAGATGACCTGTTCCAGTGCTTTGCCATCCTCATGGTGAAATAATTTTTCCTTAAATCACATAAAAACTTTATGTCTGTTTTCTCTCAACTTCCCACCAAACACCACTATAAGAAGACTGTCTCCATCTTCTTAGTAGTTTCCTTGTACCTATTGGCAGGCTAACCACAAAGTCATCTCTCCTTCAGGCTAAACAAGCCCATTTTCCTCAACCTTCCCTCACAGACTGTGTACTTCAGGTTATCAAAAAGTATATCCTTTATCTCTGATCATGGATCTATAGGTTGCTCTCAAACAACTTTCAAAGATGCATCAGTCACGAGACAAAAACATTTTTTTATTAGAAATCTCTGCTAGATTACAGATATTTCTGGTCTGCTGGACACAGCTCTCCCTGGGCATACCTTCAGTCTCATGGCTGATGTGAAATGAGAAGGTATACAAAGCCACTTTTCATTGGATGACATCCACTGCCACCACAGTGAGAGAATCAGGACAGAAAGAAATGTGAGTTGAAGGAGGGAACGCTATGTTTCCCTTTCCCTCAATGGTGATTCTCACCCCGAGTCTTGCAGGCAGAGCCCAGTCGCCCCAGGGAATACTGCATTGCTTCTGCCACTCTATGTGGGCTCAGTAACTGAACTGAAAGAACTAATCTTCCATCCCACAGTTCTCTTGGAAATTTTCTGTAGTCTCCATTGATTTTTTTTGGAGAAGGAAATATATATATAGCATTGCCTTTTGCCTTTCCTTTTACACAGAGGGGACTTTAATTAGTGCCCTTTGTGTTAAACCATTAGATGTGCCACCTGTGGTATCTTGAAGTTATTCACATTTTAAAGTGTTTTTAAATGTTGGGTTTAAGCCACCTAGAGATTTTCCAGCAGGGATAAAATAGTCAGTTTTCTGGAAGCTTTTCCACTACCTTACACTGCAGGAGTGGCATAAAGGAGCTAAAGAAAATTCTGAATCTCATACTAATGTTTCTTCTACAGGGAATATAGTTTTTCTTTTTAGGAGGTGGGAGGACTAATGCGGGGGAGTTCTATTTGTTTTGTTGATATTTATTTATTCTTTTGCCTTATTCACTCAATGACAAGATCTGAGTAAAAATGGTGATGATTTAGATCTGTTTTGTTTTATTCACAGAAACGTTTGCCCATGGCAGTCATATAATTTCATTCTTCTCCTTCTGTTTGCAGTATGATGACCTTATATTTGTCAGGATGTCCCCCATCCCATACCATCCCATCCCAGTAGCTCTTCTCCCTGCAGCTATTTCCATAGTTTAAATTTCCAGTTTATAAATGAGAGTCGGTTATCCGTATCTTCTCCATAGAAAAGGTGAATGGCAATGATGGGATTTTATTCCTTAGTTGTTCTGCTGCTTATCATGTCTGTTCATAATACTATCACTATTCCCTTTGTTATGGTGCTTTTGCTAGCCTCTGTCATTTACAAAGTGCTTTTATCAGTTAAGAGTCCCATGTTACTTTATGAACTTAAAATGGTTATATACATAGAGATCCATTTGGCCATAAACGGAGTGTGCTGGGCAAACTACAGCAGGTGCTTAAAAGTGGGGAAGCACTGTTCAGTAAACACACCTGGAAAAAAATCTGCAAAGCAGACTGCATCTACACTCTGAAGCCCATTAGGCTCTAACCCTGAACCCAATGTTATATGTCGCAGATTTGTTTTGCAATAAATTATGTGTGCTAACTGTCTGGCAGTAGTCACAGCCTCAGGTTGTTTTGCATCCTGTGCTAAGGTAAGAAAAGAGAAGGGTCATCCTTTAGAAAGAGGAAGCACCTAGTTGGACACTCTGAATGTTACAAAGGGGTACTGGAGAGAGAATTTTCTTCTAAGCAATGAATAGCAAGCAAGATCCCAGAACAGTTTACATCAGGGAACAGAAGAAATAAGCCTGGATCCAATAAAACAGTGAACTGGGACTAGTCCCTAGACATAAATCCTGGGGTTTTTTTTTCTTTTTTTGAAGAAAGGTCTTGAACTTACCAAAAGCAAAAGAAGTTTTGCCATTTGCATACACAGGGCTTTTGACCTACTGATTTTTTTCAGAGCAATTTACCATCGGATTTCAGACTCTGAAATTGGAGTTTGGATGAGTAATGTAGCCTATAGAGTAGACCCTTGCTCTCAGTGCTCCACTGCCAATGCTGATGTGTGGAAATTCACAATTCACTTCATGAAAGTTCTGTAATATCCTCCCTATGGTTGCTGTTTTCATGAGCAGCCTGATATTTAATTCATTCTTAAGAATATAAACCTGCACAAAAATTAGCATGTTTGCAGAGCAGCTAAAGTGAATCTAACACAAGCAAATATTATCTGTGCATTTTTGGCATTAATAGAGAGCTCTGTTAGTTACAGAGGAGCTCAGATTAATTCTGTGAATCTCAAAACCAAACAATACAGAGGAAGAAACATTGGAGAAACTGCACATTCAGTGGATGGACATTTTCTAACAGAAACACTGGTCATTGTTGATTAGCCTGTATAATTTGGATTATATTGGATTTACTGTCCTTTGTCTAATATTCACAGTTGTGTCCAAAACCCTTGTGTACACTGTGACAAGAAGATAGACAAACAGGAAATATACAGATCAACTATATCAAGAAATACATCAGTAAAGAACAAAAAGGATAGGAAATAACAGAGCTACAATAGAACATATGTATGTGTTCCATACATAACTCACACAGAGTAAGACAGATTATGTTTTACAGGCATTATAAGATTTTGATTTTCTATCTATCTGTTGCAGAACAGATTCCTTTTAAGGAAGCAGGAAAAATAATTGCTTGAATAGTGATTAGACCTAACCACCTTTTGTATTTTCTGGACTAGCTACTGTCACTGTTGGTGATATAACAGCTCTTTGAATAAAAATAAGAGGACAAAAAGAGATAACCAAGACAACCCAACAGGAATAAAACATCAGGATCCAGGTTGTAAGAGGAAGGAAGCAAGGTAGGAAAACGCTCAACTCCCTTCCTTAATAGGAAGAAAACAATACTGAATTAGGATGGTGTCAGCTGAGCTGAGTAGGATCAGATATACAATGCACAAGACAATCTTCCTGACGTGTGATAGAGCTGATGCCAAAGATTTCTGACACTGGGATGTATTTGCTTTTTGTTCACAGATTTCCTACAGCTGTCCTGCACAAAAGACACAGGTATCTTCTGAATATTCTCAAAGTAGCAGGAGTTGGGCTGTGCTGCTTAGCTAGCTGTGCTGGTTGGGTTGTACTGAAAGTTCTTCACAGGTACCTGTTTAAAATTGCCTCTCCTGTCCAGCTGATATGTTTGCCACAAATAGGAACTGAGGGAAATCTTGGACAGTAACCAGCTGTTGCCTAATATTAGTAATAATCTCAGTGAAACTGTACAAATAACAAAATCTAATCTTCCAACAGTAGTCAATAGACAAGTAATTGACGATTTTAAGAACTGTAATTAAACTTACTTTGACAGAAGTACATTTGCAGCTCTTTTGGAGATGAGAAGATCTCTCCATATACCTTTGCTATGATTTAATCCTTTGCCTGTTATGAACACAACTATTCTCAATTGATACCTTGGTTCTGGCACAAGGCTTCAGGCAGGCTAAGGACTGTGTTGTGCTGGGCACTGCTTAGCTGCTCCAAAAGCAATTCCAGCTGAAACTCACCCACAAATTCAGCGAAAATGTATAATGGCTCATCATACTATGCTCAGTTCAAATTAAGGTACCAAGAGCTAACAGTTCCTGAAGGAAGCCGTCAGCCAGCACATGCCTGTTGTCCCCAAAGATAACAACTACCATATTAATGCCAAAAGGGATGTGACACAATCTTTTAAGCCCAATGGATGTGGCACATCAACCTATTTGGTTAGTGAGGTACCTAGGTGCAGTCTCAAGGGCTGAGCTGGTGAGGGAAGGGTGTGCCTGGGCTGAAGAGGAGCAGGTGGATGTCACTTCAACATGATTTTTGTGGAAATCAAGGAGAAGGCTTCTGGGGCACAGAGGGGCCCCTGCAGGGTGCCTGACAGGGGCAGACTTGGTTCGTGCTCAGCCCTGGTGAGGGAAAAAGGACTCCGGTAAATAAGGAAATTTCATTAGCAAGTAGATGCCTTGTGTCATCAGTTTCTCACTCTGAAGGAAGCAGAACAGTGTTAACCACTCAGGTTGGCAAGGCAAAATCATGCAGGCTGATTCTATCATAACTGACAAAAGCATTTATATAAAAAAAAAATCTCACAAGAATTCAAAACATTTCTTAAACCTCAACACTAGTTTTAACCTGCCTGGGTAGGGAGAAACAAACATGCCTTATTAATGGCAAGCTCTTATTCAAGAAGTTCTTTGAGGATGAAGAGAGAGCTTTCATTTTGCTTTTCTCCCAGGAGACTTTCCCTGGTTGCTTTCCTGGGCTCCAAGGTGATGAAAGAGAAGAAGCCCCAAACTGTCTGTCTTGGTTGTCAGGGAACAAGAAACGCCATGTTCTTATGAGCAGTTTTGAATTCATAGTCTTAAGAAAGTCATACATGAGCATTCTAACACTCAACTCTTTATCTAAAGTGAAATACTAAACTTCTTGGCATTCCCCAGCATTAGTACTACTACCTTCTTCAGTTTGCTTGTAAGTCTCAGAACAACTTTATGAACTTTCTTTTCAGAAAGAGAAATATCTCGAACACTTTTTGTTACTTCCTGTATAAAGCCTTACAAAACCAAAACTTTTGGCTCACTAATCCAAATTGACTATATAAGCCTTATTTTTATACCAACCGTAATAAACACAGGTAAAATGAACCACTTTCTGACCACAGAAGCACAATGTGCATCACAAGACTGCAAAAGAGAAACTACGAAACCTATGAGTTTTTCCTCCTTTTACTACATTATCTTTATTCTCAGCCAAATACTAGTGCACTCCACATCAGAATAGACTGCATCACTATTTATTTGTTCTCAAACATCACCCTTTCACAGTATTGAAAGAACCAAAGGTATGGCAAGCTATGTGCACTTTGCTCATGACAGATTTGCTAGAATGCCCAAAATCACAAGACCCAGGAGCAGTAGCTAGAAAAGACATTTGTCTTATTACCAGATATAATTGTGTTATTTGGGAATGCCTTCTTTTGGATGCTTGATCTTCTTTGCACATGCGATGCAATTTGAATATGCTATCTTTGATCTCAATGGATTATGCATTTGCAATACCTACCTTGGAGATAATGGAAGAAAGAATTAATTCACTTCTGTGGAACGTGTAAGTAAGGAACTGTCCTGTATTTTTTACACAGCTCGTACTTTTTTTTTTTTTGTCCCTTGCCTATTTCCAGCCTGTATGGATAACTGAGACATTCCTTGTGTCAGGTCTTAGAAACATAAACAAGATTTTTGATGGAAATGAAGCAGTGATGGTACAACTCTTCACTCCTTTATGACTCAGTAGAGAGTTCCCAGGCCTCCAGGGAACTTCTTATTCCTGTATGCAGGGGTATGAGAAGTGGGAAGATATCTAGTTATTTTTTTTACTTCATTTTGTTGTCATTCTCCATTGACCACTTGGCTGACGATAGTGGTCTAGCCTGGATTGTTTTGACTGATATTATGAGGCAGGGTGTTGGATACCTTTGGATGCTCTGTTGACAAAGATTTCCTTGCCATCTATTCCTACAGGGCCCATCCTTATCACATAGTTAAGCAAATACTGTTTTAAACCTTCTGTTGCACCTGACAGTCTCAATGGCAACTGTTTTCAAAAACAGCAGACCCCCACAGTAACCCCTATAAAAAAATATTGCATGCTCTTACAAAAATATGAGAAATTTATATGAAAGTATGTATAAAGTACTGTCATAGTTTGTATCTTATGTAGATTCCATACTGAGTTACTTCCAGAGATTTATTTTCTCAGGAATATTTATTTTCTATTTGTCAAACATTAATAATTTAGACTTTTTTTCTGCAATAAGTCTCTTCTCAGGTGCCACCCATCCCAATTAGTTACTGAGATTTTTACTGCCTTGATTACTAACGGGCTTTTGGTTTAGATGCAAAACCATAATCTATTAAGATTTTAAATGCTTCTAGTATATGGTAGGGTAAAGAAGAAAGTGCACTATCCCTTGAATTGCATGGTCTGAGATATGTAAACCTCAGACAATTAAGAGAATAAATGATACTATTAGTGGCATGGTGGCTTGGGTGGCATTTGCTTAGAATAACCAGCATCATTATGAGTGAGTACAAAATTATTGTAGATCTCTGTAAAGAGAGATGACTGACATTTTAAAATTCTCATTTGCAAAGTAGTAAATGTAAAGAAGCAGATCATTAAATTTAAAGGGCATTTTCCAACCATAACATTATAAAGATTAAGAGGTTAGGGTTAAACATTAACCTGACTGTAAATCCCTTCATTATGTCTTTCTACAAACAAGAGTGTCTGCATTTTAACTATTCAGTGTCATTCAGTACATCAGACACTCAACGTGATTGCATTGCATATCACAGACTAAAAAAAAAGACCCAAATTAACCCACTAAAAATGTAAAAAATCTCTGCTTGAGAGAGTCCAGCACAGAGCCACCAAGATGATTAAGGGAGTGGAGCATCTCCCTTAAGAGGAAAGGCTGAGGGAGCTGGGCCTCTTTAGCTTGGAGAAGAGGAGACTGAGAGGTGACCACATTAATGTTCATAAATATATGAAGGGTGAGTGTTAGGTGGATGGAGCCAGGCTCTTCAGTGATGTCCAATGATAGGACAAGGGGCAATGGGTGTAAGCTGGAACACAGGAGGTTCCACTTAAACTTCAGAAGAAACTTCTTTATGGTGAGGGTAACAGAGCACTGGAACAGGCTGCCCAGGGAGGTTGTGGACTCTCCTTCTTTGGAGACATTCAAGACCTGCCTGGATGCCTTCCTGTGTGAACTCATCTAGGTGTTCCTGCTCCAGCAGGGGGGTTGGACTAGATGATCTTTCGAGGTCCCTTCCAGTCCCTAGCATTCTGTGATTCTGTGTGTTTCTGTGTAATCCTACTTCACATATAATTTTATACATGACCCCCAAAAAGATACACTACAGAACTTAATTAAAGCCATTCGGGACTTCATATATGTGGAGGACATTGACATTATGGATAACATGTTTAAAGCCTTGACATGGACTGGATTTAGAACAGAATCTCAGTTACACTCAGAAACAAGAGAAAATGTCATTTTAGTGATGCTGCCTACAGCCTGAAAGGGCACCACCAACCCTCAGAGATTTTTCTTACTTTATGACTGGATATGCAGCAGGGAGCAGTATATGCTTTTGTGTATGCTGCTAGTGAAAGTCCTGATATGAAAAAGTCTGAGAGTCACTATCTTGGACATCATTCCAGATCAACCCGAGGAACCTGCTTAGAGATGGAAAGTCATTTGTCTGCTCTTTGACAAGCCCACTCTAAGATGACAGCATCTGGATTGGGTTCACACAGTTGTTTTCTTCCTCACTGCCAATTTCTTTTTGTGGTCTTTGTAAAGTAAGAATGAAAAAATAACCCACTGAGAAGTAGTTATACCTAAGTATCTTAAGCCTGTTATATCATGAACAGAAAAAGAAGAGACAAGCAGACAATCTTTCTCTCTTTTTTTTTTTTTTCTTTTTTTCCTCCAAGCATTTCCTTTCAGATGTCCCTTTGAAGTCACAGGCTTATAGTGTGAGTGACTGAGAGCAAGGAGCTGTGAAGTGTGCCTTTGAGGCATAGACTTCTTAAAGAGTATCACAAGGCATATATGACTGGGGTACACGACATTTGCAAATCAGTGTGGCGTTATTGAAGCTTTGTTCAGCCTCAAACTCTGGAAGCTGCAGAGAGCCAAAAACTTCAGCAAGGGAAAATAATTTCTCCTATCCTGATTCTACCTTTGCACTTGGGAGATCTCACTGCTACTGTGTGTAGTAACTGTGTAGATGTAATTTGCTTAGGAAGACATAATTGAACTTTTACACATCCTGTATATAATATAATTGTTTATTATATGTGCATAAATTAGGTATAGTTACTATCTTATTTTCCACTCAACCCTGTTATTGCTTTGCTAGTACTGGATACTTCTGCATTGTTAAAAATATACTAACACTTCTCTGTTGTTGTAAGGTCGTCTCTTCACACTACCCTCACAACACACCACTCATCATACTAAAAGCAATTCCTGCTTAGATGCCTCTGATTCACTACATAATCAAACACATAGACTGGCAGAACACCTCAGCCCTAACTGGTTATGTCTCCTGATTCTCCACTCATGGTCCTTCTGCATTTCTTATCCAAAACTGTTTTCATTACTCTCTCACATAAAGGATATTATATAAAGGGTACTCTGCCCCACTGAGAATTCTCAAACAGGGAGCAAAGCTGGCTGTCACTATTTTGGAACAGTTGGTACTGACATATCTGTTTCTTACAAACTTCAAAAAAAAGCTGGTGAAGGTTCAGACTATTTCTATAAGTTGTCTGGTAGACCCACTGGTCAGCCTTACCTGATAATCATCTGGAGTGGGAGGGTGGCACCACAGTGTGTCATTACAACATTGCTTCCTGCTAGACCTGCTAGGAGTTTTATAACTGCCTGAATCTTTTTGCCTTTCAAAGTGCTCAGAGAGTTCAAAGTGCTCAGAGAGATGAAAGCTTAGCATTGCCAGCAAAGGGAGTAACTGTTAGACCAGAAGAGGAGAAAAACAACACAGTGCAACTTAAGGAAAATTATATCCAGAAGACTGATCTGAACAGCAGAGAGAGACTAGAGTGGCTGAAGGATAACCAGGTGCTGCACCAGGCAGCTAGGAAAAACGAAAATGAAATGAACAAGGAGAGTGATGTGGCTCTGTCCCAGACCCACAGGTTACAGATCAGATCCTGCTTCTCCCTAAACCAGAGCCACTGCAAAGGTCTGAGGGAGGAATGTTACTGTTAAGGAGAAGAGATGTAGAGCCAGTACTTAATAATACAACCAGGAGTGGGGAAAAAAAATCTGCCAAGACAACTCATATCCCTGAGACGCGACTTAATGGAGAGCCATGGCTGTCCCACAGCGCTGAACTGTGCCTCTGCCAGTTCAGTTGAGACATCGGGGACATGGTGTGCTGGACACCAGGCTCCAGGGCTCCCAGAGTTTGGTCACAGTTTCCCTTCATTGCTTACTTCATGTAATTTCTTTCCATTGCATTTTTTAACATTTTAACTTCCCCAGGGATCACAGGCAGAAATATAGGCACCCTACGAGAAATGGCAGCTTTACCTGGAGACAAACATCTGAATCCCTCTTGTTTGTCTGAATCTCTTTTGTAGGCAGACTCATCATGGAATTGATTGCTAATGGTCCCAGACCCAAGGTTATGGCTTTGCTGCAGAACTGAGCAAGAAAAGAATAATAGGGCAAGGAGGAAATAAGTTCATGTCCACAACACAGGTAATAGCATAGGAAAAAACAAAAGCGATCTACAAGGGAAAAATAATCTCTATAGGAAAACTGAATACACTGGAATTCCTAATTAGGGTAAAAATGATAACTTTCTGAATAAATAATTTCTATCCTTTTCTCCAAAGAGGTTATGGAGGCCAAGTCTCAATGAATGGCAACAGAATTTAAGAAATTATGCGTTTGATTGACTATTGGAGGTGAGATTTCAGATCATCAAGTCACTTCAGTGTTTTGACAATGTTCAAGACATGAAGAAATGCTAGCTGATGTCTCTGTGGGCTGCCATGGGATAGTACAGCCAGATACTGAATCTAGAGTCAGTAAGGAAATTCTACTGAAAACAGGCAATAAGGGATGACAATTCAAAGAGCCCAGGTGAATGCTTTTGCAAGGTCTTCATTTCTCTTGCAGTCACTCTTGTTTTCTCCTCATTAACTTCTTTTTCATTCTCACCTCAATCTTGTCCCCATTTCCTCCTTCTTGCTTTCACTGTATTTATGATTTTCTCTTACCCTACACCTCTTGATATGTCTTTAGGCATTTACTGGTGCCCATCAAATAGGTTTGTGCTGCATGGAGGCACGTTGCAATGCAGCAATCGCTGCTGAGTGATTCTGCTGCTGTTGTATGGCACAGTAGGAAGGATTTAATCTCTAACATGACACCCCAGGAACTCAGTAGTTTGATGGAAGAGATTATTCCCTAGGTATGTTACTAGATAGTGTTCCTATCTAGATAGCATTTCACTTCCCATAAGTTTGCTTTACCATCAAGATCCAATTTAAAGAGTTGTTAAGTAAAGATGGAATTAAATCAAGAGACCTGGACCACTTGGGTGACACTGCAGAAGATGAGGGTTTAGTAAAACCTCAGGAAACAAAATATATTAATTTGTCATCTTTTCCTCCTTTGACATGCTTGTTGTGGAAAGGTGGTCTGAGATGAGGAAGCAGAAACTTCAGACTTGCAGACAGTAACAGATAAGCCTGCCAAAGGAAGGGAGAGAGTAATCGACAACATAGTTATGGAATTTCAATATATTAATAAAAACTGTTTGAGATCCTCAATACCAGAAATGGGAGAGCAACCGATTTCATGCAAGTCCTTCTAGCAACAGTATTGGGGAAGCTGAGTGGTGCTTCTGCCATGACATGAAAGAGGATCCCATGCAGTAAAATACAACAGCGCAGTCTCTAGAAACTTGAATTTCAAAATCAACCTATTTGTCTCAAAAATCTTGACTGTTTTGGTTTGTTTTGTTCTGTTTTTAACTCGTCTTTGAATTAGAATGAAATACACAAGGGACATCAAGTATATTCATCACCATCACCTTATGGAAGGTCTGTATCTCATAGACTTCATTGCTAAAGTCACAAGATCTGTTTGCAAAACCCCATGTGGGATAACAGTATTTTCTCTACACACTTGTGTCCAAGCAGTTCCTGTGTGAAGGGCACAAGGTTTTGTGTTTGGTAATCATAGTAAACTGTCTCCCATGAGGGTTAAGTCTTTGCACCTAGGGACAATATCCTTTGTGACCTTTTCATGCCTCGCAGTGCAGATCTATGCATACAATAATTCCCTGCTCTTCTTTACCCTGTGTTAGTTAATGCCCCTCAGGCTTCTAATAGTTTTGGTTTCAAATAATCCTTTTTAGCACTTCTTAAATCTTGCATTACAAATGTTCCCATTATTTTCTTTTGCAAACATGCAAGAGAGGTCAAAGTTTGATATGAACAACCTTTGCAATGTCTCTTTAAAAATCAAAATTAGCAGAGAGCTTGAGAATGTTTGCTTATGCATTTTATTCTTCCTGGTCCAGTGACACTGAATACGTTTTTAACAGAAGGAACATGGTCAGAGACAAGTCCACCACTTTCCTGTTATTAAGTTAACCTTGTTAAACATTACATTATTGTTTAACATGGGATAGGGGCTTCTCTTAATGCTGTGATGAATTATTCATATGCAAAGTTAAGGTATTTTACCTTATTAAGCCTAATTTCAGCGTGTTGAGATAAATATCTGGAGCCATGAATCAGAGCCAGAATTAGACATGGATTTCTTAAACCTGTAGTGGATTAAAAATGCAATTAGTTGGCAACTACAGTCTATGTAATTAAAGTTGGTAGCAGTCATTTAGTGAAACATAACACAGTCAGAGACTTAGAGAACCTATAATAATGTAGTAACTGTGAATATAAATGCTGCAGAAAAATTGCTAAATAGATATTTCCTTCTTTTGGTGAGGAATATGTAATATTTTAGGTTCTCTGTCCACAAAAGGAAAAATGATCATGCAGGTTCACAGTAAACATTCATAGCTGTGATCAAGATATTTATAATTAGCTATAGCAAACACTTCATTTAAGATTTTGAACATTTTAGAAACATTTATTTTGTTAAGTATCGTTAGCATCTTTTGTTCTTTCACAGACTTCTCTCAGAGTCTAGAATGAGCTTGGAAATACGGAATCTGATTTGGAAATTTAGGTACTACTCCTTTCTGGTTGTATAAAGAAATAATTAGGCTCTTCCACCATTTCACTATCACTGCCTTAAATGCGGTCTGCAGAAATACAGGCATAAAAAAAAGATTTAGCTGCCCTCTCAGAAACAAGTTTGAACTTGATGTCAATATATTCTTAAATTCTTGCAAAGACTTTGAGCCAACTGCTTTTATATCTGAGTCAGCTTTCTTCTCTATGCTTCTAATCTACATCTTAGGCAAGCTGTTAAGTAGGATGGAAGATTAATGAACATGGAAGTAGAACAAACTGGGTTTTCAAGCTCTTGAGAACTTCATATAAGAGTGATCATGATGGATTTAGTAAGAATTTTAAAAGTATTTGCTATGTAAAGAAACGGGGTACTTTCCAAAGCAGGTTTGAGGATCATCTAGAGGTATCACAAGTGAGTCTACTCGATCATAAGTGAGTGAATAAGGAAATCACTGCTAAAAGCAACACACTAACACCATTTCCAACCAAGGGAAAAGGAAAGATTTTCTTTAACTTCAGTAAGAGTCCTTTTGGGCGCTCAGAATGTTAATATTCCTGTCAGAGACACTACTGAAGGCTGCAAAATTTCTGAATAACAGTGAGTCTCCATGGATTTATTCATGGTCCCAAAAGGACGTCCATGATTTGAAGGGATTTGCAGAAATTCACTGAAATATCAGAGCATCTTTGCTACACTCACTGGCAGGTTGAAGGGGTTAATCAGCAGTTCTTTGAGAGACTGCCCTGTCCTGTATTATAGTTCTGTGTTATTATTACATCAGCAATATTCCTTCAGACTTTGTCAGAAAAAAAATAATTCAAACCAGGAAAAAGCAGCAAGAGTATGGTTTTGATTTTTAGGGGTTTTTGTTTGGTTTTGTTTTTCTTTAGAACTATCTTTACTTGTTTTAAATAAGAGATGCATTTCTGTTATGCATTAGTTCCAGGTATTCAGAACAAATTGTGAGCTGATTTCAATCATCCTTCTGAACCCTCTCTTCTTCCAATAGCTTTGCCGCTTGTCAACCAGGGACTTTGAGTATCCTTCATAAGGTTTTTTTTATTTAATAACACAAGCATGAGAGCTGATATGAGGATAATGAAGTACTGTGCCTCCAATTCATGCTGGGCTGCAGAGGGAGTACTTACCTATCACAGCACTGTTTCTTCAGAGAATATATCCTGGAATCTAATGATCTTCAATCCAGTCTTAACAGAAGCTTAAATAACTCTTCTGCTGAGGAAACCTTTCTCATGGCTGAGGATAGGTATAATTTTCATCTAAGTTCTGGTATGACTATTTTATCTAAAGTGCTTGAAGGAGATAGTTATAGTCAGATAAAACTTATCTTGTTAGGGTTGACTGGTGTGAGGAGCTTCAGTCAACTTCCAGCAACAGTGGAGCAGCACACAGAGGAAAACAAAGGTGACTTACTGAAATCTGTCACGTTGATCTCCCTTTTCTAGCTAGCCGATAACCTCTGCAAGTGGAAATCAGCATCTGTCCACTGATGACATGTGTGTATGGCATGAACAAGTCCCTAGTTTTCTCACCTTTTTATGACACCAGCTGTTCTTCTCACTCATTTATGACCAACTCTGAAACAACACTTTGAGTTGGATCATGCCCAAAGTGATGACTAAATAATACTGGTAGCAATGGATAAGCTCAGGCCTGAGCATGTGTGTGCTGAGCCTACTCCAGTCTGATTACACCTCAGTATTCAGACTGTTTGCTACAAGAATATCTAACTGTAATGGTTTCAGAAATTAATCAAATTATATCTCTGCTCCTTAATTATAATAAAATGTAAATTGCAATAAAATGTGAGGCTTCTCCACCTGAGGGATAATTAAATAAATTTTCAAGACATACCAAAGCCATCCTACAGCTGGAAATGATTGCTTTATGTGGTAGCTGCCTTTCTGTGCCTCTAGATGGAGATCCTATCCATTTAACTCAACCCTCTTGAGAGAACTGTGGGACGCTTCAGTAAGAGCTCCATTTTGCCTTTCATACTCCATAGACCAAAAATTACCTTGTTCTCTGATTTCTGAGCTATAAAATTATTTTGATCTTAGCAAACATTTCCAGACACCTTCTTCTCCCCCCCACCCCCCCCCCACTTCACAGCTTACCTGAAAAAAAAGAAAAAAATCTGCTATTTTGTTCTAACTTTCCACAGTGAAAGTGTTCTGAACTATTTACTTTGCCTGGAATGTAGTGGTGAAACCCTCTGACATTTCAGTTGCCATTCTACAAATTTCCTCCAGCTTGTAAGCACCTCTGACAAGCTGAGGCATGCAGTATTGGAGGTGGGACTCAGAAGGAATTATATGGACCATTGTATTCAGTCGCTTTTACCATAGGGGTAATCATATACAGATCCACCAGAGTGCAGAGAAAAGCCTTACCATAACTTCACCAATAAACTTGGTTATTTGCTCACTGGTTTTGGACCAAGGGTTCTTTATACACAATCCTAGCAAGAATAAGGAGACTCATGAGTGAAAGTATCTCCTCTAGTCCAGTTTTTTTTCCTCTAGATCCCTTTTTTGTAGATCACAACCAGTTAGATAAAACCATGCCAATTAAAGTGTATTTTTCAGATTTGCCCAATGCATTAAAATGCAGAATTGAGCTTATAATGATGTCAGCTGCCGAAAGACAGAAATGCAAATTCTCTCTTTATTACACAGGTCCTGAAAAACAATGACATATCTGCAGCCAAACTATACTTACAGAAACATAATCGATTAAGTGTCCTAGTACCAGTGGGTGACTACCAGCATAGCAATAGTAATAGTAACAGCAACAGTACCAATATAGTAGAAATACATAATTATCCAAACCTTTGAGGTAAAACTGCTTCTTTTTTGTTATTTCCTGAAACAAGAGAGATTTTTTTTTTTTTTTTTTTTTTTTTTCTGTACTGCCAGGACTTTTCCTTGTGTGATTTTGAATACAAACCTGTTGGGCTCATGGCACTATATTTACCAGTTTTAGATTATAAGTGAGCAAGATGTAGTTAATAGCTATATAAATCCTCAGATCCTAACAATAGCACTGAGACAGCAATGTTGATGCCAGCACTGCCAACTACTCATGTACAGTTCCCTGCTGCTTTTTGTTTTATTTCAA
This sequence comes from Caprimulgus europaeus, assembly GCA_907165065.1. The sequence goes on along the minus strand of OU015528.1, from coordinate 57,327,724 downwards.
TTGTTGTTAGTGGCACAGTGTTAGTTTACTTTTGTTAATGCTCTACAATTCTGATCTACTTGTTTTTTCAACCTATGTGCAGAAATTTTTTATTTTGCCCTTAGGTAACCTTCATGATGAGGTGGGGAAAAGTAAATCCAGACAGGCCCATAGTATATCTTTTTTTTTGTAGGACACATGTCGATTGCAAAAAGTAAAAGTGCATGAAAATAAGAGGAATGGACCATACCAAGACAGTAACACTGTGCAAAGACATTTCTAGTTTCATACGAATTGCGGAAGGTACCCATGTTGCTAAGATTCGAGTCTTCTAGTATTTGGGAATTTGCTGAAATGTATTTTTTACCGAAAGCCCAGCCTAGATCTATAATCACCCTTAAAGTCTGTAACAAATTCTGACTAATGAACCTAGTATATTTGTCATGGGCTTAGGGGTTTTGTTTCTCTCTCTCTCTCTCTTTTTTTTTTTTCTTTTTTTTTTTCCCCAATGTGGCTTTAAATGGTGCAAGGAAGGACTTTAGAATCAAAAGAAGTTCAGGATCAAAATCAGTTCAAGAGAAAAAAAAAATCTATTATTGCTGCAGCAAAAATCAAATCTATTTTACCTATGTGTGGACTGGAGAGGAACTAGATCAAAGAGGAGAAGTTGAAAAAGTGTATTTTACTTTTGTTTGAGAGTTGAATGCTGAAAAGTGCTCAGAGTAGCAATGCACATAGGTTCCTCGGTAATCCTATTTAAATCACAAATACAACTTTCAGGTACAGATCATTTGTTTCCTCTGTCATGTCTTGACCTCTGTGGTTCCAGAGGATTCAAAGAAGCCATTAAATCCTTACCATATTTAACTTGGTAATATACACAATGCAGAGGAAGGATTTCTCTAACAAACTTTGACAGGCATGGCATATCAGGCATTTTTTTCAATATACACAATAATTCCATAGTCTGTTTTGTGACAGATATTGGAGATATATTCTAAATTTAAAATTATAATGATTGTTACAAGATTCATTTGCACCAAAGGGGTGCAATCCCGTCAGGACAAACGGAAAGTACAGTCAGCAGGGTGTAATACCCAAGTAGCATGATCACCCATCATGATCCTAAGGGTGACATGCAGTCTTTGTCCCTACTCCTTGCCCTCCTGTTTCTACAGGCCTCCACCTCAGGGCCTGCAGTGGAATAGGATTAATATCCTCCATGGCATCATTTTACTTCCTCACACTCTTGCAGTTCTCTTTACAATTAACCAGCTTACAGACTCCACCCATCAGACCTCTGTTTCACTGTTCCAAGGTAAATGAAGGAAAGCAAAGTAGGACGTGTCTGGCAGCAGTCTGTGAAGGTTTACTCCAGCCTGTGCCAGCCTGGACTATGTTGTTCCTTGTGAGTGGTAATAGGGGTTCAGGTCAAACCACCCATGCCCTGCTGCTGTCTGTCTACTATTCATTGCAAAAAGGCCTGGCATCACAGCAGGCCAAAAGTACACATACCACGTAGCCCACCAAATCACCTGGTTCTGTCCCAGACCCTTGTCTAGTCAAAAGAAAGGAAGGGAATGGAATTATTTTCAGCACTATGAATTTCATAGACGAAAGAAACTACTGTACTAGAAATGTTTCCCAACTGCATATCAAATATCAAACAATGAATTATTTTATATATGGATTTCTTGTCTTTGGACATTTTTCATGCGATAATTATAGTGTTTGCATTCCACAAAGTCATATATATTTTTAAATATGATTCAGAAAATGAACTTGGTTGGTTTTCAAGTCATAAGAGAAATTTCTTGCCTTCTCTGGCTATTCTCTGTTTAGCGAGAATGCACTTAGTATAGAAGAATAAATTATGGTAGCCCATCAGAGTCAGTACCATATTGCACAATTCCCACAAACACCCATGGGCTTGTGGAGGAGGGCTCTGTTTGTTCAAGACTAAGATCTGGTACTTCTCATAACAGGAGGTCATATTACCCTAAAATGCCTCTGCCCCTTAGGTCTTCCTGATGAATAACATCTGCTCCCATAACAACTGCCTCTCCAGCAGGAGAGATGGTCTCCGTGGCACAACAAAAACAAAAGTAGTCCACAGGCAGTCCTGTACCAAGGGAGCAAGTGACCATAACAAGAAACAGAAACCTCACTATGGGCCTGATTCAAATCCTACTGGAGCCAACAGGAAAGAGTCCAGCAGATTTCAGGCAGTCTTGGGTTAGGAAGCATGCATACCCCTGTGTGCTCATGTAATGGCAGTACTATCAACAGCAATGATATATGACAGTTGAAACTAAATGTTTCTCCAGCCCCATACCTTCTTTTCAACACACATGGCAAAACACGGTTCACTTTACAATCACATTGATGCAAGCAAAGGAAGATTTTACTGGAGTAAGTGATAGCAGATATATTTTTCCATACCTAAGAAAGTCATAACTGTCAATGTAATTTGCAGGCCAGAACTGCCAGCTTTCTCATGATAGGAAAGTTTTGTGCAAAGAGAGATCACAGGAAAGGGATTCCTGCTTTGCTTCCATTCAAAAGAACTCAGTGACGTCCTATTCCTGACGAGTAAAATTAGCTTTTAGCTTTCATCCAGCTCCTTGCATCCCAGATAATAAAATCAGGGGAATTTATGCTGAATTACCAATGTTTCCACTGGAAGTGGGTAAAATATTCAGCTGAAAAGACTTAGGAATAAAGTTAGCCAAGAGATGGAAATTTGGTTTCACAACAGGTTTCAAGGTTTTAAAATTAATTTTAGTTCTTCAGTGGAATTAAAATAAAATCTCTGAACTTTTTGTCAAAATTAAATTGTAAAGAAACACTTGTTTTCTTATCATAAGACACAATTTTTTTCAGCTCTGATCTTCTCTCAATCTCTTCTCTTCTTGCTCCCCCTCTCACTCTCTGTCACCAGAGGTAGCTGCAGAGCCCTAGATCATAAACTCTTTTCAGCTTATTTTTTTTTTTAAATCAATACATCTATGTGAGTTATTTTGTCTTTTCATCAAAAATGCATTGTTAAGAATGTTCATAAACAACTCTGCTTGGAAGAATTTCTTAGCTTGTCCCAAAAAATTGATATCTTACACATTTAACTGGATAGCCAGCTGCTCAGCTGTGAAGCTTTGGATGAAAAGCACACAGTGAATTGCTGAAATGTGCTAAAGATGTCTGGGCTATTTTCTTGTCTATTTTTTGCACAGAGTATAAATTCTGTTATATTCCACTCAGCCTACTCTTACTGTACAAAGCATATATTTAATTAAAGCATTCCTCCTCACAGTTTTGTTTTCTTGAACCTGATCCCAAGGATTTTAGGGATGTACCTGTAAATAGATAGTAGGAAATAAATGTCTTTCTAGCCTTAGATTCTTCTATTTACCCAAGTGTTACTTCAACATGGAATTGGCAAACAAATCTTAGCTGTTTCTAAAAGCAAAGGAAAATGCATGAGCCCCACCTTCTGCCAGTTGTATTTCTTTAAGTGTAAATTACAAGATTATAAAGTTGCCTCAGACAGAAAACCTTTACCCTGATATTGCATTTTGACTTTTCCACAGGGATGAACTTTCTTGTTTTTTTAGAGATCGGAAGGGATTTTGCTGTTGTGCTGACATTTTACAATATCTTCTTCCTTTTGCCTACGAAAGAAAATATGTAGTGCTGAAATGACAGTGAAAATGCGTTGCTGCATTTAAGTGACATGGATTGTATACGCCTGTGCATCAGCAGGTTAGTCACACAGGCCAGAGGAGGATTTGTCAATCCCTGATGTATAGAGAAGCCAAATATAACTGATTTTTTTGTCTTCCTTTGGTTGCACTACCACTTTTAGAAGCTCTGTCTTAAAGAAGCAATGCCTTATGAATGGGGAAAAAAGGAGAATATTCTAATTAGAAACAACCTAACTTCTCTGTCACATCTGGCCTTCATGCCTCAATAATCCCTTGAGCACAGCTCATAAATAATGAGCGCTCAGAGACTGGCTGTACAATTCCAGTACACTCTATTGACTTCCAGGGGATGCACAAAAGGATAGTACATACCCTGAAGGCAAAAGCATGTGCTGTTTTCTTGGTCTTCTGTCAAATGTATAGTGCTAGTAGTTTAATTACTATTTATTGAGTACTGCCGGTAGGCTATACAGGGCACAAAAAGAATTGCTGTGTCTAAACAGAACTGATTTTTATCTGTTTCTTTCTTTATCATTACCCTGCTATCCATTTCAAACCTTTTGTCATAGCTTTATGTGATACAGATTAAAAATGCTGTGATTTAAAAAAAATGAAAAAAGTCCAAGCAAGCAACAATCAAAGATAACCTCATCACGTTAAAAAAAGCAACTAAACAACAACATTTTCCCAGGTACAAATAGTCAAAAGGATGTAAAAAATAACTTTAATCTCACTGAAATTGAAAAAAAAAAAAAAAAAGTTGTATCTAATTAGATAGCTAGATGCTCAACTGAGGTGAGTTTACTAGTTCTATTGACTTCAACAGACCTACCCTTTTCTTATTTATTGACAGTCTAATAACTTTAGCCTGATGCAGTGCAAAAATCTTTGCAAATATTGACAAAACAAGTAACTGCAGTATTAGAAAATTAGAGGGAGACATGACACAAATTTGTTCTATAAACGTCATATAAACATACCAGATAGAACATGAAGGAAAGATGGAAACATAAGTCACCTTCATGTGGTCTGGCTCCTGGTGAATAACATCTGCACCTTGGGTTGTAAGAATGGCATACCCTCAGAACTGGACTTTTTTATTTGGAATAGGGTTTTAAATGAGAAAAAAATGAACTATTTTGTTAGTAGGAAATAAATCAATATTCAGATCTCATTCCAAAATCTTCAGATCAATATTAGTTTTATAACAGAACAAAGAAAAATGCATCCGAGAACTTAAAAATCTAGATCTGGATTCAAATGTTGTGTCTTCATCACATATTTAGAGGTATCGCATTGATATGTTATTCCTAAGGGGAATGTTGTATAGTGTTTTAATTAGCCAAAAGCTGACTAGTCCTTCTGAACACATAATCTACTTGTAGACTCTTTCCAAACAGTTTTTCTGGGATCCATTTCCTAAAGGCAAAGGGTCTAATTTCATGACAGTATCTGTTTTGTTTTCTTTCCTCTGCAGGCTTAAGTGATAATTGGTTATCTTGTTAGCAGAACCGAAATGAATAACTCAACGTACATAAACTCTTCCACTGAAAATGTGATGGCTTTGGAGAGCCCCTATAAAACTGTTGAGGTGGTCTTCATCGTCCTGGTAGCAGGGTCACTCAGTCTAGTCACCATAATTGGGAACATTCTGGTCATGGTGTCAATCAAAGTCAACAGGCACCTACAGACTGTCAACAACTATTTCCTGTTCAGCTTGGCCTGCGCTGACTTGATCATCGGCATCTTTTCAATGAACCTCTACACCCTCTACACTGTGATAGGTTACTGGCCCTTAGGGCCGGTAGTGTGTGACCTCTGGCTGGCTCTTGACTATGTGGTCAGCAATGCCTCTGTAATGAACCTCCTTATTATCAGCTTTGACAGATACTTTTGTGTCACCAAGCCTCTGACATATCCTGTAAAGCGGACCACTAAGATGGCAGGCATGATGATTGCAGCTGCATGGGTGCTGTCCTTCATCCTGTGGGCCCCTGCAATTCTCTTTTGGCAGTTCATTGTGGGAGGAAGGACTGTCCCAGATGGGGATTGCTACATCCAGTTTTTTTCCAATGCTGCTGTCACTTTTGGCACTGCCATTGCGGCCTTCTATTTGCCTGTTATCATCATGACTGTCCTTTACTGGCAAATCTCTCGAGCCAGTAAGAGTCGGATAAAGAAAGGGAAAAAAGAAGCTGCCCAAAACCAAGACACAGTTTCCCCCAGCCTTGTCCAAGGTAAAATAGTGAAACCAAACAATAACAACATCCCAACCAGTGGGGATGGCTTGGAGCACAGCAAAATTCAGAATGGAAAAACCACCGAAGAGACTGTGATGGAGAACTGTGTTCAAGGAGAGGAGAAGGAGAGCTCCAATGACTCCACCTCTGTCAGTGTGGTTGCTTCCAATGTGAAAGACGACGAAGCTGCCAAAGATGTTAGCCAGGCTTCTGCCTCCCAAGACCATCTCAAAGTGGAGAACTCCAAGCTGACATGCATCAGGATAGTCACCAAGTCCCAAAAAGGTGACTGCTGTGCCCCTACCAACACTACTGTGGAGATTGTAGGCACCAATGGGGAGGAGAAGCAAAATAGTGTAGCCCGGAAAATTGTCAAGATGACAAAGCAACCAGCCAAAAAGAAACCACCTCCTTCTAGAGAGAAAAAAGTAACAAGGACTATTTTGGCCATCCTCCTGGCCTTCATCATCACCTGGACCCCATACAATGTGATGGTGCTCATCAACTGCTTCTGCACATCCTGTATCCCTGGCACTGTATGGACCATAGGTTATTGGCTCTGTTATATCAACAGCACCATCAATCCTGCTTGTTATGCGCTCTGCAATGCTACTTTCAAGAAGACCTTTAAGCACCTCCTTATGTGTAATTACAAGAATATAGGAGCTACAAGGTAAAAATAATAATAAAAAGAATAATGGAAAGGGTGAAGAAGTTCCAAATTAATTTTTTTTTTAAATAAATGCCATAGCACTTTATGCTCTTCTATGGAATGTGCAATCCAAGAAGTTAGTGGAAGTTAGAGGCATCAACTCCACCCCTGAGAACTACACTTTAAAACATTTTTTTTAATTATTGAAAATAAATCTTGAGGACATGGGGATGTTTGAGGAATTATTCAAGTATGTTGACTGGAGGCACAGTTCCTTGCTTTCTGAAAGTATTCTGCAGAAGGGCTTTAGAGTCCATGATTTTTGGTCATTCTATGTAAAATACTTGTTCTTTTTTTCTTTTTTTTTTTCTGTGTTTGCTTAATATGTCTTCATCTGGGTTAAAAAAAAAAAAAAAGGGAATTTTAATAACTGTGTGGAAGAGGCATAGGAGTTTGGAAGATCATTACATAATCCAAATGAATCATGGTAGAAGGCTTCTAAAGCCCAAACTTGTCTAAAGCTTTTTTGTTACTGTCATGTAAGAAACTTAATGTTGGGTAAATCATGATGAAAGTTATCTTACGTTGTTTATGGCACCACCGTTTCCAAAACTGCATCCGTTCTGAAAGTGTACTTGTGCTCAACATGTAACCATTGGCTAACCTGTGTATCATTCAAAGTCTGCCGCTTGTCCCCTTCTAGGGGCTTTTGTTCCATAACTCCTTCATCACATCAAGATAATAGTGAAAAAAAAGTGGTCTCTTCCAGATTGCTACTTCCCGAGACTATTTCAGCATCCATGTAACCAAAGCTTTTGAAACAATTTTGTTCACTTTGTTTGTCATGTGACATCAACCTGTGGATTTGTCTTTTACCTTCCTCAGCCTTTTCTTCCTTTTTGTCCCTTACTTGTCCAGGGCACAAAGTTTGAATATCAAAAGAAGTTGTAAATTCAATGGCCTCATCCAGTCAGCCACCATGGCGGCCAAACAAAGGGCCTCAGCTGAAGAAGAGAAACAAGGTTATTACTAGGAAAATGGAGGTTGCATTCCTTTAAAGTTGGATGCACAGATGAAGAGGTATGCTGAGGCTCCACAGAATGAATAGTTAATATTAGATGACCATGTTCTTGACCAGGCAAAAGATGATTCACACTCATTTATTGAGGAAAAGAATAAGATGGATTGACGTGCCAGCATGAATCAAGCTCTGCCTAAGACCTTAGTGTGAAACCAGGGTCCTTCCTAGCTGTATCCTAGACAAGATGTTTACTCTGTAGAAAATATATTGACTGACGTTGCCATTTGTACCAGCTGGGAGTAGTATTCTGACTGTTAGCCAAGGGATAACACAAATAAAAAGATAGAAAGGGAAATAGTGATTACACAAAAACAGATACTGAAATAGTCTGGATGGGGGACTGGCATGGGTCAAGTTCAAACATTATCTGTTAGTCCACACCAGCTCAAATTCATATTCTTTCTGCTTGGCAAATAATTTACTCTTTTAATATTTGATATTTACTGTAGCACACCTGAGCACTGTGTGGACAGAAAAAACAAACAAACAAACAACCTCCCCCCCCAAAAAAAATTACTGAAAATAGCAATTGTCTGAGTAATGCATATTCTAGTTACCTCCTTCTTATTAACTATAACTTTCAGGCACTAGTGAAGGTACACCCACAGATTTTTTTCTACCCAAAAAGTAGCTTGATGCATAGACAGTGTCCTGAGAGATTGTCTTCTGGGGTGAAAGCCACCTGTTACACAGGACACCAACTCATTTTGTTATTTCATGCTACCACATTAAAGTCTTCCAAAATGTACTTCAAAATAGCAGTCTTCAAGATTACAGATAAATTAATCTTGCAGAATTAAGTGTTACATTTCACAAGCTTATTGGAACTCGATGTCTCAAAGCACTTTGGCAACATGACAATTTTCATGTTTTGAAGTACAAGTTTCTAGCAGAAAGTGACAATGAAGAGGATTAAACTGCAGTAAATTAAGGCCACATTAAAATCAAGATTAATGTACCTTAATATACATCCATTGATTTTATACTCCTAGTGATTTCATCCTAATATATCTAAGTGTCTCCATGCAGCCAAGGATCTAATTTTGCAACCCTCAGTTGCCTTGAGTTATATTTACTATCATTATTTTCATCTTCCTGCTTGTAAGGAAGAATAACTCAATGATAAGGCTTACAAAACTGAGTGCTGCTTGTCTTTCAAAACTACATTCACTAGGCTTATCTTGACAGGTCAAGAGAAAGATTTAGATGATCATTTCTAGATCATTCGGTTTTTTACAGTGTTAAAAAATCCAGATAAAAACCAAAGATAAAATGAAATCTATTCATTTTCTAAATCTTATTTCTTTAGAAAGGTTTCATAAAAGAAACACACCAGCTTCTTTCTTTCAGCAAGTGCTGTTGATATAAATAGTACAAGTACTCAAAATGAGAAATACTGGTTTGTATATTCTTATTTAATCTTTTAACTCCAGTTTTCCAGCATTTGTGCAAATCCTTTATTCTGACCTTTGAAGCTGTCACTTGTTCATAAATTATTAATTCCTCTTAACAGCTAAAGACACTTATACAGGTTAAGAAGTGCAAGATATAGATTACAATTATACTTTTGCATCATGTGAAATGATGACACTCAATTGCTATGCAGAAAAAAATATTATGGGGCTAGCATTTCTCGCAACAAACCATCAAGAACAGAGAAAATCCTTCTGTTTGACGCTAACTAACACTTTTTGCTACCACTCCCGCTTTTGATCTTAAAGGACAAGATGCTTTGATTTGTTTTAATATATTTTAAAAGACTTGCAAGAGAAACAGTCCTGTGTGTTTCCACCTTTTTACCAGTTCAATGACAAAATATTTCCACGGTACATCCACATTCACAGCCAATTAAAGAATCTAAAAATAGATGACATAATGCACCTACACATGTATGCACAGGCATACAAACACACACCCAACATGGTTTATATACATGGAAAACAATCATCTGATATTCAGAATTTTGCATGAGATTGTGTCTGGTTTGTACTCACTGACAGCTGGTGGGAGGTGCAGAGCCAACGTTTACTCATTACATTGTCTCCCTCCTTCCCAGAGGCAGAGAGGAGGCAGAGCCTGCCCTGAGATACTGGCAACCTCTCAGGTCTTCAGCTGATTGTGGCTCAGTAAGACAAAAAGTGGGATAATCTTTCAGAGCCGCAAAATAATATGTTCTTTTGAACATCTTTTGAGTTCTCATGTCTTTCCTTTGTGTTCCAAACCACGTTCACCAGGTTTCACTTCCCTTCTGAGTGATAGTTCTGCAAGATGTAGATGTTGGTCTTGAAGAGCAGCACTCCCTGGATACCTCCTCCGGCTTCCCTGGCTGTCACGTTCACCCCGTCGCCCCCAAGGCCCCAGGTGGCTCTACTGCTGGTGCTGCCACGTCTTCACCTTGGGCTTGGCCAGAGGATACCAGTGACACATCCATACCACGTGGTGTGCTGGCCACTTTCGTTTCACATAGAAATTGAGCAAACTGTGCAGGTGATTCATGAGGAAAAAAACAAAACAAAAAAAACCCCCCAAAACAAACAAAAAAAAACCCCAACAACAAAGAACTGCACCTAGCACTTTTTGCCTTCTCCTTTTCTTCCTCTTAATTATTTCCATAGACAGGCTAAAACTGAAAAGGCTCAACCAATCCTTGACAGTAACCCTGCTGCAGCAGCATCTGTCATGTCGGCAGCCCATGGGGAGTGACTTGTACTGTCACACACCAGCCTTACCTTCACTCTCCAGGGAGACAACAACAGCCTGAAGTTATGTTGATCCAACTGCACCTTTTCTGAGTATTAAAGACATCTGTGGTTTAAAAAAGAAAAAAGAAAAAAAAAGGAAAAAAAAAAAGGAAAAGGAGAAAGAAAGAAAGACAGAAAGAAAGAAAGAAAGAAAGAAAGAAAGAAAGAAAGAAAGAAAGAAAGAAAGAAAGAAAGAAAGAAAGAAAGAAAGAAAGAAAGAAAGAAAGACTGAAGTAATGTTGAGAAATCTGTTTTCCAGTGAGAACAAAACCTAAGAAAAATATTCTATCAGCCCTCATTCTGTTTTGGATTTTCATTTGATTTACTAGGAATCATGAGGATCCATTCAGAGATAGCTAAATGTTTGAACGTTGCCTGACGAAAAATAGTCCAAAGACAACAAACACTTCTATATAGGTCAAATCACACTTTTTTCTTTCTTTCTTTGTTTCTTTTCTCCCTCACAAATGCTCATGGGGATGAGAGTGCTCAAATGGACCCCAGGGTTCAGTTGTTTCACATCCACAAAGCATGAAGGGGACAAAAGCAACAGCCCTCTGTTTTATATTTTTCTGGTGGAGGAAAACACATTGACAAGAGGAGGCATTTTTAGGAATTGTGACTCTGGTGAGAACAGCCCACACCCTGGTGATGAAACCCTTGGGGTGGCCCAGCTGGTCCTGGCCATCCCAGCTGGGAAAGGAGAGGATGAGCATTTTTTGTTTGATTCATCTTCTGATGAATTTGAATGGGTCCATGTGTTTGTTTTGCAGTGGAGCTTGCTAGTGAACTCGCTGTCCCCTTCTCTAGTTTTGATGAATTTTGATCCCTGTTCTTCATTCCTATGGATGTGAGGGCTGCCCCAGTGCCAGCTGGGGATACAGCTCCTGTTTTTTTTCTGTGGTGCTGAGGTAGCATATTTTGAAGTTTTCACCTCAGCTGGCAGCACCTCTCCTTGCCACTTCTGTTACCCAAAATTGATCCTGGTACTGGCCTTGCAAGACCAAACAAGTAAAGCATCCTCACAGCCATTACCCAGCAAAGCTGGCATGATGCAGCTGGTGGGGCAGGAAAGGTGCTGCTGATATTTGTTTTCCCTCCCTCCCCTTACAATAATTCCTAAAAATCTTCATTTTTTAACAAATCAGGGTGCTTCTTGTGAGAAGCTAAAATCTTAGTAAAGAAACAATAGGAAAACAAACTCTGGTCCTGTGGGTGAGGGGTGTTTGCTGACAGGCAGCAGGTTTGGAGTCTAATAGCCTTTGATATTTTTAAAGATCTCCTTCTAGACAGCTCTTTACTCTCAGCCAACAGCAGTGCAAGTGGTAGAAATTGAAAAACTAAAAAGTAAAAAGCTTTTTATCACCCCTGCGCCTGTAGATGTTTTATATAACGTGTCTAGAGACATTTGCTAGGAATGTGATTTCTTTACAGTATTGCTTTTATTGTTCTTGTATATCAACGAAAAGCTCTAGACTTTTAAGAAACCTTTTTTTTTTTAATTTATAGAAAATCTTTCCCTGAAGGAAGCTGAGAGATGGTCCTTAATTTCCTGCAGCTTCTTTTCTCATTTCTCGGCCTGTCTTTCCTCTTTTGTCACAATCTTGACAAAAAGTTTTCCTCCTTCCTCACTTTAACAAGTACGTTGCCTGTATTTCAGCTACAGGTGTGCAGTTTCTCTTCCCTTTCAGGCACTGTGAATGCTGGTATTCAAACACTTTAACCCCTCCAAAATACTGCCTTCCCTAGCATGCAAATCCCTCTCATACTGTCTGGAGTGAGAAGTTTCATAAATCCTTTCTGCATGGGTTTTAAATTGGAAGTAAAAAAAATCCCTTGCATGAAACAAAGCCCAGTCAATTCTCTTCTTCCCCAGTTTTGTCATCTCCACATTAGAAACCATGGTGGATAATAGCATATAGTGAATGTTCTTGTAGTGGAATATCATGCAGCAACATGCACGGATTAATTTTATGCCCTGTGCAACGGTAAGGCAGCCCTCCTTGCCCTTTAATCCCCTTTTATTTCTGTGCTTACTAGCATAGTATTCACTGCGAAATCAAGCCTAAGAATGTAATTATAGCAAGGCTGAGTTGGACACGAATCATTTACCACAACCAATGCAATTATTTCTCCTATATTTTTACTTCCCTCCTTTTGCTATGGCCTCTTTTGCTACATTGTGGAACTAGTGGGTTACTGGAGCATATCAGTCCTCCCAGGCCTCATATTTCTGGATACTGGGTAGATTTATTATACACATTCCAATCCAGTATTAACCAAATAAAGGGAAACAATTTCTGGTGTCTTTTTGCCTTCCAAAGCTCTGCATAACCTGAAAAGTGCCATTAGGTAACTACTCTTGTTCATCTCTTTATAGTGAGTTTCTTTTTTCTTTTTCTTTTTCTTTTTTTTTTTTTTAACCATACTCACCAAGAAGCACCTAGAAACTGTTTTCTTTGAGATGTCCCAAAGTGCTCTGACTCTCTGGGAGAGGTGGCTGTGGGTGGTACATGAGGCAGTATGATCCCAGTCCATGTTACAGTGTCCTGTGGAAGGAAAGATTTCGCTGAGAATTTTAATATTTGGACTGACTCACCTGACAGCACTGAAGGAAACACAAGGGGACAAGTTTGACGTGCCCTAACTTGCAAAGGGACAGACGGGTCACAGTTGGATTGCTTTTCTACTCTCCTCAGCTAGTGTAGGCTGTGGGGAGGGGGGCAGATTTCTGTCCCCACCAGTTCTGTCTCTGCACCTCTACCCCAAAGACAGCCTTTCTCTGAAGCACATCAAGGTAGTAGTAATAATAGTAAAAACTGGTGAGAGTGCCATGGTTGCCAATAAACAGACCTTCTTATATCTTATCCCTTCATTCTGGTGCCACTTTACAGAGGTGGTTGGAAAGTTATAGACTAGCAGTTTGTAAATACCTTTAGATAGTGTGTTTTAACATGACCAACATAATATCTTGACTGTGTAAAAAAATAATACATTATGTGTAATACTATCCAGCTAAGGTTATGATGTAAATATATCTACAATGAATGTCCAATTACTCTTCAAACTCTATGTACGAGGAAGAACCTCATCTCTTCTTGAGACTTTTTTTAACTTAAGGGTATGGAAAACCTGTTACTCATTTGTATTAAAAAACCCAACTGCATTCTTTTCTTCAAAAGAAAATACTACTGCAAGAAAGAAGGGAATTCATTACATGTATGTGATATCCAAAATCATATGGCAAAACTAGGAATCAAGGATATTATAAGTTGGGGACTGCTCAAATTCTTGATGCCGTACATTTGATCTCATATAAATAAGATAAGCACAAGTTTATGGTCAGCTGTGTAAAGCTGACCCACTTGATTATATATACATTATAGATATATATTTATATATGCTGTATAGTTATATACATATTATACACAACATTCATACAGTGAAAGTAAAATTTGATAAAGTCACATTAACTGGGAATTTGAATGTAATGTTGTGCTCCATTTGGAAGAAAAACATCTGTGTTATTCAGCAACATTCAAATATGTTATGTAGGAGGAAGGAAGAAGGTGCTTCACCAAAACAATTCATGAAGGACTGAAATGATGAGGGTTCAAAATATCTTGAAGACACAACTAAAATTACATGCAATATATATGTACGTACTTCTGCTGAGTTGTATTCCTAGTTAAAGCATTGCATTAAACAGCGAATTATAACAATAATAAAAATGTTTTTGTATGTGTTATCTGTGTTTATTTTTCCTTTTTACTGAGTGAACTGCCCTGTGAAATGTGAACCTGGGATAATAAGTGGAGAAAAATAGTTTCCTTACAGTAACCATAGCCCTGTGAGATTGTCTGTAATAATTAGGAGATAAATTTTAACTTTCTTTTCCCTGGTCTTCCTCACAAGTGTGAAGTTCAAGTGAGGTCTGGAGTGTCACTTTATTCATCCTTGTCTTGTCCATGTTTCTGTCACTTCCTCAGATCACCTTCTCTGGTCACTCTGTTTCCTTCAGAAGATTTTGCCTTTAACTGCAAGGTACGGTCAGCAATCTGACCAGGGCCTCCAATAAGACATTCCTCCATATATTTCTGTCATCCAAGTGCTAAGAGAAAATAGGTAAGAGCCTTTTGTAGCCATCCCGTTATATTAAAGTAAAAGAAACTTTTAGTTAATTATGGAGATAAATGGCACTACTAACAACCAAATGTATTTTGAGCTCCCTTTGCCTTATGAATGTAAATCTAGCTGCATGGCATACCTAGAAAGCACCTGAGAGTAGGAATAAAGAACAGAGTTTGCATAGCTTCAGCTTCTCAGGGTCTCAGGCACTTTAGGCGCAGACAGACCTCAGATGCAGAAGAGGAAGCCAGTGGTAGTGACTGGGGATCATCTCTGCCCAGGTAAATCTGGCTCTCAGTGAACAGTCAGACTATCAATTTGAAAAGTGATTGAAGATTGGGACTCTTGATCATAGTGGGTGCATCAGCTCTGTCAGGATCAGGATACTTGAGCCCAGCTGCTCCAGAATGGAAAAAAGTAATTTTAATCGGGTGCTTTATATAGACTTCTTCTTTCTGATTTTTCCGTTGTTAATATTTAAAGATTTTCACTGTTTTCATCTTTTCAGGACTTTACACCTATCTTTTGGCCTCTCTGTCTAAGACTTCCCACCACTGCCATTTGCTCTGTTATTTCTTCAGTCCAAGCTCACTTTCAGCCATTTCACCACCATGCTGTCTATAAACTTGCCACAATGAAAGCTAGAAAAGTCAGTTTTACATTTGCCTTTTTCTCAAAACAATCAGTTAAATTTATGTCTTTGAATATATTCCTTTGCTTGCCCTGCATTTAAGTCTCTTGCACTCTTCAAAACATATGCTCTACTGATAGGCTGTAAGGTGGGAAAACACTATTACATCTCCTTTACAGGTTAATCCTGATGTTCAAAAGACACTTTTCAAGATCACAACAGAGATACAAATAGGTACCTGAACTCTGTTTTGCCAAGCAACGTTCTACTTATTTCTGATTTGTCTCTTCCCTTCAAAGAACAGATTACCACTTTCAGATCCTGCTATGCTAACCATCGCATCACAGGCCATATCCATGACTCATTGGCAGTATACCATTACAGCCCAAATAGTTCTCTCTCACACACATTATACCATCCTATAATTGCCAACATATGGCTTCAGGGGTGCCTCAAGATGCCAGTGGTGAGAATTTTAACAGATGGAAGAGTTTTCTGCAAATATGAGAGTTAACTTCCAAATGGGTGGAGCTGCCAATCCTATTTGAAACACAGCATGGCAGGCCAAGACTTAATCCCCTGCTCTATACGTTTTGGAAACTAGAGTCCAAAAACCACTTTTTCCACCATGTGCATTTTTTCATTTGTACATGTATTTAAGTTCACTTAATATTACAGAAAGCCTACAACTAAGGATACCTGTAAATTTAGAGCACTGAAGCTAAACTTTTGTTTTCCCAGACGAGGTTTAGGCACATTTCATTGACCACAGATATTTTGAAAACTTTGTTGACAGTTGTTTGCACACAGGGGAAAAGGGACATGACTGGTGCCAAACTACTCACCTCCCTGCCTAAACTGTTCACTTGGACTTATAATTTCATCACTGGGCTGTGAATATTGTTACCTTTTTCTTTAAAAGAGCAGAATCACACCTAAGCACAATAAAAATTGCCACCTTAGCCTTCACATACAGCCAGCTATAGATACAGTTAATGTAACATCTAATAATATTCATCCTCTCCCCTCTAGAGAGACATCTTGAGACAATGTCCCCTAGATCATAAGTGTCTTCATTAAGTGCTTCCCTCTGAGGGCTTTTATTAGCAGAAAAAATTGTAAAGTGTAGCTACCTACTTCTCCCTGAGTTCTGGAAACACTCTGAGAAAATCAATACCGAGAAATGCTGCTATTTTGTAAATCCATTAACTCTGTTTCTGGCCTTTTGCCAACCATTGTATGCACTGTCTAGACATGGGAACCTACTTGGCAGCACAAGGAAATTGACTTTGCCGTTGCCTTCTCAATGGAGCTTGCCAACTTCATTTCTATCAACACACAAAACCTGAGAGAATAATAAAACCAGCAAGAATGATATTAAAGAAATTGAGAGACAAAAATACCCCTTTCTTTCTACCCTCAATCATTGCTCCATCTTTCCTCCCCTCCCTCCTTCCCTCCTGTGCTCCTTTCTTCCTCCCCTATCCCTTTCTTCCTCTCCTGTCTCTGAAGTGTCCCAGCTAGCTCTCCAGGTTTCACTCTTTCATTAACAGCTTGATAAAGGTACTGAATAAATCACTATAAAAGCAAAGCCTTTGGCTAAAAAATGCAAAGTAATATAGGAGGAAAGGAGGCAAAGAGGAATGCCTCAAAAAACTCTTGAATTAATTCATTTAAGTTCAGAGACCAAAGACTTTCCTTTTGACTCCCACCATGATCGCTACTATGATTTTGCCTGCAGTTGAAAAATGCTCAGGAGCAGGGTTGACCAGGGCTGATTGGATCCATATGGCACAGAAGCAATATTCCCAAATGGAGGCATTAGTGGTGGCAGCTGCACCAATTCATTTACTGGGAGTATGGGCACAATGGACCCGTGGCACAGTAAAATTCTTCCTACTAACGCTCCAGTCTAAAAAAGAATAGGTAGCAAGGTCAAAGCAGTAAAATCCCTCCAGCACAGAAGATAGATCTCAGCTCCCCTTACAGACGGGAAGACTAAGATATTCCAGTAGCCCAAAGGATCAAGGACCTCTCTCTGTAAAACTCACATTCTTTGGCACAAATTAAGACACTCTTGGGTCATCTGACCAGGCTGTCATTGTGGGTAACAAGGGCTAAGCTACTGTTGATGACTGCACATGTCACAACAGGAGGGTTAGGCTTCAATGTTCCTGCCAGTAGCCAACAGACAAGGATGAAAGCAGAATTCAGTGCATACAGGCTTAGTTATTAAACATGAGCAAGACAATTACAAATAATGGAGTTGGCTGGGAACTTTCCAGTGAAACCTTTTTCCACTATAGAATGTTGATTTGTTACATTCTTTTATTATTATTATTTTTATTGGTGGAAAGGGGTCAATTTCAGTGGATTGCCTGGTTTTGAAATGTTCTAGGAAAAAAATCAAACTTGTCTTAATAGACTACAGTAACACTTTTTTTAAAAAAGTTATTTTTGTTGTTGTTTAAATACTTTTCCTTCAAAAAGTTTTAATATAAAAAAATGATAAATGATTTTTTTTTATATATATATATATATATATATATTGGTTTACCCAGTCTTACCTGGGCAGAAGGAAAAAGGGCATAAAACTCTTCAGAGATTGATTGTCCACTAAGATTTTGGAGGGGAGCAGGAAAAAATCTCAGATGTACTCCTTCTGACATGGGTTGTGCAAGGGATGAAATAAAAAGTAAAAATGGGAAGAAAGAGGAGAAATCCATTACGCAAAGTTGCAAACTGCATGGGGGAAGAAAACAAAATTAATTGGTTCTTATGCCTTTGCTCTGCATCCAGGAGTGTCTTTAGTCTACATCCCTCTGGGAGAACGTTTGGTTCTTATAACAGCTACTGCTGATCCTGTGATGTCCAGTTTTGCCCATCCTTGAGCATAGCAGAGCCACCTTTGAGATAAGTTTCCCAAGGGTGAAGGTGAACAGTCTTCTTTCCCTGCTCTGATTTCAGTGGTCACAGCTGACATGGAGCTGCCCTCCTCATCTCCCACAAAGGCCCTTCATGTGAAGTGAACAAAGAAATATGGCAAAGAACTCTGGCCTGATGCAGCGAGAGCACTGCTCTGCTAACACTGTCTGACATCCCCATCACATTAGCTCCTCTCCATCACTCCCTATTAGCATGCATCTTACTGAAGGTGCTGTGAAAGTCACTTTGCAATAACATTACTGCGTATGAATACTAACCTGAAATGAGAGAAGGCTTACAAAGGAAACTGCTAATCTGATTGCAAAGGCCTAATGTGACAAAGCCCCAAAGGGCAAGGAAGGGATAGGCAGTAGTTTCCATGCACTTTTATCCGTTTCCATCCTCCCCTCCCTCTCTTACTTTCCATTTTGTGCAGAAGGGACAAAAAATAAGATACTTTGATACAATTTCATACAAGCTGCAACTCTTCCTGTTATGCTGGACACTTAGGTTGTGTCTGGTGGATAAGCAATAAATTTACTGAATTAAAAAAATCCACCCTTGATTGTTCATTTGCCAGGAGAAGTCCTGAGACTGGTTTAAAGTAATTTCAGTCGCACAGCCTATCTAGTGCTTTATTAGCTTTTGACTACTGTTCAAAGTTACCTCTTCCAAGGGGCTTATTTTCCATTAAATTATGGTCCTAATCACGAAACAGTAATTCCTTAGGGGCCCACACAATTCTGATTATCTTCTAATGAGATAAAGTACTTCTCATCTCTAGGTCACTGCCTTGAAATATCTCTAGCTCCTCACTGGCTAAAAGTGATCACAATCTCTTGATGACTAAATATGTTAATGGTGGCGGCTACTTCTGCCCCAAAGCAAAACACTTAAAGGAAGAACCTAGATGAAAATAGAGAACTTACTTAGGTAGAGAGAGCTATGATTTTTATCTTTAATTTCTGTTGGTTTTCATCAGATCAACAGCTCATTTGAAACAAATTCAAATCTAACCTTCAACTTAGTGCAAATACAACTCACCCATATATTCGTCAGGAAATTATATTAGGATGAAGCTAGGGGTTTTCTGCAGTATCATACCTGTAGTGACATAAATATCAGAAAAGCTATTTAAAACTAGAAATGAAAAATTTAGTGAAAAATAAAATTTAATTTAACACAATTACATCACTTATTCATTGCTTTTTGTATATATTTCTATACGGTGTTATGAAAAATCAGTGGAAGTCATGCTCAGTACAATGTACAATTTTGAAAACAGATTTTTTCATGATTTCTCATTTCGTAGGAAGTTGTAGAAACAAGTTTTTGTTCCAAGCCTAAACAAAACAAAACCAAATAATAATTTTCTAGTTTTCTATGAACTGGAAAACTATATTTCAATGTCTCTAATATCGGCATGTTTTCTTCATACACATATACACAGACATGTACAACTGAAAATATTTTTCAGTCTCATTAAAAAGGCTGAAGATCAGGATGTTTACATGTTGGTCACTATACAAAAGCAGGCACAGAAGCTGGAGAATAAACTACCCTTTCCTTAGTAAAAATATTTATTTCAAGATTTATATTAAAAATTGTATTCAATGTAATTGTAGAGTGAGCATGGTTTAAGCAGATCAAAAAAGAAATCTGCTACTTTAAACCTCAGAAAAACACTGAAAAGCAGTGTTTTTTCACAGTCTAGAGCATCAAAGTGTGCCGTTGCATTTTTATTCTGTTCCTCAACTGGGAGGAGGTGGCTCAGCACCGACACACACAGCCTGTCCTTCATGCCTGGTGCAAACATGTCTCTCCAGGCACCTGGGAGCGATGGACCCCTGTAAGGGTTTGCGTCAGCTGAACAAGAGCAAGAAGGACCATTTTAAGATATAAAGGGAGCTCTTCTCTCTCTGTATAGCCTGGGTGCCAAATTCCCTGCATCGCTCTGTTTCAGGAGCACAGTTCTGTGTATTGATCAGTACAATACAGCTGTCCACCCACGTGGTTATTAATGGATAATAAACAGCTCAAGCACTCACAAACAGCACTTTACTTAGTAAGTACCAGCCTGGAATCAATTAAATAACAAGAAGGGCTCTAAGAAGTGCCATCAATTGCAGAAGTTATTACACTCTCGGGATGTTTTACTGAAAACTCCCACACAAAGCAATTGGATGTCAGATGCTGCTGTGTCTTAATCAGGAGTTTTCAGCAGGGTCAGTGCCCCTTGCAGGCACTGTATAGTGTGGATCAGCTGTACTGCACAGAGCCACTAGCTGCCCACATGCCTCCTCATTTAGCAACCTGGACTAACTACTGTGTGGTCCTCAAAAGTTACCAAAACAGCCTGAAAGGAGCATGAAGAACAAAGCATAGAAAAAAATTATCTACAACAGTCTTCCAGTAAGGACCAAACGCTCTTTGCCGGGCAAAAAGTCCCAAAATGTTGTGCGCCTTCCAAGGGAGGTATGAGGAATGTGCAGTATCCCATTTTCACTGCTTCATTTTACAACTTACTGTTGGTGTATGTGAAAAACACAAGGGTACCAAAACACAGAGCAAATTCACCTGATTTTAAGACCTGTACAAAAAAGAGCTAGATAGATTTATGATCAGGAAAAAGCAAGACAAGGTTTCTTTTCCTGGTTGTTTTTCTTGGTAATAAATTATTTTAAGTAGTCCCAGCTATGTTCTGTAGTGTAAAGCAATTTCTATCCTACCTTTATCACATTTCTCTTACTGAGACTATAAAGGGCAAAGCAGAAAGGAAAGGTAACTGACTTCAGATCAGCAGTCCACAACAAGGGGAAAAAGTGAGTAAGCATCTTCAGCAAAAGTCAGCAATACTAAACCAGTCTTATTTCCTCTGTGCTCACACTTCTGACATAAAAAAACAAATAGTCCAGAAGTTTCAGCAAGAATTATAATAAAGGAAGATAACTAAACATACCCATACTTTTTGTGATAAGGACGGAGAAGCAGCCATACAAAATGACAGAGAAAAATATTCTACATAAAGGAGCTAAGAACTTACATGGTAATTGAGCAAGGACTTTTGAGTAAGCAAGTATTGGGCATGGGCTCCCAGTGCAGTAGTAGGACCTCAGGCAGACAACTAAGTGGAGGACTGGTAAAAAATCCCTGGTGCCTAAACACTTTCAGCTGCATTGCTAGAGCTGCCTCTGACTGCTGAGTAATGACCGGGAGGGCTCTCTGTTCATCCCCAAGCTCTGCTGGGATTCAAAAACTCCTAAATAAACATTCTTCTGCCTGTTTTTCCTGAGACAATACCTGTTCTTGCAGCAAACCTGCCAGAATCACAGAATCACAGAATGTTAGGGATTGGAAAGAGGGATCGAAAGATCATCTAGTGCAATCCCCCTGCCGGAGCAGGAACACCTAGATGAGTTCACACAGGAAGGTGTCCAGGCGGGTCTTGAATGTCTCCAGAGAAGGAGACTCCACAACCTCCCTGGGCAGCCTGTTCCAGTGCTCTGTTACTCTCACAGTAAAGAAGTTTCTTCTCAAGTTTAAGCAGAACCTCCTGTGTTCCAGTTTACACCCACTGCCCCTTGTCCTATCACTGGACAACACTGTGAAGAGCCTGGCTCCATCCACCTGACACTCACCCTTCTTATATTTAGTCCTTAGTCTCCTCTTCTCCAAGCTAAAGAGTCCCAGCTCCCTCAGCCATTCCTCATAAGGGAGATGCTCCACTCCCTTAATCATCTTGGTGGCTCTGTGCTGGACTCTCCCAAGCAGCTCCCTGTCCTTCTTGAACTGTGGGGCCCAGAACTGGACACAATATTCCAGATGCGGCCTCACCAGGGCAGAGTAGAGGGGAAGAAGAACCTCTCTTGACCTACTAACCACACCCCTTCTAATGCACCCCAGGATGCCATTGGCCTTCCTGGCCACAAGGGCACAGTGCTGGCTCATGGTCATCCTGCTGTCCACCAGGATTCCCAGATCCCTTTCCCCTACACTGCTCTCTAGTAGATCTTCTCCCAGCCTATACTGGAACCTGGGGTTGTTCCTGCCCAGGTGCAAGACCCTACACTTGCCCTTATTATATTTCATTAAGTTTTTCTCTGACCAGCTCTCCAGCCTGTCCAGGTCTCTCTGAATGGCAGCACAGCTGGGCTCTGCTGCCCACACTGCCAACAGGGCAGCACAACCCACTATTAGCAGTCCTCCCTCATAGCCATGGTGCTTGGGCAGAGCAGGCCAGCCTGGGCTTCCATGCCACTGGATGATGCAGGATGGTGTCTCCAAGCCACACTCCACATCAGCAGTGAGACTGGCCTGACAGCAATGTCTTTTCCTATCTCCTGGATGAACTTTTCTTACTTTTCAAGAGCTACTTAAATTAGTTTGGAGGAAAAGAATGACTCATTATGCACTGGATACCTGGTGCTAGGATACTCAGCTGTGGCAGCAGACATCTGTGGGTGCCTAGATATTAGCTTGGCCAACTACCAGCCCTGACTTTTCCCTTTTTTTCTCAGCGTTTCAATCACAGCATTAGGTGGTCACCCTGTTTAGCCTGATAAGCAGAAGAGATTTAAATGGATCAGTTGCTCTTACAGATTCAAATGGACGATGGATACTTGCACCTTTTTGGACATGACAGATAGGAATGTGAACTAAGTTTTTCTAAAGCTAGACAAGCATTTCTGGACCACTAAAGCTTCAAGTCTGAGAAACAGGCAGCAAGCTGGGCAAAGTTGCATCTAAGAATATAAAGCAGAAGGAGGTGTTCAATTTTATTAAGCCTTTTTTTTTTTGCCTCACTGTCTCCAGTTAACCAAAAAAAGTAGCTCCTTCCCAGCAAGCCAGTTTTTAGGCCTTCCTCTCCATGGCATCCAGCTCCTTACGAAGAGGGGTGTTCAGGGCCCTGTCACACTTGGCCCTGGCCCTGGCCCAAGTCACACTTCAGTGCTCTGAGAAGGCAGTTTATTCCTCATGACACATTCATCGTTACAAATGTGTCTGCAGCTGAAAATGATTGTTGCCTGCTGTTTAATCAGGGAGAAATGTACTGCAATGATAAATCATTCCTGTGGAGGAGTTTCACAGGCTGCTCTCCCAGCTGGGGACCCCAGGGTGCCACCCAGGATGATCTGCCACCTGTCCAATGCTTCAGGCTCTTCAAATCGGGTTCCAAAGGGGTTTCTTCTTTCCAGCCCTAGAAGAGGGATGTTTCATATGAAGCTCCATAACCTGGTTTTCCACTCAACCACTATCACAAGGTAGGTTATTAAGAATTGCACACAGAGACAGGCCTAGTATTTAAGATGATGAATCAACTCAGGTTTCAACACTCAGCACTGTTTTTTTAATTAAAATTAAGGTGCTGATCTCACCCAACCCTCCCCAGCCTTTTCCTCTCCTCCCATCCCTCAGCTTTCACCTTGAGAAAAGACCTATGGCAACCCTTTGTCTTGTGCTGAGGGACACAATCTTCTGGGGTCATGGAGATGCCAGTGGTGATGCTCTGCAAGAGTCTGGGTTTGACTATGAACTTGCTTCCTTGGAGGCAACAAACTTCCTCAAAAACTAAGTTCCAGGGGTTATGAGACACCTGTTCATCTTTAGGACTATCTGAAATTGGATGTCGAAACAAATGGAGGTGTATTTTGAACCCTTTTTCTCTTCTGAATCACAGCATGGAAATTTTTGAAAATAATGAGATTAAATGATTACTACTGTCTTCCAACTGAGATGTTTTTAGATGGCACTATTTATTTTAGAATTTAAAAAAAGTTCAGGCAGAGACTCAGATAAACCAAAGCATGTACTGAACCTTCTTTGAAACCTAATCCATTTTCAAGCTTCTTACTTTGCACTAAATGAGGAGATGTTCAAAAGAAATGCATTTTTAACAGTGCGTTAGATTCACCACATGGTTAGAAAGCATGAGGGACACCATTCCAGAATGCCAACACTGTGTTTTCAGGTACACCACCTCTCCATATTTCTGGGAACTTTCCTCATCTATAGCATGCTTAGTACAAAAAAAAGAAGAGGATATTTTGAAAACAAATCATCATACATTTATGGTTAAAATCTTCTCATAACCTTTCTCTTTCATCTCTAGGGAAATTGCAAGGGTACCTCTCTGTGTATCTTTTGGAACTGTCATAAAATCTCAGTGAAAAGAGAGTGAAATTGAGCAGAA
This sequence comes from Caprimulgus europaeus, assembly GCA_907165065.1. Next base: position 57,303,456 of record OU015528.1, on the reverse strand, counting down.
TAAACTATTTCCTGTGCAGAAATTATCACTGATACTGATGAAATTCAGCATTAGTGGGTTTTTTGTAGCCAGATATAACCCTATTCAGCAGTGAGGTCATCTGATACTAATTTGCCTCCATCAGCTATTTATCTGCTTTTATCATGGCAACCTGCTATTCTTTATTAAGCATAACTAGTGAACATCCATATAAATAAGTCTACAATTTTTTTCTATCATCTCTCTAGAACTAAGACTGCTACTTAGCAAATCTTCAAGGGAGAAAGCTGACATGTAAGCCCAGGGCCTGCGGGGAAAAGTACAAGAGAGTGAGTTCAGATTCTTTTCTCAAAATCCTGTCGTTTGAGCTCGGATGATAAGGTACAGACTCTTTCAGTGTTGAAATGAGAAAAACATATTTGAGTTAAGCAAAATTATTTGTCCAAAGTTTCTCAAGTTTATACCTGGGAAAGAAGAAAGTCAAAGTTTTAGAGTGAATAATTTAAATATTTTAATGAAAATGTAAAAAGAAAGCAGTATTTTTTGAAATATTATATTTTAAGGAAAGGAAAGGAAAGGAAAGGAAAGGAAAGGAAAGGAAAGGAAAGGAAAGGAAAGGAAAGGAAAGGAAAGGAAAGGAAAGGAAAGGAAAGGAAAGGAAAGGAAAGGAAAGGAAAGGAAAGGAAAGGAAAGGAAAGGAAAGGAAAGGAAAGGAAAGGAAAGGAAAGGAAAGGCCAAGCTTTGTTACATTTAAATGAATTTTAACAGGATATCTAATGAGAAATAATTTTATTTGACCTAATATTTTTTAGTAATATCATTCTGTCTCTGTAACTTATGAGACAGAAAAAGTAATTGTGAAACTTTATCTAGAAAAAAACATTATGATCATCTAGTCTGACCTTCTGCATAAGACAAACCAGGGGATATCATAAAGTGATAAGTTCAGAAATTCACTTGAATTAAAACTTATTTTATAGAAAAACTTTCTGCTAAATTTTGAGACAGTTCTAAAATAATCCTGGTTTAATGACAGCGGTTGCTGGCAGCTATAATTCATTTCTCTAACAGGTGCTTCAGTGATTGATTATCCTTATCTTAAACATTTGCCATTGATTTCTGTTCTGAATTTGAGTAGCTTCAGCTCCCAGCCTCGAGAGCCTTTTTGCAGTATTTTATGCCTTCAGAAGGTTAAAATGTTGTCTCCTAGTAAATCTGCTCCTCTTATAGGCACTTATCTACTGTGAACAGGCACCATTTACCTTTAAAGATAAACTAAAAAGCCTAAATGCCATGAGTGTTTGTAGTAAAGGAGATTTTTTCAGGGATCCAGTATTTCTTGTAGCTCTTGTCTAGACATTTCAGTTTGTCAATATGCTTTTTAAAATATGAGCTGATAAAATAGAGCTGATTGCAAACACTGTTTCATTTGAAACACCTTTTTTAATGAAAGCCAAAGCTTTCTATTGAAGCATATTGATTCACAGGAGATTTCTGAACTGCCTCAAAATTAGATCAACAATTAAAATATTTTCCAAGGGTGTTGCTAACACATGTTCAAGTCACCCCAGTTCAAAGGAAGGCTCTTGAATCTTTACCTCCCATAATCTGAGGGATTGACCTAATCATTAAGACAGCAGTGCTCTATGTTGATTGTCTCCAGTTGGAGTTATTGCAGTTTTTGTAACTCACTGAAGCTCAGAGGACTGAAACTGAGAAAATAGTAGTTCATAATACCTTGCAAAAGACCTCTTCTGGCACCACTCCTGGCATGAAAATCTCAGGTTCAAATACCTGATCCAAGCCCAGCATAGCAGACACCCACATAACTTGAGCCATGACCTGGTAGGAAGCATTACCATCCGTGGTGTCCTTCTGACTGTCCAAAAGGGCAAACATGGCCAGGCCCTGTTGCTGCACTCCCACGGGGTGGGAGCTCTGCGGTGGCAGGAAAAGGAGGCGGCTGTGGCTTGGGACTGTCAAGGAGGCTCAAATGTACCAGATGCCAAGATGTACCCAGGCTCCAAGGCACCCCATGGGGTACTCAATCCAGACACTTGAATTTAAGTCCATGATGGCCCAGGGGAGCAGTAACATTACTTGTCACAGGCTAACCTGACTTCCTTTGTGTTCTCCAGCTTTCACACAACAACAATAAAAAAAAATCATTTTGCAGGGCTAAGAAGCAATGACTATGCAAAACACAAGCCCTGCTTTTCAGATAATCTTAGTTTAAATACAAAAATTCTATATAGTCTCACTACATATGGTGGTAACAGCACCTCTGCTTCTGATTGACCTTTATTTACACAATCAAGGATTGCACAGACTGTTGTCTTGCTACTACAACATCCTTAGAGCTCATGTTGCAATGATTATCAACTCTGATCCTTCAGTCCTTTGTCTCAACCACACTTTATAAAATACAGTCTTAATCTTATATAAATATGGCCTCTAATTTTAATTCCTAGATTAATAATCTCACATTTAGCTGTATTAAAAAAAGATGTTTGTTGTTCAGCTGAGCCCCCTATGCTGTCTTCAACATACAGCTCTGGAAAGTTTACATACATCTCATCCTTCCAGCTGGAGACAAGATTTCCACAGCAGATGTGACTGAGGAAACTGAACAAAGGGAAAGGGGTCAGGACAAAGAGGATGAAACCAGGAAAGCTAGGGAAATTTACCCTTACCTGCATATAGAAAGGCAACTCCTAAAAGAGCAGTGAAAAGATTTCTAGTTCTTAATCACCTATCCGCTATCTTTCCTATCCAGGAAAACCAAGCCTCTGAGAAATGTGGAGCATCCCACACCTTCTAGAGTCCTCTTTCACTCTGCAAATTGTCATTAATACCATTCATCCCTCCTGCTGCTTCAGTCCCTCCTTCAAGCAATCAGTTTTGAAAGCTAGTCATGCCCTTCTCCCTCTCTCTGTGACAAGAAATAAAAACCAGTCCAAACCGGAGATTTTAAATGTCTGGGCGGGGGGGACTCTATCTGTGTTTTCCCAAAATACAGATATAATTACTGGGCCTCAGGCAAAGAAAAAGAGAGACAGAGAAAGAATGTGTGCCTAAAGGCACCCAGATTCACAACTTAACTCGGTCCTGCACAACTCTTCCAGGTAAAGGTGCTGTTCAGCTGAATTGTTGCATGCCCAAAAACATGGGAGCCAGGCTCTTATCTGAAGCACAGGGTAGCATTTCATGTTTGGTGGGAGGTTTTATTTTAAAGACTATCCAGTTTGTGCTGTGGATTTTAGTACTTGTTCCAGCCTCCTAATACAGACCAACTTTCCCAGAAGAATGGTAGGAACTAGTGAAGTGACTGTCTCTGTCCCAGGCAACATGAATGTACGAAGGAGTCTTTTCTGTTTGGCCCGTACTTTACGAAACTCTATTCCCAATTCTCTCTATATAAAGTGTAGCTTTTCAAAGATGTGCATAAGCACTCTTATAGGACTATGCCTTATATGTGCAAGTTTACCTGTGGAGTTTGTCTTTCAATATACTCACATATAGTAGATTATTTGTAATTTGTCAGCTTGAATGGACTCCTCCCAGTGTCTGTTTTTCCTATTTGTCCCTGGATGAACACAAGGGATTTATTCACTCCAGCTTTTTTCCCAAGGCAACCATCTCCATCTTCTCAAGAAAGTGATCCCTGAAGCCTTTAGTGTGCTGCTGAGGCTCCCAAATCACCCTCCACTTCAGAAGACAATTACTTTCTGGGTTTTTTTTCTTTGTAAACACCCCAAATTTTTTTTCTTAGGAATGTAGCCTCCCACAAAACTCATTTTTGCCAACAAGCAATAAGCTTTCTTTTCTCCTCTACCTTTCATCCATCTCCCCAAAGCCAATGGACTTCCAGGGTCCACAGAGCACAGCCTGAAGGAGCAGGGTATATCCCTGCATGGAAAAGCACAGTGTGGGTAAACAAGACACGGTGTTCCATAAGACAAGTGTTGTGACTACAGGTTAATTGAGATTCTCCTAGTCTCTACTGGTAAAACCATTCCACTTCTCATAGAAATACATTCCTGGTTAGTTATACAGAACAAATTTCAAACTCATGATCTTTGGGAAAATTTTTTTTCATCCCACAATTAAAAAATTTCATTCCAAAACTGCCCAACACTTCTCACCCTTTAAATATAATGGAAGCCCAAACTGTTGGTTTTTAAAGTTTCTAAATACAAACCAATAACATTCCTGGGAAAACAGGCAGGTTTAATGAAAACAATATTTAAGAGAGAGAGCTAACATACCCATAAACTTATATTTCAACAGGAAGATTTCCATTAACTTTAATTTCATGTTTTACAAGATGTAATATATTCTTGGTCTCACAAATCACTGCATGTGCAAAAAGAAAACACAGAGAGCTGTACCTTCCCTGAGGTGGTGGTCAAAGGGAGGGCCTTTAGTACAATGCCTGTAAAAGACATCTGGACAGCTTGTGCCAAACAAGAGTAGCTCTCTATCATCCGTTCACAAACCTGTCTCTGAGCCTCCAGGCCCAGCAGTGAGATGGCATGGGCTGCAGTTGCTGTCATACAGCTACACAGGCACAACATCATTTCACACTAGGAAAACAATCAGTGTCATAGCAGATTAACATAAACCCCTTTTCTTCTCCAGAGTGGGGAATTTCTTGATTACCATAAGCTGCAACCTCATTAAAATATCACAAATAAAAGGATATTTCTGACATTTCCAGTGCTTTTGGTTTTTTAATTCACTCATCCTCACCAGGAGCAGCTATCAGGAGTGTGGGAGGACAATTCCGGTTAACCAGAAGCAGTCTTCAAGGGCAAACAGCTCTGATCCAGCCTCTTCAGTAAGGAGGAGACACAATCCCCAAATGAAGTAAATCTTCAAAGAGTAGCATGAAGACTATTCTGAGTAAAAGCAAAGTGTATGTTCTCCTCAGGTTTATCATCCCTTTTTATCTCGATTTGCAGCTTCTAAACCAGATAAGAATATAAACTGAGAATTTTTTATTTCTTTTTTACTGAGGTACAGCTTTTGGACTCCATTGGGCAACACTTTACAAACAAACCCCAAAACTAGTCCTGATGATGCCGCAGAAAATGAACATTGTATGAGTTAGGGTGAATATAAAATACAGGTAAAATATTGGCAATCCGATGAAAGGTGAGATGGCAATGGAACAGTGGAAACAGTCAGAGAGAGTTACTAGCTAACCACTTTGCAGTTGTTATGATGTTTGTGGCACTGGAAGAGCATTTGATTCCAACTAAGGTGAATCAAAGAACTCCTGTTTACTTCAGACAACTTGTTTCAAGCTTTCCCAGAAAACAGGTGGCAGCTTAGGGAGAAATATGATGGATTTTTAGCAGGAATATAAGTAAAGGTCTCCCTCCATTTAAAACACCCCTTGGCTGCTGTTTCTAAGCATTGTATAAAGTCTTTGGAAGACTGAGCTAAGAAGGGGAGGGGAATCCAGCCTGGCGGTAGTTCATTTCCTCCAGCAATGCTCTCCTGGTCACTAGAGTATATGAGACTAGATTAATATCAAACAGGAATTGTATTTTGAGAAAATACCTGAAGCTTTACCATTTGTTTTCCTTCTACACTGGACTAAAGGTCGGACCTCTTTGAGACGTTAAGTAAAATTAGATAGATTGTGCTCGAAGTTTGGAGCAGGATGAAGAGTGCCCAAGTTCAGGTCCCTGCTGCTCTGGAATTTGCTTCATCCCAAGTACAAGCCCTGCAACAGCAAGCTATGTCAGTCTCCATGGGGTTATCCATTTGGCAATGCTCCGCATTCCTTGTGAATACAACAAATAAGTTTTAGGCAGAAGAGAACATGAACCAGACAGGTTCTGTTGTTCTCACATGTTGACATTAACTGAGAAGCAAGAGAGTTCAAACCCACCCAAGAAACTGTAAGGGGTAAAAATAATTTTTCTTTGAAACTGCAATGCAATGATTAAATAAGTAAACAGTATTTCATACATTTCCTGTCACACAGAGATATAAAGGGTATGTAGCCAACAACTACACTGAAAAGTGCATATGATATGAAGGACTATACAAAGCAAATTGTAAAGATTATTTCTAAAGAAATTAACTTACTAAGTCAGAAAACTTTCCCGTTACCTAAATTCATGAGCTAAAGTCACAGACATATTTTTAGAGTAGCAATAGATGAGAATATCTACATGAGCACAGGCTTAATAGAAGGAGAGCATCTTCTCCATGATAGTTTTTCTTTCATTTTAATTATTTGCATAAAGTTATCTCAGTATATACCTTATATAGTCAAATATTGCAGTACTGTTTTATCTTAATCCAAGATATAAAATAAGTTTATCAGCTGCTTTGTTGTCAGACCAAGATCTTCTGACATGTATCTCTAAATTTTCCCACTTACCTAACTTCATAATATACTAACTTAAGTTAAACAGGCATGAATTGCCTCTATTGTTACTCATTAATGCAAAATTACTGTCCCTATTTTTATCCTGCTCCACCCCAAATGGTTTCCATATACTATTTCCTACACTGTCATGTGCAAAATATTACTCTTAGATCTACCAAAGGATTTAGCATTGAATGATAGCTCTACTGATGCACATGTGCACTTTGACCAGAAGTTTATTCAGTCTGATGTGACACCTTGGCAAATCTGCAGTATCCTAAAAAAAAAAAAAAAAAAGATTCTCTCTGTTATGGTAGAAATATCTTGAATAACATTTATTCCTAGAAATTTGCAAATTATTAAAATAATGCTCTCTATTCTGCTTTAATGAGGCTTTGAATTTTTAAATAAAAGAAAAATAGAGAAAGAAATAGCACAGATTTTTTAAAACAAATTACTAAATTAATGAATGCTTCTAATCCAACAGCTAAGACATTTCCCTCAGGGCTTTTATTGCACTGTGTACACAATCAAAGAACAAAACCTGGTGTCTCCAAGTCATCTAAAAATCATTTCAGGGGCAACCTGTGATTTTGATCTTCATGCAGAGTGCACTGCTGCATTAATAGTGAATGGAAATTTATGCATATTTGAATCCCAAATAGCCGACAGGCTTTGGCTGGCTTTTCTTTGGTCCCTTCCATTAAACAATCATGAAAATTTTAGAAGCTCAGTTTTGCATAAGAATTCATCTCTTTATTGATTAATGAACTGATAGTGAATCGCCAAGGTATATATGTTACCTCTCCGAAAAGAACATGCCCTTACACCGTCATGGGCTAGGTTACCAGTTAATTCAGCGCAAGGGCAGAGAAGGATTCAACTTCCAGTTCCCTCCAGCACACAGAACAAGGACTCATTTCCCTGAAAAAAGGAGTTGCTCACTTCTGTTTTACATTCAGCTTGCACTCAGGTCTATATTAGGTAGATGTAACTACTGCCATGTCCAAACAGGGTCCTTTTTCCATCCCTTTTGAACTGTTGTAAAGAAATGATGCTTCAAGACAAAAACTTTAAGCACAAAGAAACAAGTTTTACTGTCAAGGGAGCATGGGACTATTAATCCCATGGTTGTGGATTGTGCCTTACATTGGGCACCAAAAAGGACTCTTGTGTGCTAACCCCAATTGCCAGCTCAGCCCCACACAGCCACTCACTCACTCTCCCAGTGGGATAGGGGAGAAAATCAGAAAGCTAAAAGTGAGAGAACTGTTGGGTTGAGATAAAGACAGTTTAACATGTAAAGCAAAAGTTGCATGAGCAAAATAAGGAATTCATTCACTACTTCCCATTGGCAGGTAGGTGTTTAGTAATTTCCAAGAAAGCAGGGCTTCGTCATGCATACCAGTTATTTGGGAAGACAAACACCATAATTCTGAATGTTCCCCTTCTTTCTCCTTCCCCAGCTTTTATTGCTGAGCACAACATCATACAGTATGGAATATCCCTTTGGTCTGTTGAGGTCAGCTGTCCCAGATGTGTCCCCTCCCAAGTTCTTGTGCACCCCCAGCCTGCTCGCTGGCGGGGCAGCATGAGAAGCAGAAAAGGCCTTGACACTGTCCCTATGTTCTAAACACTGTTTTAATCATAAATCCAAAACCTAGTATGGTACAAACTTCTATGAAGAAAATTAACTATATCTTTTCAAGCCTACTAACTTAATTGCAACATAGAGAAATAGAAACTTTCATTCAAAGGTTTGATTTTATGTTGCATATCCTAGCCATGGTGCTTGGTTCTGCTTCGCCTTGCATTCTCTCTGTGTGCCTGTGAGAGGGAGACTGAGAGACTGACATTATAAATATGAATTATTTTCCATTGGAAATGCAGGCATGTGTTAGGAAAGCATTGTGAGCAGATGGCTTTCTGAAGTCAAGCACCATGCACGTGTGAGCTGCTCAAACTGCCCTCCACAATTCCTTCATCTCAGCCCTCTCCAATTTCAGCTGCCCCAGTAGAAGGCAGAGACTACCCAAGGGGCTGGGCTGGCTGCTTATGCTTTAATTCATTTGCTCTGTCAGCATTGAAGCTGATGAAATTGATCATTCCTTTGCAGGTTTTAACGAGGAAGATCGAAAACACCACCTACTTTTTTTTTTTTCCTTCACCAGTGATATCAAGGAAAAATGTAATATTATTCTTTACATGCAGAGAGCCACTAACAAAAGGCAGTCACCTCCCTCTATGTATGCCCCCAGTCTTCTAATACTTTTACAAGGTGTCACACAAAACAAATATTAGCCCTAGGCAACAGAGGAGAGCAAAATAAGGTTAAGCAAAATAAATGCACTTATACTCATGGGTCTCAAAGAATTGGTCATAGCTTACTACATAGGATCTAGCAAAATCTAATGAACTTCAAGAAGATTTTAGAAAACAATCACTATGCTGTTACTCTGTGGATAGTCTCAAAAGTATGGGGCTAACAGAAGGGCACTTGAAAAGAAAATAAAAGATCTCTTTTAAATCAAGTGCTCTACATGTCACAAAGCTAGTAGTATTTTATTCCCACCAAATGCAGGAAGGATGGGAAACAGATTTTCCCTGATAAACAACCCCAGTCCCCAAGCAAGTGAGATAATTACAGGTACATTTGCCATGGGGATGGCATGTGCCACAAAGGAAAAGAAAGATATACAAAAGTTCCAGCTCGTTCCCACCTCTCTTCTACAGTCCTGGAGATCATAAATTACAGAAACCTGCTGGGAAAGAGCTTGCTAAGTCCTTCCTTACTTTCCAATTCTCTTTAGGGAATTGCCAAGTCCATATAATTCAATAACACCCTTTGTAATCCTCTGGCAAGGTTAATAAGTTGCCCCTAATACTGCAATGATAAATGTATGAGGCTAACGCTTGGCTAATTGTTCTTCCCTGTGTGGATATTAAGTTCTGAAGGTGAGAAAGTAATAAGCTTTTGTACACTTATGGTTACAGTGGAATAGAAAAACCTTTGCTTCCTCTTACATGCACTAGGGGTATGTGCATGTGTGCCAACATATATTGGGTATGTACGCACACATGTGGACACAGGCCGGTACCTGTGTAAGTGTGTGAGTGTGTCTCTCTTTTTGTGTCTTGCTTTTCCAACAGAATAACTGATGGCATCTGATAGTTTATGTATGTTTATCTGTTGTGCACTAAAACTTTCAGTCATACACAAACATTCAATATCTCCCATGGCCCTGTCTGTGTTTTTTTTGCCAGCAAAAAGTTGCTGCCCATAGGAATGCTGCAAGGGAAAGGTAGAGCTTGTTTCCAGTGTCAGTTTATCTGCAATAAAACTGCTTTCACCACCTCACCAGAGAAATAAATCTGGAACTTGTAGCTACTCTACAGGTTATCATGAAATAGGTCAGTGACACATTGACAAATGAACTGTATTCATTCTTGCCTGCTGCTAGGGCTGCAGGGAACTTCCTTGAGAGATGCAGGGAATAACAAGGTGGAATTATTTGAATGTTATCAGGTAAAAACGTAAAATGTGCCAAAAATTCATCTTCACCTTACAGTCTCCTTGCATCACCTCTGAGTTACACCAATTCCCCATCAATTTAGAGAAGAATTTTTTCCATGCAGAAACTATAGATCAGCAGGTACCACTCCATCAGGATACAATGAGGATGACATTTGAGAAACATCTTTGACTTGTTACGGTCTTTCCTCACCAGTGCTGCAGTATACCTGTTTCAGGAAGTAGATTTCCAAAGACACAGACAGACGTCTTTTAAGATGTTATGACACATCCCTCAGTAGCTAAGTGTACTTTCAATGTAATGATATGCCACAATACCTTGTAAAAGATCACAATCGGTGAGTACAACAATTGTGCCAAGACTCAGAAATGAGTCAATGCAGAAATTAATTTCAACTAGAAGAGTTCTAAAAAAAGCTAGACTGGTACAGATGATGGATAGCTAGTTTTTGCTTTCTCTCTCTCTTACAGTTTCTTGCTCTTCCTTTCTCCTTCTGTGCCTTAGTTAAAGTCTAGTTCAAATAACTGAAAGAGGTGTTTGTTCAAAAAAATCCTCAAAATATTATCTTAAATTTCTTGGTAATTCAAATCCTTCAACTTTTGGGAGGGAGGAAAAAGTTATAGGTGGGTGAGAAAAAAGAATGAATGTATGTAGCCATTAATTTACTGATACAGCACAACAGAGATGGAAATATTCACAGTGAATTTTTGCTTTTCTCCACAATACTGGAAATCTGAAAAACAAACAAAACACAAACCCAGCAATAATTTCTAGCAAAAGTAAATTTTCCAGCTCACTGAGAAAGGTCATCTTGGGAGGCAAAAGTAATGTAACGTGATTATGTGTTCTGCTTTCTTTTCACTAAAGGAGACATTACATAAAACAGCATCATTGGTTTAGTCATAGCATTTTTCACTGAGATTTCAGAACTTTGCCAGTATTTATTTTTCCACTGGGCTAATCCTCAAGCTCTTTCTGAATATGGATAAATAAATTCCTGCTATACATATTCACTTTTAACAGCAATAGTTTAATTGGACTGGTTATAAGAGCTTATAAATTAACATTAACAAAGAAGTTACACTTTCATTGCAATCATTCCCTAAACAAAAATACTCCAAGCATTCAGGAGAACTGGCCAAGAAAAAACTTTGAGATATTGGAAAAAACAGAAGGCTTTCATGGATCCATCTGAGCTCTCACACACGAAAAGACAAATTTTAGACCATCCTGGATGCACTTTGCAGTAATTTAAAAGCAAGGAACTTCTCTGCATTCTACATAAACATTCATATATCAGCAATATATGTGTGCCTCTTTACTCACAGCCAGAGCAGGGAAAAGCTGATTGCAGGGTAATGGCTCTTCTCCTCATGCTGCAGCAGGCGAGGGAGCAGGACTAACACTATGGATTTTGCAGCATTTCAATTTGTTGCTGGTCTCAGGAAGAGAATTTGAAGCTACTTAACACTGCACTTTCCTTACTAGCCCTTGCTCTGCTTGCAGCCTGGCCTTCACTTCCCTCAACAGTTGCTTTATCTGGAGAAGAGAGGAACCAAGCACCATTTCCCCAAAGCTGAAACAGCATCAAAGGCTTCCAGCACAGCGAGCATCAAGAGGCATCCATCACTTAATATATCTAACAGGCTAGGATAGCCCTTGCCTACAGCTTTCTGGCCCTTGCATTCACTTTTCTGGCTTGCAGCTAAACAGCTGCATAAGGAAATGAAGTCAAATGTTTTCTCACTATTTCCCTACAAAGTGGCAATTATAATTACATTTTAGTGCAGAGTTACTGAGAAAAAAATAGAGTTAAAACAAAGCTAATAATCAATGATAAACTCTTGAACAAAAAGAAGTGATTGATTATACAGTAAACAATGCCTCATAGATACACCCATAAGTAATCCCAGGGTACCACTGTGACAGTTTGGTCCAGCCAACAGCACAACACAGGTCATGCAACTTTCAGGAGTGAATTATTTCTATTTGGACAAGTGTGTCCTCTATGGAAGAATGATCATTTTTAATGTTACAGTTTTCAAGAGTGGAGAATCCATCACAATTTAGTAGAAATTCTTCCAGGCTTAACTACATTCTTGGTTTAAAATGTGCTTCACATTTTAAGGAATTGTCTCTCCTGAATGTCATTTGACATGTTAGGATTACTAGAACAGGTTCAGGTTGCATGGCTTCAAGTTCAGAAAAAATCCAAATAAGCTTTCTGCAGGACAGAACATATTGCTTCCCTGGAATACTTTTTATTTATTATTTTGGTTTTTAAAAGTTTGAAAAATATAACTTTCAAACTGATACATCTGTCTGACCTTCAGTCTATCTATTTGAGGTGCATTGTAGAAGCACATAGGGCCTTTGCTTTTCCTTTAGTGTTTGCACCACTTGGAACTGATAATGACATATGTATGCTGACTAACACTCCCCTGAAGGAACCTGGAGTGATGGGAATGTTTACCTCACCGGACAGGCTTCCTGTAAAAGCTTATTCTTGCAATAATGCATATACCCTCGCTTGACCCTGCATTTGATGTCAAGATAATATGTTGCTATGGATGTCACAAGTTCAGCATAATTTTCCTTCACTAGAAGCTCAAATGCAGTCAAAAGAGGAGATGGGTTCAGAGTAGGCAAGATCCAATTTAATTGCAAATATCTATAAAATTAGTGAGAGATAAATTAGTTCATGACTAATGAATAAAAAAGAGCTACGATTTCAATTTCTAATGTGGCCCTTGATCCTACTGTCTGGCACAGTCATACACTTTTGCACTCTTTATGTATGTGGTAATTAATGTAAAAACACAATACCAGCCCTATGCATCTGTTTTAGAAGGAACTAATACATTGATCTGTGCCAATGATCCAAATCCCAGGGTATCAACACCATACAGCTTCAAATAGATAAGAGAACTAACTGGTTGTTGCTGAGCTCTGTTTTAGCAGAAGATCCTGTGAGAAAATGTCTCCAACTCAAGTACTGAGATTTTTCTCTGGGGAGGGCAGGAGGTCAGTGTTATGCAGGATCCAGAGCAATTCAATTCCTTTGAGCAAAATGACAACAGATGCTTCTCTAAAACTTTGCCCCTGTCAGCATAAAGCCTGGAGACAAGATACGGTCACTGTGCTCTTCTTTACAGATGAGGAAAAATGGTGAATGGTTATCTCTAATGCAAAATATTAGTAATTGTTTGGAAACACTTCAGATAGGAGATAGGAATTTTTTGCAAGTAGAGCGAATTCAGTGTAAATCAAACTGATGCTTTCCCTCTGCCACCTCCCACTGTCATTGACAGTGGTTATTAACAACAATTAAATCATCCATCACAGATGCTGTATTGCTTTAAACCCTCGGAGATAAAATGCTACACCATGCACTTACAGCGCTTTTACATCACTGACATCACCGATGTCACTCTCAATGGCACAGCACAGGGTTAATTTCTCCACATACCCATAAGTCAGACAGGAAGCTTACAGGTGTATTTGGCCACTGTCATCCTTTATGTAAAATGAGTGTAAAATGTTAGCACATGGTAGAGTGGTGACTTCAAATGATTATAAATATCCTTTGATCAGACCAAAAACTTATGCACTAGAAGGCTTCACCAGGGATCACGTTAAAGGCATGATTCTAAGACAAAATACAGCATACTCTCGAGATAGTTTCCAAATGGACCTAGTCAACATCTTAAGATGTTAAGTGTGCTGAAGCCCAGTGTTGCCTAAATCATGCCTTATTTTCTGAACTATCCTCTTATACTCTTCTGTAGTCTTAAGGTAAACTCTCAAAGCTCCTTGTACAGTTGAATGTCATCAGAAGATATTAACTTTATATAAAGGAATCCTCCAAAGGATAAAATAGTCACAGCAGAACTCAAGACTGGATTAAAGTTTTATTTCACCTCCTAAGAGACTGCTTCTTCCATCTTTTTTTTCCTTGGTAAATATAATTGACTCTTTTCTTCCCTAAATGAGATATCTCCTTTGCATCATGTCTCTTGCTAATGTGAAAGTTAATCTCTGTCCTTCTTTCCTGCCTTACTTCATTAATTTCTTCAAATCATAGGCCACCTTCAGTGTTTATTAAGCCTGGAGCATTTTAGGACAATACATTATAAGGATACGACTTTGCAGGTATGAAAGGTTTATCACTATACTCTCTGTGTCATAAAATGCTGAAAGGACCCAAATTCCTAAGACTGTGATAATTTACATGGCACACAAGACAATTCATAATAAATTATAGCCTCTTTCTAAGGATAGACTCATTTAGTTCATCCGGCTGTGAGTAAAAACAATTGTAAATAAAAAATAAACTGACATACTGTACAGCTAAATTGAGTGGGCAACAAAATAGGACCACATTGCCTGCAATTCCAGCAACTTTCTGAATTGCCTTGAAGTTACTTTTTTCTAACAGATATCAATTCACTTTTTTATCCTTTTGAAAGATAAATCAGTTTTGTTTGACTTAAATTTCTTATCTACCTTCCTTACTTTTCTCTAGTCTCTAGTCTTGCAACAGCATGGAAATGCATTGCTACTAGACAGCCATGCAAAAACTGTGCTGAAGAGCATGTGATGAGAGGAAGACGAGGTATTTCCCTCAGGTATGCAGGCAGGAGAAGTCAGCACTGCTGATCAATGATGTGAATGGGCAAAGCTGGGGAACACAGACAGCACTTTTTGCAGGATGGAAATGTGGCTGGAAGATCTCTGACTCTCTGGCAAAAAAAGTGCCAGAAAAGACCTGCACTGGCTCTGGCTCCAGCTCTGTTCGTCCCATGTCATATTCTTTTTTTTATTGCAAAGGATTTATCTGCCCTTCTAAATACACTAAATCAAACCCTGATAGAGAGAAATTATCTTTAAGAAAGTGAACCCCAATCTGCTTTCTAAAAGCAACACTTAGTAAAACCAAGACTCACAAAATCAAACTAAGTCACTACACAAAATTCTGTAAGGTGGTATTAATAAATAATATTTATATTGGTTTAGCCAAAGTCTATATTAGTAGGTATAAATTGTCAAAAGCAGCTTCCTAAATTTTCTGTTGACCTGGGTTCCACAAGCTTGCCAATCAGTTCTGATGCATTTGCTCTTTGGATGTATAAGCATAAAGCATCTGTTATCTATGTGTGAAAGTGACAGGCATCTTTGCTGCACTGATGCTCTAATCAGTCTGTGCAAGCCATGTAGAAGAGCATACAGTTATTATTTGACAAGTGTTAGAGAACAAAGGATTTCTTAGAGTATGCTAGTATGCCAGAGAGGTTTTCAGGGTTGCCACACCTCTAGGAATGAAATGCTCTGCGACAAATCAAAATACTCAGAGTCTTTTTTATCACTTCACTTGCACAACAAGATATTTCTCTTAAAGCATGGCTGTAATAAAATTTAAATGTTAGTAAATATGAAACAACAAAGTAATCTATTGCAATGCTACTTTGCAAAATATATGCTTTTTCAGCATCTCAGTTAGCTTTCCCATTTTCCTGGGCTAAACTAGAATATCTCCATCTGTTAAAATGCAGTCTCTCTTTTTTTTTTTTTTTTTTGTGGTCTTTGTTTCCTCCTTCTCTCTTGTCCTCAGAAGGGGAGAGCACAGAGCTCCTCCTTTATTAATACCAAGTTCCCAGTATTCCTGCTACAGACTTTCCTTCTTTTCTTTCTGTAACTATCATATAAAGGCTACCATCAAAAAGGTAAAATTGGGAAAGAGGACTCCAATCCACATCTATACTGTTAATTTCTGAGTGACAACTCTCCCTAGCATGATCATTTCCTAACACAGAGTCTTTATACTTTTCCTAAGTTTCAATTACTTGCACTTTCTTATTCTGGTGCACATATAAAAATAGATTCTGACATCTTTACTACATAAGTAACTCCATCACTGACACTGCCTGCTCTCAAAGTTACCCATTAGTGTGAGTAAGAGTACCATAGGTGTAATTTATTGCTGGTAGAAATGGTAAAATATAGATCTTTGGATAAGAATTATTTTTAATGAAGGTAGAATGACAGAGAGACCATATGACAAAGAGGGGAGAGAGCATTTTGTGTAGGTATATGGTGGCTTAAGAAAGATGTACCATTACAGCACTTCTGCAAATAGCAGAGAGATACAAGGAGGGTGACCCCACAGATTTCCCCTCTGGAGGAGTATCTCCTACCATACTGTTGTCTTCAGAGGTGGCACTCCTCAAGCAAAAGCTGGTCTGGATTATTTCTTCAAATATTCCAGTCTGACCCTGTAAAGCCATGTTCAGTTGGGGATTACTTCTCTGTTTTAGTTGGATAAGACACCACAGTCATTAGACCAGATTTCAGGTCACCATGAAGAAGAATAATATACAACAAACCTCATAAAAGCCTTAGAGTCTCCTTCTGAAATGCTGATGCCTCAAGAATCAAGGATATGGCCTCATAGTTTCAAAAAAATAGAATTTCCAGTTTGGAAAGCCCTTATTTGTCCACATGGTACTTCAATGGTTCACTGCATGTATTTATTCTGCCCCAGCACTGATGCAAGCCTTTCTGTGTTTGCCAAGCCTCTAGTGTTAACGATGGCTTCCATTAGCCATGAAAAGGTTGCAATCACTAACCTTATAATAACAGCAACTTGCCAGGCCTCAGTTGTTTAATGGACTTGCAAAAACCATACAGCCAGTGATTTCCTTCATTCACTGTCAAAGATGAGGTCAAAAATAATCTCAAGAGACCCCAAACTTGGCCTTTTCAAAATTTTATGCTTGTCAAATTTTAGTGCAGAAGATCAATTATCAATGCAAGCACTGGGAGAGCAACAATTTGACATATGCAATGCCTCAGACTGATTCAGATATACAGACATTTGTGTATCAGCAGAATCAGAAGCAGGATGATCAGTCAGTGGACGCATCTAGCTCCCATCCCAAACGGACCTATTACCATTAAGCATATCCCTGAATTCATTCTTCACTTTCTAGGTGCAAACGCAATGAGGCAAACAGTAAAGTAATGCCATCCATATTGCCTCCCACTCTTCCACAATTAGCTTTCCTTTTAAAAGCCTGCTACAGGCTATATTCACTGGGAAAGAATTGCGAAATGTGCAGGAAACCTACTTCCCCTCAGGGAAGGAGTGGGACATAATTTTATTCCTTAACATTATAAATTATGCTTTTCTTTGCTTTAAAGGTTAGAAAATGCAGTGAAGATTAATAACATCACTGTTATTAATTATGATCCACCAAAATACAAGTTTCCACAGTAAGGAGGAAGTATTCTCAGTGGGAGACTATTCTGCTGGTGAGGAGAAATGACTTAGGAAATAGTGATGCCTGAGTCAACTGACAGAAAGCAATTAGAGCTTCTCTCCAGCACTTAGAAAACAGGCAATAGTATAACTGACTCATTGTACTTTTTAAAATAAAACAGTCAGACAATGCACAGAAAACATAAGCCTGATACCTTGTGTCAAACTGGAGTCACAAATCCTGCGTAAAAACAATAGTAGCAAAGAAATATAGCAAGACTGAGGGCAGTAAGAAGACCCTGACATCAGTAACAGATTAGATAGCTAGACTGGCAGACCACTTGTAAATAATGATGCAACTGTACTTAACATAGCATATGAAAATATTTTACTTTTTGAACCTACCCTCAGGTGTTACATATTATTTTTACTCTGTGTATGTACATGAATGAGGGAAGGGAAAAGATAATTTATGAACAAGCTGCACACACATTCCATGTGACACAAGCAACACACCTGCAGTGGAGGTAGAATATAATTTCCAAAAAGAGTTAGACACCAGTTATAAAAGTAGCTTAGGTCCTGGAGCACTGAGCATGGAGCACTATAGATAGATATAGTGAGAGGCTGTCGGGTGCTGATGACCTTTATACAGTTCACAGAGCATCTAGAACCCACAAGGCATATTTTGACTGTATATTCATAGACCTAGTCAAATAGGGAATGCAAATTAAGGAGTTATATTACCAGTTTTTGATGGCAGGCCAATGGTATCTGCCCTGGAAATTCAGAAGGTGAGTACAGGCTTTTATCTGGAAAAGGTGGTGGTCAAACCAAAATCCCTTTCCTTACTACAAACACCTTCTGCCCTTGCTCATCTGGAAAGAAAAAAAAAAGAATTAAAAAAAAAGAAAGTATGACTCAAGTTTACAGCCACTGCATATCGTCTGAATGTATCCGTTGTGGTTTGTGGTATTTAATTATGTTTCTAGGGCTTTAATGGTAATTTTTTTCAACAATAATACAATTAAATTAAATTTTATAGTTCCACTGACTGATCTGTGCTTCTTATATTTTACGTTTCCTGCAAAGTTTTCAGGTCAAAATAAAAATACATTTTTTTTCACTAGTTGAAATAACTGACATTAAATACTATCTCAAACTAGAGACCAATGATTTTCAATTAATATTAAATAGGAAACTGTTCAATATCAATTGTTATTAAATGGTCACATTAACATTAAATTAATGCTAAATAGCAAAGACTAACTTTTCCATTAAGCAAGCCAATATTAAGTGTATTCAATCTTTTACAGTATGCACTATTCAGTCTCAGGTCTCCACAACTAAAAGGTGCTTCTTGATAAATGGGCATTTATCCCATTTATGCCCCTTTAGTTACCAGCTCCATCTGATCTCCATTATAAAAATTCACTGGATAAGACATTCTTGTAAATTTTGCTGTGTGTTAATTCTATGATTCCTGCCAACTCATTGTCCTTTTCTTTGAACCTTTTATTTGAGCTTCATCTCACATACTGTTACCTATTTTATGCTGTTCCACGGGATGAATTCATAGTGTTTGATGCTTCTCCAATTTAAATGAGGGCCAGCTGTTGATATCAATAAAACAGTACTGCATAGGGAAGAAAGAAATGCAGAAAAAGGCTTGATATTGTTAAAAAGACAACCACTCCCATAACACGCTCCTCACTCATATGAGCTGTCAGTTTCTAAGATGCAGGAATAATTTTTAAAAATGAGCACTGTGTGAATAAAAAAATGGTCATATCAGGATATGTGGTCACTGGAAAATCGTGCTACTGGCTGAATGATAAATAGAGGTTGAGTTACATAGAGGGGAGGGTACATGCCATGAGCTTTACTCAAAGATAAAACCTAAGAGGACTATATGTATTGGACCATATCTGAAACCTACATGTTTGAATAGTCTTGATGAGAGAGTACCAGATGCCTCTGTACCTCTGAGATTCTGAAGCACCTCCGAAACCTTGTTTGTTGGGTATGTAAGCATACAGCCTGAAATCTGATTTATTCATAATCAAAGCCTTTTTTTTTTTAGTCACCAGATAGTCCTTAAACCATAGAGTGAACAAGACCACTTGGATCTCTGAGTCCCATCTCCAGTTCTCACAGAGATCATGTTCTTAAACTGCCTGAACAAATTTATCAAACTATCTTAAAAATTAGCATGGGCAACTCTCAAAAGTGGTACGTATGTCTGGCATCTTGAGTTTGTAATCGAAATATCTTCCCAGGAGGGAAGCAAAGACAAAGGTAGTGTATTAATGAAATCACAGTATAAATATACTTATTTTTTAAAAGGAACTTTTAATTTTTCTCATTGAAAGATGGGGAGTTCAATAGCCTAAAATGTATTTTTCAGTGAGTTTGTGAAAGTCTCAGTTTGCATATTCTCATATAGATGAGCTGTTTTAGTCAGAATAAGATGCAATTCTTGCATTCTGCAAATATTTGGTCCTACTGAATTTTCTTCAGAGAGAAAACAAAATAGCTTTATACAGGAACTTTGCGCAGCTTGTCCTGTGTTTGTGAAGTGGCAGCATGCTAGAAAACTGGTGAGACAGTTTGATGGGTTTCCATGGAAACTGCTAGACTTGAATGCATGGGTGCACAAGCAAGCTTGCCAGGTGCCCATTATTCGTTTGGAGGAAGAAAAAATTACATTTCCATGACAGCTATAGACTAGCTGAGCAAGTCTCTTTCCAAAGTGATGTACTTGCAAAAATAGATAAGCACCAAGCAGACTAAAATTTGTTTGCACTTTCTACAGCAAGCTGCCTTATTTGATCTCCTCTTGAAAATGTCCACATTGAAGTTTCTGTTGTTGACTGTTTCACCCAAGATACTATGGTCTTCTGCTGTAAGGCAATTTTCTGGGAAAAAACCATAATACAGCAGATAGGATGAAGAAACCAAAATCAAAATGGATGAGTTATTCCCTCAAAGAGAACCACACAAGCATTTTGGACTCCAGTGAAATATGTAATAGAATGAACCACAAATAGAGCTTAGCTGATAATCCTTTACATTCACTACACTTGTTTGCTAAGCTATTTTTAAAAATTTGAATATAAGCATGTCCTCAGCTAGGGTAAAACACCATTGCCCTGATGAAATCAGTGTAATACTGAGAGATTCCCTAAACTGTAGATTTAACACAGTATTCTTCATTGGGCAGATATAGATTAGGAACAAGGGACAGGCTGAATTGTACTTGGTGCCTCATGTATGCCTTCTCACTGTGAGACTGTTGCCTTCTTCATTAACTCCTTGAGTACAACTGACATTTGAATAAGTAATGCAAATACCAGAATGTCACAGTCATATCAAGTGAGAAAGGGAGTGAATAATTCAGGAGGTAATGACAAGGAGGTTTAGACCTCTGAAAAAACTGTATAGGAATATGATTAGGGGAACTGCTCTTGATTGCAGACTCATTTACTTTGGGATACAACAGATAAGAAGTCTTTTCAGAGGCCACTTTAAAAATGCTAGGGGTATGTGAACAAAATCTCACAGAAGTCGATCCATCAATTTCAGCTGACAAGGAACTTGGTCTTATACACTGGAGAATACTCAGGGAAGAGAAAAATGGCCTATATAGGAAACGTGTACAGGAGGAATTACAGAGATCCTGAAGCACCTGGCCTAAGTCCAAAGAACACAGTGCAAGGGTAGAAACTCAGCTGTTTCATTGTTTCATCTAGGTCCATGAATCTCCCACACAGTTGGAAATGAAATCTTTGTCAGTATGTAAGCATCTTCTAATATTCAGAGTTTCTGGGAAAACTAACTTTTAAACAGACTGCCTAGAGGTATTGTGCTCTGGGAAACAGCAAACAACTGGTGAACCTTGTGTGTCCACATTTTTGTAGGATGTAATTGCAACCCAAGAGCTTGCTTCTCTGAAGGGAGTCTAGACCCAGGGTATTTACAAGAGACATCAGAGAAGAGAACACTGTAACTTACGCAGACTAAAGAAACTTCATAAGTACTTAGGATTATTCCTATATCAGCCAGAACAGCCTCCATTAAGGAGTCACCGAACAAATGCTGAGGACTTTCATGAATGGACCCTCTGAGATCCGTCATTGTCCAGAAGGGCTCCTTTTGCACAACTGTTAGCCCACATGGTGAGCTCACATTTTGGATAACCATAACTGTAATTTAAAGCCTCATCGATAACAAATCCAACAATTCAGGAACAATTTTTTTTAATGGATTTTTGGGCATATATTTTAAATGGCTTTGTATCCCCCCTCAACTTCAGTAAAGACTATTCACTTAGATTACTCATTCCACTCAAATTCAGAAATCTGGAAGACTGCCTGTATGTATTACTTGTGGTCTGAATGTTTGATCTCCTAACATAGTCACGAGGTCATTCATTT
Source organism: Caprimulgus europaeus (assembly GCA_907165065.1). The sequence continues at coordinate 57,281,862 of OU015528.1, read as the reverse complement.
GTCCTCTTCTAGGCCCATACCTCTGTTTCAGTAATCCTATGGTATCTTTCCCAACTTTCATTTATGTGCAGAAGAGCACAGGACTTCCTTGTGTTCAGTGTCGTATTTGCCAGTGCAAAGATGATACTTCAGGTACCTTAAAGGAATTTCTCGTGATTAGATATTTTAAAAAGACATCTAAATAAAACACTGATTCCCCTCTGATTACAATGGGCACTTATGCATCTAACTCACATAGAGATATCTTTTTCAGATTCCTAATGTAGGTGTCTAAAATCTGGAACTGAATGTCACCCTCACTTCCAGCCTCCCTTTCTAAACCATGGATATTTGCTTATGGGTCTTTATGCTTAGCCACAAGCCAAATGGTAAATCTAGCATCAGGTATTCACATCAACAATAAAAGTGATACTCTAAAAAAAGCTGTATTTCACATAGAAGTCTCCTAATTATATATGCATATGGCTTTATATTAATTCAGTGATACCCTTTTAAAAAGACCAGCAGCTCCACAGAAATTAACAGCGATACTCAATGGAAGCCTAAGTCCAGAGGTATTTTTAAAACACTTCCTGTTTCACAAATTATTCTTTTTCAAAACACATCTTGCATCTCTCTTGAAGAAATAGGTTACTGCATCTACTTTACATGTTGATCTAACCCTTTCTGAAGGGTCCAGCCATGAGTCCTTCTGAGGGGTAGCTACTGAGACACACCACTGTTATTTCTTCTCATACTACTTGTGTCACAGATGGACCGCTGGTGTTATAACAGTAGAGGAGGTGGGAATGAGCATTATTACTGCACAGAGGGCAGCTGGAAGGGGGACAAAACAGTCTTTGATCCCCAAACATTGTCCATTGGGCTGAAAACAGGACAATGTAACAGCTTTGGAAAAGACACAAATTAGTGTTTTGTACACGTCCATTATAGCATTTGGTACTTTTCCATTCTTTCATTTGACTAAATTACAGCTTCAGGATAAAATTATGAGACAAAAAGAACCTTGTACAAATGTATTTAGTATAATGGCTGAATGAGCTGACTCTAGAGAATCTTGCATGTTCGAGCAATTTTTTCTTTCTGGTTTTTCTTGACACTAATTCTGTCTCTGGCTTCCTATTATACATAATTGATATGGAAATTAAAGCATGAGTGAAGATCAAACAAAAAGTCACAGTACTTGAACTTTGTTATTCTTCCTTTTCTGGACAAAGTAATTCATATTTCAATAACGCAAACTCAGTTACACTAAGCAAATATCAATGTCTGAAACCAAAAATACAATGCTGGACAACAAGATGCTGGCTGAGGATTTTCAGGAGATTTTTGGGTTAATAAAACATATAGCTTAACATATTTCTGAAGCCAAAGTTCAAATCAGGAAGCCTTTTAACCTGAAAGTACCATATTTTTGAAAGGAGACAGAAGACAAGAGCTGTTAGCGTGATCCCATAATTTCCCTTCATGTTACATGCATGTAATTTTTATTATAATTCTTATCTGTCTACTGATAAGAAGCCTTTATCAAATGGAATATTCACTAACTTACCTGTTCTTAGCTGCAAATGACATCTTGCAACACTTTCAAGCCTATCAGACAGCATTGGTCACATAATGGGGCTTGAATAAAGCAAAGGGTCGTTCCAAACTAGATATAACCTCTACTTCCATGGAATAAGAGTACCAGAAGAGTACACAAAAAAATATAAATACATAAAAACAATCATTCAGAAAAATCATTCAGAAAAAAGTACATTGAACTTCCCATTGGGCATCTGAGTTTTAACAGCATTAAATTCACATTGCCATAAACTCTTACAGCTACACATATCATCCAAATGCTGCAGTCAATTGAGAATATCCCAACAAATAACCCTGTCCCTGTGCTTTGTACAGGATTACTCAAAAAAGGGCTTCAGTAAAGGTTTCCACAGGCCTGGCATACTTTGAATTCAGGCTCTATGGTTTTCACTCATACTGACACGAGGCACTGTGAAAAAATATCTTTGGCTGTGTGACAGCAAATTAATCAGTTTATGAATAATGAGTTGACCAGAGTGATAATAACCTTGTCTTTAGTGCAACAAGGCAACAATCTGATGAAGCAATAAATAATGTAATGGACTTCTTGCAAGTTCTACTTTACTTTTTAAAATGCCCCTCTGTTGTTTTGCGTGGATTTTGCAAAGGGCAGCAAACATTCTTGCTGAAATAGCTATTGCTTCTGCAGATGTTGAGGGGGTTTCCTTCCGGGAAGGACTGCACTCATGAGGACATGGGAGCAGCTTGTGTTTCATGGAAGTTTCACTTGGAAGACAGATATGTTATTTTGTGAACCGGTAACCTGAATATGGGACACAGATGTGCACAACATAAAATGTACACTCAGTTTGTCTGACTTAATTCTTCAGAGTTAGCCACAGCTGAGGTACCTCAGGAACAGAACAACCACCAGGAGCCAGCTAAGAACTTTCAAATGTTTTGCTTCATCAAAGAATTATGCACATATTTTTGGACTTAAACCAAACGACCGATATATGCAAAGGCTTAAAACGAAGTCCGTACTTAAACGTTGGTATGTACTACAAGTCTTCCAGAACTGGAGCACAAGCCAGTAAGAAAAATTGCCTTGTGTTAAAGTCATCTGGGAGTCATGTACTATGTTGCAGCTTTATAACATGTGAAGCATGATCTGGGAGAATAGTTTCCCCATTGTACATTAAGATACCGTTCACTTCTCAGTAACACTTCATAACTATAGGCTGTTCAATTAAAGTTTGACTGCAAGAGGATTCTTTTAGATTGGCTTACTGCATCCCTCAAATTCATACACTCATTGGAGTGCTGGCTGGAAGGGATCTCTGGTCTTGCCTCCCATGAGAATAAGAGCTCTAGTGAACAGCAGATCAGGTCAGCTGCTGCTTTGCCTAGCTGAGTCCTGAGGACTTCCAAGGACAGAGAGTCCCTGACCTCTCTGGGTAGCCTGTTCCAGTGCTGAACCACATTCCCAGTAAAGAAGGTTTTCCTAGTGTTGAACCTGAACCTCCAAAGCTGCAATATGTGACTGTTGCTCCTTGTTATACCATCTGCCATTGTGGAGAAGAGTTTGTCTCATGCATCTCTCTTAGCTCCCAACCAAGTAGCTGTATGCTGCTCTTAGTTTGACCAATAGTGTTTTCACCAGGCCAGGCCAACCCAGGTCCCCAACCTCTCCTTGTAGGTCTGTGCTTCAGGCCCCTAACCATCCTATTAGTCCTCTATTCAACCATCTCTCGTCTCTCCCCTTCCCTCTTGGGCTGTAGAATCCATGAACTTGAAACTATTTGAAATGCAGCTTCACCAGTGTCAGATTGACACATCCCCTTGGACTGTTGACCACGCTGCCCCTAACATTGTCTGCTGTGCAGTTTGTGTTGTTTGCAATGAAGATGGACTGCTAACTCACAGCTTGTCATCCACTGTAACTCCCGGGCCCTTTTCAGCCAATCTGTTCCCAGCCTGCACTGACGCCTGGTGCTATTCCTCCCCAGGTGTGCAGTTTTGCACTCCTCTTCCTGCACTTCATGAAGTTCCCATTGGCCCAATACTCAAGTTTCTTTGGATTGTAACTCTGCTGTTCAGCATGTTAAGTATTCCCCCGATTTAGCACCATCTGCAAATTTGCTAAGGGTATGTTCTGTCCGCAAAGTTGAGTAATTAATGTTAATACAAGCTACAGGAATTAGTACTGATTAGATGTTATTCTGTGGTGCTCCCAAAGCTCATGTGAGAAAAATGAAACATCCCAGTCAGGATTTCTAGTTGTCAAGAAAAAAACAAGTATGGAATGCCAGAGTCCACAAAGCAGAAACATCTGCTGAATAGTTCTTGCTTGCTGCAGCACAGTGTACTCAGGATGAGTGCAAAATGAAGAGAGAAAAAGACACGCTCAAAAAGAATTAATGAGAACAGAACAGATAAACTGGCTAATAAAATGTGGATGAGAACTGGCAGTGTGGATAGTGTTTGCCTTTTTTTTTTTAATAGCATTTGTATTCAGGCAGAGTTCTTCATAGTGCATTTATCCTTCTCAATGGACAACATGCCTTTGAGGTAACTCAGAAGTAGAAACTGAAAACAAAACTTTGCCGTCTCTATTGTTTTAGCCATAGGTTTCTCCACACATGTAAGGAATCAGTTTTTCTGAACCAGGAGAATACTTCCTCAGGTGAGTGAAAGCTAATGGTAGTATATGGGAGGAAGTTTAGTTTTCTAGGAGCCAGGCTCAATCTGCACACAAAAGAAAAAGAAAGAAAACCACCTCTTGTGCTGCCCACTAATGTTTTCTTAGAGCAGCTTTCCTGATTCACTTTTATTTTCTTCTCCACAAAAAATATCAGGCAGGCTATTTTCACTTAGCACAAGGCATTGTATTTCATTAGGTTAGAAGAGATATCCATTATGCTTGACCCTACCTTTCACATACCATCTTTTTTCAGGACAAGAAAGCTTCATCATTGAGTATCACATCATATCTTGGTTGCAGATTGGTCACAGCAAGGGAAAATAACATTTGAGACCCACGGGAGGGCAGTTTCTTTTGATGGAATACATGTCTCCAAAAGCAAACTTGGATATTTTTTCTCCTGAAACAGAGAAGAAAAACTTACAAAACAGATCCCTCAAGCCTGAATGAGAACTAGGTGAATGACCAGTTTTTCCAGGAAACATATTGATCCTGACTCCATTTTAGACACAGCAAGCCTGTTCTGTGCCAGAGTAACTCCATCAGAAGATACTTGGTTTTACCACCAAGAGGTTCCCATGCATCCCTTAACAATGCCTATGACGAAAATCAGTTTGCTTCACACTACATGTTAGCTTGTATCTCTGAAGGACCATTGAGGGAGGACTGTGTCTTCCTCTGGTAACACAACACTGCATGTTTTCTCACGATGGTACCATCAATATCCACACTGCTTTTGCATGCTCAAAGCAGTGGCATAGTCATCCCTCCTTGCACTAGCAAGCAGTTAATCCACAAAAGTGGAACAGCTATAGCCAGTTTTCTTCAGACTGTTTCTCTATTCAAATGATCTGATGAATGCAAAAAAACAGTTTAATCTCTGCTCTCAATCAAGCTGATTTAGGTTCATACATATCAGTGTTATAAATCACCTGGCAATGATTTGCAGGGAAAAGCACTTTTTTTTCCCTTAGAACTGTTTTTGGTTGATTACCAGAGACAAACCTGAGACACATGTTGTGAAGCATTGCCACTTTACTGTATTAAAAGGCCCAGTGAGCACCTAGAGACACAAGAAGCATGATGTGATCAAGACTACTTTACATTTGAAACTTAAAGGAGACTGAGGCACGACAGTAATTTAGCCTTTTATGGCAAAATTTGGCCTTCAATACAAAGCATTGACTAGCCTAGAATCTTACACATTCTCCATCAGAATCGGAACTGCAAAAGCATTTTACCACAAAGAGCAAACCTAGCAAGAAGTAGCCCTCCTCAGTATGATGTTTAGCCTTGAAATGCTGAGTTAAGGAGAATCTGATAAATTCTCCATTGGCCCCAGGAATACACTGTCACTTGCTTTCCCCACATATGGTGTCTTCCCTCATTTTTCTTCATCTCTCTCAGCCTGGTGGTAAACTGTTCAACCCTTCCTTGAAGTGAAGAACATTTTCTCAGATGAGAATCACACTGGCAAGGGAGAACTCACTACCAAAAGCAGCTGTTGCAAAGGGTTGCCTTACATTTATTTTGGATCTAGGCTCAGCTGGAAGGGCAGGGCACCTTGTGGAGTCTGACTGAGGTGCATAGGGAAGTCACCCACTTCCTCTAGGCCTGTCCCTTTCTAGCTGCAGTCATAGCAGACTTCTGTTTGATTTGGCTTTTATCATCAATTTGTACAAATTATTCCTGAGCTAAATCTATACAATACATTAAGTCACAGGTTCATTTCCTTCCAGGTGTGTGCTCAGCAGAGGTCGGTCTATAAAAGCTGCCATCAGCTATTGTCAAATCAGAAATGAGAAATGTTATTAGTGAGAATTGTGATTCTTTTTTCCACTAGCTATGAATCAGTGCTCTACTGTTTGTTTATTGAGTTAAAGAATATTGGCAAAATGATGCCATTATGTCCAAGGAACTTACTTTCAAATTTTTTACAATGACACTGCACCTACTGTAATTGTGTAACTACACTTCCTCTGGATTGAGACAACTTGCACTGTGGGACATCTCACAATTTAAAAGCTAGACTGAGGAGAGTGTCTCAGTTGAAGACACTGGCCAGGCGGAAGAGAGCAGGAAGACATAAACCGCCTAGAGCTATTTGCTCTGGTGTGCTCTCCCTTGGCGTTCCCATTCTTATGGTACTGTATGCTTGGCCCCAAGTGCCTCCTCAAAGCACCAACTGCTCTTCCGGCCCCGGCAGTTGTTCTCAGCAGGTTCCTTTTAAGCCGCTGCTCCCACCAAACCTAGGCCCTGTAGAGCAGCAGCCCTGGTCAGCCAGGCTCAGGTCCCCCTGCCCCTGCTCAGTGCCCCCCCAGGTAGGTACCAGGAGCAGAGAACCCCTTTGCTGCAGCTCAGCACGAGGCAGCGGTTAGAGCAATCATCCCTGAACATAGGCTTACATTTCTGCAGACCTATGAGGTTAACACAGGAGGTTATAATTATGATCTTGAATAAAGATTAACAAGGACTGTAGGAAGTGTGCAGGGCTAGCACTGAAGAATATACTACAGACATAATATATTCAAACTCTTGAAAGACAAACCAGTGTCTAGACTAGAAGAGAGACTGACTTCATCTCACCTAATTGCAGCTGTCTACAGCATGGACATCTGGAGATGAGCTAGGTATGTCAGACTCACTCTGTAGCCAATAGAGAAAGCATAGGCACTTCCAGAGTAGCAATCCTCTGAACCTTTTCAGTGCCTCCTTTTGGATGAGGTACAGTGTACTCAAAGCCTCCCACTGCTCTTCACAGTCTGCAAAAGGGGCCCGGGGTGATTCTGCTGCAGATCACTGTATGACAAGTTGTTCTTTCAGCTCAGAGTTCTGTTATTCAGAGGTGAATGATTCAAATGGAAAGAGAAGAAAGGCTTTCTGAAGAGCCTGAAACTGTGACCTTTCTGGCATATTCAGCTTGCAAGAGCTGGATGGCTGTCAGGAGATATGTCTGTTGCTCTCAGAAGCTGATGGAAGAAGTGTTTCTTCCACAAGTTCTGCCCTCCCACCAGCAGCTCCAGAAGTTCTGAGCTCCTGGCAAATGAAAACCAGAGCTCAGGACCTGATGACAAACATACTGAATGCAAAAGAAAGGCAAGGTAGTGTCCATCTGGAGAAGAAACTGTACCTGATGAAGGAAGGTAACCAATGTCTCTGATGGCTGCTCATCCAGTGACATGAAGTTTGGGTACATGTTTGCTACAGAGCTGCAAAGGATCTCTGGATCAAGATGGCTCCTGAGTGAATTCCTGCCTCCTGAAAGACAGTGAGTGTGGTATAACTTAGGAGAAAGAGGAGCTCCTACAGCAACTTCTGATTAAGTAATAGGGCTTCATGACTACTGAAGCAAAACTTGTCTCCTATCTGCTGTCTGGAAAGGTAAAAACTAGAAAAAAAACACAAGAAGAGAGATATTTTTCCAGCTCAATTGCTGTTCCAGATGGTGGCAGAAGAAACTCACAATATAATCACAGAATATTTGCATCTCTGTATATTCTGATGATTAAATGCTACTTACAACTTCTTTTCTTCTGCAAAAACAAAACATGTCACAAACAAAGAGGCAAATAAGCTGACACTTTACCATTACAAAAGCAAATTACTTTCTGCAGATCTCACTTTTCATCATGTCTCTGCTCCCCACCCTGCTTGTGTAACCCATAAAATATTACCTTTCTTCCTAAATCTGCCAACAGTTATAATTGCACCTGGCAGGGAACAAGAGACCTGCACAAAAAAGTAACAAATCAGAAATGCCTTTCCAAATCTCTCCACTAAGAATTGTCTAAATGATAAGAAAGGGTAAAATAAGAAGGCGGCACTGTCCTGGCCTAGTGCGGTTGTCATGCAGAATGACACCACCAGTGTAAGGAGGTCTAGATCTGCCTCTGAACACTGACCTACCAAACTTTCCAGCTACCAGAGTTTTGCATATTGCATGACAGAACAGAGAAGCTCCCTTCACTTTACTAATTCTGCAATGTGAGTTTTTAGATTCAAAACAATATTTTTGTCTTAGGAATATAGCAGTCTCTCTAACCACCTGTTTAGCAGGCAGATCCAGGCAGACGATTCAGAGAAACAGGCCAACTGGAGCCATGGTATTAATATCTGTGAAGAAAAGAACATTATCATATCTAATATAGTTATGGACAGATGGTCTGCTTGTAGCACAGTAATCTTTCAATCCTGTTTCAGTCTGTAAAATAAGTCCTCTGCCTCAAAATAAAACATATCAAATAATAAATCAGGACCTTCTGCTTCCTTTCCAGGGACAAGTCTGATTACATAAATAAGTTTCCTCTTTCCCTGGCTGTTTAAATCAGCAGATTTTCTTACCCTGAAACAGAAGATTTATCATCATATTTTTCTATTCCTACATCTATTGCTTTCCTGTTGAATGTGACTCCCTCTGCTCCATTTTAGCTGCCCACCCTCCTTCAATCGTGAGGTGCCTGTGAGAGCCCCTGAAGAACGCAGTAGCTTACAGCAAAGTCCTTGCAGGAGCAATTCCCCTGTTCCCTCCCACCATCATCCCCCCAGCGTCTGTGAAATCTCAGCAGTTAGGACTTGTCAGGCTGCACTAGAGCTTTGCACAGCTCAGTTTGAAAGAAGCCAGACAAGGTGAAAAGGAGAGGAATTTTCTCCAGCTCCTCTCTTTTTTGACAAGTTGACGGTTTTATATGGGGAAAGATGAGAACACGATGATTTAGAAAAAAAGAAGTAATAATTAGAGAGAATTAATGAGAGGGGGGTTAATCACGTGGTAGCTGAGAGGCAGTGAATCACTGCTGGCATGTGTCATGACAGCATCTTTGGACTATGCTAAACTGTCTTGCGTTAACTCCCACCCCAAGTTGCTTGGTGATGTGCTGGGCATGCTAGCAATTCTGAGGCAGGACTGAGGGCAGTTTGAATGTTTTTAGGCTGCCTTTAAATTTCATTGGCTTCCCAGCAAGTGCGTGCATCTACTAGAGTTTTAAATATGACCTTGGAAGGGCAAAATGTAAGGCATACTGTGGCAGGGTGCCCTCCCAGACTGTCACAGCTCCAAGTTCCTCTGTATGCTCAAATCTAACAAGCCATATCCCGAATTCCCTGTCTTCCCTGCTCCATCTCTATGAAGATTAATAATAGCAGAAGCTTCTGTGCTGTCTTCTCTTTCCTCACTCTTACAGTCTTGTATTTAGATTGTTGCTAACAGCAGTGACTGCTGTTTCTCCAGCATCTTAGAAATCTTTGCAGTATCCAAAACACACAATGTCCTTTCTATTCCTACTGTCAAATCCCTTTATTACTGCTTCTGTTGGCCAATACTGCACTGTGATTCAGTCATATACCATTTAGTGCACGCCTACTTTGATATAGACTATAATATATCTCAGATGACCTCTAAACCACCTAGCCCAGGCACTGGCATCAGTCTAGTTATCACAAACTGAGACACACAATAAATTAATCCATGCAGTAGTATAGCTGAGAACTGCATGATTCTGTGACCAGTCCATGAGATATCATGATTAAAATTACCTCAGATATCCATATGATACTTCCAAAGTGCAAAGTCAATATAACCATAGTTTCCTGAGGAGCACCACACACTCACATATTCCCTCCTATCTATTCATCTTACTTTAAAATAAAACAAAAATTCAGTACAGTGTTAGAGCTGAAAAGCTAAAAGCATTAAATCAGAAACAGAAGATACTTATCTTTTAGCAAGTTGTGTTCATCTATAAAGCAAAATATAGATTTCATGTCATGAAAAATATATGGGACTAAACCGTGCTGAAGTGTCTCTCATCTTCCTCATTGCACCATTTCCTGACATGTTTTGAATTTGTGGCTAACTTCATAATGGTGCGGGGATTATAATTTTAATCTCTTAATTTTATGACTTCCACTCATTTAAATCCTCATCTGTGAAGTTGCATTCAGCTTCAACATTCAACACAGATAGGTCCTGAAGTCAAAAATGTGGCCCTGGCACTGCTGCTCAAAGCAGCCGAACAGCAGAATGACAGCGGTTTGAATGAAAAGCAATAGCAAAACAATAAGGACTGGCCTAGCCCTGTCAAACTGCCATGCTCAGCCTGGCTGCTGTTAACAGGGTTCTGAAAGGGCTAGCTGGAGCTGTGACTAGAAGGCAGTTCTGTCTCCTGATAAAGCAAGCAGACGTGCTGCATTTTCTTGTCATCTGTGATGCCAGATTTCCCATCTTTCATGATTCAATCAATTTTTTGTTGTAGAGAATAGGGGGTGGAGAACAAGAGAGAAGATCTTGGATAAAAACCTCTGTCATTTTTCCCTTCTTTGGACAGTCTGGTTAGGTTTATTTTATCTTGACTGTAGGAAAGGATAAAATAGCCTGCCTTAGGATTTGGGTAAACATTATTAGCAGAGAAGGTTTTGTTTGCTCTTCCCCTCATGACTGAAAGCTCCAAGCTATTAACATCAGCTGTCATTTTTAAAAGGCAGAGTATCAACTAATCTCTTGATTGTGCATTTGAAGTACAGCTGTACCTAACAGTTGTCACTGTTCAAAAAACCAGGTACCAACATCAGCCTGGCAAAAGAAGTATCTAACAGCAACACCAAACAGCAAATAAAATATTGCTGAGGTAGCAACACCCACACCACCCTCTTTCTTCCCTCCTCTCAGTCCATGGAATTCATAGCATTGCTGTCAATACACAGACTTCCTAGTTTTGCTACTTTTAGAGTATTTTCAAAATTCACTTCTTAATGACACACAGCTTTATGAAACAAAGTTCCTATAGTACTTGCTAACCCAAATATGCTCATGTCCTGCAAGCATGCTTGGTTCCCTTCACTCTCATGAAGTCATGCCAACATAAACGACCGCAAAACTGGCCCATGCTGCAGCTCTCCACAGCTCTGCTATCCTTCTCTTCCTGAACATGGCTCAGCAAACAAGCTCTGACAGCGCTGGAGCTGCCCACTCTGCTGGTCCTGCGTACAGAGCTCCTCTTCAAACCAAGTTTGTTCACATACCTGAGGCACTATGTGGCCTTCAGAACTCATCTGCTGTGACAGCAGCCACCACCCCTTCTGCTGGACCCAGGCTTATTTCTCTTCTCTCTATGGTAGCACTGAGTATGCTTTTCTCTCCGACAGATTCCAAACTCCTCTCCACGCTCGAACCTCTGAGCTTCACTTTTAATTGCCACACTGTGTGCTTTTTTCCAGCAAGTGGGACACATATCTGCTTGATGCCACTCATGATTGCTCGGCTATGAATGCCGAAAGCTCTGTTTCTGCCCTCATGTAAAAATTATATTAAAAGAGCTGGAAACAAAGACATAGCATTAGAATTATTCCAGAATAAATCCACTGATAGAGTGTTTCTGGAGCATCAATTTGATCACAGAATATTTACTGTTTGACCAAAGCAGATTTTTCTGGAGTCAGTTTGTGACTATTCTCTAATAGTTATTGCAGAAATGCATTTTGTTTAATAGCTACTCTTTCAATCATCTCACACTACTATGAGACAGAAAAAAAGAGAAGAAAATTCACAGCATGAAAGAACTGTGGTCAGACTATTCCTAAGGGAAGCTGGATTATTGAAGGGGACCTGCTCCAGTTTATTTTTTCTTTGCTACCCTTCAGAGAAAACTTCCAAATCAGAAAGTGTTTGCTGGATGGTTTTCATTGCCTGGTTGCCAGGCTAGTAACTGATTCTACCACCTCATTAGCTAATCCACTCCCAAATTAAATATGGACTGTATTCAACAGGCACACACACAGGAAGGGGTAAAGCAGACGAGTGTAATGGAAGTGTAATTGGTTTTAATGTGATGTAATGTCCATAAATGTTCTGCATTAATTAGTGTTTCAGAGCAATCTGTCTGGTCTTCTACCTAACTGCCCATAGAGGATGTTAGCTTATGGAAGAATATATAGAGAAAGATTTTTGGTTATTCTCCAGGTATAAATACCAGAATCAAATGACATTGGGATGGGAAAAGTATGTTGAATAAAACAAAATGCCTCGGACAGTAGTGTGCTTTTTTTACTTAGACTGTAATGTAGATTTACTCTGACTTACCTAAGGTTTTATAAGCACAATACAATGACTTGCAGACATGTTTTTCCCCTAACGCTATCTCAATCCTCACTTCATTTCCCAGTAAAGATGGCAAGAGATAACACTATGCCAGATGCAGAAATGGTATGGGAGGGACCACATTACCTGATAGCAAGTGCAACGGGGAATTCCTGGAGGTTACTAAGCAGCAAGAACCTGGCCACAAGTGCTGCTGGATCAGGGAGGACCAGAAGGGACAAAAGCAAGTGTGAAGGTGTCCCAGCCAGAGATTGCCCTAAGCAGTGACCCTGCAAAGCACTGCACCATGCGCCAGAGCCCCTTGGGAAACTGAAAATAAAGATCTTGTGCCTGCACAACAGGCACAGCCTGGCTGGCACCAAAATATCTTCTCCAGTCCACCTCACAGATAATGTTTTCGTGGTCTATTTTTTGTGGGGAGCAGATGACGGTTTTGCCAGGAGAGCCAGTCAGCCCTTGGGCTCCCTGCTGGAAGCCTGGGAAATCACAGCAGACTGACTTGGTGTCAGTGTGTTTGCAGAAGGCCATCTCGAATGCAGAGATGGCAAAACACTGAAAATGTGTTTGCACATCTATGAAACTGAGAGAGGATAAATTCATGGAGAGCACTCTATGTTGAAAATTACATGACAATGTAAAGAATGGGGGTAATAAAAAAAAAAAACAGTAATAATGTATTCAAGGCAGAAATAGGTGGACATCAAATAATTTCACTATAAGTTAATGATGCATCTTTTGATCAAATTCACTTGCATACTAGGTCAGCTATTTTTTATTTTTATTTTTATTTTTTTTTAGCAATGACTGAAGATAAATTCTTCAAGTTATTACTAGTACCACTGGACCACTTGGATTTTTCCACTTTCCCGGAAAGCTCATGTTCTCTTCAGCAATATATGGACACAGTAGTAAAATTTTATTGTTTGCTCATGAGGTCACAGTACATGCCAGCCCCTGTGAGAAATGGCTGCTTTGCATCCAGAGTATACGCTACTACTTTATAAAATCAGCACCAGTTCAAATTGCAACTACACTACAGGAAAAAAAAAAAAAAAAGAGCACGTTCCCTAGGCAGAAAGACAACCTTCCAATTTATATTTCAGAGTAGGCAAAATAATTAAATATGCAAGGGCATTCACCTTTTACTGAAACTTCCCAGCTTACTAGAACTCAAATAAAGCATTTCATAACTGATGAAAATGAGGGCATGATGGTTCAATTCTTCTGATTGTCAGGCTTCCATGTAGCTCAGTGGAAATTTATCCAAAAGCAAAAAGTCAGGGAGCCCCAGATAAAACCAAAAACTCTCAGTAAATCAAGTGTAAAATGTCTTCCACTAGTACTAATTCAGATTATAAATGGGTTCACTCTGAATGCACAGATGCCCTTTTTCTGTTTGATTTCTGGAAGGAATCCAGCAGTGTGGTTTGCTGGCAAAAATGTCAGAATAAATAGCTCATTTATGTCAATTTTTGAATCTGAAAATGTTATAATTCCTGCCAGTGAGGCAATTCTAATAGTTTCACAGACTCACTTAGAGACAGGGACACAGCCCATGCCATACTGCATGCATCCAGCTAAAAAAAACAACCAAAGCAGCACAAGATTTCACATAGGAAATCCTTGCAGGAAGATTTTTTCAATTAACTTCCAGTAATTAATCCCTCCCATGTAGCACAGCATACAGGAGCTGTTGAGGAACAACAGAGGTATAGAAGAGTGGAACCAAAAGAAAAAAATAAATGAGAATTATTTGTTCATTTAAAAAATATTACTGAATATGGAATAAATATGACTGGTTAAAAACACTAACATAGGGCTGACATATGCATAACATCTCAGGCTTTACCCAAGACTGTGGCAAGGCTTTCCCTCATACCCAGAGGAGAGGAGGGCAGAAGATGTGAAAGGATAGCAGCAGCCCTCACCTTTGTGCTCTGCAGTAGCAGGACGTGCTGCCAGGCTCCCTGGGCACAGGTCCCTCTGGGCTGTCTGCTCTCTTTGCTCTCCTTGAGCTCTGTTTCAGTGTGCTTGCTGACACTAGATTGCTGATGCAGGGAAAGAGAAGGAAAGCTTGTTTAACAAAGGTTGTAGTAAGGGACTCAATGGCTTACAATTAAACATTGGAAACACTACAGAAAACATGAGGACAGACAACCAGGTAAGAGCTGAGGTCCAGAAAGCTCTGTGTGCTGCCTCCACATGGCCAAAATGTTTTGTGGTTTCTTCCCTTTCTCTTTTTTTTGGTTATTTCCCCTCAAAAACTTTGGTTTATCTGCTATTTTTTGCCTTTTTTTTTTTTTTCCTCCTTATGGGAATGGTACTGCAAAGTAGTTTTAGAGGTCAAGTATCAGGCTAGCCCTAAAAGCTGTCAATGCAGACGGTGACCAGTGGCACCAGAAGAAAGAATAAGGTTAGGGCAAGTAAGACAACCTCTGAACTCCTAGTTCATGCCTACTGTCAATTCAACAGCTGCGTCTTGGAGACTTCCTAAATTACAGGTGGTAACTTTGCATTTAGCAGTCTTGAATGGATTATGTTTTTTCCTATTAATTTGTCCAATCACTATTTGAACCTGTTTAAATTTTTAGCCATCATGACAGCCGGACAGAAACAGTTTCACAACATAAGCACACACTGTTTTAAGAAGAGAACATGCAAAATGCACATATAGGCTACATAAAAATATATTTAGATATAGGCTATATAAAAAAAAAAAAATATACATATGCCTTCTATATATACACATTTGTATGTTTATACATATACATACATAACCATGTTGGTCTTAGATCATTTCATTGTGTCTCATACAGTGCAAGTCTTAGCATGTTAGCCAGCTTGTAGGACAGAGACCCAGTTGTTACTACTCAGACATTAATCTCTGTTCTGGGTAAACCCACTTCTTGCTGTTCTCCATCTCATCTAGACTTTTGTCTCCTGCTTCTATGAACACAAAAACAGCGCTGATGACTCATGTTCCATTCCTCCACTGTGTTTTAGGTTTTTCCCCTACATATACCAAACAGCCTCCCTGGCTGGAGCTACTGGGTTATGTTTCTAGCTGGCGTCCTGGTCTAGGTGGCAGTTTTATTCACTAGGCATTTTTGGAAACTAATAGCAGCATTCTACATCTTGCACATTATGGAAAAAATATGGCCTGCATAAACATTACATAAAACAGTCATCTTCAGGGCATTCTCCACCTGTGCCAGATAGGAAACAGACTCTGTGGGACATCACTAACATAAACAGTTGATAAAGAAATAAAGCAGTCTGAAAACATCAGCTGTATTTCTCTTCACCATACCACTTAATTTCTTTACAGCTCACTCTTGGAGAGAAATGGAGAGAAAAGCTGTGCCAAATGGTGCTTGTAAATATGATGACTCTTGCAGAGTGTCCGGCCCCTGGGATGCTGCAGTTGGGTAGAGGAATACCCAGGATTAGGTCAAACCTGGGCATTCCCCAGTGGGTCAAGAGTCATTATGAGGGAAGCTATGCAAAGCAGGACTCAGGGCTCTTCCAGACCAGGTTTTTTGAAAAGCAACTGGGTTAGGTCTTCATTCAGGGGCTATGTTTTCTTTCAGTTGCGTGGAAAAAAATCCAGATCTTATTCTAAAGTTTTTCAACATGCAAGCAGTTAAGAAGTATGGAAGGTTTTAATTCAAAGAAGTCACATAAAGAAAGCCAATGAGTAGAGAAAAAACACATAGCTCCATCCCACGACTGTTAAATATGTTTCATGGAGCAGCCTCTTCTGATGAGGTGAAGACTAAAAAGCTATGTAGCTTAAAGAGGCATTATGTGCTATGACAGAAAGCCAAATACCTGAGCAGAGGTCTCTGTGATGGATGCACTCGACCCCACCCTTAACCAAACTCAGAGTAGTTTGGTACAGGTTCCAAAGTAGGTAAAGGTCTGAGCCATAAACAGGCCATGAACTCCTCTAGGAAACCCACAAAAGAGCAGAGTGACCCAGTGAACACCGGTGCATGTGAGCTCGGAACACTGATTATGTGATTGACTCATAAAAAGTGGGTGATTTTTCCAAGACTCATTTATCAAGGAACAAAGAAACTTCTGGGTACAAGGAGTCTCATGCATACCTCTCCCATATTATGCAATTTGACTACAAGCCAACCACTTTATCCCATAAATAGCCTAAGTGAGCCTTCATTAAGTTCTCCCTGCTAGGCAGTGTGGCTGCAGGGCAGCGATCTCCTTTTGATCTGGGATGCCCTTCAAGGTTGTGCCTTGAGGCAGAGAGACCTTTCACCAACAGTAGATCTTCAGTAATATCAATATCGAGCATAACCCTGTAATATGATAACTTTGATTTTGCCTTAGTAACTTTGATTGCAAGCTGAACAGATGCCAACAAAACATTACATGAACTTTGCATGTAGGATCCTTAGACATAAACCGTTGACGAAGCCTGGGACTATGTCTAGATCCAGTCGCACCTAGACTCCTCTCAAAAAAGGAGGAAAGCAAAAGGGTCCATTCTGAACACTGTGACTCAATGGGACGGTCTTCCTTACCCTTTTAATCTCTGGTCTCTGTGAATCATTCTAAATTGAGCGTAACTCAATTTTCCTTTGTATGTTTCCTCCATGTAGTAATTAATGGATTGAACCTTGCCATCATGTTAAGTCTCACTTTTCTAACATCATATTAAAGCATCATATTAAAACCACTTTTACTATCACCTTTGAAAGTGGTTCTTTAAGTGAACTAAATCGCCAACTCTGTCAAATTATTATTCTTCAATAAAATACATTGCTGCTTCTCTCTTTCAGTGACGTGTATTCCACTAACTTCCACAAAAAATTGGCATAGTCAGGAGGATCCTAAAGCAAGATCCGTGACAGTTTCTTATCAAAGAACAAGGAGTTAAATTCCCTAACCTCTTGGTATGGTATGAGCCTGGCACGCTCAAGACTTGCTGGATGTTTACATGGTCAAATGATGCTAAAGAAGCAGAGTCTATTTCAGCTTTTTTTTCCAAGCTGAAAGGTAACTGTAATCCAGTCTCTTCCCCATTCAAGTCTTTTGATGCAAATCTGTTAACTGTTTTGAGCAGTAGTCTGTCTAATTTTGAGTGCTGTTTTGCAAGCCTACCTGGCAGACTATGAAAATAAACTTTTCAGGAAAAGATGCTTTCTCTGGCAGAAGGCCAGGGTGTGCACTGCAAGCACTACATAAACATAGGAAGAAAACATCCTGTCCTCTCTCCAACCTGCCAGGTAAAACCTCCTCGAAACTGCAGACCAAGCTTGCAAGTTTAGTTTCATTTTGGCTCATTTTCTTTGTGCACTTCACTGTGAATCCATCATCTTTCCCATCCAGCTTTTATTCAGAATTTATCATTTTGTCCTTTCCTCACAAGCTGACTTTCCGATGTCAGTAGCAGTTGTTCCTTCTGTCACTGGGGTGGAGTGACTGCAAATGACCAATCACATCTATAGATTGCCCAACTCTGTTACCACAACAAGGCTGAGGTTCTATGACTTTTTTTTTTTTTGCAAATAGAAAGCTGAACTTCTAGGAATGTCACAGAGTCATAGAACGGTTTGCATTAGAAAGGACGTTAAAGATCATCTAGTTCCAATCCTCCCTTTCACCTTCTAGTTGACTCAGTTGTCCAAAGCCTCATCCAAGCTGGCCTTGAACACTTCCATGGAGGGGGCATCCACAACTTCTCTGCACAACCTGTTCCAGTGTCTCACCACCCTCACAGCAAAGAATTTCTTCCTAATATCTGATCCAAATCTACTCTTTTCCAGTTTAAAGCCATTACTTCTCATCCTATCCCTGCCTACCTTTGTAAAAAGTCCCTCCTCAGCTTGCTTGTAGGCCCCAAGTTTAGTACTGGGTCAGTTTAGTGCTTCCAAAATTACATGGCTGACATTATAAAAATTCAGATTTCAGATTCTTACACACATTCTTCTTCCATGTAAACATATAAAGCGAGTCTTCAGGTTTAAAGGCAGTGTTATCTTCTGCTGTACCCTTTTCTGGTGGGAATTTGTGTGTTGTCTTTTTCCTGCTCCTTTTTCCATTTCCAATCCCCTTGAAATCTGAACTGTCTCATCCTTTCAAGTGGTCTGTGGGACTTGTTGATTTCATAGGTAAGTGGCCAGGCCAGTTTTGCACAGCTGAGAAGGAGACTGCTCAAATTCAGGTGTCTCACAGGAATGTAAGCCAAAGCCAAAACGGATTAAATTTTTCTTGCACTGTGTACAAAAATATTAGCACCAAGACTAGTGTCCACTTCTCCCAGTAGGTGACATCCTTTGGAAACTACTGCCTGAGGTGGCCTGCCTGCTCTTGTCCCAGTCAGCCCTGATCTTTACATCGAATACCATACCACAGTTAATCAACTGACTACAGAGCTTTAAATTCATACTATTGAAAAGACCATCTCTGTTCAGCTTCTTAACCACCGCATCTAAGAAGTTTCAAGCACTTTTTGAACTAGTTGACAATCATATTGATAGCCAAAAGGTCTGGTTCTCTCTAGCTCAGTTCTCAGACATCTGCAAAGCAGAATGCTGGAGAAGTAAGTTTCTTTATAATTTATGGAAGGGAATGTTTTGTATCTTCAGGTGTATCTGATCCATAAAAAAATACAAGTCTCCTGATTCCCAGGTTTTGGCTTAGATCCTCAAATGTATTTTTAATTAAAGTCTTGCAATGTTTCAGCAGGTGATTCAGCAGAATAATAAATATGGTGACCACAATCCTCACATTGTCAGCAAAAGTTAGATCTAGAAAACAGTAAACCCTGAATTTTATCTGAGCTTCTCCCTGCTCTGAAGGTGCAGGCTGCTCAGGACTTTGTATTAAGTGTCTGGCTCATCTGGATTTGTTCCTTCTTAAAGTCTCAAACCCTGTATTCCTGTTGTCTTGCTCTATACTTACAGAAGAGCCCAGCCAGTAGGGAATATTGTTCTCAAGGACACAGGGAGAGTTATAGCTATCTGAATATAGTACTGGGTACTTCAACACACATAGGGGATGGGTCCCTTAATTTAGCACATGCTTCAGCTCCGACAGCTGAAGGTTCAGTCCCCGGAGGCAGTAATTTTCACAGCCTGGCCTGCCGTATCTGCTACAGAAAATAATAAAATATTGTGGTTTTGCCTAGGTTGTTAAAACTATACTCAAAAACTTATATTTAAAAGGAAGTTCAGCCTTTCTTTTCAGAGATTATATGATTTGGCTCTGAGGCAAAAACAGTACCAACCTGAAACCTGTCAGGAGCCTGTGGCAAATTCAGCCCTCCAACCCATTAGCTCTAACTCATGGCTTAATCCTGTTTTTCTGAAGCTCCCTGACAGTGACTGCCTGCCTGGCTCAACTGCACAGCCTGCCAGTCGCAGCCTCCAGCCTCCTTTCTTTGACGTTCACACCTCCCACCTGTCACTGAAAACACAGATCTAAATATGTGGTTTGGTCCTGGCAGAGGCTCCCACATGCCAGGCATTTGGCTTAGAGCTCTTGTCATTGCAGCCGCTGATATGGATGCAGGGGGAAGAGCATCGGGCTGGTAAGAGCTTGCCTGTGCCAGAGAGCAAGTGAGGAACTGGAATGTGAATAAGAGGGGCCTGTGGGTACTATGATTTTTTTTTTTTTTTTTTTTTTAAGTTTATGTAGACCCTTTCAACTGAAGAACTTAAGAGAGAATTTTTGACCATATCAGCTTTTCACAGAGAAAAGTAGTTAAGGTACCAGTTTTAGGTCTCTCGGGACATGCTGAATGCCTTGTGGGATGAAGCCCTAAATCTGTCAACAGGCAATGCTAGATAAGGAGTGATCCTGCAGAGCTATTCCCAAACCATGCCCATTCTTGCTCCACGGCCCCTTCCTGCGTTCGCTTGTTTCCAGGAATTACTGGCCTGCTGTTGAGAAATGTGGCTTCGCCCTGGTTCCCAGCATGTCCATGAAAGAAGCAGGGGCATCCACATCCACATATGCATTCATCTGGGGAGAGGAGCTTCCCCTCACACCTGCTGCGTGGCACAAAGGAGCCGGAGCCCAGCGGGGGGCACAGCCCCTTGTCCTCCCTCCCTCCCTTCACTGAGGCAAACAAGTGAACAAAAGCAGGGACTTTCTCTCCCCTCTGCCTCAATAGCCATGTCAGGGCCAAGGAGGAGGCAGCAAGCTCTCCTCTTTCACCTCTCTCCTGCTCTTCAGGATCATGCTGCTTAGGACCATGCTATGCAGGCGGTCCTCCCTCCCCTCTGACAAGAAAGCTTTGTACTGGGACATCAGATCCGATCCCTCACTGCCTCAATCCACAGCCTTAGCCCAATTGCCTTTGACTTTTTTTGGCCTCTCTCATCAAAGCTGTTAAGACCCCTTACTTCTAAAATTCCTAAACACCTGTGAAGCGCTGGCCTTCAGTCTTGCAGCTTTCTGTCTTAATGGGAAGGCAAATTACCAGGCGAAACTCAGTTCACCCTAATATACTTCATTTCCCTAAGCTCCCTCCACAGCTAGGGAGGAGAGAGGCCCTTCATGACATCTTACAGATTTGCTAAATTAGCCCCCTACTCTGAATCACCTTCTGAATAGACTTGTCATGCTCCATTGACTACGGAGGGAGCCTAAGGACAGCCTCTGAGATTAACCTTCCACCTCACAGACAGGGATGGTGGGTACCCAGCACTGACAAACTGCATAAAAGTTTTTGAATCAAAGGTGTTAACTGAGAGTGTATTACTAAACTACAGTACAAAGTAAAATAACAGCTGTTAAATTGTTGTTTCATTGCTACTAATAACAACAGCAAATAAAGGTTTTTCTGGGTTTAAGATTAAAGTGTTTTTCATCACCCTTGATGAAATCCATCTACTCCAGGGGCCCATAACATAAATACTGCAAAGTAGGAAGGTGGCTGCCTTTTCCTTTTTTTTTTTCTGTTCATCTAAGTGCTTGTTGTTCTGCCTTTATTGTACCACTTTATTATGACCCTCACATTAGGGTTGCAGAGCACTTGCTCTTTAGGGTACACACTGCACTGAAAGAAAATTTACCAGTCTTTTTCTTCCTGTGCTGCTAGATAGAGCAGCAGCTTATTTAGGGAGCTTTCCTGATAAGACAACAAGTAGCAGTGATGATATACAGGCCCAGTTCAAATTCAACTACTTACGAAACAGTCTTTATCTCAGGGAGCGTATGTTTTGTCTTTGCAACACTCAGCTGTGGAGGTGGCTTGATGGACCCCTGTCATCAAAGGAGGACAATAGCAGAGAGAACAAATATTGTACTTCACTTCCAGCCAAGGATAAATGGAGACCTGGTCCTGCCACTCCTTGGGTTTTTGCACTAGTAAGTGTCCTGTGGGACACTTGTTGGAATCAGTAGGACAATTTGCAGTACATAAAGCACAGCACTCATGTAAATTGTTACAGGACTAAGATATTATATATTTTAGGGTATTTATAAATTATATCATGAGTCTCAAGACATTTCTCCAGGCTGAAAACAGGCCCCTTCACATTCAGAATATGTCCGAAATCAGGTCCTGAATTCAACATAAATATTTTTCAGTATATCTTGTCAGAAGACAAGAGGAGAAACATCTGTCTTTCCTTGCAGCTAGTTCCATCAACTGCCCAGGAAACCCTATTTTTGAGACAGGATTCTTGAGCACCTCAATCTGGGCCCTTTTTTGTGTCTTTCTCTGAAATGTGTACCTCATTTTTTGTTGCATTGATCTTTACATCAGGGATTCTATTCCCACCTTCCAAAATCACCTCTCCTCCTCAACATTTCTTCCCAAAACTCCCAGAAAGTGGAAGTCGGTCCATTCTTGTAGCTGGAGATTCCCTTTGATCAAGCACATCTCCAGGCAGCCACTTCATCCAACTGAGGCCCACTGTGCACCCTGGAGCAACACCAACTGTACTTGACTGAGGTTGAGCATCTAGGCCCCACGAGCACCTGTAGTGTTATGTAATGAATAACAGAAATACGATAATTAATGTAAGAAAAGACAGGAAAAAAATATTACTTGGGTGCAGAACTCTTAGTATGAAAAACAGGTTTTTGAAGTTGTATATTAGGGTGAAAAACAAAACAAGACAAAACAAAATAAAAAGAATGCAATAGTATGCAAGTTAATCATCATTAATAAAAAAAACTCTTTTCCTTTCCTCCATCCCCAGTATACTATATTTTTCTTTTACTCTGCCCCCAGAAATGCCCATAATAAAAACTTAGCAACTGCTACATAGCTATCAATTAACTCAACATCTATCATTATATTTATTTTTATTATTATTTTGTTGGTTTTTTTTAAAGAAAGATTCTTTCTTGTGCTCTGGTCTTGAAAAGCTTTATCTACTGAACAGGACAAAAAATAGTTAATTACCTTTTCAGATCCAATGTCTCATCTTTTCCTCCTGGGGTAGAAATGGAGGGAAGCAGCAAATGAAAATGACTACAGTGTAACTAAGAGGCGGAGACTGAATAAATACAAATTTTAAAAATTCTTTATCAATGGAGACAATAGTGGTGATTGTGTGGCAATGGAGCCTTCTATAACTGAGGGTACCCTGAAGGGATGGAGCGATATTTTTCTATAAAAGACACTCTTCTCTGTGTGCGTGCACACGTTTGTGGGTATGTGCATGTGTATTTGTATTTAACATCAAATGTCATTTGACCACAAGTCAAGCGTAATGGTCTTTCTTAAGAAATGCTCTCAGCAAACAGTGAAGATTTTATAAGACTTGTGTTTTACTATAAAATTACAGGTTTCTTCCCTTTCATTTGGGTTTCTCTAGAGACGATTAATAGAATAATATGGAGTAACAGAGCACTGGAACAGGCTGCCCAGGGAGGTTGTGGAGTCTCCTCCTCTGGAGACACTCAAGACCCGCCTGGATACCTTCCTGTGTGATCTTATCTAGGTGTTCCTGCTCTGGCAGGGGGATTGGACTGGACTTTCGAGGTCCCTTCCAATCCCTAACGTTCTGTGATTCTGTAATATAAGCCAACATAAACAAAGAGAGGATGATTTCCCACATCCCTGTAAAAGATGACAATGGGCAGATCTGTATTATTACTTTGTGTGAATGCTTCATCTTGAACATGAACAGTTGATTGTGCAAACTCTCTGTTCTCAGTGAAAATCAGGTGTTGCTCTGTCATTACAAGGCAAGGGATGAAGTAAGTGTGTCTCTGTGTGTGTGCATGTGCAACTATGACACATGTAAGTATTAATTAAAATTCTACCTTGTGCAGGGCCAGAAGGATGATGGAGTACAAACAGGTTTTTAACTTCAGCTGTAGTAGTGCATAGGTTGAGCTCTGGGGTCTTACAGTTCCCAAAGTGGTCTGCACACTACTAGTGCCTACTTTTGTGTGAACATCTCGTCCCACTCACTACTGGTGGTCCTCTTTGCATCCATATACCCACTTAATGAACTACTACTCCCAGAAATTTGAAGCTCAGAGCAGAAGTAGAACTTGGATTTCTTCTGCACAAAGTCCTCTCTACTCATATACTCCATATATAACAAAAAGAGACTACGTAAAGACAGAGATAGCCTTCTAAGATCCTATTCCATGAAGGCAACCCACCAGAAAATTGCTGATCTAAAAGCTCTTTGCCAGACCTGTTAATAACTTAGTCAGCATTTGAAGACAGACGTGGGAAGAACAGGAGAAATCAGAGACCTCTGTGCCCTGCATGATGGACCATTGGGAAGTTAAGCATGACTTAAGACAATTCTTAAGCAGCTCAGGCTTACTGATGAGATTAGGTAACTCCCATAGAAGAACAAGAGTATCTTAAAACTCTCTCATTACTCAGTACCCTAAAAATGTAACTAACAGCTAAGTAGCATATGAAAAAGGAATTAATTTTTTTCTTTTGTAATTGAACAAGAGTGAGTACTTGGTCTCCTTTACATTGGTAGGATTTAGGTTGCTGAGTCCATTAGTGGTTTGAAGAATGCACTGTCTGTTTTCATACCTTGTAATACTTCACTTGCTTCCAAACAATTTCAGAAGCCTGTATAAATCTTCTAGTCTTGTAAACAGTGTGAAGCATCTCCCTCTTTTGGCAATGAGTGATGGAATGGTTTGTTTGGAGTAATTAATTATTCTAACATTTTAACTAACAGTTGGACACAGAAAAAAAACAAAACAAGACAAAAAAAACCCAGGAAAAGTACTTGGAAAATAAAGTAGATTTAGGAAAAAAAAGAATAAAAGAACAAAAAGAAAGGAGAAGAAATTAATATATAATGAGCATTATCTGAATTTCTGCATAATTCTATTTAGTCCGTTAATGTAATTTAACTTCTTTGCTCTACTCTTGAGGCTTAATCATCTCTCACCGAACATATA
This sequence comes from Caprimulgus europaeus, assembly GCA_907165065.1. Next base: position 57,257,173 of record OU015528.1, on the reverse strand, counting down.
CAATCATTAAAGTCACTGTTAAAGTAAAACAGCTGAGCATGAGGGGGCTGAGAATAAATTTTTCCACTGCCTAGATGATAAGAGTAATTTAAAAAAAAAAAAAAAATCAAACTCCTCATCTGTAACCCATCATTGTGTTAATATTATACAGGTTGAAATAACTGTATACTGAAACAAGCCTCTTTACAAAACCGATAAGCATTAGGAGTTTGGAGCAGACAGACTTCAGTATGCACAAAACAAAGAGCTGTTTTCTGCTAGAATAATTTTCTAGCAGATTTCTTTCTACAGTCTAAAATAGTTTCTGAATTTACAAAGAAAAGTGTTTCTCTTGACAAACAACACCTATAGCTGATGGGAAATTAGTACAACAAAGAAAGATATCTGGAATTCATTTAATAAACTTCAGAAGACTCCCACAACCAAATGAGAACACCACGCTTCTGTGTATTAGTTTATTTAATTCTTTATCGCCACTAAGAGCAAGTAAATTATGTTGATACAATTGGTAAACATATACATTTGCTAGAGCCTCCCACAATCCCACAGAGCTAAGGGAAACATTAAGGGATGTTACAGGATTAATGCTTTCATACTACAATATGGATATATGGCTTTCATACAAGTTTAAAAAAATCAAAAAGGTAACAACACTGCTAGCTTACAAAATCAATATACAAACTGGAAAAAAAAGGAAAAGAAACAGAAAAAAGAGAGTAACCCATGAGAAGATATCATAGAACACTGGTTTAATAGATATATACAGAATTAGAAATCCATTGAACATGATATTCAGGTTTTATTTTGTTATTTTGACTTTCATTCCTTCTTTCTGTTTAACACCAAAACTACAAGTATCAAGATGATTTCTGCTTTACTTTGTTTCTTACATCTTTTTTCCTATTTTACTCACTTTTTATTGGCAGAGAAAAAGCCTTTTTCTGCCTGGGTTTTGACATTTACACCTAGCTGAAGTAGTTCATCCATTTTGAAGCTTTGAACAAAGCCCTTCCATGTACTTGGTGTGACAGAAGAGATCACCACTCTGATACGAAGTCCTATTGGCCATTTCATTGACATGTGTTTTGCATTTTCCTTGGACACAGTTATCCTTAAACTGATATGATGGCGAGTGAGAAGAAACCTAGTCCTTCATCCTATGTACTACTTCTGTATCCTTGTGCAAATAACAACACAGGACAAAAAGCTCTTTCACTTCTACTTTAGCTTGAAAACTAGTTGTGAGAAACATTTTGAGTTATGGATGCACTTTCTTACAGAATTTTGCTTCTTAATATATGGAGATATATATGCAGTATGTATGCATGTATATTTAGAAAGCTGCTGTGTCTGATGCTGACATCCTCATTAGGTAGTTTCTAGCTCCAAGCTGCAGCAGCAATGGCCTGCCTCTGCTTCAGGTACCCTCAGCAACCACAACACACTCTGGATTATCAGAGCCATTTCCTTCATCTGTAAAAAATCTAGATGCTTAATTATAATATGGGAAGTGTAATGAATGACCTAATGAGAAAAGTTAAATAATGTCTAGATGGTAGATTGGATGGAGGAATTCAAACAGTGTAATTAATTGAATGAAACTAGGTACAGGTAAGATAGCCCTTCAGAGGCTATCCACTTTCCTAGCTTTACGTCACAGAATTCAGGGCTAAAACTTTTGTAGTGTTTAACTTTGAATGACCTTCTGAAATGAGAATAATTACGAGTCTCTGTTTTATCTCATCAGTAAATTCATATATGGGACACATGCTTTCAGTTTTGTTGTGGGTTTTGTTTGTTACTGTGGTTTGTTCACACTCACGCAAAGCTGAGCGATTTAAAAGCTAGGAGAAACCTCCTGAGTTTTTAGCCATCTGGGACCCCAAGACACTCCACATTTAAATGGCAAACTGCAAAAAGGGCAAAAGGACTGCACAGCCCCACCAATGAGATGGCAATTATAGTTGATTATAGTTGAATTCCCATGTTTCCCTTGAGATATCTTATTTCTGCTCAGGTCAGAGTGATAAGGCCACAGAGCAGACTGCCATTTTTGAAGAGCAGCAGAAAGGGAACGTTAGGAGAATTATTAGACTTCAGCGTTGTTTAGATTTGGTCCAAAAACACACAACGTTTGCTACTGCTATGAACAAGGCTACCTGGACTTTCTCCAAATGCAAACACCTATGGGGAAGAAGAGGCTGTCTCCATGCTCTACTCTGCTTAGGCAAGTCTTCCACTGTCCCTAAAGCTCTATGCACCATGTTTCTTCCCTTTAATTTGATGGTAAAAGAGGGAAAGGGTACAGCTTCTTGCCCCTGTTTATCTAGCTAAGGTGTTTCACTGTTTGAGGGCAGACACTTTTTCATCGTCTCTAATTTTTGATCAAATATGATGCATTTCTGTCCCCTAGGAAGTCCCACTCAAGTTGAGCTATGACAAAGGCTTTACCAGCAAGCCACCCTCCTAATGAATCTCTTTGCTCATGCCCGTATTTCCTTGTTCATTGCTGGCTTTTGATTAACAAGTTGCTCCTGTGTCTTTTAATCTTAAAAGGACACAATGAGAGGTACCTGATGGTAGGGGCTTGCTGGGGCTGTTCTGCAACAATCCAGCAAGGAATGGAAAATACAGCCTCAAGCATGAGGAAGGATAAGAAATATCTGCAGAAGTTTAGCTGAGAAGTAGCGTACCCTAGCAGAACAGACAGAAAACCTGTGGGGGGAGGTAGACAACAGGTAAAATCTGTCCCTGCAGAGGAGGGAACATAGAAGTTCACAGAAGATGTTGTCCTAGAGAGTTTAAAAAGTTTGAATATGATACCTACCCCCACTGATGTACTGCTTCCCTTTCCTGCAAGAATCTGGGAGATGTGAAAGATTATTGTGTCATGTCAAAGTGGTGACCCTCACCAATATTTTGCTTTCGAAAATTCGCAGGTTTACATTGTTAATGATGTTGCAGTTCCTAGACTGAGGGAAAGCCAGGTTGGCTTTTGTTCCACTCTCATAACTGACATTAGACTAAGGAAACTCAGATAAAGTTCATCATATGTTAAGGGATTCCATTAAACAAATGGGAATGCTATACAATGTTTATCTTCAAACACTCCCTGCTAGCAGCGTGGTTAGTTTCAGGCAGTTTATAGGCCTGTTTCCATAAACAGTGTCTATAAGTATTCACTGCTCCTTAGTTCATCTTAATGCTTCATTGTTTCACTTGAATTGTCCTTTGTCACATGCCAAGTGGTGAAGCATATACACCAAAGTTAAAGAAATACATTAAGTTTTCTCCTATCAACATCATCATAAGTTTCACTCCTAAACCAGAAAAGACAGACATACTCATGTCTCCTTTTGACATTGCCTCCTTTTGGACACATTCTTTTGAGGTTGGAGTGGGACCTTACTTTGCTGTATTTTTACTAACATTCTACATTTCATTAGTTTTCATTAAGGCACAAATCAAGCAAAGCATAAAAACAAATGTGCCAGCTAGTAATCCTGCCTTCCCTACTTGAGAAGCATGCAAAAGAAGTTTGTATAAAATGCTCCTGACTTCATATCTGTCTCTTCTTGACAAAGTCTCCAACACTGTCTGTAGATATGTTTTATTATTATTATTCTTTCATTTCTCCGAATTTTTCTCCTTTGACAAAAAGTATAGTCCAGAATGCCATTATGGAATCAGAAGATGAGAATCAGTAAGTTACCACTTAGTATCGACTTGCACATACAGTAAATGTTTTCCCTTCCTGGAGCCTCGCCCTGTAGTTTTGCTGCACTTAATAGTCTGTTAAATACGCCAGGCTTACAAGCAATGATTCTCTTTCAATATGGGCCCTTCTGTCAGAAGACATGTCAAAGTCAGAAAAAGCCTCAATTCTCAAATATTGTTTTGAATCAAGATATAGACAGGCTTAATTGCTTAGAAGCATGGCTCAGCCTACTCAGAGGAGGGGAAGGGAGCCGTACCCAAATTCCCTGAAGTTTAAACTTGTTAGAATCCAGAATCCGGATGCAGATGCACCTTTAGATGATGTTCAGCAACTCACCGCCTCTCTTTTTAAGAGATTTGAGCGTTCAGAAAAAGGCTGTTATCTGCGGGATTTCTATCATCTCCCTATATCATACTATAGCTGTAGCGAATGAAGATGGAAACCACTTCTCGAAATGGACATCCATGAAACAAGCTTCAGATGGTCAAACTAGCTAAGTCATTTTCCATTGTAACAGGATAGCACCAAGAGGGCAAAATACACCTTTCATCTGAAGTAGCTGCCACCACAGCACTGTCAGACAAGCTTGCCCTTCCAAAGGATGGAGGGTAGAAGATTAGAAAGCAAGGAAGGAGTAATTTCAGAATGACTCAAGTGGAAACTGAGCAAGACGGGGTGGGAAGAGACTGCTCCTGTTACATACCAGGTACCTCCTTTCAGAGCTGACCTGACTGATCTATTCTATTCAACCTTCCTCTGTGTTGTGCCATGAATTACTTTTATCATCTTCATAGCCAGAGTTCCCACAGAATGTTTCCTACTGGTTTCTTGGAAATTTTCATCAGTTTATCAACTATAACAGATACAACTCCAATTAATGTCAACAATAAGATGACAATATAGATCCAAACATATTTTGCTGAGTAGTACAGAAGAAGTGTTCTACCCTTTTGCTACCAGGACTGCTGCGCTTTCTTCTGGTCCTAACATGGTATTTTTTTTGTTTTCTTTGTTTTCTGTAAACTCTCTCCATGGAGGCCCTACACCAGCATCACAACAATGGGAACCTGACTGGCCTCCTTCAAAAATTATTAGGAATGTTTCTTTAACAAGCCAAATGGGAAGTTAATCATAAGCACCATAAGGTGTCAGAGGAAACACAGGGGAATTTTTTTTTTTCTTGCTCACAGAGGTGAAAATCAGAAGTCACATCTAAGGTTTGCAAAAGGATAGTCAAACTGTTGGTTGGGCTCAGCATCACTCCCAACTCCTGCCAGCAACCTATGAAATGTGGACTAGATTAACCAGTGTATGACAATGGTGCAACAGTGTTTGCACTCAAAGCTGAACCACTTTAAGTGAACTGATGCAGCATTTAGACAGAAAAACCTTTGGTGAGTGAAAAAGCTTCTTTCTCACTTTGCTTTCAATCAGACCTACCAACAATCCATTAGTTTAAGCCAAAGCACAAGCACTGGTAGACCTGATTAGACCATGAATAAACCAAATAGCACCCAGAACCACCCAAATATGAGCCTTTATGATATATTTTGGATTTGGTCATTGCATGTCCACCACACTGGGGACATTTTAGCTACAACACCAGCTCTGGTATGTGTAACAGTGTAGTCAAAATAACAAGGACATCAATACAGACTGCAAAACACACCCAAGGAGTCTGGGAAATACTTGTGTGGCTAATCTATCTTGTGCTATGTGCAGCCTTGGCTAGCTGGCTTCAAAAGAGCTTGGGAATGTCTAAGGTAGGACTTGTCTCACTGTGAGTTCAGATTAGCCATACCCTCCATGTGAGAAAAAAGAGGGCAAGCGCTGTTTTTTTCTTCTTCCTTTTTTTTTTTTTTTTTTTGCATAGAAAAGGGGAGTGATAAATTAGTCTGAAAAATTGTCTACAAGCTAATCCCAAAAGAGCATTGTGATTTACTCAGATGAACGCACCGTGCTGTAGCTTCACTGAAGTCAGTGGGTATCTGCAGGAGTACAAGGAAGATTATTCCTCCTGATCAGCAGGCAAGTCTGCAACCTACACAAATGGTAAAGCTAATTTCCTGCTGTTGAATTTTAAGATTTAGAATTTAAAAGGAATTATTTTGAAATAAATTTGGGCGGGCACTGAAGTCCCTTCTGTTTCCTCTAAAAAGTGTGGTCTATGGGTTGTTTAGTTTGTTAAACAACCTTTTACCTGGGGACAGACCAGCCCTTTGTCAGATCTTTTTTCTACTTTGTGACTTTTCTCAGGACTTACTATAATTTAAAATAGATAAAATTAAATAAATGGGAAACCAACTGGTTATAATTTTTCTCTTTTTTTGTCCCTGAAGACCATGTAAAAAAAAAATATTAAATCACAGAACTACTTTTATTTTGACTGAGCTTTTTCAAAGTCTCTTTGCTTATATAAAAAGGGAAGAAAGCAAAAGGTACTTGTTTTATATTTCTCTTCTGCTTTACAAACAAAGAAACAAAAATTAATTTCATTCCTATTGGTTTCAAATCCCATAAATTGTCCCTTTTTTAGTAAAAAACATGAACTATCTCAAGCAGTTTCCAAACACATTTCTTCTGTTACTTCGCATCAGACATACTATTTTTCAACCAGCTAACAATAAAATCAACAGGAAGATTCCCACTGATACACAAGGGAGTTGGGTCAGGCAGAATCACAACAATTTAAAATAGATTTTTGTGAAAAGGATATTCTCCCTTCTGGCAAAATAAACAAATAAAAGGAAGCATTTTTCAGCTTTTGTCAGTAAAACAGATGACACTACCATCAACCAGCACTGATATGCTAAAAAATTGAAAGTTTTGCCATCATTCCACTTGGAAAAATCATTGCTAGAAAATAATGAAAAATTAGGACTATTCTATATCCAACTGTTGAAAGATTTCAGAAGTTTTGCTGCCAACCTTCAAAATATGGCTAAGGATAGGAGTGATACTGGTTTTTGCCTGGAGATGGTGGCATTTTGGAACTAACTTTCACCACACATCCAAAAAAATTCTATGCCTGTAAACACTCAACAAAATGCCCCTATCCTTTCCTTAAACAAAAATTTCATACAGTTATCCAGATGTAATAAGAACTTAAGAAACAGAAGGCTGGGTTTTTTCAGATATAGGGTACCAATTTTAGATATAATTGCAACCAGACAGACTCCTATGTTCACACAGGGCACCACTGGCTTCAGCAGAGCTCCATACAGGTTCAGGTTCTGCTTGCATGGAGTAACTATCATATTGAGACTTATGGCAAGACTTGAGAAAAAAATATTTTAAAAACCTCTACATTGTTCAATATACCATAGACATAATTTTCTACATGAGTTTGAAGTCTTTTATTACAGACCTCTAAAAATTGTTGTTAGGGTTATACATTAAGAACACTAAAATAATAAAAAAAAAGTTTTTTTTCTGTATTTGCTTATTTCCTTCTATGGTACCATTAAGCTATAAATAATTTCAGGATAAAATGCCTAGGTATAAATGAAATTGTTAACTGATCATGTTTGCTGATGTCCCTTTCTCACATTGCCCAAGTTGGCTCTGTTAATCCAGCATCTTCTCTTGTTTCTTGCCTTCCTTTTTCTTCTTCTTGGATTCTGTCAAGATAAAAATAACCATAAAAATTAGCATCTAGCAGTCACTGCAATAAATTTAATTCAATACACCTGAAATTTGCCCTTGTTTTCTCTATGCACGTTAAGAACTAATTTTCTTTCCTCATTATGAACAAGAAAAGGGAAAACAGGAGGAAAAGAAGGAAAAAAAAGGAGCAGTTGAGGTGCTAGAGAAGATGGAATTGGGGGTGCATGTCCAGTTCAGAACCCTTCCTATCTGAGCAGCTGACCCTGTTTGGCATGCAAAACATTGTCTCAGGAACTTGCTTCAAAAATAAGAAAACAGCAGGCAGCTCCTGGAGAAACCGGGTCATGGCTCAGCGGAGAGCTGGAAGAAAGCCTTGCACACACTACCCACACACATACCCCTCCTTTGCTTCCTTTCTCTTTCATTGTTAGTCTTTGGCTTTCTCTGAATATGAGAGCAACTCCAGAGTGTGGTGAGAAAGCTCACTTGTTTCTTTAGCTTCTCCACTGCCAACCCTCTTGCCTTTGTCTGAGACAAACACCTATGTTCACTTGAGAGGCAACTGAAGTTTAGCCTGGAGTCATTAGAGCACGGACTGTCCAGACAGCTGGTACTGACAGGACAAGGAAGGGACTAGGGAACGTCTGCTTCTCTGATTAATTTGGGGTAAATACAGGAATGATGTGGAGGCACAAGTGAAAGCCTATACATTATGCTACCATCTGCAGTAACTTTCACTGTGCTATAGGGTACTGTGGTGTTCTACTGGTAGAGGAAATCCACAGAGAGGCCTAAAAAATGAATACGAATTAAGGAGATTAGGTACTCCTGTATCACATGTCACCTTGTAATGGGGGAAATAACAGCTCTCACTGGGAACACGAATAAGTCCGTGTGGATACCATTACAAAACACAGCACAACAGGTACTACAGAGAGATGGAAACTGAGTTTCTGTGAAGCATCTTTCCTGGAACCAAAACAACAAGCAAGTAGATCCATATTTCCCTTTTCTGCTTTCTTCCTTTGCATTCTGCCTTTGTTTCTTCCTTCTCAAAAAATGCCCCCTCCCCCTCAAAAAAATCCAACCAAGCAAACAAAAAAACCAAAACCAAACAAAAACCATCTCAAGTTAAATAATAAAAATCACCATAATGACAAGCACTTGGCCTTAAGGTGATACTCTTTTGTTAATACAATTCTTTCTTCTCTGACCAGCTTGGGTAACAGACAGCCAAGCAATCATAAGCTCTGGTAAAACTAGTTTACTTGCATTAAAGCAAAGGAAGCTACACAGACAACTTTCAGATATGGAGAGGGCCAAGGTACCTCCAGCAGAAGGCAGACTTAGGTTATCATATTTCTCTGATGGTTGTTTTTCCTGTTTGTTAGTGTTTCAAATCAACATTTTTTTCTTCATGTTTTTCAACAAGACAAAAGTATTTTCCAATAATCCTTTAGTCAAAGCAAAAGAAAATACCTATTTCATATTTAGTTACATAATCTGCTCTAAAATCTTCTTCCCTTAAAAACTTTGCTTAACATTTAAAGGGATAATAATTTAAAACAAAAGTAATTTGAACGCTGTTATCATTATTATTATTGTACTTTTATTTCTCCACCATGCATGTCTATCTGTGTTTGTGTGTGCATGTATGTGTGTATGAATGCCTGTGATCCAGAGCCATTAACAGAAATCTGTCACTATTTTACAAACTCACTCCAAAACACCCTTTTTAACTAAGTTAATAACAAATCTGCTTTCAGCTAAAGCTTTTTTCCCCATCAAATTTCCTGTCTCCTCCTGTCTTCTTTTACCCACGTATCCCTCTTCCTCTAATTGTCCACCTGTCTCACTGACCTTCCTGGATCCTGTATTGATTGTGCTCTCTCACACACTCTCTCTTTCCCCCCCAACACCACTTTGTCTGAAAGAAACAGCTGTATTTTATCAATCAAATCAGCACTGGAATCCATAAAATCTATTTAGACCCAGCACAAGCAGAAAGGCACTCTGCAGACTTCAACTAAATTTACCAAAAGCAAAGGAGACCTATGAATATGGGCAAACCACTAACAGGACTCTACCGAAGAACACGTGCAGTTCACAGTAGGAGTGAAGTCACTACCAGGAGAAGGTTTTGGTCTGGTGTTGTGTGATCACATCAGGTCCCCATCCTCACTTGACTTGAGGTACCAGACAACCTACTGTTTATTCATTTGCACTTGGCCCCTGTGAGTCCATATCTTTTCCTGTTAGCAAAGCTCAATCCTCCCCGTTGTCTACCTTGTAATAATCTGCATATACCCCAAACCGCCAAACCCATCTACCTACAAAGACAAAGCAATTCTACTTTGTGCCTCAGCAGACTAAAACCCTCATGTGTGGGATGTAACTCCTCTCATATTAAAGGAGTTACTCACACTACCACAGCTTAATCTTTCAGAAAGGTAAGCTGTATTGATGCAAAGCACATTTGGTCCATGAAATGACATGCACCCCCTGAGATATTGCAATAGGAAAAAACAAACAAAACAAACAAACAAAAAAACCAACAACCAAAACTCAAATATTTCCCAGTCCTTAGGTTGTTTTAAAAATCCTACCACAGACACCGATACCCAGGTACTGACCCATGAAAATGTTGCTGTTCATACTCTCATGCACAACTCTTCACAGCTATTCCCCACCTGGTTTGACTACAGTAAGGCTACAGACTACAATACATCCATAGCTAACCAAGTATAAAGTTGCTTTAAGACATGCAGACTGGATGCAAGACCTTCAGCTCAGCCATTAACTACCAGGTCTCTTAATGTGATCCCAGCTTGCTATCAGAAATTCTAGTAATCCATCAAACAGAGCCCACTGAAACTGCCTTTATGATGGGGAAGCCACTATGCTGCTCTCCGCATCTCACTGACACTGCAAAGCACCTTGGTCTCAATGATATTCACCACTGAGACAAAAGGAAACAAGAAAAGCAACACAGTGAACAGGGACTGCCCTGAGCAGAACACTGCTGTCTGCAAGCACTTTGGGTCAAGAGCAGTCCCCTTCAGCTCACCTACCTGATTAATGCAACATTTGCAAAGACAGAGCTGCAGATCTGTGCATCAGTTGTGCATTGGCTACAGGGAATGTATTTGCTGTAGACAAGTGCTACCAATAATGTCAAGAGCCACTTGAGATGACCTGACTAGATGAAATCCAGATTCACACCAGCCAACACAGAAATTTAATCTGAATCTACTCACTGCAGCATTCGCTTTAAAGATAGGTGGTCCAGTCTTTTCAGTGGTAAGCCAGACACCAGTTGGAGCTACCTTTACGAGCCACCTATAGTGGTATTCAGGATTCAGAGAGGAAGTAGCAAAGTCAAAAGCAAGATGAGAACTCAATTTCAGGAGAGCAGACTTTGGTCAGTTCAAGGACCAGCTCAGCAGGGCTAAATGTCCAACTGCAATAGAATTATCCTCCAGGCCACACCTGGCTTGCGCGCTACAAACTGGAACATCTCAATATAAAACTTTATGAAAGGTATGTAAATACACTTGATATTTACAGTTAAACACAACAATTTAAGTACATTAAATGCCTTATCAAAGGCATTTGTCCTACAGATACCAACAGCTGGGTCAGCACTGAGGTGGGAGTTGGCGTTATCGCTCGCTGTCTCTCAGCACTGGAGCCTGCAAGCAGGCTGTGCAGTGGAGGGAACAGCCAACGGTAGCTGTTTGCCTACTGCTCCAAGCACACTGTGTGTTATTGTTGCAGCCAAAATGTCCTTCCACCTCTGGCATGGCTCAGCACACAGCCACACTAAGGAAGGCAGCAGCAGGAGCTATGCCTTTTTCACTCTGGACCAGGCTTCCTTCACCTCAAGAAAATACTTAGCTTTACCATCCCTGTGCATCCTTGCAGCAAAACAAAAGTACCAGAAGAGCGAGCTGCATATGCTTCAGTATATTAATGAGGATGACAAAACAGTCCTCAATTTTTGTGTCTGTTTTACAACATACACTTTCCTCCTTCCTTCCCTGTTATCCCACAGCGAGAGGCTGCCTCGTGGTGCTCTTGCTCAGATGGAAGCCAGGGTCCTGAACCAGAGCACATGACAAGAGCAAATTCAGAATACCCTGCAGAGCACAGCAACCAAGTACGGCACAGCCATCCCACTCCCCCCTGGAACCCAGAGCACTTCCAGCAAGATAAAAACACCCACATAGTGTTGTACAATTATCCCTGCAAGACAGAACTGTCTCAGTGTGCACACACTGGATTATCTGATCATTCATCACTTGAATAACCCTATGAATAGTTGTATGCCACACCTTCTTAACAGGATTAAAAGGTGTGTGGTCATGAATTAGAACTGGACACACTTCTGTAAGTCTATGATGACTCGTAACAAAAATTCCAGTGAGGAACTTACTGAGTAAACAACTCAATTTGATAAACATAACTTATCACTATGCAATTTGGAATGGCAGCAACCCTCTTTAAAGAGTCATCTTTATTCTGGAGCCTCATTCTTACTATGCAAGCAGCAAAGGAAAGTAATTATGTTGAACAGGAACCACATCCAATTGAAGCCACTCTTAATGTATAAGGCACAAAAGGGAGGTAATTACATTTTAATGGAAGCCAAGCTTTGTAAGCCAAGATTTGCAAGTATTTATTTTCATTTGTGGAGAAGAAGATAACAATTCCCTGATGGCACTGCTGAACTCCTATATATAAAAGACAAGGAGTGCCCCCAAAAGCAACATAAATAATTCAAAATAGCAAAAGGTGTTCTGATGGCAGGTCAGAGGGAAGAATTTTAACACCAGGTGTTCAGAGGACAGTTCTCCCAGGAGCTAGCACTCAGTCCCACTGAGTATAGAGGAAGGTAGGTTTTCTAAAGGGCTTTCTACCTCTCATTGGAGCAAATTTTCCAAAGCACCTGGTTGCTATGGTGGTGCAAAGCAATGGTGCCATTGGGTTACAGGGCAATTCTGAATTTTGGGAATGAAATGTGAGCCTATGTGGAAGAGAACAGTCTTGACTTCAAGGAAGCAAAGGATTTTATCCCTTGGTGCAAAAAACCTCGCCCTGAAGGGCTTCACCTTGCTCTCTAGCAACAAACACTGTACTATCTTGTGATTTCTATGACTGTAGAAACAAATCCCTTGATTTCTGAAATAACCTTGAAATATGATATTTCTTCTGCTCCCAGAGAAAGAGAACCTTCCATGGCCATCTATTTAATTTTCCTCCTCTTTTCCTGTCTTAAATAAAGCGTTTATGTATTCTGGATGAGTTTAAGAAAGAAAAACTATATTATGATAGCAATTTTGTTCCAAAATGAATTCTTCTGGAAAGCCTCTTTGATCAACACGCAGTTCTACTGGATGGAAAAAAAGCAATACTCCACTAGTTAAACAGGAGTAGAAGGCAACTCTCCAATAATCAATGACCGTGATGTGACTTTGACTTCATTAATATATTAGAATTGATTATATCCCCTATACTTTAGCTCTGTGCTGTTTAATGACTTTCTCTAGTTGTCTTTAAGTGTTTCTCCATGTCTCCACTCTTCCACTAACTCCTCCCCAGCAGGTTTTGTTCTGCTTCTCACTTTGCTAAATTTCCATTTTGGATAGAATTGGATTTGTTTCCAGCTGAACACACTGGACCCAATTCAAACCTAGGGTGGAACTGCACTGCATAAGCCAGGAAGGCACGTTGCAATGTATGTTACAAATGAGGAACAACTACATTTATACCTGCAACAAACACTAACATATCTGACAAAGAAATGGACCGACCAAAGAACCCCTAATGGAAAGTTTCAGTAATTTTCTTTCTCATTGGAATTGCAAGAAGACATAAATGCAGGGAAAAATTAATCCAATTTATTCTGAAACCATCCACAAAGCTCTGAAAATATCTTAAGACAGTCAGAAGCCATTGCTTGAACCTGACATTCAGATGTAAGACCTTAAAAATTATTAACTTTTAACATCCTTTCACAAAACTCATCAGGAATTACAAGAAGACTTTTTTTAAGAGGCAATTTGTTGAAGCAAGGGACTTTGAACAGAAAAGTTTAACTTTGGTGATTTCCTTCTTTGAAAAACGGAGAAAAAGTTTCAAAATTGCCTACATAGAGACACATGCCTTTTTTTTATTTTGCTAGACGGCCTCACTGCCCAAATACAAAGACCAGGAAAGTTTAATTTCATTTTCTTTAAGTCTGGGCCACACATTAGAGCCTTAAGAGCAAGCATTCAGAAGATTGCAACGGATAAACTTTTCAAGTGAAGCTTGCTTTGCAATTGAAGACTGTTGAAGGGGTCTGCCTAACCAGAAGGTGATTTTCAGAAGCTACTCACTTTGCTGTTCTGTTTGCTGCTTCTTCTCATCTGCCTCTGGTACATTTGTACCGCTGCTTCTGCAGGGCATGGACTTCCTTACTGTTCTTTGTCATGTTCTATGCTCAGCACAAGAGGGACCCAGTCCCATCTGACTCTTCAGCCCTCTGTCTACACTGTACACAAGATCCCTCTTAATGCCAGCATGAGAGGTGCAGGCACAGACTGATACATTCAGAGTTTACTCTCTGCATTCACATGTCTGTAGGAGATTGCTGAAAACAAAAAATATTAATAATGTATTTGGAGAGTGGCACCTACCTGTAACCACAAAGAAGCAAAAAGATCACACATTGTGGCAGTTTATATGTCAAACTGAGGTCAGTAAATGGCTATTTAGCAGAAAGTTATTTGTGATTTACTGTGAAGAGAGGTTCCATTTTATGTAGTTAATTTTTGAAAACCAAGCACACTATTTCTCAGTTGTGCTTTCTGCATCTGCCCCAGATGGGATCTATACTGATGGCAAAGGACATGGGCTTTGCTTTGATCCCTGCTCCACACTCTGAAAAGCTGCCTGCAAAACATTTGCAGTAAGCACAGACAGGAGAAAAGATAGAGAGATGGTGACATGGAAAACGACATGGAGGGAAAAAGATGAGGGAAGAAAGCTTGAAAGTAAAGGAAGTGAAGAAGGAGGAGAGGGAGAGGGGGAGGGGGAAGGAGAGAGGGAGAGAGGGAGAGAGGGAGAGAGGGAGAGAGGGAGAGAGGGAGAGAGGGAGAGAGGGAGAGAGGGAGAGAGGGAGAGAGGGAGAGAGGGAGAGAGGGAGGGGGAGGGAGAGAGGGAGGGGGAGGGAGAGAGGGAGGGGGAGGGAGAGAGGGAGAGGAGAGGAGAGGAGAGGAGAGGAGAGGAGAGGAGAGGAGAGGAGAGGAGAGGAGAGGAGAGGAGAGGAGAGGAGAGGAGAGGAGAGGAGAGGAGAGGAGAGGAGAGGAGAGGAGAGGAGAGGAGAGGAGAGGAGAGGAGAGGAGAGGAGAGGAGAGGAGAGGAGAGGAGAGGAGAGGAGAGGAGAGGAGAGGAGAGGAGAGGAGAGGAGAGGAGAGGAGAGGAGAGGAGAGGAGAGGAGAGGAGAGGAGAGGAGAGGAAAGGAAAGGAAAGGAAAGGAAAGGAAAGGAAAGGAAAGGAAAGGAAAGGAAAGGAAAGGAAAGGAAAGGAAAGGAAAGGAAAGGAAAGGAAAGGAAAGGAAAGGAAAGGAAAGGAAAGGAAAGGAAAGGAAAGGAAAGGAAAGGAAAGGAAAGGAAAGGAAAGGAAAGGAAAGGAAAGGAAAGGAAAGGAGCTTTCTGTTTCACTGCTGGGAACTGTGACTAGTGTAAACATTTGCTGATGGCATATCTTTTATCACAGCAAGTCCCACAGCTTCAGGCATTTTCATGGCTGAAGGGCACTGACTAATGCCAAGGAGGCTGGACTGCTCTTGCAAGCCAGGAAAGTGAGACAATGGGCATGTAACAGAATTGGCACACACAAGGCTATTTAAACTTTCACCCACAAAAGTCTGTATTAAACCCTAAAAGAAACCCCTTCAGGCACAAGAGGGTTAAACAAGAACATTTGTCACATCTATTTTTTCACCTCCTGGGGCAGCACAGGAAAAAAAAAAAAAAAAAATCTGAAATACACACCATGGGGTGAGAAAACATGGAGGTTTTCCATGAAAATTCCCAATCTTTTATTTTCAAAAACACCTGTAAAAGCTGCAGAGCAAGTAACAATTGAAAAATACTTATTTTTTAAAAAATGTTCCTTTCTCCCTTTTCTACAAGCATTTCCTGCTCCCTGGAATCAGGACTGTGGCAACCAGATTGATATTATGTTCTGACAATGCATTCAAATTATTTATCCAAACAGTGTAATTTTTCAAAGGTACGAGAACAGTCTCAGGGGAAAGTACAGTGTAAAGCCCCCAAGAAACATAAGGAAATGGAAGCAAAAAAAACACCATTAAAAGACATCCAAACTTTATCAGTTATGAGCTGCACTGGCAGCTTACTAGAAGATTGAGGCTGGCCCACACTGTAACCATCGTGTTCATTTTTCTTATAGGGCTTACTCCTGTTTCCCCTTAAATTGAAAAAAAATCTTATTTCCTCATGTTATGGCAGCAGGAGCCAAATCACAGAGATGTGCCTCAGAGCCTGAAGTTTCCAGAGAGTTTTACTTCATCTTGAAATAACAAGCCTTGTCCTCAGACTAGCAATGGGCACAAGGAAACACAACCAACCAGTCTCACCCCTCTGGACCACTGTTTCTCCTCTTGGTTTTCACATTTCTCAGCTCCATAAGGCATAAATTATTCATGAAAAAACTGCCTCTCACAATGTTTATGCAGTGCTTAGTACAATGGCACCCTTTTTCAGCTGGAGCCTCTGTACACTCACGCAATACACATAATCATGATGATAGCAACAATAATAACAGCCAGCTATGCTGCTCCCACTGGGCATCCGCTGCCAGTGTCTGCCCCACAGAGCTCAGATCACTGTATTTCACTGCAGGCTCTGGGTCAGTGCCAGAGGCCATTCTTGAATAAACCTGCCTCAGCCTTTAGAGCAAGAGAAAAACCTTCCAATTTTGCCTTTCAGGTTTTTGTTTAACTATCACAGCTGTTTCCTAATATGAGAAAATCCCTCATTTTTATATCTAATTAGTTTGAGCAGATCCTATTATTCTGCCTCCTGTAATACTAATTATTACGCTAGCTGCATGCCTGCACGACTAATGAGTTACATTAAAGACGGGGAATTCTGAAACCTTCAGAGGGAGATACAGCACAACTGTGATGCCAAAACAGGAGACACCAGCATCTTTCAAACAAAACAAAACCACAGTCCTAACAAGTAATTTCTACTCCCCCTGTGTCCCTCCAGCTACTCTTTAGAAGCAGACATTTTGTTGCTGCACGAAGGCAAAGTTGAAGGAGAGCACCCCAGAAAAAGACTGCCCAACATGCAAAAGGGAGTGGGCCACAGGTGGTCCTTTCATCAGTGCAGTACAAAGTTTGCCTGAGCAATGAGTAGCTGCTTTTCAGGTGAGCAATTCATTCAGACATGTGTGAACAGCCAGTAGCCACATCATCCTGTCAAAGCACTGTCAGTCTGTCCTGGCAGTTCACTGTGAGATGTCCTCTCTGCAGGAAGAAATCAAGGCTGCCACTGCAAAACTACATGTTGTTTTTTTACTCATGGCACCAAAGTAAGGACAGGGATATACCTGCTCACTAACAAAAGCCCAGCTCTGTGTTTTGACACCAAGTTCCCTAAGGAGACACAAGCTAAATCATCACGTTCTGATAGTTGTAATTGCAGACTAGGAAAAAGGGGAGCAGCAAATACTAGTCAGAGCGTGAAGCCAAGAGTCAACAGCTCCTAGCTGAGTGCCTGAACCTACCACTGATACTGCATAAATCTGGAAAATAATTTAGCCTTTCTGACTTTGAATTAGCACTTTTCTTTAAATTGTACTTTCTCAGATCCAAGGAGTGATAGGACGATTAGCTAATTGCTACCTGCAAAGATTGCTAGATAAAGCAACAGTGTAGTGCAGATTACCTATATTGCACAAAACTCTTCGGTAAAGCTCTTCAAACGATTTGAAATTATTAAAAACACACAGAGCGTAGTCTTTCCTTGACTGCAGTAGTATGCACACCATGCCGAACACAGGGAACTGAACTGACACCTTGCTAGACCCTCAAATGCTGCACCTGATCTGCATTACAGGAAAGAGATTACAGCTATTAACAAGAGATTACAGCCATTTCTCTTCATGTGAGAAACCTTTCCAAACACTGCGTGTTGGAGGATGTGATTGCTGGATGCCACCCCAATTATTAAAAACAACAGCAGTGTAAGCAGTGTTAATGTTTGCCAACCTTAGTTGGAATTGTTTTCCTATGTGGCAAGGACTGAGCTGAGTCAGGATAAAGTAACTCATAGATCAGATATACTGTAAATTGATAAAAAGTTGGGAAAGGAGATTTATTAAAAATAATACAGCTAGGTGAAAAAGTTATCAGAGAGGAGCATGAATCAAAAAATGAAAGGTACATTGCAGAAAGAGCAGGCAGACTGTTTATTCTATTTAATTTTATCTTCATCAGAAGAATAAATAGCTAAAAGTACAAGAGTTATGGGGAGAGAGAGAGAAAGAATGAGAGCAGCGGAAAGAGTGAAAAGGAAATAAAGCCTATTAGGCAACCCAGCTCAATAAAAATAAATTTCTCCTCTCTCAGTAGTAAAAGCAAAATGTTTCCTGAATCCTGACAATACCCCATTCTTTTACTTTCTGGCTGGCTGGAACCCGAACAACCATCAATCAAGTTTGGGTGGCCGTGAAGTAGGCCAGATGGAGTATGTCGGAAGCATTTTCTGCTCTCCAGTGCAAGTTGGCCATTAGAGCAGCCACTCAACAGAAGTGCCTGAATCTTTCACATCTGTCAAGATAGTTTAGAGAGACCTTAAACATCCCCAGCTTTGCAGACACTGATTAGAATATGTAATTGTGTATGCTAGAGGAGAGGTGACTGCCTCCACTGGGATTTTGTGATAAAAATTATCCTTTCATCCTTTCCAGCCTTTGTGACAGGCTTTCTCATGACCTCATTTGTGTACTAAACAGACAAACCATGGTGTCTGAGATATCACTGCCACATTGCTGACAATCTCTCTGTTCAAATGTACAATATTCAAGAATGAACAACAGTTTTCATCCTGTCTTAACTACCCTTCAGCACAGCAGCCTGGGACCAAGCTATTATCTTCCAGTGTGAGAACGCATCCACAAAGCTATGGTGAAAAGAGCTCGGCAGAAATCCAGATAAAATTCAAATTCCTGATTCATCACCTGCTCTCCCCTTAAGTCCAATATACAGCAGAGTTTCTCTAATAATTCTCCTCTTGAAAGCAGTGACCTCCAGAATGTCCAAGTGTTGCAGACTACAATCCATACTTGGAGTCAGCTGCTCAGAAGAAAAAATACAGAGATGGAGCAGTTGGTAATAAGGAAAAAAATACTTTTTTTTTTTTTTAAGTTTCAAGATAATGAGAGTGTTTCAAAATGATTTTAAGGCTTTCCCATGAATGCTGACTAATGATAAAACAAATCCCTAAGAACACTTAGATCACTAATTTACGAGGCAGGCATTGATTCCCAAGGTTAATGAGTATCTCCTAGTTTAATTTAGCAGAAATTTTGCCACAGCTCACAGAAGTTCCTGGAAAACCAAGATATACTTTTATCAGCAAATCTGAAAAATGATAATCCATAGAATTTTTCTACAGGTATAATTTTCCTTACTGTTAAGCACAGATCAAACTCCTACGAAACAGCAGTCATCTTTGAAATAGTTAGGTGAGAGGAGAGAGACACAGGATTAACCCTACAAGCAAAGTTGCTGCATGTTCATAAACTGGAAAGGTGGATAAGCAACAGGAGAGCAGCAGTTACAGATAACAAATTTATTTGCATTTTTCTCAAAGCACGGAGAAGGTGAGGAGAAACTTCAGACACCAGGCCACACTAAGGAAATGTGTCAGGTGAAATCTGATAGACAATACTTAATTGGGCAAGTCTAGAGAAAATAATCTGTCTTACCCACACACCTTCCTGGGATCTTAACTAACTGCATTAACTTTCTTAAAAAATGTAAGAGTAAGGGAAAACTGTGAAGGTCTCAGGTAAAGATATCTACTCCACATGCAAGCAGTGATCAAAAGAAAAACATATTTAGGTTACTTAGTGGGTGTAATGAACAATAAAGGAAGCATTACAATAATATTTTCTTTTTCCACATAAATCTGTAGAGGACATGATTGGAATATTATGTACAGTCCAGTTTCTTCATCTCAAAAATTATTTTGCTATAATAGAAGGAATTTAGGTAAGTTCAGTAGAGAGCATTCTTATCGTGGATAAATTGTTACACAATAAAATACTTAAGTCAGACGTTTTAGCTTTAAAAGATGGTAAGTGACTAAAAGCAACAGAAGATATATAAAACTACAATTGATTGAATAGGCTAAATAGGGACTTTTACTAACCCCATTTACAATATGAAAGCAAAAGGAAATGATGTCATGAAGAGATTACAAAGATGACCTAACAGAAGGAAAATTTTAGGGCACAGGAAAGAGGATTAGTCAGGAAAATAATGAAAACAACCCTTTTTCTAAATACATTGTTATTTTTCAGTGCAATATTCTCAGTCAGTTCACATCTGGTTTTGGTCCTCCCAACCTATTGCTGTCAGAGATGTATTCAGTGATGCAGCTGTTGAAGCACACACCGGTCAGAAAGGTAACCGTTCAGCGGTAGAACAGTTTCCTGTAATCAATAAGCCCCTCACTTACTATTCTGTTGGCAGAGCTCCTGAATGCCAGACAGCCACTGCCCTGCTACTTCAGGCAATCACCACAGCAGGAATGTAATGCACTTGATCAGCATTTACAGGTCTACCTGCATATCAATACAGAGCTTATACAACACTCTGCCTTGGAAAAAAAATTGCTGCTTCCAAATAATGTATCATGTGCTTTTTCTTTTGTACTCTTCAGCCATTGATGTGAACCTATGGGTGAAAAGGGAGGCTAAGATGTACCTACAGTCCATTCCACATGCTCAGACAATAATCTAGATTGTACGTCTCGTATGCAAAGAATTACACTGGGTCCTATTGTAACTACAGACTGAATACAGTTTAATTTTTCCTTTATCTAGATGTGGGTAGGCATTTACCTCCAACCTGTAATTTCCTTCACCTCAGGAAGAAAACAGAGATACTCTCATTTCAGCTAACAAAGTCAGCACTCAAATTTTTAACTCAGAAATAAAGTTCAGTAGGGCACAACATTTCATGCAGTATTAATCTGCTTGACCTAATTTCTTACTTTAGTTCCTCCTACTGCTGCCAACATACTGTCCAGTGTAGCTCCTGTGTAGTTATACCCACAGATCTGCAATATGGATTTCTTATCTTTAGCTCAGGGCCCCAGCAGGCTGTGAGTGTGTGGCTTCCATGTGTGCTGCTCCTGCTAATGCCAATAGCAGATGAAGGAGCAGGTGGCATGCAGGAAGATGTCATGAGATTTCTAACGTAGATCAAGAGAACAGAATTTCTGCCTACGGTTATGATGATCACAAACCTATGTTTGTACCTATTTCTCCTTTTGCATTCCTTCAAATCAAATGAAGCCAGGTTTCCTAATTCAGTCAAACCACATTACTGTGTATGCTATAGTCAGTCCCAACTGGAATTCCAGTCTCAGCTATAACTCACTCATATCTACAATCAGTTAAACTCCAGACCAGCAATTTCACAAGCTCTGCCTTTCAAACTGTATCTTGTAAACGACCCCGTACCACCCAACAGCACTGCTCTCAAAAACCAGTGCTGTATTAACACTCTGCTTTGTCTCCCTCTCCCCTCTGCTGAGAGTCATCAAGAGAATATACTGACTTCGCGGGAGCAGAACAAGGCAGAGGGCTGCTCATGGCTCGAGCAGCAGAGGCTTTCTGGCAGCACAATAGGAAGTTTCATTCCGTAAAATCCCAAATTACACTTAGGCCTGTAAACATACTCAAAAAAAGTCCCCGAAAACCAAAAAAGTCCTTCCCCCCTAAACTAATAAACAATAAAAAAAATCACACAGCTCAAAGCCCTTCCTGCTTTCTCACCCAGTCACTTCCATCCCCAAATGAAGATGTTTATTGCTGCCAACTCAACCAAGTCAGCCGGTCTCTCAAAAATCTAGTCATATCCTTTCTGCTTCACAGCTTGCCATTTTGTACACAGGTTCTAGACTTAGTGCTTATCTGATAACTCCGTGGATGGTGTGCAAGGAAGACCAGTTACAGCTGTACTGACTGCAAAGCAGATGGATGCAGGCACGCACACAGAAACGATCTGCAACCTCATCAGACACATCTCTGGTTGCATAGGCAGAGCAGGCAACCTGCAGGTACCCTTCAGATCAATGGTGCACCATCATCCACAGTTTGAAAGTTGCTGGTCCCAGTTGCACCTGTCGCTCCTAATCACATTTATTTTTATAATTATCCAAGTATTCAGAGGCTGGAATGTGTTAAACCTAGCTGGGTTTAAGCAAACAAATGCCAGGGTAGTATAGTTTGTATAATCCACTTAAAACACATTACTTCTGTATCTTAAACAAGATCTCACAACTTTATCTCCCGCTACAAATCATCCTACACCCATAACACCTCCTATGCCAACAAAAGAATACATTAAAAAGCTTTAATGATTAGAAAGAAAATCAGTTTGTCTAAGGGACATCTGGAAACACAAATGCAGGGCATATGCCTTTCCGTACACTAGGAATTATACTGTCACTTGAATTTAAGTAAGACACATACATTCTGTACTCTCTCTCCTGTTATATTTGAATATACAACCCCAAGAGTGCAGAACATCCACATACTCTCTTTTCAGCACGCAGTGAGCAAAATATCCTTTCAATACTACCTGTCTAGAAGGAAAGCAGTTGCTTTTTCAACTAGTCATTATTCAATATCAAACAAAATCTATATAAAAGGTGTATGTATCAAGAGATACTTTTGCATGCTATTATTAGTCTGTTCCAATCAACAGGTGAGTTACGAAAAGCATCTGTACTCTGGAGGTCTAGTGAGCATCAGCAAACTGGCAATAGTACAGGTGGTCTAAGATTAGCTGTAATCTTCAGTTCACCTCTTGTGTGTGAGACTACCCTGACTATACAACACAGGAACATTGTCTGCCTGACAGCTGGGAGATAGGAGCAATGCAGAACTGAGGAAAGGTCATGAAAGTACAATCTCCTGTACTACAGAGTTTCCACTGAAGCACGTAAGACTTTACAAATCCAGTGATTTAAATGAACCGGTGTGCAGCTTTCAGCTTTTGCTTTCAGCAAAAGGAATTTACCTTGAGGTTTGGGTTTGGTAAGCTTTCCACAAGGCTTTGAGATTGTGACAGTCTTCTGGCAGTCAGCATTATGAAGGGCTCTCTTTAGGTTCCCGGTTCGAGTCTTCAAGGCAGTATTCAAGTCACATTCTCCCCAGGCCTGGAATTGGTACTTGCATTCCGCTGCAATGAGTAAATAAATGGCAATATTTAAACCAGAATGACTGAGTGTGAAAACAAAAATCTTTTGAGTCTGATAGGATATCATGGACAGCTAATGCTTGTAGACAAAAGGATTGTGCAACTGAAGAAAGGAATACCAAGAAAAAATTAAAGATTATTTGAATTGATAATTGCAGTCTCCTCCCCCCAAAAATACTTTAAAATCGAATCCTCCTGCTTTTGCATGGATATTGCATTACTGTCATATAAAGGAAAATACATTCAACTATGAAGATATATAATAAATTTTAAAAAGAAGGAAATAACAGCAGCATGAAATGTCATTCACATTTTCACATTCTATATGGTTGCTCCTCCATTTGTGTGATGCCAAAGGTTACTAAGTAAGGATTGAATAGTTTCAAGAACATATGTGGAACTATGAACCTGGCAAGTCTGAAATTGCTGCACTCACTGCCTTGGTAAGGTCACAGTGATGTCAAAGCCATACAAGCTGTTTAGTAAAAAAAAAAAAAAAAAAAAAAAGTTTGCAAGAGTAATCAGATCTGATTCCCAGACAGAAGACATTTTGTCCAGGACAGATCTGACATATCTTTCTGACCTGTTGTAGATGAACCTTTTGAACTGAATAATATACATTAAATACACTGGTCTTTATTCACTCCTTTCAATGCACACACTTGTAGCTACCCATACTCCATGCTGCAAGTTGCATATCGCAAGATCATGTAAAGCCTGTAGTAACCATCA
This sequence comes from Caprimulgus europaeus, assembly GCA_907165065.1. The sequence goes on along the minus strand of OU015528.1, from coordinate 57,233,600 downwards.
CAGACATTCATAGCGGTGAGAGAACACACAACACTTACATTGCTGCCTTAAATAGTGTTGTACACCATAGGAAAGCACATTTAAACACGCTGCTGGAACACTAAGTTTACAATAAGTTGTTTATATGGACTCTCTGCAGAGGAGCTGCTTTGCTTCAAAGAAGATGCCTTCTGATGCCTTACATGTTCCAGTTGCGATGAACTTGAAATAGCCCCTTCAACAAGACATTTGCAGAGCTAAGCAGGAAATATAGAATTCCTTTTCCACACTTAAGTGAAAACTAAAGCAAATCCCTTGAGAGAGTGATGCTTACCTCCAAATTGCTTCTTCCAGTTGCAGGGAATCTTACACTTCTGAGTCTTGGTGGTTTGTTTGCACTCAGCTCCAGTGCGAGTGCCCTCGCGTGTCCCCAGGCCACAGTCACCACTGGTGGGCACACAGACACTCCACTGCCATTCCCCACAGTCAGACTTCTTCGCCTTTTTCTCTGGATGAAGACAAGGAACAAACCCAAGCAAGAGAAGTGGTCAGTACCCAGAGCCTATGAAGAAGTTCCCTAAACTTCACTAAACAGTCACCACACCTGAAAGGGTGAATAAGGAAGACATTCATAAAACAATTACTTCAAAAGCAAAAAGTCTCATATCCTCTTCACAGTTCTGCAGAGACAGGTCAGACTCTTTGACTCCAAAGCAGGATGGATCATTCAAATTCAGTGTCACTACCATGTCTAGTAGTCCACTTAGATATTCTCAAGTGGATTCTCATCTTCAGAATGGGGAATCATCTAGAAACCTTCAGGGATCACTGACCAAAACACGCAGTAGGGCTCACTCAGAAAGGACACTCTTCTGTCTCCAGTAGTTGACGGCATGCAAATATTTTCAGTTCAAACAGAAGCACTACACACTATACAGATTAGAAATCTATGTGTTCAAGTTGTGTATCAGAGGATTTGAGCACCTCCAGGGCACAGCTGTAGGATATGAACTTTTCACTTGGCATACCATGCTGCATTTTATGTCAGTACATGACCAAAACTCCAAAGGTAAATAAAAAACTACATGGAGACGTGTACTTGAAATGTTTTTGCTCAGGGACAAAAGTAAGGATCGTGATTTCATTTAAATCCTTAAACTTAAGTCTGATGAGAAAAGACAGCAATGCTATCAAACCCAAGGGTTCACAGAAATAATTAGTTAAGCCATCAAAACATCACAAGTAACTTTAAATGACCTTATATAAAATTACTTTCCTTCTAGCTCTTGTATATTTACATTCATATTTTCTCATATTTCTATACAGCCACAAGGGTTAGAAACACCTTTTTTTTTTTTTTTTTTTTCTAATGGGAACACTAATTCTGACAGACTCAGAGGTCATATTAACTGCTGTGTAAGTAGACTGTAAATAGTAAAACCTTAAGAAAAATATCAAAAGATGTGCTCCTTAAAAAAATGTCAAAACTGGGTTTGATAGATATGAATTTTCAACCCCAGGCCTGTCTCTCCTATAATGAGGTCTGAGTTCATCACTGACAGAAAGCAATTACCACTGGATGTCTGGCTGTCTATCTGCAGATGCGAGTTAGTTCAATTCTTTGTGGGAGGATTTCCACATCACACAGCATTGGTGTAGCATTGTCATATACAACACTGAACGACTGACACGATAACTGCTCTTTCATCACTGCTGTTTGGTTCTCCCTAAGTCAAGCGTGAATCTATTCCCAGAGCAAATTTTAAGCTGCCTTGCAATACCCACTCTGTGATAAACTAAATGCTCCAGTCTCTGGGGCTGTCAAGCTGCCAGCTTTCATGGAAACTACTTTCTGTTTTCCTATTTAACACAGAACAACATGTCACAGCCACAAATCCCTACCCTATATGTCAAAAGGTTAACAAATGACCTGAATTTCATAACAAAACTAGAAGTATTTGACATTCTCCTACACATGCAATCTATCTCAGGGATTAACTCTGAATTATGTTGAACCTCACCTGGTTTCTCTTTTTTGCCAGCCTCGGTGGTACTCACAGCTGCCAGAATGAAAACGAGTGCCAGGAGGGCAGCTGTGAGCATTCGACGTTGTTGTTGGTGTTGCATTCTGGAGATTAATGAGAGAAAGGAAAAAAGTTTGGTTAGACTGTAAAAAGTGGGACCCCATCTAAAGTATAGCTACAGTATTTTTGGGAAGCTCTGCTTCAGGACCACAAGACATAAGCAGGTCAAACATAATTAGCCATTGGCAGAATGGGCAATGATCTTCATTCCAGAGAGAACAAAGAATTTTAATAATTATTTTCCAGCCTGTGTACCAAATCCCTGATCTACATCACTGATGTTATGGATGAATTTTGCCACAGGAAGTTCAGTAATTATTGCTCACCTTCTAGAAAACTGTCAGAGAACCAAGGCTTCTGATGGGCCTGGAATGTCTCTCCTGACCTCTAGCTGTGATTTATTGTGTAAAACTAAACAAACCATATACTTTGCATTTCAGGTTACCCATTCATATGAAGTAGAGAATGCTATACTGTCCACTTTGCAAGGGTTCAAGTTCTTATTAGGCTTACTTGACATCTGAAAAGAGTTTCTTTCATGAAAACATATAGAGGTAATGTGTGATGTATTATCTTAATTGTCATTGTCATGTTGCTACCTACCTTTTCCTTCCCCTCCAATTAGTGTCTCTTCCTCATATAAATTAAGATAATTGCCTGAAATGCAAAATGGACACAGAGATAGGACTCACACGCACAGCTAGAGGCCATCCATAGCATGCTAATGAACCCAGCATCTGGATTTGGGCAGCAAATATTCAAATATTAAAAAGTATTACAAATATTTGCTTGGTAGGGAAGCATCAGTTATTAGCCAATCACCAAAAGTCATTCAGAGCTGCCTGACTTCAGTGGCTTACACATATATTTCCCTTTCACTTTGCTATAATTTACATTGACTTATTTTGGTGTTGTTTATTGGAAAGCAGGGCTATAAGAAATACGTATGTTAAAAATAAGCAACCTCCCCATTTCCCAGAGACACCTCCCTAGTAGGCAGATGGGTACCAAGACGGTGGACGAGAGATTGCTTGGACACTTTTTTTTTTCTTCAAACCAGGGCCCATGACATTCATGCTATGCCAGCCCTCCAAGGAGGTGTCAACAGTGCTAGCCACTAAGATGGCTGTAAAAACTCAACTAGACTGATATTATAGAGAGTTTAGAGGCAACCTGATCTCATTTTGCTGAGCACAGCAACCTTAAGGGAGAAATAATTCTCACCATGAACAAAGAACAAATGTATTTGAAATTTAATCTGGCACTCCTCAGTATTCCCTGCTGGCAATCTCTTGCTCAAAAGCAACATAATTGTAACTGACATGGAAAACAGGAGAGGAATCCCAAACAGAGACTTTAAGTAGCCAGCTTTAATGCCATGCTAGAAGCCAGATGAGAAAACTTAGTAGTTTTGTTGAAATAAAGTTCATGTGAAGACTGCAAGAGACCTGGCATGCAAACATCTGAAAGAGCTGTCATTAGCACCAGTTTGGCTTACTTCAAAAGAAAGTACCATTTCCCATCATGAAGAAAGGACCACCCGTGTTTCCAGTGAACTCAGAGCTAGAGTGCACATGAATCCTGCATGAGCTTGGGTTTGTTTTTTCCTTTCTTCTGCTACATGTTTCCACTTAGAGCCTCTCATATTTTACAGAATATGAAATAAATACATAAATAAAATAAGCAATAAAAAACTCTGCCTTTTTATTCAGTTTACTTCAAACTGGATCTCCATAATCAAACACAGCTGCAATACTGTTAAGACACCAAACTTCTCCCCTTAGCCCCTTTCGAGAAACTTCACCACCAGCAGCACTGCACCTCGCCTCACATCCCATTTTCACTACAGTTTATCTTCTCACTTCCTCTCTTCCAAATGACTCACCAGAATCCCTCCTTGAAAGAAAGAGTTAAGGACTTGTGAGGAAACACATATAGAGAGACAAATACTTCCATAATCTCAAGACCCTGTCCCAGTGTGCTGTCTGAGGGTCTCAGAAGCTGAAGCAAGGCAGCACCAGTGGGTTGCTGCACAGGATGTTGCTGCATGCAGGAGATGCACGCAGTAGGCTTGGAGCTCCCTCCTACATCTCTGCTGCACACCCCAGGGACCTGGGATGTGGTCACACGTACCACATGGCCTGCTGGAAGTCACTGGGAGCTGTGAATAACTGTGTCTAGGGAAGCTGCCTTATATTAAGTTGACAAAGATTTAAATTCAAATCTGATCAACATTATTTTCAGCAAAACAGGGAGGGAAAATAGTTGGGTATTGGAGTCTGAAGTGTTCCAGAAGCCCTATAAACAATAACCCACAAAGCCTTAATATAGCAGTTTTCCTAAGACTCCAAGTCTCCCTACAGCCAAAACACTTGCCAAGTTGTCTAAGGCAAACACTAAGCCTGCAGAGAGATATATATATATATATTTCCCTCTGGCAGAGAGAACCAGGCAGCTTCCTCAAGTGCCTTTGCTATTAATTACCACAAGTGAAAAGCCATGTTGTACAGATGGAGGCCTCGCCTCACACCACACCAACACTTCAAATTCGATGCAACTGATATTACTACAGAAAACTGCATAATTGTTTTGTACATGATAAATCAACAAGGACATGTGCTCCCACAAAACTACAAATGGCCTAGATATAGCACCCATTAAATATTAGATATTTTTTCAGAAAGTCAGAAAATTTCACCTATCAGTAATCATTTTAGTGCAATCTTCAGTTTTCCTTGCAAATATTTCACCAGGCTATTAGAAAGATGGACGAAGAGAAAAACTTGTCAGACTGGACTCGGTTTTGAAAACAACAATGAAAATAACTTTGTCTTTTTCAGTTTATTTTTTTCAAAATTCAAAGGTGACAACTTTTCTTTTTCATTAGATTCTGTGAGAACATTTCCAGTTCAATCTTCGATTTAAAGAACTGCCAAAACTGCTAATAGCAATGAAAAAACAAGTGTTTCACAAAATGCAAAAACAGGCTCCTCCTCGACATTTTGATTTTTGTAATAAGCCTTTGTGTTGGGTTTGTGTGGTGGGGTTTTGGTAGCAGGAGAGGGGCTGCAGGAGTGGCTCCATGAGAAGCTGCCAGAAGCTTCCCCAGCTCCAAGTCAAACCTGTCTCCAGCCAAGGCTGACCCATCAGAGACGGTGGTAGCACCTCTGTGACAAATATATTTAAGAAGGGGGAAAAGTCACTGGACAACACAACCTGCAGCAGAGAGAGGGGTGGGATGTGAGAGAAACAACTGCGCAGACACATGGTCAGTGAAGGAGGAGGGGGAGGAGATGTGCCAGAGCAGACTCCCTTGTAGCCCATGCTGAAGGCCATGGTGAAGCAGGCAACATGGTGCTTAGTTGCTGGCTGGGCCTAAACCACAGCCTTCTAGCTTTACCAATGGTAAGAAGTTAATCATGTGTCATGAAGGGGAAGTATTTCTAAAATCCTGTATGACAGCCCCTTAACAGAGCAAGACAGCAGCATTTAAAGAAATGGCAGTGGTGTTTACAACCAACAAGAAGAGGTGGGGGGAGTTCCAGAAAAATTCAGAAGAAAAAAAGGTAAAGAGAGAGAGAGTTTAGAATAGCTTAACTGGTAAGCTGGAACAAAACCAGTAAAAAAAAAAAGAGTGAGTAATCATGAAAAGAGCACCATAACAGGAATGAGAGAAGAGAGTAGTTAATGATGGTTAAACAATAAAATAGAGTGTGATAGGAAAACAGGAAATGTGTAATGAGGTGAGAAGTGAAGCCCAGCTGAGATGCACTATAGCAAGTGGCTTCTCCCAACAAAAATAAGGCACAGGAATTACTTCAGTCTTACAGTTGATTTTACAGTCAATTTCTGCTTGGGAGTAAAAAATGTAATGAAAATTAAAAAATTAAAGGCAATCAAAATTAGCTCATCAACCATCCATCCATTGGTTCAACTGCATGTTCAGCATCAGGCAGAAGTCACACTACGGCTACAGCTTAAAGGACCTTCTAAGTGGAGCCTGAGCCTCCCACACCAAATCCTTCACTACCCACAACCTGATTTTACAACCACACTCATCTCTCCTGAACCTGATTCATTAAATCATTCGTTTGCTGTGATAAGTACAGTCCACATGACTAAGTGTACCAACTCCTTTAGGAAATACCTATCCTATTGACTGCAGCACTGCAGCTCTAACAGAGATCCAAAACAGCACCTACATAATGTAGCACAGTAGCATGCAGACACTTGCATTGGGTCCAGAAACAATACGGACACTTTCATGCAGTGCCACGCTTTGTCTAACATCCCAAGAGAAAGCTTACTCCTTCCAAACCCAACACCCTGCAAATGCAGCTTGCTTCTTTTGTACCCAGGTTGGCAGCCAAGGTGGCCCAGGTGTTTTCATGCTGTGCTCCTTAGACCTTTGGATCTCAGTTAGTGCAAGTCAAGCTTGATGGAGCGACTCTATCTGCACACAATTAACCCATATACAGGTTCTCCATTTCTTACATCTGAACAAGTCTTTCCTGAAAAGAAGCATCCAGAACAAACCAGACAATTTCAGATGAAGCTCTACTGGTGAGCAAGTGTGTATTTTTCCTAGCCATACTGAAGGTAGCATATGCAGCACATCCTAGGATCACATATGCCTTTTGCAGGTGGCTTTTTCACTGTTAATAACTATTACTGACAAGCCTTTCCTTTCATCTGTTCTCTCCAAAGTAACTGGCAAGGTCCCAGATTATAGAAGCAAGTATTTTATTATTAGTCCATATGAGTGCAATCTCCCACTCTGAACTATCAGATTTTCTCACATGATTCAACCCATCCATATCCTCCAGCTCTTCCAGTATAATATGCCAAACGTCAGCTATGTTGCTAATGCTGTTACCATGCAACGCTGTATGTATTGCAATACTGTATGTATTGCCATTGCTAGTGACAGCCCATGGACTTTTTAGCGAGGTTTCAAGGCCTCAGGACTGAGGCTTGTCAAGGCTTGCTCTGTCCGAGCTTTCCTTGGCCTCTCCGCAGCTTTATCTCATTTGGTTTAGCTGCAAGAGTAATTTCTCTAATTGAGCAGCTAGCTACAGCTACTTTGATTTATTTTTCTCTGCCATTGTATGGAGGCACTCAAGATTGACGACTGTTAGAATAATGTACTATAGGGGAATACAAGACTTAGCCAAGGCCTTGAGAAGCGGAGACACAGGATGCAATGTAGAAGAGTACAGGTATGTGAGACATGAGATGGGGCACAGGCTTGACAGTGGAGACCCTCCACCTATGAACAACTCACCCATGGTCAGATAAAGAAATGCAGACCTGGAGCTGGGCAAAAATGGATATAGGAGTAAGAAAGCAAACAAATAGTTTCCAATATACCTGAAAGGTGCAATATGCATTAAGATTGGATATAACATGGCGCTGCAGAGCAATGAAGAAAGAAAGGTATAAAAGTATGTTAGCAAACATAAAAAAAAAACCCAAAACAACCACAAGTTGATCTTAAAGCGAGGAAGAAGAAACCATCAACATTAGCATCCTCCTGGTGAAGGACTCCAGATGAGTCACCATAACCATCCCCACCACCAACACAATAATGAAACCACCAACCTTAGGGCTGAGAGAAGCTGGAGAAGGGTCAGGATAACATTAGAAAAAGCATCTGAATCTAAGTGTATGCATAACAATTTTAGCTGTGATGGTGGTGATATTGTTGTTATTATTATAACATCTACATAAACATATTCTTTTTCTGTAATAATTACATCTCCACTAATGATTCCTGGATTAGACTGTTAAGATTTCAATTACACTAACAATTTTTGACTTTATATAAACATATATAAAAGATATTGTTCCTTTTTGACCATAAACAATATTTTGAGCATAACTATGACTAACAGCTTCGTTGTTAAGTACACTATCATTTTCATCCCATGATCATGAATAAATAAAATGCATCCCAAAATCAGACTTAAGAAATTCCTACAGTCTATTATTTCTCTTCACACCACTGCTCATTTTGAGTCTTCTTTAAGCTCCTTATCCATGTTAGAACTACCTTTTGCATGACTCCTTGTTTTTTTCCTGCTTGAATGAATAATTTCTCATCAAGTCCCACAACAAATACTTTAATAAATTACAGTTTGATTAGTCCCAGATTAGTCACATCTACAAAATCAGTTTTTAAATGAGCTAGTTTGGGAGATCAGTCTCCTTTCAGTAAACACATGCTGTGTTTAATGAAACTTAACATTTACCTCCACTTCTTAAATTATTCTCTTATTCAAAATGTGTTCTGTTTTGCAATCCACTGAGGGCAGATTAACATGCCTGCAGTTACCTGGATCTGTTTCTTTCCCCATTCTTAAATATAAATATTATATTTGCTATGCTTCTGTTGTACAACAGCAGGAGGTATTTGATGCATGTTTTAACAGCTTTAATAAATCTGAAATGTCAAGTGCCATTTTTCCAGTACCCCGAAATGGAAACACAGTTTTCTCAGTAAAAGAATAGTTAAGGGCATTTGGCTGATAGGAGTTGGACCTCTGTAAGAGTTGCAGAAACTTCTGCTTTTCCAGAAGTTTCTCAGTCATTTCTCAGTCACCATCTGGTGCATGCCTCTATGTCCTACCTGATTGCCCATACTGAAAATCAAGGCAAATGCTCATGCACTTTTGGAGCTAGACCTTTGTGAACTGTAACCTTCCAACTGTAAAATGTTCCCTCTTCCCTTGCACACATACACATTTCTTTTGTTGTCTTTATTTGCAAAACTAGGTGAGGGGGGTGGGTGGAATCGAGATTTGCTTTTCTTTTCCTTTGCAATATCTTTGGTGAGTGTCAGCAATCTGTCACTTCTGGACTTCCAAGACACTACTTTCTTAGTAGACCAGTACCATTTTATTAAATTCCTGCAAGTTACTGATAGCACTTCAGTGGGTTGATCCCCAGTTAGATTTGGAATTCCTCTCTATAGGTTTTTTTCCCCTCTCTTTTTTCTTGAGGATTTTTTTTTTTAAACAATCTTTTATTAAAAATCTTGCATTGGTCCAACACACATCACCAGTTTACTTAATTTCTTAAAAATCAACTTTTAAAATTGAAAACCTTAATTAGATTTATGTTCATGATCCTATGTAATATACACTGAATCAGGTTGTTAACATTTGATACAAGTAGTTATTTTTAAGGATGAGCTATAAGGTCATATTGAATTAAATTCTAAAATAGCATCAACTTTTTATAGTCTTATGGTAGGTAGTGAAGAAATTACATCCACAAATAATTAACCCCTATTATTATTAGCACCATTTACCTTCTATTCTAAATATAGAAAGATAAACCCTTCTGTGAGAGATCTCCTTATTATATTTTCTTCATCCATAACACCATAAGGACTTCTAACTAAATTCACATCCCACTTTGGGTTGACACAAAACCAGTAGATATTTTTCCATACTCCTCCAAAGTAGTTTTAGGAATCCTATCTTATGCACATCAGTATCTCTTACAGTGTATCATTAACTTCCATTACAGCTACATGACTTTTACTGTGGTTTCTATCTTTCCTGGACCTTCAAGCTCCATCTACCAGTCATGATTACCATTACAGAGTATGTGTGGGCTAACCCAATAATATCCATTTGGAGGTGTTGCATCTCTTTCCAGATTCTCCAATTCATTGCCCAGGCCACCTGCACCTGATATTTCTCTCTGATCTCACTGAAATGTCTTCCAGGTACCAACTTTTCATTAACTGTCTTTCCACCCTAACTACTTCAGTTTTCAACAGCAGTAATTTATTTCTTTGTCTTGCCAACCTGCCAGTGTAACATTGTTTCTTTGTTTTTATCTAATGCTAAAACTTTATCTACCTTATTTTTTCTTCCTGAGTACTAAAAGTAGATGCGGACATCACATACAGTTCTCTGTATGCTTCCTTATGGGTAAAGATCCCCAAACTCTCCTCATAGCACAAAGCCTTGAGCCCACTGTCTGATCTTCATCATGTAGTTGAGCCTTCATGGACCAAAGAAAAGCTGTGTTCATTTCAAGCAGAACTACTACTATAGCCTTAGTGGTCTAAGCCTAAAAGTGAGCCAAGGTTTAAGGAAAGAAAGAATCTTTAATTACAACAACTGATTGCTCTACCAAATGATACTATCTCTGGCTGAAAAATCATGCCTTATTCTCATGTCTAACCATGGTTATAGTTCAGAACAATTCTATTAAAGAAAACCTACTAGAATAATTATGAAATACCAAGTTTTCTTCTTTGGTGAAATTAAGTAATGACATTATGTTTTACTCTTGGGGGGATTAGGGAGTGGGAGGGGGTAGGTGGGTTGGTCAATGTACCAAAAAAAATCCCTCATATTAATTCAGAGATCTGCAGCTACTGCAATCCTGCCCCAAGCAAAATCTGTGTGCTTATTTCCCTAACTCCTCTGACTTCCCCATGGGAGATCGGTATTCTCTTGTGATAAGCTCATGACGTTTTGGAAGCTGCATCAGCAACACCAGACAGTAGACGCCAGCAGTCTGAGTCTGTGCGCTAACAAGTTAGTTCAAAGCCATGTAGGAAACCCCAAACCCTACTGAAAAAAAGCTCCCTGCATTTCAGCTGCAGGAGAATAGCTGAGTAGTGAGGTCGGCATCTCAGCACCAGCCTCCAGGTCATTGTTCCAACACAGATGACACGGTGCAGCCAGCAGGTCACTCTGTCTAGCAAAATGATAGAGAATCAGGGAGTTTCAACTAACAGATGCTTCTCAAATTTTCTTTTTTCCATCTTCTCCTTTGCTTCCATGTGTGAGAGGAGAGAAGGGCCACCGCACACAGAGGCAGCTCGAGCAATGCTCTCCCTCTGTGCAGGAGAGGGGAAACTAGGAAGCAGCAGCTGGTAGGGATCAGACAATTGCTTCCACGGTGAGCTGACACTGGAAGGTGTTGGGTAAGCAGCAATTTATTCAGAAGTATATTAAAAAAATAGTATATCTATCTGTTTGTTGCTGCAGATCAGTCATGGAAACACAAGAAAACTCTATAAGGCTGAAATAGTACTTGACAAACTTTCTTTTTTTTTTTTTTTTTTTTTTTTAAACCAGCATTTATGCTCAGCTACAGCACAGGGTAGCCATAATAACAAGCTGCAATCAAAGAGTAAAATAAAAAGGAAAAAAAAAATCACAGCATGACCCTCCTGATAAGACCAAGTCAAACATTTCACTTCAAAAACTGCAGTGTGCAGCTCAGGGAATACATTTTCCAATATGTAATCAACTTCATGTTCTCTTTTCAACATGGACATAATTAAGAGCCAGAAAAATGAGTATCGAGGCCAGCAAGTTATGCCAATGCCATAAAAATAAGCAGGAAACCAAGAGCTGGATGACTGAAGAAAATTATTAAAATGTAAACAACAAAAAGTCAAAACCAATTATCAATTAAGATGCCTCATCTAGCTTTGTTCGAGTAAATAATCTAAAGTAATTAGTCAAGTTGTGGATAACAGTTCCCCTAGCCTTTGAGATTTGCATAGTTGATTGCATGTTTGTCTCTCACATCAGGCTAAGGCAAACACACACGCTCTGGATATTTTATATTTCTAGCTCCCCAGACATAAATTCAAGTTGAATTTTCAAGTTGATAACAGATACCTCTAGGCACATTAATTCAGCCTTTTAGTGCTGAGCATAATTTAGACTGACTCAAGACTCAAGAAAAGAGCCAGTCCAAACAAATACAGACAGAACATTTTTTTCCTATTTTTCCAAAACTTTTTGCCAAAATTAAAGTTTCATGGGAGAACATAAATTTTAACATGATGGAAAGTTTTTGAAAGCATTTTTATGAATTAAAATAATTTTCTTTTTATTATTTTTACTAATATTAAAATGTATTCCCTTCTTTTAAAATATAATTTTACACAATCTATACAAAGGTTCATACTGTTTCTCATAGTCAGACTCTCCAGATACTTCTGCAAAATAACATCAGACCTAGAAATCTGAACCTCCATTTGGACTTCTTATTAGCCAGCTCTATCTCCCAGGGAGCACCAAGAACCATGCAATTCCTTCACTTCAAGTTTTAAGCAATATTTTGCCAACTCAGGACACGGTAAGCCCTTATCTGATCACAGAAGACAGAATCAATTATAAAAGGTGCCATATTTTTGGGTGAAAGTTTAGCATTCACACAGTAGTGTTGTGAACAAAAATGTAACAGTTACAAATAGTTTACTCCTGAGAGAAAAAGCACAGTAACTGGAAATGCAGTGCTAAACAAACACAACAGGCAGCATGGATAGTTAAAAGGCCAGGGAACTAAAGATCTAATTGAGATGGACAAAACCCTCCAAAGGGGATTAAAAATTTTATGCTTCTCTCCTTCCAAATTTCCAACACAAGATTTTATAGAAGCGATTTTATTTTCAGAAAACCTAGGGAATACACCTAATTTTTTTTAAAAAAGTCATAACTGCAAAAAAAACCCCTCACATTTTCAGTATCATAAGCTGATGTTAAGAAACTAATCGTGTCAATAAAAGGGTGAAAAAACATGCTGTCCTTTCCAGAGGATTAAATTTATTAAATGTAAAAGGGAGGGGTTGATATTTTCTCTGTTAGTCCCCAGCCAGGGTATAGAGATCATTTTCTTAGCCCTAGCCTGCAAAATTTCTCTTAGAAACTACATTATTGCAATGAACATCACTGTGGAAATCAGTTTTCTCTCCTTCTTCCCTGAGCATTAATTTCACTCCCATCCACAATGCACACATTTTCTTCCTCTCTTTTGCTCGTAGTGGGTCTGAACAAGTCAGGGCTCTGAAGCAATAACTAATACTGAGTTCTGCAACTGCCTCTTCTATTAACCTTCCCCTCCCACTGCTCTAGCTGAGAGGTTGAAGAAAACAAAACAAAAAACCCAAATCAAGGCTGTTATTTCAGTTTTGCTGTATTTCCAGATCCTAACTGAAAAAGACATTCTAAGCCACTTCTGTTACTGTGATTTTTTCCCATCCCTGCTCTTTCTGCAATGATCACAGCTGCTGTGTCACTATCTATGAAGTCACACTGCGGTTCTTTACACTTTCATTTCTCTAAGACTAAAGATGAGATGAAACAATCCTGGATTTGACCAGCCAACAACCCACCAAGAAGACCACAGGAGACTCACCTCCATGCTCTCCAATTACTTTCCTTTCAGTGAGAGCAAGGCCAAGCTGCTGAGTCAACTCTCCTGGGCATCATCTGCACCTATGTGTCTCTCCTGGAGAATCCATGTGTTGTGGTCACGGGTTTCCCCAGCCACAACTACTGGTAAATCGTCTCTATTTTCTTTTCACTCCAGCTTCACCGCTCCCCCGGTGTGCAAAAGATATAATAATTATTTGATAAAGGCAGAGGGACAAAGCATGCCTGTCCAGGGGAAAACAGGCTCTTACTACAGTTATTCTTTCTGCCTCCTTTCCCACCACAAACTGGATAATGTATTTGCTCTACCTGATGTTCTTCTGGTTGCCTGAGATTGTTAAAACACAAAGTATTGTTTCATGGTTTTGAAATGCCTCCGACACATGTCCAGATCCCTACTACTCAGATACTATGACACTACAGGACCAGAAAAGGGCAAATAAACACTGTAATATAGAGTCTTCTGGTATAAGGAGTACAGCTGACATCTATTTGGCTACCTAATGTGTTTTCATCTACCAGAGATAAATTTGAGTACCTTCTGAAAGTGTTAGAGTAAGGAGTGAGCACTAGAACACACTGCCCAGAGAGGCTGTGGAGTCTCCTTCTCTGGAGATGTTCACAACCTGCCTGGACACTTTCCTGTTCAACCTGCTCTAGGTGAACCTGCTTTGGCAGGGGGGTTGGACTAGATGATCTCCAGAGGTCCCTTCCAACCCCGACCATTCTGTGATTCTGTGAGTGGCATATTCCCACCCACTTGCTAAACAGGGGGCAGAAGAGTCTCTCATTGTCCCTGTCTGGGCAAGAGAAAGTTTTCTTTACTATTATAAATATATTTATAGAAATAGAATAAATTTATTAAGCCTCATTTTCTTGACTGCAATAGTTGTAGCAATGTCCTATGGGTATCACAGTCAGGAAAAAAAAACAAAACAAAACAGGAGTGACCAGTGAATATAACTATTTTTGTAATTAGGTCCACAGCCAAAGATTATTATTACTACTACTATGAGGAGAAAAAAAAAAAACAAAACCTGCATGCAGATATACACTGACGTCACCACAGCAGACATCAGTGGTCATACCATTATTGTAAATGCATCATAATTTGAGAGCTGTTTAAGCTGTGACATATGATTTTCATAATAAACAGCTGTACCATACAAGCCAGGCAGATGCCTCCACTGTATTCTCGTTTTCTTTTTTTCTCTGCCCCAATGAGGGCATTTTCAGCTCAATGGCAACAGGCAAATCACAGCATCTGTCACTGTCCTCACTTCTCCATCTATGAAACAGGGATAATAGCACTTGCCTCCTTCAAAAAACACTGAGAAACCCATAATAAAAATGATCATGTGAAGGGGATAATTTTATTATCCAGTATCAGCTGCAGCTTGCTCTGCTTTCCTGGATCTCATGCCTCCATGGCTCCAGGTTTTGAGCAGGGTGGCCAGACTCCTCCAAGCAGAGGAGATCAGCAGAAACACACTCAGCACATTTTTGAGGGGAAAGCTGCAAGACATGGCAGAAACCCTTTATCCTTGATAACTACCTTTCCTTGGAAGTAATCAGATTTTGTCAAATACTTAAGTTTTTATTTGCCTGAGCTGACTGTCAGGTTGGAGACTTTTTCTTCCCCTCCAATGAGACCCTGGGAAATACTCTATACTGCTAAAGAAAATGGTCCATTTAATTTCCTTTACTCATTATGACTCCCTGTCTCCTTTACTGTCTGTCTATTTAGATGGCACTCCAAAATATGCAGTGCAGTCAGAAACCTATTTAAGCTGAAAACACATGGCCTCTCACCTATGTCCTCTATTGATCTTCTTGAGGGACTATTTTTTTTTTTTTCCCAGAGAAATTATCTCCTTGATTCAAGTGACAAATCTCAGGGCAGTGGGACATGTATGTAAAAAAGAACTACGAAAAACTTAATTTAAACAAAACAAATGCAACATGCCAATAAAATTTGTGTTTCAGCCATGTTGAAATACAGGTCTAGAACGTGTTTTTAACTCATTCTTCTTCAAAAGCAGTTATCGAGCAAAGGGCAGCAGTTGTGCAGCACACTACCTCCTCTTTGCCAGTCAGAAAGCAAATGGCATCTCTGAGACGCATACACCCTCCAGTATGATACTAGTTAGCAAAGAAAGAGAAAAGCCCAGACCTCATCTTCTGCAATTGATATTCATAGAATCATAGAATCGTTTGAGTGGAAAATGAAATTTTAGATCATTGAGTCCAACCATAAACCTAACACAGCCAAGTCCACCACTAAACCATGTCCCAGGTGTGACATCTACACATCTTTTAAATACCTCCAGGGATGGCAACACAACCATTTCTCTGGGCAGCTTTTCCAATGCTTGACAACCCTATCAGTGAAGAATTTTTTTCTAATATCCAATCTAAACCTTCCCTGGCATAAGTTAAGGCCATTTCCTCTTGTTCTATTGCTTGTTATTTGGGAAAAGAGACCAAAACTCACCTTGCTACAACCTACTTTCAGGTACTTCACAGCTCTACTTACCTAGGGCTTTAAGAACTGCCTCTCATTCCAGTGCAATTTAACAACCATTCAGAATGGGCCCTTCCTTGAATTTACATTTACCATAGCATTTAATGGTAGCAAAAAATGAATTAGGATGTAGTGCCACTCCCTTTTCAGGTATGGGATCCTGGCCAATATTCACCACAAACATATTAATGCTAGTAATAAGCAACACCTTTCGACAGCTGCAGTGAAGTACTGTCAGGCACTGATGGTGAACAGCTGCATTCTGTGACAGCACCTCAAAGTGGTGCCTCCATCGACATACGAGAATGTCCTAGAAACAAGCAAGCCAGGGCCAGAAAGGGAAGAGCCATCACCCTCACTTGGCAGAAAAGAAACTGAGGTTTAGAGACGTAAGTTAACTTACTTGTAATTATTCAAAAAAGTGTGTGACAGAGAGAGAACTTATTTCAGAAAATTCTAGTCTTTCACCTTAACTGGAAAAACATCACAGACACAAAATCTCACTTTCAAATATGGCCAGGAAGACAGAGTTAACCCTGCTGCAGTTACTTACCTTATCTGCAGCAAGTTTCATATTTCTACCCAAGGTAAAAAATGTCAAAGGATACTGTAGCTATATCATTTGATGCAGACAGCAGAGGATGAAGTTGTACAGCGTGCAATACATAAGAGGTGAAACTTCAGAACAGCCTTTTTGGCTTTTAGACTGTTGAGCTCTTTTGCTATATTCCATTAAATCTTTCAATTTTGGAAGTCAATATAGAGCTGCATACTTGCAGCAAATTTTGGTAGCTACAGAATAAGACTGCATGTTGCTGTAGGAGTACTATTCAAAGGACACTGTGCCACAGCTACCTTCCAACCATGCAAGAGGTCAAAATACATTTAATTTTTTAAAGTCCTGTTTTACTCTACCCAGGGAGGGTTGGAATGTGTTTTCATTACTGCACAGCCTTCTCTATTATCATCTTAATTTGCTGGGAAGTATTGCAAAAAATGAAGAAACTCCATTCAAATTGAAAATTATTGTTATCTGACATCCCAGTTGTAATTTGATGGTCACCATTTCACCCTGTTCTTTCAATTACCCTTCCAAGTCTCATCTTCTCCAATCCCAGATGAAGTCTCCCCTCCTTTTTTTTCCTTTATCCTTTTACAAGCATTTTTAAAGAGAATCTCCGTATGAGTCATTCTGCTCCATATGGCTGCTTCAGGTCACAAAGTTCTCTTAAGATCACTAAAACAACTCCTTTTAAACAAAAGGTAAACAAAGTCCTTTCTCCAAACTGGAGGATAGCATTCAGCAAACCCCTGGAAGGTAAGAGTTCCTAAGGGAAGCCACATCCTTCCAAAACCAGATGTATATCCTATTCCATCTATGTTTCTGTAACAAAGAATAACTTCTAATATTAGGAGAACACAAGGAAAAAAAGTAAAAAGGGAGATTTATATACTACCAAATATTTAACAGACTCATTGTATGGAAAGATTATACACACCAATTCTGAGAGAACTGAAAATTCATTCCATAACAGTAGTGCAAAATTTGCAATACAAAACTGAAACTTAAAATGTGGGCAGGCAAACACATATTTCACACTGTTCCCCTAGTCTTAATTTTGCATCTGCCAGAGAACTCTGTATTACTGTGCAAGTAGGAGACAGAAATTCTCAGGGAGACAACTGTAGATTTTGTCAGCTAACTGAGGGAGAACCGGACCCATTGTTATCCTGGGGGTCCAAACAGGAGAACTGGATACCCAAAGAGGAATAAAAAAAAGTATTAAAACATGTTGGAATTTAAGGCCATAGAGAGTTAATAGCCAGCTAAGGATAACAAAATGATCCAAGGATTATTTTTCAGTTTACTCAAGATTCAGATAAGTAAAAATGTAACAAGTCATATATGAAATACTTTCCTCAGAGTTGTCTTTCCAAATCACAATGGCTGAAGAGCTGTTTAATTTTTATTTTTTTTTTAACTAAAGTCCAGATTCTGCACAGACTTGTGTGGTAACAGTCATACTTACGACGTACAGTATCAACACAGTAACACAGAATAAGCCAGCAGATGCCAGAAAGATAAGATGGCATTTAGGAAGAAAGACGTTGGCATTTTTAACCTCCAAAGGGAGGCTACAGCCCTTGGGAGGCTGAACTCCTACTGCTGGAAGGCAAGTTTTATTCAAATTGAGTTCTTATTAACATATAAATAAGGTAATTTTTAAAAGCAGCATCTATGCCACATATCCAAATGTAAAAATAATTAGAAGTAAAAAAAAAAAAAAAAGCAGGCTGAGAACAGCTCAGATTTATTGATCTACTGGTTGGTTGTTTCCAGACAATATCCCTTTCTACTTCTTTCTCAACTAGTCTGTTTTTCAGCTTTGGACCTTATATCACTGCAACCAGGCTCTTGCTGAAGCTCTTTGAGAACCACCCCTTTGACAGTTTGAACAATCAGTTAGTCACACAAACTTCGTGCTAATTCACCATCAGAAATTAAAAGAAAGAGAAAAAACATTTATAGTTATGTGCTTTTTTTTTTAATTTTGTATTGATTTCAAAACAAAAAGTTAAAACTTGGAAGATCTGTCTTCAGATCCTGTCTGTGATTGACAGCTGAGGTTTTGATTACTGTTTCCTACTCCTCAAGAGAGCACCAGCTACATTTCAAAGATTTCTCAGGTGGGCATCTCAATCACCCATTTAGAGAATTTGCCTCATACTACAGATATTTCTAATGGCCTCACTGGCATTTTCCTGGAAGGTAGGATTATTATGGCCTAGGGCATATTTAAGTATTTCATGCCACATTATTAGCTTCCACAGGAGATGTGGAGAGACTACCACTGTAAAGTGCCTTGTAGGACTGTATTTACAGCATTTAGATACATGAGGGTTTGGCCAGAAAGGAAAATGTTTTCAATTCAACAGAGAGGGAATGTGAATCAGGACTCCTTCACTAAATATCCAGTCCAAAAAGACCACTAGATAAGGGCAAGACAGTATGATACAGAGTAGCTTCACTGCTTGCTTCTCCCTTGCAAGAACAGAAGTTACTCCACAAACTTTTTAACTTAACTTGCAATTATGTACACTGCATCTTGTAAATGCATTTCTTAGTGAATAAAATATTTGCCAAGTGTGATTCAACAGAATTTCCTTGAGAATGTGTCTTTCAGCAGAGCTGCAAGACAGTCTTTTTTTTATGTGTGAAAGAAACTGCTCGCAAGCACTTCAACCATCATAAAGGCAGGATTTTTAGAACACAGATCCAAATTTTTCTCTTTCCTACATGCTGCACCCAGGGATACTTAGAGATTCAAATGAGAGAACTCCATGGCCTAAACCCCATTTTTCAGACTGTATTCCTAAAGCTGAAACCCAAGTGGTCTCTTTGCACCATTTGGGATGTACACTATTTTCCCTTCCTCATGCAACCTGCCACTTTTACTCCTCACATTCTTCTGTGCTGCTATTACGTGCAGAAATTCAGTACTGTATTTCCCCATATGAAGACACTGGCAAGAAAAGACTGCATGCTCTTGGCAGAAGTTTGTCCTGGGATTATGCCAATAAACATTCATTTTCTGGTTGCCACAAGCATTCCATTATTTCAGTTTGGCCATTCAGTCCACTCCAGTTCAGCTCCGTTAGTGATTCCTTAATAAACCCTTATTATCAGGGGCTTAGGCCTCAGTCATTTGAATTCATGCTCAGCTAGGACCTGGTATTCAGGGACCCACTCCGAATGTCCTTAAAAAAAATTAAAACGCTTTCTTTGCCACAGAGCTGAGACAACAGAATTTCGTTGGCTGCATGTTATATTTGCACTCTTAAAGACTGAAGAAAAGCTGGATTTTGAGGCTTGTTTTATAAACAACACTTGGAGGCTTTGGTTCTCACTAGAAGAGAAATGTGACAGCAGTCTTTTGCCATCATGCTTCTGTGCATGCATATGCCTGTTGTTTGCAGCACAAATAAATTTCATTCTCTCATTCATTTTTAATCACCTACTTTTGGGGCTAGATTCTAGGAAGGAACCCAAAACCCAAAAGCACCCTGAAGCTCCCACTGGGGTAGGTACCCAGCGGTGACAGCACCTGAGACAGCTCCTCCTCCTGCCGCACAACTCGGGGCTGCTCCGCGGCCTTGGTGCCTACTGAGGAGGCAGCTCAAGCCCCTTATCTATACAGCGTGGGCTTTACAGCTTTCATCCAGGCACCTCAGTTCTCCTAGAAAACAGCAGGCAATCTCTATCACTAAGTGGATCACATGCACACACTAAATTACCAAGGTGACCGGCTCCAGACTTTGAATTTTAAGCAAGCAAAGTCAACTTCACTGCTGGCACAGATCAATTAAGAAAAAGTTTGCCTCCAGATTAGTTCTGAATTTTAAACTGTTGTGTTTGCCACTGAAAAAGCTTCCAGCTACCTCCTTTATGCACCCCACTGTCGTACAGCCCTTAATATTCAACTTGGTCTTAATTTTCTATTCTTTTCAATAAAGGTGTAAAAGCCATTAATCACAGCAATTTACTGGCCCCAATCTGGATGTCTTTTTGCTGCAAAGAGAGAGCCATGCCTGTGCAGGGCAGGAGTAGTGGCTTGTATATCTCAGACACAGCAAGGATTGTATCTGTCTGCTCTTCTGCAGCAAGTTCTCCTTGTACAGGTTGGATTCTACTGTACTTATGATGGCAGCCTCTGGAAACCAAGATTTAAACGCAAAAAGGTGCATCACCCGTGGATCAAATTAGTAAGGCTTTACACTATATTTATGTTCCTTCCCTTCCAATACATGATCCATCAATATCATGCCATCCTTACTGTCCTAGAGACAGGCACCAGTGACACACATTCTCATCCACTCCACCCTCTCCTCTCCTTTACTCTCTGCAATTATAATCAGATACGCAAACCACAGAAAATGGAGTATCTGCCCTGCATTCTAATAAGGAACAAACTGGCTTCCAAGATGTGGAAGTCACTGCTGACCTGTTTTGGAAGTAGAAACAGGAGAAAACAAAAAAAGTGTGATAAAAACACATACGTATTTTGTACTTCTAAAGTGAAGTCCTTCTCCATTTGCTACTACTCAACTGCAAGTCACTCTGTAGGTTGCTACAGAGAGTAGTCCAACCTGGGAGGACAGGGAAAGTACAGGAGGTTTTCAGGGAGGTGCTTCCACTCCAGACAGAATCCCTTGGGACCACTTTTTGTCTCTGTTCCCATTAACTCAACTGAAGCCCTTAACTGTTATTGCTCCTTGAGGAATTTAGAGAACAGCATGGTAAAACAGCTTTCCAGGCACTGCACTACTACTGTGAGCTGCCATAGTGATAGTGAAGAGGAGCTGGTGTGCAGCTGAAAGACCAGCTTCACTGGCTCCTCTATAGGCCCAGGGGCCCTTGTCAGAGTGAAGAGCTCCTGAAGGCTCTGGATTCTTCAGATACACCAGAATTACACACAGGTGAGTCCTGAGACAAGAGTGCAATCAACCTCAAATGAAATCAGTCATATAAACCTGTGAGATTGTAGCTGTTTAAAAATCAAATTAGAGCACTAGACCTTGTAAGATCTCCACTGCTTTTTATACTCTTCATGAGGGAGTAAACAGCTGAATATATTTGTAACTCTAAATGGTATTTCCCATTGGTCCTTTGTTTTCAATTTAGAATCATAGAATGTTGTGAGTTGGAAGGGACCCACAAGGATCACTGAGTCCAACTCTTGCCCTAGCACAGGACAAGCCCAAGATTCAGATCATGTGTCTGAGGTTGTTGTCCAAATGCTTTTTGAATATTGTCAGGCTTGGTGCCATGAGCACCTCCCTGGGGAGCCTGTTCCAGTGCTCCAGGTGAAGAACCTTTTCCTGATGTCCAACCTAAACTTGCTCTGGCACATCTTCCTGCCATTTCCCCTGGTCCTGTCATTGGTTGCCAGAAAGAAGAGATCAGCACCTGCCCCTCCTCTTCCCCTTGTGAGGAAGTTCTAGACCATGATGAGATCTCCTCTCAGTCTCCTCTTCTCCAGGCTGAACAAGCCAAGAGACTTCAGCCTCTCCTCATATGGCTTCGCTCTAAGCCCTTTACCAATTTAGTGGCCCTCCTCTGGACACTCTCCAGGAGCTTCATATCCTTTTTATCCTGTGGCACCCAAAACTGCACACAGTACTCAAGGTGAGGCTGCACCAGTGCAGAGTAGAGCGGGATGATCACCTCCCTCAACTGGCTTGCACTGCAGTGCTGGATGCACCCCAGGACGTGGTTGGCCCTCCTGGCAGCCAGGGCACGCTGTTGGCTTATGTTCAACTTGCTGTTGACCAGAACCCCCAGGTCCCTCTCTGCAGGGCTGCGCTCCAGCCTCTCGTTCCCCAGTCTGTATGTGTGTCCAGGGTTGCCAAGTCCCAGGTGCAAAATCCAGCACTTGTTTAAATACATACAGTTGGTGATTGCCCAGATCTCTAATTTATCTAGATATCTCTGCAGGGCCTCTCTGCCCTCAAGAGTGTCCACAATTTCTTCCCAGACGCCTAGTGGACAGAAAAGTATCGTGATATGCATGGTTGTTACAATTTCTGTAAAACAGGAATTCCGTTTCAATGAGTCTCATAAGAACATGGTCAGTTTTAAACCATTGACTTCTGTAATTTCTCATTTTTGTGAATTTGCAAGAAACAATGATGGGGGAAATAAAAACTTAATAAAACTGCAATAGCTGAAGAAATGAATAGGCAAGTACTGGGAAGGAGTGCAGGGAGGAAAGAGGGAAAGGTGGATGTTAACTCTTGATAGTTTTGGTGGAAAACTGTGACTAGTCATCACTGTTTTATTTCTGTGCAGCTCAAACACGTAATGCAATCAGTCCATTCTTGCAACGGCAACACACCTACCACCAGTGGGAGTGACTTCCCCAGAAACACTCCAGGATGTTATTGCAAAACCCCAACCACAAGGTTGGTATAATCTATCATGAATTAAATGCATGATTTCCCATTACGGAAGATAATTCAAAGGTCCTCAAGGCAGACTCATTTGTGGTATCTGTACAGGTGCAATACAGCATTGCCCTCTGCTGGACTTTAAGCTGCCTACTCATGCAAAAGTTGCCTCTGGCTTAGCTATAGAGGATGATTTTTAAACAAGCACTGTACTAATTGTTATTCCCACCAAATAAGGAATGAAATAGTGAATTAATGCTTATTCCTAAACCACTCTTTTTTCACAGGACTAGCACTGCTTCAGACAGGGCCAATGTTGACTCATTCAGCCCTTGCCTAGTCCAGCAACAGCCATAGAGTATTATGCATTCCTCAGAGTCCAAACACTGAACAGAATCGGTGCATAATCATACCCACAACACCTAAATAGGCAGAATCTGAATTTTAGGTGGATTCAGGCTAAACCCATACAACAGTTCTGGTACCTACAAGAGTGGTCCATCTTCCATGACTGTCACATGCAGCGGGGTGTTACCCAGCACACAGCATTCTTGTTACCACCAACTCCTTTCGGGATATCTCCTGATGAAAAGTCAAGTGCTATTTCCAATCTCTTCATGGGTATGAATATGGAAACTACCTCAGTGTGGACTGATGTGGGATGAGTATGACAAGAACGAGGAAGGGAAAACTCGATGCAGCACTGCAATGTAAGGCAGATCTTTTTCTCTGTTCTTGCTGTTCAGCATCTATCATTTGTCGACTCTTCCCTGGCTTATTGACATTTGGTATAACTAACCAAATGCACAAACATATACAAGTATATAGGTGTACCTGTATGTGTAAACACATATTTGAACACAGCTGCCTGTGACTGGTTAATTATAACCATATGATCAAGATAAAGACAACAAATCCCATTTCTGTACTTCTTCAGCTATTATTCTTGCTGATCATGTAAAAGGCACAGCAGGGCATTTTGCACCCTGTAGCTTGATCCTGTGCAAAATGGGACCGCATCCAGAGAATCAGGACATCTGCTAATTCAGACTTATATATGGGAAACCGAGAGTTAGCAAAATACACTTTCAGGAAACAAACAACAAAAAAAGTGCAAAAAGAAAGCTCTTTCCCATTTATACTAATTTCCAACCCTTGTGCTTCTTAAATGGTCCCTTATTAGGTTTATTTTAACTTTGCTTTTCCCATCATTCTTTCTGTCTTTCAGTCTCTACCTTATTCTGCCATTTCAGTCTCATTTTAACATTTTACTCATTTCCCTCTTCCACTAAAAATACATACTCTATATTCTCTTCAGAATAGCTAGTCTGCAGAAGCAGCTGCTTATATCCCTAGTTTTCTTAGGATTCCAACTCTGTTATGTATCTGTTTTCCACTAGCTGCTGTGGGAGCAACTCACTCTTCTCCATGGGTGGTAGTGTTAATTATAACAACAACAACAATAATAATAAACAACTCAGTTTCTAAAGATACTTTCTTGCTTTGTTGCTTGATGAGAATATCTAAAAAGCTCTCTCTAGTCTGCTTCTCCCTGCAAGGTATTCTGCCATTCTCTGTGGGAGGCTTCTTCCTAAAAATAAATGTCACGATTTGTTTTCTCTAATGTTACAGCTAATTAAATTTTGCCACCATAACATTTCACCATTTCATTATGCTGCATTTCCAAAGAATCAAACAGCACTTTGCCCTTTTTCTGCTTCTTTTTTCTCCCTGTCCTGTCAAGTCGAGGGCAATGGCTGGGGTTTAGTATGAAAATTATCAACCCCAGCCACGTGCAATGAAATTAAAAAACAAACCTCACATTGTTTGATCTCTTGAAAGTTAGCACCAGGAGTCAGGAAGATTTGATAATCTAGCAACTTCAGCTTAAAAACTGTGGAAAGTAGGAAACGTAAATGTAATAAATAAATCACTACATATGAAAGTAGACATGAAAATGTGAAGAATGTACTAAAAGGCTGACAGATAGAAGAATTATACACTCAGCCAAAAAAAAAAAAAAAGTTATAAGGTACATATTATCCAGAACTCAATTCCTAAACATAAAGTTTACCCAGGTGCCAAAACAGAGTTTTATGGACCAGGTAGGCATTAAAGAACACCACGTACAGCATCAACCCAATTTTTCACTGCCTTGTGCTTTATTTAATTACGCATACTTGTGCAAAATGATCCATTAACATTTTATACTCACCTTGAACCACTGACCGAACAAAATGCAAAGCCATAAAATGCACCTTGTAATGATGACAGAAATGTAAACATGCAGTAATTCCAAAACAGTACCGATTATCAATTGTTTTGGCATTATCAGCAGACACTATGGCCAGTGACACAGATGATCTCTTCAATTTAAGACTGAGGGAATAAGTCATAATGCAAATGGCTCAGCAAAGCACTCGGAGATACAAGGGAATATATAAAACTCCCAACATGTCATGCTCATGCACATTCCCTACTTTATATTTTAAAGCACAACTATTGAAATGGAAAAAAAAAAAAATCACTATTTAAAATGTAAGTTGCAAAAACAAACTTTACTTAAGACTGTACATCATGACTGATTATGGTATAGCACATATTTTCTACAGTGTTAACTATTCATGTTTGATATTGGAAAATGCTGGGTGATAATCATATATCAGAATGTGAAAAAACTCCATGTGACCACTGTCCTGTCTTGAACCTATCTGCAGGTAAAAATTCACAGGGAAAGAATGTTTTTTTAGAAAAAAGACTTTGCAAGGTTGTAGATGGCCACAAATAGGACAGTGACAATATATCCCTGATACTTCTTAGAGGCAATGTCAGAAAGCCGACACAAGAAAGCTACCAAACTGTTGATCCTTCTTTTCTCTCCCAGGGTGTGGGTGTCCCAAAGGTCTTGGCACATTCCAAAGCTGCTTGCAGAGTCCCTGGAGAACAGAACTGGAGTGGGAGGACTCTGGCAACATGCAGCCTCCTTTCAAGTTAAATTTTGCCAATAGAGAAGGAGAAAAAAATAGTTTGTTCTCTTTATAGCCATACTATATAACTGCATTGGGAAATTATCGCCAACAAGCAGGTAGAAAAAGTCTTAACTTGGATTTCAAAATATCTTGCCTGAAAGAGGCAGTGGTATTTAAACCTTCCCTGAGACTTTATTTTCATCCCTATCAGAGAAAATACCTATAACAACCAAGTTGAAGTTTCAACTGCACTAAGGTATAAGATAGTACAGTCCAAGCTCAAACAGAAAAACCCTTTGACTGACTTACATCCACTCAGATCTCTTGGCACCATGACTCTTAACAGAAATTTGAAAAATAGAAGAGAAATGCTGATAAAAGGGCAAGGAACAACCTCCCACTGTTGAAAATTTTTGAAAATTATGCTATTTGTTATTGGCTCATAACATGCAAAGACAAAGCAGAGCTGAAAGATGCTTTGTTTACAAACAAAGCCTAAAGTACTGGACAATTTCATGCACACATATTCCCTTCCCATCTCAATTTCTGCACAAATGAAAAGACAAAATCTCAACCAAAAACAAAACAAAATGAAAACCACCAAAGCACTCAATGGACCCAGTGTCAGATCGTCTCTTCCATACACAACTACAGGTTCACGTGTTCCTATCTGTAAGGCTGCATGCTTTGAAAAGTAAAAACTCACATTAAATGAACTTGCTGCCTTTAATGAATGAGAATGGAGATCCCACAAATTCCAGTATTTTTTTCTGGCAACTTGTTCTGCTGATAGGGTTAATCAGGCAAGTGCTCAGATATAAAGTCCTGAGAGACTTAGGACCTTACTGGCATGTGAGATACCTAGATTCACAAAATGTGGATCTTTTGTACCTCTGCTCAGCGCCCAGCTAGTGCTGATAATGTCTCAGATGGTAATGCAGTTTAAACATTCCTAAATATAAATGTAGCTCAACTTTATCCTGAATAGCTAGAATACTGGAAATCACTGGCTTCATAAGGTTCATTATAAGCAAACTTACCTCATTACCTTCTCATATTACTGTAGTCACACAATCTTCAGCACCCAAGCTACCACTAAGTCAGCAGGCCTTTTTATGGATTTCAGTCATATGCTCTTAATTCTCCCTGTACATCAATCTTAATGACTCTTGGTTCCACTCCTAAATAATTAGCTCAACAAGGCTGAATGTACCTTCTGAAATATGTGCCAGCATGGGAGACAAGGGATCACACTCCAAAGCCTAGTCATGTTAGTTTTTTCCTTCTGGATACTTTGTGATCCACAGGGTATACTGAAACCTGTTTTCTATTTTTACTTTTTACAAGAGAAGACAAGATCAGCTCATGGGCAAGACCTCCTCCCTGTCCAATGAAGAGCAGCTGGCATGCATACAAGAAGGCAGTGTCAAATTCAGACTTGCTTGAAGTTCCAGACCGTTTCAATTAACTTCCTTCTCTACCACCCTCTCCTTAAGTCACTGCAATCACGTTTACTTACAAGGAAATAAACACATTTTATATCTGTTTGCCAGTTATCTTTTACTATTTTCTTCACTAACAGTAAAAGGTGCTGGCACAGATCGTACCTATATTTGTTCACTTAATGGGTATATGTGAATGGGATTGCTTCTGAGAACTTTTCTGCCATTCTGTGTTCTAGCAATAGAAGAAACAAAACTACACAAAGCAGAACACAGAAAGAAGAAAGTTGGTGAAAGAGGATATTTGATCCTGAAGCATTCCCCTGTCTCCATTTCATTCATATTCATATCTTCTTCTGTGATGGAAAGAAGGAAGAACAGCTTATATTGCCAAGGATCGTAGCACCACCTTTCTCATGTGAGGATTCATGAAGGCAAGAGGGAGCATTCCTGCAGGTAATTAGCCTTGACTGCTAGTCACATCAGCCAACAGTGATGAGCAAATTAGAGCTTCGGTAGAGCAGCTGGTTTGATGCTCTTCCTAGATCCCTGTGGCAGCATTGCTGGTTCCTGTGATGCTCCAATGCACAGAGAGCTGCAATACATCCTCACTACCATACCAGGACTGGCCATCACAGAAGTCTGCCCTTGGAACGGATGGGAATAAAGACAGCATGTCTTCTATCAGCATCTTGCTCCACCCCAAGGACCATATTTCCTTCTAAGTCAGGACAGATATTCAATTTCTGATTCACTCCATTGACCTGCCCTCATTCTGCAAGAGTACAAACCAAAGAGCAGAAATTATTTGATCTTCTGAGAGTCAACATCTGCCTGTTTTGCAGAGAAAAGTCATGTTCCCCTCAGACACTGAATACGGTGAGAAGTGGACAGGTACCTGGAGTCAAGTTTGTCTATATTCCTTGTCTACTAATCCTTTTAGACAGATTTATTTATTTTTTTTAAAAAGGCAAATATCCTACAGCACTGTGATTCTACAGTACCTATCACCTGAGATCTTATTCTTTCCCAAAGATACAAGGTAAAATCTCAGCACACACACCTCACCTGCAAAAAACCGCTCTATTCAAGTTATAAACAGGAGAAAAGCAAGCATGTAGACAGCATGGCACAGTCTACACCTACACCATCTATACCTGGGATGTGAAAAAAATGAGTATGCAAGCAGTCCCAGCAGTCTGTTTTTACAGACCTCTCCCAAGTGTCATATCTGAAGCATGAGACCAATCTGTTAATTCCCTCCAAAAGCCCTCCTAGAGCCAGGGCTGATCTCACACAGGTGGGCTGAGATGCTCTGTAACCTTCTTCCCACTCCTTGAACTCCCAGACCTGGACCTATGTCCCAGCAAATGTTGCCTTGCTAACTGGCTGCCCCTGGGTGCAAAGAAAGGTTCAGTTCAGCTGGGCATCAGACCAACTATTATCTCCCAGGGGTACAATTCCAGGATACAGCCCAATACCATGTCCCTTTCTTCATCTTATGCACCATATTTGCATCACTGCAGACATTTTTAGCAGAGGAAGAGCAACAGGGCCCTTGCTTCAGTGGCATGCAGGGTCTATGCTACAGCCACCCCAAGGGAGTGAGCCAGTCCAAACTGTGTAAAGAATGTACAACATACTGATGCTCTACTACAGCTAAGAGGTTCTCAGGGGGGAAAAATAAAAAACAAGGCTCTGCTTTTACAGATGTTGCATATATATGTCATGCAGATACGTTTTGTGAAACAGTCTCCAAAAGCTAACAGGGATGGGACAAAAGCTGTCTGTATGTTACGTACACTTAAGAGAAACAATCAGTTCCAACTCTGTCACTCAAACAAAAGACTGAAACCTTTCAGGGTAGACAACTGTGTCACAGATGGCAAAGACTTAAAACAGATGGGATGAAAAAGGACTTGGAAGAAGATGATGATCAGGAACGCAACAGGCCAGGAGACAGAGCGACAACCACTGAGGAGGAAGGCTGATACAGAAAGTGTCTGAATGTGAAGCTCAGCCCCACCAAAGACACTCAAGACACAGGGGCTGAGGTGGTTGCCCAAAACCCTGAGAGCAGGTGACTAGTTTCTGTATTCTGACATTTCTGGAAACTCAGTGAAGGAAATGGAGAAAAATAAATCCTTCCAAAGATTCCCTTCTCACGCTAAGACAATAGCTTAATTATGATGGAACTTATTAAGGGCTAGATTTTAAGGAAAAGTACCCTGTAAGATTTCATACGATGGAAACATAGAATTTAACAGATATTACTCCTAAATCCTACAGAATTTAACTGAAAACAGTTACAGGTAGATATCAGATTTCCAACCACTTGAAGATCAGAGTATTTTGATTCCCCCTCACATAAACATTTACATAAGTCAGAGGCTGCTGAAGGATTTAATGATGGGAGTTCTACGTCAGAAGAGTGGCATTTCCAGCACCTATTTCCAGATCTGTGATCCAGGCTATTCCACCCCACTTCCTCCACCCCCTTTTCTCACTGCCACAGCATAGGCTTCCTGTAAGCAGCTTTCTGCCAGAAGGTTGGATGATTAAGCTAACTACCTCACAAAGCTCACAGATTATATCTCTCTCTTTAGTGACCCAGAAATGACCTTAGAAAGAAAAAGAAAAGCTCTAAGTGACAAAGGCTGGAGACCAGGGGCAGCAAGGAGTGAATCCATCAAAGGGAGTTCAAGCCATTCAAGTGCCCATCTGACACCAGCCCATTCCCAGGACACTCCTACCAGTTTTTCTAGAACCAATTAATTCTCATGGGTTTCATGAAAACCATATTTAAACAATTCCTTTAATTAGAAAATCTTGCACACCACCCAAACTGCACAAAAGATCCAAACGTGCCTCTGCTTCCAGCCAAAGCAAACAAAATTCTGATTTATACAGCCTTCCCCCAAAGCTAGCCGCCGGTAACTTTGGCTTCCCTGCTCTGTGGCCAAAGAAGACACACAGGATGCCCAAAGAGCATTCCAGTCTTAAGTGCTACACTGGTATAAACCACTATACAGGACTAATTTCCCTGCAGCTCCTGGATGTCTTACACTGCAATAAAGTCTCTCTGAGGGAGTAAGAACATTGTCCCTCCAGACACAACTCTTTATTGGGATGTCAGTCTGAGTGCCTGGCTGGAACAGTATCTGAAATGGCAATGTTTCTACTAGTAGTTCCTCCAAGTAAAAAACTAGTTTAGTATCATTTGTCTCCTCTTTTAACATAACATACAGTGCATGTCCTTCTCCTCACCTCTGCTAGCATACACAGCTATTCCATAATGTACAAATTGACCAACAGAAGGACAGAGATGGGGGTACAAGCCTGAACAAGACAATTGTTCAAGTCACAGGATTAGCCTGTACAGGAATCACAAAATGGTTCAGGTTGGAAGTGACTTCTGGGGGTCATCTTGTCCAACCTCCCACCTGAAGCCAGTTGCCCAGGACCATGTCCAGATGGCTTCTTAACATCTCTAAGGAGGGAGACCCCACAACCCCTCTGCGCAACCTGTGCCACTGCTCGGTCACCAGTACTGTGCTTGGCCAGGAAGAGACTCAGAGTCTCACTTATGCCTGACATCACAAGCAGGCCTGGTTCAGTACAAGGCTGGACACTCACAGACCTAGATGAATTCCCTTTGTGTGGTGTGGGGCATTGTTCCTCCCAATCCTAGAGCATCCACATCCCTGCGTTAGCACATGCTAACATGTGCAAGCTTTACAGCCAAGACCCAACTGATAAGGGAGGCAAAATTCCTGGTATTTAATGTTTTGTCATGCCTGCTCTTCAGCAAGGTACATCTCTAAATTGAAGGCATAACTATTACAGCTTATGCAGTGCTGTATTTCTGCATTTTAATTCCCCAAATGGCTTAACAGAAGGCAAACTGTTTGTGCTTTACCCAATCAATCCTGTCACAGCCTCCGCAAGGCAGAGTACTCCCACTCCTCAGATAACATACCGATTAACAACGAGGTCAGCTTTGTGATTACTCCTGGTACTGGCTTTTGAAAGGAGAATCAACATTAACAGGTCTTCTACAGAAAGGGGAAGAATGTATTGCAAGCAGGTATAAAAATACAAAGAAATGTAAGAAGAGTAAGCAAAGCAAGACTCCGTGAGGGTGAAACTACAGGACTGTCTCATGAAGGAAAGTGTATGTGGAAAAGTACAAAAAGCATAGCAGAACAGGTAAATCAAATCTCCACATTAAATCAACTCTCTATGCTTCCTTATCATTGTCTTCATTTCTTGTTTATTCTGTTTCAGGTGAAAGGAATAGCAAGGACAAACAGAACTGAAAGTCCTGCTGGAGCAGATTTGTTTCAAACAAGCATTTCATCAGCAAAAGCAGATTAAAAAAGGAGCCAAATCTCTTAAGGGGGAAAAGATAATGGCCTTAGTTCACGAGTCAGTACAAGAGCTGCTGTTGGGGAAGTTCACAGTGCCTTTGCATTGAGAATACGCTACAATGAACGTCACCATCCTGCAGATATAGAGATTGCCAATCAAATGCCATAATATGACAGCAGCTCCCCTCCTATTCTGGTACCAGCAGACTGAGAATCTGAGCCTACTAAAGTAGGCCAATATCTTCCTTATTAGCAAAGAAACTCTCCACCCTCAGTTCCTGCACTGCTTCCTTCTACCTCTCATGTAAAAAGACCTATGATGCTTTTATTCTCCATTCACTTTGCCTCTGCCCTATTTTCTGAGGTCCCTTCGGCCCAAGTTTGCATACCTCTGAACCAGTGGCTGCTCTTATGGTTTTGATCCTTTCCCTGGCTGGTTTAGTTGCCTTTATTAGCTGCAGCATGTCTCCAAAGTTAGAGCTGTTTCTGACAGCAGTCTCTCCGTTAGCATGGAATAATACATATTACAGCCGACTCTCTCCCTAATTAGAGGACTTTTAACATCTCTAGAGTTGCATATGACAGAGAGGTCTCATTCAGTAATGTAGGCATCTATTCCTCTGATTTTCCGTTTAGAGTATTTCTGGCACCTCAAACTATTTCTTCCCTATCTTCTCTACCATTAAATAAACAAAATAAATAAACAAACAAAAAAACCCCACACACACAAATGTCAAACTTTTCTAATAATATTCCTAATTCCTCATTTTTATCTCCTGTGGCCCCTATGTAGAGTCCCAATTCTTACTTTCACTGCATCACAAAGATGCAGAATTTGTGCAATTTGGTCTGAAAAAGCCAGTGTTCCTTTTGATTTGAGTCTCTCCTTATTGCTAGTGAAGCAAGTGAAGAAATGCCAAAGAGAAAAAAATACTCCATTATCTTACTAGACCAGTTACTGGCTACTACTGCCTTATAAACCATGCATGGCATGGAAAGTCCACGAAAATATGGACTTGGAAAATAAGAAAGAATCTTTAAGATTATTTTAAAAGATTCTGCAAATGATTTCTTATATTAAGGAATAAATAATAATAAAAAACACAAAAGCAAAACAGAGATGCAGTCTATCACAGTTTACTTTCAGTAAAGAATTCTAACAGCCTCCAGCAATAAAAGCTGCAATCTTCTAGCCAAAGCAAAAACCCAGAATCATGCTTCGCCTCAAACATGTTAAGCTATTTGTTACAGTGCCACAAGGAAGCTCAGGGATGTTAGTGAATGGTAAAATAGGCAGAGGAATCATAAAGATGAGAAAGACCTAGCTAAGAGATGTCAAGTACCCTGAGAGAGCAGAAGACGAGTCTTTCCAGACATCCCAATGTCGTGGTTTTAACCCGACCAGCAGCTAAACACCATGCAGCTGCTTGCTCACCCTCCACAACAGGGGAATGGGGGAGAGAATTGGATGGGTAAAGGTAAAGAGACTCGCGGGTTGAGATAAAAACAATTTAATAAGTGAAATAAAATAAAATTATAATAATATAATAATAACAACAATAGAATATACTAACAAGCAACACACAGTGCAACTGCTCACCACCCATTGACCAATGACAAGCCTGTCCCTTGCTAGCAATCTTAGAGGAAAGAAATCCCAAAACCGCAATCCCAGAAGAGAGAGCTTCCCAGCCAACCCTCACCTATATATTGAGCATGACGTTGCATGGTATGGAACATCCCAGTTTGAATCTGTTGCTCTAGCTGTGCTCCCTCCCAGCTTCTTGTGCACCTGCACACTAGCATTACATGGGAAGTTGAAGAGTCCTTAATTTCTTAGCAACAACTAAAAATATCAGCATACTATCACCATTCTTCTCATATCAAATCCCATACTAAATCCAAAATACAGCACTACTCTACCTTCTGAGAAGAAAATCAGCTCTATATCAGCCAAACCCAGGACACTTAACTTGACCTGATTGCTGAAGGCTTCACATCAAATGTGATTCCGTGTACTCAGTGACACTTTGATAAACCTTGGTTGCTGAGCGCACAGCACAATTTTTGCTAGCAGCATACTCAGTACTGGCAGGAACAGTATTGTCCAGTCTGGGACCTAGACAGATGTAGCAAGCTGAAAAATATAATGCTGGAGGGAGGTTTCAAAGCAAGTTCCACATGGAGCTAAACTTTTGCATTTTCATTTAATACTGAAAACATATGAGACCAAGGATGAAAAATTCAATACACTATAAAATTAGCAAGCTTTCCTGCTACTACACATTAGGATCAGGTCATCATAAAAGAACTTGATGAACTTGGGGAAGGAGGGATAACAAGTTCTGAAACTTAACAGTGCCAGAAGCAAGATCACGCACTTGGGAGCTAACAGAAAATTCTGCTTTGAACCACTGGCTCATCAGGTGGCACAACTGAGAAAGGGGAGTTGTAATACATTACCACCATGATGAGACTATTCAAAGAGGGGATGCACACAGGGCATGAGGTCCTGGTGTCTCCTTCCGATTCCTCCCCCTGTAATCAAACTTCAGAGAAGAAACATCTACAAATGACAAAAATTCAGCAGGTTTTCTTTTGGTATTGCTTTTTTGATGTAGGAATTGTCAAGTTTCCAAATTTAATGTTTTTAAAACACCTAAATTTTGGATGTTTGGGAACAGCTTGATACACCTTGCTCTACTTCACATGCTGTCTTCTGGGACACAGACTTTCTCTCAGTGACTATTTGTAGAATGCCAAGAAAACATCCCTCATCTTTGTTGGCAGAGTTCTCCTGGCACCTCTGTGAAAGAAATTTTTAAAAACCCTGATGAAATCCCAAAGTGGCCGGGACACTTATCTATACTCAATTCCTCCCTCCAGTTTCTGAGAGGAAGGGATGTTTACTTAATCAGAAGATTACATTTGTCGATCAAAGGATGAGGGAAATCCTCTCTACCTGGCATGCCCTATCTACATACAGATCTTGGAGCATGGCCTCACTGAAGCCCAGTGTATAGCAACACAAATGAACTACCCCTATATTAAGTCACTAGATGTAATCCTGACAGCAACTCCAAACTCTTGAATTCCTCCTCCTCTGATCTCTCTCTTTCTCCTGCCTCCCCCTCCCTTTGCTTTGATGACTTTGACAGCCAAGTTCTTGGAGAGTTACTCCAGGTTACAACGTGTCACCTTTAATGGAATTCAAAGCTTTAATTCAGAAAGTGGCCACTCTTGACCTCTGGCCCCACTGCCACCCACTCTGCCACCCCCCTCCTTTTTCCATTGCCATGGAAATGAATAGCCCAGCGAAAAAATGGGAGCAGGCAAAGTCTAAAGCTTTTCACAGAGCCTCCAAAAGAAAGATGAATGAAACTCATTCATCACTGAGCAAGGGACCCAGAGAGCAACACTGACTGAAAAGCAAGCCAGAGGGAGAGCAAGCAAGGGAGAGAGACAGACCAAGATAGAAAAGGTTACCTCATGCAGGAAGTTATGTGATTTGAAAAAGAAAAGCACAGGAGGTATGAGGGAACATAGTCCACTTGCAAAAACTGCAGATTCCGCCAAGAAAGATGGTGTTATGTAGGGAGAGGGGTTATTTCCTCAGACCCTTCCCCAGCTAGAATTTCTTGTCAGATTACCAGGAAAAGACAGAAATTGAGAGGGGAGAAGGGAGAAATGCCTGAAAACAAATTGCAGTAAATGCCTAAAGGATGGGCAACTCCTTGCAAGGAAAAATATAATTAGAAACAAAGCTGTGTTTGTAGTGTTGAAATTCCCTTCATCGAATCTCCTGCTTTACAGTATTTCGCCCCCAATGCATATACTTGCCTTTCCTCCCCATCATTTCTGCATCACATAGCCTGATATGTGGTATTAATCAAATATCAAGGCAATGTTAGCACTAGGGAACAAATGCACTTAAGAGGCAATAGCTTATTCATTCAGACATAACACCAGTTTTCTGGTGTGTTCCTCTAATTTCCCCATGTCTCACAACCTCACTACAACTGCATTGGCAAAGAGCTCCATCTTTCAGGGCATCTGAAACAGATGCACAGTAAAAGAAAAAAGAAAAAAAAAAAGTTACATCACACTGGGTATCCCAACATCAAACGAAGGAAAATGTGCTACTGCATGCTGTCCTACAGAGCTGAGGGAGCTTGCTGATGCCAGAGACACCAAGAAAGGGAGAGGGAGAGAAAGAAAACTCTGAGATGCAGCAGCTCCAAAGAGCTTATTTGCCTGCACCACTTGGAAAAGGGATACACAAGACAGAAGAAGGCAAGAAGTGGTGACAAGTCATTCCCCAAACCCAGAATATCTTTTGCAAAGGTATTAGATGAGTGTCATAGATTATACTGGGATATTTATATCACTGATTACTTCTCAGAATAACCAGTCAAAATTCACCTCAAGCATACCAAAAATTAGGCAGAAGCCAGTACGGCACTTTGGGATGGTTATGGGAGAAAAGCTGTAAAGTCCAGATCTCAGTAAGACACAAATTCTTACCTAAGACTGCCTTCCTGTCTTATCCTGACAGAGAAACAATAATGTATTTCTCCTTTTCACTGAAGACCAGTCCAAAGCTTACCCACGAGAGAGCCTAACTAGAGATTAAGTGATAACTCCAGGAGATAGTTGCCCCTTGCAGAGCTATTACCATTCCAAACCATGAGATTTTTTTTCCTCCTTCCAAAACCTAATCAGGCATGATTCTCTTTCATTCCCTCAGTCCCTTTGCCACACTTTAATTCCTTTTTTAGTGTTCTAGTGAAAAGGTATCATCCAAGAGGCAGGAATAATTCAACTTTATTCATTGTTAATTCAGTGAACAAGATGCCAAGCCAAGCCTCCTGAGAGTGGCATTAGCACCTCTGCTGGCCAGTGAGCTCTGATCCAGAGCTCATACTTAAGCTTCAGCTTTTTGATAATCTGTATTACCCTCTGTGGTGGCTCATACTCTAGCTGTAGCCTGAGCTACAGTGCGGATTCCCCAGGGAGAGAACTTCAGGCACATAAGGAGAAACGCTCACTTCAATATATACAGCCTGTGAGTCACAGTAAGAGGGACCCAGTATATTCACAAAGTCTTTTGAAAAAAGAAAAATAGAAGTGACAACTTGTATACAAATGAACTGAAGCTAAAGCTGGCATTCTCCATTGCTCCCAAATCTCTCTTCCACAGCTATCAGAACATATCTATCAAAAATGGAAGGAGGCACACATAGCTTTCCTTTTCACCTGCTGAATGCCTGCTACTGAGGTGGGGTTTATAACTTGTTGCTCGTTTCCCGCTATTGGAGAATCATTCCCTCCAAATACCCAAAGGCTCACTAAGATCACATGTATCCCCTGTTAAAGCTAGTGAAATCTATTTCACTACAGAAGGAAGCCAGCACTGAAGGCACAATGCAAATCACTAGTACCTCTCTATGCCTCATCCTTACAAGAAACAGTTCTGCAGATGTAGAAGAGCCAGATGTAATGCTACAGGCTCATAGACTGAGGACAGAAGAGAGAGCACTGCAACACAGCAGGGGAGGAGAGGAAAGAGTCTAAGAAACCTTACAGTGCTGCTCTTCGCACCTTGCCTCTGGCATACAGACCCCTTCCTCTCTCCCCATCCTCGTGGATCTGTACCTTTGCCTCTTCAAAAGCTAGCTTGCAAACAGAAAGATATCACCTAGAAAAGGTTTTGGTAGTTATAAAAAATAACTATTTACTCAGGGCATGGCAGAAGTTAATAGGTTGATGCTATTCCACACAGGCAGAGCAACCACACAGCTCTGGTCTAAGACAATTTGTGTTAGTGTTAAGAACAGATAACAGTAATATCTTAGTGAGGAATTACCCTCTAAATGGTTCTTCTCTCTGGTGGCCTCAGGCTAAGGCTTTGAATTGTCTTGAATGAAGATGTCTCGGGCTGATCCATGCTTAATTCCCACTGTAGGGAACTTCTGGTCAGCCCTGTGCTGCACATCTGTTTATGTTGAACAGACAGATTTTGTTAGCAGGAAATTGTGCCACAAATGGCTCCACAGAGGTGGGAAGCCTCATTTGGTCTTCAAAGTAACCAACTTCTTACAGTAAATTTAAAAACTTCAGTGCTCCAAACCATGAAGGACACCTGCATGTCATTAAGTACTTAATGCTGAGCATACAGCTTTCTGGGTCACCATCTGTTCAGCAAGAGCACCAGCTCCTGGTTGCTGCTCCCCAATTCTGTGTGCTCCAGGGTTTCAACTCTCAGCCTTTGCAGCTCACCATTACCCGAAAGGTAGCATGGATGGATCTTCTGGGTCAGAAATACAAATGGAAAAA
Organism: Caprimulgus europaeus; assembly: GCA_907165065.1. The sequence goes on along the minus strand of OU015528.1, from coordinate 57,195,753 downwards.
CAGTGTCCCAGGAGAGAACAATTTAACTAGGCAGAGTTGTTCAGTAAAGTCTGTTTAAGGATTAAGAGCTAATCAGAAGAGCTCATGATATATATGCCTCTGTTTCTTGTATGTACTGCTGCCCTTCTAATCGCATCAACATGCCCTCTTATCTGCAATTGTCTAGCTCTAGTAATACTTGCTGTCCGTGTTGTTTAAACAAAGTTCTCTCTTGTACTAGAAAGTAAATTCACTATCTAGGAAACTACACAGAAGAAAATTAAAAATTAACATGTCCTCACCTAAACAATAAAACTTGTTTAAAACACTTCTTGTAGCAATAGGAGGAGCTACCCGCATAAAGCTAGAGAAGAAATACCTCACCAGCTTAAAAATCCAGAATGACTTTCCTTCTACTCCAGGTTGGTCCAATGCTGGCACTTCTAGCCAAATTTTTCAGCCTAGAGCTTCAGCCTTTTGAAATTGAATCACCAGATGGTTCCATCATCACGAAACTAAGCAACATTAATCACAGAAATAAAACAAAAGGTAATGGTTCCTAACGGTGACTGGGGAAGCATGACCTTTGCACAAAACAAAGCAGAAGAGAACAGAGGCTACCCTAAGGTCTGGGGAACTGAGGTAGGCTATAACTACTTTCCACATCACAGACTTACAACTTCTGGTTTTTGCCCCCTGTCCTCCCCACCCAAGTTGTATTACACATGAAAATTAAATTTAAGGAAATGTACTTTGTGGAATAGTTACATATTCTGGGAGAGAGGAAGAAAAAAATTTTTCCCATGTGGGAAAATCCTATTTGGGATTTCATCTTTCAGAATCTTAAATATAGCCAGAAATTTATTACAACTATAGCCAGTGCTCAAATTGAACTAGAGTTCAAAGCTGCTAAGCTCCTTCATTCTTCTCAATGAAAGGAAAATCAGCATTTCTCTTGATTCTAGAAACAGAACTGGCTTATCCATATGACTAGAAAAGTATAAATAAAGGTCCCTCAATGCCTGAGCACAGGAAGCCAATAAAGCTGACACTCTAATGCCTCTGTTGTCTCAGTTTTGCAAAATCCAGAAGACCCCCCCTTATCCCTGCATACCTTGCACATTCCCTCAACTAAAAGTAGTCAAGAAATAGCACACAATGGTGTGGATGCTCTTTGAACTGGCAATATCTTAGTTTGATTTAGCTTATTTCACTCTAAGAGATTTTTTTACATTAAAAAAAAATTGACACAATCTGCCTATCTCACAAATGCATGTTTTCTTCATTTAGATTCATTTTTCTTTTATACAGGCGAGACCTAAAGACAGTGAGACAATCCTTAGATGGACACACTTAGCTACTATTCCACTAAGGCCAGGTAAGCAGGGGAAATAAAAGACAAGAAGGAAAGAAAAAAAATAAAACAACCACCCCTGACTGTCCCCCACCGCCCACCAAAAAAAAAACCCCAAAAAAACCCCAAAACACACATGCTTAGAAAGGAATAAGTAAGCAACTCTATACTTTGATGGTATATGTCCTCCCAGCATGGCTCTTTTGGTTTCTATAATGCCTGCTTCCCTGTTCACACTGTTTTTCACATGATGTTTGGCTCTATTCTACTAGGTTTACAGCAGCTGAGTTACAATTTGATATGATAAAAGGCAACACAGGAGGTGTTAGTTGCAACACGTTACAGCCTTTGTAGGAAGCAAACTGGTACCTAAATTACAGTATTTGGACATTACAGATAAAAAAGAGAACTCCTTTACTTGTTAAAGCAGGACACATTTGCTATCTTTTAAAACACAGACTTCTGCTTTGCTGACCTGCCTACATTTCACCTCTAAGCAGCTGAGAAATACCCTTCTGTCAAGATAAAATGGATGTCCTTATGCAAAAGCCCCAGGTTAGTTCTTTTTACCAATCTTCTGGAATCCACGACTCCACATTTGCCGCCTGTGCTTCATAAAATGAGGGATCCGCTGCCTTCTATAAGAGCATTTGTGAAATTACCTCCCACCATCGACATTGTAAAATAGTAGTTTGTAATTGAATTTTTCTTATCATGGCTTTCCCCAGTAAGTTATAGAGGCCTTCAAGTGCTCGTTATTTTTCTTCCCTAAAAGATATTTATAATGTGGTTATCTGTTCTTCTTGAGTCTGTCAGGCAGACTAAGCTCTTTAAGCCACAGAGCAAACTTTCTTCAGCCATTAGTTTGTTGGAGAGTTTTTCCTTTTCCCTTTTTTTTTTTTTTTGCACCTTTGTTGATGCAAAATGTTGACACCAACACAGAATGCCTTATCCTGGTATCTCTGTCATCACCACCATCCCCCTAGTCTGGCCCTCTCATATATATGCCTAGGAACTGGCTTCAGACATTTTTCTACAGCACTACATTTTGAGCTCAACTACCAATGCCTACCCCCTGTGGCCCCTAAAATCCTTTTTAGTCACTGCTTTCCACATATTTCCCACTATGTAAGTTCATTCATACATACAGAGCTAGAAAGGACTAAAACACACTGTGCTAAGACATCTGCATCTTTATTTTCCCCTGAAAAAAATGACAGGCAAAATGTCACTCATCCCTAAGACACAGACACAGAAGGAACAGGTGGAAAGCAGCTCCCTGCCTTTTCCTGGCACCTTTCTCCATTTCCAAAAAGGCAGGAAGAGGTCCTCAGCAGCCTCAGGCTGTTAATAATTATGTCAATTCCCAGTTAGCAGTGAGTTTTGCAATATTTAGCATTTTTCATAAATTTTTCATTAATTTTTAAAATAAAATAAAAATGTATTTTCAGTCTTCAGCTTTAAAGAAAATACTTGAAAGTGTAACCAGTGGGTTACATTAAAATAATAAAAAACTACGTAGAAGGCCAGAATAAAGAATCCCACCGTTGTTTTAGATTTTCTTCATCTAGTGATTTTTAGGCCAATATCCTGAGAGGAAAGGGGGAGGAGTGGGGCTGTCAGTACTGTATTCAATGAGTATAATTACACTGAATTAGCGCTAAGAGGTTTAGAGGGAGAAAAAAAAAATACTATTCCACAGAGTTAATATAAAGTGGGCTTTCATGTACATACAAACCCACAAGGAGCAAGCTACTGCCTGCTGAGACCTATTTGAGAACCAAGGGATTGATCGGACTCAGCCAGCCCTTGCTTAAGAAAAAAGCTGCAGTTGTGAATTACTGTAAAGCAGTATTCACATGATTGATGGGTTTACCCCCACCACCACATTTATGTCAAAGATCCATTTTGTCTTCTGTGGTGATGGTGTGAATTAACCACTCTTACAATGGCTGGCTTGATTTTGCGAGACTGTTCCAAGGTCTAGGAGCTCGATGAAGCTTTATCTTATGCAGCCGTGTGACTGGAAAAATGGGAGAGATGCTATTTAATATCCAAGCTTTGAGGAGCACCGTAACACCAACCTCTCCAAATAGTCTGCAAACTTTCTGCCATCAGACCAGCCAGCTCCTCACCTGCCTGGAGAACCATCTTTGAAGGAGCTCTGCATCTGATCTCCCTTGCAGTTTGATACTCCACCCACTTGTCCTTACATCTGAGGGAGCATAAGGTATACTTATTTCATCTCTTGCCTTTTTAACACAATTTGCTGTCAGCAATAGATTGGTTTATTTTTTTCTTCTTTTCCTCGCGGAGAGCAAGAGAAAACCTGAACTCTGTATGTAGTAAAGAATCCAGAGACTCCAGGTAGATTTGTGATGGGATTTCTCCTCAAACCTCAGGCACTGTAAATTAAAAGAAGTAGTTAGAATGGTCAAGAGAAAGAGGGAGAACAACCAGAGATGGGCCCAGATCATGACCAGCTTTTAAAAAGCTCCTGGAATCTCTTGAATTGACAGTAAGTCACAGAAAGCCAGATTTCCATGGAAGCCAGATCACACGCCTGCTTAGGAAAAGGCCCACAGCATCTCATGAACAACTTATTCTGCCAGAAATAAATCTGTTTGTGTCAACCACAAACTGCCCTGTGCTCTTTCTAATTCCCAGGAAGCTACTACATACATGAAGATTTGGTTTTCCTTTATGAGGTTAATATATTGCTTAAAAGGGGGAAAAAACCCAAACAAATAAACAACAGAACATTAAATACTATTAGCTACAGCAAGCTGGCTGCAGGCCAGTGAAATCTAACCTTTCCACAACAACTTGGCGAATACATTTCACACTGTGTCTGTACTATTTCATTTCTCTTGCCCCAGACTTCCATAAAACCATGTGTGTCATCCTACAGCATCCCCTCTGTATTCAGAGTCCTCTTATAGCTGCAAGGAAACAAAAAATGATGCATTGCCACCTGTTATCTGTGTCACTGTACTCCCCACCACCACATGGCCAGCATTTCTTACTTGCTACCTGCAGCATCCACTGCCTCCTGCTGTGTTAGAGCCCTTCATCCCAGCCACTCCACCTGCCATCCCGTGCCTGGCCCTGGGAAAAGCATGTAAGACCACGACAACACAGATGGTTTTACAATTAAAGTTAGGCAGGGGAGCTTCTCAGCATGTCTTGCCTTGGTTTGTCATGGCACATCATAGAAGTTCTCTGTCCCCAGGTTTAGAGCACCTTGTAACCCTTGTTGGTCCTTTTTGGACACCACCTTCATCTGCCTGGACAGTTATAGCAGTGGTTGCAGGAATCACAAATGATGAACCCAAATGCTGTGAGAGGTCTCCACCTAAAAAACCCAGCCTCCAAAGGAGCAGGTGCTGAAATAGCACCAACTGGTGTCAAACACATTCCAGCCACTACAATCAATTCTCACTTGGAGATACAAATTCTCAGGCCAAAATGTGTCGTGACTGAAAGCATCCAATAGTTAGATTAGTCCCTGTGCATCAAAGTTATTAGTGACCAGTACAAACCACATCCAGAGCTCAGCTGTCCTGGAGCGACTGGGTTCACAGATGAACACTCAGCATCCTTAGCAGCATACAGAAGCCGCTGTCAGACCTCTCCTGCTATCTTAAAACCATGTTTCCAAATTTTATGTTCACACATTTTATTAACCACAAAGGACAGCATATTTCAATTCTCTATGAAAAACTCTCTCAATTGCAGAGAAATTGTCCAATTTGTCAGGATCATTTCAACTTTTACTGTGCTTGTAAGCTTTGTTGCTGTGATTTGCAAGTTCTACACACGTGCTTTCTGCTCCAACACACAAACAAGGAAGGAGGAGAATGGGATTAACGGGACCTCACAGGGCTGCTGGCAGCCCACAAACTACATGTATGGAAAAGCATACCATAAGTCTATTCCATGAATCCTGCGTGAGCTTGAGAGGCAGAACACAGGAGCAGCAGAGTACACTAGCATTATCGGTGTGCTAATATGACACTGCTGTGTTAACAGAGCCATCAAAACCCACAGACCAACCACCCAAAGCTGAAGGCTCACCCCAGTCCCAGGAGGCTGGTGGTCTTTGTTTCTACCTGTCATATGACAAAAACATTTCTACTGAGCATTGAGCAGCATGCTGTTATTCTCTTTCCTCTCCCACCAAATCCCCTAACTCTGTGGTTCAGTCCAGCAGCAGCTGGATGTGAAACACAAGTGTGCTATTAAGTCAAGTTATTTCATTTCCAAAGCCTATGCACAGTGGAGCACCATTAAAACTAGGCACGTTCTCCTTGTTCCACCTAAGCAATTATTTACTTTAAACAAAGGCTACTTGTCACACCTTCATTTGCCGTATTCAGAGGCGTCATAGGCAGGTGATCTCAAAGCACCGTCGTTAGAAGCTTGATGCTGTGTGTGTCACGGCAAAAGCTGTAACGCGTTTAGCAACTCACATGATGACAAGGAGCTCTAAGCCCTTGTGCCCCTTCACAGCACCCTACATAAAAGCCACTGGAGCTCATCAAGAATAGGAATGAGCTCTTCCTTAAGAGAAGAGCCCAATCCAGTTAACAGGCTGACACAGAAATGCTGAGAGACAGGGCTTACAAGGGGCAATGCACCTAACTTGCATGCACTAGTTTGCTAAAAATTAAAGCAGAACGACTGTATGCACCACCTGGCTGAGGTTCCCAACTGCCTTTTTCCTCTCCATATATTCTTGTGCAGATGCTTTTCTCTAAATATACGAATTTGAGAAAGGGCTCAAGTGACCTTTGTGATTAGTAATCATAACTATAAATCTTGTTCCACTAGCATAAAAAAAAAATATCCTGTTAAATACAGAAGCTCGTTTCTGTCTTCCTGATCAATTAGCCTTCCCTTCCTGCTCTTGGCATATGTTTGTGTAAGTTGATTTGCTTCTGCTAAAGAGATGTCAGCATGCATCAAAATAGATAAAAAGATGCACAGAGGCTTTGAGATTGTTTGTTGTGACATCAGTTGGTGGTAACACACTACTCTCCCCCGTATCCCTCACTTCATCTCTGCACAGAGATGCAGCCTGGGGCAGGGCTGTTCCTGTCCTTCTGCTGAGGAGCAAATACATATACAGGTGCACAAACTCTGTTTTCCCCACCACCACAGAGCCTGAGGGATAGCTCTGAAATGAAGGATACAACAAAAGATTTCTCCCATTCAAAAACCCAGAGATTTGCTTTGGGATTCATTACTTAAAAAGTAATAACCTTAAAGTACCTGTAACTTCAGCTTGCTAAGTCTTGATTTTCCATAACAGACATCAGGATGGGGATGCATAAATTTTGCATAGAATATGAATAATTCTAGAAGTTAAATGAAAGACATTTTAAAACTCTAAGTGTTACTATGAGAAGTTAATATTAAAAACATTCTCTCTGAGATGCAGGGACACTAAGTCAGCATCAGATTAATTGAACACAGCCAGACTTAGGGGAAAATGGATAGTTTTCACAGGATATTCTAACTCTTAACATACTTGTTTTCAAATAGTTGTCGATTTACCACAGCTGGAAAGCATCAGGGCATCAAGTTGGACGTATGTGAGTGCAATCACCTTGCATTTCTGGTATCACAAACAGCTTTCTGGAGCACAGTTTGCTCAAGTGTGAACCAAAAAAAGGCAGTAACACAAAAAGCGTTAATGACAAATCATACAGACAATCTAAATCACAGAGTCTATATATTTATATATGTATTTAGTTGCTTCAGTAGACTTTAGGTTGTCTTTAGCTAAAATGCTTAGAGGGGATTTTTCTAAAAGGAGCTATATACTTGCACACACATGCCAGATAAGAAAGACGAAGAATTCAGAAGTACAAATCTGACTTTTCAGGCTCTCTTCAATGGGCAGTTCCTTGCAGAGAGGTATTTTAGAAGAGTGTTTCCAACTGCAAATTCTGAGCTACAGTCTCAAGGATGGCAGAACACAAGCCTCCAATCCAGACCAGAGATGATCAATATAAAATACTTGGCGATCAAATTATGACAATATTACCATTTTCTAGAAATGTGAACATGCAACCATTTTTATAAACGTTTTCTTGTCCGCATAACTAATTCATATGGCAGCAGCTGGTTTTACGCTTGCAGAAGGAAAGGCTGCAATGAGTTAGTCCCAAACAATAGAAAATAATTGATTGAGGTATTATACAGGGCTACTTTTATAGAATTTTCAAAGGGAAAATTGCGACAGTTCAGATACATTTCCATGGGATGTAAAAAAAGAATTATTTCACAATCCTTTGAAATTTTCTCCCCAAAGTTACTACATGATTATGGTAGATGCTACGGCTGGGAGGTTGTCACCAATCCTAAGAGAACAAGGCTTCAAGATGCACAGTATTTGGGAGTCACTTCTTTCTGTTCACTGTGAGTCGTCCTTTAATAAAGCATGCAAGAAATGAATAAGAATATTCTGAAAGGATGCCAAAGTGCAATCACTGATGATACTCATGGCCTCAAAAAAAGACTTTTCAAATGTAGTTTAAGAATTTACTCACTCACAAAATATCTTTAAGAGAAAGAAAATCGAAATCTAGCCCGAGTGAAACTAATGGGAAGGAACAACTTTAGCAGGGGATATGCAAAATGGAGATTAAGAGGTTCAAGAACAAAGTTGAGGAACAAGGAGGCAAATACACAGTGACAAGTAATAAGGCACATGGAAAACTGAAACTTCAGAAGAGCCAGTGGGTCCTGCAGACTTTACCGCAGACTACCCTGACATGAAGCCAATGAGGGCAGAAAAAGACATTGCACAGAAGTTAAATGGCTCCTCGACTTCAGTTTTCACTTCAAAGGAGGGAAGAGATGCATTGCCATACGGTGATACAAGTAAGGAACTCAAGGCACAACTGCCAGACACAGCAAAGGGAAACAAAATAAAGTAAATTAAAAAAAGAAACAACTCTAGAAATTCAATTGCATGAAACTGCATTTTCAGAGCTGAGAAAAACCAGTTAAAGGCAGGTGTAAACCAGCTAGCCTGAAATAAAAGCCCCACAAACTAAGAGTCTAGAAAAGAACATGTTTCACAATGATAAATCATGCTTCACTAATCTACGAGAATTCTTTATAAACTTACCCTGGCTATTTTTCACTAGACATAAATTGTTTGGATTTTCAAAGACTTTGAGAAAAAGCCATTAGGAGGTAATCTTGGGATAAGAGGTAAGGCCCTGTCACTCTAAATATTAGTCAAGGAATGGTGAATCCCACAGTAAGAACAATAATCAGTTCTTCAAACAGAATAGGGAGTCGTAGCACCCGAAGTTCAGCCTAGGATCGGTGTTGTGAAGTGCATTTATGAAGTATCTGAAAGAAAGAATGAAAAACAAGCTAACAAAATGTGCTGCCCATATAAAATGGTATTAGTCAACAGTATGGAGTCCCTTGTCCTCACAGCTACCCAAGCAATTTTACAACACAAGTATCAGATGGAATTCACCACAGACACACTGAATCATAGAATCACAGAATGTTGTGAGCTGGAAGGGACCCACAAGGATCATCGAGTCCAACTCTTGTCCTAGCACAGGACAATCCCAAGATTCAGACCATGTGTCTGAGGGCGTTGTCCAAATGCTTCTTGAATATTGTCAGGCTTGGTGCCATGAGCACCTCCCTGGGGAGCCTGTTCCAGTGCTCCACCACCCTCTGAGTGAAGAGCCTCTTCCTAAGTATACTGGAACAAAGATATAGATAGATAGATAGATAGATAGATAGATAGATAGATAGATAGATAGATAGATAGATAGATAGATATACCACTATGTACCAATGATTACTGAATTAACTTCTAGACATCAAAAAAGTTCTGGAGACAAAAGATGTCATAACCCAGTGCTTAGCAGAAGAGTCATTTCAGACTAAACAAAAATTTAGAACAGCACTTTGAAAATTTTAAACTGTAATATGAAAAAAAGTTTGACTATGGAAATTACAATGTGATTATAGAATGCCAGGTTAAATTTCAACTAAATGTGCTCAATAAAATAAGGGCATGAATTGTAAGCACACTTAGAAATAAACAAGCTGAAACAATCTGCTGATGCAGAACTAGGCGTGGGGCTGTAAAAGGCCATTGAAAACGAGAAACAATAGCAAATGTGTAATGTTTATGAAAGGTGACCTACTACACTATTTCAATAGAAGAGAAGTTAAAGCAAAAAGAAGTTGGGGTTATGAAAATAACTACATCAGAGACAAAGGATTTCAGAATTAAGATTAAGGAAACCTCAGCTATTTAGAGTTAAGGAAATACATCTTCAAAACCAAAACATCTTGGGTGTGGTTTGTGTTTGGGGTAAAATCCACTTCAGATCTATGCACATTTAAAGCTAAGGAAGATGAACGCTACTTGCAAAGAGTTTTAGGCAGTCCACAAAACCCTGGTTTCACAGCACTCAACCCATGCTCTTCCATTCGCTTCCATACCTTGTACAATTGGACTGCTACTCACAGGGCGTGATCCACATCATGGAAAAATCCAGACCTACTGCAAGCCTGATGCAACTTCTGCTACAGAAGCAACAGAAGCTTTCAATGGTTTAGCTCTGCAAGGCAGTAAACTGGGACCAGACAGGAATCCAAGCAAGGAAACTAGAGAAGTAGGCGAGGCTGCACAATGCGGGCAGCTCACCTGGGATTAGCTGCTGCAGCTTGGAAATTCTGCTACTCCAAAATGTTTTAGGCCTAAAATAATATTTTTAAACCAGGAGGAATAGAAGACAGATATAAATGAGATTTTAAAAATCCCTTTCATTTCACACAAATTACATACTGCATCAGGCGGTGAAAACTATACTTACTCTAAGCTAAGGGTCTACCTAACACTGAACAAAGGCTAAAACGTCTTTTGCTACAGAAGCTATGATTATATGGGGAGGAAAAAAAATTTTTAAAATACCAAACACCATGTCCTGTGGAGCAATTGAACAGAACACACAGAAGTCTTTGGGAAAACACTGAATCAAAACTCCATTTTTATTAAATTCTATTATTATAGTAGTAATAATTGTAATTAATAATTATAAATTATTATAATTGTTTACAATTATATGTTCATTTAGAATTGTAAACATAAATTATATTCTAATTTTCAAAGGTATACTTTGAAAAAAAAAAAAATTAAACTGATCAGGAAAGGAAAAATTTGAGAAAATGCTCCTCATTTCCTGCTGATGTATACTATACCACTCTTTTTGCGAGACATCATAAGTATCAAAATGCCATAACGAACAGCATCAGCTGGACATCATAAGACCTCATGAAGAGTTTACTGTAGCCAATGTATCTCACTCATATGTAGGGTGAAGTTCTTGTTTCAACTACCTCAATGCTCATTAAGTGTTCAGATATACACTAGAATTTAATTGATCTGTAACAGAAATCTTGGATGCAGTAACCCAAGAATTTCCATTTTGATAGGCCTGATGTGAAATATTTCAACCTATTTTTTTCTTGACTTAGACACATAATTTACACATCACAGACTTCTCCTGCTTTGGGTTTTTTGTTTGTTTCAGAATTTCTTATTTAAATAAGACAAGAAATTCCCACCTACAATTACTTGAGAAATATCAGTTGGTAAAATACCAACTAGAATTAGAGCCTTCTTGCACATGCTGAAAGTGTCAATACAGAAAGATGTGAACTTGTCATTTATAGTACATGTTGTGCAATTGGAAAGTCTAAAGTTAGATAACACATTTTTGCTACAGATCCCCACAGTTTGGAAAGTTTCTCCAAACAGAGACTCACTTTTGATGTGTAAAGCACTTTTTTTTTCCTCTCTAAAAACACACAGTCTTTGTATCAACTCAACCTACATTTGTGGTTAGCACAAGAAAGAGGGGTTCTTATTTAAAGGACTACTTACTTGTAGATACAGCCATAAATAACTTAAAATACACTATAATACATAGCAATCAAATTAACACAGTACGTGCTGTAATATATCACCTTTGTTTTTTAGTCCTTTCCTCATATGGCAGTATTCAACTTCCAGCCATGCTCGAGACCTCCCACCCTTTGTGAAAATTAGCACAGAGATGCTGGGCACAGAAAAGCAGCCAAAGAAAGGCTAGGACCATGTAGCACATTATGCTACTGAATAGGAGGTGTTTGTATATATTATCTCAGTTCCAAAACACCAAAAGGATCTCTAAGTGTTTTTGAAAGTAGCCTCAAAATAACTTTTCTAGAACAAAATTATGAGCAAAAGCAGGGAGTTCACCTGTTTTTCCTCCCATTCCCATCCCTTTCTGAACTTCATATTTTTTCATCATGAAAACATGAGCAATTTTTCAGGCAGTTTGAAACAGGGAGAGAAAGTGTTCCCCACTTCCCTACCTTTCTTATTCCAGACAGCTTTACAAAACCATTTCAGATGTTAAGCCCAGAAGTTTTTCTTCCTTCAGAGGTAAAACCAAGGGCTGATCCCAGTGGGAAGACAGAAGCCTCCACCCCTCATGAGGATAAAGTCAGGACCTTCACAGAGCAAGACTTGCAAAGACTATACCTCAAATTACAAGCAATTGAGAGAAGAGACTGACGCCTCTTAAAACAGATATAATCCCAATAGCCACTCAGTGAGTCCAAAACTCCATGTCCCATTTAAAGGCAGGTTCTTGAGCAAACAAACATGAAGGGAGCGGAGCTTGCCGCTTCCTCTTTATCACCACCACATAAACACAGTTACTAACACTATTTTGCAAGCACAGGGAAATCCCTGAAAATTAGATGCAGTGTAGATACCTCTATTTAGGCAGCCCATAATCCCCGCAGCTCTTTATAAATCCTCTGCTGGTGGATGATCTATTTATGATTAGTAATAGAAGGAAAATGAGAGCAGCCTGTAGGCTCCTCTGAACTCAAGGTCTTTGGTCAAACTGGCCAGAGGATCACTGTACCGTAACTGGCTCATCCATGACTTTCCAGTTTGGTTGTTTTGTTGTTGGTTTTTTTTGTCCCCCTGCTTCATAAGTAAGCCTAGAAGAGGAGGAGGCCTGCAGCACAGAGCAAGTATGCAAATGCCATATCATACTAACTGCCATGCCAACGGCAATCACACACATGCCTGCTCACACGCTTCTGCCAAATAATCACTTAAGCAAACATCAACTACAGAGATTAGCAAAAGCATCTGACAAGGCGCAAATCAGAGAAGAAACACGGGCTGAAGAGACAGCTTAGGAAAGTGAGGATTTAATAAGTGAAATGACATGAAGTTGCTGAATCTAAGCTTGCAGAGTTTTTGGAAGACTGCTGAAAATCCTATCTGTTTGCCTTACAGGGAAAGCTAGCAGATTTTTTTTCCATCCCTCGGTCCCTACTGCATATCAGCTGCACCCAGGCAGGCTTCTAATAAAAGCAAGTGACTCTTGCGCAAACAAAAACATCTTTGTGACCTCTGGGAAGGCAGCAATCCAAGCAAACAACCAGGCAGTCAGGTGGCACGAGCCATCAGGATGCAATCAGAGCATCTCAGGGGCCTTTCGTCAGCACCAGAAAGCAAGCTAAGTCACTACCATAGAAGATTGGGTTTCCAAGAGAAACCACCTGAGATGATAGAAAAATTTCAAACTATTTCAATTTAATAAGGTGGGGAGTGGGGAGGCTATTTTTGAACATGTAAATTTTGATTGTTCAAACTAAAGGAACGAAGTGTTTTCCTACCAGTACTAAGGCAGAATATCAGAACAATCTCTTGGTTTAACTTTAATTTACTAAAAGGTGCTTCTTTCCAAAGGCACTTTCAATGAAAGTAATCACATTCTGCTGCAAGAAGTGCAAGAGGAGTCACAACCATTTACCAGCATTGTAATTCATTTGTGTCTTATTTTAAAGAATTTGTCACCAAAACAAAGGAGTGGGCATCCTTTCTAAATATAATCTTTATTTTGATGAAGCCCTTGCTGAAGCATCAGCTTTGCCTGAATAATGGTTGGAGAAGGTGTGCCTAGTTTAGTATTAATCTCTGCCTGACAGGAGGAATATGATTTTTAGTCAGCTGAAAAAGACCTCAATATGGAAATGAAAGAGGTGCAGTTGTCCAAAAGCAAACTGTGACCTTGTAGTGCTGTAACACTGCAGAAATAGCATCATATTAAGAGGTGCCATCTTTTTACCAAAGCTATTTCTAAGACCCTTCCTATATCACTTTTAAAGACAGTAGACCTTTCTTAAAAGATCCATCCATTCCCACTTAACAAAGTGCTTAGAAGAGCATCACAGAAATGTTTAAATGGGCATTTTTAGACAACGTTACTCTTCCCACTGTTGCTTGCATGTTGTAAACCTGCAAAAAAAAAAGACAAAACACATGTAAAATAGTTATTTTTAAGTACAAAGTTTTTGATATGAGAACTACCTACACACAGTATTAAGCACATTTTGAATACTCCTGTCACGGAGGCAAAGATGCTCCAGACTGTGAGCCTTCTGTTGCTGGCTACAGATGGGTGCATACATTTACATTGCACTATTAAGGCTCTTTTGCACTTTGAGATACATGATGTGGGAGAAGAATAGCTTAAAAAAATAAAGAAATACATAAATAAATCTGTTGTATCAATGATCCAGTCGAAACAAGGAAGGCTTAAATGCAATAGTCAGATCATCTTTAGTTGGTTATGAAACTAATGTCATTGTTCGCATGGCTCTGAGAAACAAAAGAACAAAACAGGTTTTGTGCCTGATATCCAATGGAACTGAATTGGAGAAGCCAACTCAGTCATTTTCTTTTCTTGCAATCAGATGGGGACACTCTGACTTCCACAGATATCTCTGTATTTACTGCTTGTGTCAGTACACAGGGAATTCCTCTCGTCTTTTACACCCGTAGAGCACAATTATCTGTTTTTTACCTTTCTAATCCTTAGGGAGAACTTAAGGCAACAGGCAGATGCAAGTACCAAAGTCAGATGGTGAAGATAACAGCAGAGTGCTCTATCTTCCTTAATGAGCTCAGAAGATTAAGACCAGCTTCACACTCAAGCCTGAGAAATAGGCTACCTCTACCTGGCTGCCAGCACAACTAGTGCTGTGTCTGTCTCCACTGCCAGCTGGACCAGCCCAAGACAACAGAGCATCAGTCCAGGTGCATAGAGAGAGGCTTGTTGAAGGAAAGAATAGCCCATCCAGCCTCCTCTTCCCTCCCAGTCATTCTGCCTGGTTTTACTCCTGGAAGGAGAACTTATACAGATAGAGAGTTGCTCCAAAGATATTGTTTGAAGACAGCAAAAATTCAATTTCATTTACACTGTTAGCCAGTGCCCAAATAAGCATTTGGACAAAGGTATTAGCAAATTTCTCCTCTTACTCTTCCCTCCCCACAGACACTTGATGATGGCATCATCTACAACTACACAGGGGATGTTTACAAGGTCCAAGCTACGCTGGAACTCTGCAGAAACTAATGAGGAAGGAAGCCCTCATGAAACATTTAATGAGCTCTGAAATAGTGCTGGCAGGCCTCAGAGGAGAAAGGTCCAGTTTAAAATTGAACTTTGCAGTTTACTAAATGGCAGTGGACTGGAGCCCCAAGCACTACTTTTTTCAGAGACTATTTTTATCAGAAAATCCCCAACTCCTGTAATGCTCTTCTGCTCTAAAAGTCTCTACCCCTTTGTTGCAGCTGCCATGCAATCAACAGCACTTGCCAAGCAACATGCTCCTCAGGCCCCAATTAACATATTAATCCATTTTTCTTAATGTAAGGAAATTGGATTTTGCCTCAGACATAGTCATCTCTACTCCTCACCTCCAGAGGTTATCCACATTGAAACCAGAATCTGCTATTCTGGGAAGGTAAGGAAGGGCAGAGGCTTCAACAAGCAGAGGGACAGAGGGGGTGGAAATCACCTGCCTGCATCAGTAATATATCTAGCTCTTTATTATATTCACATTCCCCCTTCTCATCTCCCATGAAACTGCCTACAGCTGTGTTCTCTCAACCTTCGGTCTGAAAGACATTAAAAAGCAGTCTGCAAGATGACTACAGTTTTTTAAAAGTCACTCCCGCATATGTAAGCAAGCAAGGAAATGAGAAAAGTTAAAAAAACCCAATAATAATCATCATGCTGCCACCAAAGGAGGTAGAGCCAGATATTTTAAATGGTTTAGTGATTCTATTCCTTGGAATAAAACAAGAGACATATTAGCCAAGAGTATCTACTTTGGTAAAGTCCCAATGACCCTTCCTACAATGATATGGTAAGCCATTGCTGAAAACTTAACAAACTGAACTATTTTAATACCACTACATCAAACACCACCTGCAACAGGGCCTTTTAAGTCTTAAAGGTCCTTACTTTTCACTAGCAAAAAGACTACAGGAGCCTGAAGAGGGTCTGAAAAATATTCATGAACTTGGCTTCACAAAATCAGTTCTTCTGGCAACTCAGAGCAAGCAAAATTTTAAGCCACAAGTTCCACATTGACTGCCAACTCTTATTTCATGGGTTGGATCAAGCTCATGTTAAAGGTAGTGGGATTAAAGAGTTTCTCCAGCTAATGACCACATCTGTTCGGTACAAGATCAGCAGTTTGTAAAGCATGTTTAAATTAAAAAAAATATTTATCTAATGGTCTTTATTTAGTGTCTATTACTGCTGGCACAAATAACAGGTATGAGTCTTGGAAGTTAATGACACACAGCAGATACAGCTTTCCTCATCTTGTTTAGTTGCTGCTGTGTCAGTACACAGAGACACCACCATACCGTTTCTTGTGCAACTACAGTACTCTGTGGGTTATTGTATTAAAATATCCAATCACAGAAGACACTGCTTGGTCCTTTAATTCATTTTTTCCACAGTGCTTCTGCTGAAGAAAGTTGATATGAGACAACTCACTCAAATTTCCCCAAAACCTCCTCAAACGCACACTGAACACTTGACAATGCCCATTTTTCTTTTTTCCTCTCCAGATCTCCACTGGAGAGGACCCTCTATGCATTCAGAGCTGCACAATGGAGAATGATTTCCAAAGCATTAACTTGAAGACATTGAGACTTGGATGTTTTCAAAATGACTCTATTGTGCTCAAAGGATTCTAGACTACACCAGCTACTCTAGAAGAGTCTTTTTCCCTTTTTAAAAATGTCAATTCCTCGAGCCATCCCCGGAGTGCATTGTCAGGGCTGATTCCTTAGTGAAGCAAGTTCCATCAGTCAAAGCTCAACAGATACAAATAATATCAGGATATGGATATAAATTAGTGCGACAGACCTTAAATAGTTTTGACAGGTTTAGTAAGTATATATAGCGACACAGAATGCTATTCCTGCTGTCAGACATCAATATGTAGACAGAAGATTGGGGGCACCATGGAAACTCAGCAACATAAGAGTGGTATTGATTGGATAGAAAATGAGGCTGCAATTTAAGCTTAAGGCTGCCAGAGATGCCAAGAATGGAGAATGACCTCCAGCAGTGAGTTTTCAGCATAAGCTCCCTGTGAACAAGCCAGTCCAAGAAGGATAAATCAGGGACAAGCTCACCAGGGATATGGGTCGACCAAATGCAGGCTACTCTAAGCAGATGAGAATCACTCTGTGTGTGCGCGCGCGTTACAGTGACCTAGTTCGTTCAAAGACAGCATTTTGAATGGTTTATTATAGGGGCTTGAAACAAAGAGATTTCCTCAATTAAAGTCCTGAAATGAATCCTCTAAATGAAAATGCTTTTGATGCACTGATCAGCAAGAGGTTGTAAATACCAAAGCAAAGCGTACATTGTTAAACACCATTTCCCACAGAAAAACACCACGGTTGGGAGTGTAGGCAATGAGGGGGCCCAAACAGAGCAGGAGGTTTCATGAGCAATGCCAGCTCCATCCCTAATGCCCTAGTATTACACCAAAACACTTGTTACTGTATAACACTGGATAAACCATATCTTCCCTGCTGCAAAAACACAATGAAATAAAGTAAGAGTATGTGTTAAATGAGTGCATTTTCAGAGCTCCTGTAAAAGACTATTTTTAACTGTTACCTGAGGACTCAGGAACAACCGTTCCCAGAATGACTGAGAAGAAACACAGAATGTGTCAGGGAAGTACCTTGCTGGAGCTGTGACTGCTGCAAGTCAGCTAAGTAATAATATTCACATTAGTGACAGAAAGATGAATCTACATAAAACATCCAACAGTACAGCTCTGTCAGGAATAAGATAAGCTTCCAAAGTGTCCTCAGTGTCAGTATGGGCAAAGAGGAATACAGACATATGGCACTGGGAGAGCAGCACTATGATTTGTAAAATGATAGTAAAACCAATCTTCTGCTTGCAAGGATATATCAGCCACAGACTGCATCTCAAATAACTGGCGATAGACATCTGGATAATTGCAAAAAGTCTTAGGCCACTTCTACACTATCAACAAAGATTTGTCGTTTCTAAGAGAAAGATTTGTTGCTGGCTTCTCCATTTTCCACCTAAGAGTTTCTTCTGGAGCATGCTAAAGTCAGTAAGTTTCTGTCCTTCAATTTCATCTAAAGCTTCCTAAGTAATAAGTCAACAAAGAGTTAGCTTTGCCTGGAGACAGAGATATATTAAACTTTCCTTCTCTTTAGAGTCACTAAACTATGCAGCAGCTTTTTTGTTGCTGGGTTTGTTTGTCTTCTCCAATGAAGTACCATCTCCATTCACTTCCAAATTTTCATTGCTACAGCAAATTAACAAATTTTGTCACAAATATACAGCTTCCTTTTTCCCTTCAGACCATTTCTCTTGCTCAAAAATTCAGATTTTTTTATCTTTTTTTTTTTAATTCTTATTTCTTTGCAGGGAGGTGTATTGGGTTTGCATGGCAAGGTTTTGGTAGCAGTGGGGGATGCAAACCCAATACAGGAGGAAACATAAATTTTGCTTTGTAGATCAGCTCAAGCACACTGTCCAGAAAATGTAAAAGCCAAGTATTTCTTTATAACAACTTTTCCCACATTCTTCCCTTCTCTCATTTTCTCTCCATCTCCGCCTTTCTTTCCCCTCCCTAATACAAGCAGTACACACTCAGTCTATTTATTTTCCAAAAAGCTCAACTTTGCTAAAAGCTCAGAACAATCAAATCCCAAGGGGAAAACAACTAAAAGGTGGAGAGTTCAACAGTTGATGAGCCCCAGGTAAAGCATTCTTCTCATTTAGAGGAAACAGGATCTAGTTAAAACATCTACCACTACCCATAGCTGCAGGGTTATCTCACAGAGAAAGATTTAATGTACATCACAAACATTTCCATGATGCTCCTAAGAACTAACCAGTCTCTAGGGTTTATATCCTAGAATCCAGCTTCAGCTTAGTATCACTAAGCTAATGCACAGCAGACATACACTGCCAAGGCAGTGTGGAAGAGAGAGGTGTGTGACATCCAGCTGGAACATGTAAGAGGAGCAGGTGAGCTTCCAAAGAATTAAGACTACTTCCCTCTAAAAAGTTCTACTTTTAAAAAGGAGAGGATGAAAGAGGATAAAGAGTAGAGAAGCATAAATGCTGGAGACCGTAACACATTGTCAGAATAATCTGTACGCTCAAGAGGAGGAAACTGTATTTCCACCACTGTTATCTCAGATTTTCTCCCAATTCAACCCTCCAGAAAAAATGGAAAACATAAACTAACGAAATGAGTTTTGAATAGATCTATCAGCACTTGCTAGATTGAGTTGTTCCACCAAAAGTAAACCACGGATAAGAAGGCTAAGTCCCAAGAAAAATACCGGTTCAAGCGCTGGGTCTGAGGGTACAATTTAACCTCATTATCCCGAGTCTCAGCTGGGACATTCCTGGCACTGGGCAACTAGGACCTGTGCGGGGTTTGCCGCTCTGGGGTCACTCCGCTGCCCTTTTGTCCTCTCCAAACGGACCAGCCCGAGGATTCCTGCCTTTTCTCCTGGCTGGGTCACCTCCCTCACTGCCACCACTCTCCTTTCTCAACCCTGCCTTGGCTTTTGAACGCTCCCAGGCACGGACCCACCGCCGGGACGGCCGTCGGGGGCAGGGACGCGGCAGCGCCCCGACCACCCCCAGACCTCAGCCCCCGCCGCCCCTCGGGCAGGTGTCTCCGTGTCCGGGCTGCCACCCAACCCCACAGCCCTTCTCCCCGGCACTCGCCGGGCGGCGAGGGGAGGCAAGGTGGGGCCGGAGTTGCGGAACCCGCTCTCCAACTCCCGCAGAGCCGGGGCAGGGACGGGGGAAGCGCTTCCCACCCTCCTCTTAGGGGAGCAAGAGCCGGGGACACCCTCCCTCGGGCGGACCCCAGGAGCCCCCGCCACCCCCTCTGACTTACTTCGGGCAGCGAAAAGCTCTTCTCCCGCAGCTGAGAGGGGCGAGCCGCGGCCGTCCCCGGTGAGCGGCTGCTGCCGCCGCAGCGCGTCCCTGCGCTTCCCCACGGGCGGGCTGGCTGGCCGGCCGCCGCCTCCTCACGCCCCGCTCCTCCCGCGCCCGTCTCTCTCTTCCCGCCGGAGGTTTCTCGCCGAGATTTTTATACCGGAGTCAGGGAACCTGATCCGCTCTTGGACTCGGCACAGCCCGGGTTACAGCCAGGCGGCGAGAGCAGGGAGACGGGCGGGCAGCAGGGCAGAGGGAGCGGCCGCGCTGCCCTCTCATGTGATGCGGCGGGGACGCGCCCGACGGGCGGGTCACCCGCGGGGTAGACCCCCCCTCACCCCAACCGGGGGGGGGGGCGGAGAGGGGAGGGGGGGGCGGGACGGGGACGCTCCGTCGGCGCAGTGGGGGGTTCGGGGGCAGGTCCTCGTGCGCCCGCCGCCGCGGAGAGCCCAGCGGGGCAGCGCTGACCCCGCCGGCAGGTAACGGGCTGGTCAGCCCAAGAGCTTCCCCTCCTCTTCTTCACTGCACCCCCGGCCGCTGAAAGGGGGGAGCCGAGGGCGGGAGCAGGGGGGCACCTCACGTTACTCCCGGCCGGTGCGGGGTCTCGCCGGGGCTACAGTCACTTCTCCAGGCACAAACATCCATCCACACCTTTTGCCCGATAGCCTTTGGCTGTCGGGCTATGGGGCGTTTTAATTTTGGCCTCGCTGACTTACAGCTTACCACTTAGACCATGGCAGTGTTGGTCTGGAAATTCTGCTGGGAGGGGGGAAAATTAAAACAAACAAACAAACAAAACCCACCCTAGCTTTTAATGTCTATTGGGGCTGAAAGTGCCATAAGAACAACTTTTGTCATTGTGTTTCAACACTTATGGTTATAATGGTTGCTGCAGTTTTCAAGGTTTTCATTTAGGAGTAGGCTTTTCCAACTTTTTGGCTCATTACATCCACTCAATAAGAGTGTTCCCCAGTCCACAGCTTAATTTAAAACTAAGTGGACTAGTTCCAAACTCTAGGCAATTTCTATGTAATTCCCTATCCCCAGGACAAGTCTCTGCCTTGATTTGAAAGACTGAGCCCATTGAGTGCTTGGGTCTCAGCTGGGCTTGCAGCTCACAGCTCCTGCTCCAGCTTTGCACAGAAATCCAGTTCAGATTCTTCTCCTGCTTCCCGAGGAATGAGCTAAAAAAGTAATTTGTCTGGCACCGTACACATTGCATCATCTAACACCTACCATCTGTGACAATGAAAAGCACTGTGCGGCTAGTCCCAGCGTGGGCAATTGCACCCACCTGGAGTCTTTCTTAGTAAAGTAAACTATTCCTTTCCATCCACACCTTGGCATCTCCTTTTCATCACACGGTTATGTGATTAGTCCTGGCATGGCTGTTCAGGATTTGCACCACTGGCAGATTTAATGACAGTAATGTAATTTAAAACAACAACTTTGATTTGCAGTGTAAATTTGTGGCTTGAGGTGGAGAGAATATTCTTTCTAGCAGCTGGACAAGTGGAAATGAGCACTCTAATAGTAAACTTCACCTTTGTGTTTCAGCCTACGCAAAGCTGAATGGGTCCTTGATACCTAGCTTGCACCTTCCCGAGGGCTTCTCAGTGAAATACTGGCATCACGGTGCTAAGCATCAGGGAGATCTAGAGAAAGACACTTTCCATCAAAAAACACCTGGTAGTGTCTGACACTTTAAATCCTCAGAGTTTCTCCATACAACCACAATAGTGCATTTCAGATGGTCAATCATGTCTGCATAACAAAGAGAAAGCAGAAAAGAGGACAAAGGCTGATCTGTAAGCTCACCTTGATCGAAACCAAAACATATTGCAAAGTGGGTCAAGAGATCTCTTCCTTTCCTTACAGAAATAGGAGTCTTAGCTAAAACACTGAAAACTTAACATTTTCAGCTTTTCAGAAAACAATGGAAAGTTTCTGCCAAAAGCGTCTGCTTTTCACAAAGACGTGCATGATGTTAGAAACCTCAGTTGTCCACTAAATTTTAGAAGCAATGTCAATAGACAGTCATTGACCAAATTTGTTCATAGCTTTTCTTCATACATAGTTTTCCATAGCTCAGAAATTAATTTCCCAAAATTGAGTTTACATGCACAGAAACTAGTTTCATGAGGCATGGCTTGGGTTTTGATTCAGAAAGTCCAAAATAAAACTGCAGACAAGGTTAACACAGCTGCTCAGAGGACAGATTATGGTCTGAAGCACCTCTGACTGAAAAAGAAAGTATCTCAGTTTTCATTTGACAAAAAGCAAATGTGTTTTAATGTTAATATTACTTCTGTCTCAGTGGCACCTTGAGTCCTAACTAAGGTTTCCATTGCAATAAGCACTGTAGAAATACAGAAAGATACTCAAACAGACCCAAATTGCCTGCTGTTTGTTGCCTTCGATATTAATGGGGTATAACACTTTAATTTCTTGACTCAACCTTTGCTATTGAGGTAGAACTCACAAATACTTAGAAGGGTGTGAGACAGTTGGTGAATACAGCAATCTTGGGATGACCACTGTGACTTCTTTTGCCAAGAAAAAGTCATGAGCTATATGTTAATCACAGCCTCAAAGGTGCCTATTGTGCTGGTTTCTAGAGGGAAAGAACAGGACAGTATGGAGAGAAGGGATTGATGGAAGATAAGCTATGACCATTTACTTGCCACAGGGATATTTTCCTTATTTAAAGAACTGTGAAGTTGGAGAGGCTTATTTCAAGAACTTCTCTGCTGTTCTCTTTCTTCTGATTTTTTTTTTTCCAGCCAATGATTTATTTCCTACATAGTGTCTGAAATTACAGCCTAATCTATGTTTCTTGTGACATATAAACAAATTCATACTGAAAAAGTAGGTTTTGACTATTACTTTTTTTAGTCTAGACACACAGCTAACCTAGAAAGGAGAATTTGCTTTCAGATTGTCAGTGATTCTTATCCTTGAAATCCTCATCCTCAATATTTCTTTACAGCTTCTGGGTCCACTCTGATCCCTAAAAAAAAAAAAAAAAAAAAAAAAAAAAGGTGAGGAATGGACTGGAAGCTGTAAAAGTCAAATTTCTACTTTCATGTATCCTCTTTGCTTCCCAAACAGAAATTGGCAACCTAATGAAAGAGAGACCAAGGGGGATGAATTTTCTTTCAAAAAGAAAAAGTGAGGATTAGGGCTATAGGAAGTTAAAAAGGACTTCTGACTGGTGACACATTCAAATGCTCTCATAAACAATCCAAAAGTATTAGACCCCAATTAGAATCCTAATTCAATCAGTAAACGTTCAAGGTAATTTTGGGTAAAGAAGCTCTCCAGTAGTAGACGTAGTTTGTGCCAAAAGTTAGAAAGCTGCCCATAATAAATTTACTCTCACTGAGGTTTTTTTTTCTTTTGAAAAGAACCAATTTCCCCCCCCTGAAACTGGGTTTTTCAGTACTTTTAGGCAGTCATTTTAGAAGCCACCTGAAGAAGATGATTGTTACTTGGATCTCATCAGCTTCTACCAGGAGTTTGCACTTCTTTCCAAAGATGCCCTTGAAAAATTCTGACTCTAAAGCTCAGATTCCAAAGTAAGCAGACAAGGCTTTATGCAATTTGCTCCCAAGCGATTCACTGTTTTTGATCCCACTTCTGAGTAGAATAAGACTGTACTTTTCAAAAAGCAACCACTCCTTGTGCAGCAGTTGAAAAGTCAGCTTGGGCTGAACTTTCTGTGTTTGTTTCAGATACACTGTAAATACCAATTTCTTCCTCTCGGCCTCCCTAGCCATCAGCAACAGCAGCTCCAGGAAGATGTAACGTGATCCCAGGAAAGCAAAGAGAACTCAACAATAGCTTAAAGATTTATTTTTTTTTTCACCTTTTGCTCCATTGTTGTTCCTGAGCTATTGAGCTGCCAAACCCTGGCAACTGAGTGCCCTGCATCCCTACTCCTGCGCTAAGATCAGATTTCCATTAGTGATACTGAATTATTTAGTGAATGCATCGAAGATTGAAATCAACTACTTCTAAGCTGTGTACCTTCTCACCCTATCTTTCAAGTCTGCACAATGGCAGGCATATTGTCACAGATACTATCAATCCTATAATTGCAGTAGAAAAATCCATGGAGTTAAAAAATAATAATTCATACCTCACTCTCTAGTATTGAAGCAATATAGTATATAAAAAAAAATCTGATTTCCCAGATGTATGCAGAAGAAGACAAACAGAGAACATGAACCCAGAAGAGTTATTCTTTCATGCACGTATGCTAAAAACTACTGAACACAAAGTCAGTGTCCCAGAACTTAGTCTTAAGCTTCTGTCACCAAACTGGGAATATATGTTGTAACTTTACGCATTTGACTGATTCTGTTTTCTACAAGAGGATTAAAGCTCTTGTGCTAAAAATTATTCATGTGCATACATCTGCATGTTGCAGTTTGAAATCCACAAATATAATGTGGCACAGCAGGCCTTCCCAGATCCCCACCATTTAAAAGAGTGCCGTTTGCCTGTTGGCTTCTCTCACTGTTTTCTTCTTTTGTTCTGGCAGTCTTGGGAATGGAAGTCCTACATATCCAGGATTTGAAGTTTATTATATATAAAAAAAACAGCTATGGTGAAAAAAAAATGGCATTATCACTTTTTTTTTTTTCCTTTTCCCATTTAGTGAACTGGAATTCATTTCACTCCAGTTTTTGAGTTTGGAGTGAAGTATAAACCAAAACAAAATAGCATCTTACTGTGAAAGGCTGAGTAAAAGCTACCATTTTTGTTCTGTTTTCTGGGGGTTTTTTTGTCACTTCATATTTCTGGGTAAAAATCAAAGCAAAACACAGAAACAAAGTGTTCTTTCACTGAAACAGAATCAATAAAAATGACATTTTAATTTAGTTTCAAACTTCTGGCAGAAAATTACTGAAGAAATAGAATGCAAATTTCCTTTTCATTTTCTCTCAGGAAGAACCTGATTTGCTAATACCTATTTTTTCTCAAGGCCCTATACCCACATGTCTAACTACTCTGTGAATAAAGGACTAGCTTTAGAAGTAGAGAAGGTAGTATTTCTAATCCCACTGAGTCAGTCCTTGATACTTTGTCATTTAATATCAGCTGTAGTGTTAAATACCTTTCCCTTAGGCACTGAACTGGTCAATTTTATGCTCAGTGACAAGGAAGCAATAACAAATTTGAGGCGCTACCTACATAGCGGGCAAGCGGTTGGAAAATGGAAAACATTCTGATCATTTGCCTATGAGCTGAATCATAACACACAACCATTCTCCAGTTAAAACTACGGTAACCACATTTGAAATACATAATCAGTACCTTTCATTCTAATGGTGCTTATATAATTAAATAAATATTTCTTAATATATTCTCTTAAGAATGAATTGCTACTGTTGTGGGGAGTGGCCATTAGGACACACTCTGCATCCACAGTCTGATACAAACAGCACAACTCTGAGCTGAATGTATGAACAAAGAAGACATTCCACTTATCAAAATGTTCTCTTTCCTTTTAAAATTATTTGTTTGTCAGTTTTAAAGGGTTCACCTGCATAATTATGATGCCAAATTTCACATTTAAAGACAATTATAAGTGGTTTTGACAAGTTTTCCTTACATGCAATCAAATGATGAGATGTTCTCCTTCAGTGCAAGTGTAGAACAGACAGCTAAATCCTTGATTATGAATTTCAGTGAAATCACAGCAATAAAAGAAACACTGAGAATATAATACTGACAGGTAGTTATTAAACATGTTCAGAAATAGCATTACCAAGATTTCTTTATAGCTGGGTCTTCCCAGACTTTAGTGGCTTATCCTCAGTCCACAGTTCAGCTCATCAGCTCACTATTTCAATGGTTACAGGACAAGCTTGCATATACTAACAGAGGTTTTTTCTTCACTTTAGCTACTAGCACTCACTGTAGTAAAGTCAAGCCTGCACTGAGACTGACAGTTGTTGAAGTAACAGCAACTCATCCATAAAGTAGGACATAATAAATTTTAGGCTTTAAAAATGGTCACTCCTGAGGATGATAGGGTTGCAAAGCTCTGCAGGTGATAGTTTGCTAGCTTGGTATTTTCGCAAGAAAGTAAAATAAAAAGTGAAATTGTATTAAGGTTAAGTAGTATCCTTTCTCTGATACCATTTTTAGAAATAACTATGGCAAACAGAAAGTTTAGAAGATATATAGTGCACACATATAGGCACATGGACACACGTAATGAGAAACCAACATAAAGGTCTGTTAGAAACATGGGAACTGGAAGATAATCAGCTATAACCCACGCATGTGCAATACCTTGGTAGTTAATGTAATGGCCACGATTTTCCCCCCTATAAGAACAAAATTAGGTACATCTGTTCTTAACTTACTGGCAATTTCTTGCTTGAGATTTGAGCCAGTTGCACAGTCCTCATAAAGCACAATACATCTTTGATGGAAAATCCTGTGGGATGGTGTTGGCTTCAACGTCAGCTTGATCTAGGTTTTCACGCTCAGGAGTTTAACAAAACATGGCATCATCATTCACAGACCTGGGTCTGGACTGGTTGTCATTAAAAAAAAAAAGAGCACATTAAAACCCTTTAACATCCACATTAAAGATTTTATACTGATGTCTAAGTCTGGGGACTACTATGGGCAATGCTAGCACTTCTTGCAAAATGATAAAAGTTTTTCCCCAAAGAACTAGTATTACTCACACTTTTCAAAAGTAAAAACTGAACAAGCAAACAATGGAGAGAATGTTCTGATTCTCCGACTCCCAATTTTACAGGAAAAGTTCAGAATATAAATGTGTGTTAAAAAACTCAAAGTTAATAAAAATATTCAGAATATGTGTTAAAATCTGTATACTTATATAATACATTTAAATGCTAAAAATTTGGAGTCTGTCTCATGAAGTCTTTTTTTCACATTTTTAACTCTTAGAACGGTTAATATAGTGAGATGGACTTAAGAAAATAGCTATACTTACATTACATGTTGTTTTCTTCTGTTTTCTCCTCCAGGAAATTCTTCAGTAGTTCCTTCTGCACATCAGGAATTTGAACCTGTTGCTGGTAATAATTTTGTCTACACTATTCATTTTTAGAGTTAAATTATTGAGATTTTAAAAGGACATGGATCTGATTGATAGAACATATTTGTTTCTACTTTGAAGAGCAGGAATAATCAGGCTAACTGTACAATCTACAGCCAATCTACAGCTTTTCTGGTCTTTGGGATTATTATTTCTACTGAAAAATGATTGGGAAGTAAAGTCTCATCTTCAGTCTTCTGAGCTCTATCAGGAACTCTATGCCTTTTGAAAATCCCACAATCTTTCAGTATTATTTATGCAATGTTTAAAACAATGGAACACAATCTTAGCTAAGGTCTGTACTCTCTTTCTTCCTAATTTCAGTATTAATGATAATTAGTGTACACTGTTGAAATTGATGAAATTATATTAATGGGCTTGCAGAACCTAAGACGATAGATGAACTTGTACTTCAGTAGCAATATTCTTGTTTTTTCAATTTGCTTTTTCAACACTACAAGAGATTACATATACCTCTACTTAAAGCTCTTCAGAATTGTTTTTACCTCCCCAGGCTATTCCATTTCCAATTATTCAGGCTAAACACTAAGATGTTGCAAAGTAGACTTTTCCAAACAATTAGATTGAGCTCTGTCTCCCTCTCTGCATCTCTACCCTCTTCAGCATTCTTCCTACCCTCTTTAAATAACCTGCATCCTTCTCTTTCTCTAAATGATGCTAATATAAGACCCTATTAGGACAGCATAAATAATGCATATCTAGAGATTGTACCATCATCAAGGAGTTGAAAGCAGCAATACAGGATTTGTGTTGGGAACCACTGTTAACTGCCTAAAGGCAGTATAATATTTAATGAAATGTTCTCAATATTTAACAAAATGCTCATGTTCCCAGTATAATTTGCCTATTTGTGTTTCCTCCATCATATTTTTTCCAGAAGTAGAAGACATGAGTCTTCAACAAGGAGTTTGTTGTCTATGACCCTGCATCACTGTTGTTATCTGAACTCTTTCTTTAGTGACGTGGTTTAGATTTTTATTAATCTTTTCTTTTTTTTTTTTCTTTTTTCTTTTTTTTTTTGTGACATCTGTTTTGTTTCAGCTGTCTGGGATAGGAAATGAGGAGCACTTTCATTGTTGGATTACCTGTCTTTACTCTAGCATCTACAGGTACCATTCATTTTTTGGCTGAAATGTTGTTTTGGAATGTTGTAAAATGATACTCCCTTTATGTCTCAAATTATTCCTACAGTGTTGGTCAAAAAACTAACACCTAATTTTGAAGCATAGTCATAGGACCAGGTCACAACTGTAATTCAATGCTCTTTATACAGTGTTTTTCCCCTGGTTGTTCCAATGATGAAAGAAGTGCTGGGAATTTATTTTTTTATTCATTAAATTGAAAAGTGAAGATGGGAGAAGTCCCTGCAAACTGATATACTTACTACCTGATCTGGCCAGGGAAAAGTCATTATTCAGGGAGCCCTGCTTTATTAACAGGGATAACATTTTTATTCAATCCTATATGAACCCTCACAGTTGGAGTTTTTCCCACAGCCTGTCTAATGCTCAGATTCATTCTGTAAAGAATGCCCAGATCAGACTGTAGGCAGACATGCATCCAGACTCCTCTTACTGTGGTGCCTTTTCTCACCTATGATTTTCCCCAGTGACATAATAAGCCAGCTGCATAAGCGAATCAGAAAAATTACCTGGCACTTTGCTAGAAGTGATCTAGGAAGGGGGTTTAAGGCAAATTTTGCTGGGTTTACCATTATTAAAGGAAAAAAACCAAAACCAAACAGGTAAATTCATCGAAATTTACATCTTCTGCAATACAGGCTGTAATAACAATGTGTTCAGAAAACTTCAAGATCATAGGTACTCAGATTCATTGAACATCAAGCTATTGCTCAAGGTGTCACAAAATCATTACTGATTCTCTGACCACTCTCCTCTGATCACAACTTTTCAAAATTCAAATCTTACCCACTAAGATTATTGAACAAAATTTGAGAAACTTCAACTATACCATTTTAAAATTCAGGTGCTTTGTTATTTGGGACAGCTGAGAAGTGGAAGAACATTGTATCTGGAACCACTTCAGAATACAGACCACTGTTAAGCTCAGGCTGTCTAAAAAATGAAGACAAATTAAAGAAAATGGAAAGTGATTTCCTGTTCCCTGCGTGCAGAATTGCTTGACCAACATTGTGAAAAAGCTAACATTCATAACTGTAAAAGTCATTAACCAAATGTCCTCCAGCTTGAGAAGGTCTGGTTTCCTACATCTCATCAATACTTAGGATGTGGGACAAGACTGAAGCGCTATTTTTGACCACCATTCTGAGACCAAAGTTTGCATTATGATCTCTGAAAAGCATTTGCTTAATTAACCTATGAACAAGATTAAATTAGTCACTTTTACTCAAGGTTTGTTTCTTTGTGATGGAAAGCATTTTTTGGGTTTTGTTTTTGGTTTGGTTTGGTTTTTTTAATTAATACTTCAGAACAACAGCTGAGAAGAGAGTTTGAATGGTTGAGGCAAAGAAAAAAAAAGAAGACAACAGTAGTTCTACCTTAAGTATAATTAGAATTATTGAATTATTATTAATAACTAGCATATTTAATCTGAGAACTGAAAGCTTCATTAATATTATTGCCTGCTGTGTACTGGTGGTTAAACTGGTGGTTAAGAAAAGTTAAATCCTTTTTTTTAAAAAAAAATTAGTAAGTGAAATAAATGCTAAGTCTAAGTTCAAGACTCTGGATGCTAGCTTGCCTTGCAGGACACGAACAGGACACTCTCTGCCACCAGAGTCTCAGCCCATGCATTATGCCTGCTCCCATCTCATGACAAACAGTAGTAGCACAGCTTGCTCTTTTGTCTTGTGGCTGCACTAGACCTCATTAGGCTCCTTTATTTCATGATTATGCAAGAAAATGATGACAAGAAAATGACTGGAAGACATTGGTGGTTGAGGCCTGAGTCAGATGGCTGAGCTGTATCTACAGCCTGACTACTTGCATAGGAACCTACACCTAATACCCTTGTGGCAAGAAGGTGAGGAATTATTTACCTGCTTGCCTGGAAATTGCATTTGCTTCTTCCAGTCAGGCAGGCTGCTTCTCCATGGCCACATTTAGGCAAAGCATGAACAGAGCTGTACCCCTGGAGGAGATAATTTTTTAACTGTTACCCTTAGTTCACACTGAGATAAAATCATTTTGTTGTTGTTGGCCAGTGCGCCGTAGACCAGGCTCTGTAGTGTTTTTCAACACTATGCTGACTTTAAAAGGGACAGAAGAAAAACAAAACAAAAGAGAAAACATTTCCATATCTATCTTTTAGGGGCTCAGAATCAGACTTTTGCCTGGTGTCATGTGTATCAATGGAAAGAATGTGACAGGGCTGCAGGCTGTCCCCTCCTTCTGCTCCCAGTTCCCACTAAGGCCCAAAACATTTGAGAAGAACAAATCTGTTTCCTATTTTCTGCACAATGGGGATTAAACTTTTAGCTTCAAGGGACAAAAAAACCCCAACAATTCAAAGCAAAGTGCCTAAGTTCATGCAACCCTCAACACAAGAAAGACTGCAGAAACTAGAAAATTCAATAGGAGACACATAGTGCAATAAAACTTACCAGATGTGAAGTTAATGTAATGGGAGCTCGGGGACTTGCAGGTCTGTTCTTTTTTTCTAGCAGTTATTTCCTGGGTGCCTTTGAGTAAGTGAAAGAAACCTCTCTTTAGCTGGCAGTGGTGAGTTTAGTCCCTGACTCTACAAGTGACCCGTATTTTGTGTTGCCTCCAATTCCCAAACTGAGGGCAATAACAGTCCATTTGTCTATTCATGCTCCCAGTTACTTACAGCAAGTACTTTTTTCTGTTATTCTGGTTTTATATAAACCCAGGGAAGGCCTGGATAACAAATAATGGTCCTAAACATAAGGATATGACCCTGAGCACCCTGACCTAACTTTGAAGTTGACCCTGGTTTGAGTGTGGAGTTGGACCAGATGTCCCTACCAATATAAATTAGCCTATGTTTATATTTCACAGCAATAGCAATTCAGTATGTGTTTTAATAAGCAGATAGGTTTGTCATGAAAGTCTTCATATTGCCAAACTGCAGCTTTGAGGTCCAGACAACTTTCTGTCATTCCTAAAGCCTTCTTGTGGGAGGTTACTCATGATGATCCCCACGTCCATCTTAGGTTCAGCAGGCTCATAGATCTTTGTACAGTTGTTGAGCCATAACCCATCTCTCACATTAAACAGGAGGTGCAGTTAAGCCCATTCCTGATTTGAGATATCTAGAAACAACAAAGACAATTTATGAAGGCCATCAGTCACTCAGCAAGAGCTATCCCCTTCCTTCCCTCTCCAGATAATTACGGGTAGAGCAACTAGAGATTCTCTGACTTGAAAAGGCTTCAAGCAAGTCTTCCAGTGTTGGTAGACCTGGAAACTTTGAGCAAAAAACTTACCCCTTGCAATTAAGAAGCTCTGCTGTGTTTAGCAGAAGAGGACGTTGTATGCATTGCCTGTGAGCAAACAGCCACCAGAGAATATACTGAATTTGTAGCACCCATGTCCCCTCTCCATCAAATGTTGACTAAATGCTGTGGCTGCAGAACCTAAGTGAATTTTTTTTCCACAAGTAGAAAAAATATATCTTGCTATGTGTCTGAAGGAAGCCCATAGTTACCTGCTCTTGCTGGCTTGTGTTGTTTCTGTGATCTAGTGAGGCTACATGGCAAAGAGTGGAAAAAAACCCCAACCCTAATATCTCATATGGGTTAGTAAAGAAGTGAAGTAGCAATATGAGCATCAATATATCCAGGTAAGACAATTATAACTAAATATCTCAATCTGGAAGCAGAAAGTCCATTTTCAAAAAGCTTCATCTCCTCAAGAGACAGGCAGCAAGAAAGAATCTAAAGCAGAAAAACTATCTTCGGCCAGTCGCAATGATGTTTCTGAATTATTCACCATTCCCAAATCCTTGGATCCAAGGCCTTCACATACATATAGTCATTTTTACAGATGTCTGTTTTTTTGAATGACTGAGTTGAGACACTGAAAAATACTGAAATTTAGAAGGATCTGTGAAATTGTATTCTAGAAAGTTTAATATCAGTGTTTGCTAATTTAAAAATAAAATAATCCAAATACCGTATTGCTGGCTTTTCAAAATCAGAATATAGAGAATTATAGAAGCTTTAAAAAAAATAATCTTAAATATGAGAAGGTTAGAGGGTATTAATATTCTGAATCAAACAGTGCCCAGTAATCCTAATTAGCCGTTATTCTCTTTCCCCCACATATGCAGACAGATGCTTAACTTCTGGCTACAGATCTGACCCCTTCATTATTAAGGGGGGGAAAAAATCCCAAATGATCTGCAGACCACTGCGATAATGAACTAGGTCTCCCAGGAGGAGAGTCAGCTAGACTGGAAATCCAGTGTAAGAATTTCAGGGTGACTTGTGGAGTCATGAACTCATGCAGCTATGGACATACTGCTCCCATGGTTTTATATTAGAGGAAAAGTCAAGCTACAAGCTTCATTCTACAAGCTGCACATTGATTTACTATAATGTTAATTCAGGTCATACCTGTGAATATATACCAAATTTCAGGCCCTTGCTGCAACATTAGGTGGCACATAATTGAAAATGAAAATGGAAAAGCTTAAGGACTGAAAAAATTATGGAGAACTTTTGATAGCTGTGTTGCACTGAAACTGTTAGTTATCGAGCGATCTCTTATTCTGCAATCATCTCATTCAGCTGGACACAACTGATTATATCTGCCCTTCCATCTTACATTTGACAAAAGGCAGAAGGGAGAAACAAGGAAAAAGAGAGAACAGACAGAATAATGACCCCTTAAATTTATGTGGTGCCTTGCATCCCAGTATTACCTACTTCAGGGATGATACTGAGACCCATTAGCAAAATGCATATACTCCTGGCACTAAATACTTATTCATAAATGGAGTGAGAAAGACCAGAGCTTGTTAGAATACCATCAGATCTGTCAGCAAAGAAATTTATGTGATACATACATGCATTAACAGAAGCAGGCAGGTAATCACACACTATTTCTAGCAAACACCATCCTCAGCCTGCTGGCTAATTATTTCAGCAACAAATTCTTAATTCTAGACAGCAAACACCAGTCTGAATCACATAACAGCATTGTTTGATTCATGGTGGTCCGGGTTGGATGGGGCTTCAGGGTCCAAAACGCCTTTCAGAGCTATTTTTTAAATCTATTTCATTTTTAAATCTCTTCTTTATTCTCCTGTCACCATTAAAAAAAACCCCAACCAAACAACAACAACAAACTCTCCAACTACTATGTGCCTGCCAGCTTTTGTCCAGCATAACAGAACAGACACCTGAGCTGACCTATACCCATCCTTTGGTGAGAAGCCTCCTGCTTTCCTCTCACTTCTGCAAAACACTGCATCCCAAAGCTGAAATGTCTTGAATGAGAGCAAATTACCCCGGGTAGTTTCTTGCCAAGGATTAGGTGCTTTGATGGCAAACATAGAACAGACAAGGCTGCAGTCAAAAGTTCTTCTGACACTCAGTGCTACTGATTTTTGTTAGCTCCCTGATTAGATAGCAAATTGATTACGTATACTAACCAGGCAGTGCTTCACCTGGCTTCCTATTAAGCTACAGGTTGTCCATCTGAGCTTAAGCCCCAGCAAGAAGCTCCTGTTTCATATCCATGAGACACAAAATAGTTATTTTTCTGAGTCTTGGGATTCACAGCTCACCTTCCTACCTGTGGTATTGCTTGCCTTACTGAATGAGAGCAACAGGATCCATGCAATTGGCACACTATGGTGATTTAACGCGGCCAACAGCCAAACATCACACAGCTGCTTGCTCACTCACTCTCCACTGCCCAGGGAATTAAGGAGAGAATTGGAGGGATAAAGGTAAGGAGATGAAAACAATTTAGTAAGTTAAATGAAATGAAACAAAATCAAATTAAAATAATAATAATATTGATAATAGTAAAAATACATAAACAAATTATGCACAGTGCGATTGCTCACCACCTATGCTGACCAATGCCCAGCCTGTTCCCAGCTAGCAATCCCAGAGGGGAGAAAATCCTGAAACTCCAATCCTGGAAAAGAGAGAAAGTACTTTCCATCCAACCCTCATTTATATACTGATCATAATGTTTTATGATATGGAATATCCCAATACCAATTTGGATCCGTTGCTCTGGCTATAGTCCTCCCAACTTCTGCATCTGCAGACTATCAAAACCAGAGAAGCTGCGAAGTCCTTGATTTCTTAGCAACAACTAAAAACATCAATATATTATCAACATTGTTCTTATACCAAATCCCATACTAAATCCAAAACACAGTGCTATTCTAGCTTTTAGAAGCAAAGTAGCTTTATGCCAGCCAAAACCAGGACACACACTGGTACTGTAACTCCATGTTCACATAGAAACCATTCCTGGCAAACAAACACACACATACACATACACATACACACACACACACACACACACACACACACACACATATATCTTTAGTACCACTGAAGTTTATAGACAGGTGGGGCAGAGAGAGGGAGGTCAGAAGATTTCCTTGTCCTATAGTACACCTGCTGTGAACTCATATGGCTGCAAATATAGTACTCATGTATCAATATGAACGTGAAAATATGAAACCCAACACCTTGAAATTATAGGACCACTTCCAATATTTACCTACTTTTAAACTTAACAACCTTGGCAACATTTCTTACAAGCATCACTACCTAGTTTAAAAGATCCCTTGTGAGAGAGAACCACATTTTAACTGCAAGGAAATAATGAAGTCACTTGGCTGCAGTGAAACTGCAGGGTTTTCTGGAGTTTTATTTATTTATTTATTTTTATTTTCAAAGCAAATGATTCTATCAGGATTTTTTTTTTCCCCCTAAGAATGTTATTTTTAAAAATTTTTGTTACATTCTTACTATGAAAAGCTTAGCTCTTTAAAAAACATATAAATTATTGCATTTCATATGTATAGAAAGTTTGCATAAAAAGAGAATACCCCACTTAGGAAAGTGTACTAGCCTATGAGAAAGATATTTTGTGTGTGTGTGTATATATATATATATGAGAATTTCACCAGCTTTATGAAAGATTTTTGTAGGATAAGTTGGCTAGAAGTCAGCCTTGAAGCAGCTAAAATAGCTGAAATGCTGAGGAACAAGGGCAAATTACAATGAATGAGCAAAGCAACAGTTGGACTTCTCTTCAGAACTACAGTCATGTGCAAGACCACGCATACTCAAGAATCTGAAGTGCAAAACCAGTAAGACATAAAGCTGTACTCTCATTTTTTTCAAATGTACCACCCTAAGCAGCTCTGCCTGCAGGTGGTGGAACACCTCCAGATGTTGCTGTGAGGGCAGCCCTGAGCACATCAAAAGGCATCTCTTCTCCACAGACATAACCAGAGAGCAGCTGGCAGCCATTTGGTGCAGCTGGTTAGTGCAAAGGACCCCAGAGGAGCCAGTGCTTTGTACCACAGGGCTTATGACCATCAAAGCTGTGCGTGGTAGTGCTTTCTTGCTGTGCAGAAAGGCCCAGTGTAACTCATGACTAGGTTACATCCTCATCCAGCTCCAGCCAGTCCTGCACAGGCAGAACAGTTTTTTTAAGCATTATTATTATTATTAATAATAGTACTCTTAGGCTGTCTGAGAAGCAGGAAAAGGGGCTTAAGATATCCTTTAAAAGAGACAAGCACACAGCTGGTTGCTGGCAGCAGCGGTTAGCATCAAAGGGCTTGGGGTGGAGGGGGGAGCCAGAACCATGTGCGAGGGAGGTGTTTTTGTGGCAGGCGCTGTCCCAGAGAGACAAAGCAAAGGAAACATCACAAAATGATTCATAAATATAGTTTCAGGAGGGGAGAGCAGAGGCAAAGGAACTGTTAGGAAATACCAGCTTGCATAGGAGAGAGGTCACAAAGACTTTGCATCAGAAATGGTGCAGAAGCTCCTGAGTGGGGTAGAGAGGGCAGCTGCTGGAAACAGAAAAAGCAAGCAATGGCCATAACAGAAATTTCTTCAATCACACACAGCTGGGCAGAAACAAATGGAGCCATTATATGCTCATGGATTAGTTTAAACAGTGCTAAACTGAGAACCCAAGATAACATGGGCTGAATCAGAGAGTGTGCTGGAGAAATGCTCCTGAGATGCATAGCTAAGACCCTGAGGTGGCCTATATGCGTACCTTACAGTCCTGCTGCACTCTGCTGGATCTCTTCTACACACACTGAATGCTGTGCTGACAATCTAAGTTTACTGAGGGACTGAAAAGGTTTCCCTGGAAATACTAAGGGTATCATTAACCTTTTTTGTTATCGTGAGCTTGAAGTTGGCTTATCCAGAGGCTTAACACTCTCTTACTATCCCTGCACTGCCACACACACACACACACACATATGCAGAATTTTGACCCTTGCATCCTTTTCCTCCACTCCCCATAACACTTCACAGTTGCCGAATCACACTTCTTTTCACTCTGCCAGAAGCAGCTCCACTGGCAAATAACACAAGGAAACTCAGCCCAGCCAAGGCATGCGCTTCTCACTTTTATTCTGTACATTTCCACACAAGTCACAATACAGAGAAAGTGTCCAAAAGGACCAGTAATCAGCTCTTTCACTGTATACATTTTTCCTCCTTCCCCCAGTTTAAAATATCCTTGTTTAGTAACACAGTGATCAAGATGGTTTGTATAAACAGGAAATGCAAGAAAATCAGGGAAGAAAATACTTTCTCACTTTGTTACAAAAACTCCTCCCCCTTCCTGTAGTCTTCTCCACTGCTGATTACCTGGACCCTGATTCTCTGTTAAAAGTGTAGCTTCATTTCATGGGTGCTGCTGCATGCCTCTGATTCCTTTTGCCAGCTGGCAGCTTCATGGTGCACAGCTCCAGGGCATTATGCATGGGGTCAGGCAGCATAAAAGAGCCCTTTGTGATGTTACTACAACTTCTGGAACAGATGTGAGTTCAGATAATAGGATATGTACAAATACTGGAACTCTGGATGCCCATGAAATGTTGGCTGAATATGCACATTTGTCATTTGGCTTTACTGCTCCATTCAGGGGACTGAACGCATTACAGAGTGGTCCAGATTCTGACCTCTATCACATCTGGGCTCACCTGGAGTGAATTCAGTGCAGAGGAGATCAGGAACTGTCCTTTATCCTTCCTGCATCATCTGCAGGAAGCAGCAAGTGAACATCCGCTACAGAGCCCCATGGAAACTCAGCCTTTACATCATAAGCCTGTTCATCACTATCCTACATGATGATGACTCCTTCTTAGCCTTGTTCTTTTCACAGGAGACACCTCCATTCCCTTAACTCTTAGCTAACTGTTCTCGTTCTTTATCAGCTTTCATCTCTCCTTTACCAAGTAGCCAAAGGAGATGTTAGTGTGAAGGCCAGAGAGTCTGCTCCCTCAGATGTTTGGCTTCATTCCCCAGAACCCTTTTGCATTAATAAACTCAAGTGGTGATTTCTGGGCTGTTGGAAAAGATATCTTAGTGATAGGGTAGAGGTGAAAAAGAGGTATTTTTGAGACAGGCTGACCCAAATAGAACACTGTGTGCTTAAAGAACACAGTATGATTGAATACACCAAAATATTATTCTCTGCAGTGAGGGCAACCACCTGAATGCTTTAATTGACTGGAAATATCAACCGAGTTAAAATTTTTAATACAATATAGCTCAAACATGGAAATCAAGCATGAGAAGTGCAAACCAGCTCATGAGAAACTTGTCATCCTCCAGTATACTTTACTATCTCAATTTAAGCCAGCTAAACCAAAAAGCATGAGACAGGGCTATTCCTACTGCCCTTCAAAAGTGGTTCCAAAAGAAGCAGGATACTGTATGGGAGTAAAGTTACAAGGCACAACAAAAAACTCATAAATAGTTAATATACAGCAGGTTTTGGCCTCACAACACAAAGCACCTTACCTGTGTGTGTATGGGGAGGTGATTTTAGGTCCATTTTACAGATAAGGAAACTGAGTCCCAGGAAGCTTAAAATACTTACCCAAACTGACTTAATGACAATGTCAGGAATAAAACCTCAGCCCCTTGATTTGCTACCTTCTGCCCTTTCCCTTTGACCACAGTACCTCCAGAGAGACTTGCTGATGAATTATAACACACAGCAAGTGCTTTCCATATTCTGTGACACAATCACATGACTTGTAACCTACCATAAGACAGAAGCATATCATTAAACAGAGTGATTTTTTTTGCATAATCTTTCTTTATATTTTGCAGTAAAACAAGTCAGTTCTTGCTCTGAATAAATCCTCACTAAGCTAACAGTGACAGTCCCATAAACCAAGTTCAGTCCTTAAGTAAATTGTATTTTCATCAGCACACACTTGTAGCTTGATGAGTATTTGTGTCCACGAGAGAATCACGTTTCCATACAACGCATCTTGGGTTTTCCCAGTGCAAGGCTGCAAAGCCATAGCTGGTCTAAAAGCTTTGCAGAAGCAAAGTAGCAGTATCAGTGGCATGAAGGCAGACCTTCAGCAAAACGTTATGCTCACTGACTCAGAGAGGACACTGAAACCACAGACTGCCAGAAGGTTTGTGTGGGAGATGCAGAAAACAAGTCCTGAGCCATATCATTGGCTAGACTTTCCAAAAGCCTCCTGCTTCCAAAAAGCTAACTGCATCCAAAATGACTGGCACAGGGTTTACAGCACAAAATAATACAAGCAGAAGAAAAATAACCTTCATTTCCCACTGTGAAAGCATGTTTCACCTTGTGGAGATTTCTACAGAGAAACGCTGGCAGTTGTATCCCATGTTCCCCTCCCCAGTGCACTGCACCTTGATGGCCCAGCAGCCAAGGCTGGCAGCTCCCAATTCCGTTTGAAAAGGTAGTTTAAACCCTGATTATTTAATTTTCCAGTAGAATTACAGGACATAGAACATATGCAACCTATGGTGTGAGGGCAGCTAGATGGCACCCATTACAAAAGGCAGTCCCACACCAGCTGCTCTGAGAGGAACCAGGCAGGAATCCCCATCCTGGGGCTTCTCCCTGCCCTGGCACCAGGAAGACAAATGAAAAGAGCTTGGAAGAGCCTTTAAGAAAGGAAGGCAGCTCCTACAGGCTTACTGATGTCCATATGTATTTTACGCTCTGCCTGGCACAGGGTGGGGTGTCTGGAACAGGTAACTTCCAAAGAGTTATTACTTTTGCCAGTAGGGTGATAGATGGATCTGTCTGCACATAAGAATCCCTCCCTTTCCCCAGATCTGTGACGTGCAGCAGTAAGCTAGAGAGTGGCAAAGCTCCCAAGAGCTACTTTGTGCTTTGAAGGCTCAGACACTTATTTTCTTTTCTCCCAAAGCTGTTGTGTGATCAAAGGAGGCAGATGGAAGAGAATCACACTGCAGTGACATGTAAACGGAACAAAAAACCTGATAAGCCTCTGCCATCTCCCTATGATTCTTCTGAGATACATGCTGAACAGAAAACCACACAGCAGCAGGACCAGCCATTTAGCACAAGGGACCAGCACTCACTCCCTGGTTGGAAGCAGCTGCCACTTCTCGCAAGCATGTCACAGAGCAACACAATCACATTTGCTCAGGCAAAGATTATTAACAGGAAAATCACAAAGGGAAGGCACAGGAGAGCAGCCCCCAAAAAATAATTTTTCTCTTTTGATATTAAAACTAAGTCTGAAAATGTCAAAATCAACCTCTCAGGTGTGAAATACCCAAGTCCATCATGCTTCCGACCTGTTTAATCCTGGAACAACACCCTTCAGAAGTACCTTTAGTGCTGTGTGTCCAACTCATTCCTGGTACAGCAGAATTTCAACATTCCCTACCCACGTCTGCACGTGGTCAGAGGAGATCCAACTGTCTATGACAGGTCAAGCAGAACTGTCCCAGAGATAAGCACATGAGCAGGATTTTGACCTTTCCAGTGAAAAATTAAGGTAGCATGAGCTAAGGAAAGAAGAGGTAACCAAAGAATAAAGACTTCAGTAAGGAAGGTCTGAAAAGGACAGAAGGGGAGGAAAAAAAAAAAAAAAAAGGAAGGAAAAGCAAAGAACATTGAAGACTATTTAAAATCAAATTTAAAAAAAAATATATTCCTTTTCCTTCCTGCCATTAGCTGCCAGCAAGCTCACTTTTTTTTTTTTTTAAGCTTTGACATGAATGTACTGCTCCCACATTCCAGAGATAAGGACACTGTTACAAGAGCGCAAGACCACAGGAGAAACCAAATCACAACTGCAGCCATCTCCTCTTAAAACTGGCACATCAACAACAGTTTTTCCATTCTGATGAAGGGAAAAAACAAACAAACAAACAAAAAAAACCAAACACCAAAAACCTGCTCCTGGAAAAGGGGAACAGGAGAGGAAAGACAGCTATTCACTTTGTGGCCTATAGCAATCATTTCTTTTGATGTAGTGTTGTTTCAATTTGTTTGGAAGGAAAATCTCTGGTACAACTAAGGAGCAGGTAGAGGTGCCATTGCACAGCTTAGGATGCGTGTTTCACTTTGTGTAGCCTCAATATTTGCAAATAGAAGGGTGTGCCCCACCAGCTTGTGTGGAGATCCCAGCAGGGGCAGGAATGGGATACCCCCTGCAGCTGGATAACATAAATACTGGGAGCACTGAGTTTGGCCAAGAAATGTACCCTTCTCACTTAATTGAAAGTAGATACATCTAATTATGGTACATAATTACTCAGTACAGTGATATTTGATAGCTAGCATTACAACTCTCAACCCAGAAAATAGCAATACAATTCTGTAGGGTCCCCGTTCCCAGGGGCCAGCTTAGCTTTGCTTTTTTAATTTTGCCTTCTTTAATTTTTCACGTGAATGTCATACTGGGAAAAAAAGCCCTAGAAAAGTGGGACTACCTATTAGAGCCTAATTAGCCAAGTAGAAATCACTCACGTCTGCTGCATCCGGCTCAAGATCTTCTTGAGCTTCTCCCTACCTACAAACCTAACTGGTTCCTATAGTTCCTAGGCAGGATCTGGATCCCTGAATATGAGCAGGAACAGTGACTGCCTTCTCCCTCTGCTTGGCCACAGACTGAGGAAAAAGTGATAATTGAAGGTCATTAAGGTAGTTGGAAAAATGGAAGGCCATTTTTCTCATTAAAATAAA
This sequence comes from Caprimulgus europaeus, assembly GCA_907165065.1. The sequence goes on along the minus strand of OU015528.1, from coordinate 57,154,752 downwards.
GCGTAACACTACAAAATGAATTGCTCCTGTGGTTCATGCATTAGTAGTTAGATAATTGCTGCAGCACTTGTCATAATGGAGCACTGGATTGCCACCACACACACTTCACTGAGCAGTAGGTTACACATCAAGCAGCCTCCTAGACAGGGACTAATTGAAGAGCCAGGTGTTACACTTTGCCAGCAAAAGGAGGCTGGCTCTAGATGAAGCAATTACATATATAGTACTAGATTGCTGAAAGGAGTAGTGCTTATTTCTTACATGTCAAAATGCTACAGCTTCTACGTACTTTGCATATGAATGCTGGAGCTCTTAACATATCGGTGAACTCTGAAATAGCATTTCCAAATCAGGGTTCTGTTTCTAGTGGATGAGGGCAACATAATAGAAAAAAAATTCTGAAGAAAGTCTTTTACTGTCGGGTATTCACCTTCTTGTGTGTGTTTGTCAAGAAATCACTGCCTTCTTAGATTCCCAAATTCTCTTCCATGTAGGGGATCCAATAGCAAAAACTGACTGTTTTTAAAGGGCTAAGCATCAAATTATCTCCTGAATTATAGTTGTGTTTTTGCTGAAACAAATGCTTTTGTTACAAGGCATCCCCTTGCTTAGACTTTAGAAGTCATCACATGCTACATCAGAATGTAGGGTTTTTAAAACAAGCTGTCTGTCTTCCCCGGTCTCTGAGTAACTAGATACATGTGTTCTGCATAGGATAGATTGTCTTCTTTTTTTTTTTTTTTAAAAAAAAAAAGCAGCGCAGTCTGAGAAACAAGAAACTCCAGCTGAGACTGGAATGTGGCACCTTATAAATAAGGCAGGAGACAAGATGCACTCTGATGGCTGAACACAGTAAGGTTATTCAGCTCTAAGCCTGTCTAATCACTGAAGTCAAATGTAATGAATTTACTGGTGTGATCAAGGCCTGAGGGAGGGAATTTTCCCTTTTTGCAGGAACAGCACCATACCTGGGCCAGGAAATCACTTGGGCAAGGTGGGGGCTGTTGCTCCAGTGCACACATACATGGGATGAGAGAATGCCACTCTGTGGGCACCACCATGGGCAGCGGTGTTGGAAACATGCTGGGGAGCGAAAAGGAGGCCCCTGAACTCTGGTACCTGCAAAGGATCTCAGGTAGGCAATCTAGAGAAGTGCGGTGCCATGGCACAGCTTGGAGTACTCTTAGCCATGGTCACTACTTTGAGTGCTGGGTAGACCATTCCTCCCAAGTCAGCTTTTAAATAGAATTAGAAGTAAGAAACTGCCTAACTACTTGGCCTACTTTTGGGCAGCCCAAGCCAAGTGCTGAGCTGCTGCAGTCTGCCTGCACTAGCAACTCCTCAGCAAAGGCTGAGACACCCTCACCTCTCTGTGTACTCTGCTCACCCCAAGAGCTGGGTGCAGGGCTAGGCAACAGCTCCTCTTGAGGCATTTCCAGAGTGCAGCCATGAGCTGCATCCTGCCCTTCCAAAGGGAATTAAAGTATTGAAGCTCAAGACACATCCTCCACATAAAATTCTGGACTTCATCAATATGCCAGCCAGTCACTTTTAGCACACTACTGAGTTGCCTCTCCATTTAAATCAACAGGTTTTGGCAGGCATCTCATGGAATTTTAAAGCTGTAGTTATCCATTACTAAAAAATAGTTGCCTACATTGTTGTTAAAAAAGCAAAATGAAAAGATGAGCACCGCAGTGAACTGTGTAACACTGTGTCCTATAGCTTCACAGGTATCCAGAAAGGCACAGGCATATGATAAGCTGTTTCCAGGACTGCAAAAATGACCAAAGATCCTCACATTTAATGCTTTAGATTAATTAGGAAGCTAATAACCCAATGTCACTTTGGCTTAGATTCAGCGAGGAAAAGAGAGGAATTAATGTCTGACGAATGGAAAAGAATAGCTATAATGGAGATAGAAATGTTACTTTCAACAAGCTTAAACACCATTCTTACAACATACTTCTCCATGGATGCTAGTCTGGCACAAAACAAAAAGTAGGGGAAAGAAAATTACAGACCTCAAATGGATCAGCACAAGGAACTGCTTCCTTCTTGGAGAACATGAAGTGCAAGGACAAAAATGTCCTTAGAGTTTTTTCAAGGCATCCAAATTCCCAGCATGCCCGTACATTTCTTGAATACCATTAAACCTCTAGCAAGCTTAAGGGTACCAATGCATTTTGTCCTTTTCATAGCTTTTGCCCAGATCTCGATCATCTCAACATACCTTTGATATACTAGAAGGGCCAACACATAAGCACACCCCGCAAGAGGCATCTGGGGTGGCTGAAAGGAAAATAGCCACCTTCTAGTTGAGGTTGTGTGTTAGTGACTTTCATGACTATGTGTGTCACTGTCACAGTAAAGACAAAGATAAAAATGAGCAAAAGAGGCCATTAAATACTACTTAAACAAGGCTCCCACAACCACACCATCAGAACAACCCTGCACCCCATCTATTAATCCACAACAGCACCAGCTCTGGAAATACAGCTCGGAAGATCAATGGCAACAAAACACCAATTTTATTCTATTTTCTTTACATCCATGGTGCTTCTGTATGACAGTCCTCATGTGGCAGGGGACATCTTATTAAGTCAAAATCCAGGCTACAGCACCATGAGTTGAGACTGAGTGATTTACTGCTGCTGGGGAAAAGCAAGGGTGACAGGTGTCAGTAAAAACCTCTACAAGCATCTTAAACTGCTAAAACACGGACAAAATATCATGTGAAATGGTGAAAGAGCCACTGGAGTCTGAGGCCTGTTTTGTGACAGGCAAAATTTGCCTTGAACTCCTGTCTTGCATGAATCACTCAGCCTTGCACCTCATAATACTGAGTGATACTATAATTAGTGAGAAATGTAGGACAGCATCTTGCCTTAGATTACATATAAAGATACCTCTAGCATTGAAACATGAAATAATAAGAGTAACCAATGCTGTTAAATAAGAAAAGTTTATTTTATCAACATTAGAAATATTTTCTTTCCCTCCATTTAACTCCAAAATGAGATAGTAAAGCCAGTACAATGGAACAATTCAGGAGCTCCTCAGTTCTACTGAAAAGGGTCACCTTTAATAACAAATTAAAATGGAAAATGACATTTGTCAGTCCAGCAACCTCAGTAGCTGAGCATCCCTAGGTACTTTGTCATTCAAATGGCACAATTCTAAGTGTGCGCACATATATATGTGTGCATCTATATATATGTGCATAATGATATTTATAAATATACATATATATAGCTATATACACACATAAGTAGACACAGCCACTGAACAGACGCTTTTAGTGAATCAAAATGTTTTACACATAATTTAAGTGAGTTCCCAGCTGCACACTGAAGTTTGGACCCTGCACAGTGCAGGTACAATGATACTGTGCTAAGCTAGACCACAAGTGCTCAAGAGATTCAATACGTACATGTCACCTGCTGCGGAGTCTGCCTGCTTCTGGTGGCTGTCCAAAATCAAGAATTCCGTTGCACTTGAAAAGTAGTAAGGAATAATCCTGCGGTATCCCAGCCCCAAACTCCTTCCTTCAGTGAACCAACTTCTGATATCCCTGGCTGTGTGAGTCATTGCAGAAAACAATATACATGCTCCGTTATCTACAAATACAATACCTCACCAGTATCTAATGCATTATGTGTGTAGTGCTTTGGGACGCCTTGAATATTAAAGGCACTACATGCAGCCAGCTCCTGTCTTATCTCCAATGCTGGAGTTTATTTTCATCATACAGTAACTGCCTCCTAGTGAGCACACAGCGTGGGCAGCTTTCCAGAGGCACAACAGGCTCCCTCCGATCATAGCGTTGTAGTTCAGCTGCCAGTGAAAAAGGCAAACAGACTTTCTCACGTGCTCTAAGCTCCTTTGAAAAGTCCAAATTGCACAAAGGAGCTCAGGAAACCTGCCTGTCCTGCCAAGCTGCTCCAGAGCCAGCCCCTGCTGCAGCCACCCCCCAGGCATGAAGCATGTCTCACCAAGAGGAGGACCACTGGGGGCAGAGATGGACCAGACCCAGCTCCCTTATCGTAATTCACATGTGGCCTCTGGAAGCTACCTGTGATTACATCAAGACTTTACTGCTTCACCGGCTTCATGGGACTAAAGGACCAGGGAGCTGCAATGGGCTCACTGACCATCCTCTGCTCAGGCACCTGTCTGGCCTCAGCACAGGACAGAACCAAGCCTCTGGCATCATTGAAGCTTCCTCCATTTCTCACATCAGTAAAACAAAGCAAAAAGATACAACTAATACTAATATAATTCTTATTTTCATCAAATATATAGAAATATTATAGTAATGTCTTTCCTCAGCTCTTTCCTCAAGGCCTACCATGAAACCACAGTGTGAGGATCTTCCTTGTGGAAATTTCACATACACTAAAATTATACTCTGATTTTTTATTTTAACAGTTGCCAAATTCTGTTCTAATATATACACATACTGACCTTTGCCACAAGCCCTTAGATGGTTATTAAGGGAAGGAATTTGGCTTTCATATTTTATTTTTTAAACAAGAAAGGTAAAGACACAAAATCAGACAAAATACATTTCATGTCTCCATTAATCTATAGGTTACAAATATATATAGTTTCCTTCCAGAGGAAGAAATACTAAAGAAATATTTTGCTCATATCAAATGAACTTTTGAAAACAGAAAAAAATTAAAAATATATTTTTCAGCTCCTCCCTCTCCACCACAGTGATCATACTTGTTCTGTTTTTTTTAAAAAAAATCACATTCATTTAGTTTCCACAACTTCTACCAAGGAAGATAAACTTATCTGAATAATGACCTGAGTTATTTTCATGATTTCCAAACTGCATGTAATCCCAATGATCACCATCTACTAGAGACCCACACGTAGAAAGGTGTGTGAAAACAAACATTGGTGGATCTTCCAAAGCAAACAGCAATGCAGAATTCAAAAATCTATTGCAAGAATTATGCCAAAAGTGAGTCATGAGCATCTTCATGGGAACTGATCAGAGAAAGTGGAAGTGGAAGCTCTGCTATTTCTGGCAGCTGAATTGTCTGTAGTGACTGAAAACCTGAAAGTGAACATGCTGTGTATGCCTGTGTGTTTTTGCTTTCTCTTCTTTTGTGGTTATAATCTTTGAGCTAAGACAGAACAGATGAGTATAAAAGACACAGCTGGCCTTTACAGTGGCTACGCAACTTCAAGTTTCTGAGCCTATCGCAGGTAACAAGGCAAAGAGCTGTCACTTGTCCTTCTGCAGTGGGATAGACTCTCTGAAACTTTGGTCCCTTGGGGAATTGGATAGTTTACAGGTTCATCCAATGAAGGTTTTCCTATTCTCATCGTGACTGGAGCAGTGCTTATTTGTTTGTTGATGGCAGCAAGCTTAGACTGACTGCTGATGTTCTAGATTTCCTTCCTACCTCTGGCTGTAATGCAAAGGGGACCGGCTCCATAAGTCAGTCTATTAGAACACGCTCCATCTTGCAGAGATCTCTCCCCAGTGTAAAACCTATCCTTTCAAAAGTAAAAAAATGGCTATCAACTTTTAGGCAGGCCTGAAACCTGAGCAGAATCAGGTCAGTATAAGTGCAATGGTGGTGTGAGAAACCTTACTGGTAACTTTCTGTTCTGCCATACAATACAGTTTATCCCATGTAACTCCTTTCCACACAAATGACTGTCTCATGAGGATACCACCATAATTGTGTATCCAGCAAAAATGAGGAGGTTAGGTTTTATTACAGCTGTAAATCTAACTGTGCCCCACACCCTGGGAAACAAGGCAATAGGCAGAGTCCCCTCCAAAAGTGAGAAAACTCCCCTGTGATTGAGCACTGAGGTTGCAGCTTCTGAGAGGACAGCAGGGGAAGGAATGCAGCCAATAAAAATATTGGGTTTTTCCTAAGGGCATCCAGAGCTCCTCAAATTTTTTGCTACTGCCTGACCATTTGTGAAGACTTAACACAGAGAGAACAGGTACTATTTAACTGATGAGAAGTGAGGGGAATGGGAGAATAAAAGGAATGTAGGAAACTGTAGGGTTGGGTGTTTTAAAGTACCAGTTAGCTTGGCAGTTAGTTTGGTTCCCCCACATCCTTTTTTCTCTCTCTCTCTCTCTCTCTCTCTCTCTCTTTTTTTTTTTTTTTTTAAAATAAATTGTAGAGATGAACAGGGAAGAAGTTCATGCTACTTGCTGGAAGCAATAAAGTTACATTTCCATGGCCCATGGATTCCACAGACCTTTGAGTGTCCCGCCTCATCCATCATGGGCTAACTTACGGAACCTAACTGTTCCATGGCAAGACCCAGTAGCCCTTAGAAACTGGTGGCATGTCCTCAGGTATTTTCCACAAGAGTGAGAGACACGTTGATTCCATCAGCTTCTTCCTCCGACGATGCCCGAGTGCCTCAGGTGCAGCCTTGTGATTTCCAAGAATCCTTTTTGACATTTTCAGACATCAGACTGCTGTCTCCAGATCCTCATGGGAAACCATTTGGTAGTTTTGTCGACTCTCCAGGTAGGAGGCCAGATCTGGGTCACCAGCTTGCTGAGCCCTGTCACGAGGGGTCTTACCCTGTAACAGAAAAATATGAAGAGAAGGTCTTGTGCTAACATATTTAGAAGAACAAATGAAAGCACAACCCAGAGAAATTACTACGGGAAGGATAGAAGTGAATTTGGAGAATTTTTACTTAGTTGTTGTACAAGTTGGTGTTAAGTTTTTCTGTGAGTGTCATGAGATTCTGAAGATTTTCAAACTTCTTGTGTGGTTTAGGACAAATCATGCAGTTCTGCAAGGACCTGCTATTTGTTACATCACACAGAAGGGCTCACATAGTGGAAGGAAATTATTTTTCATTCTAGGGCTACAATCTCTATTTGATTGAATATGACACACAGTACCGTAGCTGACACTTGAAAAGTGTGCTTCACAGACTACATAATTTGCTAAGGATGTGCAGGGAGAGATGCCCAACTTGACATGAGTTCAAGATGTCTCCTATCTCAAGTACAAATAGATTTTCAGTGCATCAATTTGATACTCCATTATCTGAGCTAGCTTACAAGTACTGTTAACCTGGACCACAAGTCTCAATCCTAAACTATGAAAAAATATTTGAAACACATTACTACATCTTCACAAAAACACTCCTGCTCCTTTGATTTCCGGGCACATGAAGATTAACAAGTCAGAAGCCACTTGTCTGGATTTCAATTGTTGCAGAAATTATCTTTTGCAACAAATAGTACTCTCATCTGAAAAAGAGATGAACTCTCTCCCCCTTATAGGCTATCCTATACAGCATAACATGGTAGGAATTGTTAATTGTCTTGCTGCAGCAAAAGTGCTTCTGACTCTGAAACCCAGAGATCCAACCACCTCAAGCTACTGACAACAGGATGATCATGTTCATAAATGACAGAGGGGCAGCTTGTGGACCATGTTCTTAAGTAATCAGGTTTTTGTATTAACAGAATATTCCTAGTGTTTCATTTTGCCCAGACTTCTTTCTCAGCCAAGCATACACTGCGAGAGGGCTGTGGTTAGTGTCACATCAGTGAACATAGGGGCAAACGAGGGCAAAAGAAAATGGTTAGCCATCCTCACAAAGCAAGTCAGCCACAATAATCAAGCCTCACAGATGCTATACAATCACAAACCAAGGCTTCCACAGGTGGTCTCTGCCCACAGGCCTCTCTTTTGACCACACAGGAGGAGGATACTGCTGTGCCATGGAGATGCCTCATTCACACCCAACGCACCAAATAGTTTGAGGCCAGGCTCTCACTGTGTATAATGACTCACGTTGAGGACTGAAGTCTCTTGTACTTGTTTAAATCAATAAAGTTTTCTAAATCAAAATATCATTGTTTAAATAGAGCTGCTCTTGGCACACACAAGGAAGCCTCCATCATGCAAACAGCAGGGACAGCTGCTGATCAGTGTCACTTAGCTGCAGTATTTTATAACTGGTTGAGGGGGCTGGGTTACCTTGGAGTCTGTCTTTCTCAGAGAGGCTCCCGCATCCACCAGGAGCTGGCAGATGGCACGATGGCGCTGGCAGGCTGCCTTATGTAATGCTGTCTCACCCCTAGACCAAAGTACAGAAACCAGCAATGAGACACACCACACCAATGTACATTTACAAAGCACGAGGTGCAGAATACAGAGAAGGATGCTGCATTTCTGTGAGATTCCCTCTTGCAGGCAGAGGTAGACTTGTGCACTCCCTCCCTTAGCACTCGTACTTTGACTCAGTAGGAAAGCCTGCAATGCATAAATAGCAAAGAACTCCTGAGGGGTGTGAAAGAAACATGCACAGGTTTTGTGGACTGAATGTCACATTCTCATACAGCCACCAGTTCTGCTAACTGCTGCAAAGCCAAACTAGCCATCTTTTTATTTCATAGCAGGTAAAACAGCAACAGTGTCTGTTTCTTCCTGCAATTTCTTTCCTCAACCTCATTCTTGGACACATCCTAGAAAAATCCTTCCCACCAAAGCCATGACTGGTGCACTTGCTGCCTAGGTTCTGATACTATGCTCTCTTGGGTGTATAAGAGCAAGAGCTGTGTTTTTGTTTCCCACCACTGGACTGGTGAGCTTCTGGGGACACTTGAACATGCGCTTTTCAAAAAAGGCTGTGTAGTGGGAACAGATTTATTGCAAAGCTCCTCACTCAGACTGGGGCTATGTGTAACAGGATTCTGAGACTGATTGTAGTACCGGGGTTAAAGAAATCCATCTAGATTTGCCTAGGAAGAGGAGGAAAGTATTATTTGAGTGGGTTGGGAAGGTTTCCTTCATAGTAGTGTTCAACAAGGAGGGCCATTACATAACCTCCAAAACAACAAAATACAAGAAATATTCATAGTAGGACAAATCTTGAACCTACCTACCCAAAAAGTGAGAGTGCATAAAGGAATTTCAGCCTCAGTCCACAACAGGGCAACTTGAAATATTAATAGGCATCTGTGTCTGCTGCATGAGAACTAGATTCCAAATGGGATACTACCTAATTTCCCCTTGAGGATCAAAAGACAAATTCATGTTGCCAGTTACGGTTTGAACCTTCCCTTCTCAAGAGTTAGTGGTAGAGGGACCTCTGAAAAGGGATACCCTCATAGCCATGTTCACGTGCACTTTATTTCAGTGCCTGTGCTGTGCTACTGGATGAAGAGAAACATGCAGTCCATCCAGACTCAATCACCCCTGGACTGCACACATGCACGTTGTGCAGAACCTTTCTGGTCAGCAGATAAGGGCACTGTGAGATGAGGAATGGTAGGTTTAAACCCTAGGTGAGTTTAAGAAAGGTGAGTTTTACTTCCCATATATTCCATATACTTCCCAGGATTATTCATGTTTCCCTTACATATTCTTTGTGATACCTTGATTATACAAGACAGAGCAGTTGGGAATTGGAAAGTAAAGTTTGCGGGGTTTTGTGGGGTTTGGGGTTTTTTTTGTTTTGTTTGTTTTTATAGTAACAGAGGTGATTGAGGTTCTAACTACTTGAAAGAAATCTTCAACTGCACAAGTTGTGGCCACTTGGGACAGCTAAGACAGAGCACCTTGGATGAATCAAGAAGGGACTGAAGAAATGGTGCAGAGCAAGAAAAGTAATTTCCTGACTTCTGGATTTACTCCTCAGGTTGGTCCCTCAGTAACTGGATGCCAGAAATATCGAAGCACAATGCAGGAGTTGTATTCCTCTAGAAAGATTAAGGAGGTGTGGGAAGCAATAGAGGGGAAGTCCTTTATGGAATTCAAGAAACATTTGGTTTAGGTCAAAAAGCCATGTATGAGTTAGTTGATGTGTGGGCTTAGGGGGACTTTTGTTTGCTTGTTTGTTTTTGAAGAGCTGTGCCACTTTATACACTTTTTTACTTCAAAGTTTGCACTTGAAAAACAAGAAAAGTCTGCTAGGCTAATGCACATAATGTGAAGGGCAGGGTAGGTTGTACTTACGTTTCACTGTCTATCATGTCCAGTAATTCAGATGGACCTGCAAAAGAGAGTCAGGTATGTCATATAGCATTTTCCACTTGTCTAGAAAAGTATAACAAAGAAAAGTAAGACTAAATGTATGACAACCAGGAGAAGATTCCTGGTGCAAATATGTAAAAGAAGTCAATCAAAAGCTCAATTTGCATAAATACGCCAAACTTCAAGCTAATATTTGCTTGTGTGAGCCCTTGCACTAGCAAAATTCTGAATGCGCAGTCACTGTTGGAGTGTCAGCACCAAGGAGAAGCAGCCTCTAAATTATACTAGGAATGAATATTCATGGAGTTTATTTTCTCACTCTTCACCTTGCTCAATTAAGTGGTTCGAATAAGTACAGTGCATTGAAAATGCTGATAAACTGGAAACTCTGATATATTGCAAGTTAAAATCTGTTGTTAGTACTAGAGGGAAAAATGTCATTAGGAAGTTGAAATTAGCCAAATTCAGTCCTGAATGACATCCCTGTGCTACCCTATTTAGTAGTGTTATACAGAATGTAGATCAGGGTGGAATATTCCCAGCAGTCTTTATATTGATATGCAAATTCTGTACTCTACTGGTTAGCAGTGATCAGAAAAGTAAGATTAAGAAAAACAGAAAAGATTTTTGTTAAGTGAGACAAAACAATACATTTATGCTAATGTTCTTTTGTCCTTGATATTCACTACATGCAGATGTTCATAGCAGCAAATTCCATCACTGAATTACAGTGATATGAAAAGGCTAGGATCTGTACAGCATTTGAAATGAGAAAAACTTTTCCCTTTGCAGTCTGCCTTAATATTCTTCTCTCCACTGCTCTGAAGCATAGTGCCAGATGGTGTGGGGCAGTTAGCAATGGGAACAGTGAAACTTTACAGGAATTTTCCTTCCTGTGCACGAATATTTCTCTTCAGCACACTTGGACTTTGAAATGCAAGAGTCCTCAAGAGTTTACAGTAAGTCTCACCTGAAACAGGAATTTCACACTGCTTGCTTACAAAGGCCTACACACAACCACTCTACACTCCTTTCACTCTGAGTGTGTGTCAAAATGGATGACAGCAGCTTGTCTCTCCCTCACTCCTTTTACAACATACACATGCGGTATCATCGGGGTAGCTGGTTGCCTCAGCTCCTGGGGCAGCAAGTAGAGCCTTCACTTCATCGTCTGTCATCATGAGAAAGGGGTGGTCAAAAAAGTGGCGTGCACAGGGTGTTGCATACCTGTCATAGCAGTTCTCCAAACTCACTGTCAATTTTTAAAGCACAACACCCTGACTCTACCACCACACATCCTCATTGCTGCACTTGGCAGTTACACATTCACTGCTCCCTATCAAAAAGAGGAATCACTCATGACTCTGAGCTCCTATGAGTATGAAAAAGGAAACAGGGGGCTAAGCAGGGCTCCTTGGTGGGAGGAAAGAAAGATAATACCTGAGAAACTAAACAAAAAAACAAACAAAAATAAACCCACCACATGAAGAAAAAGATTCCTTCACATCTCCCAGGAGAAAATCATGTTCTCTCAAAAACAGAGGCAATTCTCCATGGCTTGTTGCAATGTCATGTCCCAGTGACAGGTAACCAGGAATGGCTTGCAGTATATGAATAAAGGCACTGCCAAGTAAACTATTTCTGTTCATGGATCAAGCAAGGAAGGTCGTGATGAAAATATGGAACAGAGTGACTGGGATGGCTGCATTGGGCATAGAGGTACTTGCCCTGGTAAATGAAGGAGAATAGAAAAAGGTGTTAAACATTAGATGGAAGGGTGGAGAGAAATTAGAAGAACATTATTTGAGAGGGAGGAGAAGCTGGGGTAGAGTAGGCCTGAAGAGATGGGAAGCCAAGGGTGAAGCACAACTGGTCTGGAACAGGAAGAAGCAGGAAGGCTAGTACAGAGGAGCTGAGTGCTGAGCAGGCAGCCTGTGAAGGGTGCTCTCCTGGATACCGTCCCAAATAAAGCATTCCATGGGACTGCCCTGACTCCACCCCAGTTACACATAAGGGCCAGATATTTGGGTTAATCAGTTTGCAGCACAACATGGTACCAGGATTCATTCATTTCATTACTTCTGGCCTATCTGTGAAGCTGGAATGTCCCAACTCACACACAGCCTGAGCTGTGCCCTTTACTTCTTTATTTTATTTTCACTTGTGCTTCTCTTAAACCATCTCACGCCCTCTTCCTAATTCCCTTTCCCCTCTTTTTTGGACCTCATTTTTACATCAGTCTCCCTGGCGCTGCCAACCGACCATTCCAAATCCCCCTCTGCCCCAGGACAAAAGCTGCACAGATGTGGGAAGGGCTGGCACTGGGAAATCTAACGGCACTGTCATCCTGACCCAGCAGGGAGGCGGCTGTTTTACTCGGGGACAAGAGGCAAAGAAAGAAAAGGGGACCAAGGCAGAGAGAGAGAATGAACAAAATAACCCAATAGAAATCCGGAAGGGAAATGCATGAGTGAGATTTCTATCAAGGAAAACAGCAGGGGGGGAAATAAAAACAAAAGATAGAAATGTGTGGAGAGGTGGAGGGAGGAAAGAAAAAGAGAGAGAAAGAGAGAGTGCAACTCGGGGGCTAAAGAATGGCAGGATGGGGACAAGGGGGGAGAAGTTCACATGAAAGGAGCTGAAAAGCATGACACACTGAGGGGAAGCCCAGCTGAGATCACTTTCTTTCCTTAACATCTCCGATAGACTGTCTGTGTAGAATTATTAACTTTTTTCCTTCTTTCCTTCTGCCCCCTTTCACTCCACCAAAGCCCCTCTCCAGTTTCTCAGGAGGCAAAGCAGCCTGAGCTGGAGATGGGAGGAGGGAAGGGAAGGAGATGCTCAAAAAGCAGCTGCCCTTTAGCCGAGCTCACTACAACATAAAAGAGAGACTAAATGACCATATTTCAGAGGCATTTCCAAGATATACAGCACCATGCAGTCTGAAAGGCCTCCAGGCCAGCGACGCACCCTGCCCTCTCCAATGGATATGGTTACAGCTACCCACAGGAGACACACAGCTATTAACCCCTGCCAGTCCCTTCTCCTGTCAGTCCTTCACAAAACTGGAGAAGGAGGGCACTGTCATGTCAAATATTATCAGCATTTCTGGGTGTTTATCTCTCAAAACCCTCTTTGTCTAATAACTTGATTGAGGTTGTTATTTGGGGGAAAAAAAAAGGATTTGGTTCCTTACTATTATTTTAAAAATATTTCCTCTTTGAAGGTAATCTGCAAAGTCAGAACTATTTCAAGCCTTCCCCCAACTCCACACTTCTCATTTTTGCCCAATGTGAAGATTAACAGCATCTGTTTTTTACTGCTAGTGTGTTTTACCTCAGAATTTCCATTGTAACATAGAGGGTAGTCAGGTTATGGGAGCATGCCTTCCATCATAACAGTCTCTCAGTCATGTTGACCTAAAATTTGGTAAATTTGCAAATTAAAATAGACTATACCTTTGCCTTCTAGGTAAACTAAGCTGTTTTCTGCTTAGGTCCCTTCACAAATGTCCAATACCCCCAAAAATTCTGTGTATCTATACATACTAGCATATGTCAGGCAAACTCACTCTCCTTCAGTGTTGCTTTCTGATGGCTAGTCACACTTTGTCCCTGACATACATCTCTGCCACAGCAAAATTCACTTTCCAAAAGCCTTCTTTGGAACTCCTAAATCTGATCAGGATGCAGATCCAAACTTACTAGTGGCTCTTCATTATTGACTTTGCAGTGCTAAGAGTAACAAAAGCATAATCTTTTTTTACCAGAGGTTGTTATATAATGGACTAATGACATTAAGGTTCGAGGTCACAGAAATGTTTGGGATGGGATGCTCTACTGACTGACTGTTCCATCAGTTCCCACCACAAACTCCTAAGGCAACTGTAAACATCTCTCCTCTCTTCTGTTTAAAATTAAAATACCCTAGGATGAACTATAGAATTCTTGTTTGTCTTGAGCCTCTAGAGAAGAGGAGAAGACAAGGAGAAGGCAACACTTAGAATGTCTTGTATACTGGTTATAAATTATAAATCGTTCAGAAGTGCCAGATAATAGAATCATTAAGTTTGGAAAAGATCTCCAAGATCATGAAGTCCAACCATCAACCCAACACCACCATACCCATTAAACCATGTCCTGAAGTGCCATGTCTACACATTGTTTGAACACCTCTGGGGATGGTGACTCCGCCATTTTCCTGGGCAACCTGTTCCAATGCTTGACCACTCTTTCAGTAAAGAAATTTTTCCTCATATCCAATCTAAACTTCCCCCAGTGCAACTTGAGGCCATTTCCTCTTGTCTTATCACTAGTTACTTGAGAGAATAAACCAACACCCACCTCACTAGAACCTCCTTTCAGGTAGTTGTAGAGAGAATAAGGTCTCTCCTCAGCCTCCTTTTCTCCAGGCTAAACAACCCCAGTTCCCTCAAGCCAAGTTTAATTCCAAATACAGATGATGATTTAGGAGATCCTTTTTCTAATGGAGCATCATAAGCCTTCCCTAATTCTGTTTATGTTAGGCAAATAAACAGTTAACTTTTCTCTTATGTGCATGCATTAGGGTGTGAGACAGTTGCTGACTGCAGCAATAAACAGATGTGGTTCTGATACCTACTGAGCTTGGCCCTCAGTTTCAAGCTGTGTTCCCTAGCCCAGCTACAGGCAGATCTTAAAAGGTGACCCTCCTACTATAAGCATAAGACGCCTGATTTAGGGAGGCAGTCTTGAATAGCATATAGGTTTGTGTATCTGCCCTTCCTACACAGGGGATAGAAAGAAACTGTTTTGCAGGAAGAGCAGCCAACACAAGTGTTCCTGCAGCAGTAAGCAGATGTCATCCTGACACCTACTACATTGGTGCTTCAGTTGCTATTCCAGGCTTGTGCTAGTCCACTGCTAAGTATATGGCACAGCAGTCTCCTTGTGTGACTCATCTCTGCTTTTTCTAATTTAAGAAGGGTTATTTTCCTCTCCTTAACATCTGAAGTCATTCTGATGAAGATCACAGAGTAACCACTCGTATAATGTACCTCATACATTTGCAGAAAGCATAAAGCCATCTCCACAGAGGACAGCATAAGCATCACTACATCATTTTCCCTCCTTCACAGTCCCAGTGCTATGGGCCCCACTCCTGTATCACATTTGATTCACCCCACTATTTTCACATTAGGCAGTTAAAATTCCTGGTATGGTGGTTTTTGTCTTGTCTTGTTGTTTTTTAAAGATATTTTGAAGATTTTCCCTGTGTGATTAATAACAGGTTTTCTGTGCTGTATGCTGGAGGGTATTTTACAGTGGAACTCCTGTTAATATTAACTACTTCCAGCTGTGTATAAGAAGCAAACAAACTACAGAGGAAGTGTGGCTGGGCAGAGGTAATTGCCAGAACAGAAGTAAGACTCATTTTTATCAAGAGTTGATATCAGCAGAAATGAGAAGCTAGATACAGGGGAAGCCTTAGATTTCAGTAGCATCGGATTGGGTCTTATACACTAATTAATGTTGAGAAGATGCCAGATGCCAGAGAACACAACAGAAAAACAAGGACATTATGATGATGATGATTCAGCAGGAGAGCTCATTTGTGACTGAGAAATGCCCAGGGTAGAAATGAATTTCATTAATTGCTTGGTGGAAGAAGAGAGGAGGCCCCTGTTAGAGCATTGTCCCATGCACTCTCTGATCCCTAGAGAATGTTAAACAAACAATGCATTTGGAGAAGCCCAGAGGACATATGTCTGGAAAGCTGCAAAAGCTTCCTACTATCCTTGGGGATAAAGGGGGGAGAGAGGAACTGAGCTGACATTTGCTCAACCTTCTGGTTTGTCTTTGTCTAACAATCTGTAATCCCTCACATTTCTCTGTTCACTTCAAAAATTCCCATGGATTCCCTGCTTACATCCTTACCAGCTTAAATGATCTCATTTTAAATCTTCACCAAAAGAACAGTAACTGGGTCAGACTGTGAGTAGGTTAAGGTATATGAGCCTAAGAAAAATGCTGGAGCAGCAGCCATGACAGTGAATTGGCATGGGTCATGTGCACTGTGAGAAGAGACCAGAGGCAGTATGAAAACTAAATGAAATTATGTCTGTCTGCAGAATTCAGGGGCATGTATATGCACTGTGACTAATGACATAGTCCAGAGAAGTTAAATAAAAGGTAACGCTAGCACTGGTAAGACTTGTTGCAACTTGTGAGAAAACTACATATGTAAGGATGGCGAGATATTTGGATATAAGGCCAACTGCACTTAGCCACCCATATGAAGGTCTCTCTACATAAGAGTAAAGGAGCAATTCAGACCCCTCAGTCAGGTATCTGGATAGCACAGTTCTGTTACCCACACACAGATATTTTGTGCCATTCGGTGTGCCTATGGGCAGGTCTTGGGATTCATTTGGAATGGCAGGGATGCTTGCTTGGGCTCCAGCTGGTAGTCCAGTACAGGTCTCCTACAAGCCTTGTGTGTTATCTTGTAGACCCATGCAGATGTCCTGAACATCCAAGGGCAAATGGCATTAGATAGTTATGTTTAGCCAAATGAATGAAACACACAGGTAACTGGAAGCTGAATTGCTTGCTGGACACCAGTGACTATTTTGACTAGGGTCTCCCTTGATCTAGTCATGCTAGAAGTCTGCTGTTAAAGATGCCCTCCTCACTTCTATCTGCCACTGAAAGAGGATAGATGTCTTCTAGTACCTCTGTCATACATGAGCAAATAAACTGAGATTATAGATCCCTGTTGACAGTACACAAACTTAGACTCATGGATTACATGACACCTATATGTAAACACCCAAACTCAGGAGTCAAGCTCAAACTAAATCCCACCCAAATTAACATAAATATTAACAGATGCACAGATTCCTAACCAGCGTGTCTTTAAATACTGAAATAATACCAATGGTTGGATGGGTTCTCTGTTGCTGTAAATGTTTTAATGCTTTGTAAATGTTTTAAATGCTTTCTACAATATACACTCTGATTCAAAAACAAATTTGTTCTAGAAAATCAGAGGTTCTAATGCTGCTTCTTCACACCTCCCCAACTGATGCAACTGTGGAAACACTCAACTTCCTCAAAAGCCATCCTTATTTTTGTTTCCAAACTTTCCCTTATCTGAAGCCATCACAGTCATTGCTGCCACATTCCTAGTCACCTGCTCCCGCGTGCTGCAGATGGACATTTTGCTGAGGGTGACCACAGACGGGTGAGGGCACTTCCAGCCACACGGTGTGGTTTTACCTGACTGACACGTGGCTGAAGAACAGCTTTCTGTGGATTTGCCCTGTGTGACTCACCGTGCTCCAGGATGTATTTCACAATCTCTCCATGCCCGGTCTTGGCAGCGTGGTGCAACAAGGAGCAGTGATCAGGTCCTTGGATTAACAAATTGGCTCCTTTTTTACAGCATTCTATGAACTGGAAAAAAACCCCACAACACAGCAGGATAAGAAGGGAGGAGCAGAGAAACAAATATACAGGCAAATTGTTTACTAAATTTTGTAGGTCAGTACAAAAACAGAATAAAATTAAATAAAATAGTACTTTAAAGTCAGCTTTTAGGACCCAATGAAAAAATATCTGAAAATATAAGTACTGAAAATTATATGGGTTAAGAAAAGCGGTTTGTATTTCCTAAAGAATGAGACATTGCTAATATACTGGCAATGAGTTATCGCTTGCTAGCAATGATTGCAAAACCATTTCTGGTAAAGCTGTTGGATATTTAAAAATATATGTATTTGACAGAAAAGTCTTGCTTCTCTACTGAAAATTCCAATTTTCCTTTAGCGCAGGAGGCAAACATTTTCTGACTAGACTAGAAAACTCTGACTCAAAAATCTACAGGGAGATGGGGTTCAACTGCCCCAGATGTCCAGTCTCAGATTCTGCCCCCTGGCCAGGGCTGGCAGGGGGAGAAGGAAGCACTACATGGGGTAGGAACAGAGAGGAAACAGCAACCAGCTAGGTCTCAAAACTGCTGCAAACTCTGAGGGGGTTTGCAGTGCAGATAACTGCAGAAAAGAGAGAGAGGATTGTGACAGCAGAGCACCATTTATAATGCAGTACATCTGAAGAAGGGCAAGAAGTTTCCCTGTCAGTGCAAACTCAGGCAAAAAGTTTTCAAGAAGTGGAAAGGGGACAATATTTTTATGACTGCTGGTTGAAGGACTGCTCCCTATATGCTGCAGCTGCAAGTGTAGGAGTGGAGGTGTAGAAGGGGCACCTGCAGGAAAAGTGTTGGCCTAACAGTGCTGTCATTTTTACAAATGGCTCCAGGCTGGCTTCTCACAGGTAAAATTACAATCATTAATCATGGTTCTCATCCAAATTTGAGGGCATGTTTTCATATCTTGGCTTGGCTACTGAAAAAGGCAGCCTGAATACGCCAGACATGGAACTTCAGACTTTGGGCACAAAACATTTTTGGACAGGTGCCTTTTCCTCCCAATAGCTAACAATACCAAGATATTACACATTTTGAGACATCCATCAGTCAATAAAACAACAAGCTGAGGTTTGTTCCACCTGGTCTGGTGTTTGCCTAGGTAGAAGTTAAGAAGTCTCTAGCAATTACTGGAGCTTGGCCAACAACCTCACTGCCGTGAAATATCCTTTACTATGTCAGGCTGTCTTAGAACTACCCTGCTGTTCAATGTTGCATTTGTCAATATAGTAATTTCCCCTGTTAGTAACTGACACATTGCTCTGTGCAATGCGCTATGAATCCTGGGCTGAAAGGTGCTGTCTAACACCAGATCCTATTCACTTGAATTTCACACCTCACCTGACTGATGTGTTCCCCTAGTATTCAGGGTTTCCTGGAAAGGCTGTAAAATGTCACTTGCCAGCAGACCCTACAGCAGTCTATTTATGTTTTGAGCATAGGTGTGATAAAATTTACAGTATATCAGACCAGCAAAAAGCTGTGAAAAATGGACAGTTGTTGCTCTGTACTTACCTTAAGCAGATCACCAGCTATGACTGCCTGTAAAAGTGCTGCAAAAGACAAACAAAACTGATGTTAGGCAGAAAGCATTCCACATATAGCCTCACAGCTGAGAACATGGCCCACAGTTTGGGCAAGTTAATACCAATGCTTCAAACCATTTGCATTTTCATATCCTATCAAAACCAATGCAAACTCTCCCCTGGCCCATGTTGCACAAAAGCTGTAGGGACATCAAACCAGCCTTTCCATTGCTGCCCTGGAACTACGTGTTTCTATCTGGATTCTTGACTTGAGACACTTCAGGGACCTTTCAATAGTGTCCACAGGGTGGACCCAAGTCTCTGGCACCTGAGCCATCACTGAATACGTCAATGTCATAAACACAAAGAACCCGAAAGTATCCTCAGACCTCTCAGACTTTATTCATACTGATGGTAGAGTGGTCAGTCAGTCTCAAATACATTGAGAGTCTCAAGCTGCAGATGACTAGGTGGCAAAATAGAAATTTCTTAATAATTATTTGCATTACAAAAACATTTTGACATGCCAGTGGATAGCAAGACCCCTGGGTTTGGCAGGCAGGGTCAAACACAGAAGCAGGAGCCATTCTCCTCCTTTTTAGGCCTTGTAATTAAAACAGACACAGAAGGAAAGAGAAACAAAAACAGGCAAAGTGAACAAAGTCTCACAGGAAGACAGGGCAGAGCTGTGCACAGAGTCAAGAGCTGCTTCCTACCTGCTTCTGTCTGCCCCGTACCTATTAAAAAGAAGGAAGGCAAAAGCCTGGGACTTAGTATTGCCCTATGTATAGGCAATATTCATCTAAAAACACCATGGTGGCAAGTAATCACAAACATGAGAAATTGTTACAAACCTACTGCCATGAGGCTATTTCCTCCTTTTTTCCTCCTTCTCCCTATCATGATATGTATAGTAAAAAACAATTATGAATAATCTTTCTGAGAAAGCACTTACCTGATTTGCATCTTAGAAAGCATTAAACATCTGTCTCAGTTCATACTTTTTCAAGAGTGCCTAAGCCCATTTCTGGTTTTGAGTCTAGGTAGCACAATCAAGTTAAGCATTTGCTCAAGTGCCATCCTTGATAAAGATGCCAAAAGCTCATGCAGGGAGGAACAAGGGCGAAAGCAAGCTATAGTATATATAGACTTGCCTCTGACAAATAACACACAGGAAACTGCACAGTGTGAATTCCACAAGGGGCTTGTTACAGCTTCAGAAATGACAACACATCCAAGCTAAACACTGCAGAAGAGGAAAGGTGTGCAAAGAAAACTCAACAAATGTCCTTTTCTTTGAAAACACCTGGGGTTGTGAGTGGCTTTCCGCTCTGTGCAATGCCTCATGCCCTGGTTATGCAGCAGAAGGAAAAGCGAAAATGCAGTCCAGCTAAGTTCTGACTTGGGAAAGCAGTATCAGCAACTAAAGTTACATTAGATTTAGGGCAGTTTTACAGTGACCATGAGTTAAACTAAGTCCTGCACCTGTGCTAGTCCCCCTGGCACCTGTGGGAGTGCACACAGATCCAAGGAATGGAATAAGAAACATCAGCAGGTAAGAGCTAGAACTGGAAAAATACATGCACACCTTTTCTCCAGACTTCATTTTCAGTGTTTTACATCCTTCTTTTCACCCCCCCAATAGTTCTAATACTGGCTCAGCCCAAATTGACAGCACAGCAGAATTTAGTCCTTGTGCCATTCATTTTATCTTTTTCCTCCTTTTTCGCTAGTCTGGTCTCACTGCTACATTTATTCCGTGGACCACTGCAGTCTGTACTTGTATAAATATTTTGCTCTCTTCACACATGCAAAAATCAAATAAACTGGTGACACCAGCTTTTCATTACTTTCTACATCCAATATTTTAAGACATGGCTTCCCTGAAGTCACCTTCCAAGAGGCAGAAACCCATTTTCTTATGCAAACCATGCTTAAGATTATGGTTGAGAAAAGCCAGAAGACAGATGTAGAAAATGATGAAGTGGAAGTTATGGGATAGGTGAGTGGACAGTGAAGTGGATTGAGAACTGGCTGACTGGCAGAGCTCACAAGGTTGTGATTAGCAGCATAGAATCTAGCGGTATCCCCCAGGGGTCAGTACTGGTTCCAGTCTTGTTTAACATCTTCATCAATGACCTGGATGTAGGGATAGAGTCCACCCTCAGCAAGCTTGCCAATGAAACAAAGCTGGGAGGAGTGGCTGACACTCCAGAAGGCTCTGCTGCCATTCAATGAGACCTGGACACACTGGAGAGTTGGCCAGAAAGGAACCTGATGAGGTTCAGTAAAAGCAAGTGTAGAGTCCTTCTCCTGGAGAGGAATAACAGCATGTATCAGTACAGGTTGAGGGCTGACCTGCTAGAAAGGTGCTCTGTAGAAAAGGACCTGGGTGTGCTGGTGGACAGCAGGCTGGCCATGAGCCAGCAGTGTGTCCTTGGGGCCAGGAAGGCCAACAGTATCCTGGGATGCATTAAAAAGAGCATGGCCAACAGGTCGAAGGAGGTTCTCCTCCCCCTCTACTCTGCCCTGGTGAGGCCACATCTGGAGTACTGTGTCCAGTTCTGAGCTCCCCAGTTCAAGAGGGACAGGGTTCTTCTGGACAGAGTCCAGTGGAGGGACACAAGGATGATGAGGGACCTGGAGCATCTGCCTTATGAGGAGAGGCTGGGAGAGCTGGGACTCTTCAGCCTGGAGAAGAGAAGATTGAGGGAGGATTTTATCAATGTCTATAAATACCTGAAGCGCGGGGCCCAGATGGATGGGGCCGGGCTCTTTTTGGTGGTTCCCAGTGACAGGACAAGGGGCAATGGGCAAAAACTGGAACACCAGAAGTTCCAGACAAACCTAAGGAAAAACTTCATTACTGTGAGGGTGACAGAGCACTGGGACAGGCTGCCCAGAGAGGTTGTGGAGTCTCCATCTCTGGAGATGTTCAAAACCCGCCTGGACACTTTCCTGTGCAACCCGGTGTAGGGAACCTGATTTGGCAGGGCGGTTGGACTAGATGGTCTCCTGAGGTCCCTTCCAATCCTTACCATTCTGTGAAATGAAAAGCCTGCCAAGCTATGAGAATTCTGCATTGAGTATCTGTAACCAGAGGTTGGTCTGGTGATAAGGCTATTAGGATAAAGCAGCTCTAAAACACATTCAATACAATTAGATCCATCTTTTCCTCTCTTTCCTAAGCCCTCAATCCAGCAAAGCATTTAGGCAGGTGCTTAGCTTTGAGCTAATCACATTCTTTTCACCAACTCTACTTGCACACTTAAAATTAAGTGCTTTGCTAGAGTAGAACCTATTGCATAAATGAATACATTACAGATCAACAAAACCAGCTGGCATAATAAGTAGAGTAGACTACAGTAAAATAATTCAGTGCTGCAAGCCAAGATGCTGGAAGACTTAGAAGCTATTGAACTAGACATGGAGAAAAATTCTTTAGAAGAGGGAACACATTTGCATAAACATATGAACATTGCTTAGCACACTAACCCCATAAACCCAAATGGGACTGCTGGGCACATTGAGTTTTGCCATCATCATGATAGCAAAAGATGGCAAAAATCACCTGATTGTTAAAGAGGTGGTTAAACAAGCAAGCAGATGGCATTGACAAGAGAGCACAGACTGAGAAATGGAACAAAAATGCTGTTAATGTGCAATGCCAGGCTAGCTTAAAATTAAAAACACTAAAGTGAGAATAGTTTTATTTCTTCTGAGCTACACTGCACCACTGATGTAATGTATAACATGAATTATGCAATTGCATTGTCATATCATAAGATACCTGCAGGTCTTAAAGATGCTTACAAATTACTTGATTTAATAAATATTTAATTCAAGTCATTATTTTCTTAACTTCTAATACAAGCATTTGTCACAACTAATAAAAATGTTTTATTACCTTTTTCAGTTATTTAGTAAGCAGATATATTGCTGATGAAAGATGACAGCTTGACAAGACTGGAGACTGAAGTGCTCTGTCCATATAACAAGGAAGCACTCAGTTTGCTGTGGTGGCAGACTCCCTAGGCTGCCTTCTCAGCAAAGCTCAACCCTCACCACTGGTACACCCCCGCAGACAGCCTCTGCTCCATCCTTGCTCCATCACTGACCTCCCTACTGAAACTGTCAGCAAATGTTGTCAGTCACTGCCCAGGGTGATGGATTGTGACAGGAACAGTTACCAGCTAGGGTATGGACAGCCCAAAATGCAATCTATGTATGTAACAGCTGCTATAGACTAGCAACTTTTAGTTTCCACTGGGTGAATTTTGAGACTAGGTTCTAACCTAGCAGGATAACTTGCAGAAGAAACCTTATTTACAAAAAACCAAACACAAACAAGAAAGAAAACTCAGCCCAAAACAAACCAAAAAAATCCTCCCACAGACTTGACTTATAAATTAAATATTGAACAGCTAAAAGTAGATAATGCACTATCAGAAAAAGAAAAAAGAAACAAAACCACAACAAAAAAAAACATGTTAAAAAGGCTGCTAACTGGACTCTAAGAATGCTGCAAGCTAGTGCAGTTTGAGACACAAGAAAAATACCTATCAGTATATCCATACATGCCAAAAACAGTATCTGTCCTGTGGCATGTGTCACTCATGTTATTTCTATGTCAGTGCTGTTTGTTTCTGTTGGAAACAGGTGTTTTTATTTCACATTCTAAAAATATATGTTAATGTCACTGAGGTACAAGAAACATTTTTGTTTCCAGCCATAAAATTAACCTACTAAACAATTGCTCTCTGATTCTGCATATGAAGTCAACAGCATTAAAACTGTGCTGCAAAATCAGTCATTAAACACTGGGAAACAGACAACGAAGAAGTATGGAATTTTTATGCAGCAACTTCGGAGGCTGCAAGATGCCTAGGAGGCCTCATAGTGCTGCCTGGACAATCAGACAAGAAAATAATTCTCCATATAAAAGAATCTGGCATCCCTGAAATAGTTCCTGTTGTGCATCTTTCCCCACAGACTATAGAAGTTCTAGGGAAAATTACATCCAACTTGCAGTACCTAAATTAAGAGCCAAACTAAGACAGACGGGGGACCCTTCAGAATGGCATGGTGCCAGGAGACATGTCTAATCACCTGCAAGAAGGACAACAAAACAAGGGCAAAACGGAGGGTCCTCATTTTAAGGGTTTCCAAGGTATGATAATCTTGGGACCAGGCAATGCTCATGGTCTCAGAAATTTTGGGAGCACTTTGTATAGCATACAGGTGCAGCATGAGGATGCCTTATAAATGTAAGGGCTAACAAAGACAGACCCATGACTGTAACACATCAGAAGAAAACACCAGGAGAGGGGCAGAAGTCTTCACCACCATCTCACTCACTTCAAAAGCAATGAAAATTCTCAGAAGCATCATGAATAAGGAAACCTCAACCAATAACTACCTCATCCCATCTGCCGTGCAGGTAAATTCCTTTCTGATCCCAAAGCTGCTGATCCAGCTTAACACCAAGGACATAAGCAGGGCTTAGTACCAGGCTACTATCATGCCAGAATTTTGCTGATAAAACACTTTAAGAAAGAACATGGAGAAAAAAATTATTATAAACACTTGCAGGTCACATCTCAGGATCACAAGGTTCTTTGTTTAAAGTAGGTTGACACTGAGTATATTTAGTAAATTAGTTAAATAATCATTAGTGAGACTGTGAGAGGAGGTGGCTTTCACTAGAAAGAATCTCAGAGAATATTACAGTTGTGCAGTATGACACTGTCAGAGGTACAGGAGTAATGTGTCTTTTTACGTGAGTAAAAATTATTTATAAACCATAAATATCTCTCAGATTTTACCAGTCAGATTGCACAACTGATCTGACCCTTTCCACACCTTATTGTACCCACTACCGCTATACAAACTAAGCCACAGTGAATGCTGATAAAAATGTATGGCTGTTTTAAACCTTTCACCATTTCCAGGCAATTCTTCAGTAAGGGCCTAAGAACTGTCACTGGAAGGAGCAGAATTATTTAAAACTATGTTTTAAAGCATAAGTACTACACAAAGGAGCTGTCACATCCATCATTAAAATGCAACCAATTTGAGATCTATGAATGAAATGTAGTGTGAGAACAAAGTATTTGCAATAATACAACTTAACATGGGTTAAAAAAATACCAAACTAACAATGCATCTGATCAGCGTATGAAAACATTTCATCACATGGGAAATGATGTCAAAATTCAGCTACCATAACTCCAACAGAATTTGGGCTCATAAAATCTGCAGCTCTCTCAAAACACACAATAAGATAGCTGATGATCTAAAGTGATCTGGATCTTGTAGATACCTCATTTATCAGGCAGTGCTTGCAACTGTCCAAGCCCTTTCTAGGATGCAGCTGAGGCACTGATTCAGCACTTGGTATTGATATGCCATCTACATTTCAGTGCTGGATGTTTCTTAGCGGTTAGAGGCAGCTAATAAAAAATTGTAGACGTTAGAGCTTTGGTGTGGGGCCACCAGAATTTGAGCCTCAGTGTCTACCACCATCTCCTCCTAGATTTGCTCAGAGGAACTCTTTAAGAAATACCTTATGAAACACTGCCTCAGTAAGATCCTGCTGAGCTGATAATGAAGAAGAAACTGCAGCAGAAAGTGACTTCATCAAATTTCTTGAGAGTTATTAAACTTAACTTGGCCTATCATTAGCTTCCAGAATATTTCCAGCTCTTCATTGTATGTGTTGTAGACTTTGTGAAATTCATAGAGTCAGAAATCTAAAGTAATTACTGTTTTACACATTGAGAAGTTAAAAGCTGACCCTGACTAGAAGAGTGCTTTTACACAGCTGGAGTCTTCTGAGCTGTTAAAGATCAGCATTACAGAAATTACAGGAAAACAAGCCCTCATTCTCAATTTCCCACTAGTTTTATAGAAATCAATAAAAACCTCTGTTTCAATCACTCAAAAAGCTACAATCTCAAGTGGGTGTGAAGTCCATATAGATTATAATTCAGAAATACATTCTTCTATCTGTAAACAAGAATTGGCTTGTAATAGCTTTGTACAATCTAGTAAAGACCAAATCCCATGTGAAAAACTGACAGTGGCATAACTTACCCAGAAATGTACAGAACTTACTTTTTTTCTACTCTAGCCATGATCTTCAACCTTTGTCTGCAGATGAAAGGTGTTGAGGGCACCATGGTGAATTGGTTTGTGGCCCACTTGCTTTTTGAGATAATTATGAAAAACAAGCATCTAAAATACAGAGCAGCGCATACAGTTGACATTTCTGAAGGGTTTACCAGTCCCATAGAAAAGTTCTAGGGATCCATGGTGAAGAAAGGTTGCAAATCCCTGCATTTGAGCTTTTGCAAATTCTTTACCTCTTCCCAATATTTAATCTGCTTTTAAAATTACAGAGAAAAAAACCCCTAACTTTAAAATATGTATGCCAAACTGCCTACATAACTGAAAAATTAAATTACAATATTAATAACGCTTTGTTGGAATGACTGTGAACTCTCAGGTCTTTGATCTACAGACAATCTCAAGTCTCACCAGAGCTGATGATACTTAAACATTTCTCTTTGAAGCTAAGCTGAGTGGAAGGAACAATTAAATGTTTCTTCATTTATTTTATGCACCTGCAAGTACTGGAAGCAACTACAGAAGACCATGAAAAATGTAAACAGAAATTAAGCCTTGTGGGATGAGGGGTCTCCTACATGCTGGCAAAAAACCCAGAAATATATGGTTAAAGCTCTGTGTGAGTAAAAGAGAGGCAAAAGGCTAGCAAAAAATAAAAGCAGTAAAAGCATAACATCCACTATGCAGACTTGCTTGGCCTTCTGCACAAGAAAATCACTTCTTCTGTGTTCACTGAAAAAGGACTTTACATCAAACAGCCATCTAACTCTTACAACCAGATTTTCTTCCCAATAGAATGGGGTAAACAACCCAGAATATAAGCTAACTTCTTGTACCAAAAAACCTGCACCAAGCTCCTATAATGGACACACACTCCCTTTGGAACCTCTTATTATAAAGGTGCACAATTTATGACAAGATAAGGACACAAACCTTTGGTCCTATCAGGACTGAATTTTTCATTGCAGCTGTGCATAGGAAAAGCTATGCTCAGGCAAAAAAAACTGTTTTCACAAGAATACTCTGTAAAATCTGCCCATGTACTGCTGGGGAATGTGTTAACATAAAGCTTAGCAGTGGTGTTTGATAGTAAGACTCTTTGGTACATATGTGTTAGGTGTTAACCTCCACCTTTTTTTCATTTTATGCTGATTTCTACCTCAACATTGAACTAAAGCTGACATACAGTAAAAGGAAAAAAAAAATCTTGCACCAAATAGAGAAATATTTTTGCACTATTTTTAAACTTTGGTGCTGAGCAATCGAAATGGAATATCTGCAGCAAAAAGATGGCTAACAGACCAGGAGAACCAGTTTCACGTTTCAGTGCTCACGAAAGAGGCATTTTGATGGGGAACTTGATTGCCTATAAGCCTGAAGAGACATTAACTTATAAATGCTAATTATAGCTTAAAAAGAAAAAAAGTCTTTCACTAACCATTTTAGAAAGTCTAGCCCTATATATCAGCAACATCTCTTTCTAATCTAACATAAGCCATGAGAAAGAAAACATTGGCAGTCTATGTCTGAAGGAGCTGTCTAGCATGGGAACAGGGAATGGAGAAAAGTTCCTGGACCTGCTAGAAGCCCGAAGACTGCATAAGAACCATGATGGAAGTATGACAGCAAAATACCTGCAGTTTAGAGGCTTCCTGCTTAGAATGTAGTATCTCTTGTGCTGGCTAAAGCAAAGACCCACTGATTTTTTAAATTTTTACAAATTGTATTTGTTTACTGCCACTATCCACTGTCCTAAAGAAACAGGTGGTAAACAAGATTTCCCCACAGGATTTCAGCTTTGGGAAGCTTAGGCTTCTTGGGGAATGTGAGAGCAATAGCACCAGTCTAGGTAGCTCATGACAGCAGTGCTGTGAGGCACTACTTCCATGAAAGAAAACCAAATAAAGAGCTTCAGAGCTCAAAATGCTCCCAAGAGACCAAGAAAACAGATAGTGCAGCAACCTGCTGCAACCAAAAGCTCAAAAGCACATCAGCTGAACAGCAGCCAGACACAGACGTCTGATGCCTATTCAGCAAGGGGAATATTATGAAGGCCTTCACATAGCATCTTGAGCTAATCCATCTGTACAGGAAAATGTGTGCATGAGCACATATTCTCCTGTGGTTTGAGAGACACTTTTGAAGCATGCCTCCTGAATAAGTCATACCTCAAGAACGTCTTTTTCTAGGATTGCACAAAGAGGTAGAAAACCCTTCTAAACACTTGTGGGCTGTCCTTTAGCTACAAAAGCACGGCATTCTGTGCAGATTCAAAGGAGAGAACCAACACAGTTTTGACTGTATCTGTTTGCTTAACTTGGGAATAAGACTACAGTTTCAACATGCAAAAAAACCCCATCCATTACTCACGTGGTTATAAATATGCATTATAAACCTTTTAAGAATTTTAGATTCAAATAACACAGAGCATCAAACCACTGTTTAAAGAGAGAAAAAAAAAAAGGAAAAAAAAAGGAAAAAACCACACAGGCTTGCTGCATGGAAGGGCAGGCTAAATTCTCACTTACACGGAAGTCCCTTCATACAACTCTGGAAGGATAAAGAGGCTTTCAAGCAGATGTAAATTACACTCAAGCTGCCTTTAAGGTCCCCTTTGCACTGTTAGACTAGTTTAAAGGTACTTTGATGCCAATTAGAGTCCACTCTGAATTGTTTATGTAGCACTGATGCTGAGCTGAGAATACAGTTGATAGTTAGGAATGGGAGTATTCAGACCTAATGCCAAAGTTTTCCCCGCAAGACCTTTTAGTTCAGATTTACAAAAGAAAGGGATGACCATAAAGAAAAAGGACTTCCTTTGTAAGTGGTCCAAAGCCCCAAAGAACAGTTGCAGATAAACTAAGTACCATCTGTCTGACATCGTCACTTTTTTTCTTTCCTTTTCCCTTCCACCATTTTTATTTTTAAGCCAAGATAGGAACAATTAATGTCATTTTCAAGAGCAATGTGGTCGACGAAAATGTCTCTCATCAAGCAAAAACACAAGGCAGGGAAGACTTTGGCTGACTAATGTATCCACTATCAATAGAGTGGCATTACTTCGGCAAGCAGAGAATTCTAGGTAAAATAATTAAGCAATGATTTTTTTAAAATTTAAAAAATAAAAAGGAGAGCATAAAAAGGAACATTGTGGTCCACACTGTTCCTCCCCCTTCCCTAACTTGGTGGACCAATACTATTAACAGGCACTCCTACCACACTCCCTTCAGATTTTTGCTACTGCAAGGCTGGCTGCAGCACCTTTGCCTGGCAATATCTAACTCTTCCTCAATGAGCTAGAGCTTCACAGTGGGACTAAGTAATCTGAAAGTCAGTTCAAGCCCTTATTTGCTGGCCAGAGTGTTCAGTGGGTGAAGCAAATTGTTTTCCTGTTTTACTTTACAAGTAAAACTTTACCACCCTTATCTGACCATGAGCAGCCTCCCTCAGAAACAAAAAACCAGGACTGAAGGAGGTTGCAAGGTTACCCAGGGCGAGTGCTTGAAAACAGAAATGTGATGAGAGGTGGTGTGTAGGCACCTTTTAAAGGTTTTGGGCAGAGAGGACCTCCCTCAGACCTAGAGAAGTGCTTTGACAGAACAATTTCTCTTGCTACAGGTACTATGACTCTGCATCAATACCAGCCTCTGTTGAGCTGAGAAGTAAATGAACAAACTCAGACCAGATCCCCAAGTAACTCTTGCCTCAGCTGGCCACTGACATATTTTCAAAACACTACCCAGGAGGGCTTTCTTCCCAAAATGGCTAATTAATCAAAATAAATACCTGCAGTCAGGAGCCCCCTCCCCACTGTACCATCTGATTTGTTCAGAGAAAGTGTTTCAAAACATCTCAATTTGTTGCTAGTTAAACCACTGCAATATTACCCTGAAGAATACAGCTTCTCAGCTGGAGCTACACGAAACCACCACACTCTCTTTTGAAGAAATCTGGTGTATAAAACAGGTGCCTTTTTTTTTTTTTTTCTCTCGAAAATTCTACCAGCACTGACATGTTTGGGTTCATCTGTAGTACCCTCCTTGTCCTTTTATTCAGGATGGCAGGATGCTTAAAAAACTCTTGAGGAGAAAGTCCCTTTGCAGACTATGACTAGCAAGACTAATGGGCAGTGGCTCCAGAAAGAAGAAAGGAGGCTGAGAGAGTAAGTCCATGTTTCCACAGACCACCAGGCACAACAGGAAACCCCACGTACTGGAAGTGTTCTCAACTTTTGTGCTATTTTCTGGGGCCCCTACAAACCTCTTCCTCCTTGCATGGGTTTAGACCAGACAGCACTGGAGCAAATACCATAACGCACAGGATATTCTGTGTCTAAGGCAGGAGCAGATACTGCACAGCAAAGCATTTTGGTGTATAGGCTGGAGCTGCCACAGTCTTCCATGGAGACACTTGATCACTCCCTTCCTTATAACTCATACAGCAAATCTCTATCCAGAGAGACATCTAGAGACAGAATTACACCTCTCACCCCAGGCTTCCAGTTTGAAACTGGGTCAAGAAATCCCTGTGGAAAACTCTTCTAATATAGAGGTTAATTTGAAGGTCACAATTTAAATCCACTTCACTTCTAATGCACTCCTAGCTCTGTACAAATCCCCCCTAAAGATAGGATATCGAGACTGGATGACTAAGTATCATCATGAAACCACCATCTGTCAGAATCTGAAAGATCTTTGAGTGTCACCATTGATCTTTACAAGGGGGAACATTATCCGTCATCTTCGCTCCTCATATCATATTATGGTATTGTAATAATTGTCTCAAAAAAATTCTCTTTTTAATGCATTTGCCTCTTGTCTTCATTTCTCAGTTGTTCCCTATTCCCTCTTGAATTTGGAATCTATTGCAGGAAAAAAATAAAACAAACAACTGAGTTTAATCACAGCAAAGTTTGCTAGAAATTATGCTGACACAGCAAAACTCCATGTCTTCTAGAAGCAAACAAGGCAAAAAGCAGTTTCATGGGTTTACAGAGCAACAAGAAAAGCAAGATACAAGAAACATAAATATTTAGAATCTCCTGTCTCCAAATCAGGATGCAATTCAGATGCATAAGGACTAAGCACTGGGGTTGACTGCTACTTGAGATGCATTAGTATAGTCAGTTAAAACTGAGTAGTTCCATCAAAGGCAAGGTTCCTTTGTTTGAAGCTAGGCAAACAAGTATTAAGCTGCATCAATTCCAAGTTGCCATTAGATAAATAACATGCCAATGTCCACACACCACTCAAGCGTTTGCTGGTATTTTTTTTTTCAAAAGACTGAAATTGAAATCACTCATTGTACTCTTTTTAAGAGCATTTCCCTCAGTTGCTCAGGTGATGATGAAGAACAGCCAACTCAGTTACACAGGCTAATCAAAGAATTAAGCTAATCAAAGAACCCAGATGAAGATAAACCAAAGGTAATGTAAAATATAAGAATATTATTCAATGCATTAGCACTGGAAATTTTGTAGACAGATTTCTGCAGGCCAGCCATGAATAAAAGTGGGCAGGGCATGATCTAGCATGCATACAGTGTACAATGCAGTACTGAAAGGTGCTGGATGAAGGAAGGGTTTGGTAAACCTCAACAATTCACCCAATGATAATCAGGGAGTGGCAGTGTATGGGACTGGCAATGCACTGGAAGTCTGCATTCCCATCACAGTACCATACCTTATTAGAAACAACTGATATGGTTTCTTTCAACAATCTCCTATATCTGAAGCAGTAGAGTCCAACAGATTCAGTCCTCCTGAGCATAAGACCGGAATTTTTATAGAGTGAAAATAGAGCAGGTGCTACTATTCACTAACAGAGGAGCTGCCTGTCCTGTCCCCTCCCTCATAACATCCACCAGGTCTTCCGTGGCCCTGCCTCTTGCCCATTGCTGACTGGTCTAGTGGAAGGTGTCATGGCAGGGGGGTTGAAACTAGATTATCTTTAAGGTGCTTTCCAACCCATACCATTCTATGATTCTATGACTCTCAGTTAGTCCCAGCACCCATTGTCCTCCAAGACTGCAGGACATGTAAGTCATCAGGGCACGCTTGACTGAACAGGTAGCGTTTCCATTTCACTCCTCATAGCCATCACCCTAATCCACCGTCTAAACTATGCTTTGATATTTACTTAACTTGTTCCATTTTGTCAGCCAGTTAGGGATTTGGGGGGTTAGGGGTTTTGTCTGCTCTTTTTGTGGTTGGTTTGTTAGGTTTTGTTTTTTAACTAAAGAAAAAAAGGAAAGGTGGATTTCACTCTTTAGTTACATATTTCCTAACTACCTGTACCAAGAACAAAGACACAAAGAAAATCCTTAAGAGATTTTTTTTTTTCATTTGAAGTTTGAGATTTTCTAGCAGTACTGTTTCCCTTTCTGTGCCAATTAAAATGGCTCTGTTTTGTAACTGATAAAGGTGCCTTTAACACGTGTCCACAACAAGGAGCATTGTGTGGTGTTACAATTGTTCAATAAATGCCCAGTCCCAGACAGATGGTGCTTTATCCTCACCCTCTCTTCAAGACAGCATAATGCATTGTCCTGTCAGGGATTAATGGAAGTGCCACTCACATTAGATGCTAATTCCAGTAGCAACTCTGTTACTACACTACAGATGCTACAGCTACTGCTTGCAACTAATGCTTGAAGCAGGCAGTCCACACTGGAGGAGAAGCAGGACATTCGGGCACCAAAGTGAGGAGCACAGTACAAGAATCTATGCACAATGCAACCTTATGGTCCAGTGGAAAGAGACTTTTGAAAAGAAAGACAACTGCAAACAAACAGAAACAGCAGAAGAAAAAATGAGGATTGAAGATTAAAGCAGACAAAACAGACATCAGGAACCAAATGGGAAGTTAAAACAAAAGATCTAAAACAACACAGAAAGTGCCTTTTCTCAGTAATGGCCAACACACAACGTCATCAGAAAATACGCACCAGAATGGTGCCCCCTAATAGGGAAGAGCAGCTGAAATTCAGGACATAGTGTGATGTCAGTGAGAGTACCTTAAATGGTTGGATCTTGTCCTGTTGTGCACCAGAAAGCATTATTGCCTTATAAAACTACTTATGAAAGTTTAACATCTTAAATAGGCACACAGTTGAATACTGATTATTAATGAAAATAAGAGTCTCAAAGCTGACTCCTGGACACCTACTCCAAGAAAAATATACCAGGAGAGGTCTTAAAACACAGGCAATTCAGAGATGAGTTTTCAGCTCTCTCCTGGACATTCTGTTTTTTGTTTAGATAAGATATTTCAGTTCCAAGACTAATTTGAGATGCTTCCACATATGCATAAAGTGGACTGAGAAGCACCTAGGTTCAAAAGAGCTTCTGCTACAGCACTTTTGACATGTTTTTCTTCCAGTACTGTGCTCATTTACCATGGTCTGTATGTGGCATAGCAGGAGAAAGGAAATCCAAGTTTTGGACTTCTCCTTCTGAAAAGTCACTGGGGCATGGGAAACCTTTCATGCTTGCGAGAAGCTCTTACATATTTACATGGATGATAAATTAGTTAGATACTCCATGATCATGAAACACAAAACTTCTAATAACTAGCGCTATGTCACTAATTGGTCAAGGGAACATTGACCTTTCATTCTGTATTTCAGAGGAGGTTTCCCATGGGAAAAAGGGAAGAGAGGGAAAGTAGAGGCTATTCAGAGATGTTTATCAAACCTGTAAAGCCAGACTCTGACAGCAGATGGTATATGGCAAACAGGAAGATTTTGTGAAAAACTAGAACAGTATAAAAATAGTGGAAAGAAGGAAAACATTATGACAGCAGGAAATACTAAAGTTTAAAGTTACACAAGGAAATACATTTACACCATCTTTTGCTCCATTAAAAGATAAAAATGAAGCAATAAAATAAATGCAAGGAAAATAAAAAAGCAAGAGCAGTTTATCACTAACAAGCTTATGTACCAACAAGCAGCTTGAGCCCAGGTCTTGAAATAGTATATTAGACCATAACATTTTCAAATTTCTTCTGAGGTTTGGAGAAATGGGGTATATTGTTAACTGCTCACACGTCTCCAGTACTTTATATTAACCTGCTTTTTGGTCATGGTAAAAGGCAGATGAACTATTAAACAAGAAAACTACCTCTGATTCACAGTCAATGAGCTGTAAATCACAGAAAGTTGATAGGGTACACCTGGAAATTAAAACTGTATATTTCTGCCATTCTTGTGCTCTTATTTGTCAGGGGATACACTACTATCAAACACTAGGAATGGACTAGATGAGCTAGATAGAACTTTGGTCTGATATGTTTGTCCATTTTTATGGATTGCTTTATAACTTTCTTTGCTAAGAAATGACACATCAAGGAGATGAAAGAGAATTTATTAATGACAGTATGTTTGACAGCCACTATACTGGACTAAAAAGATCTTGGCTGGAGCCAAGGACAATGTAGATTGATACTTAACTAGTCACTCCACACTCCAAGCGAACATACTTCAGTGACATGTTCCCAGGCTCAAATCTCCTTATATCTCCATTTGCAACAGTCCTTACTATTCCCCATCTGGACCTTTCTTGAATAACACTTATTGTATTGTCCAAAAATGTTGCTGATTGTGTAACTGCATACAAATTGAATACCAGAAGAAAATAGACATTTATTTCTTTTGTAATCAAAAATAATATTCCCAATTCAGAGCTACATGATGAACTTTTTCCTCTCAGTTAGTCTCCCCTTTTTTTGTTGTTGGGTTTTTTTTACCATTCCTTGTGCAACTTTGCTAGTGTAACTACCACCTCATTTCCAGTATTCCTCTGGATTTGAGTACCAATGCAACCATGCTTTAATGTACTCTAGAGGGATATTTATACTACCTAGGTCTAATCACCTAAGTTGGTCAAGCTGACCAGCTAATCACTGCAAACTCCCACTTAGTCCATAGGGAAAGATCA
Organism: Caprimulgus europaeus; assembly: GCA_907165065.1. The sequence goes on along the minus strand of OU015528.1, from coordinate 57,119,701 downwards.
GATCCTCCACCTTACTTCAGGGCAAGTATATTACCATAACCTGCAACTCTTGCTACTCAAACCATGGGATTTTTACATGTAGAAGCTCCTAGCTGCACTAAATTCCAAACTGTGCTTCCAAACTGACTTTAGTGGTAACCCAAGATAATGTGGGTTCAAGCCTTTAAAGCATAATACACTCTTCTCTGCTACAAAGGTGCTGTCCTATAAGAGTTGTAAGAGATCAGCTCATCTTCACAAAAAACATATGTTGTCCTTTAAGCCCACATGTAATTTTCCATAGGTGAAGCCCTACGCAGTAACAGTCTCAATAGTTCCATTTGATTAAGCAAGATTCATTTTACAAATCACTTAACACAGGCTTAACTTCTGCCAGCCCCAAATAAATCAATTAAATGAACAAGCATTTGATGTCTAGAAGTGAACAACGTTTGAGCAACATCAAAGTTTCATTTTTATAAGGTAATTTTTCTCCACCACAACTGCATTAAAATATAGCTTTAGACTAGCTGTCTTCAGTCTCATTTTTGATATGCTATTAGTATCTATATAACAGATCTTACCTTGATCTTCTGAAGAGACTGGTGACCTGGAATAAAACAACAAAGTCCAGTCAATCGTCGGTATGAAAAGACCACAAATAAGGTTCAGTGTCACTGTGGGGAATGGGATAGGGAGGAATTTGAATGTTTTATTCTTTATTCCTTAGAAAAGAGGGCTGGAAAGTGTATGACAAGAAAAGAGCAGAAAAGGGCAGAGACCTACTCTAATAGTAGGTTCTGCAGACCAAAGTGGCGTATGGAGTTATGTCCATAAGGCAGCTGACAGCTGCACTGTTAAGCACTCATGTTTCTGTAGGTACTTGGCAAAAAATGTATCTACTATTACTGTTGGAAATATCTGATATTACTGGTGAGAAAGTACTGATCCTCTAGAGATTATTGAAGGGACCATAATTAAGTGTGAGCCAGGAGAAAACCTCGCAACTAGGGGTGGTTGAGGGAATTACAGTTTCACAGGAACTCCCAGTCATTAGGGTGGCCATTATTCTTACCATGAGTTAGTGTAGTGGCTAGCATAAAACACTAGTCATAATTAATAACAGTTCATGTCATCTTCACAAAAGCAACATAAACAGACAAAAAAAATAGGTCTGGACAGATGTAACTACAGTAACAAGCAACATAACAACAGCAACACAAGAGTTACAGAATACCCTAACCAGTGGATTAAGCCTCTGATAACAAAACATGAGGGACTTCTCAGCACCCCTGCTGATGAACAGAAGGGCCCCACTGAATTCCAGGAACTTGTGTCCCAGCTTCCCTCATCTTTTTGGTCAGCACCCACAACAAAGGAACATAAAAAATGTAAAGTATTTGCCTTCCATTTTTCCCTTTGCTGCCATAGTTTGTCTTAGAAAAACTGGGGCTAACTGTACAGCCAAATCTGAGATGTGCCTTGGTTATTTCCACCAGATTGACAGCACGAATTGGATTGGGCCATTGCCTCAGCACTTCCCCAGCAAAGATTTTCAATTGCATATATAGCCTTCCCACCCAATGAATTTGTTCCTGGGGTGAATGGGAGAACCCATGCTTCCTTTACAAGATGCATTTAATTTTGCACAAATGTACAAAAATAAATTACTAAAGATTTAAAAATTTAGTGTTGCCAGCAAACAGACCAAAGCTGACATAAGAAAAGCAACCACAGATGGGTGAAGGAAAAAGAAGGAACAAAGGGGGAAAAGAGCATATGTATATTTAAATGAGTCAGCAGGGGCTGAGGGTTGGAGATGGGGGAAAGAAGGGTTAGAAACCCTGGATTTAGAGGAATAAAGGAGCCGACAAGGAAGTCATGATCTCATTCTATAACAGGGGTCTGAAAATGAAGGTTGAGGGATTATAGGACACCAGAGCACATATGCAAATAAGTAGATCCAAACAGGACACATATGCAAATAAGTAGATCCAAACAGGAAAGATGGAAAGAAAAGAAGGAAACTTTCCTAATGAGGTATGCAAATTTTTCGTTATTAAAAAAAAAAAAGGGAGACATCTGAGAGGAAAGAGTTACATCACAGCTGGAGCAATGGTCACTGTGAAAGGAAAAATGTGACTGCCTAATTATGATTCTGACTGTGCAAGAAGCTGATGTGTCTGTATGGATCAGAATTAATGAATCCTCTACTCCCATTAAATCCTGATTGCTGCTGAACATCCTAGGCATGTATCCTGTTCTGCTGCCAACCAGGCCAGCTCTGCCCTTGCACTTCAGCCATGCCTGTGGAAATACAGTAGGAATGCAGGTAATCTAGAAGATGATCAGCCATGACTAGGACTCTGTCCCACTGCTTTGACCAGCTAGTTACAGTCCTTCCTCCACAACAGAAGCCCTTCTGAAGGTCAAACTCAACATATAGTGTTTCCTGCAAAGTTAAACAGTGCAGAACGAGCCATGTCAAAAGGTGCAAATCTTTTGGTATCTAAAAGTATTTTTACATAGAGGAGTCATGTCATATTCCTTAGCTCAGCTGACTCTCAGTGCTTTGCTAATGCAGTATACCACAGCATCAGTAGAATTTATTCTTTTGTTGCACAGTTTCATCACCTTTCAGATTTTTATTTGAAACAATAAAATAAAAAATACAGATTATACTATAATTTGGCTTTTCTTTATGCCCGGTAAAACAGATGTCATTAGTTCCTTAAAGCATCAACAACAGGAGAGACACTATTACAATACCACCATCTTCTCAATTAAAACATTAAATAGAGGGATAAAAAAATGTTTGTGCATATTTAGTGTGCCAAAAAATTAGTATATAGTTTTCAAAACACTACTGTCATGTACCTTTGTTGCATGCCTTGAGCACAGTGGTTGAACAGTAAGAAATCTAACAGGTACTACTGTTGTTACTAGCGGTGTTTTCATTTGAAAGGCTTCATTATGCGTCTTTTGGAACTGTGTAACCTGGTATCCTGACAAAATAAGGTTTATATGATCACAGAATCTTGATGTGTACATATGCCTCATGATAATAAAGTTTGAGCTTGTTGGCTCATTTCTCCTATCATTAACTGATGGGATGGAGAGCCAATTCCTGTTTTCACAAGGAAACGCAATAATATAAACTCAAACTTTCTCACATAGCTGAAAAGCCACAAAGAGAGGTTTTGAATATCTCAGCCACAGAAAAGCCTCAACAAGAGCTTCCACCATTGAAGATGTCAAAGTTTCAACCACAATAATCTAGGCTTCTTTTATTCCACTACTGACATAAAGTATTTTGGCAAAGAGTGGAGAGGACTTTCAACATTGGCCTACAATTTCAGGCCATACATTTTAGCAGGGGGGAAGTTTTCCAGACTGTTCAAGTACTGGTCTAACTACACCAAGGGGAGTCTTGCTTGTAACTATAATGTAAGGAAGTAAGGCTGCTGAAAAGTCCATGCTAATAGTGTTGGACATTTTATGCATTGTCTGGTCTACTCCATGCTTAGGACAGGCTCTAAGGGAGGAAAGAAAGAAAGTCTAATGACCTGCTCTAAACCACATACACTCACTCCACAGCCACAGGGGGTTTTCCTGACAGCAAAAAAATCCAGTGGATGCTCATATTTCCGGTCACACATCTTTCTCTTAGGTCTGTAAGAAGTGTGAGGGATATACTGCGGCAGCACTGGTCACCAGACAGGTGTTCTGAGAAAGGAGGATTCTCAGCTGCTAACATCCACACAATAACCATTTATCTAGCGCCTGTCAGCTGCCCTCCTAGTATTATTCTAGCTGTGTTTTTGACTGTCATAAAGAAGCAAGTTATGCTCACAACTTCCATGCCTTAAGAAAAGTAGAGACAAGTCAGAGATACTCCAGAAGAACTAGTATGCTGTTCCCCTCTACTCTGCTCTCGTAAGGCCCCACCTGGAGTACTGTGTCCAATTCTGGAGCCCTCAACACAAGAAAGACATGGACCAGTTAGAATAAGTCCAGAGGAGGCCACGAGGATGATCTGAGGGCTGGAGCACCAGAGTTGAGGCTATTCAGCCTGGAAAAGAGAAGGCTTCAGGGAGATCTTATAGCAGTCTTCCAATACCTGAAGGGGCCTACAAGAAAGCTGGGGAGGGACTTTTAACAAGGGCAGGTAGTGATAGAACAAGAGGTAATGGCTTTAAACTGGAAGACGGTAGGTTTAGATGAGATATTAGGAAGAAATTCTTCACTGTGAGGGTGGTGAGACACTGGAACAGATTGCCCAAGAAAGTTGTGGATGCCCCCTCCCTGGAAGTGTTCAAGGCCGGGTTGGATGAGGCTTTGAGCAACCTGGTCTAGTGGAAGGTGTCCCTGCTGATGGCAGCGGGGTTGGAACTGGATGATCTTTAAGGTCCCTCCAACCCTAACCATTCTATGATTCTAAGATCTGTGGTCCCACTCGGGTCAAAACATCTTGTCAAATTAAATCTTGAAGATATTTTCATTTGGTTAAACAAAACAAATAAAACCCCAAAATCTTCAGGAAAAGGTTCAGGCACTGCAATATCTTTGGCCATTTCAGAACAGAATTGCTTATTTTTCATATCAACTGTTATTTTTTTCTGGTTTTGTCTTGGTGTAAAATTAACTTGTAGAAAGAAAGGCTCATCACCTCCTCACATCCCCAAGACAGTAAAGACAGGCTGGATTGTCTATGACTGGCTACATTTCCAAAATCATGAGCTTAAGTTAGGTCTTCTACCAACAGTGCTCTTTTCCCATGCATAAATGTGAAAGGGAAGCCTTATTTAAAATATTTTCACCAAAGGCATTAGTCTGAATTTCTCCTGCCCTGCTTTTGACAGATGCTTTATGAAGAGCTATTGCTAAAATGACTAGTTAAAGGGAAGGCAAATGTTACTATTGACAATAGGAAAGGGGATCAGAAGGGAAGAGGAAGGAAAATATGTTATCACCTCCATTTGCTTTCCATGCTGTTCATACCCCTCCTTTCGCTATAGGTCCTGCAGTAGTGTTCTCCTTCTGTTGCAAGTAGCAAGCTCTACTCAGAAGAGATAACAGTGCTTGCAAGTCTCAGTCTGCAAGGGGAAGCTGTGCATTGCCTGTTCCACCACTCCCTACGCAAGCAAAGCAGCAGTACCTTTTGTGCTTAACACAAAATGCACAAGGATCTCCCAGGAAATTAAGTACATATATTTAGAAATGCATTAAAAAGTCTGAATAATGTAAGAAGCCTCTAATCATACATTCACTAGGTACTTCCTGCAAATTGGAAGACTTATCATACTGAAGGCATGAGACATGCCCACCTAAAAAAGCACTGTGCCTCAGAGTTAATGATCTGATCCAAATCTCACTGGAATTTTTCCACTCACTCTTACAGGCTTTGGATCAATTGCTGGCAAAAATCTAATCCCCAGTATAGCCATGACAGCCTTCAGTATCATGCAAGCCTTCCCCAAACAGCCAAACACTCACAGCTGCTTCCAAGTGCACTCTCCATCATGCAAAGCGCTAGATTGATTCAGCACTCAAAGGGTAGAAGAGGGAATATTCATTTCCAAGGAGAGAAGGGCAGGGACTGTCACAATTTTGAGCATAGTCAACTGAGGCTTAGGAACCTGGAGAAATACAGACAGCCCCCAGCAGATGAATTCTAACAAAATTTCAGCAAATGACTACATTATTCATGAAGACAAAAGCCTCTGGAGAAACAAACCTGGAGCTGATGTAAAGCAGCTATTTTAATCAATAAACCTGTAGCAGAAACCGTCTGCACCAGGCCTATTCAAAAGCAGACATTTACAATTTAAAGGCCAAATAAGAATCTGTGTGCAGCAATTCTGATGGTTTTTATGACCATTCCCCTGCTTAAGCAATGTGTTTCTGCAAACTTTCTAATTCAGTCTGACAATAGCTGTTTGTGATGGGAGAAGAGGAAGAGCTTTCAGACTTAAACCCATTTCTTCTAATTTTGTGTGTAAATCTCTTCAGAATTGAAAGTGGCATCCCTGTTGGGATTTATTCATGTATTCCCTGATTGTAATAAAATTTATAGCACATCAAGTATTTTTAAAATAAAGGTGAGGAAAACCCCTCATTCAGCAATTTGTATCAATGCCTTTGAGACTGTGAGGCCCCTGCAGCCACAGCTTCAGACTGCCTTGTAACTTACTGGCAGAAAGGCAAAACCGCTTGCTTTCCTAGTGCCTAAGCATAATACTCAGCCTGGGCATCACTATTGTCTGCCATGGCACTTGATGAAAAATAAAAGCCTAAGAATTCCCGAGCTTCCCCACACTTTCACTTTGACCCTGTACATGCCCAATTCAGAGTGACCTTGGCAGGCTGGAGCAGTTGGCCAGCAGCAACCAAGGAAGTTCAACAAAAGCAAATGCAAAATCCTGTACCTCAGGAGGAATATATCCGTGCAACAAGACGGGTTAGCAGTCTAACAGCTGGAAAATAGCTTTATGGAAAAGGATGCAGGGTGTTAGCAGAGTAAAAGTTGAACATCAGTCGGCAGAGTGCCCTGCGACAGCAAAAGCCAGTGTCATACTGGGCTGTATTTACAAGAGTACAGCCATAAGGTAGATGGAAGTTATTTTTACCCTCTACTCGGTACTCGTGAGACTTAAGAACATGACAGACGTTGACAAACTGGACTGAGTTCCCCAAAGGGCTGCAGAAATGGTGGAGGTGTATGAGGAGAGACATACAAGGAGAGGCTGAGGGGGCCTCAGTAAGAGTTCATTCAGTAAGAAGAGAAGGCTCAGGGAAAATCTTATTGCTGCCTTAAGCTACCTAATGGGAAGGTATAACGAAGACAGAGCCAGAGTCTGCTTGAAGAAAGGAGAAGCAACAGTCACAAGTTGGGACATGGGAAATTCAGATTGCATATTAGGAAAGCTTTTTTCACTGTGTGGATGATCAAATATAGCAACTGGTTATGCAGAGAGGTTGTCAAATCTCCAGCTTTGCAGATATTCAAAACTCATCTGGAAAAGGCTCTGAACAACTTCATTTAACTGGACCTATTTTGAATGGGGATTTGTATTAGATAATTTTCAGAGGTCCTTCCCAACCAAATTTTTTTTGCAATTCTATGAGTGTCTCTACAAAGCTTTCTGCTTTTGCTATCTCAGCTTTTCTATCATTATTTCCTCTCAAATATTTCTTATAGACAATGACCACATTGTTTCACACACATGGGAAAATCCTGACCAGCAATGCTCTCTGAATCTAAAAAATTCCATTCAAGTTATTTATTATTTTGCAGAAATCCATTTGAACATTACCTGTTAATCTGTAACAACAATCTAGAGAGCCTATTTTTTTCTACTAAAGGCAGAATTAGAAGGTAACTTCCTTCAGCACCTCAGTCTCTACCTGCACAAAAACCACTGCCTCAGGTTGTTCACAAGCAGTCCAACATACAGGAATGTAGCTTGGTATTTCTCAGGAAAACAAGGGAAGCTCAGATGTATTCCTTGCTGTGTCTCACACGTGTCTGTGTCCCTTATATTGTTCCATATCTTTTCTCATTACTGTCTAATTTTTTATCTCTTGCCATTTTCTCTGTCCGCTGTAAAATGCTTTGAGCCCTACAATGCAGCTGTACCTGAGGTTGTACTGACACCCAGAGGAGTTGCCTCAGAATTGCTGCTTAACAAGGGAATAAAAGATTTTATTGCAAAATCATATGTAAACTCAAACATGCTCAACCTTGCCTTGAAAAAAAGAGAAAGGAGAGGGGAAGAAGGAGGAGAGGGGAAGAAGGAGGAGAGGGGAAGAAGGAGGAGAGGGGAAGAAGGAGGAGAGGGGAAGAAGGAGGAGAGGGGAAGAAGGAGGAGAGGGGAAGAAGGAGGAGAGGGGAAGAAGGAGGAGAGGGGAAGAAGGAGGAGAGGGGAAGAAGGAGGAGAGGGGAAGAAGGAGGAGAGGGGAAGAAGGAGGAGAGGGGAAGAAGGAGGAGAGGGGAAGAAGGAGGAGAGGGGAATGTTCTAACTCTTTAATCTTGAAAAAGATATTTCTACCTTGGAATCAAAGTCAAAAACATGACCTAAGAAAGCTGGATTGTTATTTACTTGAAAAAGAACGACCAGCAGGATTACTGCAGGGTGACCATGGGTTGTTTGTTTAGGTTGTTTGGGGTTTTTTTAATACTTAGCCTCTCTCTCTCTTACCACTGCATGACACCAAAGTATCTCAGGAGAACGTTGAGACATTCATTTTGAAGAGGGCCTGATCCAAGCTTCTTTGAAATGCTATTCTTCCATTTCCAGATTTGAATTAAATATTTTAAATTCTCACTGATCTACCTGCTAATTGCTTGACAAAATTGGGGGTGAAAGACAAAGGACAGGCAGTACCTGATGTGGTTCTAACCCTAAAAGAAATAAAGTGAGATCTAGTCACACCATGTAATACTTTGGCAAAATGACAGACTGGATGCCAAGGAACTGGAAGCTGTTTGAAACCTCTCTTTATTAAGAGAACTTGAAACAGGAACTAAAGCAGATAAATATATGCACTTCTGTGGTGGTTTCACTTGGTTAGCAGCCAAAACAGCCTCTCTCTCACTGTCCCCCACACCCTGGGAATAGGGGAGAGAATTTCATGGGTAAGGAGACTTGTAGGAGATAACAATAATTTAATAATTGAAATTTAAAAACCTTAATAATTGTATTAAAATAATAATAATAATGAAACATGAAAAAGGATAATGCACACTGCAATTGCTCACCACCTGCCAACCAAGCCCAGCCCATTCCCAGATAATGATCCCAGAGGAGCGACAATCCTGAAAACTGAAACTGCAATCTTGGAAGAGCAAAAGTCCAAACAAGAGCAAGCCTCATTAACATACTGACTGTGACGTTATATGATATGGAATATCCCACTGGCATATCCAAATGCCCATTTGGCTTACTAATTTTAATATTGCCTCCCACCCCAACCTTGCACCTGAAGACTAGAGCAAAACACAAAGTTCTTCGACTTCCAGCGACAATTGAAAACATTGGTATGTTATCACCTTTCTTATAACAAATCCCATACCGAAACCAAAGCACAGCACTATTCTAGCTCTTAAAAAGAAACCTAGCCATGTCCCAGTAGAAAATCAGGACAACTTCCGTAACAGTCTACATGAAAATAAAATTAAAAAAAAAAAAAAATATTAGGTGCAATTGGGTAACAAATCATCTGGCCTCTTTCCTCAACAATGGATCTGTGTACCTTCACTTTTACTTTTTCCTGGAAAATATTAACACAGAGGTAACTTTGCTATGACTTTAACTTTTTATATAACACAGAGAAAGGAATCATTTTGGTAACTGCAAAACCATGCAAACACATCAGGTATACTCTGATTCAGAAGACACATTCCCACTTGGCCCTCAGGCTAGATGGAGATGAAGCACATCAGCTCTTGGGTATCTTGAGATACCACCCAAATAATCTTCTGACAGTTTGGATTTCTAAACAATTTAGAAGCTATCCTTAAGTGGTGTGTTTGTTACCACAAAGCAAACCAGACACTTCTGATAAATAAGCCTTTAGTGGTTTAGGAGAAGAGAGATTACAACAGAGGAATCCCTCATAAACAGATTCCTGCAATTATGTTTATAAAGAAGTGGCCTGATTTTCACAAGTGCTAAGCACTGCAGAATTCTCACTTGCTTTGCCATCTTTAAAACAACAAAAATTTAAAAATCACCTCAGTTAATGTGCATAACACACAGGTCCTAGGCAGAGCAGAGTTGCTGAGACCTTAACACTCCTGCTGTAGAATAATTAATGGAGATAAAAACTTGTAATGAGAGTTTCAGATACAGTTTTGTATTGCACTTTTAGATGACTGGCACAGAAACAAGAATCTAAGAGTCAGGGTTACACTGGCTCCAAGACACCTCTGGCTCTCTGATTTTAGCTCTTGGCATAATTTAGCCGGGTCCATCTGTCCCTGCTTGCCCGTGGGCATCAACACTGCCAGCAACCTCAGCAAGGCTACATGTTACGGCCTCACTCCTCCTGTATTTGCCTCCCTTGAACGCATCTCTCTGCCAGCACTGCTAAACACTCACTTAGTCCCAGCTCCAGAGACAAAGCTATGGGTTTTAATGCTTCTTTCCCAGTGCAGTAGAGCAGCAGGGACAACTTTTCTCCGTCTCCATTTGACTGTTTTTAAGCTTGCAGAAGTTTTTCCTCACTTGAGAATTTCTTTGGCAGGCATTTTAACTAGAGACAGTACCTCCTACACCCTGACATATGCCCACAGCCAGGGGACCAGGACACGCACCCTAGACATGGAAGAGTAAGGGCAGCTGCCTGCAGAACAGCCATGCCAAGTCACACATGTTCCCTGTCCCTCACCAGTTCCCAGGTGAACTGGAGAATCTTTCCTCAACCCAAGAACACTAAGCTCAGCCCATGTTCACAGATACTTTTTGTTTCAAATAACATTTTCCAGAAGAAATAAACCTCTTTCATGTACACCTTCACCAAGCAAATGTAGTTCACCAATATATTTTCAAGCCACCCTAGTGAAAAATTTCACTATTTATTCAATTAGTCAAGTGAAGGCTCATGTCAAAATATTGCTCCCAGCCTCATCCAAACACCCTGAACTTTGTGGGTCTAAAATACTATATTGTAAACCTCAAAAGATGATCTATTTTCACATGACTATGCTTTGTCTCTATTTTTTTCTTGCATGATAATTTGACACTTTTCACTTTCCAGCCACAGCTGAAATCCAAACATTCTAAAGAATTAGAGAAAGCTAGCAAAGGTTTGACTTTTTGTTGTTTAACACTGTGAACTCATGCAAAGTAGTACTTTTATGTGGTAGTCTTTCCAAACTACATTTCTATACTCTTTCCAAGACTGTTAAACCAAAGCCGAGGAATATGAACAGGGTATCAATAAATACCGTGTGAACGCACATTATGAGATGTCCTAGTGTGAAAGCTTGGACACACTGTGTACTCCAATGTGTGCATTACATATGTACAGGACTGTGTTTCATACCCTACCCTGAAGCTTACTAGTTTTGGCTTTGATAAGACAGCTTGGTACTGAGTGAGAGCACATTAAGAACCAGTCTCCTCTCTAAGCAGATGGCAGCTCCTCATGGCAGGGACAGAGCACATGGACACAGGCTTGCTGTTCCTGTGCAATGCTCAGAAAATTAGGACTGGAATGGTTTTGGGTTTTTTTTCTTGCTTCAACTCTTACACGTAATTAACAAGTACACACAAATACAGACATACATATTACCTAAAACTCCAAGATTCACTTCTTTTCCAACATTTATGAGACTGGAAGCCTGAAGTGCTGGAGGATATTCACCTTATATTTATAACAGTGCTTAAAGCAAGCCCAGAAGAATATAAGCTTGCTTTCTGTCAATCATCCTATATCACCCCAGTAAATCCATCTAACCCCTCTTCCAGTTCCTTTAATGTCGCTGGAGGCCATAGTTCTGCTGTTTCCACTCCATAAAGCTGAAGAGAGGAATATTCAGGTTCTACAGCCACCTAGTCAGCTCCACTCTCTCCTCTACCCTTTTCTTGCCAGGTGCAGTTACCACACGTCTGACGCTTGCAGAAAAGCAGTACATCCTACAGATCAAATTATCAAATGTTATTTTTTTTATAGCCAGACAAATGGAAAACAAGGGTACAAGAAGTGACTGCCTTCATATGTCCCCCTGCCTTCATATGTCCCCCTGCCTTCTTTGATGTAGAGCTGCTTTACTTCTCAGCAAAGATTCTTCTTCTCAATCCAAGGGCTAAAACAAGCAAGCAGGATGGAAAAAAAAGGGGGGAGTGGGGGGCAGGGGAGGGAAGGATAAAGAAAGAGTTGTAACAATAAAAGAAAAAAAAAAGAATTCTACTGCTTCAGCCTTGGCTATCAGGCAGAGACTGGAAAGAAGATTTACGGCTGTTACGGTAAAACACTTAACGAAAACCAAAGCACCCAGCTATCTGTACTCTGTCAACATCAATTTTATCCTTTAAGCACACTCCAACAAAAACCTTACACTCCACATGGAAAACTCTTTTTCATCCCTTTATCTACTGGAACTATTGAGAAAGTAATTTCAAGGTAGGTGTTCAACATCCAAGTAGGAAGGTTCCTTTGTCAAGCATATGCATATTCCGTTGCTTGAAATCACCCCAAGGAGAAGAGGAGAGCTGGACTGCTTGCATTTCCCTTTTGGAAAGCGAGATGCCAGTCAAGAAGCAAGATCTCTCTAAAGAAACCAATTTGTAGTCTCATGGTGTGTGGGAGTGTTTTGCATGTCACTGTCTGCCAAAATAATTTGTCAGCAGGGTGAATTTCCTCAGCTGTGCATCAGATGTTGAGATGCTCCAGAAATCATTAGAGCCTTCATTCTGAGGGCTCAGGGACAGGTGGGTGGGAAAAGAGGAAGCCAAAATCCCACCCAATTCACTCTGGGGAGCTACATTCTGAATAATAAAATTATTTGGTAATAAGTACTGATGAGAAAAAAAATAAATCCTACAGGATGCAGTATAGGTTGTACTTTATTTCTGCCACATATTGAAGAGGCAGAAACACAAACCCTCCCCATCAGATGTGCCTACTGTTGTTCAAACCCCTTAGCAATTCAGCATCCTAACAGCAAAGGCTGGAGACTTAATTCTGGAAGAAAATAAACACTATTTGCATTGCACTCACACACAGAACTAAGGCCATACACATGTAAATCTAAACCAAATTCTGATTTTTTCCTTTTCTAATTGTGGTTAACAAGAAGCAAAAGCAAAAGACAGTGTCTTAAAGCTCAGTATTACTGGGAAAGGGGTTGCCAGGATGATGCTTGAGTACCAAACACTAATGACTGTTGCAGAAGTTTTAATAAGTAAAAAACATGATTTTTCTTCACCCCAGTTCTCTGTAGATAAGGCCAGTCTTTAGCAGCAGTGACATAAAAATTCTACTAATTGACAGAGGAAGAGATGATGAAATAAGGTTTTCCATGTATTCAGGCATTTAAAGGTGACACCAGAAGTCGTTGAAAGTTCATGTTAAACAGTTTCCAGAACAATCTGATTTTCTCTGTTTGCAAAGGTCCCCTAGGTCTGGGGAGTGTAATCATTGTAGAGCCATAACTCATCCCTTGATACAGCAGGGACCATATGTGGTAATGCTTTCTCTAGTCCTATTTCCATGTCTTCAGACAACAGACCAAAATGCCAGGATCTTCCCATGCCCAGAGCCATCCCTGATATGGTACCAACATGTCTGAAATAATGCAAAGCTTTTTTAATCCTGAGTTGAGAACATCTGTTCTCATGTTTACCTCACAGTCTGTACATGATAAACTCAGGATGTACAAAAACGTGTCACATGTGGGCCAGTTTTTGAAAAGATATTTTGATGCCAACATTATTCTCCATCCCCTGCAATTTTAGCATTTCCCTCTCTAAACTGTGTTGTTTTTTTCTGCAGTTGCATCAAGGTATGTCTACTAATCAGACATGTCCATGAGTCCGTTCTCCTGACTATGACAGGGATGAACATCACCAGAACTAGAGACATTGCTTGGAGAAAGTGAACATGGATTAAGTGACAACATGGGAGGTGCTCAAAACTAACTTGCGAATGAATGTTTATCCAGATATAAGTCTTATTTCCAGTTTCATGACAAATCATTTGACAAATTCATATATATATATATATTGTATCTACAGCTGTACTTGAGGTTGCTGTATAAGCAGCTCCAGAAGGAAAAAGAAAACTTCTAGAAGAATTGTAAAAACTGGACACTCAAATTAGCTTCTGAATAGTAACAGTATCAGCAGCAGTAGCTGTCCTTAGAGAAACTTTTGAAATCCCACAGGCTGCAAAGCAGCACAGGGCACTAAGCAAGATTTTTCTTTGCTGTCAATATGAAGAGTATGAATTTCACTGGGAGGTATTTCCATCTGCAGTGCTACAGTCTCCAGATTGTTCTTGTACTCAATGATTGTACCACAAAATAAAAATAACTATTCTGTTTTTGAGTAGCTCTGTACAGAACTGACTACACAGAGAAAATAAGAGATTCAAACTATTTCTGGAAGGGTTTGATTTTTAAAATTTAGAGATCTCACAAAGAAAACACACTCCTTTTTCTCAGCCAAATTATACCATTTTTAAGAGCCTTCCTATTGTTTGTCAGGCTGAATTTTTTTTCTGGATGGCAAGAAATCAAGCTTCAAGACAAATTATTCAAGGAATGCCAAAATTCTGCTAGATTTTCATTGTCACATTTTAGATTTTTAAGGGAAGGAAAAAAGGCAGAAAACTATCTTTTCTGAACTGCAGGCACATATCTTCAAGGTACAATTCCAAAGGAAACCAATGTTTATTTTTTTTTTCTCACTGAAAATCTCCAAAAACAAAGAAGGCAGATAAAATCTTGATGTATGTTAAGAGAACTAATATCACAACAGGAGCATAAAATACATGAAGAAATTCATTATCTACTGCACCTGGGCACTAGAGTGTAAAAAAATTAACAAGTGCTTTCTTTGTCAAGAAAGTTTCCAGAAATGGGGGTAGGTGACGATTTCCAGCAGCAATTAAAGAAATTACTTCCTAATGGTGGAGAAATTGTACCCTCTATCTGGAATGCACACAAGATTTTAAGTATTGTGACTGCATAACACTGGCAATAGTGAGAGCTTTCAAAATACAGGACCAGACCCCATGCTGAGATGCACCACTTTTTCCCACTCAGTCTCACTCAGTGAACTTGCTTTCCCTCCCAATAATTTCTTCTCCATTTGCTGGTTTCTGTTTTGGTTTGGTTTTGAGGTTTGTTTTTGTGGGGTTTTTTGTGGTTTTTTTTTTTCTTTCTTTCTTCAACATACTTTCCCTATTTAATCCATATTTACCTTACCCTGAATCATTCTCAGTTCTCTTTAAATCACTTTCCTCTTTGAATCCACATCTTTCCTTTCACTGACACCCCTTCTTTTCAGTATCACTTTCCTAAGTGAGAGGTGGAGATCTGCTTTAGGCAAACCTTTCTCATGCTCCACTTTAAGGTAGTGAGATTGGTGCCTTGCAAGCTATTTGTAAAAGTATCTAAGACAACAGAAGAGAAAGAAAAGGGAGAGTTGAGCATAAACAGACACTGCATTTCACTATAATTCTAAGGACTACAAAAGAGCTTTCAGTGAAGTTGAGATTGTGATTCATGCCTTCACTCAAGTAAGAGTTGTTTGAAAGCAATCAGTACTCATAGAGCCTCATCTGGGATTTTAAACAATGGAAAATAATTTGTAGGGATGTACAAATAGCTGGTTAAAACATGCATGTCACTCTTGTGGCTTAATCTTATAAATGCAGCTTGAACTAAATCTGAACCAGAAAACTAATGCAGATTTTGCTATCAAAACACACCAGGGCAGACTACCTGCTTATCTAAGCACTGATACTGAGCTTTTCAATGCAATAGTTCTAGGGAAACACTTGAATTTTTCAAGTCTTCATCAACCTTCAAAATTTTAAAGGTTCACTATCACAAGGCAGCTCCTGCCTAGCACGTTGAAATCCTGAGTGACCTCAATATATTTTTAACTTTCACTAATAAGCATTCCTTCTCCTTTCTACATGCCAGCTTGCAACACTGATGCTCTTCTTACCATGTACCACAAAGATTTCTCTTTAAAAAAAAAAACAAAACAAAAAAACCTTAACCACCTTGTAACATCTGTACTGTCACACTGATTTCCTGGGCAATGATCTGATTCTTGTGGTTGAGTTAAACCACTTGGCATTTAGCCTTTTTCTTCTGCCTTCTCAGGCACTAGGTCATTATTGCCACATAAAGCAGTGCCTGGGTGGTATTACTAGCTAACTAATGTCTGTTTAGTGCAAAGGGGTGCAACCACCTTCCAGCCCCTACAGGGGTTTCTTCTTCCTCTCCCTGACAGGAGCAGATGGCATTCTGGCCAACCTTTGCCCACCCTTCACGAGCCATGGACTTGATTCAGACAATGCAGCTAGCAGTTTTGCAAACGCATTACCATTACAGCTGGACAGATGCTACAAGAGCAGCTGTTACTGCCTCAAACAATGGGGAAATTAATTACTTCAATTAAAAGATGTAGATTAAACCTCCAGAAAGGTATAGTCACCTTTTCATTTTTGTATGCTTTTGTGGTTTTTATTTCATTTAAATTTCCAGCCCTCATCACATAGCAGGGCGACAAACACATAACTAGAATGAGAAATACATGGCCAATAACAAATGCTTACAGCAGGCTATGAGTGAATGGTCATTCCCATCTCACAGCACCATTTGATCTTAGGATAAATCAGCATGATGAACCCACTCACGTTCAAAGGAAGAGTCCAATTACGTGTTTCAGCAGAGTTGGGCCAGAATACTTGGCTTTTTCCAAGGTCAAGCACTCCTAGTCCAAGTAATTGTCCTCCCATTGTTTTCTGGTATGTATCACTCACACTAATTTGATGTTCCTATTAACCTACAATCTGCACCAGCTCCTGCTTACTGCATCAAGATGCTGTTTCATGTCCTGCCCACTTCACACATCAGTCACACATCAAAGAGCCATCAGAAAGGGAACAAAACACGAAATACTATTAATAAAAAGCCACCTGAGAATTAACTAACATGAAGATCACTTAACTAAAAACAAAAGCATAAATAATTTTCTCTCAGAAAGACCCCTCCCTCAAAACCATTGTATTCAAATTACACCAACAGCTTGTGATCAAAAGCAACACCAAACATCATAATTTTTTTTAGATCACATCCTCTTCTCTACTTTCATTGATTGAAGAAATTCAAGGGTTCTCTCTGTTTGCATAGTTTGTCCTTTTTAGCCACACTCCTCACTTGTCAGAAATAATTACTTCATCTTAAAGAGGTTATGTATGTATATACAATGATGCCACAGACACTCTAAGCAGCTTGCAGCCATACTATGACCAGCTGTGGTCTAATCTGCTTCTAACATCTGAGGAGGGTCAGTCCCAATCCCTGTTTGGGAAAAAAAATTACCAATGACAAAACATCCCCTGTGGGTCAACAGATTACATTTTCTGCTACAGCAAGTCCTCTGTCACTTGCCCTAGTGACAGGCTATAGGATATTCTACTTTGAGCTGGAATTGCTGTAGAGTATTGTGGAATAGATTTAAAACACTGGACACTGATGACTTTTAAAAGATCCAGGAGAATTCCATGTACAGGAGGAATTGTCCCCTCTGTGCTCTGCCATATGCCTTTTTGTGCATTTTGCTAAAATCCTTTCTACAAGTTTTATTTGAAAAATAATATCTGAAGGGACAAACCTCTGTAAAGATCCTGTGAGCTACTTCAGCTATTAAAATATAATGGTGCTTTCTATTTTTTTCTTTAAAGTGCCAGGTTAAAAATATTTTTTAAGGTTGCAAAGTCAAGCATCCAGAAGCTTGGAAATGCCAGCACTCATGTCATGTAAGCATCATACTCCAGCCCTGTTGCACTCAGGCATTTTGACAACCTTTAATCACATTGTCACCCCCTACTTTCTTCTACTGGTCTCTTACCTCAGTGTTTAAGAAGAGACCTGCCTGATATCGCTTTATATTTTGTACATGCAGTGCATAGCCTCAAGATTTACTTATTCCACACTATCAAGAGCGTTCACAGAATGTAAAATGATTTTCTCCTAAGCATCTCTGATAGTCTCCCCATAGTATCGAAGGTTCTTTTGACCATGAAATTTACCCTCACTGTGCTCCTCTAAGGTGAGGTTGCAATATTATCTGTATTCTGCAGCTGGGGAAATGAGTCAGAAAGAAGGCAGGCACAAACTTTCCATTAATTTTAGTAATACAACCTGAGGCACACAGAAAACCTATTTCTCAGTTTCCAGCCCTTCACTCTTTCAAAGTCTCCTTGTAATGGCCTCTCAGAAACCAGCCTACTTGGCAGTGGACATGCACAGAATGAGGAGCCTGTTGTTACTAGCTATTTGTGAAAAGTTTGTTGTAAGCTTGCATCATTCAGAAATTGTGAGGGAAATTGAAGGGAGAAGCCAGTCCTCCAGAGCAGCATTCAACTGCCTTAACTGTAATAATACCTTGCTTTCTTCACTGCAATCTCCTGCTTCATTTACTATACACCATCCAGCTTGGCAGCAAATAAGGCAGTATTTAAACATCACTCAGAGCTTGCTCACCGATATAACGAATAAGCTGCACCAGCGCAGAACTCCAGACTCTGGAGAGAAACAGACACATACCCTTTCCCCCATGCCCTTAACCTGTCTCAGTCACCTCTTATCTATCTGCACCCCATGTCCTCCTCCTTTTTGTTATTCCCATTCTGATTTCCTAGGCATATATATGTCCCCTGTGCTCCTAATTGCCAGCTCCCATCCCCTAACCTGGCTCCCCAAGTTCCTGCACAAACTCTCTTTTGGCTTTTACTCCTTTGGTTCTTGAAATCTTTTTTCTCCCATTCCTCCACACACTTTTCCTGACCCATCTCCATAAGACCATGACTGCTGCTTCTCTTTTCTCCTTGCTACTGGCGACTAGCTGGTGAGCAGAGCAGCTCACCTTCCCTCAGTCCAGTGGGCAGGCCTGCAACCAGGATTAAGCATAGAGGGACATAACTCCTCTGTGAGCACATCCAGACAGAAACTTTTAAAAGTGAAGCTCTTGATTCCAAGGTTTCTCCAATGTGCATGAACAACCTCATCACTAGGCAAGTTCAGGGGTGCATCTCCCTTGTATTATGGTGACCCTTTATTAAATGTCAATCCTCCAAAACCTAATTCCAGTGACGTTTATTCCATTACACATTTCCCATAAATTTGTCTTCAGAAAGAACTGACATTTTTTGCTAAATTTTTAACTAAAAAAAAGAAGAAAAAGAATTTATTTAAGACTGAGTCTTTTAGCCAAAACAATTAAATTTTAGAGAAGCTATAAAGAAAACAATTCCTTATAGTAAACAGTGACAGGTACACTTTATTCTGGGCAGTGCTACTGACTTTGCCTGTAATTAATAAATCTATCAGATAAACATAATTGTTCCAGCTAAGCAAACATTTCCAGTCATGCTGATGTAAACAAAATAATTCCTTTTATCAATTAGAAGTTAGTCCACATGTTGTCACCATCTCTCCACAACACCTAAAAATGTCTAAGCATCATTTTTCTCCCAGCTTTGTCAGCTCCAAATTTCAGGCCCTGCCATTCCCATCTGTGTAAAACTAAACCTGAATTCACCATCATCTGCATTGTAGAACTAATACAGAATCCCTTAGGGTAATGGGAGAGAACCAGGTGAACATTTCCTGTCAGTGCTAAGCAGATCACCTTTTCTTCCCATAACAATTTCTTCTCTTGCCAGGAGTTTCCAGTTTGCTGGAAAGCTTCCAGTTTGTAGCCATGCAACTACACAGCCTCCCATCCACACTTGCCTGTGCCCTGGAGCAGTACCTGTCAGGCTCCTTACAGCCCCTTTCCACACAAGTGTGAGATAAAAAGATAAACTGAAACAAGGACCATGTGGTCACTATTTCTAATTTTTCTATACTGATTTAAAACCCAACCATAGGGATACAGATACAGTAGAACTTGCAACAAAAAGGAGAAGTGATGTACACAATTATGCATTATGTACTTGGGCAGGGGGGGAAACAACCCCAAAATACTAGAATTTTTAAAAGCCAGCAACAGAGTTCAGACAGGTGTCTCCCATCTAAACTTCAGTAGCAATTATGGGTCTACTGCTGGTTTTGAAAATCTAAAGTGAAAGGACCAAAAAGCTGAGAACCACTTCTCAAACAAGCAAGAAAAATAATATATGCTTTTGTACAAACCTGAACACAGCAAACAGGATTGTGGTGGCAAAAATCTCTTACACGGGGAATTACCAGCAACAAAACTACTTTTTATACCAGCAATGTTATCTCTGGTTCAAAATTATACAAAAACTATTGCCTACATCTTTGAAAGCAAGCAGCAACTGTAGAGGTTTCTGCTTTTTCATATTGCATCAGAGCTACCTTAAGGGTGAATGCTTTGGTCTTTGTCACAACCAGTTGCCATGAAGGTTCCCTTAGCTGGAAGTTCAGGCATTCAAAATAAATTTCCTTTGGAAACTTGGATCTAGCTTTATTAAGAGTGCAGGGTGCCACAGAGGAAAAAAAAAATAAAACAAAAACAAAACAAAAAAAGGCAAGAGCATAATAATGGAGAAAGAGGAAGAAACAGAAGGGAAGAACAAAAGAGTAGAAGCTAAAGGACTTCTGTAATTTCAGCACACCAGCACAATTCAATAAGCTTAAAGGAGCCACTAGGAGTTGTCTGTGGTGGTGATGGCAGTGCTTCATCAAGCAGAGAAAAGCAGAGGGCTCTTACTGCAGCATATGTGTCTGGCTGGCGTCCTTTTGTTTGTCAGGTACCTCGTAGTGTGGGGAAATCTTGCCGAGGCCACTGTCACTCAGCATCCTCTTTCGAACTGCAGGGTTCCACCGATCTGATATTCTAGGGAGGGAAGAAGGAAGAGAAAGGCATTCAACCCTCAGAAATTAACTCACATGCTCCACTTTGAAGCTGTCTTATGCTTACTGGTTCCCAGCATTTTTCAGCCCATAGCAATTCAAATTAACTTAATTCACTAGGAGTACAAGACTGTTCCTAAAGATGAATAGAAGTATTTCTGGTCTGCCTAGAGGATGAGAAAAAACAGAGACACTTCACCATCATTCTTGGGCACAAAGGGCTTCAGGGCCTTATACAATGGTAACAGAGCCCTGACCATGCAGAGAAGGGGTTTCCAACTCGATTGATACAGATTTATGGTGGGGCAGGTACAGTTCGGGGGTGAGAGGAGGTTAAAAGGTGCCAAAGTCATTAGTACCCCCATGTGTGCTCCAGGATGCATAATGGAGTAGATGTTATTCCACTGTCCTTCTGTCATTAACAGGGCTGCATCTGACCCTGTTCCCAGTTCCCCACCTAAAATCTACCCTCCCACAGCTCCCAACCTTTCTGAAGAAAGGACCAGAAAAGAAATGCCCAACTCTAATATGGCTGCTGAAGGTGAGATCACAGCACCACTCACCCAGAGGCCTGCTCCACTACCAGATCAGGCATTCCTGGTGGAGTCCCCACCTGCTGTGACATTACCAGCTCTGGGTCCAGAATAAAAATCTCGTCCTGCAAAATTTCCGTCACAAAGTGCAAATGTTCCTGTTGGAGTGATACAAGGAACAAATAGTGAACTTACAGCATCACTGGTCTCTCAGAGCACCCAGATGGCTATAGCAAAACTGGGTGCACATGAGGGTCTCTGAAGAGCATTCATGGGACTCTGTGTATTTAAGTGCACACACATACCCACACACTAACACCAATGCCACTGAAGTCACCAATAAATAATAATAAGTCACCACTTCATCAATTTCAAGTCAAACAAGATTCCCAACCAGCAAGCTTCATACTCATAGCAATGCTTGAAAGGCTGCTACTCAGTGACTCTCATTAGACCTTGGAGGTCTAATCAAAAAGCCAAGGTCTGCATTTCAAAATGAGGACCAACATCCAAAGTCTGCCCTCTGTTGACAGCTGACAGAATGTCCATTGTTTGGGTGTACTCTCCCAGACCTCTATTGCTTGTACATCCTGGTTTTGCATCTCCATCACCAAAGCTCTCTTTCTCATTTCCTCTTTTTTGTTATTGACATAGAAGGCTTATAGTCCCTCACAAAAACACCAAGTGTGAGTAGGCCTGTCTACACAGGCAAATAGGTAGGAAACTGCTAATGGTTTGTGGGCTGGGACCCTACACAGTATTGTTCTTTTCCCTAGAGAAACATGGGATAAAGGAGTAGGAGGGAAAGATGAGCGTTTGTACAGAGACAAGTATTACAGAAATGCAGAATAAACCTAACAGGGTCACATTGCCCAGTTTAACCTGTAGCAGCATCTGCTGCTTTCCACTTGCTTTCCAAGTGTTAGGGTATAACTTCATCAAAGCATTTATATGACTGTGTGCAAAAAAATCCTGTGGTGGCTACATTCAGACACTGAACTTCGGACCTTTGAACTAAAGCCATAGCTCCTTCTGCTGGAACTAAAGCACCAGCTGCTTTGCTAGGGAAGTCTTATGTTCCTATGATTCAGAAACAGCTTACACAGTTCTCAGGGGGACCAGATACAAATGACCACTCTGTGAAGTCAACAGTTTGCACTTAGTGCTGAGCCACTAATTGGTCTGTTCTGGCTACAATTCAGAAACACCAGAAGCTCTGTAAAATTTTCATAGTGTATTTTAGGAAATATATTCAGATTGTCGAATCCATACCACAGGTTTGAATTCAAGGGAGCTAACATGCTGTTTTGGGGCTCCTTGAGAATATTTTGATACAGCTTTGCTTGTAATTCTCAACTTACAACATCACTTTCATTTCCATAGCTATTCCATGTCGCACACTCAGGATCAAGACTCCTGGTGACTAAAGCATCAGTGAAAAGATGAACTCAACTACCCTGATGCCACACAGATGCCCTTAGTAAAACTTGATAAGAATGACAAATGTAGAAAATTCTAGACTGTTCATGACGCTGGTAGTAAACAGAATGGCAGATGGTCAACGGATATAGAACCTCAGTGAACCAATGAATTACATCAACTAAAAAATGGCTGGTATTTTTTTTCCTCTACTTTTTTAATGAAAAATCAATAGCATTTTAGAATACACAGAAGGAACAGCAGACAATTCATTTTAAGCTGCATTTGACATAGCTTTTAAAAAAAAAATCTATAGAAGCAGTAACTGAATAAGGATTTACCTGAGATCTGTCAATGCGGTAAAAACGATCCGCAGAAGTTGCTGCAAGACAGAGAAACAACAGAGCTGCAGTAAAGAAAATGGTCTGAGCAGAACTAAATGGATAAGACGGGCTGAGCTAACATCACTACCATGTAAGACAACCTCTATGTCAGTGAATTCACAGTGGTTTCACAAGAACATAATCTGATTCATTCATTATGTCCATATTCCTATCCCATTAAATGGGAAATTTAAAAGTGAAACTTAATAAAACAATATTCACTGAAATCATTAACTGAAATAAATATTTAAAAATATATAAAATGGATTTCAGCTTATAAGAAGAATTGATTACATTAAATTAAGTGACAGAGTATAACAAGCATACAGTGAAACTGATGGGTCTAATAGGATTAATTCAAATTTTGAATCTAAAGAACAATAACATGCTTAGGAGCTCTTTGTAAATCAAACACATGGCCACAGATATTCACTCTGAGTTACTGATACACTCAAGGAAAATTTATGCTACTCACAAAAAACACATGAAAATAAGGGAGATTCACCTAATATGAATTATTATGACTTTGTCAATGTCAAATAATTTCTATTACTAAAGCCAGAAGTATTTTGTTACCTACAATGTGTGTCATCAGAGTGATTTTTTTGTTTGTTTGTTTCTGCTTTGCATTTAGTTTGGCCAGTGAAATCAGATTCAATCATCCTGGAGTTTTGACACAAAAACACAGTGATGTAGCATTGTAGGTGTTGGCACTGCAAGGGAATATCAAATCCCTGAAGACAAAAATTGAATGCATCTACCCACCCGCTTTCTCCAAAAAACAAACATTCTCAATATGTTTTTAATCAATTTCACTCATGAGAGAAAAGGAACAGTGATTAGAAATTGCCAAGGAGAAATTTGTTTTATTTAGAACAATAAAAATTTCAGTCCCCGCATATTGAAGCTTTTGCAAAAGCAGATGCTATCCATTTTAGCTGCTAAGTTCAGTGCTCTGGAGCCTGATGTAAAACCCAGATAAGCTGTCTGCTTTGACAAAGTCTGGGTCAAACTCAAGTGTAGTTCTCCAGGGAGTTATGTGAAGTGCAGTCTTACAGGAAAAGGGAGGTACATTTCCGTCACCTAAACGCTATAGCACCTAAACATTATAGTACCTAAACATTATAGCACTTAAAGAGAAACCAGGGTGAAAAATGCAGCCTTACCAGCAGCATGTCAGTTGCTATAAGCAGCTGCACTCCAGTTCAGGCACTGCCATGGAGTAGGTGCTGCTCATCATAGTAGAGACACTAATAAACCAAACTTCTAACCACCCTTAGAAGAACATGCCTCCTTGGAATGACAATGCTACAGCAGACATTTTGATTGCTAGATGAAGGGCCTGTTTCATTTTTCAGAGGGGAAAGGGGGACACCCAGCTCCTTTTTTACCTGCTCAGTGTAACAGGAAGGAACAGTTACCCCTCCATGGTGATACCTTCAGATGCACTGTCCTTCAAATGCACACTAGAAGCAAGCAGCATGCTAGGCACAAGAGCAGGGAGATGCACTTACCATCTAGGAAGCACCATCTAGGAGATAGCCTCTGAACAGAAAGTACTCTGGGGAAAGAGCTTTCTTGGTCCTGGATAAAGCAGGGAAATTACATTAAAAAAAAAACACCAAACATTTTTCTCTTAAAAGGACTATTTTCTAGTCTCTGCTTTTTTCATTTTGTTCTACTGACATTGCACAATGTGCAAAACCTACATAGCTCAAACCCACTGGACTTGCTCCTCACTGACATTAGGATTTGACTGTAACATAGAAGAGAGTAAACTGACATGGTTAGCTTCAGCCACACCCTTGGCTGTTCCCTTCCTTCAGCTCAGCAGTACCAAAAAGTTTTGCATCAAAACCAGCCTTCTCAGCTGTCTATACCCCTCCTTATCTGTGGGGACACAGGAACAGAGAGAGGTGAAAGAGGTCAAAAAGATGCACATCAACACCAAACAACAGCCATTAACTATAATTACTATGTTTGTTTTTTGTCTGCCTGTCATCTTCCTTTAGTCTAGCTCAGTATTTTTACCCTCTTTTCCACCTGTACTGATCTGTCACTCAAAGCAATTGCTCACTTTGTCTGTCCCTGGCATGTACCACAAGGTAAAAAGGTGTTATTCTCTATGCCCAGAATACAGAGAGCACAGACCTGAGACCACCATCAGACAAGCAGACGGACAACAAAAAAAAAACAGGCTCTTTGGGACCCATGGACATTATTTCAGGAACCAAACCAGATGACTGGGGAGGAATGAAGGCCTTCTTCCTGACCTGTACTCACCAAGGAGTCAAACAGGCCAGCCCTCGCCTTTTCAGCTCTCACTGAGCAAGAGAGGCAAAAGGGAACTCAAAGCAGAGGGGGTCATTGCTCTGCTCCATGCTGCCAGTGGATGGCTAGCCAGCTTCCTAAAGCCACTGGAACACAACTTTTAAACACAAATAGATTTGCACAGGGCAAACACCATGGATCTTAGGCATACACCCAAACCTGTACAAAGCCAGATTCTAGTCCTATATACATCTCAAGCATTGAAATTAGCACATATGTAAATGGTGTAAATTCAGGCCCACACTGGCTCAAGATTAAACTTTACTCCTCCTTCAGACAACAGACTAAAG
This sequence comes from Caprimulgus europaeus, assembly GCA_907165065.1. The sequence goes on along the minus strand of OU015528.1, from coordinate 57,094,197 downwards.
AGTGGTACACACCAAATCACAAGGCAAGAAAATAAAAGGTAGAAGCAATGGGGAGGAAAGGTACCTTTCAGAAAAGTCTTGCTGTGCAGAATGTGATTAATGTATATGTACATATATTCATAACATGGAGATAGATTGGTGAAAACAGACCAGGATACAATGATATGGGACTTCTCAAAATATCACACAGCATCCCAACACTTTCCCTGGCAGCAGGATGCAGGACAAACAAACTTCATATTGGGAACTGTACAGCTATATCAGGTAAGTTGTTCTTGGAAGGTCCAACATCAGAAAGTAAAGGCTAGCTGAAAGAGCAAGTTCCAAGGATATTTCAAACAATCATGGGTCTTCAGCCAGAAGGGACAACAGGGCTATGTATGAAGACAACCTCTAGCATAACACAGAAAACCACCGCTCCAGCCTGAGCTACAGTAGACCTTTTAGAAAGGTACCCAGCCTAAGTGAGAAACACCAAGTCATACAAAACCCACCATTCCCTCAGGCAGCTGGCACCATATGTGTGGTTTGAAGGAGGAAAATGAGGCTGCTTTGTGTACAAGAAGAGGGAAAGTGATGAAAGGCCAACACAGAGTTAAAATGAAAGCTTATGGTGAATCAAACACAGGAAACATATGGAAGATTCATACAGATTCTCAAAGGTTCGCAGTTTCCTATATATTTTCTTCTGCTTTTTTATCATTAAGAAAGCCTATAAATAACAGATATTTCTCAGCAATTTATCTTATTGTTTTGCAAATCTCACATATTTCTAAAATAATTCTTATCTGAGTAGCTATGTGTGAGAAAAAGTTAAGAAAAAAAATAAAGTTTATATCAACAGAAAAATAGGAGTTTCGTCAGGTCAGTTCCACAGACTACCTAGATGTGTCAGTTAAGACCATGGAGAAGAAGCAGCTTGCTTTCTTCAATCTTGGGAACATCTCAAAAATGCTGAAAGAAGTTGTCATTTCAGTCTGACTGGGTAAAACAATTTCCAAACTGATTACAGAACAAATATGCCCTCATATGTTAAGAGCCAGACATTGCTCTTTGATTTACATAAAGGTATCTGACAATTTTTCAGGCACCCAAGAAAAAATGAGGTCATGCTGATGTTGTACAGATACACATAAATTCTTGGCTTCCTCAGCTTTCTGGTCAGTAGAGTGCCTGGGTGCACTATTTGTTGTCTTCAAGCAGCTGTGATGACAGTTAGCATTTTGATGGACACTCATTTCTCTGCCAGGTGAATGCATATCAGTGCCTGGCATGATGCTGCTACAAAATGTTATTAATTTCATTTGGTATCATGACAGCTTTTGCAAGATTCATCTTATTAGCTTCTGCCTCTGGGATTGACTGAAACCATCTATTATTGCCTTTCCTTTAAGGTTAGGCAGGACAGAAAAGCAAAGACTGCTCCAGACAACTCATCTATTGTCTCCTCAGTGTCCTAGAGTTTGACTAGAGTCCTGGCAACAGATCTTGTCTGAAGTGTTACCGTAGCGACTTGCAGACTTTGCTCAACCAAAAAAAATATGTATATATATATTTTTTCTGATGTATGATACCTGCATATATAGCCAACCTGACAAAAATAAAAGAGCCTCACTTCTCTCCCATATTCACACTCCCACATTTCACTCGACCTCATAAAACTTGCTCTCACATACAGGTTTTCATTTCCAAAGTCTGTGCGTTACAGGAGAGGTGAAGACAATGACATCATAATATTCCATAAAGAGAACTAATTCTGCACATGGGCACCAAAGGACATATCTCAGTGGTTGAAGCATCAGATTTAAAACACACCTATATCTTTCTCTAATATGGACTTACAGAGCTGTGGGATGTTTAGGTTTGCTTGTATCACAACTGAGGTTTATGTGGGACAGCCAAAGGCTTTTTGAAATCCACCAGGTTTGCTAATGTCTATGCATCTAATGCACAAAGCTTTAAGTATCTTAATATTTAGCCAGCTATTTGCAGAAAGGTGAGGACTGGGATACAAAGCACTAAAGGAAGAAAACATCCAAAGATAACAGTCCATACTAAACAGGTAGATGATACAAAGAGGAGATATTAGTAAAAATTCACAGTCATAGTAGAGTGCATAGTGCCGTGAAGATGAAGACAGGGATAACTGGTAAATTCAAGTCATGAATTGCATAGTAGTATGCTCTTTCCAAGACTTCATTACAGTTCAACTGCAGAATTACTGTGGGAAGTCTCAGGCCCACGAGAATGATATTTTATAGGCATTAAACTCATTAGAGAAACAAAACAGAATGAAAAACAACTCAAGCTTCATTTTTCTTATTTACACCTGGACTTGCTGATGTTGTTTTTGCTGACTCCCCATGTTTTGAGCTGCAGAGGAATCATGCAAAGGAACTGTATTTATGAGACCTAAAAGTACCCATGACATCTTATTAGTGAGGTAAGAAGACAGCTCCATCAACTCAAGTACAGCATTCACGCCTTTTATCCCATGCTTTTTCTACTTTCTGTAATATGTAGGGGGATATCAACAAATATGGAACAAACCTCAAATTAACCTAACAAGAGATTTTGTAGTAATGACCCACTGAGAATAAACCAATGTTTGAACAATCCAGGATAAACAAGTACTGAAGACAAAATACAGAAGGGGGTACATTCAAAATGTAGCATCATAAAAAATTGATAGCACATTAGGAATTTCACACTGAAATGCATTAGAGGAGATGGCTAGGGAATTAATTTACGTCCTGCTATAACTACAGTGGTTGGAGCCAAATATGGAGCTGATTTCTTATACTTCATACTCTCTTTTGGGCCTCCCCATACACGCAGATTTAGGTCTTCATTTTACCTCAGGCAGTTTCCTACACATAGAGCAGTCAGCAGCCACTTAGGTTAATTTATAATGAGTGGAGCAAAATAACACATGCTGGTTTTTTAGCCAATTCACTAGACAATAGCACTGCTCTAAAACTCAGTTCCAGGGCAATGATTGATACAAATGTCAAAAATATGAGGTTAAAATTGGACAGGGAAATGCAGAAACAAGTCATGAATTGGTATGAAGGCAGCAACCCCAGGAAAACATGCCAAATGGCATTTTCTCGTAGTGTCTTCTTGCACTGAGCACACTTACAGGCAAATTGAATTTGCCTTGACAAACTGGAAAGCTGTATAATTCAGGTAATTATTAAGACCCAAGAAATTATCTACAATTTCACCACAATGGGTTCCTGACAGCTGGATCTCTGTATGCTTTCTCAGTGAACTATTCCTGCTGATCCCAATAAGACTTGCATTGTTAAATCTGGGAAAAGGCTATCAACATTGTGCAATCTTGTCTTGTGATCCTAGGTGCTGTGCCAATTTGACCATTTGTGTCAAGATTCTGCACTAATGTCAGATCAGCTCAGGAGTCAGCAGAGTCAGTTTACTCCAAATTTAAGCACTATGCAGTGCAATATTTTACTGAGAGCAATATGCATTCTTGCACAATACTGCCAACTGTAAAGGCAAGTTCTGTAATGAGTAATTTGTACAATAAAGTTGTAAAATGCACAGAGAGATCAATTTAAAAAGCTAGCCACCTAAAACCTGAACCTGTTTGTCATGTGCAAAAGACACATTTGTGCCCCAGATGGATTAAAAAAACTCCTCTGAAGGTTAAACTACAGGTAGATTACTGTGGTGCACAGAATTACTAAGAGGTTAGGTGGTCTAGCACACCTTTTTTTCTCAATGACAGACTTTAGTACTACAGCTATGCAATATAACATATTATTGTTCAGTTTCTCAGACAGAGAAACAATTTTGTCATTTGTCCTACAGGACACATTCTCTTATTCACTTCAATATGCAAGGCACTGCTATTGCCATACCACTTGCATTGTCATGCTGTGCTAATATTAAAGATGATTCCATAAGGTTTGCAAGGAAACGGATTGTCCCAGGGAAAGTAGAATGAATGTCCAACTTTTGAGGGTAAATGATAACCAGAAATTCATCTAACATACAGGTGTCTAACAAAAAGAAAACCTAGGTTCAAATGTAAAGAGTGCAGCCCATATTGTTATTCCTCTTTTCTTCTGATACTAAAAGGAAAGCTTATCTTACCTGGTAATGAACTCTCTGTGTAGTAGAAGTCACCGACTGTAGGTCCTAGTAAGAGAATGAAAAACATGCCAACGATGAAAAAAATTAAAACAATAAGAGCTGTTTGAAGTTCTACTATTTGGAGTGGTTGGGCAAACATATGATTTTGCAAGCATTTGTCATATTTTTAAAGTATATTAAACAAACACCACAGAATAGTCATGGAAAGCTCACTTACAGTTTAGATTTGCATGCATTTGTTTTTGGTTTTTTTTTTCTTTTTAATATAGAGAGTATGTTAATATATATTCACCACATCACAGTCCTATTTGTTCCATGAAAACTACCTAAATTTAGAATATCAGCAATAAAATTAAAGATGCTAAAATCTATAAATCATTTTTACAAATATTTCTGAATAATTAGTGCACTGAAGAAAACCACTGACAGTTCTCCCTGTTTTAAGACAAACTTATGTCAGGGACATCCTATCAGAATGACCCTGGTATTTATCAGGGTTCAGGAATCTAATTTATTTTAATAGAGATTTTGTCAAATAGTTTTAGTTCATGACATAGCCTTCCAAAAAGCCTAGCCTACAGATCATAGCTCCCTAGTTGGCATGCAAGTTGGCAGAGTGCAGAAAGCCTGGGCATCTCCATTCCCAGCAAATGGGCTTGAGCCAAATCAAGCACACAAAAAAGTAGCACAAACCCTGTAAAAGGTTGGGGAAAATACAGTTCCTTCACAACCACTATGGGTAATTCAACCAGAACTTCTAGCTGTGCTTCCTCCAGGGCTGTACAACTACTCACCACCCAATGCTGGCCATATTAAGTTGGCCAAACTCAATCTGAGATCACATTTGTAATCTGTTGAGAACATCATCACTATTATTTCCTTGTAATTTTCCATCACAAGATACCTCAAATATGCATCACCTTACAATAGGTTTTATGTTTGATAGTAATAGATACACCTCAGGTCTAAATGTTCAGAAATGCATTTGAGGAAGGGAATCCTGGCTGAAATGCAAATGTAAAAAAGTGAAAACCCCTATTCAGGCTGCAACTGCAGAGTTTCAAAACCACAGGGCTCCTGAAGAGTTCAGGGGGAGAGATGAGGTTCATAGCTCCTATATAAGTTGGACCATCTATCTAGAAACTTATGTAATGCACTCACACTTGTAAATGTTGTTGGAAGATATCAGTAAAAGAGTAAAAAACAGTCAGAGATAGTATATTAATGAAAATCTATTAGCTTTATCACTAAATGCATACACACTTAAAATTGTTCAGTTAATGGGTCATTTGGAGCCTCCATTTCCCAGACTATATTGTAGAATGAACTCTTGTGAGGCAAGGTGTTCAAGACAATAAGAGCAACATTATTAATAGCTGCATGAGCATACTTTTCTGCATATTTAGAAATAGCTAGTTGATATTTGTAGTGTTTGTTGGTGTGTCAGATTACTCCATAACAGTATTAAAGAATGACATTTGCGTAATTAAACCCACCCGAATATTTTTCTCTTATGTAACACACTTTCTAATCACTTATTTGTGTAATTTCAGCAAGGTACACAGAGAATCCTGGTATTCTATTCCAATTCAACGAGAAGTAAACACACCATCTATGTCAATTCTGTTATAATTTAAAAGGAGTCAGTATGACTTACCATTTCCTGTCTAGAAAATATTTTTCAGTGCTACTCCTGTTTTTATTATCATAGCATAACTCTAAAGTTTTCTTTTCAGTGGTAAGCAAACTGCAATACTCAATATATGGCTGTTGCAACTAGTAGACCTCCACATTCAGAACTGAAAAAAGCATAACATAGATTAATATATCATACCTGAAGTCACAAAACCCTTACCTCTTGTAGACGGTCAATGTACATACGACAGGTCTCCAAGTCACAATCTCCTCGTACAACTATAATTCCTAGTGGAATGGCTGGAAAATCAAAAACAAAAACCTCTAACTAAAGTCTATTGAACTTTAAAAATTTGTAATATACTTCAGGTTTGGGGATTTTTTAATAATGTTCTCAAAAAAGCTTTCTGCTATCTAAATCTTAATAGTCATTTAAAAGCAAGAACGTATTATTAGTTTCACCTATTTATAATTATCAAAGATCCTGGTTTTCAACTGTCTTGTCTACTGAAAAAGCTAAACCAGGTTCAGTTAAATTATATACTTCGTCTGATGTCATCAATTATTAACTTCAAAGAAAGGAACATATTCCAAAACAAGGGTTTAGGGAGGTGCTTTTATGCATTGAAATAAGAGAGTGATATTTCATTTTCAGAACTCTTGAAAGTTTATAAAAATTATTTAAAGCAGTGAAGGTTACACCCTGAAGTCACAGTCTGATTTCAGATAAAACAGGCCAGCACTGTGTTGTTTTGATGTAAGGCTGCTTTCAAATCAAAACAGACATTATGCCACCTACAGACAAAATTGACACATCTCCTCCATATTTTCTCAGAGAAAAAAAAAGAGAACTTGTGAAAATACAGCAAATAATTCCTCCCAGCCGAGAGCAGCATTTTTAACATCAGGGCATTTGGGTTTCCACAATCATTCTGTTTTCGCAGTCAAAAAAAAACCCCAAATGAAACAAGCAAAAAAAAATCCCCAACAAAACCCACAAAACAAATCCCCAAAAGAACAAAAGATTAAAAAAAGTATATGTGAGTCCACAAAGAAGGTACCAGGAGAGCTACCTACTAAGATCTCATTAAATAAAAAGAAAACAAGTGGAAACCCTTGAGTACCTGATTTTCTAAAACTGAATCACTGAATGTAGGGGGTGGATTTAAGGGTCTAAGTTTTGGGGGGTTTTTTAAAGGGTCTTTAATCAAGCAATGGACAAAACAGTAGGGGAGTAGCAGGAAAGAGATTTAAATCTTCATCTGAAGTATCACAGAGGGAGAGTGGAATATCAACTCATAAACAGTTTTGGAAACTGGATAACAAGAAGCAATATAAAGTCACTGACAGTTCTGAGACAAATAGGAGGAAAAAAAAAACAAACAAAAAACTGTGCTGCAGCCCCTCCTGCGGTTCAAAAGAAGCTGATTAGGTAGAGAGATTTATCTACCGCGATGCTCTTCATCCTGATAAAAGAAAAAGACAGTGCGAAAAGATAATGGGGAATGTGGCTTATGCTGTGCGGCCCACCAAGGCTAGAAGCACAAAGAGAAGCTCTGTGGTCTCATGGAGGGGAGAAGGGGAGCACCTATGTCAGTCAAGGTCATGATGGACCTCAGAAGACAGTGCAGGGCTCTGAGGACACATCAATAATGCTGCCAGCATTGTGTTTGGAAAGCAGTTTGAACAGCAACACAGCTATGAACCCAGGAAAACCAGAAGCAGGGAAAAAAAGCTGGAGGAAGAAACAAGAAAATAAAGAAAGGATAGAGAGGAAGACCAGGGAAGAAGGGAAGACCTCACAGTTCTGAAGCATCACTGACATCTCATAGTGACGCCAATACACCTGCTAATTTTCAAAAAGGACAGAAAGGAACAGTGCTCATTGCGACCTCCCAGATTTTTTTCATTCCAAAATAGACTGAGGAACAAGCAAGTGGAGCAATGGTCAATCACAACATTTGCTTTACGTGCTCTGACACTCTGGGTTACAGACTGATTCTCTTTGCTTAGTGTTTATTATTGCTTAATCTTCTCTGACAGGAGACCCTTAAGCTCTTTGTAGACAGTACTTAATGGCTATCTACTTTCAGTTCAGGAGATCCCTCTGCAGCCTTTACTGAAGGAAGTGTTGGTTAAATTCATTTAGAGCACTAAAAAGTGAATTGCAGCAGACATGACTACACCTCCAACAGCTACAGAGCACTAGGGAACTACATGACTGGATCGTATACTGTCAACATTGATTTTGTTTCTTTTTTATTGAAATCATTCCTTCATGGAGGAGTATAGGCACTTAACAGGACCCAGAGCTTTGACTTGCTGAAACAACACAGCTAATACAGAACTGAAATCCATAACTACCACCATTCCTAACAGCCCAAGTGAGAAGAACCTTATGAACATTTGGAATTCTAAAGAAATTCATAAAAATGTCTGAAAAGAAAACACTAATATGCAATAGATAGCTTAGCAGCGACATTTATGGGTCTCAGCTACACAAGTGAAAAAGAAAGTAATGATTCACAGGCTTAAATTAAGTCCCATCTATTCTTGGTGGTCATACAAATATTCTGGAATTCTGGGCTAATTGTCTTTGTTCTTAAAAAGAACAAAAATTAGCATGACCTATGGCTCTATGGGTCAATGGTTGGCTAAGGGATAAGGTACATGAGGTGGGTCTCAGTTGGTTCCATTCCATATGGTTCATGCTCACTTGAAAAATCTTTTAAGTCATATAGGATTGAAACAATGGGATTGTTGCTCATTCTAAATATAGGGCAATGCCATTCTAAATACAGGGCAGTGCTGTGCAATAAGAGAAAAATGAGGTAAGTTATGATGAATCAGTTAAAGGCACAAAGTTACCATGCGTGACATCCAATATCACTGTGGGCATGTCCATTCAGGAATAAATGAACTTCTACCTTTTCTGAACAGCCCTCTGTGGATGAGGATGTGGACAGTACAGAACAGTGCTGTAGGATACGGTGATTACCAGATATACCAGGTGAGACATGGGAGGACAAAGTTTTACATTAAGGGGACAGGCACTGCAGAGCAACTTTCCCATACACAGTCCACTCCTGTGAATATATGGATAAATATATCCATATACATAGGATAGAGGAATATGCCAAAAACAAAGGACAGTCTCAGATCATGAGCCAAACCTCGGCATTCAAGTGCCAGATATTTTTCTTCTGAGGCACTTGCTCTTCTAGCCCCTTGCATCCAGCTCCCGATTTCTTTGTGCTCCCTGAATGGTGAAAAGGAATTTGTCCAGGGAGCTGTGGATACAGACCCTAATGCTGCACTGATGAGCAGCAGTACAAGAACCCCAGGAAATGAGACAGGCAGGCACTTGCTTCATAATCTGCACCAGTGCTGTGGAAAGTGTTTTGTTCCCAGCAACACTAACCAAAATAGAGTATAAACAGGAGGGGGGGGGGGGGGGGGGGGGAGGGCCTAGGTACGGCAATGATGCTTGAATTGACTGCAAGATTAGTAATGATTTCTTAAATCCTCGTGAAATTAGCTATGGAATTTATAAAGAAATAAGAAATCTATCACCTATTAACTGACCATTATGCTGAATACCGAAAGCCAGTGAACTCTTTAATAGCACTGAGAACACAAATGGAAGAAGCCTGAATATACTGCATGTGACACCATGAAGAAAAAATAAAATTCAATTACCTTCCCCATTTATTGTTATGAAAGGATTCAATTTGTGATCTAAACACCCTGATTAACCCACTCAAATCCCAAACAAAACAGCCTCAAGAAAGATCATTAAGGTAGATGTGAATGCCAGGAAAACTCATTCTGAGTCTGACATGCCTCAGGGGACTAGGGAGATTAGATACTAGGTTGTAAATGTTTAATGCAGCAAATAAAGGATGCTCAATACTGAAGATGCAAGAATGTCATTTTCCCAAGGGGTGAATGGACGAAATGAATTCCTGGGAGAGAATTCTAAAATATTCATACATTTAAAAGTAAAAGTTTTGGCTTTCCCTGTATGGTTTTAATAGAACTGAGTTTGTACAAAAGGATTTTCTTACCACACAAATCTAAGCTATGCGTCTCTTCAGATCCCTTTTGTTTATTATACGGACATAAACTAAGCCTCCTTAGGGTCATTGGTTGCTAGTTTTCTTGGCACTAGTGGTCCAACTTTAAAATCTTTATATCAGCAGCTAAAACACAATGGAGGTTATCAGACTAAACCAGACCACATTTGAGAAGGTAGGTGGTTATCCCCTCCAGGTTTTCAGTGACTTCTCTAATACCCTGCCACAAAAAGGAAGAAGCTTCCCAAGCCAAACAAAGACAGAATATGTCCCAAATGCTACACAAAAGGAAACAGGTTATAGAAAGAAAAAATATTAAGAACTGGAAAATGAAATAGCAGGGAATGGATATGAGGACTAAGAGCTGAAAGAAGAGGTCTGGCTGAAAAATGAGTAAGGGTTTAGGATTAAGAAAAGGAACAGGAACCTGAGCTGTGAGATCTGCAGAAACAGACTAAGACAGGCAGGAAGGATGTGTGTGCGTTAGGATAGCCAAAGGGGATAGCCAGGACTGAAAATGTAAGAGGAAATAAAATCAGAAAAGTGATAGGAAAGGAAATGGGGGAAGTAGCATATGCACAGAAAAATCCCACAGAAAAGTCTATACCAGAAAGAAAAACTATAGCATGATTTCCTGGAAAGTTTGAAATGGAACTTAATATTCTTGTATCTCCCCACTCCTCTAGGGTAAGTATATGTTTAGATCTATTTGGAACACTGTCTATCTCTTCTAGTTTAAAGGAGATGGCAAATTTACAAGTGAGTTTCCCCACTAGCTCAAAATGCAGGGGACTGTAGAATGTAGATTTAGATTAGATATAAGGAAGAAATTCTTTACAATGAGGGTGGTGAGACACTGGAAAAATTTTCCCAGAGAACTTGTGGATACTCCATCCCTGACGTGTTCAAGGTGAGCAACCTGATCTAGTGGAACATGCCCTTGTCCATGGCAGGAGGATTAGAACTAGGTGATCATTAAAGGTCACTTTCAACCCAAACCATTCTATGATTCTACAAGTCAATGACATAAGATTTCAACATTTTGGATTTACTCCTTCCTCCCAACCCAGGCAATGACAATACCATGTTAAATAAATTGTTACCATAACTACAAGATCAAGAGTTCAAAGTTAGAAAAAGCCAAGATTGAAGTTGCACATTTCAGCACCTCTGCATATGTTCATTGTGCTATTCCTTTTAATTATCTGATCACATCCTACTTTTTCTTCTGTTGCACTCTTGTGTCTTTCTAATCTTTCAATGTATGTGTGTGAGCATATGTATGTGGGTCAAAGCGAGAAATGTAATTCACTGTGCTGTCTGGACAAAGTCCACAAGGTTTCATCCATCAAAAGGCGAAAAGAGATATTTCCCTTGACACAAGCAATGCCTTTAGCAACTTCCTCTTTGTTTTTGTAATTTCTGTTTCAGTTACAAGCATTTATCGGTGGTTTGCATCTGTGTACACTAGCATGAGAATCGGGGAGCTCAGTGGCAACAGAGTTGCCAACATTTAACTCACTGCTGACTTCTAATCCACTTGGTTTCATATTGCTGGGTGCAATCCATCCAACCCTCTCAGTTTCAGATCTTATTAAATCACTGTGACAGTTAGCTAATGTCTACACAACACATGCTGAGAAGAAAAAAAAAAAAAGCTGTCAGAGCAAGGTGGTGACTTTTACACAGAGTAAAATTCAGTACAGTCTGTAGGTAATGCTGCTTTTTAGTGAGCTTCTACAGATAAGCTGCCGTGTTCCCTGACAAATATGCAACCTTTGGTGCTCCCTTTACAGGATGAAAGAGGGGGTTTGCAGCTACACAACTCATCTCATCTAAATCCATCTAGATCAAAGTTGCTTCTCAACATGAGCACATTTCCTTCAGTAGCTAATCTCCCCTGTCCTGACTGCATCTGCTAATTCAGATTTCCCTCATCATAGCAGTCACCTAACAAGAGGCCCTCTGCTCCCCATATGTCCATTATGGATATTCAGGATGTAAATACAAAGTCCTCAGTGTTGACCTTTCCTTATTTAGATAGTTGCTCAAAATCACATGCAATAGTCTTCAAACCAACTTCACCTGCCATATCCATGAGCTTTAAAGTATCAGAATGCATTTCATAAATCAGTGATTCTCAGACTGTGGTAAGTATATCGCTGATATGAGGAAGCTACAGTATCTCTGTACATGCACACATCCCAAATGACTCAGGCTTGTCACTCCATGTACTTGTGTACCTAGGATAAGAACTTGTAGGGTGACCCCAAAACCTTCAGATAACCCACAGAAATTAAAAGCAGGAACATATGCAATATAGACATCTGGCTAGATATAATCACAGAGAGACAAGTATTTAAGGTCAGCGTCATATCATGTTATACCATCCCCCATTCACACACAAAGCAAGGAGGCTGCAGAGAAAAAGATTGTTAGATTGCAGATAGTTCAGTTGTAATACACATGGAACTAAATTTTCTTCAAAAATTGCTTTTTAATCTAGTTTCCCATTTTATTCGAGAAGAGATAAGGAACAGCTGCCTTTATGTAAAAGACACTGTGGGAGACCCAGAGCTGTAACAGAGCTGAGAGTTATTTCTGATACTGCCACCACTGCAGTCAGGCAAGACTCCTCCTTAAGGAATCTCTCAGTGGTATTGAGCAAACCAAGACTGGTTCACCATGACCAGAGTATATAAAACAACAAGTTAAGAGCAGCAAAAAAACCTCCACCAAACCTGTGCAACTACTGCTGATAGGGAGCTATTTCACAGCTCCATCTCCATGGTGCAAATCTATAATAGTGTTGGCGGGAAGGACTAAGAATGCTTGAAGATCACTTGGTCATTAACTAGTTCATGGTTGGTTTGTTAGTTGCTGATTTTTTTTTTTTTAAATATAATTCATTTCTACATATACCTCTATCGTCAAAAATTTCTTTGTAACGTTGGATAGGGGAAAATAGGGTGCCATAAACAGAAAGATTTTTCTATTTTAAAGTTAACTCAGATGTTCCTCCACAGTGCTGCTTTGGATCACACTTTCCTGCAATTACAAAGAATCAGAAAGTGCATAGAAGATATACAGGCAAGAGAGAAAAAATTAAGTTCTGTCCATCTAGAAACAAACATCAAACTCACTTTTTGAATGTGATAGTCTTGGTTACGGTCATGTAATGTACGACTATCATACTGAGTAGAAAGTGGTGAAGCTGGTGACTAGGGTGACAAGTGCTTGGGGCAAGTATAGGGAGATGTTAGAGAAGATAACATTTACAGCAAAGAACATTACAACATAACTAAAATGCCAACATGTATCCCTTTCTTAAAAGACTGCGTGGAAGCATTCAGTCCTCCTCACTGAAGGATTAATAAGCATCTTCTGTACCGTCATCAGTTATCCCACAGACAATACTGAGATGCTGACAGAAGACAGAATGAAGGAGAAAAGATGGAGCATGAGGAAGAAAGAAAGGGACAATTCAGAAACAACATCTTGGTTAAATGCTAGGTGCAGTGACACAAAAAGTAGAAAGCAACAGAAGGACAATGGGCTAAGAACAGTCATATCCTTCAGAGGACAAAATGACATTCTTTAATTGCTCAGGAGGTTTTCAAAATTAGGTGTCTACCTCCAGCAGAGTGAAGATTAATCCTCATGGAACAGTCTGTATGACGAGTTGTTAAAAGTCAGGAAGTGCAATTTTAGATGAAGTAGTTGATAGAATCAAATCAGTATTTCAAGCAAACAAGGGGAGAGAAATGTATTTGCTGTGAGTTAAAATGATCCAGATTATTACACTGATGTCAGAACTTTCTAAACTCTATTATGGAGACATGTAACAGGCAAAAAATCATAATAGCTTCTTTGCTATTTTTCCTTCAGGGATAACAGCATGACTCGTTATTAACTGTCTTCCTTTTCCTGTTCAGATTGCTGTGAGATTCTAATTTGGTTTTCAAATTATTTAGGGAGGTAAAAGTGTTTTTAATCCTTGTGGGAAGGGAATGGATATCAAGTAAAGTATTCTGGAATTAAGTTGTAGGTATTCTGTCAAAGCCTGGACAGATAGGTAAACTGAGTCTCTTGGAAGGATCTAGTGAGACATGCATGCACCTGAGAGCTGCAGTCATGCAGGAAGAAATTAACCTTACAGATAGTAATAGGTCTTGTAGAAACAAACAGTGCCCAATACAAGTGCTCTTGTATTTACCTTGTGCACAAATATTATCTGCATTTAAATTTCTAATTCAGACTGACAGCATTCTAGTTATTCACCTGCCGTGGAAATCTATTTCTTTCCACTTCCCTCCCTCCATAATCATTCTCTTTAGTAAAGGAAGGAGAGTCATTTCTCCTCCCTCTGCACTCTACTTCTCCTCCTTTAGCCAAGTAACTTCTAGTGGTAAAGCTCCATGAAATTATTTGCTGATGAAGACAACCATTTCAATACAAGTATTTAGTATATGATAGAGCCAAGCAGGCAGCCGTTCATAGACCTGCCACCAGAAAAGCATTTAAAGTATATTCAATTAGCTTTTTCAGAAACACAATTAAAATGGGTATCTGGTCTCTTTAAAAGGAAGATTTATGTGATTTTCCAGCTCCCTTCCTCATAAAAACTTAAGTTACATAGTCATCTAGTGTAACCATGCAGCTTGATGACTGGCTATGCCTCCGTTTCCAGAAGAGATGCAAGCATCTTACATTAAGTCAGAGTAAAACTGGGATGTTAATTCTGTGTTTAGTGAACCACAGGGATTTTCCATTTTTTACTTCATGGAATTCAAGTAGCTGGATAGATTATTTTAAATGGTTTGGTTTCTGACTGTTTAGAGAACATTTCTCTTCCCATACATAATTTCCTTCAGTCAAAATCAGTATCACCCAGAAGTCCTCAAATCAATATCAGCCTCCTGAAAAATAAAGGTTGGACAATTCTGATAGGATATGTCCATCAGTGTATGCTGTAAGTTATATGTTCTTACACAGGACATTCCTAACAACTGCAAAGTGTGAGGTTTCTGATTTATCTTAGGTTGATGGGGATATTATTTGCTTTCTGTTATTTTAAAGTAAAAACAGTAATGCACAAGCATTATTGAGACAGCTAAAGAAGAACAGATAGGAAAAACAACTTCATGAGAAACTTCGAGAGAATACTCCAGTCCATCTACATTTTATCAAGCTGGCCATGCAGCAACTTGAGAGACAAAAGGGTCTTACTGCAAATGGCCTGCAATGCCTGAAAGCAACCATTTACATTCTCGACTGAGAAACATCTCCATCACTCATACACCACTTAGACATGTGCAAGTCTATAGGACCAGATGGGATCCACCCCAGGGTACTGAAGGAACTGGCAAACATGTTCACCAAGCCACTTTTAAACATTTATCAGCAGTCCTCGCTAACCGGGGAGGTCCCAGTGGACTGGAGGTTAGCAAATGTGACACCCATCTACAAGAAGAGCCAGAAGGATAATCTGGAGATCAACAGGTCTGTCAGTTTGACCTCGGTACTGGGGAAGGTTATGAAGCAGATCATCTTGAGTGCCATCACACAGCATGTGCAGGCCAGGCCCAAAGAGTTGTGGTGAATGGAGTTAAATACAGTTGGTGGCCGGTCACAAGCAGCATTCCCCAGGGCTCGGTACTGGGGCCAGCTCTGGTTATCTTTATCAATGATCTGGAAGGGGGGATCAAGTGCACCCTCGGTAAGTTTGCAGACAACACCAAGTTGGGTGGGAGTGTTGATCTGCTTAAGGGTAGGAAGGCTCTACAGAGGGATCTGGACAGGCTGGTTCAATGGTCTGAGGCCAATTTCATGAAATTCAACAAGGCTCAATACCAAGTCCTGCACTTGGGTCACAACAACCCCATACAACACTACAGACTTGGGGCAGAGTGGCTGGAAAGCTGCTTGGTGGAAAAGGACCTGAAGGTGCTAGTCAACACTGTCTGAATACGAGCCAGTAGTGTCCCGAGATGGCCAAGAAGACCAATAGCATCCTGGCTATGTATCAAAAATGGTAAGGCCAGCAAGACTAGGGAAGTGACCATTCCACTGTAGTTGGCACTGATGAGGCTGAACCTCAAGTACTGTGTTCAGTTTGGGGCCCTTCACTACAAGAAAGATATTGAGGCACTGGAGTGTGTCTAAAGAAGGGCAACAAAGCTGGTGAAAGGTCTGGAGCACAAGTCTTATGAAGAACATCTGAGGGAACTGGGGTTGTTTAGCCTGGAGAAAAGAAGGATCAGAGAAGACCTTATAACTCTCTACAACTACTTGAAAGGAGGTTATAGTCAGGTGGGTGTTGGTCTCTTCTCCCAAGTAACAAGCAAAAGGACAAGAGGAAATGGCCTCAAGTTGTGCCAGGGAGGCTTAGATTGGATATTGGAAAAAATTTCTTCACCAAAAGGGTTGTCAAACATTGGAACAGGCTGCCCAGGGAAGTGATTGAGGTGCCATTCTTGAAGGTATTTAAAAGACACGTAGATGTGGTGCTTAGGGACACAGTTTAGAGGTGGACATGGCAGTGGAAGGTTTGCAGTTGGACTCAATGGTTTTAAAGGTCTTTTCTAACCAAAACAATCTGTGATTCTATGATCTACTTTTTGAATTAAAAATCTCTTAAGCACATATCCAGCAAGTGATCAAATGCAGGTATAATCTAAAACTAAATATCAGAGGTTCTAAATCATTCTCTGGCATTTTTACAATGTTATCATTTGGGGGTTTTGCAGGTGACATATTTACAACTGCAGTGACAGCAGTGTAAAAAGTTGTATATTTTGTGTTAGAACATGCAAATGCCTCTTAAGGACTACATAATATATACTAAATACACACACACAAAATTTACATCCATAGTGAGAATGGATGAGGACAGTTCTCCTCAGATAGGATGAACTATCAAATGAACTAGATTTTTTCCTGACAGAGTTGGATAGATGTAGCTAACAGAAACTTCAGGAAAGGCTGTCAGTACCTATAGTAAAATTTAAGTCATTTCAGTTATTTTGTTGGAGAACTGGTGAACTAGGAGAATAAGGAGGGGTGGGACTAGAGTAGTGGAAATGAAACAGTTTAACTATCTTCCAACAGTAAGATAAGCAAACCAATTAAAAGGATTGTCATCCTGTAATTACCAGAGAGCTCTGTATTACAGAGGGAGCTGAAGGTTTGTTGCACAACAAACAGTCGTGCTTGTAATTTAATATGAATAATGAGCCAGATGCATGAACAAGACTATTAAATTCTTATCACAAGCAGCCATGTCCCTCATTGATTAATGACTCTGTGTGTCACCAAGGAAAGGAACTCCATTTTTAAGTGCAGATTGTCATCATTAATGTTGCCAAAGCAACCGGGTGTCTGCTTTTGACTTACCCCTGAATGTGGTAATTAAACTATTATGTGAGGAAACAAAACAGTGATTATCCTCTTATGTGGATAACTGAAGGCTATTAAGGAATAAGGGATTGGGGAAGCCAGATTTTTTTCCCCAAGATAAATGCACCTGTGCAAGAACCAAGTTCAAGGTCAGGGCACATTCTCCACGTGAAATCAATCATGATCCCCTCACTCAGTTTCAAATCTGATGCTAATCATAAAATCTTAAATAGTTTAATACACTAATAGAAACTCAGCAGAACCAACAGAAAGATATGAATTTAAGAAACAAGTGTGAAAAACACTTACTTTACAGTAAATCAACTTGCAGAAGACATAGTTAAGTAAGAAAACAGGTGAATCCTCTATATGTGCTTTTTATAGAGTATTTATATAGAGAGAATACATATGTGCATATACACAGATAAATGAATATACACTCTACATGACTCATTGAAAAAATGCATGCTTGACTCTGTGTTTGGGTTTTGTTGTCGTTGTTTTGGGGTTTTTTGTTAACGTAAGATTTAGACAGTGTTCTACCAAAGCCAGCTAAAACCTAGCTTCTTCCAACTTACAAGCTTCCCGGAGTTTTTCCTTGTCGTAATGTAGCCCCTCATATTCTTGTAAATTAATCCTGTTCACTCTGATCCGCAGGCGATCTGGGATGGAATGAGGACTGCAAGAAAAGAAGAAAGTTTCTTAGATGAAGAGTTCCATGGAAGAGCAAAATGAAAATAGGATATGAAGTTATTTTAATCTTCTCCAAAAAGAAGAAAAAGACCAAGTCTCTTCAAAACTAGGCCAACTACTCAAAGGTCCATCACTGCATTTTAAATTATGACTGTCCACCACACAAAACATAAACATTTGACCATAAATGACAAGCAAGATTAAGAAGCTCATTTGTTGGCTTTGTGGTCTGGAATTACAGTGGGTTTTCTGAGTTCTCTAATCTTTATATAGCTACCCCTCCTCTCTACAGTTTGCCTTTTTTTACATCCCTAAGGCCATACCACAGCCAGTAGATCTGAACAGTTGTGTTTCATGACACAGCTGCTTTCTCTCTGGACAACCACTCCTCTACCCATGAGAACATCCACCCTTGTATTCCTGGAAGATTCTTATTCAGCACCTCTGTTCTGGGAAACAGGCAACAGACATGTGGCTAATAAATGGATTTTCACAGTAGTGAGCCCAATACACAGAACCTAGGAGGACTTTCAAGAGCAAGTAGCAGCACAGGAACCTCATTTTTAGAGATTTCAGCCAGATTTAGATGCCTCAACTGTCTATATAAATTTGAAACCTTCAATAGGTCCCTATCTGTAAATTTAAGTGTCCATATACTGGTAGAAAGTTGTCCTGAAAAGCATTATTTTGATTTCATGCTGGCTTCTACCTTACTGTAACTCATTATTTGGTTTTGTAAGTTTAGCTGAATGCTATGTAAATTAACTTGGTCATATTTGCATTTTCCACTTTCAAAGAAAGATAGATAACTTGTGTATTGTATTGCATTTTTCAAATGTCTGTCCTGTAAGAACTGGCCCCTGGCTCAGTTAAAAGTAGATACTTCATTCTGTGCTTCCACCAAAAGACTGTCTATTTTCTCTGTTTTAAACTAGTTAGTAACAGACCTCTGCCAGCCACATGGGCACCAAATATACACACTGCCTTTTAAAGGTTGAAATATTGTGCAGTATCGTAAATATACAGGCTTATTTTTTTCTTTATCTCAGTTTTTAAGATATTTGACACAGCATTTGCACTGCTAGCACCAAGCAGGTCAAGCTACACCGCAAAACTGAAAACTTTTTCTTTCCTTTTAAACAACTGAGCAATTTTCTTTTTGACCCGAAAATACTGAAGACTTGACAAAACACATATTTTTTGTCCATCTCTTGGTAGAGCCACTAGGACGGCAACTAGCAATTATTTCATTGTTAGCTTATTGCATTGCATGCTTTCTTTCTGTTAGTATAAACAGCTCTGTTACACCCAGATAGATGAAAATAAAGATTAGAAATCAAGTCTCAGTTAAAAAATCTCTATTGGCACAAGTACCCTTTGCCTGAAAAATGATAAAGTATAATGAATTGAAGGTGCCTCCAAAACTAGAGTGTAAGACAATACACTAGAAGGAGCTGCAGTGAAGAAATTCACATTCTGAGCAGAAGTTTCTATATTAATGATGATGAATCATTAGATACATGAAGAATAGCTTAGAAGAAAACATAAATGCTTAACAGCATTTGTGCTGTTTTAAGACTGACACACTCAGAAGCATATAGGCTGTCCAATGTTTTTTCTGCGCTAATTGACAGGGACTCTTGCATCAAAGTGCCCCAAGATATCAGCAAACTGCTCATATTCAAGATAAACTTTTACAGTTTGTTAACAGACACCTGGGATGGCAATTTCCAGCACAGCTTCAGGGTCAGCTTTCCTACTCAGGTGTCCTTTTGTCATCCTACAGAACAGCAATCCCCACCTGCAGGCTCTGCAGCTGGCTCAGCAAGCCCAAAAAGATGAGTGCATGCAGATGGAGGGGAAAGGTGCGTAGGTAGAACAAGAACATAATTGCATTGAGTCTGATACTTGTTTTTCTTTCTTTACTTTTAAAGACACATTTAAGTGTCACCTTGCTGGCTGAGAAATGAACATGGCCTGAGGAATTATGTTCCCTTCTAAATTCTATAAAACGCAAGTTCGAAAATGAAAATAATAGATTTTCTTTTCAGTCAAGAAAAGATAAGAAAATGTTTAAGTTAGAAAACATAGAAATTTAACTGCATAGTCTTTGAGGGGAGAAAAGAAATTATTCACTGCATGTAGTAGGGTTCACGAAAATGACAGACTGACAGCTCTGAAAGTGAAGTCTTTTACACACTGGTACAATACAGGAAGAAACTACATTGTTTTTCTCATAATGTTCTGCCACCACGCGTTGAGATGAAGGTAGCTCAGTCTTCATGACCTGGGAGTTGTTGGTAGGTGTGTGGAAGGGACTGCTTATGATATCCCTCTACTTTTTTGAACTTAGCTGGGAGGTAAAGGGGTGGGGAGATAAGATAATTCAGCAACTTATTTCTGTTGTAACACTCAACCATGCTATAAAGACAGCCATCTTTGCTATGTTCTGAATTAAGCCAAGCATACACTTAACCCAAAAAAACTGTCTCAAACTGTTGTTTTTCCTGAAACCAGAACCAAATCTGTACTGTTGTGTTGAAATTTTTGAGCAACTCAAGCTGGAACTCTATAAAAAATATATTTTCCAATCCCCACTTGACCAAAAGTTGATACTCCTGCGCAGCAATTACTCAGCTCAGCATAAGGGATATTTGCCCTCCAAACCAGAACTACACATAGCTGCCCCCTACTCACTCTTTTCTGTTTCTTCCTTGCTACAGAGCTCATCTGTGTATGATGCTCAGACCCTCCCTTTCACTGTGACCCTGTGCTGTGGTGTCCAGTGCTGTTGTCCATACTAGAGGGAAAACAGTTTAGTACAGGAACTTTGCATCTTCCCAAGGTAAACTGTAATTTTAACTCCTAACAGAAGATCACTGACTCCTTTTTCTCCTTGATTTGTCCTTTTAGATCTTCCATAGCAGATATCTGAGTGATACTTGTCTTTCAACCACTCATTGCATCCCATCAGCCTGGATTTACCAACAATGTACTTTTAAGAAATGAATTTTTTTAATGTATTTCTGTACTTCTGCATTGTTTGTGCAGAATTTACTGCAGCTACAACATCTTCAATACTTCCCACTCAGAATGCCACTTCCTCCCCTTCCACACACTGGCCTTTCTCATGTTCCTTAGTGTATGACAGGATAGGAGTGCGTCTTATACACGCAACTGGAGATAAGCCATGCTCTCTTGTAGGAAATACTGGGGAAAGGGCAGGTGATTCTCTCCTAAGCTTCCATATCTGCCTGAGAGCTTGTCTCAGTAATGCAATTGTTTCCATTTCCAAACATTGAGGTGAAAAAATTCAAGCAAGCTTGTGGTCACTAAAAAAACCCAAACAACTGTTAATGAAAAATTTTTTGTCTGACTGATCCAGAATAATTATAATTGAATTAGAAATTATTTTAAAAGTTGCTGTTTCAATGTTTTTGTTTGGTATTTATATGTAACTATCATGTTTAAGTTTTCAGAAATGATTATGATGGTAGAAGTTAGGCTTTCAATAACAGTACAATGATTTTTGTGTGTGTGTGTTGCTTTCCATCCTGACAGAGTGCCACCAAGATTTTTTTACCTGTAGCTAAAAATGGAACACCTGAAAATATTTGGATGATTGTCTGAATAGTTACTGTTACAATTATTTGTAATAACTGTCTATATTCTCTACTGAGATTTTTTTTTTTTTTAATTGTCATCCAGACCCAAGACTTTTTAGTTCTCTGGGAAGATAATGTAAGAAAAATCATCAGAACTATCTTCCTTTTATAGTCCTTTGCTTGTAACAACTCATTTGGCATAAAAATACTATGAAAGTTGTGTAAAAGCAGTTGTGGTAGTGCTTTTTGCTTCTCAGTGTCTAAGCACTAGTTCAAACATTAACTTTCTTGGCAACCATTATCAATTAATTAGTGGTAGACTTATGTCCTACCACATAACTGGCCTCATTTCAAACACATCATCACAATAGATCATCTGGATATCTCATGAAAGGGCGAAAGTCACTGGGGCGGGCAGGGTGGGGTGAGCAGGTATTAAGCCTCATGCCAACATCTGCCAATCCTTAATTACAATCTGTTTCCCTGCAACCTCCCTGTGAGGACAGGACAGTGTTTGGACATCAAGGAGGGAGAAAGACAACGCTAAATTCTGTAGCTATGTTGACTCACTACCTAATGCCACGTAAGATAAAAGCCTGCACCTTCTCTTTGCAAATGTTATATCCTGGCTTGAAGCCAGTGGCAACTTATTGCACCTCTAGCAGCACCTTCTTGAGTTAAATTAGTCCTTTAATCTGAAAAGGAGAAGTAAGCAAACTTTTTTTTTTTTATTGTGGCTGGAGAAGAAAAAAAATAATCTAAAACCAACAGCAAACCTAAAATATTTTTTATTGCTCCAGGAGCCACACACACTCTCCAAAAGCACCTTTCAACTAGAAAATATCTAAGAGAATACTTCCTATACTTTTGTAAAAAGTATAATTTTTTTGTACATCAGTGCACTGTATATCTCACAATTTGCTTTTATGGAAAAACCAAGCACACCATCTTAAATGTAATGTATTACCTGAGAAGAAATTGTTCCCTTCCAGGTCAGTGTGGAAGGGTAATCAGTTGGCAAATGTTTCCTGTTCTCCTGCTTCTCCTCCTGTTCACCCCCTTTTTATAAAGACTTGGAACCACTACTACATAAGCAAGCTGCGTGTGCTAAAACATACATCTGGAAAGAAGTAGGACTTGATATTTTGTCCATTTGAAAAGTTTAGCTATCTTAGTCATAAAAATGTAACCTTGGAAACAGCAGCTTTTTACAGAAAATAAACTGTTACCAGAAATATGAATGGTAACAGGTCCTTTCTGCAGGGTACAGATTTTATATACTTAGCTAAGTCCAGTCACAAGTAATACATTCATAACACATATATATGGTATTAGTATGTGCATACATACAGCTATAAATATGTATATATACATATACACAAAAAAAACATTTATTCAGTGACTGAAATCCAATGGTT
The DNA here is from genome assembly GCA_907165065.1 of Caprimulgus europaeus. The sequence goes on along the minus strand of OU015528.1, from coordinate 57,071,253 downwards.
TTGTTCATTATTTATTTACAAATATTCTTTGCTCCATCAGAATACAGTTGTTGGCTGACATTATATTAATGTCTCACTAATTTTTATCACCTATTCAATATAGATTTGGTTGTAATATTGGTTATGTAAATATCCATTCTTTGTGCTATCAGACTGACAATTGACACGAGGGAATATTGTTCTCATCATCCACCTAATTAACTCCCAAAACTCATGAGCTCCATACAGAGCTCTATTTAATGTAGCTGAGGAAAATGCTTCCACCATCAATATTTTTGCAGTCTTCTCAGATACAGATAATAATCCATATTATTATATGAATTTCACAATTTATCTTGTTCAAATTCAGCATGTTCAGAAACCACAAAGCTTAAGTAAGTAAGCATGTCCGTGTGAAAACTAACAATAAGGTGATGAATGTCACTGAAAGCAAACACTGGTACAGTATTAATAGAAATGGATGTTTCTAAACACTGCATAAAATAACTTGCTCAGCTATATGGAGAGAAAGAAAAGCTTTCCAGATACAACAGTAGACAATTTATAAATAAATTTGGGGAAATTGCTGCAGTGCAATTCAACCTAAAATATTTAAATTTCTTACACCTATTATTCTTTAAAATGGTGTATTACATAGTCAATGAAAAGTAATTTAAAGTGCAGATGAATGAATTCCATTACCTCCTAAAGAATCTAATTAATAACCTCATTCCCCAAACACACCAATCTACAGAATTACATCCTAAAGCTCATAAGCCCCATGGAACAATAAATACAAATTCATGTCAACTGAAACATTCTGTTCATTCATGTTGATTAGCTGCAATGGTTTCATTTAAACACAAATATAAATATCAATCTTCTCAAATCAGGAGCATAGATAGGCTAGTTTACCATATTGAATTTTATCTAATGGGCTTTTGATTAGCATGGACCAGAAGCACACATTCAGGGCACTATCAAATAACAATCCAAATGAGCCTTGTAGAAAAGCTATGCATATTATTTAGTTGGAACAAACCATGAAAGATTCTATAGAGGTGTTATGAGGTACTATCAAAATTATTCCACTTGCACAAAAAAAAAAAATAATTTCAGTAATATAGTATTATTATCTTTTTGGTTTTTTGGCTACAAAATGGCTGAACAGTACAAGGAAATTTTATTACTTTCTATCAGACAGACAACATTTGACTTTACCACAAGAATACAGAAGATCACCTAGATATTGAGTAATCCCTATTATAAAGAAAAGGGCATACTTTCTGGAAATTCTTTAAACTTGTAGGCATTCATTAACATAAACAGTTAATTGAATTTTTGTGGTTTTTAAGTCTACCCTTGTGTCATAAGATATCCATTCCATGGTGTACCAGGTTACACATCAGAAACAGAACGACTCCTTTTTACAGTGACAGGTCTTACAAAGTCAGCATCATGCTAGATAAACTGTTTATATGGTGAAGTCATTTTTATCACCCACCCCGCTGCTGAAAGTTGCTTACCAAATAAAAGATATGAATTTGTTTCCCTCCTATGCCTGAACTACAGGATTTTTGGGATTCTAAGAAGTGTTATAATCATCACTGCCACCTCCCCTACCTGAAAAAGAAAGGAAAAAGAAAAAAAAAGCTACCACCAAAAACTTAAACCCACAGAGCTTTAACAGGAAAGAATGAGATGTGCTTATTTTTTTAGAAAACCCCTTTCATTCCACCACTTGTTCAAACCCACACAAGCAAAGCCACACATACCTATTCTGAGACCACCAACAGAACCTAATCTACTTCTGTTCACCAAGAAAACACACTCAGCTTTTGCTGAAGCTGTAACTTCCTTCTCTCACCCCTACTAATCAGCCAACAATGGGCAAGAGGATGTCAGCCAACTCACTTGGAGCACAGCTGGTTTTCCTAAGAGATGTGCTCCTGCCTCCAGTCACCCAGGAAGGAAAACAGGCAGAGCAAGCTTGGGTCCTGCCCTTGGAACTCCTGCACAGCAACCTGATAACATTTCTGCCATGCCACCAGGTTTATTCAACTGGGAAGACAGACTTTTTAATTATATATGCCCTAAACCCTATATCAATTATTTATGAACCTTGTGAACCATTTCTTATGCATGGTGTTTGCAGAGAGAAAGGAAATAATAATAATAAACAGTCCAGCTCTACAGAATCCAGCAAAAAATTTTTGATAGGTCTTCCAGAATACAACCCACACCAGCCTACACACATATAGATTTTAATATTATTCAGTAAACAGAAAAGGAAAAGGAAATCTTCCACTGCCCTCTCTTGCAAAAAATAAATTCTAGAAAAAAACACACTCCTCTGGGGCATGTTTCCAGTGACAGATTAATGAATTACCTATCTCCTAGAGAAAAAATAAACATGCAAAATTAATTAAATGTTCCAGCATTTAGAACAATTGGAAAAAAGAAAGCAACAACCAGAGGAGAAAAAGAAATTAACCTTACTTTTGAGATCTCATTGGCAGAGTTTGGAAATGATACATTAAGTGTTTTTTTCACAGCATTTATCTATGTAGAACATAAGAACTGCCACAACAGAGCAGAATCATCCAACCTCTTCTGATGGACAAATTTCAGTGGTTCACAAAATCCACTGCTGTTTTAAGACACAGGTCTTGATAAGCTCTTTATCTCTAAAAAAACCACTCCCAAAATATAAACTCAACCACATGTTGTTTGTTTGGTTTTTTTTCCATTTGATGAGTGTTATCCCAGATAAGCCAAGTTAACCCAATGGTACTAAACCCTTTTGCATTTTCTTACCTCACACCTGCTTCAGCAAGTGCTTGAGCATTTTGTTGTGTAAAGGCCAGACCCACACATACACTTAAACATGTGCCGAAGTACCAGGTAGAGTCCTGGTCTGCACTTTCTTTCTCCTTCACCATGCTAGCTGTAGTTGTCTTGCACTTTACACTTCCAAGCACAGGGGATTCTCTTGATAGCAATGATCCCACTAAACAGAAGCCCACATACTAAACAGGAAAAACTGACAAAGAATACATGAGACTTAATTCCCTATAATTCATGTAATGGAGAAAAGGAAGAAGATCTATATAAGCATTTTCATTCTTAAATATGTATTCAGAGAATAGCTCACTAACACTTTCATCCTTATGCCTTGTCTCCTACTATTCTTTACTAGATCCTCTTCCTATAGACAACACCCATATTCAACCTAACCCACAAAGTTGATTCTGTTTGGCATTTGGATCTCTAAAAGTGAAAAATTATTTCCTATTACTCCTTTGCTATTCACAGATATTTTATATGCATACCTCACTGCAATCATTACTCTGTAAACTCTACAAAGGAGTATAACCTATTTACCAATAAGGTGATACTTGTATTTTCTCATATGCAGATTTTGCAATTAAAAAAAAAAAAGCACAATATATCCACAGTTTATTTCACTTGTAAAAGCTGTGTAAGTCAATTATGTTCAAATGGTATCTTTTTTCAGAACTCCTTTGCATCAGCCACACAATGGAAATGCACTCCCACATGTGCACCCTTCTCATCTCAACTGAACATCCAGCTGGAAAATGCAAATCTTTACCTCCGTTTTAAAAGAGCTTCAATTATAAATACAACACCCGTATTTACTCACATACCCTGTATAAACCATTGAAATGGATCACACTACTATTCTACTGTCTCTGCAATAAAGACCATACATGCCCAATAATTTTGTCTGTCCCAGATTCCCATGCGTATCTTGCTGCAAAAAACCTGAAATTTATCTAAGACAAGCTGTATCCATCACCAGGTCTCAGCAAAATCTACCCTGCTGTTCACTACTAACTGGAAGTCAAGCTCTTTCTATGTTGTTCAACAAAAAAAAACAAAAAAAATTGAATCTCAAAACCATCACAATCCAAATCAAATTTCCCTAATACCTCATGGGTTCTTATTTTAATTTGCCAGACACATTAATTGGCAGCCACAGTGCAGCAACATGTTTAATCTATTTTTACAGATTTTAAGATACAGAACATCTTTGACTTTCAAATTAGTTTGGGGCTCATGAGTCTGTCTCGCCCTGCCTTTTCCTGACAGCTGATATCAAGTGAGACATTCAAACGAACTGTATCAAAACTTTGAGGTCATTTTCCAAGGGACATCCCTCAACTTGGAAACAATACCCATTCTCCCAGACTCACAGCTTAGTGTTCTGTGTAAGCAATAAGGCTTATCTCAACTTTTTACTAGAAGCTTGCTTAGATACTGAATGAATGAGACAAGTTATTTGTATTACTTTCTGTGCGTCAGCAAAGTACAGCTAATAGGACCCAGAGATAAGGCACACCGAATTGGAAAATTTTTCCTTGTCTGCAAAACAACAATGAAGAACTTGCAGCTTTTTGAAAGTTTACAGAATCACAGAATGGTTGAGGTTGAAAGAGATCCCTGGAGGTCATCTGGTCCAATCCCCTGCTCAAGCGAGAGCCACCTAGAGCAGGCTGCCCAGAACCATGTCCAGGTAGCTTTTGAATATCTCTAAAGATGGAGACTCCACAACTCCCCTGGGCAACTCATGCCAGTGATCAGTCATCTTTACAGTAAAAACATTTTTCCTAATTTTCAGGGAGAAGCTCCTGTGTTTCAGTTTGTGCCCATTGCCTCTTGACCTGTCATTGAGCACTGCTGAAAAGAGCCTGGCTCAGCCTTCTTTAGACCCTTGAGATATCTATAGATACTGATCAAATCACACCTGAGCCTTCTCTTCCCCAGGCTAAACAGACCAAGCCTTCTCAGCCTTTCGTCATAGGCAGAATGCTCCTTAATAATCATCACCCTTCACTGAACTCTCTCCAGTAGATCCAACTCTCTCTTGTACCAGGGAGACCAGAACTGCACACAACACTTCAGGTGTGGCCTCACCAATGCTTAGTTGAGAGTAAGGATCACCACCTTTGACCTGCCGGCAACACTCCTAGTGCAGACAAGAATACCATTAGCCTTCTTTGCCTTGCCACAAGTGCACTGTGCTGGCTCATGGTCAACTGAGTGTCCATCAGGACCTCCAAGTCCTTCTCTATAAAGCTGAAATTTTCTCTTAAAATTATTCAATCAGATTTCCCAGATAACTCCTGGTTTGTTAAACATTTTATATGCCATCTATTGCACATGCTCAGTTTTTAGATCAGAGGAGTGTTCATGGATTTTCTTTTAGCATATACCATTGACTTTCTTCTGTGATAGAATAAAAATCATTCTTAGAATGAAGTTTCTGTTCTGAATACCTGGATTTATAGCTCTGAAATTTTTTATTTTCCAACATATACTGAATTTGTTTCTTTGATAGTCCTAACCTGTTTGAAAATACGTCCACCATAACAGTGGCAAAGTAAAAAGGCAAAAGGGATGTCAGCACAAAGCAAAATATATCTTTTTTGACTGAATAGTAAAAAAAACATTTCTGAAGACAGACTACACTGCCTGAGTTAACCTATTATATTAAACTGGGTTTTGGCTTTTTGTTTGAAGTTAGGGTAGGGGGATTGGGAGTGGTTTTTTGGTTGTGTTTGTTTGTGTTTTTTTGAATTGTGGACACATCTAGGTTTTCATAATATGTCATGTTTCCATAAATGGGATGAATTAGAATATATCAACATACAATGGTACAACAATATGAGTGTTTTTAAGTACCAATTCACCACATTTTAAAGGAGACATTACGCTTTTGAATAATTTAGCTACTATCTAGCAAGTTAGTATAGTGGAGTTGCTGACAATCAAGACATTACCAAGGTACAAGGGGGCTCTCTATCTTCAATGCAGCTGCAGCCAACGTCATGCCACTCTGAGGGACCAGTTTCCTGTTTCTATCAGCTCTAATTGGAGATATGGCTGAGTTATCAGATCAATCTGGAGACATGGTTTATGGCTGAGTTTGTTCACAGTATATTTTTCACTAAAAACAAAGGATGAAAAGCTCTCATCTCAACTGTTTCCAGGGATGGTGCCTAGCGCTTAACTGCAGACCTGCCTGTTGCTATGGATTTGTGTGGCAAGTTGGACTCTGCTGAATCCGCTCACCATCACCAGACATGCCCCGTTTCCCTTACGCAGGTACAACGGAACTGTGCCTTCACTGATGAGGCCACTGCCCTACGCCTGCCATACTGTCCACCTGCACACCTGCTCCCCATTTATCACTGGATTTTACTTCCCCATTTCCTGGTTGAATGACACACAGGGTAATAGCAAAAAAACTATGGAACTCTGAAAGTAGAAAAAAGCCAGATACTCACACAGTGAAGGAATCGGGGGGAGCTGAGACTCTCCTCAGGTCAGCAGACTGCACTTTATGGATACTATAGGTAGCAGGAAATGAGTGGCCAGGAAAAAGGCAGCACATAGTGTGGACGGACAAGGAAAAAGGCAGGGGAGAGAGAGAGTGGAAGAGAAGACAGACAGACATACAACATTTAAACAGAAACAAAAGGAATGTGTCACAAAAATTGAATGAAGAGACATGCAGAGCTCCAAGTTCACAGTAGGAAGCCAAGAGCAATAGGAGACATGCAAATGGAGAAAGTCACTGCTACATTGCACACAGGAGCTTTCTAAAGACATAAGTGAGGAGGACCAATGGCAAGCTAGGCACACAGCTATACAAGGAAGATGAAGAGCCCCAGAATTTGTTCCACAGGCACTGAAAACTTTCATGGCAGCAGATGCTGGAAGCAGGTCCAGAAATGCAAACATACATCAAAGTCAAGCAAACATACATCAAAGTCAAGATCTGAATGGATGGAATTGTCTCCAAAGATTGGCCAATTTTAGTTAATGTTTAAGAAAAAAAAATACTCTTACTAGAGATTTTGTATCCACAATGACAAATTGCTGTCTCCATTCTTCTTTCACATACCTTAGGGAAACATGTATTTTATATATAATGACTCCCAAGACTGATTCTCTTTTAGTGTTTATACTCAGATGGTCCCTTTGTTTCTCTAAAGCGTATGGAATAAGTTTTTCTCTCTTTTTTTCCCTCTTTTTTTCTCTTCCATCATGTAGGACATTCTTCCTCAACCCAAATTCAAAGCCAGTGAAAGCAAAATACTGTCTTTTGAGGTTCAGGAAGTGATCATTAACTGAAACTTCATGAGCAGCATACTAAACTGTAGTTTATAATCAGAAAATGAGTCCTGAAAAATTGAACTACAGCTTCTCTTTTTCCACACACATTTTGCTTATAGCTCACGAGAACCATATTCTTGGCTTGATCACAGAGAACCAAGCAATATATTGTCTCTTTCACATGTTAACCATGATCAATAATGGAGAATAGGAATGAGAACAGCAAGTCCTTTAAGGGAAGGAGAATAAGAACATAATTCATTCTTTTGCAGAAAAATCGAGTCTGTTCATCTGGCTGTAGGAAAAATTTAGTTTTGCTGGTACAAAAAGAAAAGACGTATGAGAAGAAACCCCTTTTTTCCCCTCACAACTCTGCTATCTGTCATGTTTCAATCCATAACCAACTGAGAACAGCATCACCTTATCCTGCATATTCCTTACACCTAAAAATTTGCTTTAGGCTTGAGACATCTTATTGGATTGTTACATATTTCCATTGTAGAGCAATGCATTTTAGGATGAAGAAGAGACTATCCCCATCTTTTATGTTTGAATAGCCCCCATTAGAAACAAATTAGAAGCACTGTAACTGTATTTCTGAAGTAATGACTTCCCTTCACTATGCTTCAACTCAAAATTTTAAAGTTATCAGAAGAGTACAAACTATAAACAGGTCATCCTCATCTACTCAAGAGTACTCATACAACCTGTAAGTCACATCAAAACAGCTTAACTTTACAAAAGGAAATATTTAAAAAATGAATGCTTGATGACAGCAAAAAGAAAGATCACTAGCTGCAGCAACTAGTCCATTAATAGTTAGTGACAATAAACGTACTGAGAAACTAGTTTGTAAGCAAATCAGCAGTGAAAGATGAAATAACTGAATAAAATATTAATTGCAAGTAATTCACCCAGCTGCGGCAAAATACAGCACTTTATATTCATTTGTTCTCTAATAGCTTGGATGAAGCTTTTCACACTGCTGTTATCAACAGGGAAAGAAGGCTCCTTCAGTTTAAGTAGCCCCATAGAAACACTAGATTTTTATTCCTTAATTTGATTACTTGGTCAACTTTTTTTTTTTTTTTTAAAGACTAGAAAATACTAGGAACTTTTACACTGTCAAAAGTACTGCTGATTTTTTCCCCACACCTCGAAAAAGGCAAATTAATCAGTAACAAATAAAATAAGAACTTTCAACATATAGGAGTCTCAAACTTGAAAGTCTATTTAGAACCACATGAGGCAGTTTGTGCACAATTAGAAGGTGCTAGAAGCATAATAGTGGGAAAACTGAGGGAAAAATAGGTCAAATAAGGTCAGATCCCCTTTTCTTGTATACAGGTGTCCTCTCAGAACATCTACAGGTTTTGAAGGAGAACAGTTGCAATCAGAAAGATGGACAACTCTTACAGTCAGAAGAGTTTCTAAAGCCCTCCTGCTCTCAAGTGAGAAAAGCATGAAGTCTCTGTTCTTCTCACTCAGCTATATTACATATGGGCTCTTCAATTTTAAAATACTATTATTCCCTGGAAACGCAAGTGGATCCAAAAGGCAAACAACAAACTCACTAACCTCTCCCCCTCCCCTTAAATCTTCCAGAACAAAGGAGAACAGAGCAAGAAAACAGAAACATTGTGTAAGACTTCTTCAAATTAAGTCTTTTTCTACTTATGACACTGGACTAGCTAAAACTCCAAAGAGCATTCCTAGTGCTCTCCTTATCTAGCAATAATATCAAAGTCAACAATAATACAACTCTGTGTTACTGTGGTGCGAGATAATTTTTTAATCAGTCTCCTGGCAAGGAGCTCAACAGCTGTCGAACAATTAGTGGGATAGCTCCAGACCCACTTATCTCACACGTCTAACATTCAGATGACAGTTGTAGAAGAACAATCTATCGGGTTCAATCAAATATAAGGCTTTCTGGAAGATTTCAATGCAATAGGGAGACGTATTCGCAATATCAAGTTAAGAAATGTAGATAAACATATTTAATTGAAAATTTTCTCTCTTGTGAAATACTGCAAATTAGTAACAATGAAAGAACTTCTTACAATACTAAATGCTTCCTAGACTTTAACCTTTAACATGCCATTTACTTTTTATCACACCAGGAGATTCAACTCCTCTATCATTCCCCTTCGAAACTTGAGAGCAAAGTACATACACACACATATATATGGGTATAGTTGTAGCTACAAATATATACACACACCATTTCTGATACATGATGCTGAGACTAGAGTCCCTGACAGATCATTTGTTTTTTCACAAGACACAGGTCTGTAGGCAAATATCTCAGTCAAATCAAAGGACTGACAGCAACGTAGTCTACGATAGCACATTGAAACCAAGCTAAACCACAAACAAGATGATCTTGACAACTGGCTTATATTATGAATCTGTAATTCCCCACCACAATTTAAATTCAGATCTCAAAATCCAAGCCTAACCATGCTAATTATCAGATCAAAATACACAAAATTTTCATTCTACATTTGCATTAGCCTCCCTCGGTGTAGAAAAAGATGCCACAGGATTGCTCTCTGCTTGATTCTAGCTTTTACAAATGATTGAGTTGTGGTTGGATGAAATTGGGCATTGCTGCCTACAGGCAAGAGTCTGCTATTCTTCACTGCTCAAGAGAGATGAGTATACCTTATGTATTTTCCAGGGAAATAGGAATTGCACATTACAGATATGGGCTTCTATTGAAGCTGAAAGCATTAGTCTCAGTAAGAAAACACCCAGTACTAAATTGAACAGGAAGATGTTGAAAGCAACCAGGAAGGCTTTGATTACGTGAACAGATTGACAAGCAGCGGATGACAGGAAGTTCTAAAGGTCTGGAGTCAAAGTTTGAAGTGAAGCAATATCTTCCATTAGATGATACAGTCGAAAGACACAAACAACCTTCAAGATACCTGAAGAAAAAAGGTGTGCCCGAGATCTTGTCTGTTTTTTCCAGTTATATGAGTTAGTCTAACAAAAGATATTACATCTCCATAAACCTGGCCTCACCATTACAGCTGCAACAGCAAAATCCCCCACTCATCTCCTCACAGAAATGAAATCCTTGGTGCGTGGATCCTTGAATGAAATGTGGACCCTTGAAAACTTTAGGCCTATAGCTCAGTATCTTTGTATATGTCACAGACTGTTTTGCTTCACTTTGCTAATACTTGATGAAAAACTACCAAGCACTTCCTACGTCACTCATTTTAGTAGTAATGAAGGCCTTCTTTCTATTTGAGAAGTACAATAATCAGTTCTACAAAATAATCTAAATTACTTTATTGGACAGGCATTTTTACGGATCAAAATTTGGAATTTTTTTGGTGTTAAAGTATCTTTGCAGTGCTTACAAGTAAGGTTTAATTATGAAAAGGAATATTTCTTCTTTGCATGTTCCTGGTTTCCAGTTATCTTAGCCTTTCTCTATTAATTTTTAGACTACTCATTTCTCATTTGGGTTTTTATACTGGAGCAGCCTTTTCTGAACCTCCAGGTTCTTATCCATAAACAGTCCCAGGCAGCATGCTCCCACAACAGAGACTACAAGATGTCCTGAGTAATTCTTGATTATGGAAATTTGTTACAGGATTGCCAATGGAGCTTAAAAAGCAGATCAATAGAGCTGAGAAAATGAATCAAAAGGACTTCAAAGGCAAATAGCATACATATGCAAAACTGTCAGAAGCCAAGAAGCCCAATGCTGAGCCTGCACAAACTTTTCCAAATAACTGAAAGATACAACACCTTTCTAAAGCAAAGCAGAGGGTAATCCAGAAGATAAAAAAATCAAAGAAAATCAGGTAAGTATTTACAATACAGTGGAAAGGGAGCTCAGAAGGTGTGAAATTTTTTTAATATTTTTTTTTGTAAAATGCGCTGCAAGTCCAGTACATGCAAAAATCTGTGACTGAATATGCTGCCCCAAACAGGCCTTCTGCCATCAGGACATGCACATATCCAACTCACTCATTCAGCAAAGGCATGGATGTTCTCCTCTTGCTCTTCTGCACCATGTTGGCTTGGTTCCTTAAGGAGATTCGAATGAGTGAGGGAGCCAGTCGACATGGTTCACCATCCACTTGCATGGGAATGGACTTGTACGTTAAAAGTGTCACCTCGCGGCACTGATGCAACCTCTCTCCATGACCACCCACCTGGAGAGCAGCCTGGAGAGGGAAAAAAATATGAACAGAAAACCCCCAAAAAAGGCACACACAACAAACCACCACACAACAAACCACCATACAACAAATAAACAGGAAAGACAAAGAAAAGACACCTCAGAACAGTCAGTTGAGGCAGTTAAATGTGAAATGCGGTTTTTCTGACAGCATCCATTACAGGGCATTCCACATGTAAGGCATTCTAACAAGTCATAATGAATGTATTTTCACTCCAAAACTGCAGAACAGGACTTAAAATTTCACAAATAAAAGTAGTGGGCAACAAACATCTAACTAATCCTATGCATTGCACATCTCATCACCTCAGTAGACATCAAGCATATTACACACATACAAATATGTATACAAACACATGTGTATGCATAAAAGAATACCTGTGTTTATTCTGAAAGTTTTCAGTTTGTTTTGGTTGGTTTGTTTTTACACTAACAGTAATGCTACTAATTATTTGTTCGTTAAAACAACAATCCTAATTGAGTACATCTGTGAGACAGAAAAAATATTTCCTCTTCCTCAACAGAATACAGTCCTTAACGTGAATTAGATAAATCTAAAAGCCTTATTATGAAAGTTTACACAGCAACTCAACGTCGAGACTAGACAGGCTGAAAAGAGCAAGCAGAAGGACCTTGTTATAAAAAAAAAAATTAAATATCATGTTCAATAATTCAATTCAAAGAAATTAAGCAAGGAGGGAAATGAGCAGATCTTCAAGTTCCAAGCAGGTATGTTTGGGTAGAAATGTATTTTTTTAATTTGTAGCATGACTATTAACTTTCATCTATAAAATGCAGGAAAAAAAATCCCATATTAATGCACTACTAACAGAAAGCAGCCCAAACACAAGTCAAGACCTTAATCCTGTTTTGTGCACTTAATATTATGGATCAACTGATAATATGATCAGTAATATTCATAATAACACTTCTTATAAAGCACTTTTCCTTGGTCTTACAGACCTTCTTGGGTATGACCAAGCACATCTGGGATATATGGAGAGCAAGTTCAGATTATATCAGCATAGTCTAGAGTTACAATGGCTCCCTCAAGCATCACAACCAGTGTAGACTCATAGACACTCAGCTCTGAACTAGGCTTCCTTTAAAGAGAAACAGCAGCTTAAAGGGCCCTACTAATTAAATTCAGTCCCAACTGAAATTGTTGGTAGCACTGTGATCACTCTAGCTACTGCATGTATCTACAGATACATTAGTGGCAAACCCAATAAAGCTGAAAGTTGCCAGCTGGTACACATTAAATAGACTTTTGACAGCATTTTCAGAAACGTGCCCCAAAATCTTCAGAGGTGATGCAAAAATGTTCATTCCACAAGATCTACTAGGCTAATAAATAGAATTCTGCTTACTTGTAGGTTATTTCCTTAATCCACCAGATTCATTAAAAATAAAAAATTTTTTTTAAAAAGAGAGAGACTGAAAAAGAACCCGTAACCCAGGTTGTTGATCAAGTTGATCTTTTATTTTTGCTTACTTAGAAGATTAGATTTGTCTGAATTTCTCTTTGAGGAAGCAAACACCATGATCATGGGTATTCACTGAATGTGATATACACTGAGGGCAGGTCACACAATAAATGTGAGAGTTTAGTGAAAACAGGCTTATCCATGTTAGCTTTAACCTAGTCCACACAAGACATAGCAGCAACAAAGGCCTAAGAGTATGGACTTAAGAATGACCTAAACAAATTTGCCAACAAATCTGCCTTCTGCTAACCACACTAAATTCAAGCTGCAGTGCCTTAAGTAGGTTAGCACTAACATATGAATAACTACCAACTCTCTGATGGCATTTAATCATCCTCTGAAGAGGCTGTCACTGTGTTTAACCACTGTGATAGTAGGACACTTGGGCAGTTACAGTGAGATTGCTTTTATAATAACTCAGCTTTAGTTCATTTTAAGGACAGCATTGATAGAAAGTGCACTGACAAATTAAAATTGGTGGTAGAATTTACTTTCCCTAGCAGAACCAAAAGAGAGATAACTTTTGTGCCAGAACTATTACTAAATTTTCCACAGCTACTACTAAATTTTCACAACATTTTCAGTGGGCCTATAATTTTATATAATATTTCATATTTGTTTTCAGTAGCCCGTTTTACAAAAAAGTCTTAACTTAAATGATATAGATTGAAATACACAAAAGATAAAAAGAAACAGCAGTAATTGATCATTGAACATTCCCATAGTAAAAACATTCATGCATGCTGTTTTTACTGTAATTATCTTGCCATTTCACTTGGGAGTACTGCACATGCAAATTAGCCACATTTTGCAAAGAGTACATTACTATTATTATTAAACAACACTTCTTTTATTAGAAAACTATAATTTGTCCCCCTCATTTAAAACCTAACAGCAAAGCATATTTTGGTCTTAGCTGACTATAGAATCATGGTGGTTCTTCAGGAATGAGGACAACTTAGCAGTCTGTAGCACTGCCCACAGAATTCGCCTAGCCTGGTAGCACCTACAGGAAGGGTAGCACCTGCAATATACTCACCAGTGAGGCCATGGTAAACCCAATGACTTCAATGTAGCCATCATCATGGCGCTGAGGTTCAAAGTCTCTGTGATCTCCAGGGTTTCCCCAGGGCATTGTGCCAGCACAATACCTACAGAAAGAGGTTTGGAAAGTAAGCTTTGAGAAAGCAGTTTGCCCTGATGGGTCCTGACTAGAAGCCTGACTGTTAGCCTGTTCTGGTGTTCTCCAGAAGTATTCAGATATCCATTCCAGGATTAATTTCAGGGACAATTAAAAATTATGCTAGCAAGGACGAGACAAAAGGGAAAAATCTGTCTGGTTTTGGGGTTGTTTTTTTTCTTTTATAACTCCAAGCATTTGTCTTGAGCTTACCTGGGTATGTTTAAAAACACTATACACTGGAACTTCAGCTCCTGGATCTTTGGAGTCAGGTCTGTACCATCACACTACAAAGCCAAAGTGACAGAGCACAGAGAAATTGCTGAATGGAGCCACAGACAAGAGAAGTGTTGCTGCTTTGTAACAACTTTCCCAAGACTTTCCTTGGAATGTGTTGCAAATGTCATGCTCAAAACTGAAAAGTAACAGAGCCATTAAACTCTCACCTCACTCTCTCTCCATTCCTCCCCTTCCCACAATACTATGACACTTTTTTTTTTTTTTTTTTTACTTACCACAACTTTAACATGTTTGGACAAATCTCTTGAGCTTCTTTGCAGAAAGTCTGTAAAGGCTGCCTGCAACAGAAATAAGTATAGGAATTGTCATCAGTGCTTCCTCTCTTCTCTTTCCTCATTTCTTATCCCATCACAGAGCTAATTACCAAAATGCCATCCTTTTGTCAAACCTATTCTTTCTTGCTCTGAGGAGATATGATTTAATTTAAAAAAAAAAAAAAAATCATGATACTTCTCTGTTTGAGAGGTTAACCAAAGAAGGTCCTTGGGCACCCAAGGATTTAAATGAAAATTCTTACATATTTGTTTCCATGTTTAAGACACATGGGTACAGGGGGAGTCATCATCCAGAAAGATATAATATGTCATGCATTATCAAATTAGCTTTTCTCTCTTAACTCCATTTTAGAATACAGTGTTGTCCGTGTACCTGTTGAATGCAGAAGCAATTTTATTTGCATATTCACATATGAAAATGAATCACTCCAAATAGCTGATTTCTGCCCTCTACTCCCCATGACCCTACATCCAAATTATTCCTCAAAGCTACAAAGACACTTGGGGAATTTCTCTAGAAAAGTCAATATCAATGTGTTGCCCCAACCCCAAAAGAAGCAGAGCAGCTTGTTGGGAAGCTTATGAACCAGAAGCAGGAGGAACAAGACATGACCAGTACTATGTCCAAAGGAGCAGCATTTCTCTCAACTGCTGAGCACTGTAAAAAGACAGTGCTTCAGGCACTTTCCAACAGACGTGTGTGATGTTGCCAGAAACAGCACATGTGCACTTTAAATTTCAACAGGAAAAATGAACTGGCATGAACTTCTGATGTGACAAAGTGAGGAGGAAGGTATTTAAGAAAACATTAAAACAACTAAGTTAACATCATTCTGTAAGATGAATCACAACTCACCCCTGCATAAAACATTTTATTTCTAAATCGGCTGTTGAATTTCTCGGGGTTTGCTTCTGTGAAAGGATAAAAAGGAAAAATATGAACACCCTAATAAAACAAGAAGACTCCATTGTACCTTCACATTCCCTGCTAGCACTATAGTGCTTTTAGCACCCATCACTCGGTGAAGATATTAACATAAATAGTTTTCCTGTGTGAGAGTCCCTCATCTGTGCCATTATCTGCTAAAAGATTTCAAAAATTGATATTGAATTCTTCCCCTTTCCTGTAGAGTGCAAATAGATGGAAACATGAGCAAAGAGGTAACAAGAATACAAGCAGTTAATTTAGCACCTCTCAGACTATTCATCTTATGATCCCTCAGTACCATTTGTGAGACTTCCATGTCTACCAATGCAGAACAGACTTCTAAGAATTTTTAGAAATCCATGAAACAATAACCCATGCTTTGAAGCAGGAGTAGAGCATTAGTAAATTACAAGATGAAACAGACACTTAAATTCTGATGTGTTACCAAGAGGTACAGAGGAACAGACATCTCTACCCAAATATTCCTGCAGCAAAAAAATAAGTGGTTACTCTAAAACCTATTTAGAGAGCTGCTTCATTTTGATTAGACTAAATGATGGAGAATATGGTTAATTATTCTTACTGTTAAAATAAATGTGGGGGTTTTTTTCCTTTCTTGAACTTTTTGGACTTCAACTGCCAACTGCTAAATTTTATTATACTTCTTTGTCAGATTAAAGAGCCCTCAACTATCAAATATCTTCTCTTGAGTGAATACTTATAGGCAGTGATTAAATTGCCTCTTAACTTTCTTTCTTATAAGCAAAATGGAGTTCCTTTAATCTCCTGGTATAAGGCATGCTTCTCTTACAGGTCATTCTTGTACCTCCCTGAGAACTGCTTTCCTGCCCTGTGGCATCCAGAGGTTTCAGAACCAGCCCTTCTGACACTGTATTCAGTAGTAGTACCAACCACCTATCCTTGCTCAGTAATTCTCTAGTGAAAACATCCAAGTATCAAGATAGTCCTTCTGGCTAAAGCATCACACTGGTGTGAACTCTTCCAAATTACTTCTCAAATGACCACTTGAAAAAAATGTTTCTAGCTCTCTTTGAAGTCACTACCTCTCACAATATAAGGCTCCATTTTGTAAGAATAAGCTATTTTGTGGTTTTTGTTTGATTGTTTGCCCAGCTACTGTTATCATCCATTTGTTGTGTTGCAGGTGAACCTGGAATGCAGTCAGGGCAACCTCTTCTTCAAATGTTTAATTTAACTGCATAAGTAAATCTTATCTCACTTACTGAGCTCACAGATCTTTACAGAAAGTCTCAACTTTCCATGCTAAGAAGCAGGAGGCTCCTGAAGGCTCAATGCCCGGTCCACACATTCTCTGATGTGGTTATCCCTGACAACTCCAGGCAGCAGCCACCAAGGCACTGGCTCTTACATGGATCTTACAACAAATACTGACCAGATCCAAAGCCCCAGTTTGGAACTGGCTAATGAGAAAATAAGCCATTCTGAAGTCAGGGACATTCAACATACTGAACTGTTCCTAGCTCTGACACTGTTGATGAGCATGGATCGGGAGGGAGGACTGTGATGTAGAATAGAGGGTGAAGTTGATTAGGGTGCAATTTTGACTTTAGAAGTAAATCACTGACTACATATCCAAGGCTCACTCCATCCTCATCCTTCTTAAGCCTGCAAGGGAGCAGGAAAAGGAAAGTGTTATTGTGTGTGTGCATGCATGAGGGGGAAGTCTCCTGTAAATGAACAGCTCTGGAGAGCTGAGGGAGTAAACAACATATCAACAGGAATAACGTAAAATGCATCTCCCTTGATCCAAAGCATAAGGATAACAAGGGAAGAAACTGACTCTGGGAAGAGTCACTACCCAGAATAATTCCTGAAGAAGGAGAGCTAAATACATTAGGCTCGGAGCCAACCCTCAAGGCTCAATCTGATTAGTCACAAGAGAAGTATAGACGTTGCCATGGAAAAGACCACATTCATGTAGAGGTTCCTCTGAGACACTGTGATCACTGCTTATTCTAAATATAACCATTGACCATAAAATGCCCTGACAGGCTGAGAGTTCAAATCAATTTCATTTATTTTGGTTTGGCAAGGGGGAAGGAGGGAGAAGAGGGAGGGGGCTTGGTATTTGTTTTAATACTATATGAGATTAAAATAGCTCCACATCAGCAACTGCATACAACAATTTATCTTAATGTACCAAATGCAACAGACATAAAAGTGCTTTAAGTTTTGCTGAAGTTTTGCTAGGAGTTTATCTAGATTCTCATCAACTGTAAATGAGATAAGAATCTGTTTCACACTGCTTAATTCCACATGAAACACAATTAAACCCACTCACCACCAACAGTTTCAAGGCTACAAGCTTTTCTCTCCTAAAACATAGGAGTCATTTGTATATTTTAGCATTTGATAGGATAAGGAAGACACCAGCAATAAAGATTTGTAAAAGCAGACACTTGTGCTATGAAAAGCTCTCCTGGCCACACATACCCACTCACAGATAACACTGCTTGCTCTGCCAAGTATTTTTTCAACCATGTAAATTTTTAAAGCACTGGCATCTCTGGAATAGCATCCATTCTTTATAGGGTTCCATTACTTCATTATTAAGTAATGCCTCCATTAAGTAAGAAAGTAACAATGCATTTCATCTGCACAGTATATTCACAATCACATTAGCAATGCATAGTGATATGCATTCATTAAAAAAAAAAAATGCATACCGCTGACATAATTTCATTCCCGTGCCCTTTTGTGGCCACTCATTATTATTCCTAAAGCTTGAAGCAGTCTTAAACATTATTAAATATGCATTAGCTCATTCCATCATGTATCCTGCTCTTTATTTACCACAGCATTAGAGTGCTGTCTTTTCATCTTGAAATGACACTCACAGTCTGAAAGTGAAGATAAGGGAGGCTGCCATTCAGAAAAAATACCTGCATATGGAACTGTAATGACCAAAAGCTGAACACAGACACTAAACAAGGGGTTTTTTTTATACAAGCATGCTTGCCCAAACCATATAATTAGAGCAGTTTACACCAGTCCAAAGCCCAGCTGTTAAGCCACATTTGGATCTGCATGGGATGATATAACTGCCATCAGCAAGAGGACGAACAAGATGCTGTAACAGCTCAAACTGCTGACAGTTTTGTGGACTTCATTAAAACCTTTCACTTGCATAGAGACACCCTGGGCCTGTATCAAGTCCAATGATATTATGCTATACTCATCCATAGGTAACAGCTGTTCAGTTTGAGAATACAATTATCCTTCTGCTACCCTGCTACTTCCGCAGCCTTGCAGCTTTTCTCCTCCCTCCACCTCTACACTGGACAGAAAATTGGCAACTGACTTATATTTGGGGTTTTTCTGTTTTTATTCTGACACATCTGCATTGGCATAAACTTCCTTTCTATCGGTACTTGTTATCTCCTTTAGAAGATAAAAAATTTTGACAAACTCCCTTTTAGCCCTTTTCCTCCAGTGAATTACATTTTTCCTCATACATTTTTCATTTTTAAACCATGAAATCCCTTGGAAACATGATACAATCACTTCCTTCCTACTTGTTTCTATATCTTGGGTGTTTATATTCCAGCTTTTCTTCTGAATTATAAGAACAGGATGTTAAATCTAACTTCATTTGTAATTCAGAAAATAACTGGCCATTATCAAGTCTAAGGAAATAAAAAGTTCCTATTACCTCTGGATTCATGGAACTCTAGTGTAACATGTGCATCAAATCCAAGGCTGAAGTAATTATTGAAGACACTGAGTGGAAGCTGTAATTGGATAATAAAGAGACATGTAAAAATAACACAAATGAAACATTCCATGACACATCAGGCACTAACTACTCTAAATCTGGCATCTCATGGAAACTTAAGAAGAAGAAAGTGGATTATATTAGGGAAATGTATGCAGAAGGTTGCTCTGAAGGTTGTGGAAGATGAACAGATACAAAAGCCTAAAGAATATAAATACATCTACAGCATCTACAGTGTTTTAAACACATCAAAGGGTTCCTTATGTTGTTATTGAGATTTCTCATAATGCTGCTACACTTAACATGTCTATACAAAGGTTTTCCTAATTGCTGGCACTTCAAGCTCAGCATGGCATGAAACTCAAGCTGCATTCTTCCTGCTTCATATATAACCAGGAGCAATGTAAGTCCCAGACAAGTAGCCCTAATTCTATTGAGGAGGCACAAGGCAAGGAAGCATACATCTGGTGTCTTCATCATTACACATGTTTAGCAGGGCTGTGGAGAAAGAACAGTACCATCCAATGGGTAAGCTGGAAATTATAATTGAGAAGAGGAAAATGGTTCAGTTTGTTGGTGTGGGTTTTTTTTTTTTTTGTGATTGTAACACTTTCAATGCCTCCAGCCCAAATGATATGTTACTGTAAACGTGATCCCCTCACAATTTTTTTTTCCCCACTTCTCAACTATCAAGATCATATGGAGACACAAATACACATAGAAGTTAAATACAGAAATGCACTACTCCTTGTTGTGAAGTAGGAAACTTTTGGTATGTATTAGCAAAATCCAAAGGAATAAAATTCTACATCTTGTCTTTAGATATGTATCTCTAATTTAGGAATTTAGGTTGCTTCTCCTGCCACCTCAGGTTAACTACAGGAAAAAAAAAAAAAAAAAAAATCAATGACCTTTCAGATAAGATGTCAGGGATTTTTGCCAGCACTTTGTTCTTGAGATAAATGCTCTTGTCCAAGACTTACAAACAACAAATAAGTGGCTGGTATGTTCTGTTTCACACACCTCTGGAAGCATTGACACAGAAGAAAAGTATAAGGAAGAGATGCAGCTAGAGAATTAAAAAGTTTTAGAGCTTCTCCACTATGGTGTAACCCAAAGACACTCTTAAGCATCCTGTAGTCTCCCCGGGAAAAAGAAGACTCTAACCTTACGTGCCCCATCCTCCAGCTCATCTTGTGGCAAATCAGGGTTGCGCTCAACCTGGAGATTCCAGCGGTCCAGCTGGACAATGGTCCCATCTTCTACATGGCACAGGATCTTGGACACTGGCTCATCTGTGTAACCCTGACAGCAGAGGGAGTGTCACCAGAGTATCAGCCATGGATAGTGAAAGCAGAGCAAGTCACTCACCAATTACCTCATAGACTGCCCTCCTTTTACAGAGGCCAGACCAAATGTTCCCAAGAACACCTCAAAATATTGCTACATTTTGTTATATCAAGCATTTTAACAAGCTATTTCTGAGGTACAGAAGTCTTGGGCAGGCAAAGTAAGACCATAAGGAGAGGAACTCAAAGTATATTTGTAACTCCAGTGGTGTTGTCAAGGATAGATACAGAGAAATAAGGTTTAAACTATGTTTAAATTACAAGCCTGCATATTCTCCTCATTAGTTGGCCTGAAATACTAGACAGACACATCTGTGCACACTTCTGTTACAACTACATTGTTAGTAATTCAAGATCCCAGACTGGAAATTGAACCAAAACCACTGTGCCTAATTGAAGTAGACCTTAGACACAGCCCTGCCTTATATTTTTAGCCAAAATTAAGTTTCACTCTACTACACAATTAAATCAGACCAGCAAGTTCAAAGCCTGTATGTAAGTGTACCCCAGCCAGTGCTTACCCCACCCCAGTTGAGGGTACGGGCAAGGTCATTCCCAGTGCCAAGCGGAAGGACAGCCACAGGAGGTGGGGGGCTGAGCTGCAGCTCATCGAGGATGGAGAGGATCCAGCCCACCTATCAAACAGGAAATGCAAAGAACTGTTAGTCAGGAAGATTAAAAGGGATGTAAAAAAGGAAAAGAAACCCACTTATTTTGATCATAACCCCTTTACAGAGAAGTTCAAGTAAAAGAAGAGGGAGAAGGAAAAATGAGGATATCTGAAATTTAACCCTACAACTTCTCCATCTGAGGTTTCACCTTTCAGAGGACAGGCACAGCAGTTTTCATATAAACACCATCTTTAACAGCACACAGAACCATTGAGGAAAGGGAGCACATAAATAACTGATCTTTAAGCAGGAAATGAAAACTAATAGAATTACACCTGGCTAAGGCTGTCTAACTATTGCTCTGAAAAATACTGTATGTAAAAATGAGTGAAGAATAATATAGCTTATTCAAGATCAATTTTTTTTTAAGTGCCCTTATGCTAAAAAAAAACACCTTTGACAACTGCCATGAAAGAAGATGTGAAAGACACAGTAAAACAGCATGGTATCACAGAGCATGTCCTGGAACTGGAACAGAGGGTCCAGATCAAGTCCACCGTGGACTTGGTCACAGGTCTCCCTTTCCCCAGAAAAGAAACCTTAGTGCTGAATTATTTCACTCAGTGCAAAGCATAAAATATATACACACACACACACATATATATTTTATATAAAGATAAGACTAAAAGACAAACTCTAACACTTAGGGTTGAAGACTTTGGGTTAGAACAATGAATCTGGCTCTTTTGTATCATAAACTGTTGGTTATTTTAAAGAGTTGTTTTTCTCTTCTGTCCCTATTCTGGACTACATAAAACTTTTGAATAGAAATCTAGCCAGAAGGAACAAATTACTGTAAAATATTTTGTTTTCATTAAATTTCCAAGGAAGTAAAGAAGAGTTGCTTAAAGTGTTCTGAAACTTTTTGTGACTGAAATTCTTGCTACAAGAAAACAGGACTTTCTTAAACTATTTCTCACCTTAACAAAAAAAAAATTATTAAAATTTGTGAAAGGACCTCTGCTGCATTTTTAAATAAAGTATTAAGAAAAAATAAACATAAGCTAAAATTTGATCTATTTTTTTTTTCCTGATGCCAATGTTCAAAGATGCAGTCTCTACTGTAAATGTGAGCTTTTAAATAAGTCATAAAACTGAAATCCTGACTTCAGCTCGACAGGATTTTTCCTTCCCCACTTACAGAGGAAGAAAAATTCCCAACTCCCCATTACTATGATTTCAAATAGATTCTTACCCAAAACGGGGATGAAACTGAAGCTTTGCAAAAAGATACCCAGCATAATGTGGGCATTGGGAACCACAGCTGGAATTTGAAGGTCTGGAAAGGGCTGGTGGGTGGCCTTAGGTGATAGGTATAGCAACCACCACTCTATTTGGTAGTCTAAGGTATGTCTTTCTCTAAGTTTTTGAAGACATTTAATTAAGTATAAATAGCATTTCTCAGACAGTTATTTATCATAAACAGGTGTACAATTATTAAAGCATTCATCTGGAACATGAACCCACATTGGAGCTCATTGTCTGACAAGTCATGTGAATTACAACTTTGATGAACTTAGATGTCACCAAAGGTACTTAAATCTATCATAGGCACCATTAGAACTAAGTCCTCAAGGGATTTTCAGATATAAGTAATCTTCTACCTTTAAAAAAATCCATCCTTCAGTATTGATAACAGGAGACAGAATAAAGCACCCTGATAACTTCACTTGGGCCAGGGCTTCTTAAAGAGTAATTTGCCATTAGCCCTTTGCCATTGCCACTGGCTTAATCCATACTTTTATGCCTCAGCCTCCCACTGGTAGCATTACAATACCTACCACTTTTGTAAATGCTTTTAACTGATAAACAGAAACTTCAAATTAACAATTTATAAGTACAACATTGCTATTTAACTTGAGGTCATTTCTAAACCTTGCACATTAGTTTTACAATCAAGGATGAAAAAGACTATCATTTCCCAGTAAATAGAAAGCTCCTGACTGCTTTGAAAGCAAAGCTTTCTACTTATGCCCTGGAACGGAACAGCAAGCAGCAATGATGGAAAAGTTACAATAATTTCTGATTCACCTCAATAAGGCAAGGTAACATCTGGCCTCATTGAATATTCACTAAGTCCATTTGAGACAGATTTTTCATTTCTAGATGTAATGGCTTTGGGAATAACTAGATATTAATTTGCTTCAAACTGAGCAGCAGCAAAGGTAATAGTGGAGAGCTACTCATACTAATGAGGTGGTGCTGCCACCTGTCGCTTGCACTGCTCAAAGGGAAAAACAAAAGATGGTCAGACTCACTCAGATGTAGTTGCATTCATCTGTATATTAATGTTTTCACAATAAATATTTCTTTTCCCTGTTAAAATATTGGCTTCCTCAGAGAGAAGCTCCAAAGATTTTCAGAAACAGACTGAAACTTTCTTGCAGTTATGTCTCCTGCTAAAGGAAAGCCTTGCAGGTTTCTCAAGGAACATTCACAGTTCAGTAGCATCTTATTGTCCCAGGT